>JAWWQZ010000116.1:1275456-2550912 GCA_033815515.1 Cryptocheilus praepositus | reverse complement strand
ACCCAGACCTAACCAGACCTAACCCAGACCTAACCCAGACCTAACCCAGACCTAACCCAGACCTAACCCAGACCTAACCCAGACCTAACCCAGACCTAACCCAGACCTAACCCAGACCTAACCCAGACCTAACCCAGACCTAACCCAGACCTAACCCAGACCTAACCCAGACCTAACCCAGACCTAACCCAGACCTAACCCAGACCTAACCCAGACCTAACCCAGACCTAACCCAGACCTAACCCAGACCTAACCCAGACCTAACCCAGACCTAACCCAGACCTAACCCAGACCTAACCCAGACCTAACCCAGACCTAACCCAGACCTAACCCAGACCTAACCCAGACCTAACCCAGACCTAACCCAGACCTAACCCAGACCTAACCCAGACCTAACCCAGACCTAACCCAGACCTAACCCTAACCCAGACCTAACCCAGACCTAACCCAGACCTAACCCAGACCTAACCCAGACCTAACCCAGACCTAACCCAGACCTAACCCAGACCTAACCCAGACCTAACCCAGACCTAACCCAGACCTAACCCAGACCTAACCCAGACCTAACCCAGACCTAACCCAGACCTAACCCAGACCTAACCCAGACCTAACCCAGACCTAACCCAGACCTAACCCAGACCTAACCCAGACCTAACCCAGACCTAACCCAGACCTAACCCAGACCTAACCCAGACCTAACCCAGACCTAACCCAGACCTAACCCAGACCTAACCCAGACCTAACCCAGACCTAACCCAGACCTAACCCAGACCTAACCCAGACCTAACCCAGACCTAACCCAGACCTAACCCAGACCTAACCCAGACCTAACCCAGACCTAAACCAGACCTAACCCCGCCCTAACCCAGACCTAACCCAGACCTAACCCAGACCTAACCCAGACCTAACCCAGACCTAACCCAGACCTAACCCAGACCTAACCCAGACCTAACCCAGACCTAACCCAGACCTAACCCAGACCTAACCCAGACCTAACCCAGACCTAACCCAGACCTAACCCAGACCTAACCCAGACCTAACCCAGACCTAACCCAGACCTAACCCAGACCTAACCCAGACCTAACCCAGACCTAACCCAGACCTAACCCACCTAACCCAGACCTAACCCTCTCCAAACCAATACCTAACCCAGACCTTACCCAGACCTTACCCAGACCTTACCCAGACCTAACCCAGACCTAACCCAGACCTAACCCAGACCTAACCCAGACCTAACCCAGACCTAACCCAGACCTAACCCAGACCTAACCCAGACCTAACCCAGACCTAACCCAGACCTAACCCAGACCTAACCCAGACCTAACCCAGACCTAACCCAGACCTAACCCAGACCTAACCCAGACCTAACCCAGACCTAACCCAGACCTAACCCACCCCTAGACCTAACCCAGACCTAACCTAACAGACCTAACCCAGACCTAACCCAGACCTAACCCAGACCTAACCCAGACCTAACCCAGACCTAACCCAGACCTAACCCAGACCTAACCCAGACCTAACCCAGACCTAACCCAGACCTAACCCAGACCTAACCCAGACCTAACCCAGACCTAACCCAGACCTAACCCAGACCTAACCCAGACCTAACCCAGACCTTTTTTTTTTTTTTTTTTTTTTTTTTTTTTTTTTTTTTACCGAGGAGGAGGGGAAATCCATCATGGACACCCGACCCGGGGTGTGCAATAGGTCGGGTAGTGCCGGACTCTTACCGGCTAAAACCCCTCCTCCTCCTGTGTTGCATATATTCCAGGGACCCACGACCGCCTGTTCAGCATTAAGGTTCCAGGGCCCTGGATGCAAACTCCCTCACATAACGGTTATTTTACTACCGAAGTCGCTTCTTTGGTGGAATGGCTCTATCGTCTATAGGGGCGTCCGTCTTATTTCGACGCTTGCCCGCTCAATATTTTATTATATTGTGGGCAACGCGCCGACCCCGCCAAATGGCCGAGCCTGTTTTCCGGCAGCCCTTCCTCGTGGCACAGTATGCAGTGGTATACAGAGGGACAGTCCCTCATGTTGTGCCCGTCGTGTCCACACTTGCGGCACAGCTCTCTGCCTTCGATTTTCCGGGAGCATCTGCCAGCTACATGTCCAAAATGGTGACATTTGTAGCATCTAATTATTCGGGGGACCACCTTGACTCTGCAATAAACAAGTCCGATTTTAACCCTGTTTAGCGCATCTATTTCTTTTTTATACTTCGCCGGTATAAGCAAATGTGCAATGCGGGTACTGCCGAAGCCAATACGTAGGGATTTCACAGTGACCCGCGCGCCCTGGGGTAATATTTCTAGAAGGGCCTCGGACACTTCCTCTTTAGTGACAAGGTCGTCGAGGTCGCGGATCTCGACGTCAAGCGTCTGCTCCATGAGTCTTATGTCCTGTTGATCCCCGAAGGCAGACGTCAGTCGATCAAGTGCCATCGACACTCCACCATTCTCGGGGTCAACTTCGAGGAGAACGTCTCCTGCTGCGGTCTTCCTCAGGCCGGTGATCCGTACGTCTCTTAAGGCAGAGCTCTCCCTAATTGAGCGTAGGACGTCTACATAAGTTTTACCGTCTGGCACTTTGACGGATATCGCGTCCTGCTTATGCCTCGGTAGTCTCGGTTGCAGAGGTCTCTCTTCAGGCTTTTTCCGGGTGGGTTGCTTGGGCTTCCGCGCCGCCACACTACTCCAGGGAAGATTTATTTCTCCACCTTCCACTGAAGCTACTTCCGTAGGCTTCTCGCCTTTATCTGGTGGCTTCTCGGATGCTGACGCCTTCTGGATCCAGCGCCTCAGCTTCCTCAAGTTCTGAGGTTCTACTGGGGATACCGTCTTCCTTTTTGTCCTGTGGTCAGCATTCGCTGGCGCGAACTCGTCCGTCTCGGCGTGGGTACTTACCCCTACATCAACTTTCGCCGGAGTTATAGGCGTCGGAACCGGGGTTGTTTGTGTGCCCATGTCGACTCCTGTTGGTATTGTGGGCGTCCCAACCGGAGTTGTTTGCGTGCCCGTGTCCTTGTTTGAACAAACGATCTCTGGGGTGCAACGCATGCCTTCCATCCTATTGTTGGCAAGTTCCGTGATTGCCCGGGCCGTTTCCTTTAGGAGGTCTGTGGATTCTTTTGCAGACATTATTGTCCTAGACACCCTCTTCGTAACTACCGGATCTACGGTTTCGTTATATTTTATTTTGTCTAGGGTGGCCTCACAATTGGTCCTCATCATGAGCAGCTCGACGTCGAGGAGCGATATAAGGTGCTCGATTCTGCTCAACACTGAGTCTTCCTCGCCTTGTCGGGGGCCAAACCCTTTCCCTTGGGGTGTGCTATACAACTCCGTGGGCGTGGTAGCCTTGTCATCGTCAATGTCGATGACATCCAGTGGGGCTGGGCGCGTGTTTTCCCGTGCCAATGTTGGTGATTTGGCACTTCCGATGTTTCCTTTTCGCGTGCCTTTAGGCATAGGGTTACGCTTTACCTCCGGTTCCAGATTGAGCTCGAAAAATACGTTGCTTGTCCTTTCCCTATCCAGGCTTTCCGTTGAGGGCTCACCAACCCTGGTGATGGTGAGTTCCTTGTAGTTTTTAATGTTAGGTTTAGCCATTTTTCATACTGGCCGGGTTTGGCCGAAGCCGCCTCCAGCCTCCGATTGATTGGGGAAAAGGGAAGTCCGCCCGGGGTCACAGCCCCACCCCGGGTAAGCCTGATACACCCCGAGGTTCGGCCGTTCCTCGGGGGTTGGTCTCTAGGCGGCCAACTAACCCATGGCCCCGCATGTGTCACTTACGATCATCCGCATGCGCCCTTACTAGGCGAGCACCATACCGTTCAGGGAGGGGTAATTTTTTATAGAGGTTTTCTTCCTCGCAGACCAGCCGGTTAAGGCAAGTCCTCCGGGTCCCGTGACGACAACGTTCCACCACTACGCCCTGTGATGGTCGTTGAAGCCGCCAAGGAACTTACGGAATTAGGAGGTGGATGGCGTTCATCCACCCCCAGCTCGAGTCCCCCGGGTTCGCCAGGCCCGTACCGCAGAGACATTCTACGGCCCCTGGGGGGGGGGGGGGTAGCACGGGTGACCCCGGGTTCGCTAAACCCGTACCGCATGCAAGGACCAAAAAGGTCCGCGGTCCCTGGGGGCGGAGGGGAAGAAAGGAAGGTAAAAAAAATACGGGGGAAGACAGCTCGGGTAACCCCGGGTTCGCTAGACCCGTACCGCGTGCAAGGACCAAAAGGTCCGCGGTCCCTGGGGGCGGAGGGGGAAGAAGGGCAGGTAAAAAAAATAAGGGGGAAGACAGCTCGGGTAACCCCGGGTTCGCTAGACCCGTACCGCGTGCAAGGACCAAAAGGTCCGCGGTCCCTGGGGGAGGGGGAAGAAGGGCAGGTAAAAAATGAAGGGGAAGACAGCTCGGGTAACCCCGGGTTCGCTAGACCCGTACCGCGTGCAAGGACCACCTAACCCAGACCTAACCCAGACCTAACCCAGACCTAACCCAGACCTAACCCAGACCTAACCCAGACCTAACCCAGACCTAACCCAGACCTAACCCAGACCTAACCCAGACCTAACCCAGACCTAACCCAGACCTAACCCAGACCTAACCCAGACCTAACCCAGACCTAACCCAGACCTAACCCAGACCTAACCCAGACCTAACCCAGACCTTTTTTTTTTTTTTTTTTTTTTTTTTTTTTTTTTTTTTTTTTTTTTTTTTTTTTTTTTTTTTTTCAGGAGGAGGGGGAAAAATGCTTTTACGCATTCCCCAGATGTTCGGGGGTATGTGGGACTCGCCCAGGGGCACTACCCACTAAAAAACCCCCTCCTCGCAGAGTTTGGAAACGCAGGCGTATGGAACCGCTGGTAAGCATTACTTCGTACGCCCCACGCCATCAACTACAGGTAACTATTAATCCTTTATCTTTTCCGGATTTTTAGACCGCCTCTTTCCCTTTGTCTTTCGGTTTCTTCTTTTATTTTCAGGATTTTTTCCGCGAAGTTGGTGACCGCTGCCCATTTCGTCGCATCCACCTGCATCCGGCTTACTAGGTTATCCACGGTAATCCCCTCACCGACTTCGAGTTCTGCCTCCAGCTCTAAAGACCTAACCCAGACCTAACCCAGACCTAACCCAGACCTAACCCAGACCTAACCCAGACCTAACCCAGACCTAACCCAGACCTAACCCAGACCTAACCCAGACCTAACCCAGACCTAACCCAGACCTAACCCAGACCTAACCCAGACCTAACCCAGACCTAACCCAGACCTAACCCAGACCTAACCCAGACCTAACCCAGACCTAACCCAGACCTAACCCAGACCTAACCCAGACCTAACCCAGACCTAACCCAGACCTAACCCAGACCTAACCCAGACCTAACCCAGACCTAACCCAGACCTAACCCAGACCTAACCCAGACCTAACCCAGACCTAACCCAGACCTAACCCAGACCTAACCCAGACCTAACCCAGACCTAACCCAGACCTAACCCAGACCTAACCCAGACCTAACCCAGACCTTTTTTTTTTTTTTTTTTTTTTTTTTTTTTTTTTTTTTTTTTTTTTTTACGAGGAGGAGGGGAAATCCATCATGGACACCCGACCCGGGGTGTGCAATAGGTCGGGTAGTGCCGGACTCTTACCGGCTAAAACCCCTCCTCCTCCTGTGTTGCATATATTCCAGGGACCCACGACCGCCTGTTCAGCATTAAGGTTCCAGGGCCCTGGATGCAAACTCCCTCACATAACGGTTATTTTACTACCGAAGTCGCTTCTTTGGTGGAATGGCTCTATCGTCTATAGGGGCGTCCGTCTTATTTCGACGCTTGCCCGCTCAATATTTTATTATATTGTGGGCAACGCGCCGACCCCGCCAAATGGCCGAGCCTGTTTTCCGGCAGCCCTTCCTCGTGGCACAGTATGCAGTGGTATACAGAGGGACAGTCCCTCATGTTGTGCCCGTCGTGTCCACACTTGCGGCACAGCTCTCTGCCTTCGATTTTCCGGGAGCATCTGCCAGCTACATGTCCAAAATGGTGACATTTGTAGCATCTAATTATTCGGGGGACCACCTTGACTCTGCAATAAACAAGTCCGATTTTAACCCTGTTTAGCGCATCTATTTCTTTTTTATACTTCGCCGGTATAAGCAAATGTGCAATGCGGGTACTGCCGAAGCCAATACGTAGGGATTTCACAGTGACCCGCGCGCCCTGGGGTAATATTTCTAGAAGGGCCTCGGACACTTCCTCTTTAGTGACAAGGTCGTCGAGGTCGCGGATCTCGACGTCAAGCGTCTGCTCCATGAGTCTTATGTCCTGTTGATCCCCGAAGGCAGACGTCAGTCGATCAAGTGCCATCGACACTCCACCATTCTCGGGGTCAACTTCGAGGAGAACGTCTCCTGCTGCGGTCTTCCTCAGGCCGGTGATCCGTACGTCTCTTAAGGCAGAGCTCTCCCTAATTGAGCGTAGGACGTCTACATAAGTTTTACCGTCTGGCACTTTGACGGATATCGCGTCCTGCTTATGCCTCGGTAGTCTCGGTTGCAGAGGTCTCTCTTCAGGCTTTTTCCGGGTGGGTTGCTTGGGCTTCCGCGCCGCCACACTACTCCAGGGAAGATTTATTTCTCCACCTTCCACTGAAGCTACTTCCGTAGGCTTCTCGCCTTTATCTGGTGGCTTCTCGGATGCTGACGCCTTCTGGATCCAGCGCCTCAGCTTCCTCAAGTTCTGAGGTTCTACTGGGGATACCGTCTTCCTTTTTGTCCTGTGGTCAGCATTCGCTGGCGCGAACTCGTCCGTCTCGGCGTGGGTACTTACCCCTACATCAACTTTCGCCGGAGTTATAGGCGTCGGAACCGGGGTTGTTTGTGTGCCCATGTCGACTCCTGTTGGTATTGTGGGCGTCCCAACCGGAGTTGTTTGCGTGCCCGTGTCCTTGTTTGAACAAACGATCTCTGGGGTGCAACGCATGCCTTCCATCCTATTGTTGGCAAGTTCCGTGATTGCCCGGGCCGTTTCCTTTAGGAGGTCTGTGGATTCTTTTGCAGACATTATTGTCCTAGACACCCTCTTCGTAACTACCGGATCTACGGTTTCGTTATATTTTATTTTGTCTAGGGTGGCCTCACAATTGGTCCTCATCATGAGCAGCTCGACGTCGAGGAGCGATATAAGGTGCTCGATTCTGCTCAACACTGAGTCTTCCTCGCCTTGTCGGGGGCCAAACCCTTTCCCTTGGGGTGTGCTATACAACTCCGTGGGCGTGGTAGCCTTGTCATCGTCAATGTCGATGACATCCAGTGGGGCTGGGCGCGTGTTTTCCCGTGCCAATGTTGGTGATTTGGCACTTCCGATGTTTCCTTTTCGCGTGCCTTTAGGCATAGGGTTACGCTTTACCTCCGGTTCCAGATTGAGCTCGAAAAATACGTTGCTTGTCCTTTCCCTATCCAGGCTTTCCGTTGAGGGCTCACCAACCCTGGTGATGGTGAGTTCCTTGTAGTTTTTAATGTTAGGTTTAGCCATTTTTCATACTGGCCGGGTTTGGCCGAAGCCGCCTCCAGCCTCCGATTGATTGGGGAAAAGGGAAGTCCGCCCGGGGTCACAGCCCCACCCCGGGTAAGCCTGATACACCCCGAGGTTCGGCCGTTCCTCGGGGGTTGGTCTCTAGGCGGCCAACTAACCCATGGCCCCGCATGTGTCACTTACGATCATCCGCATGCGCCCTTACTAGGCGAGCACCATACCGTTCAGGGAGGGGTAATTTTTTATAGAGGTTTTCTTCCTCGCAGACCAGCCGGTTAAGGCAAGTCCTCCGGGTCCCGTGACGACAACGTTCCACCACTACGCCCTGTGATGGTCGTTGAAGCCGCCAAGGAACTTACGGAATTAGGAGGTGGATGGCGTTCATCCACCCCCAGCTCGAGTCCCCCGGGTTCGCCAGGCCCGTACCGCAGAGACATTCTACGGCCCCTGGGGGGGGGGGGGGGTAGCTCGGGTAACCCCGGGTTCGCTAAACCCGTACCGCGTGCAAGGACCAAAAGGTCCGCGGTCCCTGGGGGCGGAGAGGGAAGAAAGGAAGGTAAGTATGAAAAGGAGGACCGCTCGGGTAACCCCGGGTTCGCTAGACCCGTACCGCGTGCAAGGACCAAAAGGTCCGCGGTCCCTGGGGGCGGAGGGGGAAGAAGGGCAGGTAAAAGATAAGGGGGGAAGACAGCTCGGGTAACCCCGGGTTCGCTAGACCCGTACCGCGTGCAAGGACCAAAAGGTCCGCGGTCCCTGGGGGGGAGGGGGAAGAAGGGCAGGTAAAAAATGAAGGGGAAGACAGCTCGGGTAACCCCGGGTTCGCTAGACCCGTACCGCGTGCAAGGACCACCTAACCCAGACCTAACCCAGACCTAACCCAGACCTAACCCAGACCTAACCCAGACCTAACCCAGACCTAACCCAGACCTAACCCAGACCTAACCCAGACCTAACCCAGACCTAACCCAGACCTAACCCAGACCTAACCCAGACCTAACCCAGACCTAACCCAGACCTAACCCAGACCTAACCCAGACCTAACCCAGACCTAACCCAGACCTAACCCAGACCTAACCCAGACCTAACCCAGACCTAACCCAGACCTAACCCAGACCTAACCCAGACCTAACCCAGACCTAACCCAGACCTAACCCAGACCTAACCCAGACCTAACCCAGACCTAACCCAGACCTAACCCAGACCTAACCCAGACCTAACCCAGACCTAACCCAGACCTAACCCAGACCTAACCCAGACCTAACCCAGACCTAACCCAGACCTAACCCAGACCTAACCCAGACCTAACCCAGACCTAACCCAGACCTAACCCAGACCTAACCCAGACCTAACCCAGACCTAACCCAGACCTAACCCAGACCTAACCCAGACCTAACCCAGACCTAACCCAGACCTAACCCAGACCTAACCCAGACCTTTTTTTTTTTTTTTTTTTTTTTTTTTTTTTTTTTTTTTTTTTTTACCGAGGAGGAGGGGAAATCCATCATGGACACCCGACCCGGGGTGTGCAATAGGTCGGGTAGTGCCGGACTCTTACCGGCTAAAACCCCTCCTCCTCCTGTGTTGCATATATTCCAGGGACCCACGACCGCCTGTTCAGCATTAAGGTTCCAGGGCCCTGGATGCAAACTCCCTCACATAACGGTTATTTTACTACCGAAGTCGCTTCTTTGGTGGAATGGCTCTATCGTCTATAGGGGCGTCCGTCTTATTTCGACGCTTGCCCGCTCAATATTTTATTATATTGTGGGCAACGCGCCGACCCCGCCAAATGGCCGAGCCTGTTTTCCGGCAGCCCTTCCTCGTGGCACAGTATGCAGTGGTATACAGAGGGACAGTCCCTCATGTTGTGCCCGTCGTGTCCACACTTGCGGCACAGCTCTCTGCCTTCGATTTTCCGGGAGCATCTGCCAGCTACATGTCCAAAATGGTGACATTTGTAGCATCTAATTATTCGGGGGACCACCTTGACTCTGCAATAAACAAGTCCGATTTTAACCCTGTTTAGCGCATCTATTTCTTTTTTATACTTCGCCGGTATAAGCAAATGTGCAATGCGGGTACTGCCGAAGCCAATACGTAGGGATTTCACAGTGACCCGCGCGCCCTGGGGTAATATTTCTAGAAGGGCCTCGGACACTTCCTCTTTAGTGACAAGGTCGTCGAGGTCGCGGATCTCGACGTCAAGCGTCTGCTCCATGAGTCTTATGTCCTGTTGATCCCCGAAGGCAGACGTCAGTCGATCAAGTGCCATCGACACTCCACCATTCTCGGGGTCAACTTCGAGGAGAACGTCTCCTGCTGCGGTCTTCCTCAGGCCGGTGATCCGTACGTCTCTTAAGGCAGAGCTCTCCCTAATTGAGCGTAGGACGTCTACATAAGTTTTACCGTCTGGCACTTTGACGGATATCGCGTCCTGCTTATGCCTCGGTAGTCTCGGTTGCAGAGGTCTCTCTTCAGGCTTTTTCCGGGTGGGTTGCTTGGGCTTCCGCGCCGCCACACTACTCCAGGGAAGATTTATTTCTCCACCTTCCACTGAAGCTACTTCCGTAGGCTTCTCGCCTTTATCTGGTGGCTTCTCGGATGCTGACGCCTTCTGGATCCAGCGCCTCAGCTTCCTCAAGTTCTGAGGTTCTACTGGGGATACCGTCTTCCTTTTTGTCCTGTGGTCAGCATTCGCTGGCGCGAACTCGTCCGTCTCGGCGTGGGTACTTACCCCTACATCAACTTTCGCCGGAGTTATAGGCGTCGGAACCGGGGTTGTTTGTGTGCCCATGTCGACTCCTGTTGGTATTGTGGGCGTCCCAACCGGAGTTGTTTGCGTGCCCGTGTCCTTGTTTGAACAAACGATCTCTGGGGTGCAACGCATGCCTTCCATCCTATTGTTGGCAAGTTCCGTGATTGCCCGGGCCGTTTCCTTTAGGAGGTCTGTGGATTCTTTTGCAGACATTATTGTCCTAGACACCCTCTTCGTAACTACCGGATCTACGGTTTCGTTATATTTTATTTTGTCTAGGGTGGCCTCACAATTGGTCCTCATCATGAGCAGCTCGACGTCGAGGAGCGATATAAGGTGCTCGATTCTGCTCAACACTGAGTCTTCCTCGCCTTGTCGGGGGCCAAACCCTTTCCCTTGGGGTGTGCTATACAACTCCGTGGGCGTGGTAGCCTTGTCATCGTCAATGTCGATGACATCCAGTGGGGCTGGGCGCGTGTTTTCCCGTGCCAATGTTGGTGATTTGGCACTTCCGATGTTTCCTTTTCGCGTGCCTTTAGGCATAGGGTTACGCTTTACCTCCGGTTCCAGATTGAGCTCGAAAAATACGTTGCTTGTCCTTTCCCTATCCAGGCTTTCCGTTGAGGGCTCACCAACCCTGGTGATGGTGAGTTCCTTGTAGTTTTTAATGTTAGGTTTAGCCATTTTTCATACTGGCCGGGTTTGGCCGAAGCCGCCTCCAGCCTCCGATTGATTGGGGAAAAGGGAAGTCCGCCCGGGGTCACAGCCCCACCCCGGGTAAGCCTGATACACCCCGAGGTTCGGCCGTTCCTCGGGGGTTGGTCTCTAGGCGGCCAACTAACCCATGGCCCCGCATGTGTCACTTACGATCATCCGCATGCGCCCTTACTAGGCGAGCACCATACCGTTCAGGGAGGGGTAATTTTTTATAGAGGTTTTCTTCCTCGCAGACCAGCCGGTTAAGGCAAGTCCTCCGGGTCCCGTGACGACAACGTTCCACCACTACGCCCTGTGATGGTCGTTGAAGCCGCCAAGGAACTTACGGAATTAGGAGGTGGATGGCGTTCATCCACCCCCAGCTCGAGTCCCCCGGGTTCGCCAGGCCCGTACCGCAGAGACATTCTACGGCCCCTGGGGGGGGGGGGGGGGTAGCTCGGGTGACCCCGGGTTCGCTAAACCCGTACCGCATGCAAGGACCAAAAAGGTCCGCGGTCCCTGGGGGCGGAGGGGGAAGAAAGGAAGGTAAAAAAAATAAGGGGGAAGACAGCTCGGGTAACCCCGGGTTCGCTAGACCCGTACCGCGTGCAAGGACCAAAAGGTCCGCGGTCCCTGGGGGCGGAGGGGGAAGAAGGGCAGGTAAAAAAAATAAGGGGGAAGACAGCTCGGGTAACCCCGGGTTCGCTAGACCCGTACCGCGTGCAAGGACCAAAAGGTCCGCGGTCCCTGGGGGGGAGGGGGAAGAAGGGCAGGTAAAAAATGAAGGGGAAGACAGCTCGGGTAACCCCGGGTTCGCTAGACCCGTACCGCGTGCAAGGACCACCTAACCCAGACCTAACCCAGACCTAACCCAGACCTAACCCAGACCTAACCCAGACCTAACCCAGACCTAACCCAGACCTAACCCAGACCTAACCCAGACCTAACCCAGACCTAACCCAGACCTAACCCAGACCTAACCCAGACCTAACCCAGACCTAACCCAGACCTAACCCAGACCTAACCCAGACCTAACCCAGACCTAACCCAGACCTTTTTTTTTTTTTTTTTTTTTTTTTTTTTTTTTTAACGAGGGGAAATGCATTTACGCACACTTGGCATAGTATACCCACTAAAACCCCTCCCCCTCGGGGCGCGTCTGGTGACACGGTCTTGGGCTGCCTATTCAGCATATGCCCAGGACCGCGCGCGCGCTTCTCAGTATCTACCGTGTTATTTAAACCGGTGCTCTTTTATGTTTCAGGGACCAACCAGTATTAGTAACGGACGCCGCCTGTTTCTCTCTCCCTCTCGGTTGCCTCCTTCGTTTTCAGGACTGTGGTGATGTACCCCACGATTATATCCCAGTTACTAGGGGTTGTTAGCATTGTATTCACTAAGTTATTTTTATTTAGTTCGACGCCGACGTCTTCATATAAGTGTTCCCGTAATGGCCTCCATTGCTCGCAATCGAACAGGGTGTGCTCCACGTCATCACAAGGGCTTTCGCAATACCAACAGTTGCTATTCCTTTCCTTGTGTATTCTATGTAGATATTTGCTAAAACATCCGTGTCCGGATAAAACTTGAGTTAGGTGGAACGTAACTGGCCCATACCTTCGTGTCACCCATTTGTTGATGTCAGGTATCAGCTGATACGTCCATCTACCTCTCTTCTCCAGCTCCCAGGTACATTGCCATTTGCTTTTTAATTCCTTCGTAATTATATCTTCTCCACAGGTAGACACATTTCCACATGTAGGCACATTTTCACTGGTAAGTACATTTTCACTGGTAGACACATTCACAATGTTCGTATTTACACTAATCTTTTTCTTTTTCAGATATCTCTCAGTCCTGGCCTGGATAGTCAGGTCTATTGGCGGGATTCCGGCTATAACAAGAAGTGCCGGTGTGGATATACTTCTATATGCTGAGGATACCCTGATCGCGTAGTTCCGTTGTAGTGAGGTAAGTAATTGCTGGTTTTTAGCTTTCGTTACCGCGCCACACCAGACTGGGCATGCATAGAGCGCAATCGACTCCACTACCGTCGCCAGAAGCCGCCTTTTAGTACTCAGTGGACCTCCGATATTTGGCATAAGTCTAGCCAGGTTTGCCGCCACCTGATTAGCCTTGTCACAAGCCTTCGTGACGTGGATATCAAAAGTCCTTCGTTCGTCGATGTGGACCCCAAGGTACTTTATGCATTTGACAGGTCTGATCACGATACCCTTGAATTTTATTTTATTAATTTTCCCTTTCCGTAGGCCAGCGAGCTGTATCAATTCAGTTTTCTCATTCGCCAATGAGAGTCCATGACCCGCCATCCATTCATCTATTTCTAGCAGGCTGTCATGAACTCGTTTTTTAAGACGATCCTTGTCATAAGCGCACACAAACACCGCTAGGTCATCTGCGTATGCCACGAAATTTGTGTCCCCAACTTGGTGCTTCCGGATAAGGTCATCATACACCAGGTTCCACAAGAAGGGACCCAGTATAGAACCTTGGGGTACGCCGGCGTGCACTGCCAACTTCGCTTCTTGCCCAGCACTCCATATTCTGATCCAGCGTTCACTTAAGTAAGAGCTGACGACCTTGACCAGTTGTTCAGGTACCTTCCTATGTTTGAGCTCATCAATAATGACGTCCCATCGCAGCGTGTTAAAGGCATTTTTAACGTCTAATGCCAGCAGGACCGCGTATTTTGAAAGCCTACTGGCTCTGTTCGCCAGGTGCATCACGCGATTAATGGCATCCATTGTCGTGCAGCCTTTGCGGAAGCCGTACTGATTAGACGCCAATCCACCACTATCTTCTATAGCCTTCTCGAGACGGGTGAGTATAAGGCGCTCGTATGCTTTAGCCAAGTTATTGATGAGGCATATAGGCCTATACTTCAGTTCTTCCATATTCTTGGTCTTCTTAGGTTTAGGCACAAGCACTAGGTCTTGTACCTTCCACAGGTTAGGAAATACCCCCTCCACGAAGCAGAGATTGAAGAGCTGGGCAAGATCTTCTGGTGAAAACTCATGGAGAAGCACAAGAGGCTCTACTGGGATAGCATCTACCCCCGGCGCCTTGCCACATTTTAGGCTTCCGATCGCTCTCGTAACCTCGCCTGTGTCAAACGTTTGTATGGGCACATCATCGCCATATCTGTCATCGCTATATAGATTACTTGGGTTAGGTGGATCCACAACAAAGAGTTCACGAGCTATACTAATCATTTTGCTCAGTGATAATTCCGTCTGTATGGGGTGCTGACTTAGGTTTCGCATTACGATTTTATATGGTTTACCCCAGATATTTTGGTTAATTGTGTCTAGGAGGGCTGCCCACGATTTCGCCTTACTAGTTGAAATGAGGCGTTTAAGGTCCTTACGGCACTGCCTATAATGTGATAGATTTGCCTCATTGTTGGGGGATCTCTGTGACCTCCTTTTTGCCTTTCTCGTTTCCTGGCACTTGATGGCAATTTCTGGTGTCCACCAGTGCTTTGCATATTGCCGCTTAGCACCTCGCTTTAGTGGCATTGCTGCATCGCAGGCTGCTCTAATTACATTGGTCAGGGCATTTGCCCGCTGTTCGGATGTTGCGAAATTGCATCTGCCAAGGTCGTCAAGGGCAGGCCACATATGAGCTAGGAACACTGTTTCATTGAGGTGATTTGGGTTCCAGCGCGGTTTCACCTTGGGGGCAACTATCCTACTCGGGGCACCAATAACATGCCAAAGGCATTTGTGGTCAGACCCATTATACGTGTCGGTGACCCTCGAGCTCACTCCCAGCCGGAAAACACCTGGATCAGCCGCCGCAATATCTATCACGGATGAGCTAGCCCCTTTCACAAATGTAGGGGTCCCGTCACACAAGGTAGGTTGAAGGTCCCATCGCGCAAATAGGTCCGCAAGCATGTTCCCACGGTTGTCGTCCTGTGCAGATCCCCATACTTTGGCCTTCGCATTAAAATCGCCAGCCACAAATATGTACCCAGGTCTTCGGGATATAGCTGTGTCTATTTCAGCTAATGCAGCCTCATACTCAGAGAGGGAGGTGTTTGGAGATATATAGCCGCTTATAAAATTGATGTTATTTATAGCTACGCCACAGATATAGCGCCCTACAAACAGCACATCGTCTACATGCACACCAGGCCGTTGCCTGACCCATATGGCGGCGCCGCTAAACGGTTTATGTCCAACAGTAGTAACCCAATCGGGCTTACTGCCGATGAACTCAGATATTAATATGACGTCGGCAGACCTGCTGGCGGCAATTTGCTCAAGCAGGTCTACTGCCATATAACAATGGTTTACATTATTTTGTAATACTTTTAGGCCCATATCTGTTTTGTTGTCCATTGACAATTGCCAAGTATTGGGGACATATCGAAGATCCCATAAGGTGCTTCTGTCCTTCCTCCGCCACGCCAGCATCCCGACAAAGGAGGCATTTATAGGGTGCCTCACACTCCTTAAAGCTGTGCCCCACCTGCCCGCACCTCCGACAGATTTCTTTATCAGCCGTGTTGACGGTACATCGTGCAGCTATATGCCCAAACCTGTGGCACCTATAGCATCGTATGACGCGAGGGAGAATCTTAACCCTGCAGTGTACGAATCCCAAGATGACGGTTTTCATGTCCTGAAGCTCTCTGCTTCTATTAGCCGAAACAAGTAGGTGGGCGGTTCTGGTGCCCCCATAGGCAGGCCTTATAGACCTGACCTCTACTCTAGTTTCACTGGGGAGAGCTCTGATAAAGGCTTCCCTGACTTCCTCCTTGGACGTGACCTCGTCAAGGCCGCGTACCTCCACGTCTACTAGGGGTTCGAGCATTCGGATTTCTTGCTGTTCGCCCAGTGCACGCCTCAGCTCGTCTCTGGCTTTTGTAAGGCCCCCATCCTTGCGGTCAACTTCAAGGAGCAAGTCCCCTGCGGCAGTGCGCCTATGACCAGTTATGCGCACATCTCCCAGTTGCGCCTTCTCCCTTATGGACCTGACCACGTCAACGTAAGTCCGCCCTTCAGGGATTTTCAGCGCAAGAGCATCTTGCCTACGCCTAGGTGTCGCAATCCGCTGATTCGCCTGTTGTGTTGCCATTTGTTTGTCCCTCATCCTGGTCTTCCGGGATACTACCTGGCTCCAGGTAGCAGTAGGCTCCACCGGTTTACTTGGTGCATGGGATGCCGTTAATTCTATTTCCTCAGGTTTTTCGGGACTCGTTAATTGCGGCGACTCACCTTGCGCACGGGCCCTCCTTCGCGCCTTTTTCCTAATATGCTGATTTGCACCAGGGGAGATCTCCTTCCGCTTGGATTGTGAGTCCCCCGAGTCTTTTGGGGCGACGTCACGACCATGGTTATCCATAGGCGGCCTCCTGTTTTCTTGGGTGTCGTAATTTGTGCGGTCTGGGCACTCCGTTTGTGTGCCCACCTCACATGTCTCAGTCTTGTGGGAGGGACCCTGGGAGTTCAGAACTGCCGCATGAGCTTTTTCCTCCCTCTCAATGGCGCATTCCTTCGCACGCCTAGCTGCCCTCACGTCGGTGGCCTTCCTGTATCTTTCAACCAATCTGGTCACCAGGCTACCAAACTCGGCCGCGCTTACCATTGGACGCGGGACACCACTGGCCACTTCGGCGGCCTTTTTCTGTAGAATTTCAATGAAATTCTCCAAGGTGTGCACTGCCGTCGTCTCTTCCGCCGTCACCGAGATTAGCTCTCTCCTAAGTCTCACCAGCCTGGCTTCTTCGGAGACAGAAACGTGCCTACCGCCCTTCGGTTTGGTGCATCGTTCCCTCTCATCTTCATTCAAAGTTGGATCATTAGTCCCCACTAGGTCGACCACCTCCGTAACTTTGGTTTTATCATTTTTATTTGCCATGATGTAAACTATTTTTAGTAACGATGGTTCGGGCATCATGCCAGCCTAGCCGCAGCTAGGCATCTATCCCCACCGGTAACAGGACCCTAATTAAGTAGTCGGAAAAACCGAGAAGCGGTATTATCGGGTGGCCAGCCCTATCCGACTAATAAGACTCTACTGAAAAGGGTTAGGACGTTTTACACCAATACCCCGGAGGGCCGTCCACGCGGTGTGAAGCTAAAGGTTTTACGTCACCCCTATCGTGTGGGCGACACCCGATCCGACCGGATGCCTGACCCACACCTCAGGCTAGACGGTGCCGCGATTTACCCTACGCGGCTCCGGGTATGAGGAAATACTGGCCAGGTAATCCTCCATACGTGCGCCCAGAACACTCGGTTTCAACCCCCGCATTGGCTCCGTTCATGTCCGAGTAGCGGTTTTCCCACAGTTTGCGTGTGGCTTCCAGTGGTCCCGTACACCTTCAGCCACAGAGGCCCGGTACAGACATATCTCGGACACACGGTCGGGGGGCTACGACGCCCCCTTGGCTAGTCTACGGGGAATATCCACCGAGGCCTGGCCGCACCCCATTCACACAGCCCACGCACACACACATTCACACCGACAGCTCGGGTCACCCCGGGTTCGCTAAACCCGTACCGTGGGGACATATTCCTATGGCCCCACGGCCCCTGGGGGTGGGAAAGGAGGTGGGAAAAGGTTGCTCGGGTAACCCCGGGTTCGCTAGGCCCGTACCGCGTGCAATGGACCGATCAAGGTCCGCGGTCCCTGGGGATAGGAGGGGAAAAAACACACGCACACACACACACACACACACACAACCCCGGGTTCGCTACACACACATGCTCGGGTACCCCGGGTTCGCTAAACCCGTACCGCGGGGCCATATTCCTATGGCCCCGCGGCCCCTGGGGGAGGAAAAGGGACAGACAGCTCGGGACCCCCGGGTTCGCTATGCCCGTGCCGCGTGCAGGGACCATAAGGTCCACGGCCCCTGGGGAGGTAGCTCGGGTAACCCCGGGTTCGCTGGGCCCGTACCGCGTGCAAAGACCAAGGAGGTCCACGGTCCCTGGGGGGGAGGAAGAAGGGAAGGGAGAGACAGCTCGGGTACCCCGGGTTCGCCAAACCCGTACCGCGGAGCCATATCCCTATGGCCCAACGGCCCCTGGGGGTGGGAAAGGAAGTGGGAAAAGGTTGCTCGGGTAACCCCGGGTTCGCTAGGCCCGTACCGCGTGCAATGGACCGATCAAGGTCCGCGGTCCCTGGGGATAGGAAGGGAAAAACACACTCACTCACATACTCACACACACACACACACACACACAGCTCGGGTAACCCCGGGTTCGCTAGACCCGTACCGTGGGGACATATTCCTATGGCCCCACGGCCCCTGGGGGTGGGAAAGGAGGTGGGAAAAGGTTGCTCGGGTAACCCCGGGTTCGCTAGGCCCGTACCGCGTGCAATGGACCGATCAAGGTCCGCGGTCCCTGGGGGTAGGAAGGGGAAAACACATTCACACACACACTCACACAAGAAAACACAGCTCGGGGACCTCGGGTTCGCTAAGCCCGTACCGCGTGCAAGGACCCGAAGGTCCGCGGCCCCTGAGGAAGAAAATAGTGTTTGGTCCGCGGGAGCTATTTTATTTCACTCCTACCCTCTGCTCCCCTTGGGCCCGAAGGCCCAAGTACGAGCAGCGAGCATTCCCCTATCCGCCACCTGGGGACGCGCCACGTAGGGGTTCACCTCCCCTCCCATCTGGACAACCAGACAGGTCCGTGGAGACCTAACCCAGACCTAACCCAGACCTAACCCAGACCTAACCCAGACCTAACCCAGACCTAACCCAGACCTAACCCAGACCTAACCCAGACCTAACCCAGACCTAACCCAGACCTAACCCAGACCTAACCCAGACCTAACCCAGACCTAACCCAGACCTAACCCAGACCTAACCCAGACCTAACCCAGACCTAACCCAGACCTAACCCAGACCTAACCCAGACCTAACCCAGACCTAACCCAGACCTAACCCAGACCTAACCCAGACCTAACCCAGACCTAACCCAGACCTAACCCAGACCTAACCCAGACCTAACCCAGACCTAACCCATTTTTTTTTTTTTTTTTTTTTTTTTTTTTAACGTGGGGGAAATCTTCCAAAGACACCCGCCGCCGTTGGGGCGACGGCGGGTAGTGTCGGATTTTTACCGACTAAAACCCCCACGGTGACCACCGTCTCACCCGACTTCGGCGGCGGTCCGGGAACGACCAAGCTAGGTCACACTACCGGACCGCCGCCTCGGGGAGGTCCTCGTCCCCGACTGGGAAGAGTGGATCTCTTCCCAGTCGTGGGAAGAGGAATCCGTGCTCGCGGGGGAGCAATTCAGAGATGACTTGCTCCCCCACAGAGCGCCGACTAAGTCGGCGCTCCTGACTCCGCCGCATGGAAGGGTCACACTTCCATGCGGCCAACGTGGGCTATAATAAGGGGAGGGCGCGGCCCCAACCGCGGTCCTCCCCAAGCCCTCGGTGCCGCTCCCGACCGGCCAGGACCGAAGTCCCGGCACACGACGCCGGAGCGGCACCTACCTCCTCACTCGGGCGGAGCCCGGCACCAAATAAATGACTGGTGCCGGGTCCGCCCGCCTCTATTACGGTGGCGGGCCTCTTGGAGGGGGTCGCCTAAAGCGGAGCCCCCTCCTGGCCCGCCTTCTCTCCTGCCGAGCGGGATCGGACGACTCCCGATCCCGCTCGGCGGCCTCCTTCTGCGAAATAACGGTTTCGCAGAAGGAGGCCACCGCTCTCCAGGACCTCTCGCTCGCCAGCATTGCCGTAACAAGTGCTGGCGGCGAGAGGTCCGGGCCAATGATGGCCCGCAAATCTTCTCTTGCCCAGCCAAAGGCTGGGCACTCCTCTATCGTGTGGCTGGGGGTGTCGACCACCCCCACGCCACACGATAGGCACTCTGGTGTGGCCTCCGCTCCGATTTTATGCAGGTACTCTCCGAAACATCCATGTCCGGAGAGCACCTGCGTCGTCCGGTAGGTAAGCCTACCGTGCCGACGATCCACCCACTCCTCCAAATGTGGGAGGATCGCGCCGACAGCTCGCTGGCGGGCGGCTCGATAATTCTCGAGCTCCGCCCGCCATTTTCTAAGTGCGAGCTGCCGGGCCTGACGCCTCAGGTCACCGACCGACAGTCCTGCCGGATCCCCTTCGCCCCGGCGGAGTGACCGGACCCGTCGAAATACCCGGGCCTCGGCCTCCGCCTGCAGGTCGAAGGGGATTACCCCCGACAGGACTGCCGCCGCCTCGTGGGAGATAGTGCGGTAACCACGTGCCACCCTGACGGCCATACGCCGGTATACGCGGCGCAGCATTACACGGCTGCGCCGCCCGGCCGCCAGGGACGGGGCCCAGACTGGGCACCCGTAGAGGCACATGGCCCGCACCACCCCCGTGTAGAGGCGGCGGACCCTCTCTTCAGGTCCCCCGATATTGGGCAGTAGCCGACCCAACAGGGCGGCTACCCCCTCTACTCGGGGGACGAGTCGGTCAAAGTGACCCTCGAAGCGCCAGCGGCTGTCAATGTCCAGGCCGAGGTACTTAATTCGTTCCTCGACCCGGACAAAGACCGGCCCTACTCGGACGACCGACTGGGGCGGTCTCCGGGTCAGAGGCAGCCCATGAAACCAGGCTGCCTCCGTTTTCTCCGGAGACACTTGCAGCCCCAGCCGACGGACGGAGGCCACTACCGAGGCCACCCCCGCCTCGGCAAGGCCCAGCAGCCTCTCCCATTCCTCCCCCACGGCTATCACTAGAGTGTCGTCTGCGTAGCAGACGACTGTGACGCCGTGAGGGAGCGCGGTGAGGAGAACCCGGTTGTACCCCAGGTTCCACAACAACGGGCCTAACACGGACCCCTGGGGTACACCGCGGTTCACCTCCCGCGTTACCATCCCGTACCGACCCGGGTATATCACCCTTCTGTCCCGGAGGTAGTCTGCCAGAACCCTCCTCAGGTACGGGGGCACCTGGTGGTCGACCAGTGCCCCCGCAATCCTGTCCCAGGGTAGGGAGTTGAAGGCGTTGGCGATGTCGAGAGACACCGCCAACGCCATCCCACCCCGGGAGACAGACTCATCCACGAGGGCCTTGACGTGATCGACCGCATCTACGGTCGATCGGCCCTCGCGGAAGCCGAACTGGCACGGTGCCAAGTTCGGACCTACACGGGACAGATGCCCCCAGAGGCGGGAAACTACGATTCTCTCGAAGAGCTTTCCCGCCTCGTCAAGGAGGCATATGGGTCGGTACGCCTTGGGAGAGGCTGCCGGCCTGCCACCCCCCTTGGGAAGCAGGACCATCGTGGCCTGCTTCCACAAGAGGGGACCCGCCCCGCCTGAAGGCAGCTGTCGAACAGCCACCTCAGGCGGGGCCCGAGGACGCGTAAGGCCAAGGCTAGTGCCCTGCCTGGGACGCCGTCTGGGCCGGGGGCGGTATTCCGCCCCCTTAGCTTGGCGACGGCGTCCCGGAACTCCTCGTCGCTGACCGCGCATGGTGGCAGCGCGGCCAGCGCCGCCTCGAGCGGCTCCGGTGGTGGTCTGCCCCCCTCATCGAGGGGGAACAGTTTATTCACCACCGACCGGAGCACGGCGGGTTCCAGGCTCTCCGTGACGGAAGGACCCGCGGGGCGTAGGCGGCCCAGTACCAAACGGTACGGGCGACCCCACGGGTCAGCGTCCAGAGAGCCCAGGAGTTCCTCCCAGGCAGATGCCTTGGCCTCCCTGATGGCTCTCCGCAAGGCATTCGATGCGTCTCGATATGCCTCGCGGAGTGTGGCCTCCACCGCATCGTCGCGGACTACTCGGCGGCGGGCCCTTGTCCACCGGCGTCGGGCCGCCACACTCTCTTGTCTGAGTGTGGCTATCTGGCCCGACCACCAGTAGACCGCCCGCCGCTGCACCCTCCTGACCCGGGGCATGGCGGCATCACAAATTGCCGCCATTTGCCCCCGGAGCCAGGAGGCCTCCTCGTCTACGTCCGCGACTGGCTCTGGCCCGTACGAGGGCCAGGCCGCGGCATAGGAGGCCGCCATCAGCGCGTCCTCGTCCAGGTGCGTAAGCGCCCATCTCCTACGGGGGGGTGGGCCCCCAATTGGGGCCACCCCGCCTACATCAAACATGATGTAGAGGTGGTCGCTGAGGGTCGCGAGGTCATCTGCGACCCTCCACGCTCCAACACGTCGTGCGGCCGACGGAGAAGCCCAGGACAAGTCCACTATGGACTCCCCCTGTGGCCGCACGCACGTGCTGGCAGATCCCCGGTTGAGGATCCGGAGATCCAGACCAGAGGACCAATCCACCAGCACATCCCCCCGTGGGTCGGCCCTAGGGGATCCCCAAGTTGGGGATTTGGCGTTAAAGTCCCCTAGGACCAACACTGGACGGGACAGGAGAGGGTTCAGAACCCTCCCCAGCCCATCCAGCAGCGACTCAAACTCCACGAGGGTCAGGCTGGGGGAGGCATACACTCCGGCCAGCGTGACGCATCTGGACTCCACCACCACGAACCCGGCACCCCTACCGATCACCCGGAGGGGTGCCGAGTTCGTTGCGATCGCGACGGAGCCGCACAGATCCGCCGCCCAGTCAGGGCGGTCGGGAACTCTGTACGGCTCCGCCGCGACCGCCAGGCCAATCTGCCACTCGGCCAGGGCTTGGACAAACAAGTCCTGAGCCCCAGCCGAGTGGTTCAGATTGGCCTGCAGCACCCTAACTGGAGGAGGAGGAGCCATTATCGGTTGGCCTTCCCCTCCTCCTCCAGGTTGGCGGCCGGCTCGGCCTCCATCTCATGGCTGACAGGGCGGATATTCTCCGCCCTTGTCAGCACCACCCTCGGTTCCTTGGACCCGAGGATGTCCGCCAGCGCCACCTTCGGGTCCGCCAACCGCCGCCGAAAGTCCTCCCCTAACAAGGGGGGCCTGGCGGCGGAGACGGACCACGCCCGCGGACGCAGACCTTCCTCGGGTCGGCCGAGGGTGGTCCCTTCTCGGGAGAGGGCCGGGCCCTCTCCCTCGGAGACTGCTCCCCCGCCCTTATTCATGGACCTGGGGCGGGGGAGGGTCGAGGATCCTCCTCCCTCCGCGGGCTTGGAGGGGCCCGCTACCGGAGGAGGGGGGGGGGACGGGGACTTTTTAGGTGGAGCAGCCGGCTCCACCTCGTCCACGTCCATCCTCATCGACGCCGCTGGAGGGGCGGGGGATGGTACGGGGGGGCGCTGCGTGTCGGCACTAACGGCCGACGCCGTCGCACCCCCGGCAGGCCCGGCCTGCCTCTTCTTCCCCCCCTCCGCATCCATTTGGAGGGGGAGGAGCACAACCCTGGGCGCCCAGCACATGATTTGCCGGGCGCCCCAGGTCGACGCAGACCGGGCACCTCGGTGGTGCCCGGCATGCGCGGGACACGTGACCGGTGCCACCACATCGGTAGCACCGGTCACCCCTATCTGCCCCCCCAGGGCATCGGGACTGGAGGTGTCCAACCTCCAGGCACCGATGGCACCTGGGAGGGCGTGCCGCCAGGACCTCCACCCGGGGTGAACACCACCCCAGGCGGAGGCGGCCCGCCGCGGCCAGTTTGCGAACGGCCGCGAGCGGGCATCTCACCCATATGGTGCCAAGTCCATTGGGGGAGGTCCGGATTGGGCCAGTGGTGACCTGACCCGCCGGACACTCCCCCACCCTGGCCACCGCCTCCACCACCTGTTGGGTGGTGGTGGACTCCTCAAGACCGCTGAGGCGAGCCTCAGCGGTCTTCATGGGGCGGGCCACCCTGACGCCGTCCTCGCCGAAGAGTTCGGCGAGGCGTTGCGCCAGGGCGTCCGCCTTTTCGGTACCGGAAGGGCCCGGAATCTCTATAATAGACGACCCGGATTGGCCCTTCCGGTACCTGACCTCCTCGATGCCAACCTCTTTTAGGTTGACATTAGCCACCGCCTTCCGCATGACCTCCGCATAGGAGGTCTTGCTCCCCGGGGCGACCGTTAGCGACACGGCCGCCCTCTTGGGAGCACGCGGAAGGCGGGGCTTCTCCTTCTTTGTGGTGGTGGGGGGAGGGGGAGGGGAGACAGGTGCCGAGGCACCCGTCTTCCCCCTTTTTCTTCTTCCCCCCACCCGCCTTTCCCGTCTTCTGGCCCCCCTGGGGGCCAGAGGGTGCCGCCGCAGCACCGGTGGCGGGCCCCGCCCCCCTCCGAGAGGGAGGTTGTGGGGCCACAGCCACCCGGCGCTGCGCCCTCTTGGCCTTCCTCCCCAGGACCGACACCCACTCCCCCTGGGCCGACGGAACGTCCCTCCCTGAGGAGGGGCGAGCTGGCCTGGTAGGGGGAGGGGCGCCGGCTCCTGGGGCGGAAGAGCCGCGGGTCCCGCCCGCGCCTTTCCCCGTCCTGGCCGAAGGAACGCCCTCCTCAAGGGGAGGACGAGCTGGCCGGGTGGACGGGGGAGGCGGGGCAGGGGCCCGCACCTTCTTACCCCTCTTCCGCCTCCTAAGGGCGGAAGAGGAGAGGACCCCACCCTCCGTATCAGTGGAAGGGGGGGGGGGGGGCCCTTTCCTCCTGGGAGGGAGGATTTCACCCGCCCGCTCCGCCATCTCCAGGAGAGGACGGAGACGGGCGAGTATCCTCGCCTCCAACCCAGACCTAACCCAGACCTAACCCAGACCTAACCCAGACCTAACCCAGACCTTTTTTTTTTTTTTTTTTTTTTTTTTTTTTTTTTTTTTTACGAGGGGGAGGGGAAATGCATTTACGCACACTTGGTATAATAATAATTATATGCCAAGTAGTGTGGGACTCAGATGTTCAATACCCACTAAAAACCCCTCCCCCTCAGGCGCGTCTGGTGGTACAGTCTAGGGCTGCCTATCCAGCATATGCCCAGGACTGCACACGCGCATCACATTGTCTGCCATGTTGTTTACCCCGGTGTGTTCTTTATGTATCCGGGAGAGCCAGCACCGTTACCGGACGCCGCCTGCTTCCCTCTCCCTCTCGGTTGCCTCCTTGGTTTTCAGAATTGTGGTAATGTACCCTACAATTTTATCCCAATTGCTGGGGGTTGATATCATTATGTCCACTAAGTTGTTTTTGTTTAGCGCTACACCAATTCCTTCGTATAAGTTTTCCCGTAATGGGCTCCATCGCTCGCAGTCGAACAAGGTGTGCTCCACATCATCACAAGGGTTTTCGCAATACCAGCACTTGCTATTCCTTTCCTTGTGGATTCTATGTAAGAATTTACTAAAGCACCCGTGTCCGGACAAGACTTGTGTTAGGTGGAATGTAACTTGGCCGTACTTCCGCGTCAACCATTTGTTGATGTCCGGTATCAGCTGGTACGTCCACCTACCCCTTACCTCCAGCTCCCAGGCACGTTGCCATTTTCTTCTAAGTTCTTTCATAATCGCCTCCTTTCCATGGGTAGAGCGCATCTTCACGGGTATGTACATTTTCTGCTAGTCTTTTCTTTTCCAGGTATCTCTCCGTCCTGGCCTGGATCGTGAGGTCTATTGGCGGGATGCCAGCTATAACAAGAAGCGCGGGTGTAGATATACTTCTATACGCTGAAGATACCCTAATCGCATAGTTCCGCTGTAGAGTGGTGAGCAACTGCCTGTTTTTGGCTTTGATTACCGCACCACACCAAACTGGGCATGCGTACAGCGCAACCGATTCCACCACCGTCGCAAGGAGCCGTCTTTTGGTACTCGAGGGACCTCCAATATTTGGCATAAGCCTAGCCAGATTTGCCGCCACCTGGTTGGCTCTGTCACACGCCTTCGTAACGTGGACATCAAATGTCCTTCGTTCGTCAATGTAGACCCCGAGGTACTTTATACATTTAACGGGTCTGATCTTGATACCCTTGAATTTTATTTTATTAATTTTTTCCCTTTCGTAGGCCGGCGAGCTGTATTAGTTCTGTTTTCTCATTTGCCAATGAGAGTCCATGACCCGCCATCCATTCATCTATTTCCAGCAGGCTGTCATGGACACGTTTTTTAAGTCGGTCCTTATCATAGTCGCAGACGAACACCGCTAGGTCATCTGCGTATGCCACAAAATTGGTGTCCCCAACTTGATGCCTCCGGATTAGGTCATCATACACCAAGTTCCACAAAAAGGGGCCCAGTATAGAGCCTTGGGGTACTCCGGCGTGCACTGCCACCTTAGCTTCTTTCCCGGCGCTCCATATTCTAACCCAGCGTTCGCTTAGGTAAGAGCTGATGACCTTGACCAGTTGTTCGGGTACCTTCCAGCGTTTCAGCTCATCAATAATAACGTCCCACCGCAGCGTGTTGAAGGCGTTTTTAACATCTAGTGCCAGTAGGACTGCGTATTTTGAGAGCCTGCTGGCTCTGTTCGCCAGGTGCATCACACGATTAATGGCATCCATTGTCGTGCAGCCTTTACGGAAGCCATACTGGTTAGATGCGAATCCACCCCTATCTTCTATGGCTTTCTCGAGGCGAGCGAGTATAAGGCGCTCATATGCTTTGGCCAAGTTGTTAATTAGGCAAATAGACCTGTACTTTATTTCTTCCGCGTTCTCGGTCTTCTTAGGTTTAGGTACGAGCACCAGGTCTTGTACCTTCCATATGCTCGGGAATACCCCCTCCACGTAGCAGGAATTGAAGAGTTGGGCAAGATCTTCTGGCGAGAACTTGAAGAGAAGCGCGAGAGGCTCTACCGGAATTGCATCTACCCCGGGCGCCTTACCGCGTTTCAGGCTTTCAATGGCTCTCCTGACTTCTCCTGTGTCGAAGGTTTGTATGGGTACATTACCGTCATTATTGTCTCTGCTGTATGCATTGCTTAAATGAGGTGGTTCCATAACAAAGAGTTCACGAGCAATACTAATCATTTTGCTCAGTGGTAATTCCGCCTGTATGGGGTGTTGTCTTAAGTTTCGCATTACAATTTTATACGGCTTACCCCAGATATTTTGGTTTATTGTATCGAGGAGGGCTGCCCACGATTTCGCTTTACTGGTCGAGATAAGGCGTTTGAGGTCCTTACGGCACTGCCTATATTGCAAGAGTTTTGCCTCATTATTGGGGGATCTCTGCGACCTCCTTTTTGCCTTTCTTGTCTCTTGGCACTTATTAGCAATTTCTGTTGTCCACCAGTGTTTTGCATATTGCCGCTTAGGACCTCTCCTTAATGGCATTGCTGCGTCGCAAGCTGCCCTAACTACATTAGTCAGGGCATTTGCCCATTGTTCAGATGTTGCGAACTTGCATCTACCAAGGTCATCGAGTGCAGGCCACATATGAGTTAGAAACGCTGCTTCATCTAGGTGGGTTGGGTTCCAGCGCTGCTTCATCTTCTGGGTAGATAACCTACTCGGGGCACCAATAACATGCCAGAGACATTTATGGTCAGACCCATTATACATGTCGGTGACCCTCGAGCTCACTCCCATCCGGAAAACACCTGGATCAGCGGCCGCAATATCTATTACCGATGAGCTGGCACCTTTTATAAATGTGGGGGTCCCGTCACACAGGGTAGGTTGAAGGTCCCATCGTGCGAACAGGTCGGCAAGCATAATCCCACGATTGTCATCCTGCGCAGATCCCCATACTTTAGCTTTCGCATTAAAATCGCCGGCCACAAATACGTATCCAGGTCTTCGGGATATAGCTGCGTCTATTTCAGCTAATGCAGCCTCATACTCATGGAGAGAGGTGTTTGGCGATATGTAGCCGCTTATAAAGTTAATGTTATTTACAGCTACACTACAGATATAACGTCCTACGAACAGTACATCATCCACATGCACACCGGGCCGTTGCCTAACCCATATAGCGGCGCCATTGAACGACCGGTGTCCAACAGTGGTGATCCAGCCAGGCTTACTGCCAATGAGCTCGGATATTAATATGATATCGGCGGACCTGCTGACAGCAATTTGTTCGAGCAAGTCCACTGCCATATAACAATGGTTTACATTATTTTGTAGCACTTTTAGCTCCATATCTATTTGGTTGTCCGTTTACTATTGCCAAATATTGGGGGCATATGGAAGAACCCATAAGATGCTTCTGTCCTTCCTCCGCCACTCCAGCATCACGGCAAAGGAGGCATTTGTAGGGTGCCTCACACTCCTTGAAGCTGTGCCCCTCCTGTCCACACCTCCGACAGATCTCTCTACTAGTCGTATTGACGGTGCACCGCGCAGCTATATGTCCAAATCTGTGACATTTGTAGCAGCGTACAACGCGAGGGAGAAGCTTAACCCTGCAGTGTACGAAGCCCAAGATAACGGTTTTCATATCCTGGAGCTCTCTGCTTCTACTAGCAGAGATAAGTAGATGGGCAGTTCTGGTGCCCCCATAGCCAGGCCTTATAGACCTGACCTCTATTCTGGTCTCACCGGGGAGAGCACTGATAAAGGCTTCCTTGATTTCCTCCTTGGTCGTGACCTCGTCCAGGCCACGTACCTCCACATCTACTAGGGGTTCGAGCATTCGGATCTCCTGTTGTTCCCCCAATGCACGCCTCAGTTCGTCTCTGGCTTTGGTAAGTCCCCCGTCCTTGCGATCAACTTCAAGGAGCAGGTCCCCTGCGGCAGTGCGCCTGTGCCCAGTTATGCGCACATCGTTGAGTTGCGCCTTCTCCCTTATTGACTTGATCACGTCGATATACGTCCGCCCTTCAGGGATTTTCAGTGCAAGAGCGTCTTGCCTACGCCTAGGTATCACAACCCGCTGCTTCGCCTGTTCTGATGCCGTTGCCTTATCCCTCATCCTGGTCTTCCGGGATACTACCTGGCTCCAGGTAGCAGTAGGCTCCACCGGGTTACTTGGTACCTGAGGCACCAGTATTTCCTCTTCCTCCGTTTTTTCGCTACACGTTAGTTGTGGCGACTCACCTTGCGCACGGACCCTTCTACGCGCTTTCTTCCTGATGTTCTGGTTTGCGTCGGGGGAGATCTCTTTCCGCTTGGCTTGTGAGTCTCCCAAGTCTCTTAGGGCGGCGTTACTTCCATGGGTATCCATGGGTTGCCTTTTGCTTCCTTGGATGTCGTCCGTTTGTGTGCCCACCTCACATGTCTCGATCTTGTGGAGGGGACCCTGGGGATTTGACGCTGCCGCGTGCGCCTTTTCTTCCCTTTCGATGGCGCATTCCTTGGCGCGCTTGGCTGCCCTCACGTCGGCGACCTTCCTGTATCGTTCGACCAGTCTGGTCACCAGTCCCCCGAACTCTGCCGCGCTTAACATTGGACGCGGTATACCACTGGCCACTTCGGCCGCCTTTTTTTGTAGAATTTCAATGAAATTCTCCAATGTGTGCACCGCCGTCGTCTCTTCCGCCGTGGCCGAGATTAACTCCCTCCTGAGTCTCGCCAACCTGGCTTCTTCAGAGAAGGAAACATGCCTACCGCCCTTCGGTTTGGTGCATCGTTCCCTCTCATCCTCGCTCACTGGTTGGCTGTTGGAACCCACCAGATCAACCACCTCGGTAACTTTCTTCTTCTCCTTGTTGTTGTTGTTTTTATTGTCCATGATGATGTATCACTATTATTGTAACGATGGTTCGGGCATCATGCCAGCCTAGCCGCGGCTAGGCATCTATCCCCACCGATAAGAGAACCCTAGTTAAGTAGTCGGAAAAACCGAGAAGCGGTATTGTCGGGTGGCCAGCCCTATCCGACTAATATGGCTCTACTGTAAAAGGGGTTAGGACGTTTTACACCAATACCCCGAAGGGCCGTCCACGCGGTGTGATGCTAAAGGTTTTACGTCACCCCTATCGCGTGGGCGACACCCGATCCGACCGGATGCCTGACCCACGCCTCAGGCTAGACGGTGCTGCGATTTGCCCTACGCAGCTCCGGGTATGAGGAAATACTGGCCAGGTAATCCTCCATACGTGCGCCCAGAACACTCGGCTTCAACCCCCGCATTGGCTCCGTTCATGTCCGAGTAGCGGTTTTCCCACAGTTTGCATGTGGCTTCCAGCGGTCATGTAAGCCTTCAGCCACAGAGGCCCGGTACAGACATATCTCGGACACACGGTCGGGGGGCTACTACTCCCCCCTTGGCTAGTCTACGGGGAATATCCACCGAGGCCTGGCCGCACCCCATTCACACAGCCCACGCACACACACATTCACACCAACAGCTCGGGTACCCCGGGTTCGCTAAACCCGTACCGTGGAGGCACAAAACTATGCCCCACGGCCCCTGGGGTGGGGACACATGCGTATCCCCCCAAACACACACTCACACACACACGCACGCACACACACACAGCTCGGGTAACCCCGGGTTCGCTAAACCCGTACCGTGGGGACATATTCCTATGGCCCCACGGCCCCTGGGGGTGGGAAAGGAGGTGGGAAAAGGTTGCTCGGGTAACCCCGGGTTCGCTAGGCCCGTACCGCGTGCAATGGACCGATCAAGGTCCGCGGTCCCTGGGGATAGGAGGGGAAAAAACACACGCACACACACACACACACACAAGCTCGGGTACCCCGGGTTCGCTAAACCCGTACCGTGGGGACATATTCCTATGGCCCCGCGGCCCCTGGGGGAGGAAAAAGGGACAGACAGCTCGGGACCCCCGGGTTCGCTATGCCCGTGCCGCGTGCAGGGACCATAAGGTCCACGGCCCCTGGGGAGGTAGCTCGGGTAACCCCGGGTTCGCTGGGCCCGTACCGCGTGCAAAGACCAAGGAGGTCCACGGTCCCTGGGGGGGAGGAAGAAGGGAAGGGAGAGACAGCTCGGGTACCCCGGGTTCGCCAAACCCGTACCGCGGAGCCATATCCCTATGGCCCAACGGCCCCTGGGGGTGGGAAAGGAAGTGGGAAAAGGTTGCTCGGGTAACCCCGGGTTCGCTAGGCCCGTACCGCGTGCAATGGACCGATCAAGGTCCGCGGTCCCTGGGGATAGGAAGGGAAAAACACACTCACTCACATACTCACACACACACACACACACACACAGCTCGGGTAACCCCGGGTTCGCTAAACCCGTACCGTGGGGACATATTCCTATGGCCCCACGGCCCCTGGGGGTGGGAAAGGAGGTGGGAAAAGGTTGCTCGGGTAACCCCGGGTTCGCTAGGCCCGTACCGCGTGCAATGGACCGATCAAGGTCCGCGGTCCCTGGGGATAGGAAGGAAAAAAAAACACATTCACACACACATTCACACACACACTCACACAAGAAAACACAGCTCGGGGACCTCGGGTTCGCTAAGCCCGTACCGCGTGCAAGGACCCGAAGGTCCGCGGCCCCTGAGGAAGAAAATAGTGTTTGGTCCGCGGGAGCTATTTTATTTCACTCCTACCCTCTGCTCCCCTTGGGCCCGAAGGCCCAAGTACGAGCAGCGAGCATTCCCCTATCCGCCACCTGGGGACGCGCCACGTAGGGGTTCACCTCCCCTCCCATCTGGACAACCAGACAGGTCCGTGGAGACCTAACCCAGACCTAACCCAGACCTAACCCAGACCTAACCCAGACCTAACCCAGACCTAACCCAGACCTAACCCAGACCTTTTTTTTTTTTTTTTTTTTTTTTTTTTTTTTATAGAGGGGGGAAAAATGCTTTTACGCATACCCAGATGTTGTCGGGTTATGTGGGGCTCGCCTTATGGCCCTACCCACTAAAAAACCACCTCCTCTGCACCCTCTGCTGGGCCTCTCCCTGCACCCCGCGGGACTACTATTGTATTTCTTCGCGGGGCCAGGTGTCTCCAATGCCCTTCACCTACGTCTTACGGGCCTCCACGCCTTAACGTGGGAGTGTCGCTTCCATCTACTATTTATGATATCGTTTGATCCATTATCGTATTCTGCTTCCAGCGTTTCCAACAACGCAGAAGTGTATATAATCTAATTAACTAAGTATTTCTTTATCTATTTGTTTATTTATTTATCTGTCTATTTGTCTATTTATTTTTGCTTGTTTGTTTATTTATCTTGTCATATATTTATTTATTTATTTATTTATTCATCTATTTGTTTATTTATTTATTTATTTATTTATTTATTTATTTATTTATTCAATCATTCTTTCATTTCATCTTCTCTGGGATCTTCTTTTGAGGATTTCCACTCTCCTTTCGGTTTCCTCTCTGTCTTTCATTATTGTGTACGCAAATTTTTGAAAGGTGCGCCACGTATCCACCGTAGCGGTTATCCTTTCCCCTAGGTCACCGACCTTTATTCCACTACTACCCATTCCCGATACCAGGTCAGCTCTCTCCTGTGCCCACTTGGGGCAGTGAAATATTGCGTGTTCCGCATCGTCTTTTTCAGCTCCACAATCCCAGCATTTAGCCGTTTCACTCTTATTAATCCTCGATCTGTAGGTGTTAAAAATCCCGTGGTTTGTGAGCATTTGCATTGTGCAATAATCTTGATCGAGGACACCATTTTTGTACATAAAATTGTCTACCCTACTAATTATACGCCGAGTCCAGTTCTCTTGGTTATAGCTATCCCAGGACGCTTGCCACTGCTGCATATATTTCGTAACTACCTCTTTCTTCGCTTTTCTGTATTTCTCTTGCTCTGTTACATCCAGGGTCAGACCCTTATGTTCCCTTTTTAGTTCATAGATTTCTGCGATCATTTTAATTTTTAGAAAGAGGGGCATTCTCCCCGCCAAGACGCACAGTGCCTCATACGCAACGGTCCTATAGGCGGTTGTTGTACGAATTAGGGCTGACCGCTGTGCTCTTCGTAAGGTGTCCCTATTAGATGATAGACTTAAAGCTGTTGCCCATATCGGGGTGGCGTAAAGTATTACCGATTCCCATACTTTATAGTATAAGTTTCGGGGACGACGAGACGGGCCCCGCGCATTAGGTAGGAGTCTTGCTATTGCGCCTAATATTTTCTCGGCCTTCGTTGCAGTGGCTGTGATATGCTGTTTATATTTTCTAAAATTGTCTATTGTGATCCCCAGGTATTTCACCTCCGAACAGGTCGATAGCTCTCCATCCTCTATTTCAACGGTTATTATTTTTGGGATTCTTTTAGCAGTGAGTAAGATCACTTCTGTTTTGTTGATGGCTATCTCCAGGTTATTGGAATCAAACCACGCGCGAACCAGTCCCATTGCTGTTTGGAGGGCGGGTTGGATATTTTGGATTGATTTGGCCGACAAAATCAAAGCCAGATCATCCGCGTACGCCACGGCTTCTAGATTCGGTATTCCTTCTAACATGCCTAAAATACCATCATAGACAACGTTCCATAGAAACGGCCCTAAAACCGCACCTTGGGGTACCCCGGCATAAATTTGCGTACAGACACATCCAGTCCTGGTATACACCCTTGCTTTCCTGTCCGAGAAGTAGTCCTCAAGAAGTTTTATTGTGGCTGCCGAAGCCCCTCGTCTTTTAATTTCCCTCACAGCCAGTTCCCCCCGTAGGGTGTTAAAAGCATTTCGGACGTCCAATGTTACCAGGACGCAAATATTTCCCTTCCTCCTGCATGTCTCCGCGTACTGCGTGACCCTAGCTATAGCTTCGACCGTGCCGACACCCTTCCTAAATCCGTACTGTGATCTATGGAAGGGATCCCGTCCAATTTGTTCCTCGATTAGATCCTTCAGTACGTATTCGAAAAGTTTACTAAGGGCTGGGAGAATGCTTATAGGTCTATAAGCACCCGGGACTCCGGGGTCCTTGCCCGGTTTCGGGATAAGGACGACCCTTGCAGTTTTCCATGCCCTGGGGATCTCTCCTTTCCTGATTATATCCCGGCACATTTCCGTCAGTATTGCAGGTCTCTTCTTCGCAATAGTTATAATCAGGTCGGGGGGGACCGCGTCATCACCGGCTGCCTTCCCGGGCTTTAGTTTCGCTGCCGCTCTTCGGACCATATCTATGTGCAGCAGTCTATCCGTGTCATCCTCTATAGGATGCATCCGAACACCCCCACTTCGGTTACGGTCTTCAGTCGGGTTCGGCGTGGTAATAAAGAGTGTGTCCACTATATTCTTTACTTGAGCCTCCGATAGTTCGCAGGTAATCGGGTTCCTCCTAAGATTAGCCATTACTACGCGATATGGGCGTCCCCATGGGTCTTTATCTATTGTGGCACAGAACTCTCTCCACATCTTTTCTTTACTTCTCACTATTGCGATATAGTATTTTTTCCGGAGTTTTTTGTACTCCTCCTCTAACTCCGGGGCGTCCGGCTTCTTCTTTCTCCTTGCTCTGAGAAGTGTGCGTCGTGCCTTAATGGTGTCTTTACGCATAGTGGCAATTTCTTTATTCCACCAGTAGTTTGCCCTCTTAGTGCCATACGGGGTATATTTCCTCTTTAAGAGTGTTTGGCAGACCTCCTCTACCGCCCTCTGTATAATTATCGCCATTCCTTCGCGAGGTTTATCCTCAACATAATCATCCCTCAACAGGAGGTTGTCAAAGAAGCCTAAAATTGTATCACTGTCAGCTTGCTTCAGGACATACGGTGCCCATATTTGTCTATCTTCACTATTAGAGGAAGGGAGTGTGTCGAATGTATGGAACACGTACAGATGGTCTGAACCTGAATATATTTGCATGACCTTGCCGCAGTGATATCTAGCCTCCGCTCTCCGGTTCATAGAGAGAATGTCCAGAAATGTTCTGTTTCTGGTACCTCCTCTGCCAGCGTGATCATATGTATAGCTCTCACTCATCGTTGCTGGGAGGAGATCTAACCTAGTAATCATGTCTAGGAGTGCCGTGCCGCGATCATCGATCCTGTTTCCGCCCCATGCAGGGGATTTCGCATTGAAGTCCCCTAGCACGATTAGGGCTTTGCCAGGCTGGGTTTTCCGTCTTATCTCTGATTCCAGCTCTCCCAAGTACCCATGGAATTCGTGCTTTGAGATATTTGGGGAGGAGTACCCTCCAATAATTATCATTCCATCAACTTCTACGGAGACCAGCCCCGGATAGGTGCTAATCGATCCTTGGAGCGGGAGTAGGCCACTATACCCTGTGACCCATATTGCTGCCAGCGAAGTTGGGTCGTTGATCCACCCTTTCAAGGGTTTATGAGGCTCCGAGATCACTAGGACATCGATGTTGTGGTCCGCTGCATATTTCGGCATCATTTGCTGTGCAAGTTTGCACTTGTTTAAATTAATTTGGGCTATGTTAAGCATTTTCTTTCCTATTTCCTGGTATCGCTCCCTTCAGGTGTCTCCGGTATGTTGGGCACCCCAATGAGGCCATAACGTGATGTAGGCCAGCACCTTCTACGCCTTGCGCAGCGCATAGTCTGCACCGGGGTATCCCCACGCACTCTCGCATTGTGTGGTCCCTCTCCCCGCACTTCCTACATATCTCTGCCCCCGAGGGCACTACTGTGCAGTTTCTGCCGAGATGCCCAATCCCGTGACATCGGAAACATCTAATGATTTTGGGGAGTAAGCGCGCATGTGCCACGGAAAATCCGGTTTTTATTTTAAAGGGTTCCCCAGCCTTGGGATACGTACTCGACGGCATTTCCATGATCGCGTATTGGTTGCCCCCTGGAGTCATTCTTAGCACCTTTACTTTCAGTGATGCCGGCTCCTGCCGTCCAATAGCTGTTAACGTATCTCTAATCAGATCCTCCTCCGTAACGAGGGGATCGATGTTCCTAATTTCAATGGCACATGTTTCCTGTAGTGCCACAACTGCCTCCTCCCGCCCAAGGGCTGTTCTTAACTCCTCCGCCATTTTGGCGGCATCCGATTTTACGGTACATTCTATCAGGACATGGCCGTCCCGGGTTCTCCGAATGCACCTGGTATTTCGAAGGATGTCTCTCCCCTTCTGGGCAACATTTTTATAGGTGTCCAGATAATTACCACCCTCCTCCACTTTTATTAACAGAGCGCCTGGTCTGTTCCTTGGTTTTACTTTCTTCCTAAGGTCCTCCTGCCCAGGGGTTGGAGTATCGGGAGTCTTTTTGGAACCCTCTAGACCAGCAGAGGGCATCTTTGGGCGCCTCTTCCTATTAACAGTGGTATATCCGGTATCAGCTGTGTCGCTGTCTCCCTCGATAGGTGTTTCGCCAGCCGCCACCACCTTGGCGTATGTGGTGTTCCTAGGTTTTTTCTGGCCGTCTCCATCCAGGGGGGAGGATACCTTCCTCTTCCCAACTGCAGGGGAAGCTATCGCTGACTTCCTTACCCTCCTCGGCAACTGTACTTGTTCTGAGGTTGTGAGGGGTTCCGTTTGAGTCCCAACACACCGTCTCTCTATTTGCTGGACTTCCTTAGGAGGAGTCATGTCCGTCCCTATTGTATTTGTCTCAACCATGTCCAGGCGCTGACCGACCAACACGGATTCCCTCTGAGTACTACGTGCCAGCGAGTGGGCCTGTATAGCTTCAGAGAGGAGCTCTTTTACTTCATTGGCGCCGCGTGTGGCTTGGACACTTTTCCTTGCCATTCCGGGGTCAATGTTCTCGTTCGCACGAAACTCCACTGCCATGCTCTCGCACATGCCAATGAGTTTTTCCACCGCTACTGCCATTAGATGCAACAGGTTGTACGTGACATCCACCGGGGAAGATCTCTTGTCACCTGGGAGGGCCCCCTCCGAAGGTATTCCTTTAGGTGTTGCAAAGGTTTCCATAGTCTGTGCTGGTGATGAGAACTCCCACGCCGGAGAAGGAGGGGAAGCTTTCCTCGTTTCACTCGGCATTGGCTTCCTCGTTATTATTCCTTCATGCGAGGACTCCTGGCTCTCACTACTATCGTACACGTACACCATTTCGCGGGTGTCCGATGATGTTCCACCACTTCGAGGCGTACTGTTTTTCTTTTGTGTATTTTTATAATTTTTGTTTTGGCGCATCATATTCATATACGGCCCGGTTCGGCCTAAGCCTCCCCGGCCTCCAATAGGAACGGGGAAAATTAATGTCCACCCGGGGTCACAGCCCCACCCCGGGCAAGCCTACTACACCCTGGGGGTCGGCATTTCCCCAGGGGTTGGTCTCTAGGCGGCCAACTAACCCATGGCCCCGCATGCGTCACTTACGATCATCCGCATGCGCCCCTACTAGGCGAGCACCATACCGTCCAGGGAGGGGTAATTTTTTATAGAGGTTTTCTTCCTCGCAGGCCGGCCGGTGAAGGCAGGCCCTCCGGGTCCCTTGACGGCAACGTTCCACCACTACGCCCTGTGATGGTCGTTGAAGCCGCCAAGGAACTTACGGAATTAGGAGGTGGATGGCGTTCATCCACCCCCAGCTAGGGCACCCCGGGTTCGCCAAACCCGTACCGCGGACCACGACGGATCCACGGCCCCTGGGGTTGTGTCCTTTTTGGTGACCGGGGTGGAACCTCCCCGGAGACGGCACCTGACACCAGGCTTACGGTTCCGTCCAAACCGGCGTGCTGTCCGCGGCTGCTTATTCGACGGGCTTACCCCCGCTTATATCGCAGCTACCCTTCAAAGAACCATGACAATGAAGGGCGTTCCCCTATCCGCAACCCGGGGACGCGCTCGGTGGCCCACGCAAGGCCTCCGCAGGATAAAGAATGCCCAGCAGGAATGTCATCCCTCGCCTGATCAGGTAGGTATGATTCATGCTTTTTCAGGAACGATGTCCGCTCCATCCCGCCGATGGATCCTCGCTTCCCACACCGGAAAAGGTAAGTACACCCACTCGGACTCGAACGGCGTACCGGGTCGCTGGGCAAGCCCAGCCACCCGGGGACCGTTACGAGGGGAGTGGGGTACCTTACATTTCCCAGCAGGTACTCAAGGACCCATCAGAAGGAAGAACTACGTTGCTGCCCGGAGAAGGTCACACTTCCCATACAAAAAGAAAGGTAAGTACGGCACACCCGGACTCGATCGGCGGGTAAGACCGATACGAGGGGGGTGGCTTTCCTCACTTCTTTTTGCAGGTACTGCGACATCCACCAGAAAGCAGAGCAGCCATCGCTCCTGAAGAAAACAGAGGACTTTCCTCCACCTGACCAGGCGTGTTCAGACACCCCTGCTCGGCACTGCGGACCGAGAGACCTAACCCAGACCTAACCCAGACCTAACCCAGACCTAACCCAGACCTAACCCAGACCTAACCCAGACCTAACCCAGACCTAACCCAGACCTAACCCAGACCTAACCCAGACCTAACCCAGACCTAACCCAGACCTAACCCAGACCTAACCCAGACCTAACCCAGACCTAACCCAGACCTAACCCAGACCTAACCCAGACCTAACCCAGACCTAACCCAGACCTAACCCAGACCTAACCCAGACCTAACCCAGACCTAACCCAGACCTAACCCAGACCTAACCCAGACCTAACCCAGACCTAACCCAGACCTAACCCAGACCTAACCCAGACCTAACCCAGACCTAACCCAGACCTAACCCAGACCTAACCCAGACCTAACCCAGACCTAACCCAGACCTAACCCAGACCTAACCCAGACCTAACCCAGACCTAACCCAGACCTAACCCAGACCTAACCCAGACCTAACCCAGCCCCCTAAGCCAGACCTAACCCAGCCCCCCTAAGCCAGACCTAACCCAGCCCCCTAAGCCAGACCTAACCCAGCCCCCTAAGCCAGACCTAACCCAGCCCCCAGACCTAAGCCAGACCTAACCCAGCCCCCTAAGCCAGACCTAACCCAGCCCCCTAAGCCAGACCTAACCCAGCCCCCTAAGCCAGACCTAACCCAGCCCCCTAAGCCAGACCTAACCCAGCCCCCTAAGCCAGACCTAACCCAGCCCCTAACCCAGCCCCCTAAGCCAGACCTAACCCAGCCCCCTAAGCCAGACCTAACCCAGCCCCCTAAGCCAGACCTAACCCAGCCCCCTAAGCCAGACCTAACCCAGCCCCCTAAGCCAGACCTAACCCAGCCCCCTAAGCCAGACCTAACCCAGCCCCCTAAGCCAGACCTAACCCAGCCCCCTAAGCCAGACCTAACCCAGCCCCCTAAGCCAGACCTAACCCAGCCCCCCCAGCCACCTAACCCAGCCCCCTAAGCCAGACCTAACCCAGCCCCCTAAGCCAGACCTAACCCAGCCCCCTAAGCCAGACCTAACCCAGCCCCCTAAGCCAGACCTAACCCAAAGCCAGACCTAACAGAACTGACCCAAAAAGGGGGCAGAACTAACCCAAAAAGGGGACCTAACCCAGCCCCCTAGAACTAACCCAAAAGGGGGCAGAACTAAGCCAAAAATGGGGCAGAACTAACCCAAAGAGGGGGGGGGGGGGGCAGAACTAACCCAGAAAAAAAAAAAAAGGGGGGCAGAACTAACCCAAAAAGGGGGCAGAACTAACCCAAAAAGGGGGGGCAGAACTGGCCCAAAAAAAAAAAAAAAAAAAAAAAAACCAAAAAAAAAAAAAAAAAAAAAAAAAAAAAAGGGGGCAGAACTAACCCAAAAAAAAGGGGGGCAGAGGTGGCCCAAAAGAAAAAAGGGGGGGGCACAACTGACCCAAAAAAAAAAAAAAAAAAAAAAAAGGGCAGAACTGACTCAAAAAAGGGGGCAGAACTAACCCAAAAGTGAAGGAAGAGACTGTATTTATATGACTGTATTTGACTGTAATTATATTTAGGAATATTTATAACAAAAATTGCAACGAGCGGAATAGCAATAAGAATATGAACAAACATCAGGTCGACAGGTTTTTGATAATTTATTAAACAAACATCGACGGCATTCGAAAATTTGAAACGCTTCAGAAACATTGTACAAAACAAATAATTACAACATATAAAAGATAATATTTATTTGCCTATCAGTCACAACTGTGCCCAGCTTTGAAATATGTAATAAATGTTAGCTAAGTTAATCGTTACCAAGATAATATAAAAATACATGAAATTTGAGTGCATGGTACACGATATTGTTTACAATATTATTAAAGTGATAAAAATGGGCATGAAGATTATTATCCAAAAGAAAATCTGAATTAAAATAATTATTACAGAGTCCGATAGAATTAGAGGGTGTAGATTGCCGTCGGATATGGAATTTCTAGCACTTGATACCATACGGATCATAATAATACGAAAAAAGTATGAGTGTAAACAATTCCGCGAAATGACCTGCCCGAAACTGATGCGCAATCGTATAGAGGCCTCAGTCTCGTGTTGACATCCGTAAAGGTCGGATCGGGAGTTCGGAAAGTGATCGAAAGTGACAGATAGTTGCCCGACAAACGCAATCGTGCTTTAATCATCAATCTAATAGTTTCTCAAGCTAATATATCATTAGGTACGTGGATTATTATTGTGCTGAGTGAAGAATAGTTGCCACGTGAACATTTTTGGTGGACATTGACAATTAACTTTGACTGTCAATACTGGTAGTGACTTTTAACAGTGATTATTTGCAACTAATACGGATACCCAATATTAACAGTGCTATTAAATTCGAATATTAGTAACGTGTCAATAATAAATTTTCACAGTGATTATGAACAATGTACTTTACATCTTTATTTTAATGGTGCTGTTACTTGTGAATACTGACAGCGCATACACACTGTTCCTACATAGTGTATATTTATATTTAATGTGAATGATAAATATCAATAGTAATCGTAATATTGTGCCTATATATATTCGATACGATTATTACTGTGGATTATTATGTGAACATTTTTGTGCAAAAGTGAATACTGTATTTTAACAGTGATTATTTGCCATGTGAACATTTTTGGTGGACATTGACAATTAAATGGTGCTTTACTTGTGAATACTGACTATATATATTCGATACGTGGATTATTACTGTGCAATACTGGTAGTGACTTTTAACAGTGATTATTTTCAACTAACACGGATGCCCAATATTAACAGTGCTATTAAATTCGAATATCAGTAACGTGTCAGTAATAAATTTTCACAGTGATTATAAACAATGTATTTTACATCTTTATTTTAATGGTGCTGTTACTTGTGAATACTGACGGCGCATACACACTGTTCCTACATAGTGTATATTTATATTTAATGTGAATGATAAATATTAATAGTGACGTAATATTGTGCCTATGCTTACAGTGCAAACAGACAGCAGCAACAGCAATACTTTCTCACATGGGATGCAACAACAAGTGCCTACTTCTACTAACCCGTACTATGGTTTTGCTTCTACTGTATGCTTATACTACCGTGGTGAGTCTCAACTATTCTTATTCCACAAGCATATGTACAATTTATTACTACATTGTTTTACACATTTTGGTGTTGATTTTCCACAACATTTTTCATATTGCACAGAATGGTTTGGTCGCACACATCTTCAATTCATATGTATACTCGCTTTTCATATACCATGCGTATATTTATACGTTTTACACAGAATCATTCGCTTTAAAATTCCTAACATTATTGCGTTGTCCATTACATCGTACTTATTCCGATCGTTAAAAACCATACAGGTCACAACTCGGAGCGACCTCCACGCGGTGTGACCCGGACACTGTTATGCTTGAATCGGATGCTTTCATCTGAATCAAGGATCACAGTGACTAACCGCTGTGACTCGCGTTTTGTTTTGATCACCCAATGAGATGGTTCTACTAGATGTCAATGAACTTTCGTTAAACGTAACTTCACTTAGCCTTCCGTAACAATTAATGCATTCCTCGTACATCACGTCAGCATTCGCAGTAACTAAAAAAGAATTCCGTTGAAAAAACTACGTACATTTTTATTCTTGCTACCTTTCCCCTTTCTTTCAGCAACTTTGAGACCCCTCGTCGGTCTTTAGATTCAGTGTTGCTCAATGAAATTAGAATACTCGATTTCGAACGTAATTGCCTCCATCCGCGAATGTCGAGGCACGCACGCGGTTCGGTCATCTCCATCCGCGAAATCGTTTCACTTCCACCCGCGTGTGTCGAAGTCCGCGCGTCGCGATTTCGATAGCTTCCACCTGCGTGTGTTGAAGCTCGCGAATTAGAGTCAGTGCATAAGAATATTCTATCACACATCCCGCTTATTCGACAATTATTTCGTTTGCTTTGAACTCTTTATTTCTCGAGTTTCATGATTCGTTTTCCACGTAACACAATTTGCTTTCGATACTTTTTACACGTCTTCTGTTCATTGTACTTGCATTGCTGCATTGTAAAGCATGGGATGTGTAATAGAAAATTCTTCAAGTTGTTGTGATCGCGCGCAATGCGATCTTAGAGTCAAATTTGCTCTCGAGTAAGTTATTTCCCCGGAGTCGCACAGACTCTTTAGCTTCAACCCTTTGCATTAGAACGTAGAATCACGCGAAGTAGAGTCAGTGTTTGCTCGCCGTTACAAGTCCCCCTCGGTCGGAGTATATTTTTCGCGCGCGTTAGAGTCAGTGTTTGCTCGCCGCAATATATATTTGTTACTTTTTTTTTTGTTTTTTCATTAAAACACCTCGATCGCGACAGGTATACCGAAACGCATATACCGCGACCGCGAATTACAATAGTAGAGTCAGTGTTGTTACGCCGATTAAAATCTTCCGGTCGCGAATTTCACAATTATTATTTCGTCCGCGAGATTAGAGTCATGTTCGCCGATAATATTACATTCGGTCGCGAAATCCGTAAATGACTTCGGGCGTAACGCGTAGTAGAGTCAGTGCTTCAAGAAGATGTCTGATCCTGTCTGAGAGGATGGATGACTGGAGGCTAGGAGTCCGAAAACCGTTCAATCTGAGGGTCTATGATGCCTGGGCCTGTCCATCTGATGGTTCTTGAGAGTCCAAAGTCGACTGCCCTCATCCCACAGTTCAGAATGCAGAATCCAGTTGAGGGTCTAGGAACTGAGGGTCAAGGATCCGTCGATGGTGCGTGTTCCAGTGGTATGCTGACCAGGCGGTGAGTGAATTTTTAAGTCCCTCCAGTCACTCAACCATGTCGTAGGGCGAATGGTCCGAAGCGGCACGAGTGATTGGTTGTAATTATTCTTTGAAATGGTTTTCAATGGCGAGCATAGTCACCGCGAGTAGACTTTTCGCACTGCGAGAACTCTACTCGCGAGTGGCATTTGTTAGGCACATTTTTCATGTCTGTGTATTAGCTCAGGATAGGCCTCCCTTGCTCAATTTCAATTGAATATATTTGCTCGCGTACGCGGTCGCGTTTGCATGTTTTACTTAAAAAAGTTTCGCAAATTGAAAGTGCTTTGATAAAGTAGAGTCAAAATTTGCACTACAAATTGTTTAATTACGGCTTTTAGTACAAAGTTAAAGTCGCGTTAAAGTAGAGTCAATACGTTCATATGTAAGAACGTACCGTTTTCGTTCGGTTATAATTAGTTTAATGAGCAAGATGGCATTTCGCGACAAGTAGATCCCATCATAGAGTGACATCGTTTGTTATATTTTTGTGACATAGAAAAGTCGCTTCTATGGTGGGATCGCTTGAGGGAGTTTGTTTTTCCATGTTAGAAACATGAAAACAAACAGTCGAGTCAGTAGTGCATGCTAACTTTTGCTTTCAATGTGAAATTAAATTAAAGTCGAGTCACTATTGCATGAAAATTTTACTTTTATTACGAAATCAAATTAAAGTCGAGTCACTTTTTAGAAGAGAAATTAATGAAACAGTAAAGTCAAAACATTAGTCCGCTTAGAAACGTAGAAAATTAGCATACTACTAATCTTAGCTCAGGATTCTTTCAGCAAGCACGGTTTGTACTCTTTTTTTGCCCGTACTCATGTCACTAAGGTCTGCAATCATGCATGTGCCCAGGTGCAACATGCATGCTTCAGACCGGTGAGTACGGTTTAGTTTTAAGGCGTAGATTGGCGATTGTATTGTGATAATGATTGCCGACGTACATGCCACTGTATGAATGCGTAGTGTTTTGTGGCTGATACGTCGGGTAGAGCATAAAATGACCATTGCTTTTCGTTTCCGTCAATTATTAAAGATTATTTCGTTGCGTACTTCAATACGCCGATATATTGCCTATATGGGCGATATGTCGTTTTTTTTTTAAATATTTAATAAAGAGTGCTGTACGGCACTTGGTCGTACAGAATATTTAATAAGTCGAGTCACGCGTTTCGCGTTAGCTTGCTCGGTCATTATACTTTACAATCGATTTCAGCATCGGTACGTACTAGTTGATAAGGGTATGAGTCAGTTTTGAGCTCGGGTGTCGGAGACGTCCCGGGACGTACTCTCTAGGATTAGGCTTTTTTGCACCCGGGCGGTTGTGTGAGAACCGTGGAGTGATTGTGTTGGTGTGAATGTTTTGCTCTTTTTAAATATAGCGTTAGGTAGGCAGGTAACATACTTTCTCCGTGTGAATGATGAACTAGACATAAGTAGGTAGGGCCAAGATAGGCTATCACTCAGATTCTAGTCATTCATAACTAGGGAAATTACAAAGTGATTCGCCTATACTTGGGTTTACTTAACTCGCGCGACCATATTTGTTTTTTCCTGCGACATCGCGATATATAAACTACTATTAGACACACTGCAGTTGCACTCAGTGCACTATCAGTTTTCATTCGTGAATGCACCGATCTTAGTACGCGTTTCTTAATAATTGGTCGCGCGAGTTAAGTCTCAATTATAAGATAGCAAATTACTTTAATCTTAAGCAGAAATACGTATACATTGCACACACGAGGTACAACTCATTGCACAAACGAGCGAATGTAATTTCTTACGAAAGCACATAGTATCGTGCTATGCGTATGACGTTACGTTCCTCATTGCACTACCGAGATGTACTTCATTGCACAACTGAAGTACGTATTTCGAACTGTTCGGGAAGTTCGGTTAAATGTTCACGTGTACGAGCCGCCGAAAATTCACTCTCTAAATCGACAGTATAAAGTATTACTCCCGCAGTAGCACTTTATACGGCAGAATTAAAGAGTTAATTTCGGCAGTGCCTGCGTGTCAGCCCTTGCTCGCGAATTTTCACTCGAATGTTCACGTACCGTAGAACCATAGTGTCCGAAAAGGCAGGTATCAGCGTTTGTGTCGACGCGTGCACTCTCGAAAGCAAAGACGGAATTTTGCCTTCTGCACTACGAAAAAATATTAATCGGAAATATATATATATATTTCCCATTAATTGACACATATGTTATTATATGTACAATATGTTAGCATATGAGACATTGTTTTATAATGACACAATTGAATATTCCGTCTCTGCCTTCGAAGTAGTGCACGAATCGATGTAAAACTGATACCTGTTTTAACTCCCGAACAGTGGGGACTTGTTATGCATGTCCGAAGAAAGAAGAGGCTATTTCATAAAATAGTCGAAGCGGCCCGGAGAAGAGGGCTTTCGTCGTGGGATTAGTTTCCACGTTAGTCACTATGCTCGTCATTTCAAATGTCTACGTAACTGCTTCCCTAATTTGTCAGGAAAGCAATTACGTCTTAAACGCGTACGCGGTCGTTCGATAAAATCACAATGCACCGCTTATCAATTTATTTACTGATTCTGTTATTTCTTAAATCCCTTTTTGATTTAAGACATAATTTTGGTCATTAATAAATTGATTTATGCCGGTTGCTCGCGCTCGCGTAAAATCCGTTGTCCGTTTTTCCGAGTAGGGAAAATATAATTTTGATTCGCGATAAAATTAATTTCAAAAGCAACAATCGATCGATACAATGACTAGCGCCGCTCAATTGATACATTTAATAATTTTATCACTTTTTCAATTTCCTCGGATATTGAAAAGTGATACGTTGGTTTAAATGAATCAATGATTATTGGCCGCTCGCGTTTGCGAATATCTTTTGATAAAAACTTAGAACCGCGACAGTCAGAAACATATCTGACCTATATGATTACAAAGAATATGTACTTATGAATACTTGATACATCTCACCTATGATTATATATAACATGTACTTAAAATTTTTTATACTGCTAACCTACCATTTTATATACTGTTAACCTAACATTTTTTATATTGTTTTATCCGCGGTACGTTACTTGCGAATGCTGACATGATATCAGCTAAGTTTATATTATCGCTTTTATAATTTTTCATACCCAACAAATCAATTGTTGTTGATTGTTGATGTTTTAATTTTTTTTTAAATCTAGTGGCCATTTCATTGGGTGTTTTTGAATAGAGTCAAATTTTAAAGAGACAAATTAAGAAACAAGATTCAAAACTTTTATTTTGTTTGGCTGCTATTTGGCCATTACGGCAGCCAAACTGTTTAATCCATTTTTTTTTCAGCTTTTATTAATCCAATTTGCTTTCTGTTTAGCCACTGTGTTCCCATATTTTGGACAGGGATGGACTTTACTGGTACAGACACTCAATTGACGATGTTCTACTTCACTTTAATTAGTATGAGACAATTGCTTTTTGTTCTTTCGTTATGTTTTCTCTCAGTCCTGTTAATCGAAATTGCTTTTTGTTTCAGGCCAGGCCTCATTATCTGGATAAGTGATGCAAATTTTTGCTGTCACAAGTATTCGATGCATGATGTTACAATGAGCTGTGACTATATTCAAGCACTTCTTCTTTCTTCATAATATTCTCATTTTTTAGTTTCTCCTGTAACAATATATTCTACATATACTACATATACTCCGTTCATAATCTTAGATACATCGCTATTAGTTTTAGAACTTCTTTTTTCGTAATCCTTAATTCTTTTTTTTTTTTTATTATTATTTCAACGGCAGTAGTACGAGATTTAGTTTTTCTTTAAGACGGAGCATCCATACCTAGCTGGCTCATACTTCACTATACTGCAATGTAGGATTTTTTGATTGGAATGATATATTAAACAGTTTTAAATACAAAAGTAATGGTTGTAATGTTTCTCGCACTTCACTCTGTATTAAACGCTAATAAATGTTCGCTCAAAACTCACTAAACGCATTCGCTGATAATCTCTAAATATTCGCTATGATGCACACACTGTTACGCTTGAAGGTTTCGCAAAGACTCACTTCTTTTATTATCGCGCTCAACACTTTTATACTAATTGGTTTCTAGAACATTCCTAATAATAAATATAGATACATGCATTCTTTCTCACTCTCTCACTCTCGCTTTCTCTCTCTCATACACACACTTTCTCATTGGTCGTTCGTACAAAATCTCACATCCTACAGCAATGTATTTTATTTATTTTAATTTGTTTATGATAACCACTTTTGTTTATAAAACCTATTTTTTATATTTTACTTTCAGCCGGATGCATTCAATTTGTCTTTTGTTTCAATTTAACCATCATTACGCGTGTAGCACATGCTAAATTTCATTATTACTTCATAATTTTACATTCATTCATTTTTTACATACATTCATAATTTTACAATGGCCTATCATAATATGTAATAATTCCATTTAAGATAAATGTTTGTTTATCTGCGATCAGTTACAGGTGATCTTTGTTTGCTTGTAAACCCTCTCATTTTAACTTTTTCTTTTTTCAGCAATATTTATGTTCTCTGCTATTTGTTTCAGGCTTTTCACCTTTATCATACGATACTGGATCGAAATTTACTATCATCTATAATCGATTTACAGCGTTACACTTACCTATAGTTTATGACCGTTTACTATGTAGGTGGTGGTTGATTTTTTTTATTCGTCCACATTTTTGAAGAAATTTTGTAAGTTTTATAATATATTAAATTAGATTATCATTTTAGATGTTTTTCTAGATCTTATGTTTTTTGCATGTCATCCATTTCCGATTAAAACTTTTAAAGAAAACTCTAAATACGTGAATTTCTTATAAAATAAACCTTTTGAAGCATAAAACTATTTTACTATAAATCTGATTAAAAATCAAACTCTTCAAAACAAAAAAATGCAATAAAAATGAATTAATAATTACTAATGCCTCATAAACAATAAATAATCAATTACAGCAAGTATAAAAGATAACTTGATATGCATTCTGAATACAGATAACATTTATGTCTCTTTCCACCTACATTGTTCGTTTAACATGTTAAGTTTCCCGTTTGCAGCTTTTCCGTTTTCAGCTAGGTACTTAGCAGTACTCAATATATACCTATAGAATAGGATCATCTTAGTGTTAAGTTCACACTATCATCGCCATTATCATCATCCTTAGATTTTGTAAGGGATAATAGACAGGCTTCTCCTGTCTACTGTTCTCTCGGGTAGGTCAATTTCGATTCCAAATTGGTCACTTATCGAACACATTTTTCGGCGCAAAAATGGTTTCGATGGATGACTAAGTTTGAAATGATTGCTTGCAATAATGGTTGGGTGGATGGGATCGTTTTGGGAATGGGTTGGGTCATCATACACAGCGCCTCCGCGTGGTATCACCCGGGCAATCATTATTATCCACGATGTAACAAATTATACTTCATCGTGGATCATAATGAGCTAAAGGCTGTGTCTTTAGTTTATTGGTAGTTTCAATTTATCTGCGCCATATATATGGTTGTATCGCCAAAAGTATTATTAATTGTCGAGTGCAAATGCAATGTTTCTGGTCCTCTTTTTACTGCATTCGATTATCCAGGAGTACAAGTCATCTAAATCACATTCACTTCCTTACTACATTTGTGGTGATTTTTCCACATTTTTACTATCATTTTTGGTTGTATCTCCGGAACTGTTACGAATGTTAGGGTGAGGGTTGTATTTCTTTGGACCTTTTTCTAATCCTTTTACATTTCGTACAGGGAGCAAGCAGAATGATACACTTTTCCGCAATGTTTATTCGCAATTTTTTCATCTATTTTTGGTTATATCTCGAAAACTATTATAAATTTTTCGGCGCCACTGTCATTTTTGTGAGTCCCTTTGTACCCTTTTTCATTTAATACAAATACAAGTCTATGGGCAGAGTTCTCATTTTCTTACCCCATCCTCAGGTTCGTGTTTCACGATTTTACCACACATTTTTAGCGATATCTCCGGCACTATTGCGAATTTCGTGGTGCGCCTTGCATTTTTCCGAGTAATTTTCGACCTCCTTTGATATATTAAAAGGGCAATTAAATCAAAAAGAAAAAAAAAAAAAAAAATTTGACATTTTTCACAATTTTTCGCCATTGTTAGTCAGATGTTAGTTATGGGTCAAGTCGATTCGCTTAGTACAGAGTTTTGTGTAAAAGATGATATCGTTGAATTTGTTAGTCAAAAGTATTATTAACACGTTCACGCCGGCGCGGGCCACCGGTGACTAAACTGTCTCGTCGGGCGGCACGGGCCACCGGTGACCCGCACTAAACTGTCCTATCGGGCGGCCCGGGCCACTGGCGGTACGCATTCGATTGTGTTCTGAATTATTAGATTATTAAACCCTGAGAATTAAAATAATGAAAATTTAACGTTTATTCAATAAAAACATTTATTTTTAATAATAATTATAATCAATAATTTATCAGAAACATAAGTTTTGTTCAATAACATAAACACAATATTATACAAAGTATTATATATAGTAGTAGTATATATTAATACAATTTAGCATTATTGACATTCTGTTTGGAGTAGGAACTTTGATATTAAGCGTAACTGAAATGTCCTGAGATAAAACTTATTTCTCCGCTGGTGTATAATGTATATAAATTTTATTGGAATATAATGTATATGTATGGTGTATAAAATATATAAATTTTATTGGTATGTAATGTTTGTGTTTTGTCAATGTATAATACTTGTTGTGTTGCTCCTCCGATGGACTGTGTCAATTTATTTGGTTTTAAAAAAATCATTTGGAGTGTTTACAAGGATTATATATTATCACATAGACACAAATAGAAAGCTGCATTGTACGTCAATATAGCAACTCCAATAGTTCAACACAAATATCGAAAGATTGTCTAACATCTTTTTGAGGAGAGTATTGTTTTCTCTAGCCACATATCACAGAAGGATTCATTTTATTAACTGCAACCTAAAAATGGAAATTATGGGAGTTGTTTCTTCAGTGCTATGTGTTTTTGATCATATATTAAGAACATAGTAAAACTTTCTGTTACCACATTTGTGACACATGGATCACATTTATTAAGTACAATAAAAAATGCAGATTATGGGAGTTTCGTCTTTAGTCTTATGCATTTTGCACGACGTGACCGTTTTCTATCTATTCTTAAGTTTGTCTTATGCACGACGTGACCGTTTTCTATCTATTCTTAAGTTTTTACATTTTTCGGACAATACCACAGCCAGAACTGAAGATCGGTTGCATAAAATTCGAAATAATATTGAAGCAATTGTAGATAATTTCAAGAGTTCTGTAAAACCAGGCAAAAATATTGTCATCGATGAAAGTATGGTCCCCTGGAGAGGACGTCTAGGCTTTCGCCAATACATCCCCGGCAAGCGACATAAGTATGGCGTAAAAGCATACAAATTGTGTTTGCCTGAAGGCTACACTTATAATTTCGAAATTTATCCTGGGAAAAATGGAACGATTATTGAAAAATCACATTCCCATGACGTAGTAATGAGATTATTAAGTGGCTTATTATTTAAGGGCCGCACACTATTTATTGATAATTATTATACAAGTGTCTTTATAATTACCCTGAACGGACCGGAATGAGAATTTTCGTGGGTAAATACGGCGCGAGGAGTGAGGGCTGGTGGCACCTCAGCGTTTGCGTGCGACACATTAATTATTTTGCTTTTTAAGTTTGCGTCTGAAGCCAAATGATTATCGTTGAGTGGTCTTTTTTTGTTTGAAGAGCTCAGGGAGCCTGCATTAGGTGGAGAGGGATCGTCGACCATCATTGGGACATTGCTGGTGTCATTGTTTCTTTTGTCCGGGGGGAAAAAGGTACCGGGGGAATCGGGTATTTTAAGTTGTTCCGCCCAACGGGCGGTTTAAAAATTACGGCCCAGAAGATAAAGGAAAGGGGCAAAACTATGCTGGGATAAAAATTACAGGGAGCCAGGAATAGGCCACAGTGGGCAGGGGATGACTATGCCACGAGCCGATAAGAAGTCCATAAAACACTGAATGTTCGCAGTGATGCAAATAAATAGAAATAATATTATAACGCTGCACTAAAATTATTGTTAATAAAATAAAGTGTTTAAACACGAACTGTCCACAACACCCACTATTACATTTACGTCAAGTCACTCGTACGGCTTCAACGCATTTTTCTCCACTTTATAGGTTATACGACCCACACTTTACAGTAGGCATAACTCCTTGTCGTTTTACGGGAACTGTCATTCCGATTTAATTCTCGCCAGTGTGCTTCACGGTGGTTATGTTCGCGCTCTCTCTTATTACTCCTACTATTTCTCCTGTGTCTCATTTTTCTCGATTTCCCGTGTCTCAATCGTTTTCGATCTTTCCGGTTTTTTCCCTTTTTTCCGAGCTGCGTTGTGACTTATCGGCACAAAGAAGAAGAATGACGCCAGGAGAAGGGTTCACACGGAGCATAGATTACACTCGTTAAAAAATTAACAATTTTAACTGCTTGAATGCGACGAAGCGTTATCGCGCTTCGCTTGTCCTATGCCAAAAGCGCGATCGCGCTTCTCTTGTTTATCCACGAATGATGAGACCCGTGACGACACAGATCACAAGAGTTTATATACATTATTAGTTGTAAACAGCATGTCATATTACAAGAATCATACAACACAATAGGTCGAAATACTACATTAATATGGAATTAGCCGTAAAAAAAATTAGCACAAAAAACCGCCAGAATTTAAAATGATTTGGAAAATGTAGTGGAATTTATTGGAGTGAAAAATGGCGATTTCTGTGATAGTAAGTAAAACTGTATTTTGAGAAGTTAATTTTGTTTTGCAAGCATCAAATAGTAAATTGAGTTAAAGAATGTTTACTGCCCAATGTACTGCAACATTTTTATACTTCCAGTCATAAAATATGATTTCCATTAAGCAGTTATGACATGAATTATGTAGGTGTACAAATAAATACTTGAAACAATATCAGACTGAGTCTTCACATACAATATTATGTTGTAGTTTATATCAAATGGGATAATATTTATCTGAAACCCTTTCTCTTAATCTGCATATTACAATCATGAAGTATATCTGAACAAACGTATCCTGGGTTAACAACAACTTTATTAAATGTTCAGAATGTTATTCATAACAAGTTCGTAAGTGTTGAGAGTAAAGAATATTTGTATGTACGGGGACAACATTTTGAACATCCATTAAATTAATCTTTAAAGTTAGAAGACATTTGCGCTGTTATTTTTAGTTATCATGTTAAATTTGTCTTCAAAGGAATATTTCTTCCTATAATACAGAATAGTAGAAAATGCTTGACATATTAGATTTGATGTGTGCTGTCTAAACATGACCTAATTCAAATCAAGTAGCATATTTAGTACAACGCATTATTACAAAATGTATAATTGTCAGATTTATCATTCTTTATGCATTACTCTCGTTTGCTTTTTTGGGCGATTACATTTTTTTATAATCCTACATGAATGAGATACAAGTAAAGGTAGCATTATGTGTACATGTCAATGCATGTAACCCGCTTTATATTGTAAAAGTATTTCTATTCCATATTAAAATATTGATCCATGATAATAATATATTTGCGCATTACTTTTTATAGATCTGTAGTTTATGATGTGTAAGATGTTTAACTTGTATAGTAATAGGAATGAAAGTTACAGTAGTTTTTATTTCCAGCCCCAAGACTGCAGTTTATCAATTTTTTCCTACCCCTTTGCATTCTCTCCTGCATACGCATATTTTTTGATTCACACATAAAATCCTGTTTAATTTTAACTTTATGTTACTAATCTATCAGCATTCCGTTATTTAACTATATCTAGCTAACTCTCCGTTTAGTTATTACCCTGTATTTCAATATTACTAAAATTTCATCAAAGTGTGTTGCTTATTCAATTAAACTAGATGCCTCTCTCTCTCCACTCTATCCATTCTTTTTCTTCTAATATTTAGCTTCTAGTTTCCTGTACTCTCATGTCATGTGTTCCAAATTTCCAGTTTTGCCCTTATTGAGCTCATATCCTCTTCTTTCACTCACCTTTCAGCATCTACTCCACCTTTCCATATGTACATTGAAATCATTCATAGAAATCAGGAAAATATTTTGAGCATCGTTAAACATGTTATTCATGATGTTCCATACTTCTTGCCCTGTTTTAACTCTTTTTCTATTAGACTTTTTGTATTGTCATTATTTTCTATTATCTCCTACTTTCCCTTGACACATTTCATTTTCCTGTTCCACTTTCTTTTGTTTTCCCCTTTAGTAGCTTCATAGCTAAATGTTGAGTCCTTTCCACAGCTTATATTCTGAGTTCTGGTATGTTTCTCTTCCATCAAGTTTTCCCATATTGGACCTGATAATGAAATCAAATGTCTCTGTATCCAAATCTCTTGGATTTCAATTTTATTTTTGCTACAGTCTAGAACAAGTAAACTGCCTTTTTCATCAGTTTGATATTATTTTAATTATGCTTTCTCTCATTTTCTTTGTCACTTGCCCGTTTTCTTCCTTCCCTTTTATTTCCCTCTTTCGTTCCCCAGCTCGGTTATTCCAAAAATAATTTATTTTCTTCTATCCCCTCGTTATCTTCTGTTATATATCTTCTGTACACGTGTGTACGCGTTCATTGTATTTATCTGTCAAAAGTATTAAAGTAAGAACTGATGAATGGCTTTTTCTTGAAATAGTTTATGAACTCCTTCCAGGAATAGGATTGTATGTTTAGGCAGCTCTAAATAATGAATAACGTTGTGTATCGGTACATTTTTCGGTGAGTTAAATTAATTTCTTCTCATTAAGAATTTGAGATTAACTCTTGATCCACAACGAAATAAATTTATATAGTTTTTGGGATGTTCACATTTTTATATTGGTCATTGTTTGCTTCTTTAAGACAAAAAAATAAGTGGTCACTGTGTATAGCCAACATTAAAATGTCTAGTACGAAATGTGCTAAAGTATGACAAATGGTCGTGGATACACAATTTTTTTTTCAATATTTCTTCTTCAGTAATGCACATTTACTTCTTTGCGTATTGTTGTGTAAACTCTTCATGAAGTATTTGACGTACGTTGGATAGAAAGTTTTGTACTGTCATTTGATTAAAACAAAACATACCATTAAAGTACCTTAACGCTGTTGCAAGCAGAAGAATATGATTTCGCTGGGTTTATTAATTTTTTAAATGTTTAAAATACAACTTTGATTCTATGGATGGATGTGATATTAATTCCATCTGTATTCAATAAAAGAAAAAATATGTATTTTGAATTGGCGTTTTACTAACAGTGACATCAATGCTTCAAATATGAACTTGCATATTTGTTATACTAGTGTTTTTGTTACTATTTGGCTTTATCTTTTTGTTTGCTGCAACATCAGTTGCTTTAAAGCTGCATGTGTTTTGTGAAAGTATCGTTCATTAAACCCGACAAGAAATAAAATACGTGGTCCACTAGAGGGGCGCGTATACACAACTCATAAATCATTAATTCCAAAATAAAATGAAATACATATCATTGATTGTCTTCCTGATTATGCCTTATGTTTCAAATAAAACAGTTGTAATTATCAATAGATATCTAAACAATTGCGGGAAATTTGATTAAATCGTGTTTTTATTACGTATTTTCGTAAAAAGAAATATTTCTTTGTCCGCATAACGTATTAGTAACAAGTTAACATGTAGAGTAGAACAAGTGACATAATAAATAAGATATAGTGTACGTTTTTATTAAGAATTAAATGTAATGAAAAGTGTGTATCGAACAATCTAATGTGTATCCTTGGAATTTATGAAGAATGTCATACCTACCGTGACAGTTAGGAATTCGTACGCTTTCATCAAGCGATAAGTTATTGTTCGAAATCCTCTATGTTCATCATTGAAGTGAAAGTTAAAACCTAAACATCGACAATTATATGACCCGTTTATTTTGAAAGTGGCCTAACTCCATTCTTGATAATAAAACGCATATTATTCACTAACAATTGCCACCATTTTAATAGGAACTATAAATTTAACACCCTTAGATACACTCAAGCAGTATGCCCCATTAGTATCCTATACGTATATTTTTAAATTCATTGAAACGCAAACCCTTAAATATCTCGATTTGAAGATAAATGGAGTTAGGCCACTTTCAAAATAAACGGCTCATGTGCCATATGTAGTAGTCAAACGATTTCAATTTGCCGAATACTTTCTTCCCCGAAATGAAATTAGTAAACAGAGTACCGTTCATATGATATTAAAGACATTCTATGCGAGTTTTACTGAAGTTAATAACCGATTCGTAGTCCATCGTGATGCTTCGTTTGAAATTAATTAATTGCAGTGCGTTCTACTATATTGATGTTTGTGTGAGAAATTTTCCGATTGTTTTTTGGTATGCTGTAGCGAAAATAAAGAATGAGGCATAATCGTGTTGAAAGGTTTAACTGTTATCCGAAATCTAGATCGCGACGTGCCGAGGCTGACACTTTAACTGTTCAAATTAGGTGAAATTCCAGCAACTACAATGTGCCATAAAAGACATTTGGTAAGCTTTCGTGGCAAGTGAATTAAGTCCTTTACATCAGTCTTTAACTGAAACAAGGTCGAGGATAAAAATACTTATTAATGGATGCAGTTACGAGACATGTCTTCTATGCACTAACGAAGAATGTGTCATAAACATTTAAACGTTTTATTTTATTTTTGAAACCTTCATTCGTGTGCTTCAATATTTTTAGTCGGTAGTGAGTAAGGTAAAGGGATAAATAGTTGACCGGTTAAGACAAATATTCTGCGTGCATAGTAGTAAGTGTTTGCTTCTTTATTAACTCTTTGAGGCACGGTGGGATTAAAAGTGTGCCACCTTTTTGATGTATTTCACGGCACGGTGGGACATTTTTAATCCCACCTGGAAATCTTGCAGTAGCTGCATGTGCATAGGTTTATATTTCGTCTTATTTACGTAAAGTAGTTGGTAATATCTTCCAACAATGTTACAAATGTATTCCTTGTGTTGGCAACATTCAACACACAATTACCGATTGACCAATTGTTATAAGCGGAAGGTGTACTGCACTAACATTTTTTTCTTAGTTTCATATAAAAAATCGCAGAGGTAAGTTAATTTTTATAAAAATTAGTTCTTTATAAGTGAGTAATGAGTTTTATAATAAAAATAAATGGTTAAATTTGTTTGCAAATGATGAAAGTATGGTGGGATTTTATTTGTCCTAACATGCAACTTGTGGAGTAACACAAAAAAACAATTTTTCTTTATTGCTTATGTTCGTCCTTCTTTGATCGCGGATTATAATGATAATATGAATGCAGTGGATAAATTTGATCAATTAATGTCTAATTATAACCTTGATCGTGGCAGTAAGAAACGATGGCACCGCATACTGTTTTGTTTCCTTGACGCGTGTGTTAAAGGGTAAAACAATCACATTAAAAGCATTGAAAGGCTAATCTGCCGAAGAATTTATTAGTCAAACATTTATGGATCATAGCGCACTAAGTGTACCAATAACTCATTATCAATCGAAATACGTAAACACAAATCTAACGTTTCAATAGAAATAAGAAAGCGAGATTCAAAACATTTACCAAAACGTTCGTTTCGTAAACGATGTGCACTTTGTAGTACAAAAAAAAGGAAGTTCGAACACTCTGGTCTTGTACTGTGTGCAAAGTGCCCCTATGCTTAGGAAAAAGTATGTGTTTTAACATGTTCCATTCATAAACCTATGTGGCACGGTGGGACTATTTGAGCCGCGCCCAATACCAACAAATTGAATTAACTATTACTATTTTGTTATGTTTTTACATGACATTATACCGTTATTAATAAAAATATACCATTTTTTTTTCATTTAAAACCCGATAAAATTCCTGTGCAGCATGGGTCAATTTTTGGTCAGAAATTCTGTGCCTCAAAGAGTTAAGTAGTGAAACTTTGTCCGTGAAAATGTTGATTGAACTTCTTAGGTTATTTAATAAAGATAATTTTTTCGTTATATTAGTCAAATGTTATAAAGATTTTTGAAAATTCAACAACTGCATCAAAGATTGACTACCATTGAAAAAGAGGAAACCCTTAATTGGCCATACGTTAGCTAGTAGTTGCTCACTTGTAGTATAACCAAAATTATCCTGTAAAGGTGATTAGTTTAATCATGTCCACTTGTAAGAATGAATACAAATAATGATGCAGGTAAAAAGACAAATAGAAATTAAAAGATATTAAGTCCATCTCAAATGTAAGTAAGAGCAGAGTAACATGCATTTAGAGAGATGTAATTGCTTTACACTTGCTTATGTTAATTGCTTTAGTTTTAGCAACATGAAGAATTTTCCTGGGAATATATTTGCTTTCAAATATAAAACATTACATATTATCATTCCATATTATCCATACAATCAATAGTTGACCGCGCAGTTAACCATTAAAATGCATTGCACTTAAAAGTCGGGTGCTCTCTTATTTTCTTCTAACGAAATTATACGTAAAATGGACATTCTGTATTTAGTAAATAAGTGTCAATAATTTATATCAATAAGTGACCCCGCCCGTTAACTTTTAGAAATAGTCCTAATGATGACGTTTCCTGAGGTTCCAATAACAAAAACATTACATTTTTTAAATATAGTGTTAAAGCGGAACTCCTCCATTATACGCTATAAGACTTGTTTACTGCCGCTCTTTGGTAATAGACATAAATAATGCTCAATTTTATTCGCGTGACTTATATTATTCTCGTATGTATTATTAAATAAATGTGGATTGTTTAATCGACCGAGAAGTCCTTTCCAACATATGAAACTCTCTGATAGAAAAAGTTAAACGCTTGGTAAATTAAGGAAATTACAATTATAATGGCATACAATTTAATTTAAACACAACGAATTGAATTCAAAGTAAGAATGTTTTGGAATTGCGCTGCTGGATAATACGTTATTATATCGCGTCTTTTTTGAAAGAATGTTACTTCTGAAAATCTTATTTTTCACATTTTCCTGAAGAATGATCAACTACTGATTTGCAATAAACTGTTGATGCCTTGACATTTTATTCGACAAAATTAGAATACAGGCGGTTTCCGAAATCTGTACTTAATCGGTTCCTCAGATATATACGAAAGTTGAAATGTCCAAAAGCCGAGGAATCTAAAAAATCATCCAAATGTGCTTAATATATTTATTTTCCAATATAAGTAATATTTAAAATATCTATTGTATAATTATTTATCGGTGAGTATTTGGTATGTTTTTCATAAATTTATCGAAAGTTAGCTGAATTGTACTTTTCTGCTTCTTTTCTTGTTAAAGTTTTCTGTAATATGTTGTGCCTTTGTTTAGTGTCCTTCGTAAATCATAGTCTTCCATGGTAGTAACAAATCTGTTAAGATACCAGAAGGCTTCGTCAACATTCTGGACTGCCGAAGTTTTAACAATGAGTTCGTCATCAGCTTCTTCTTTTTCTTCTATTACATTATCTTATTTTTCATTCGATAGACCTAATGAGCGAGGGTTCGTTAATTCATTAATACCATCATTGTTGGCATTCAGGTTTAACCCATTCATTGTATTAGCCAATTCAATTGTGACGTGTAATTTTTAAATATGTACGAAAAGCAAAAGTATGAAAGTGGAAGACGCTGTAAATGCACTTGCTGTAGAATTGATATAGATTATAACAAAATGCCAGATTCTTAGGTATTTCTTAAATTCATATTTTTATTGATAAAAAATTCATTAATAGCATTTACAGAACTTCAGATGCTTTGCTTGTTCGGTTTATTTCGGACTTAAGTTAAAGGCACTAGTAATTGGCTAAGAGAAATTTTATACGTAAACAATACTAATTGTTGTTCTTGTATTAAATACTAAGATACTATATGTGGAAATGCTCTTCCGAAGTATAAGATTATGTAACTATAGAAACTTTCTAAAACAAGTTCGGTTATACAAATTACATAAACTTCTTCATAAACGTCTTCAAAAATGAGAATGCCAGTAATAGACCACATTTTGGCTAATGGTTAACCGTTTATGGCAAACAAAAAATAATAAAGTGATCATTGTAATGTTATTTATTTACTACAATCAGAACAAATTATACATAGAAAGTCAAATACAAATTTAAAAAAAGTCAATTCCATACAAAGTAAAATTCAGGAACAGAGTACTCTTACCGTGTTTTACTCGTGTTGACAGGCTCATTAATATGAGAGAGGCTCAAGAAATACATTTGCATGAATCACATAGTCACTTTCGTTTCGAAAACATGAAGAATTTATCTAGGGAAATATTCACATTCAGATGAAAATATTATGTGATCATTGATAATTCTTTTAATTGGTAGACTATTTATTGTTGTTTGTCAATTCATTTATTTCTGTAGACTCTTCACTATCGTCACTTTCTACGCAATCAGAAATTTCACGACTAGAATTTCAACTTTCAGATGAATATTGTCAAATTTTTTTGGCTTTTTACAATTTCGATTGGTGTACCTTATGTTCTATAGCTCTTGTCTTTTCTACTTTATTTACTTCCCTTCTGGCCGATCACTCCTTTTTTATTCCCGCACTGTCTTCTGTTTTTCTTTAATTTGTTTGACGAAATATACATGGAAAAGTTTTCCAGAGACGATACATGGCAGCCTTTCTTTCATTATTTTGTTTTTCGTTGTACTTTTAATTTCCTATATATAGGTAATAGAAATATTTTTTGTACGGACTTGCGACTCCCTGTAAATAACTGACAAAGGAGCAGCATATGAATTCGTTTTACTGGTTTGAGGTTGAATGCTTATTTGATCTTGCTCAGAAAGTAAAACTCGTGCACCGACATCATTTATAGATTGTTCAACAGAATTTTTACGATGTTCGTCTAAAGATGTTTGTTTGAGCATTATCATCGAGAATAGACACTGGTATGATTTTATGGTAGGATTTTTCAACTGGCTTCGTTGTTCATGTTCCGATATGTTTACAACCGACAGATTCAACGAATATAAACGGCACTGAATGATGAATTCCACTAAATACACTAACTTGATTTATAGTGTTATCAATCACATCCTTGCGCGAATTAAGTAAACCCTTTTCTTTCAACACTGGACCACCAAAATTCTTGATTCTGCACTAGTAAACTTTTTTCTTCGAGGCTCCTTTAAAAATGTGGAAAGTGGCAACTTCGTGGCACGCCAATGGTAGCAGTATATTGTCGTAAAATTGGTTTGTCCGCAAAAACTTCAATGTGAAACATGTTAACAATAAAAAAAAGTTATACGCAAAGTAACCTACATTCTAAATGTGAAACATGTCCATCATTACAGAGAATTACGGATAGAGTAACTTGCATTCTGACCGGCCAGAGTGAAATACGTCGGTAATAGATTGTAAAAAGCTTCACACGTCATCCAATCCGAGTCGCCTTTGCCGAGACCCCATTCCTTCAGGAAATTGTCTACAATTGTCTACAATTTCGTAGGGTATACGTTTGTATTTAAAGATGACTGTTGGAGGTGCGGCTAAATTGCTAGCACTTCCGGTTAGAAATACTGTCATACTTTATTTTTCGTTAGCATTCATTTACTGGTGAAGAGTTTTAGTCTCTTTTTATCGTTAATACTTTATTACCTTTAAGTCATGAAAAATACAGTTTCGCCAGAATTACGACTCCGTGGTGGGTCATTTAAGATATTTTTAAGATTGTTATTGTTCAAATACTTAAATACATTAGAAAACCAACTGATTATATTCGAATTGGCGACTGCTGCTGATGTAATGACAAATTGTGCGAAACCTTTTTTGATACCATACCATTTTTATGCAGAGAAGATTGAATTTATTTTCTATCTGGACGGTCATCTTTGATGTACTTCTCTTATAATACGCTGAACGCTTATAGTATGTTCATCAATTGGCACGTGAAATCCAGCTGTAGCCATTTCTTCAACTCATGAGCATATTTTACCTTCCTCTGCTTAATTTTAAATCGAAGGAGGACCTATCTTTCTTGTCGTCGACGATTCACTCTGTATTTCATATTTTGAAGTTATCCTTGGCATGCCGAATTTTCGTACAATCATTTTTAAAAGTGTTTTACATAGTTGAACATCATCAATGTTTTTTCTCATAGCCTGTTCAGAATAGTTTTTAAAGGTCCATTGCCAGGAAGTATCGCTGCCTCAGTAATTTACAATTCTGCAAAACAAATGTCTCAGTAAATGTATTTTAATATTTTTTGTTGATTCTAGCACTCGGTTTACAAACGTTTATATCTTATGTGCATGTTTCTAAATAAAGAAATCGAAGGGTAAAGTAAGGAGCAGGATATGTATGTGGTAATGAGAAAATTCTAGAATGAATCTGTTGTCATACAGAAGAAAACAGAATAAACGAACGAGGAGATGATCGGCAGGTTAGTTCAGTTATTACATGTAGTCTCTTTGTGACTAAGAGAATAATTATTTAATGAATTAATAAATAAGGATAAATGACTTGATGAGAGTAAGTGTCTCTGTAATTTGCGTCGTACTTCTCGCGTTGAACCTTAATATAATAAAGTGGTTTAATATTAATATAGACTGCTCAGTAATAATATTGCTACTCTCCATAAAGTGAAGCTTGAAATATAAGATCCGTTAAATTGGCGGGTCCCGTGAGCCTAGTATCAGCAGAGCTACATACATAGTTATTTTAAAAAATTGACACTAAATGCAGTCGAAAATTCACCCTAGATTGTGTCAATAGTTGATCATACAGTGTTTACTGAAATGTGTCATACACATACTGCTTTAAAAACGAACGCTGCGGTCTTTATTTCTAACGAGGTTATATGTCAAACGGATATACTGTAATTAGTAATAAATATGAACAATTTATGTCAGGAATTGAACACACCTTTGAAACAAATCTTTGAAACAATCAGGACACCAAGATTCAGTATTTTACCCTGCTATCTAATGTGCGATGTTTGCATAAACACGTTGATCCATTGTGTATTTGATTAGTTACAATGCTGTTGGGCAGAGATTTTTAACCGAACGAAATAATGTTGTAACGAAACAACGAAACACTCGTCAAACGCGGAATAAGCGCAATGACTGTAAAACCGAATCTGTAATAAAAAACGCGAAACACCTAGAATGAGAATGAGCATCGTTTTTATCTTTCTGTACCCCTGGTAGAAGTTTCGCTCAGAATGAAATTCGTAAGTACTATTGAATAAATTTTAATTTTATATTATGTTAATATTTAATATTTATTTTCATACAACTTGAATGTTATGGATCATGCCTTGCGCAGTTATATTCAAGCAATTTTTTCCATTTTTTCCTTCCTTCTTGCACCAGAATATTATAAAATTAGGAATATACTTTAGTTTTCGCAAAGATGTTAATTTCATGAAAAAAGGTAATTATAATACTTTTTTCAAGATGAGTATATTCGTCATTACACAAAAAATTACAACTTCTTTATGCCAAGTATACTCAATATTCATACTTAAGAGATGAAGTCCTAAATTGAGAAAATAGCCGAATTCTGGTTTATGTTCTTATAGTTATTTACAGTGTAATCAACAATCAGTATTATAACAATAATAATTGCACATCCCATAGCCATCACATATTTTATACAGATTCCTCAAGAATGGTCCAAATGGTCCAATGGTCCGAAACATGTAAAGTATAATTTGCAGAATAAATTACTAGAAAGCAAGTCAACTAGGAACCTGTTATCTTTTCCATTATTCTTGAGATTTACAAAGGGCTTTTTTAGCTATACACCTATTATAACTTGTTTTGCAAGTAACACCAACCTATTTCAGGCAATGCATATGTAAGACCGATCGTGAAGTTTTCAAGAATTCAATATGCTCCTGATTATTTTCCAATACATTTCATACACACAGTTGTTTAAATTAATATTCACACCCGCTTCTAAAAAGACTAACTTTTTTAAAATTGAAAAAATCTCGAAGTATTTAAAATCTTAGAAGACTGAGTTTACTAGATACACATAAATGGTTTTGAATAAATTGCAATTCATAGGAACTACGACAAAAAGAGTTAACGTTGGGTTTTACTACTATCTTATCTGAGCTGTAATGAAAATTTAAGGAATACATTTTGTAAATTTAGGTCAGTTAATCACATGTTGAAAACTCCATTGAAATCAGTTGAAGTTTCTATGAGTCACAAATAATGGAAAGTAATGAAAATCGCAGATTGTCAGTGCAATCACTCAATGCATGTCGTTTATTTTCGTATTAGCCGATTTTTATGAAATGTGCAGCATGTGTATAACTTGCGTTAGAGACATTGCCCAATAAAATTTATGCGTATATGTACAAAATATATGCAGATATGTATAAAGCATATTGATTAAATTTTCATTAATATTTTTTTTCGTAAATCCTATATTTTATCAAGTCTTTTTTACATATCATTTAGCAAATATACTCTTCTATCGCCCAAAATGATTTCGGGCGTTTTGTGCAGATTTGGAAAAATTATTTTGTTTTAAAAAGGGTTCGAATATTGCAGTGAGCAACTGTATTTGATGACATCAAATGCAGTTGACTATATACAAGGAATTACACCCAATAAAACGAACTGAATATTTTTAACTTGTGCTAAGCTTCTCCTGATTTAACTTCAACCGTTTGCATTTATTCTCTGTCGTGACATTCATCCAAACTATATATATTTCCTATTGCCAACCGCAAGCTATTCCACGTATATGAGTTGCCATAAATGCGACTTCACCGCACTAATTTGCATATTCTTATTTCTGTCTTCAATTACGAGAAATTGAAGGAAAATCTTATAAGTTTGCTTGCGCAACATCATATTTGTAGTACAACTGAGTTATTGTAATTCATGTGTATATGTTTTAATAAACAAAATTTATATTCAGTCTTGACGGGGTGAAGTTATCAATTGACAATTTTAATTTAAACAATATACCATGTTCGAAACAATATCCTCTACATAATGTAACAAAACTCGTGTCGTCAGATTGTTGTAATTTTGTAACAATTGTTTTTAATTTGTCCTTTGGACCAATAGAGAACCTTTGAACACAACGATTTAATTCTTCTCATACATTTTCCTTAACATTCAAATCGGAAGGTGAAAGCAACAATATCGGAAAATTCTGTAATAAATATTACAGGTATAGAATATACTACCTGCTATATTCAAAATTCGTTTCAAATATGTATGTATCATAAATCTGAAAGTATTCATTTAACATTTGAATTAAACTGTTAATGAATTTGTTTAATTTAAACGTTGTTATGGGTTTAAGCCGAGCTATTTTGATTTATCGTATCCAAAACATTACATTTGCTTCAGTTTATGATAAAGTACTTTATTTCAGTATCGTTTCTTTTTTATAAAAACGAACTTTCTTCTCCTGTTCTGTTCTGAACTGTTTACTCTATATATATTTGGCAACGACCGTTTCTTAATATGAATGCAACAACAAAGATTTAGAATTATCAGTTAAGTAAGACTAAACAAATCTTAATTTCTCATCTGTTTCGGAATACCAAGAAACGTTTGTATTTCGCTATTTATTGTGCAAATAAAATTGTGGCTAGAATTTTGACTAAAAAATAATTATTAAGTGAATTTATTACATACAAGCTTTTAATTCAATATTTCAACACTTTAATCGTACCATCACCAGGAGATAACTTCTTAAGCATTAAATGAAATCGAAAATAAAACTGTAAGTTACGTTTTAAGTATGGAGAAATACATTTTTTTACATTGAATTTGGCGTAAACGAATCTTCAGTTCACTTTTTACAATTTCAAAGACCCATGCACGTTGAGTATTCACATGATGCCATTTATCTTAAAAATGGAATCAAACTGTTCTGAAAAGCTGAACCTCGTGACAACTATCTCTGCTCTCTTCTATGGCATAACTTCGCTTCATTCCTTTGTATTTTCTTCTCTGCCAGATCCGGAAACGTATCCGTGCACTCAGACCCTTTTTCTCAGGCATCTCTTGTCATGCATCCTTTTTCCAAGAATTTTCCTGAATACCTGCTCAGGTAGAAGACCCAGAAGTAGTGGATTCTGAAGTAAGATGATTGCCAGCACCTGCACCTGCCGCTGGTACACAGTTCGTCGAACAAGAAGAATTTTTTGCGAAGATGATGAAATGAAATGCGTAGCGGCCGTTCTACTACGTATTATATTTTAAGATTACACTTGGCTGCGTAACGTATTTTTCGACAGTCGACATATTTTCTATAGATGCAATCATTCAGAAAATTTATTGAATTATATCAGAGTAAGTAATATTTAGATGTACGTTACACGTATATATTTTCGAAAATTTACATGCAAGATTCTGTTATCCTTAGATCGTTTAGTGAACTTAAAGATAGAGATTATTATTGGTATGTACCCGTCTGTAATACTAAAATGCAGCAGTTTAAAAACATTTCACTTCTTTGAAGAGGGCACACACACAGTGCTGAAATGTTTTATTAGAAAACCCACATATTCGTTGTTACCTTCTGAACTGCTTTTACATATTTCTTCTCTATAGATGCAAGAATTTACAAAATTAATGGAGCTATGTCATAGTATGTAGTTCTATGTAATATTTACATGTACATTGCACGCAAACACACATATACCATGTAAGTTATATTGCAGAACTTACCACAAAATAGCTTAACTAATTCTGTAAGTTTTTGCTAAGTAAGTGTTGTCTAAAGGAGAAATATTTAAGAGCAGTCTTAAAAGGTAAGAAGGAATTTATAGATTTTCTCAAAATACGTGGCAAAGTGTAGTGTAATCCCAAAATATAATATATGTTTAGTGTATGATGTATAATGTATTTATTTTTCTCTTAACGAAGATTGGCTGATTATCATTTAACTTCTTCCTCAAATTCTCTGTGCAATTACTGCTACCATAGTGAGAATTTAGCTGCTTATATTTTATTCTTGTACACGGAGAAAATATACCTCTGATTCTCCACTTAACGATATCTTATGTAATTTTAAAAAATCCGACCTGTAACGTATGAACAGCATCATCCAAGTTTGATTAATTTTGTGAATAGCAATCTGTTGGATTTATTTAGCACGTTTATCATCAAGCATAATTTGAGCGTGTTTTCAAACGTAGCTACAACCATCTGTAAACGTTTTTGAAGATTATCGGAGAAAAAATAAAATTGAATGTTTATATTAAATATAAAAAATTAAAGTTTGTCTATTAAATCTCTTAGGGGAAACTTATTCATCACACATATGTGAATGACGCGGCGTTCAGCGTGTAAACAGAGTGTTATTCAACCATTTCTGTTTCAATAAGTTATTCTCTCAAAGTCTTTTTATCCCATGAATTCTTCCCGTAAGCTAATTGGATCGTGTGTGTAAATGTTACCGCGTTGATCGCCTACAATTAGATCGCCCCAAATTAAAAACGCACTGACAAATATGCTGTTTGCAACGACTTATTCGTTTCTCCAATACAATCGAAGCTGTTCGCAAATAAATTAAAGACACAACATTTAGGGAACTTTCTATTACAAAATGGTCATATCCTCAAAGTATTACCGTTGCTATCACTATTACCAGGAAATACCTCTATTACCACACAAGTATTCATCGGAATATAACACACAATTTGGCAGCTAGAAAAATGTTTGAAGCAAAGGCATCCAGGCGAATGTATATTTGTTGTTGCTACACAAGTGCAGAAATTATAAATGCACAAAAAAATAGCAGAATTTTTTAAAACTATGATTTATTGCTGCAATTGTCCTAAATCGCCGCAACCTTTCCCAGAATATCGACTGTTTCGAACGATATCATAAAAAACACACGTAATATTATTATATACTTTCTTACGTATGAAGTATTTATAAGCATTCACATATAGTTATGTCCATTGTACCTATCAAATAGCTTCATTACTATCAAAAACTCTTGCAAAAACTGGTAACTAGCCCGTCTTCCATATATGGGTGACATGACGTTGAACGTGTTCAGCACTAGCCTGGTTTACTCGCTTTTCCACTCACGCCACGATACATCATCAGGCGAAAAGATAAGCAAATCATTTTTCTGGAAAGAAGTAATCATTTTTTGCATTTCTTTTATAATAGTCAAACTATTTAATGATAATATAAGAACACAATTGATTCAATTTTGTATCGGCAAGCACTGGTGACTGGACGCAGCTCAAACGGAAAATACATTGTAAGCCAGTGACGACTCACACACCGATTTACGTTGAAGCAACGTCGCGTTGACGTTTAAAATGATAGACGGTACGCCGTTAATTGCCGATGATTTTGCAGGTGGAACGAATTTTTGTGCATAGGAAAGAGCCTATTGTACTCGAGTTCACCGTGATTCAACCTTCACGGTTTCTAAATATTGTGATAAGTGTCACGTCAGGTGAGAGGAACAGTGGCCTTCGGGTTCAGTATTGAACGCAACTTTGAGAAATGAAATCGCGCAACTAAGCAATAGAATACCCTTCGGGTTACGTCTCTTTCACAAGCCTGTCATTATTGGTATTGCGAGTTTCTCACTTTTTTCCTTATTCGAAAGAGAATGTAGGAACAAATTTTTGTTAACAGATTGAAAGATTTGTCGAAGCCGTTATTATGGTGGAAGTATATATTATACTATTATCTTTGAAGACGCGACATGTTTCGGAACCCTTGAGTCCCTTCCTCAGGAGTTTACAAATATGTCTCGACACAATTTACTATAATATTTAAAATATGTTACATATGGTTTTGAATTTTTGAAACGTGTATAATGTTAAAGTTTCTATTTAACACGAAAATATTCATATAGTCTCCAGTTTTGATTAATTATTTAAAATATTTTACTGATTATGGTTCACATTTGCATCATATCCTCTTTACTGTTAAGACTTACTTTCAGTTCGCAGAAAGTACTTGTGGGTCAAAATATTTGCCTTTTTTAATATTATGCCGTGCATGTATTCATTAAGATAATTAGCAAAGATGGTAAGGTGAACAAAACGTTGATTGGACGCCATATAATTATACTCATATTATCTTAATGTACTTATATTTAATAAACGTATTGTAGTAATGATTTTGATTTTGTAAAATGGATTAAAGTGTTTAAAATATACTTAATTTACGTATTTTTTTTCTACTTACGCATTTTAAATAACTTCGAATGACGTCGTTACAATGACAATTCATACGAAATGTGGTTAAGAGTGAACATTTTATGCAATGAAGTAAGCGCAAATTTTTTATGGTGCATGTCATAATGTAAGAACATTTTATAACGGGGTAATAAATGTGTATTTGCACTTTACGATGGATTTTCTTTTCGCCACAAAAGAAGTATTTCAACAATAGGTCAACTGCAACGTAACGTGAGCGGAAGTAGCGATGTATGAAGGAACGTATCGACCGATCAAACTGGATGAGCTAAGGTAGTTATTAATATTTTGTGATCTGTGTTTAGAAAAATATTCCATGTATTGTCAAGTTTTACAATGTTTTACGATAGAAGCATCGTTTCACTATCCGTTAAACAATATTTTCCAATTTAGAGTACCATGTGGATCGCTTTAATTCTTTTAAATCAAATTAAATATAATAATAACTTCAAAAATAAAATACTGATTATAAAATTAACATATTAAGCGCATACAAACATAATTTCTAATTAAACACGAACAATATACCTTTCGTACAGACTGCGTCAGTCACCAAGACTGTCGACAGAAAATCAAAACATAATATATTCGGATATCATTTTTATTAAACAGACCGTAGCTTATAAAATTAACGTAAATATTAAATGACGTCAGAAAAATGATTTGCATATTTACTATAAAAGGTAGAAGAAAAGAGGACCTGCATTTGACGCGTTAATTGTTATTATAAGAGATGGAATAATTACAGAACAATGTTGTAATCAAACGAAATATTTATCGTGTGTTATTCCACTTGATATTCGGCCACGTGTTTGCGCGAATATGTGCAAACTAGGAAGGAAGTATTAAACTGGATAAGTGTAGCTGCGTTCATTGCATCCGTCGACGTAGATCGCGTCCGATTTCCGTCACGAGCGATTCGCGATTCGATCCTAAGAGATAAATCGCCCGCCTCAATGGCGACGTTGTCGGCAGCGTTCTATGTTTCGTTTCTTCCGCTACAGCCTTTCATTTGCCAGGTGTCCCGCACTGCGACACATGAATCCACAGATTATATACCATAACATTTCGATGTCCTCGGAAATCAACGACCACCCTAATTCTGTTAATATTCCGGAGATCACAATCGTTTCAAACTTACATAATTAAACGGCTTAGCTTTGTGTATATATTAAGAACGCTGCTCGACATTAACACGTTGACTGCCGTGCGTATTTTGATGTATTAGAACGGTGATGCTATCAAATACCACAGTGTTTGACTGAATTATGCAAAATGTAAATGATGTGCCGGTACTGGAGACCAAAGGATCGCATCACTATTCTAACAATAACTGCATTCGTAAAATAATTATTGCTTCCCACTGAAAATATTTTGGATCTTCAGTAAAATCTCTTGCGGCGGTCAGCGGTAACCATCACGGCAGTCAAACTGTTAAACATTCTACCGTCAAACGTAATTATTGAATACGTCGCCGGATTAAGAAAATCATAGGTCAGGCCACTTCGTTGTCAGTATATTTTACGCAGACATCACGTATGCATCGGATATGAAACGTTCTTTCGACTACTGAAACATGTTACCAACCTTCCTATTTGTACGTAGCCCCGCTCTTTTCAATTGCCTGCCAATTCGTACTTAATGAGGAAATGTTTCTCTCCTCGTCATTGCTCACCTTTCAAAATTCGACATTAAACATTGTACTGTACACTGTAATTATTGAATACGTGCCCGGATTAAGAAAATCGTAGGTCAGGTCACTTCTTTGTCAATATATTTTACGCAAACATCAAGTATGCATCGCATATGAAACGTTCTTTCGACTACCGAAACATGTTTCCAACCTGTCTATTTGTACGTAGTCCCGCTCCTTTCAATTGCCTGCATATTTCGTACTTAACACGTTGACTGCGAAGCGTATTTTACTATGTTAGAACCGCGATGCGATTAAATACTGCAGAGCATAATTAAATCGTGCAAAATAAATGTAACGCAGAGTTGTTAGAAACCAAAGTATTGAAGCACCGTTCCAATATCAATTGCTTTTACATGATTGCAAATAGGCTTCATGGCGAATTTTTTGCATCTTTAGTAAAATCTTTTGAGCCGGTCACCGGTGACCACCGTGGCAGTCAAAGTGTTAACACGTTGAACGCCCAGCGTAAATCGGTGGAGTTTCTCGTGGAGCCCAAATCCGAGACTCGGAGTGTAAGCTGATAAGAAATAGCGATACAATGTAATGTGTCGTTTAAATGTAATCACAGTTTATTGCGTGATACATTAGAGGATTTTTTAGAAGATATGTTTTTGGTAAGAATAATTTTTATTTTTAAAAGATATTTATTATGTTTAAACTTTATGTTTACAATGTTTTAACGAATACCATCATAACTAATAAAATATTATATTATTTTAAAAACAAATTTTAATATAAGTATACTTTTAATTTTCTTTTTGTTTATTTTATAGTTCATTATTACTTTCTATTGTTTATACTCATTATAACTGTGTTACAAATAAAATTATTATAAATTACTACAAAAATCCTGTTTTAATTGGACGAAGAATAGTGTCACCCGTTTACGGGCGACGGGGCCCCCGTGTAAACATTGTTCAACGTGTTAATGAGTAAATGCGCTCGCCTCGTCATTGCTCGCCTTTTAAAACGCGCGCCAGTAACTCGGCGCGAGCAACTTCAGCTCTGTATGGGAATGAGTAAACGAAGGCAGCCGAGTGTTGCCGAGTGTTGCCGAGTGTTGCCGAACGTTGCCGAGGATTGCCGAGTGCGTAGCAGTATGCGTTCGAGTCGCCGATCGCGCGCCGTATGATTTCGTAGCGGGAGTCTCGAACGACGTGCCGGACAGTCCGAATCTGGCATTTCGTGACGTACGATCTCTCTCGGCCACTTGTGTTTCAATTGTCTCGACGTCGACGCGACGGGCGGCGCGGACACGAAAAACGTGCAAATGAAAGTTGTATCGGTACAAGTTCCTCAAGTAAACCTCAAAAGAATTCGCGACACAGCTGCAGATTGCTGTGCATCGATTTAATAAACGAGTGTGTGAGAAAGGGAAAGTAATCAACGAGAGTCACCGCTGTTTTTTAAAGTGCCGCCAGAAGACGCGGGAAAGTGAACTGTTGCAGCCGATAAACCAGGAGACCGGGGCGCCGATAAGAAAATAAGGTGAGCTGTAGCATTGTGAGGAACTCAGATTTTTAAGATTGTACCATTTTCCGATTGTGCGTACGCGGAAAGTGTTATTACACTCACCTCTCTTCAGGTTGTATCAGATAAACTGATCAGTTGAAAATGTGCAAGGAGGGATAAACGACGGTGAAAGATGTGAATATTTATAAGGAAAAATGATAGATGCGTTAGTGCTACAATTGATACTGTAAACTTGGTTCTTCTGGAAATTCCTTCTCGAAATTTTGCTTAAAACGGACAGTATAAAACCACAAAAATAAGTAAATGTGCTCATTTTCATTGTGTGCATTATAAATACGAAGATTTTGTGAAAGCAAGTTATATTTTCGAATTTCGTGTTAATTTAACTGCGGTATTGTATTGAATCATTAATCGTATAATTACAATTTCTACGAGACTCTCAACAACCGAAACTTTTCTGTCAGAAACTGTGCAAACGTTTCAATATAATTATGGTAAAAGTTAAACATTAATTCGCTCATTAAATCGAGGAAACTGTTTCTATGTTGAAAATTCTGTCTAACTAAAACTACTGCAAAAACTCAACAGAGTAAGGTTTAATAACTTTTGCATTTATCAAATATCAGGTCATACGTTGTAAAGCAGAAATGTTATTTTGCCCCATGAAATCGTTATATTAACGTTTGGTTTGATATCATTGCTGCAGCTACGATTGGATAGAAATGAAAAGGAGTTTAACCGTTGATATTCCGGCGGTATTTTCTTTTAATGTAATATCTTCTTAAATCTCATTTTCTTTACACTACTATATAAATATATCACTTCTATAATATCCAGGATGTTAATTAAATAAAGTTAGGTATTCATTGACACCATCTAAAAGAAACTTTTCTGTTGAAATCTACCGCGAAATATTTTGCCGCTCGAGACACACGTAACAGTATTTTTCTTAAACGATATAAATGTTTAATATTATATTATAATTATTAATATTAATAATATTATTTTGTAATATTGTAAAATTTAATACATGTTTCACAACTTACGATTACGATCATGATTGCGATTTTATTGCACAAACTTTATTACGCATCGGAAAAATGTCACAGTAAAAATAATCGTATTCATTTAAATTGTGAAATATGAGCGGCTCATAAAGTGCCAGAAACTAATTTTACCCTTGTTTATTTAATTCGTTCTCCATTGCATATACGCTTTGGACATATATGTTCCATACAATTAATCACATTAATATTCGGACACGTTACAACGTAATAGCTTTTTTAAGACTCAACAAAACAATTTCAATCTTTTTAGACGTCAAGAGAGTGCGTTGACTACTTAGCGTTACACTTATAAAAGTCTTGAAAAAGTTGCAATTTATAGGAATGCCGAAGAGAAGAGTAAAGATAATTTCCTACAACTTTCTTACCCACGCCTTAGTGAAAATGTCAACAATATGCTGTGTAGAGTTAGATTAGTTAGATTAGTCGCATGCTAACAATTTTATGGAATTCGATTAATATACAAGCAAGCATTAGACTATGCAAAATTAAAAATCTTTTGACACATTGCATTTATAGGCCAAAGGCCCTAAAAATCTGCAGTTTTAATTATCTTTCATTGTGTCTAATTCACGATAACATTAATTGATTCCGATGGAATTTTTTATCATCCATGTAATTGATCGAGAGCATTTTTCAACGACACATAAAATAGTAATTAGATTTGTCCACTTATTAACAACATGTGAATTCGTTTCGACATGTCACTTACTAAACGCATACTTCTAACGTCTTGGAAAATAATTAACTCTTTTATCTAGTTTTAAAAAAGTGATTTTATTTTAAAGAATGTCCGCATATTAACGCAATTGTATACTGAAAACGGCTTCAGAGATTTATTCTTGAACGGTGTTGGGGTTAATACTTTGTGAATTTTGTGTGGATAATAAAATGCCTTGTACAAATGAATACGGTAGGCCTTTTGACACAGCCTGGCATGACGGGTCAATCAACCGCAATGTTTATACCCCTTAAGTATCGTTCCCGTAACAAATTGTTGACCTCAGTACGAAGGGGAATTATATGTTACTCGTGTATCGACAAATCAGTCTTGATCAGGAGGGTCGCTCTTGTGCAAGTGCCTCGACCAGTCGCTTCTCTTCAGTGACAAAGCCTTTGCTTCCTAATTGAATTTCATCTTACCAATTTATATTTTCCAATTTCTCTCGAAACTAATCACATTTAATAGAACGGAGTGCAGTGCATTACGTTTTATGTCGTATCTTTGGAAATCGCGTAACATTTGGGTGGCACATCTTCCACAAATGGGAAATGCACTACTTTCTTTGCGAGCCTCATCTCCTATTTTTCGTAAACTCAGAATCCGTAAAAATATTACGAATAACCTTAAAGAAGATCAATTCTTTGATAAATTTAAAAAAAACTGCCAGTCGACAGCGTCAGACGACGTATAAACAAACGTAAAAAAGTCGAATATAGGAAATTGGAACATCTTTTTTGCCGGAACTATATAGCAATTCATTCATATGTTAAGCAACATTTTTAGGAAATCTGTTCAATTCTCTCGTAACTAACAAATGTAGTTTGCAAATTAAGTTTCAAAATCAATGCAAATAAACTTTCCTTCGGAAAATCAATATTTTATGTTGAAACAAACTAATATAAGCAAATGGTACATATCGCTTCCTACTATGTTCTTCTTTCATTTTTTTTTATTTTGACCTTAGCGAACATATATGCATCAGTTAAAATCTTTTGAATTGAGTAGTCGAAAATGAATGGTATTGTTCACTTTTAGAAATGTTGATTTGGGGAAGGCACATTTATTCCTTTTTCACCTTCAGGTTGTCTAACGCGGTTTTAAATCGCCAATAAATTGACATGAGCTAACACTAAAGACTGCTTTCCTTCTCGTCACTTTAACCTAATGTTTTAAGGAGTTTACAATTTGGAGCACTAAACGTTGGGTCAGCGAGTTTAACGTTTGAGACTTTGAATGCCACGTCTCCCAGAAATGGCAGACACACAACTTCGTTAAACAAAACGATCCAATTTACTTAAAGAGGTCTTATCAATACTATGTTTCAATTTTCACTCTTGTTATCATTTACATTTGTTCGTATTACTTCATTTCTTTCGTAACTTTTCTTTCATAATGAATACATGGTTAATATGTATCATAAGTACCACTTACTTTTTGCAATATTTTTATGATCTACTACCGTTATTTCCGTAAATATTCTTATAAATCTACATAAGTGTACAAATTAATAAACATTTGTTATTCCCGTAAATTTTAATAAACATGGCGTTATCATCTGAAATCAGCGAAAGTGACTGACTAGAAAAATATTATTTTTAATTTAACGAGTCATTATACTTGAGACGAGAATGCATGGTTTGCTTTGTTATATTTTTATATTATACGATTATATGTATATATATTTACATAATATATAGTCATTATCGTTTATAATATACAGAAACGTGTACAGCCATCCAACACAGAATTATCAATATTTTTCAGAAATACTGAATAACTGTAGAAAAAATGATCTCGTAAATGTTAATAAAAATAACATTAGAACGTGGAAATAATGGGAAAACAAAGTAGGAAAATATTTTCTCCAGCTCGCGAGTTAGTGTACTTGAGGCGAGAATGCATGGTTTGCTTTGTTATATTTTTATATTATACTATTATATGTATATATACATAATATATAGTCATTATCTTGTATAATATACGGAAACGTGTAGAGCCATTTAACACAGAATTATCAATATTTTCCAGAAATACTGAATAACTGTAGAAAAAATGATCTCGTAAATGTTAATAAAAATAATATTAGAACGTGGAAATAATGGGAAAACAAAGTAGGAAAATATTTTCTCCAGCTCGCGAGTCAGTGTACTTGAGGCGAGAATGCATGTTTCGCTATACTATCTTCGCTCAGGCACACTACCAGTTCCACTCGAATTAAACCATGTTCCTATACAGATAGATCCACTTTCTTTTTCGCATTTCTGCGTGTACTTTGTTAATATACAAGAAGATTCCAGTGTGCTCTCTGCTGGAACGCGCACGGTATCGATTATGTGGCGTCGTTCAGTCCCGTTCAATTTCCTGATACAGTACGTAAAAACGTATTTGTTCGTCTATTCTAATCACGTACCAACGATCGAGCTTCCAAATTCACGCATCCTCATTATATTTCAGACTGTTCTTAGTCATAACGAAATTCATCCGTTTTATTCAATTACATGCCCAGAAAATTGTAATTAATTTTGAGCATATCAAATAAGAGGTATTTCTTATTCTGATTATTGAATTTTGTAATATATATTTATATTTGAATATATCATATAATTTTATAATATATATTAACATTTTTTATTTCTGTATTGGAAATGCTTAATCGTCACTCCAAGCTAATCAAGCTGTAGAAAATTGCAACCTTGGTACGCATATAATATAAGACTACCGTTCTTCCCGGTTGAATTTTAGTTACATTATTGTATACCTTATTTTTCATCGTATTATTAGATCCTATCATTAGTTTTATACTAATAAACATTCAGTCAGAGAGAAGATTGTCTTAATTCTTGTTCAAATATCATACTATTTAAATAATTGGAAACAACAATGAGGAACATACGAGATGAACGAAAAAGAATACCTAAGATCCAATTAACGGGTGTCGATATAGAAAGAGTAAACGGAACGGAAATGACACTGTATTCATCTGCGGCAGAAAAACATGGGACTTACATTTAACCGTTGCTTCCCTTTCACTTTCGGTGAGTCCGTTTACTTCTTCAATATTATTTCCTGTTCGTCTTTCTTTTTCATTTTACGCAAACGAAGATCATACCCTGTAGTAACTGTACGCATACTTACAGAAATAGATGTACGCGTACTTGCATTATTATTCGGACATTCCGTAAATGATTTTAAACCTTAGAACATTTTAAAAATTGGAAAAAGTTACTCAGTATTTTTTCAGACGTTAGAAAGAGTGCGTTCACTAGGTGGCATATAAAACTTTTGAAAAGTTGTAATTTTACAGTTGCTTTGTCCTTGCCTATAATAAAATTTAAATAATAGGTTTTATAAATTCGAGTAAATTATATAAAATACGCAGATATAAAAAATAAAGAATAATAAAAATCATACATTTCCGGAACGTTCTGCATGTAAATGCACTAAGCCGAAAAAATGTTACACTTCTCAATGCTTGTCGGTATACTAACGCGTTAATCAATTTCGATTCAATTTTCAACTTGAATATAACTGACATAATTTACAAAATATATTGTCGCAATTTCTATTAGGGCTTCTAAAAGACAACTTTTACTATTCTTTTTAATTTATTCGTAAATAGCATTCATAAATACTATAATTTACCATTTTTTTCAACACTCTCTCTACGTCATTTGGTAAACGCACTTTTTAACGTCTCAAGAAATTTCATGCGGTTCCCTCTAACTTGATAAAAATTATTCTGTTTCAAAGAGTGTCCGAACATTAATGTGAGTAACTGTACAAACTTCAAGATCGCTAATGCTTCCTTTCCGGGTCATAAACAATGATTATTTAAGACAGTATTATAAACATTTTTAGCTACGGATATGATTAAATTTAAAATATTCTGGACATTTCTGACGTCTTCAACAATACAGGAAACGTTTGCGTAAGATATGTGGAAGGAAATCATTTTCCGTAATTTTGTCACTGAAACAATCTTGTCAAATGATGTTCTAGACAAAAAGTGTTTTCTTAACTCGTGAAAGAAACGTCACCGGATGTATAATATTCAGCTATTATGTGCTATATATTATAAACTATGTACTTGTATATTAAGTTAGTAACTTGTACGACACTAAGTTGTTCATTTGAAAGGAAAACGTGGTTTCATGCACACTACGTTAAAAGAACGTGCTTACGGCTCTATCATCACAAATATGCGTAAAATAGTGCCCAATTTACATTCGTCCGTCCACCCTCTAACTTTCTCTAAATTTCGGTTCTTTCAATTCACTCAAGATATTGTATGTTAAGTAAAAAACTCTCCAACAAACTATGAACTTGCTTGCATATCGCCTATAAGCAAAGAATCACAACGCCTAAATCCTTCTCGACGTTCAGACATATACATTCTAAAGAAAATATTGATCGAAACGAAACTAATTACTCTAAACGCATGGCTTTTCACAAATTTGGAATATCTTACAATTAAAGCTTCGCTGTGTTTTACAGTTTATAGCGAAGAGAGTCAAGTGTTGTCTGTACTTTCAAACCGGAAGAGATCGGTACTTATTAATAGCAAAACAGTAATCGCCATGCAAATAAACATTGTATATGCGTGTCTTTTTGCAGTCGTGGAATATGCGACAGTGAAAACGTCGCTGTATTTGCTGGTTTATTGCAAATATTGTTGACTGTGATACGTACTTTCAATTCGGAAGATATTGATGTTGTAGTTTCTTTAAACCAAATTTAATTATTGAATGAAAACAAAGTTTAAAATACAGTTAACACGAACAAAGTCTCAAGAAATATAACGGTTTTGAAGTAACTAATTCACTATATTCTCTTCTCGTCACGTCCTTCTTGTTTGGCGTTCCTATGTGATCTGATCTTGTATTTTTAACTTTTCGTTGTCTCCCTTTTCTCTGTCCTTTTACAATTACACAGTCGGTAATATAGGGTACAATTATCCCCAATAATTGATACATGCGTATAACATCTATCGCAATGGAAATAAATATTAAGGATGGGTGTCTTTTCGCGTCTCCGGAATATCCGACAGTCGAGCGCCTGTCTTTGGCGGTTTATTGCGAATGTAGTCGAGAGTTGAACGTACATTCAAACCGGAAGAGATCGGTACATATTAATAGTGAAACAGTAATCACAATGGAAATAAACATTGTAGATGCGTGTCTTTTTGCAATTTTAGAATAACCGACAGTGAGAACGTCGCTGTATTTGCTGGTTTACAGTAAATATTACGTACTTTCAATTCGAAAGATGTTGATACGTATATATAATATCTATCGCAACGGAAATAAATATTATGGATGGGCGTCTTTTCGTATCTCCGGAATATCCGACAGTCGAGCGCCTCTGTCTTTGGCGGTTTATTGCGAATATAGTCGAGAGTTGTACGTACTTTCAAACCGGAAGAGATTGGTATATAAAAGGAGGTTAATTTATCGGTTACGAGGAATCGGTCGGCCGACGTTGGCAGAACGTCGGCCTTTCCGTGCTCACTCATCCAATGGAGTTGCCACTCTCTCCTTCGTCAATATGACGACGTTTCTCTCATTTAAATATAAACTAGTAACGCTTCTTGCGTCATAAAGCGCGTTCTTTCAGCAGAAGAATTGGATCCGCAAGTTGTTTCGGTCAGCCAATGGAAATGCTGCCACTTTTTCCATTTTTTCCGCATTGCGCACTTGACGATGGGCAGGGGCACAATTTCTGTCGCGATTGATAATCAAAGATATTAACGACGGATGCCCTTCCGCGTAGACATTATGTATTTCCATGGCTACTATTGGGAATAACAGGTTTTTAATCCCCTCAAGACACAAAATTTGAAATATCGACTTTCAAATCTTTGCCACAAGTGTCTCGAGCTAATAATACGGCTTGTCACGTCTAATGCAATTATAACACCTATAATGACCCCTTGTTTTTTTTTATAAAAATGAATCATTTATAGCAGAAAATAACATTGAAAAGAAATGTGTGCGTATCTCCGAGCTCAGTCGCCCATAGTAAGGCAAGAACAAATGCTAGTTTCACTGTTACATATATTTTACGTTGTGATAGAGCAGTATGCCCCTTTTTCTTGGGGCAAATGTTTCAAAAAGTCTGTATTTAATTAATAATCTACATGTATCGAGGGTCTAGAGCTTCCTCATTAAGAGTGTACAATTAAATATTTCGTACATTAAATATGACCTTTATTAAATACTTCAAAGAATAAAAAACGTATATTAGTGTAATTATTACAAGGTTGAAAACATACCTTTTAATATTTTCTACATTTACAACACCCTTGTAAAGTATGCTTTTTTCGCATAATATGATAGCATATTGCAGAATATGCTATGATATTTTTCATTTGTGTAAAACAAAATATATTTTATGATAAAATGCAGAAAAAATATGAAGCTACTTTTTTTTTAAAAATATAAATTTTAATTAATATCTCTAGAAATGCATATTTTTCGAGGTGTTTCTAAACGGTACGCAGGAAAAAGGGGAGAAAAAGGTGAAACATAAAAATTTTTTTAGCGCTGCGTTTTAACATCTCAGCGTAATTTTTTTCAAGAAAATATAACATAGAATTCTATATATTTATTATTTTGTTGAAATTTTCCAAATTTAGTTCATTACATAGCTTAAAATGGGGGCGGGTGGAGTTCGACCTTGAATGAGGCAAACTTATTTTGTACTTTGGAAGAGAAGCCGTGATCAGGTATCTGAATGGATGACATATTATGTATTAATTTTTGCATAAATCCACAGAACCTGACGGGGTTTTGAAATGTTCTTCCAGTGCTTGTTATTATTTTTGAATAATATTGCATTTAAATTAGTTTCTAAATGTTTAATATTCTGTTTGCATCATACTTCGTAATTGATTTATGGAATAATTTGCATGTATTTAATTTCGTTTAGTAGTTCATACTTCGTTCCACATATATATCATTTCTCGGAATGGGATATTTATTTTCTGTCATACAGGTCAGCCCAATAATATTTGTGTTGCGACATTCAGTTTCAGTTAGATCAATTACATATTTAGTAACGTCTTTTATTTATGTGTGTCGTCTATTTTAATAATTTTATGGAAGTCGGCATACTTAATGGGATACTAATATTCAGTATAGTTGCTACTGCTTTTTTTTCAAACAGCTGCTTTTGGCAACAAATTATACTCCCAAAATGTGTATGGTTTGCATAGCTATGCATTTTTCGTAACTGAGTGCGACGCAAGCATAACATGAAGTATTGGATATTAGTTAAGCAACTGTTAGTCAATGGCTGCAAAAAGTTGCCGGTTACTGTCCTTGCCCACTGCTTTCCATCACGAAAGCTGATGGAATGTTTAATTAACGTTTCATATAAACGTAAGTTCAATGCAAGGATTACGATAATCAATGAAAATTCTGCACGTTAACGAAAATTCTCAGTAACATCATTCGACTTTCATTTGGTAAAATAGAGAAAAATTTCAGTGAACAGAAACTTTTACATACCACGGTGTAAGGAATACCGGGATGGAATGTCAGATTACAATAAGTTGATGTTAGTATGGTGACTCCAATTTGGCCAATATAAGATGCGCCAATAAGAATTTGCCAAATTTCATAGATGAGGAACAGCTAAGTGACCGCATCCGAGAAATTCCGTATGAATACCCGTCACTTTCAAAACAGCTATGGAATTATTGTTATTAGGATATATACGTACATTTTCATATGCTTTTGCCTGTATAGCGTGTATTTAGAAAGATGTAAGAAAAATAATACGTGTACATAAAGTTTTCTGGAGAAAGATTGCTTAATTATCGACATATAGGTAATGTCCATGTAACTGAAAGTTTTGGACGGTATAAATAATAACGTAGTAGGTCCTACGCGAACTTAATGCTATCCCACTTGCGATTTTTAAAATGTTCTTTTCTGATAAAGCAAAGAATCTGAACGTGCAAGCCAAACGCATACGCCGGGTGAATTCAAATGAGTAAACGTCAGTGACTTTGACATGGCCTAAGCCAATGGTCTACAGAATGATTGGCGTCGTGAAAACATTTGCGTGCAAAGTCCGGACATTTTTTGGCAGTTCCATATATCAATGAGGAATTTTCGTGTACAACTTATTTGAGCGAACCCCTGGATTCTGTAGAGTCAATAGCAAAGGAGGTCCTATGGGAAGCAGCATTGCCAACAGAATCCCCTCAAAAATGTCTTGTGACATCACTTTCCCCCCACTGCCAACTCTCCACTCCAGCTTTACGTCACTTACATCATGTGACATGAATTACGTATCATACGCCCTTCCGCGATCATTTTATCCGATCGTGTAGATCAATCTGAATGCATTTTCACTTAATAAAACAAACATAAATCGGCAATATTGATTGAGTGTAAAGAAAAATAAGAAATATAAAAAAACTGTATTCATATAATTATTTTAGTAAATGAAAATGCCATAGAAACTTTTCTATTAGAAAACAAACGATTCTGATAAATTTATGTCAATCGATGGAATATAGTGCAGTGTGGTGTTATATATTTCACCGTGTATTTCATCCGTCTGCTAATGTTGCCTCCCAACACCAGTTTTCTATGATATGTGTCACGATTTCGCAACTTCACTACCTACATTACTTCCCTTCAGTACTCGCTTATTGTTTTCCTCAATTCCCTGGATTTGGTAATGCTGGTGAAGCATAATAGCACGTGAGCAGTTTAAAAGCAGAAATAATTTTGTTGAGACAAGCTGAACCACATTTAACGAAGCACCTTATATATACTGAATGTAGAATATAAAAGTCATGTATTGAAACATCGTCGTGTACATTGATAATGTATTTAGAAATTAGAATCTCTACAGCGAACAGGGCAGAGAGAGAACGTAAGAGAACGAGCGCGTGTCATGTAAAAGAATTATGGAGGACAAAGGAATTAAATTATTAAGACTGTGGATCCGAAGAAAGTGGGATCGATTTTTCCTGTTATTAACTTTCATTTTTCAATCCTATACATATAATATAATGTTGGTATAAATGAGTGCCTTTGTTCTTGGTTGAGGTTTATTCCACTGTTTACGGAAATAAATTCAGTACTCAAGATTTTTCGAATCTAAATGTTTCTTGTTTGGGAGTGTATACGATAATAAATAAAAATATATTAAACGTTACCTAAAATTAATAATAATAATCCATGTGTTACGAAGATAGATGGATTCAATACGTTTTGAACAAAGTGTGTAGAAAAAATGTGCAAATGTGAGACACGTAAAATAAGTAATGTTGAAAATAATCCCAGATATATTAAATTGCGTGCGCAGGCCGCACATTTTTTATTATGAATATATATATATATTTGTCATATCAATATGACAAATAAATATTCCTGAAACCATGTTCATGCGAAGTACTATTTTGTACTGTAATCTTTCATGTACCTGTAGAAGGTGCAGCCATTTATTTGAAAGACATGTTTCTTCAACTGTTTCGAAACAATCTTACGAGTATATTCACGTAATTTACCTTAATCAGAATGATTCAAGAATCGTACTCATAAGCTTTGTATATATATTTCGTGGGATATGTAGTTATGTTGTTTAAATATATGATTAATTCTTTGCCGTCGTATTTTCCGTAAGCATAGTGGTCGTACTGGTCGGAATTATTCTTCGATAACGAGCGGTCAGTGAATTATAGCCTACGAAATGTAGTAATTTTATTCAAATGAGTTGTTTAAGCCGGATGCATATTATTTATCATTTTGATATTTGATATATTATTCGAATCACCTTTAGTTTTTTTTTGGTGTGATATATTATGAAGCAATTTTCGATGTGCAATCGCGATTTTTTTGTCAAAACAAATGAACCATTACTTGCTCCAATCCCGTTTTTTTCGTCGTAGAATATATAATTTTCTAATAAATCGTTTTTCTTTATCCGAGGTTGATAATCTACGTCTTCTTGATGCAATTTTGACGAACTATTTACAGAACAAATTTTATAAATCTAAAAAAATGTTAGTTATATTCAATATAGTATGTATATTACATAATAATTGCATCAATCCTGGTATATGCAATCCCAATGGTAAAATAACCTGGCCAGGAATATCCCGAAGTTCGTCCATAAAGAGTGACAGAATGTTACATATTGATGTGTTTTCACCGATCAACTGTAGATTATATATGACAACAAAATTAATATCAGAATTTTAAGTATGTCTGGCTGACTAAATGAAAAATAAATACATAAATGCAAAACCAACTACGTGTATTTAGGGCCTACAACATGCACAGTTCACTTTGCCAAGTATTTTTTTATTTAATTTTTTTTTTTGTCAAAAGAAAACAAAAAAAGGTTTTAAGTCACCAACGATTAAAGAACCAATTTCGATTTAGAACTTTTAAACAATTCGTTGAAACGTTCCTACATAAGTGAAAGCATTTCTTCACACTGACATGTCAAAGATTTGAATCTAGTTTTGAGGTATCGAAACTGAACAATTTAAATTATTATCTGCATTCACATGACTTTTATATAAAATAAAATGACAGAATGAAAGTTTATTACTGGCAAAGTAAATCTTGCATAGAAGAAATACGCAATTACCATGTAATTATACGAAGATGCTGGAGAGAACGTCGCTGATTTTACTTAATCTTCGCAATTAACTCTGACATTTACTGTGTATTTGACGTATTCCCTACTATTGCTCATCTTGTATTCCATCGCGTAAGAACTATGCGTGTCACGTTGATTAATTCATTGTCTACGACACTTTCATTCATTACAATTAGACCTTTTAAAATGTTGTCAGCAGGATTTCTGCATGTTTTTAATCATTTTGATTTATTGATATTCCTTCATTTCATGTTATGCAACATCAATTTTGCGATAACAAAACTTTTGTTCTACACAATTGCACTTGTTCCAGTCTCAGATGATAGGTTGGTTGCCTTTTGTATCAATTTGCAATTAATTCTCAGCCTCTTCCTCTATACGTCAGTGTTCCGTTACAAAACCAATTGCGAAATTCCACGCGGTACGAGAGAACGGGTTCCGTTATGGTTCATTACTGAAGCCGACTAATAAACATCGCAACTTGCGTGTCAGCGTAAGAGACTTACCTTGTGAACCACGTCACTGCGATAAATCGGGTCAACGGAACAGGAAAGTTGCTTCTCCTTTCAAGAAAAGTTTCATTTTCACTGATCTCCAGGAGCGTGCATTATTGGACACGGTACTTTCGCAATAATTTGGAACCTAACCATTATTTCTGTATCTAGTCCATTATTTAACATTTTGCCTCCCTCTGTTAATTATTTTCAATTTTTCATAATGATACACAAAACATTCAGATTCACCTCATTCTGGCCTGTAATTTATCATGTATGATTCTTTCTTATCGGAGTAATATTCGATCGATACGAATGAACATTATTTATAGTTCAATTTAGACATTAACATCTATGCATAATTTTCTACTTGCATCTTTTTAAATTTATATTTAATATTAGTTTTGATGAAGTATATGCCATACTTGAATATCAACAGTCCTATCAAAAAAGCAGCTGATAATGTAATACACGATGTCGCAAGATACAATCTGGGCACGTACCGCAAGTCACATTAATATTCAAATACTTTGAAACAGCATACTTGTTTGAAAATGGGACAAACTGACTCAAATTCTTTCGAACCGTTAGAAGAGTATGTTTACTAGATAACACATAGAAAGTCTCGAAAAAATGCGATTTATAAAATTTACGAAATAAAACGTAAAGATCAATTTCATTAATTTTCCTCTACATTGTCTCAAAAGATTTCGAAACAAATCTAACATTTCTCGGTCGTCATTTAGCACTAAATGTACCGGTACTTTACACCTACTTATTCTTATAATGAGGAATCATTTGACCCCTTATGTAATAAACGTTGATTTTCAGAAAGAAATTCCTAATTTATTAACACGTTGATTGCCACGGTGGTCATCAGTGACCGGTGCAAAAGATTTTACTAAAAAGCAAAAAATTCGCAATGAAGCCTATTTGCAATCTTGTAAATGCAATTGATATTGGAACAGTGCTTCGATACTTTGGCTTTTAACAACTCTGCGTTATCTTTATTTAACACGATTTAATTATACTCTGTCGTATTTCATTGCATCATATGCTTCTAACATATCAAAATACGCTTGGCAGTCAATCTGTTAAAGCGAGAAATTGAATAATCAGGTGATATAAGAATTTTGCAGAAAGTCAAATGACCGAAGGGAATAACAACGAATGTTCGATTTTAGTAAATTTTTAAAGGGGTCATTTGACCCCGCTTGCTATGTTTACTGTTAAAATCTTATTCTGTAAGAATAGTGAATTCGGATTGAGGCACAGCATGCTGCAACTGCTGCAAAGGCAGAAACGCAGAAACGCAGAAACGTGTATCGACAATAGCTCGATAGCGCTGCGAGTAATTAATCTGTGATTTTTGTGCGTGAATCACGCGGCTACATATACATAGAGACATATACGTACAGAGGAATACTGCGCTCGTCTTTGAATGCAGGTCGTGGCAGCGATAACCCGTATATAATGTCACTGCATACAAGATGCCGTCGGGAGCGGCAGGGAGATGCTTGCGGGACATCGTTATAAAATGTTGATTGATGTAGATAATTTTCAAAAACACCGTACAGCCTTGTCCCGATTCGATCGTCGTTCTGATTCAATCTGTGACAAACGCCTCGAGTGGAGCACGAAGCTGAAAGGTAGACGACTAGATAACTAAGAAGGGAGATGACTTTCCAACGTCTTTCTCTCGCCATATGTCCGCGGGAAAGATGTTGCTATGCAGAAACGCATGCGCTGCGTTCAATTGGGATAAATGTGAGCAAGTGGACAGTGGGTTTCGAGAAACTTTATGGGATTGGTTACTGCGTAAAGTAGTCTAACGCGTTGCCAGTCACGTGTATTTTCTACTTTTCCGAATTATTCTAATTAGGCATCGACGTAGACTTAACGTTGGGGGCATAGCGTGAATAACAACATACTGGGTAGTCTGCGATAACTCGTTTGTGTTTATGTTCTTCTGTTACCTTGTTGTTTGAAATAAAATTACATTTCTGGACAGAATTGGTTATACCTAACAGTTAATTTGCTGAAACAGTGAGGTCGAGTAAACTAATTACTAAAATTTGAATTAACCGTACCTGCTATGCGTACTTTCTACCTTTCGGGGTTTTGTACGTGGGGACCGCAAGAGAATAAACGTTGGAAGTGAACTAGACCCACTTGCGCTTACATTGTTTAAGGCGTTCCTATGTTGAAATATACGTATTGCGTTTAATGAGGGTAAATATGACCGAGCGGACAGTAATTTTTGAGAGATTTTATGGGACTAGTTACTGAGTAAAGTAGTCTAATGCGTTGCCAGTCATGTGCATTTTCTACTTTTCCGAATTATTGTATTTGAAGACCAACGTTAGATTTAACGTTGGGGGCATAGCGTGAATAACAACATACTGGGTAGTCTGCGATAACTCGTTTGTGTTTATGTTCTTCTGTTACTTTGTTGTTCGAAATAAAATGACATTTCTTAATGTTTATAATAGTTAATTTGCTGAAACTGTGAGGTCGAGTAAACTAGTGACTAAAATTCGAATTAACCGTACCTGTTATGCGTACTTTCTACTTTTTGGGGTTTTATACGTGGGGACCGCAAGAGAATTAACGTTGGAAGTGAACTAGACCCACTTGCGCTTACATTGTTTAAGACGTTCCTATGTAGACATGCACGTATTGCGTTTAATGATGGTAAATATAACCGGGCGGACAGTAGTTTTCGAGAGTCTTTATGGGACTAGTTACTGAGTAAAGTAGTCCAACGCGCTGCCTGCCATGCTTATTTTATACCTTTTGGATCCTTGGTAGTATCTTGTAATAAATCATCAAATGGAACTATTCTCTTGTCGATGCAAACGCGCTATGGAAATAATGACAAAAGTTTTGGTATGAAAATAATAAATAATTGTACGAAATGAATAACAGTGTGTTGTGATCCATGCAACGCCTACTTGCGTTTGCATTGGAAATGTTAAAATATTTTAACCGCAATATTTATTGATCTAATTAAACCCCATACGAAACACTATTTTTACACTCATATTTAAAAATGAATGTTTACACAAGAGAAAATGCGTTTTCTAATAGAAAAGTATTGTTAAAATAAATGTTACGGCTAACTAACAGGTACTGATCATTTTCAATCACACTATAGTTTTGTGTGAATATTATTTTAAGGTAATAAGTCTTAAATGTTGAAATAGCACCCTGATCCATAAGTTGTGCGTTAACGGTTGTATTAGATGGCATATAAACCGCTGTAACATATGGATGAAGGTCGTCCAGATAAGGAAAATTGCCAGGTGTATTGTCCATAACCAATAAAATCATGAAATGGATTTCTCTCGTTGCACGATATTAACAGCCTGAAACCTACACAAAAGTAAAGTAGTTTATAAATCAGTCTTCGAACAATGCTTGAGTCATCCAAGCTGTAGGGTTTGGACGGTAATACGTGATAGGATAAAAAAAAATTCTAACGTGTAGATCCTGCTACGCTTTAAACATCAGTTCGGGAATTGTTTAAACCTATCAATGTAGTTGTAAGATTTAAATACGTGAAACTAGAGCGTATTATATTTATAAACGATAACAACACAATCAAGCCACTTTAGTCTTATTTCCTAATTTTTCGTCGTTTCGCGTCTTCGTCTTTATGCCGTTTCGTATTTACGTCTCATCGTCTTTATGATTCGTCGTCAACTGACTACTAAGCAATCAAATAACACAATTCAACAAACTCGTCACCTATGATACATCAATATAATAATTGAGGATCATAGGTGACCTTTCCTCGCCAGTTAGAGGACCCTGTATTTGAGATCCTACAGCAGTCATATATTTTTATTTACTATTTTCATTTGTTTATTTTTTGTGGTAATAAGTGCCGATTGTCGTAAGTCGCATAGATCGTTAGTCCAGGGGAACATGTACTTACTGTTGCATTTGGGCTGAATATTTCAGTCAAGAAATAGATTCATATACGGATAAGGAGCGCGATCTATAATTTCACTCAACTGTTTCAATTTCTAGTTGTCTAGCTTACCCGCCAATTATTATTCATTTCAGATATAAGCAAATTTCATATTTACATACTTACATACTTTTGCATGTTGTGTATTTTGTATATTGTGAATATTTACATACTTACATTTACAGTTTAATATTTCTGCCCGTGCTATATCGCCGCCATTTTTCCATACGAATTGATAATAACGAGTGGATAATTGGCAAAAAGCATCAATTGTAAATAACGGAAGAAAAAGGTACAGAAAAATAAACAGAAACAGCATACTACTGTGATCAAAACTAAGTAAGCCTCTTAAAATAAAACACAAACGGTTTATTTTATTCATAAATTTATTTCATCCCCTTCAAAGTAGTCCCCATTGGAGACGATACACTTTTGCCAACGTTTTTTCAAATCTTCAAAACAACGGTTAAATTCGATTTCCGGAATGGTTTTCAAGGCGCGCAGCAATTTTCGTTGAATCTCTTTAGTGGAATCAAAACGGTGACCCCGGAAGCGGACTTTTAAGCCGAGAGAATAGGAAGAAGTGACACGGAACTAAATCCGGTGAATACGGTGGTTGTGGAACGATATGGGTCGAATTTTTGGCCACATAATTACGAATAATCAATGCAGTGTGCGACTGTGTATTATCGTGGTGTAAAAACCATGAGTTGTCTCCCCACAATTCCAGCCTCTTTTTGCGAATAGCTTCACGCAAACAACGCATAACATTCAAATAATATTTCTTGTTAACAGTTTTCGGTAGACGTCGAAGGGTGCCCAGGACGTTCATCATCTTCAACGCGTTCTGTGCCTTCCAAGAATAATTTCTACCGATTAAAAACACTTGCTCTGGACAGTGTATTATCTCCCAAAAGCCTTTTTTAACATTTTCAACATGTCGGAAGCCGAAATTCCATTTTTGTAGCAAAATTTCATACAGATTCTTTGCTGAATTTTTTCATTCATACTGAAAATCACTAAAAGCACTTTTTTAGGTTATAATAAACCAGCGTGTCTCAACAAGTACTAAAGATATTTACATGAAATTTGTTGCAGATGTCTTTTAGAGTGCTACCAACCTAACAAAAAAATTAACATGTTTAGATTAGCCTGCGTGATTTAAATGGAAAAGTCTTACCATTTTTCATCACAGTAGTATATTAATGATAGGGTGTGCGTGTACTTGATCCTCACGTCTGTTAAGGTCAGGTCAGACTCCTGAAAGTTCATAATGTTTTGATACCCAAACCTGAAGTTGATTTACATTGAGTTGGATCGAATCTCGAAAGTGAACCCTTACACCTGACCATACTACAGAATACATAAATCCCTTCTAAATCAAAAGATTAAAGATTCATTAAAAAATCATGAAGGAACAACGTACATGATTACACACATTCAGGAAGGTATGGCGACCGTAGTGAGTTCGTATGTATTTCTAAAAATGTTTGTGCACATAGAGTACTTCAGCAGCAGCTAATTCAGGTAGATGAAAAATTTGAAAACATGCATTTTCAGTTTTACAAAGAATCTATTGAGCGATTGCTGTGTGAGTAAGCGTAACATGAATCTAACCGTCTCATGTATGTTTCTAACAATGACTGTAATTGATTTGATGATCTACCTTGACATGACCGTAAGTATGTGGTGCGGCTTATTAGTTAACCAAATCGATTGAGACTCTGTTATATAACAAAACGAGTGCAAAAGGCTTCAGATGGTTCTACCTATTTGAGAATACGTTACATAAATATCGTGTATTCGTGCACTGTATGCACTTAAATTATAGTGGGCAATGTAAAGTGTCGCAACCAATATGTATAGTTTCATGCAAAAATGTTTCGATAGGCAGTTGTTGTGCCTTTGTTGATGATAATTGTTGTTGCAATTGTAAAGGAGAATGAAATTTAAAACAAATTAATTTTTTTACAATTTGGCAAAATAACTTGAATTTTTTGAGACATTAGAAAAGTGTGTTCAATATATCGCATAACAAAAATGCTGAAGAAACTGTAATTTATGGGATTTACGAAAAAAAATAGTAACGGTTCGTACTTATAATGTTTTAATCTAAGCCTCCAACGAAAATTTAAACAATAGATTTGTTGGATTTAGATGCTAAATGTTTAATTGAAATCAGTTAATGCGGAATTAAATAATATGCATCGGCATATGAAAAATTTGTGGTCTTCTTACATTTATAACTGAAAATCATGAAAAGCTGTGATTTTCAATACTTTTCGTTGTTTGTAACTCATAGAAACATTAAGAGATTTCGATAAAATTGTCAGCATTTATATAATTGACTTAACATCATAAAAAATATTATTTAAGTTTTCATTACAGGCATATATAACAAAATTCGGAAAACCGACTTTTACTACTTTCTTTTCGCAGTTCCCATAAATTACCTGCTTTTCTTTGTATGTAATTTAGTAAATACATCCTTTTACGGTCAAACATAAATTAAAATTGTTTTGTCTAATTTGGAAAAAGTTATTCTATTTTAAGAATTATATATTTTTGGGTGCAAGTATACGTAAGAACACTTCACTGTTATATAATAATAAACAGCTTAACTTAAGGGACACTGCATCGCATAATAAATGAAAGCAATATTAATTAAAAGGTTAACCAACGAAGCAGATATTTTTGACAGTGCATGTACCCTGCTGCATATTTCAGCAATTCTATTGTAGTCTAACAAACGTAAAGCTTGTTTGACTCATGTCATGAATAATTTTCTACGAAATATATTTTTTTTTACAATTTACGAAATACCATTTTAAGCCCTCCTAGTCACTTTTGGGATGTTGCACTGGAATTAAACGATAGCATAACGTCGATCACATTGTTTATTGTCCTTACAAAATACATGTGTTTAATCACGGAGTATCCGCGAGATAAAACACTCTGGGTATCTTCAACAATTTGTTTCGCGGTACGTAATTTAGGAAGGCAAATGACAGAAAAAGACTTTATACAGACGCAATAAATAATATCAACAAATAACACAGAAACAAGATGGAGACTGATAGATGCAAAATTAATCGAATCTATTTCACGAAAACTCGCCATCTACTAATCAGAGAGAGAAAAGTTAGTCTGTGTATTCTAGAATATTATTCTGTTGCAATAAATTTAGTCTTTCAAACTTATTTTCATTCAATTATTCTTGTTGTTATAAATTTCGAGTAATTGAAAATATTTACAGTTTTGATTAGAATTTTCGTCTAGTGCTTCCGTAATATTTGCGTCTGTTTTTACTGACAACTTAGTGTTATAAACTTAGTTTGATTACTGTGGTACATTATGAGTAAAGCCAAGTTATTGTCTTATTTGGTGCACTTATATAATACAATGGTGGATGTTCGGCTACTTTTAATTACATCAATACGTTTCTTAGTATCTTTTGTGTTGTTAAATATTTTTTTACACTTGAGAAGCCTGGATTGGTTTTCGGGAATTTCGTTCTCTTTGCATCGTAGTATTAAATGCTCGATAATTAGAGTTTGAAAGCAAACGTTACATAAAATGGAAGGATTTTCTTTATTAACAGAATTATTTCGTGTATCGTCCAACGAATGTCGTATTTTTTGTTAAAAATGTAATACCTCATCTGTATCTGGGTAATTAGCGAAGTTAGAAGTTGTCATCGTTTATACGTAATTGCTCAACGTCGCATTAGTTTTGATTATCTCAGTAAGTTCTCTAACATTTTCAGTGTTTCCAAATATTTTTTAAGTGGCTTAGAAAGTGAACATCTTCGTTATTTTTTGTTTACTGTTGAATTCATTTGTTACGAATTCGACTATGCGCGTGCGGCCCAAAAGACACGGTCATGAACTGTATGTTGCCTCTGGAATATTTTATGTTTACATTTATAAACCTTTTAATTGCGAAATTAACGTACCAAAAGCACACTCTGGGTGCGTCATTACAAATGATGATCATATTTATCACGTATGTTGCTCGAAATGGGTTCTACTCTATACATTCTTTATGACACTGCTTTACTATATTGAATATTTCGATATAGCGTCAATATGACACCAAGGAAAATACGATTTATCACGTTCGAATTGATGGGTGTAATTTTCGGAGTTCCATGACAAGTTAACACGTTGACTGCCATGCGTATTTTGTTCTATTAGAACGGCGATGCTATGAAATACTAGAGCGTTCGACTGAATTAAGTAAAATGTAAATACTGCGCAGGTATTGGAGACCAAAGGATCGCATCACTATTCTAACAATAACTGCATTTATGAAATAATTATTGCTGCTCATTGCGAATATTTTGGATCTTCAGTAAAATCTCTTGCGCCGGTCAGCGGTGACCATCAGTCAAAGTGTTAATAGGTTAAGGTAGATATAAAGCGTGGTTCACGATAAATGCCGTTTAATATAACTACTGAATAATGATAGTACCCAATTTCAGAACACCTTTATCATAATTTTTTACACAGAATGTCAATTGTTCAAGGTCATACGAAGGTCGTCTCGCGTTTCTTAAACGGAATGCTATTTTCTGCCGTCATATTACGAAAGTACAGACAAAAAGAAGTTTAGGATATATCTTTGAAATGATTTCGATGCAATTTAAAGTAGCGGAAAGAGAAAACTTTTCGAAGAGACGAGATTAACTTCCCTCTCATTCGTAAGCATTACTGTAGCGGCTACAAGCGGTAGTATTTCCTATTGCATAACAAACGGTAGAAGACGTCTAAATGACATGTTTTCAAACCGGTGATTTGTACGTGGTGGACCAATAAATTGGCCGGCAAGGTTCCTGGATTTAACAGACTTACATTACTTCTTATGGGGATACGTAAAAGCAATCGTTTGTAAAGCGTAACCAACGACACGAGAAGACATGAAAATATAAACGATTAGTGAGTGTGTTACTGCACCTCGAGGAACGATTGAATGTGTGATCAACCATTCATTTTGCAATAGGCTGCAGTAATATTTAAGAGCTGAGGGCGGACATTTTGAGCATGTACTGTAAAAGAGACCGATAATATTCACGATATTTTTCATATTTGCCACTTTGAAATACCTGAAGATCTTTTCAAAGACATATACTGTACTTTTTTTTGTAATTTAATATCACAATAAAATATATAATGTTTAACACAAAAAAATAATGATTAATATCACAATAAAAATATAGTATTTTATTACGGAAACCTCAATGTTGTTGATGTTATCAACAATTTGATCAACGGTTCAATTTTCAATAGGCTGCAGCGATGCTTAATAGCGATGCTTAATAATATATTTTTAACATCTAATGTAAAGAGCCAAATAAAGCATTACAGACATTAATTGTGGTCTGTTTTAAAACTTTTTTCAACTGTTATAAAGCATGTTCTACATTTCTGTTCTACTGCGCTTTCATAATATCCGAACAAAGGTATATCATTCCATTTAAAAAAAATACAAGATGATCTCGATATGATCTTGAAAAATTTAAGATAAATTTGTTGTAACGCTTTTGTTCTGTCACTCCTGTTCAGTAGTTATATTAAACAGTACCGACCGTAAGACGCCTTCTACATAAATTCTTTATTTATAAAAGATCAGTTAATAAATTCCAGTTTCACAAAGTATTGTTCGAAACTTATCAGTGCACGAGTACTTTCTGTAATAATAGTACATAAAATTCTATAATAATAGTATGTAAAATTCCGCTGACCACGTCTCATGTCTATTATGAAAACGTCCGGCAATATTCATATATATATATATTTTTGCTTTAATATTCCTTAGTACTCATTATTATTATCTCCTCTTTCGAATTAATAGTCATTAATAAATATTATTTATTAAGGTATCGTTCGTCTGTCGTGTCTCTGACGTCAGTAGTGTGCGAATTTTTTATACATTTATATTTTTATATTTTTATTCCTTAAAACAACTTTACGCTGTTTTCGATTTTTGTTATGCACTTTTATTATTGTTTGCAATTGGCAGGGTTTTGATTTTCAATTGAAATATCGCGGCATTTCTATTTATTTTTCCACGTTCGTCGAATTGTTATCTCGGCATTATATAGGTTGTTTCACTTGCATCTGTATTTATTGTTCAGATACATTTGCTGATCCATAAAAAACAGCGAAACCAGTGACTATCAGAAAATGAATTTTTTTTTCGTTTATCAAATTTCTGAATATAGTTTTACTCTTTATATTATATTATTATAATATTGTTTGCAAATTATTTTTAATTACAATACAAGAAACGATGTTTCTTTAAATTACATTTTCTCTTCGTAATTTCTCTTATTTATTTACATTTAAAATGATGATCAATTAATGACTGAATTGAATGTGTACAGATTTATTGCCTTTGGCAATGGCGCATCAGAAGCGATCGTCACGGTTGAACAATTCGTTCGGAATATTATAGATTTTAATCTGACTGTGAGGTATTATGCCAAAAGTACTATATTTATCATGGGATCATCACAAAACATCTTACGTGTATAACAGTGGAAAGTAATGGTTAAACTAAATTATTTAATCTATTTGCGCAATTCGTAGACACGCTTGATACAGTAAGTGGGAATATCCTGTCAGCTGACATAAATGTCGGAGAAAGGGTGAGAGAGAAGGAGAGAAAGAGAAAGAGATGAAGAACGTTATAATTGCGAGTAATTGTCGCAATTGTAAACACTGTCTTACATGTTACAATTGTAGAATGTTTCTTAAACTGCACTACAATTTTCACTGTAAAACGTTTATGCCACAGCGACAAATTCCGATAAGTCTCAGTACGAATATCAGTGTTTACTCGGTGTATACTATTTATAATACTTGATAAAACTATATCTTGTGCAAATCAACTTGCTGCATCCGACCATTTCAAACTTTTACTGCAATTATAACGTCTACAGTTGCAATATTTAATTACCACATCCTTTATTCATGCAAAAGTTAGTTTATAATGGTTTGTAGAAAATTTCAATGGTATAATAATGTATTACATTTATTGATCGGAAGGACTGTTTGATAGAGGAATTTAGAAAAGTTTCATACATCCAAATACAAGTGACCTGCGAATGGAGAGCAAAGAAAAACTTCGGGACCACGATAAGTGCAATGCAATTAAGATAAGAAACCTCAGAATAACTAAAATATAAAAGAAAACAAGAGATACAAGTTATCGAAATAAATTAGCACATGATTGAGAAGTGTCAATGGTCAATATTGAACTTCTGTGAACTGCTCACATATGAAATTCATAAGATAAACTTGTCAACGGATGCTTAGTATCATATGCTTTACTATAGCATCACTGACTACGCACTTTGTAAAATATTACGCTTTGTAAACTATAAGCAAAGGCCGACAAGATATTATTCTTAAAGTAAGTCATGTATCTCACAGAACTGTCATTAACCGGTCATTATTTAAAGAGTTATGTGCTCTTTAATCATTACACCACGACTGTCGTGCCGGCAGTGGTTAATAAAGAAAAGTACACATATCAACATGGAGCCTCTTGTGGCAAATGTCCGAGAATAATTACAAATTATCAAGAACTGCGACAGTCTCGTCTGCAGCGTATCCAGTAGGAAAGAAAGATTATTACTATGTGAGGGGGATACCATGAAGGAAACCAACCACAAAATCCAGCAATTGCGTATCTGTCTTGGATTTCTCAAATTACAGTTTAATGAATATCGTGTTTACATTGTTAGTCAAAAGGAACGATTAGCGTTTTTATAACAACGCACATGTGCGCATACAAAGCGCATGCATAAAGACAAGACAATAACCGTTATTTTCGTTCTCTTTTATAGCCTAGCAATTTGATTAAAATTGGCGTGAGCTACGTATCATATTTAATCCTTTAACTACGCAGGAGGCATTAAGATGTTGAACATCCTGTCATCCGTCATAACTGACATGAATAACACAGTATATTATAGTTGCTCTTTATGATAGTCTTCGAAACGATTGAAACAAACTTGCGACGTTTCAGGATTGTTAGGGCAATAAGTCACAGTTTTTTTAGATTTGTCCAACTCTAAAACTTGCCTATTTGTTTAGGATAAAAAATAAACATTCGAACAATTTTTTTTTCTTTTAGATTCTTTGCTATCGAACTTTGCGTTATACTCCGGCATATACTACCAGCACTGTTACTTTGACGATATGATAATTCTGTAACTAAAGATTCTCTAATTTATATGATTTGCATTTGTTTTCGGACAATTTCCCCTGTATTGAAAAAAGGAAGAAATCTTTGTCAACAGCTTATGTGTCAATGCGCTGGCGATATTAATTTTTCATTCATAGTGGCAATCAATGCATTACCAGTTTGATATTGTTTAACGTAGAGTAGTACGTCTTCTCAAGAACAAAGACTGAAAGCGGTTGATGTAGTAATGCGTCTTTTAAAAACAAAAACTGAAAGCAATTGATGTAGTATGTGTTTCTTAAGAAAAATATATATTCTGTTGACTCTATGCGTCTCAACAATGTGTTATATCGAAATATAATTCAGTTTCCTTCGATCGATTTCTCCGGTTCTAGTATTGTTCTGAGTTCATTAGTTTTCAACACACCTCCCACTAATTAATTAGGCCTACTGTGTCGTTTCCTATTCCATGGCATTGTTCATCTATTTACACCATTCGGGTAAGAATATCACAATTTTACCGATGAGGACTTGTCGGTAAATAGAGTACATGTGGTAGGTTGTCAGTTTTGTGTGCGCTATAAATATAGGTAGCTGTCAGTGCACGATCTTTAATGAAACGATATTGCAAAGTGTTAATACACAGGAAATTTGAATGATTAGATAGAAGAGAAGTGTATGTATGCTCTCACGAGCCTCTCATTCTATAAAATCACTCATAAATCGAAATCAAAATCATCCATAATAGAAATCTGTGTAACATATTTCGGGTAATTATTATCACGTCAGGTTTGATCTCTATGACTTACCCATTAAAATCCAAATAACTACGAAATAGAGGAAATGTAACTAATGTATAGTAAATTGAGGATTCTTACATTTTATTATATACTGCCTTGTATGATAATCATGTTAATTGAAAAAACTCGTATGTACACGGCCAATAAATTTTGTTCACTACAACACAATTACTGTTTGACTGTAGTGGTATACAATTGATATTATTGTTACGTCATGACTAAATAACTGGATACCGAGTGCAATGTGTACTACTGTGATCAAACTAAAGTAAGATTCTTCAAATAAAACACAAACGGCTTATTTAATTTATAAATTTATTCGATCCCCTTCAAAGTAGTCCCCATTGGATACAGTTTTGTCAACGTTTTTTCCAATCTCGAAAACAACGGTTAAATTTGATTTCCGGTATTGTATTCAAGGCGCGTAGCGATTCTCGTTGAATCTCTCCAATGGAATCAAAACGGTGACCCCGAAGCGATTTTTTAAGCCAGGAGGATAGGAAGAAGTCACCCGTAGTTAAATCCGGCGAGTACGGTGGTTGTGGAACGATATGGGTCGAATTTTTGGCCACATAATCACGAATAACCAATGCAGTGTGCGACAATTCCGGCTTCTTTTTGCGAGTAGCTTCATGCATACAACACATAAGATTCAAATAATATTTCTTGTTAACACTTTCCATCGGTAAACGTCGAAGGGCGCCCGGAACGTTCGAAGTATAATTTCTATCAATCAAAAACACTCGCTCTGGACAGCATATTCTCTCCAAAACTCTTTTTTAAGATTTCCAATATGTCGGAATCCGAAATTCCATTTTTGTATTAGGTGTACAACTTTGCTCCCGCCGTTTTTGCATTGGACGAAAGGGAAAAAACGGCGGGAGCAAAGTTGTGTACCTATTAGCAAAATTTGATACAAATTCTTTGCTGATTTTTTTTCATTCATACTGAAAATCGCCGAAAGCACTTTTTTAGGTTATAATAAACAAACGTATTTCACCAACTACTAAAGATATTGACATGGAATTTGTTACAAATGTCTCTTAGCGTGCTACCAATCTAAGAAAAGAAATTAACTTGTTTGATCACAGTAGTATAATGACGTATCATTTTTCATATGAGACTTTCGAAACATTATTGCCTTCCGGATGGTTGCCGTGACAGTTTCGAACATTTTGCTCAAGTATCGCAAACGTTACAGTTTCCATCAAAAGAATTGGATCTTCTGATACTATATACTATAATTTCTTTGAGGTTTTCGCTACTGGTTCTTCCCTCACAGCGTCTGCGTCGAGATTCATACGCCAATGTAAAAGGTATTCCAGCGTTTATCTTATCTTAAGACATGTTCCTACTGGTCTTCCGCTCACAGTTTCCTACCCAATACTCCTACGCTCATGTAAAAGTTATTTCTCTCCTATGTGTTATCTTAACCAGAATCAGTAATGCGTGCAATGTATGTGGTGCGTCACGCAACGCGGTTTCTTTGATGAAAGGTCACGGCTGCACAGGTTATATCAAAATAATTATGCGTTCTTCTTTTATTAGTTGCATTGCAAAATTAGGTTCGCGTAACTGACCGATGAATATGCATAAAATCATATAACTTGTTGAGACAAGTAATTGTGATGTTTCGACCCTTGGTTTGTGCTTTTGTCAAAAAGTTTGGTTCTAAGTGCCAAAACAGCAGGATGTTCCTTTTCCCAAGTTATATGATTTTATACGTATTAATTAATTGCTAACGTCTATATAATTTTGTAATACTACAGTAATACAACATTTTCATTACAACTTTTTTCATTTGAAAGTTCTAATAACATATTGATGAAATTTTTACAGTTATAATGTGATCAAACGTGATTAATTTGGACCAGATTCACTTGTTTGATACTTGTCGCGTAACTAATTTTACTTCATTAACCTTTTGATTGTATTAGAAAAATGTATATACATATATGTATACACTAATACTTTGAAAGTAGTATGAACAAGAGGAGTCCAAAGTAATGCAATATCCTACATCAATTATATTCCCAATGAGATCTGCGCATTTTTCCTGCACATTGTTCGACAAATGTAGACCGTGCTACATTATTCAGGCACAACGTATGCATTCGACCGACCATGTATAGAGGCGTTTCATGTGTTTTGTAGCAATCCGATTTTGTAATGAATTCCAAGTAGCATTGAAGTGAAATATTACTCTTATTGTGTTACTACCTTTTCTTCCGCTATTCTTTTCGCTCATAAAGAAAAAATTACAACAATAGATTGTTTCAAACAAGAACGGCGTAATTTCTTAAAAACACTGTTAACCACGGATGGACATTTTTTAATTACTCTTGCTGAATAAATATTGTGGCACTTACTCAGGTAAAAAAATTACTTTTTGTTGGCGCTCCATTCCTTTCTCCGAATTTGTCGGATAACTAACGCAATATCTCAAGCGTTTAGTATTTTCTTTTCATGAATCCTTACTTTGTTTTCTTCCTTACTTTCGGTACAACTCATATCAATTAGAAACATGCAACGTAAAACATAAACATTATTTCGTACAACCCGGTGTTATTGTATGTAGAAACTAAACGGAAGACGCATATAGCATCATAAATGAAAAGTACCAAGAAAATTTTCAAAATTATAACTTAATGTACTTGTAAAATGACACTGCTGTATATAAGTACATGATTATACTGGTATGGCAGACACTTCCTTGAGCGTAACAATATTAAATATTTGAAATTTCATTTTCACTCTCATCGTCTATGTCCTTGCTGACGTTTAACATCCGAGGAAGTGAATTATATTACAACGGAATTACCTGTCCAGATTTCTTATCGCTACACTTTCGACATTAATTACATGCCATGCAATGTTGAAATGGTCATCAAATTTATCAAGACCAGAACAATTTCATTTATTAAACGCTGCATTTTATATCTTCAGCAGTTAAAGTAGTTTGCATTTCACTTGTTATCGTCACTCAAAATATATAATTGTAAAACATATAATCTCATAAGATGTTAAAAGCGACAGAATTATCAGTTTCCTTGCGAACATTTTACTGCACAAAATGTCGCCATTTTCGTCTTGAATAAAAGGTTTAATAATTTAGCGAATTACCATTGGTCGTGCAACCTCAAAATTATCTAAACAAGTTTTCCTTCCGTTTTCTATCGTTTCTCCGACAAATAATTCGCGTCTGAAGATTGAACGCGAATATGCGCGAAACTTGAAGAGCACGCGTTAGAAACTGTGTAAATGCGCAACAATTCTTTGCCTTAATAACAAGCAACTGCACCGTGTCGATGTGAAAGCATGACGTGACCAGAGAAAAAGAGGGAATATGTACGTACGGAGTAAAGGAAAGGGAAAAATGAACCGAAAAGGAAAGAGAAAAGGATCAGAAATCGGTAGTGTTTTGTTTCTTTATCCATCATAGTTGTGCTTTCGTTTTTATCGCTTATTGCTTGACTTTTACACTATTGTACGTCACCAGAGTGGTTTCCGAGTATGTCATCTCATTGAACAGACCCCGATGAACTGCAGATTTAGTTATACAAAATTTTTTTTAATAAGCATTTCAGAAATCATCATATGTCTACCGATGACCATCCTTTCAGATTATCTGAAAAACATTTTTCGTCTATCTGTAGTAAGACTGTGACTACTAGAAAGCATTACGAAATTGCTTGAGTATGCGAGAAATGTGTGTTTATACGTTTTTTGCATGAACATGTATGTGGGATCTCAAATACAGGGTCCTCTAATTGGCGAGGAAAGGTCACCTATGATCCTCAGTTATTATATTGATGTATCATAGGTGATGAGTTTATTGAATTGTGTTATTTTGGTTGCTTAGGAGTGAGTTGACGATAAGACGTGAAGATGATACGACGTAAAGACGAAATGGCGTAAAGGCGAAACAACGAAAGATTAGAAAATAAGACGAAACTGTTTTGATTGTGTTGTTATTGATTATAAATATTATACTATCTAGTTTCACGTATTAAATTCCTACGTGTATAAGAAAATTGATATTTGTTCATCTATAATTCTACTAAATATATAGCCGATTCTTTCAGATTGTTAGACAGTTTAAACGTGAAAGATGGTAAATTCGGCAATTTCGGAAGCAAGTATACTATTCTCGAATTTCAGGATTTTATTTCGAAGTTTGCCCAGCAGAATAAAAAACGGCGAACAAAGGATAGTCATGGAGCTTTTAGAAACCAGTATATCAAATGTAATGTATACCTGACATAATTCGATCTACATATACTTCTATCCATTAACGGAATTAATTTTATTATCGCTTTCAATGAATTGCAAACCCGGAATACTTACAAATGCAAATAGTGTCTGTAGATATACTTGGAAAATGTAAAGGAAGAGCCGACATTTGATCGGCAATGTCATGAATGTTATTACATATGAGTGGCACTGTGTGAACTAGATATGAACGACAAATGCCACTTGTCAACCAATTTTTAGCGACAACGTATACGCATATATTAGAAATGTCAAGAGGTAATACAAAATAAACGCTGATCGGATATATATCGTTTGATTTCATTCTAATTGGAAAACGATCAGCAGTACATTAAACAAACTTTCAACAAAACAAAAATGAGATTAAAAAAGTTTTCAGTAACTTTCTTCATTATTTTATTGTTCAACGAAACCTACCGTTTTTAAACTAGATCACTTGCCAAAGGAGTACATTTTTATACTGAATACAATTTGAATTTGAATAATTTCATCGAATAGTGAAGTTCAACATATTAACCACGTGACCGGTACACGTCAAGCAAATTTTTATTTTCATTAATAATAACGATCGAAATAAAATATTATAACGCATGAATTAGCATATATATTCGCATAATTCTATTCCGTGTGTTCTATAATTCTGTATGTCATATACTTATTTCTTCGCATACCAATCAAAACGGGTTCGGTAAGTTTAGTGTTAAGCAACAAGCGATAAAAACAAAATTAGGTTTATACAATTTCATAAATGATGTTCATTCGTTTGTTCTATAAATAACGCGTTAATGTGTTAAATTATTAGCTTCTCGCTAGTTTAAATGATTTTAAAAACAACTGTGAACAATAAAACCAGCTAACTAATTTTGTTGTAAAAAAATGATTTCATTATTAACATGAGTTTTGCGAATTTTCCGTTTAAACAGGCTTTGAAACACGTAAAATGAACAAGTTATTTAAGAAAAATAAGGGTCCAATGAAGAAGGTCTTGCTCATTTACGCAATGGTTTAGTTTTAAATTCAATAGATTCACAAAGCTACATGAATTTCATCAAAACAGAAACGCGTCTTGTGTTCAATTGAAGTAATCTGAAATAATTGAGAAGTTAAATAATGATGGGAGCGCAACAAATTCGGTACAAGTATGTGTATATGTCATTACGTTTGTTTTTCTATGCCAAACACCTAATTCTATAATTCGTAGCCCGAAAAAGTATACAATTCTAAACAAAAATGTATTGAAACACGCATGACCAGGATTAACAGTTATTGAACAACAATCGAATTGAGTCGAGCTCGCGTCAAAGCATGCTAAGTTTATGTTACGATAATAGCCGTGCAAAGGGCAGGCGCGATATCTCAAATCATTGGACTGATTTACTCATTCATTTAGTGCAGCAGTTCTTGCTTCTTACGATCGACGCAATATTACTTCAAAATACAGTTTAAAAGCAGTACGAATGTACATGTTACCGTGAATGACCGAAATCTGGAGAATGTCGACTTTCACCGGTGAATGTCAACATTCACATAGTCGGTTGGTGTATGTCCGAAATATTTGCTAAATACCCTTATTTCTGACTAACACCGGTGAATGTTGACATTCACCATGCACTAATGGTGAATGTTGAACATGTTGGAGTTTAAATATTCTCTTCTCCGTAATTCAGTCGCTATAAAACGTCACAAGGGTGACGTAACTTTTTCGTCTCTCTTTCTGAAAGGAATGACCAAGAATTTAAAATACACAGTACATTCAAATCACGATTTACTACAGTATCCATTTAGTATAAATTACGGTATCGGAAAAAAAATAAGAAAACGTTGCTCGCGTTATCAAAGCTTGCATAAGACTGACAAAGCTGATTGACTCCGAACAGAACAAAGGATTTGGCGGGAGAGAGCCAGTCGCTTGTTTTTTGTCTCTTCTGTTTTGGACCTCCACCAGAGCATATCTGTGATTGTCGACACACACCGGAGAGGATCCGAATGTACAACAATCTAATGAAATATTCGATCTTTCACCGACGTATTTGGTATCTGTTGACATTCACCGGTGAAAGTCGACATTCTCCAATTTCGGTCATTCACGGTAACATACACACATGATTCCTATTTATGGTACGTGCGGTAGCAAAAATCTGAGAACAGTTACTCTTAATATGCCCAGGAAAAGTAATGTTGTGGAAAAGTCTTACATGTAATATATTATTGTTTCGTTTTTTTTTTTGTAAAATTTACGTCACACTGACTGATAGGTTATAAACGATAGGAATGAATTGGTTATATGATTTTGTCAAAAATGTTGGTATCTAACAAAGTTTAACAAGTTATCAATTGTTTTCTTGTTGACAATGTCACATACATCATGTTTCTAACTGATTGGTCTGTATTGTCGCAGAAAACGTTCCCTCGCGCAGGGGATGACAAAGAAATTCCATCCTTTCGAGACCGAAATTTTATAACTGAGCTATCGTCAGTGGTGGCCAATGTTTTTGCAGCTGACTTTCTTTATCACTAAATTTATTCTGACCCGACTCGATGATACATTTACTTTTTATATACCTGATTTTGAATTTTATGCGGCTAATTGTATCACTTTCGTTGGTTGATCATACTGGTCAGTACATGACCACATACATACGCTGAATCATTGGCCAATCGGGAGAATTATTACATGACACACATGGTGTATTTTTGGTCTCGACAGTGTTAAGGTAGTTAAATTGGATGATTCACCGTGCACGTCAACGTATTTAAGATCTTCGATTACATTCGAGTCACATACGCTACACAATACTGCTCTACATGTATCAGCATTAACGGGAATAATTGAATGAAAGGTACCTTTGAATTTAAACTGGCACTGCGTCATAGTACATACTTCCTGAAGATATCAATCTTGTACGTTATTTTTCATTTTCGTCGTACGAACTCGCAACCTACGTTGTTAACGAAAATTCATTGGGTCGTGCTGCGCATTGTCACTAATTTGTTTGGTTTGTGTCAAGCTTTGGTAGTTTAAAAATTCTTCAAAGATTCTTGTTGTCCTTGTCATGATGTAACGATGTTTATTACTCTGTTTTCGAAAAAGCTCGGCATTACTACTAATAACCGTATGGATTTGATCAGGATACAATTAATCTTTCAGATTTAATTTTTACCACATTTTTATAATTGTGATCAATCTGCACAACGTTGTTTTTAAATATTCTACTTCTGTTATGCATCGTTTGGTGTCTGTAGAAACAAATATTTGAGTTTCATTAAGAAATTATTCTCTGAAAGTTTGACAAAGAACAACATTGAAAATTACATACATCACTTGAATTGACAAACAGAACGTGACCTTTTAGTACCGCTTGAAAACAATAGACTTTTAACGTCCCATAATTCCTGGTCACCTTATTCGTTAATACGTTGTTTGTTCAGCATTATCGCAGCATATTTCCCGCAGAGTTCATTACAGTTGAAGCTGTACGAAAATGAATTGAAGTCACATGTCGAATATATTTTCGTCGAAGTACATATAACACACGATTCAAGAATTAGAAAAAGTTCAAAAGCAACACGATCAGGCGAGCGTATATGTTTCGTTGCCGCATAGGTAGACAAATAGTACATCGGCAAATAGCTAGAAAACAGTGAAAAAAATTGATTGTCCTTTACCCCGCAACTTTACTTAAATCGTTTTAAACTATGATTTTATTTAACTTGTAAAAAATAGCTGTAATATTATATGAGGTGTGTTCAAAAAGTAACGGGAATTTTGTCATTTCGTGATTTGTATCAGTCTAATTCGCGCGATTTTTTCGTTGTTGTTTTGTCAAACATGTCTGAAAAGTATATGTACATTGTCAACACTTTAACGACCGCTAGCCGATTAATCGACTTTGCGGTTCCAACTGCTATTTACCGGTAGCTGATTAATCGGCTTTTCAGTGGTCAACGGTTATATAAGATAAAATAAATATCAGATGATGTTATGACAATTGTAAATGACAATAAAATTACACTGTTTTGAAACCAAAGGATTCTCAACAACACATTCAGTATTTTTTAGTTATAAAGCTTTACAAATAAGCACATACACAATTCCTGCGCGATATCCAAAACAGAGTCGGTCGTTAGTGAGTGGCATCTTCAGTCAACAGCGGTCGGCAAAGTGTTAACCATATCGGACGTGTAGTCTATCGTCCGCTGTCAAAAAGGTTACATGTGTTTTAGTAGAATTATCAATTACTTCTTTCGATAAAACATGGATCAGAGAATTTGCATTAAATTTTGCTATAAAAATGAAATAAACTGCAGCAGTACAAGTTCAGCGCCGTTTGCGTGAAGCAATCCGAAAAAAAACGTCCGGATTTGTGGCGAAGCAAATCATGGCTTTTGTACCACGTTAATGCACCTGCTCACACTTCATTGCTTGTTCGTGAATTTTTGGCGAAAAACAACACTATAATGATGCCTGAGCCAGATATAGCCCCGTGTCACTTTTTTCTGTTCCCAAAAATCAAGAGAACCTTCAACGGCCGACGTTTTGCAAGCATAGAGAGCTTAAAAGCGTATAATATCTAATAGGGACTCTTTTGAAGGGGATAAAATTGATGTAGACGACTAAATAAATTTCTTTCCAAAAAACGAAAATTCCCGTTATTATTTGAACACACCTCGTGTATGCTTTGCGTATAAAATATTTGCAACCACTGGTACACAGTTGTACGTATGTGTGTTGTTACTACTAAATATATTTGTTACTATTGAACACTCTCATTTCATTGTTCGTATTTCAGTGTTCGATTCGATTTGACAAATACGCCGTATCCACGCGTTCAATTATAGCTGGGCAGTGAGGAGTCTTTAAGACGAGGTCAGATAGACCGCCGACTGTTATTAAAGAGCGAAGTGCAACGCACAACGCGCAACGCTGCACTCACAGATTGATATCTCAGGTCACTGGGACGTCTTTTTATCATCTCGCCAAAGTGCGTGTACACAAGTGGCTGCATAAATTTCCACGGACAATCACTCCTCCAGTCCATCCACAATCGATGTATTAACTCTTTCGAGAACAGAATTGGGAGACACACGACTTTATTCTCAAGTCCCGTTACCCGAAAAGAAATGATATTATTTTATCAAAGAGAAACGATTATTGTGTTTGTAAAGGGTGTTTCTAAATGACCTGACATTTTAATTTACGCGCCATTTTGTTTTTGTAACGAACATAGAGTACTAATCTTTCACAACTATTATCAGGAAGTATTGAGGTTTAGTTATGGAGAATTAAACGATATTAAAATAAAACATTCGTATTTTTTAAATAAATAATACCATTTAATAATAAATTAAAGTATTAGTCCATTTTGAGACACCCTTTGTGTATGCTTAATCGAATAATGAAGCAATTAATTAGTTTTATAAAGTTTGAAGGCATTTGCAACGGATAATCACAAAATTAAATATACACTTAATTTTTGGTGATTTTGTACCTCTTCTGAGTATTGATGTATAAGAAATCAATGTATGAGAAAGAACAACGCCACCCTCTTTTATATTGCAATATAACACAACCGCTGACTTCAAATTCTGTGAATCAAGACGACCTCTAGCATAGATAAAGCATACGAGATATGACCTAGGCAAGAGCGGAGAGATTCATTGACTTTTGGACTCCGCACGGAACAAAGACAAAATAATCTGACACTAACAACGCTAATGTACAGCTCTCTTTCTTTCGAGAGTGTTATTTAAAATGAATAGTAATATTGAGTACATCGTATACGTTCTGTATAATTAATACTGAATACAATTGCCTGTTTGTCAGGAACATGGTAAGATAAGAGATAGATTTACAGTTAGTATAGATAGTATTCGCACATCAATTAATTTCGAACAATAGCTGATAATATTAAATGAGTTTGCGACCGTGTAGTTGATAATATGAAGTGTCTGATATTGCGGCGCAGGATTCGGTCTTATGCCAAAAACTTTTCTTCCTCTCTTTTACATCTTATTTACAAAATGTCCGTACATTTCGGTTCTAGGTGTGGATCCGCCTTAGCGGAATTTAAATAAAGAGTATTGTCCCCGGTTTAATTATATGGACGTCTCTATTAGTCAATGAAATAATGTTAAGGGTAACGCCAGTAGTATGAAAGAAAATCAATTAAACTATTTTAGAATAAAGCTAAAGTCTATATATTAGAAGAGGAAGTGATAGAAAATAAGTAATTATTATTATCTCTTAGTATATAGAGTTTACCTTTAATCTGACTATTGATTTTCTTTCATAACACTGGTGTTATCACTAATATTATTTCATTCGCTATTTTAAACGACCACGTCATTAAACCTGGGCCACAGGGCACTATCTTCACATTCCTTATCTAAACTGCACCGAGGCGGATCTACACATGGGGTCGAAACGCATGGATAGCTTGTAAATAAGATGTGAATGGGAGGAAGGAAACTTTTTGTCATAAGATCGAATCTTGCGACGCAATAACAGACATTTAATACTGCGTAAAATTTTAGTCTATTACCTAACTTTTGCCAAACAATAAGTATTAATACTTGGATATAGATCGAAAATCCATATTTAGGTGTCGATTGTGGTCAACTATGTATATATTGAACAATTCATTAAAATTTATTAACGTTTCTGAGTGTCAAAAACAATGAGAAATAATGACAAGTACAGATTTTCAGCAGTTCTAGGTCATAAATGGAATAAGTCTAAAAAGTTTGACATTTTTCAATGTCTCTCGCTAAGTTCTATATTAATTAATTTCAAAAAAATTGTCAATATACATGTACGTATAACTGACCAAAATCTATAAATAGTAGTGCTTAAATGTTTACTGGAGGTTTAGACAAAAAGATAGCTGTAAAAAACAACCTCTACCACGTTATTTATAAACCCTGCGAATGGCGATGTTCCGCTACTTTTTCCTATGCAATTTAACACGTTAACGCCACGCCAAAATCATGTTTGTCTGAGAATGCCACGAAAATATTTTTACTATTCTGAGCATGTAATGACAAAATAATAACCAATTTCGTCATTTATAAAAATACGGCATGAATTGCAAAAGAAGGAAGGGCCAACATATTTGGTACGCAAATTTTGCAAACAGTGTTACCAATAAAATATTACAAGCTTCGGAACACGAAAAGCAAGAAATCAAACCAAAAATGTCACTAAATACTGTCCAGATTGCATTGACGAGCTACAATTATGTTTAAAACGCTTCAATACAGTGCATTGGTAGATAAAACATTCGATAAAAATTAATTTTTGGTTATTGATTTAACAAAAACTTTTAACTTTTCAATAGTGCAGAATTTATTTCAAAGCATTCTCTAATTAGCGAATTTTCATTTAACTATACAATTATAAGTATTTGATGCTCTCCGGTCACTGATGACCACCGTGGCGTTCAACGTGTTAATAAATACATTTTTACATATCGAAAAAATGGAGTCGTATTGTGCACTTTTAAAAAAATGTATTTATTTTTAAGAGCATCCGAGTATTAATGTGTGTAACTGTATTTGCAACTTCTTTATTGTTGTTTCGCAATTATAACCATTATCTATTTAGTAGTGTATACTAGTTATATTTAAGTTATTGCTGCTCTTATAATTCTATTATCAGTAGAGTCTGATACTTTTTATACTATTAAAAATTATTCTAGAGAATTCTCAATTCTCATTAATTTACAACAAACATTTATCTACACCGTGCCCATTATAGAGATTTTCAAGAATACGTACAAACTCGTTGTTTCTACAAAATTTGTTAATGTACTGCAACTTTGCGAAGTACTGTAAAAAATGGAGCGGTGTATGAGTTCTTTCTATACTAACTGTAATTGAATGTCGTGCTCGGCAACGCTACACAATATATCGAGTATCGTTTTGTTTAAATGAACGTAATCACTTTTTTGCTTCAATACTTTGTTACTTTACAATTTTTCGGATTTCCGGACCGAAGTGAAGCGGGATCCAAAACGTTTGCATGGCAAATAACAGTTATTGCCATCCGCATTGTGTGATTCCACGCGTCAATTACAGTGGAACCTTGATTATCGGAACGAACGTTCATTATCCAAATGTTCTGCCATCAAAACGTTCCATTATCTGTACACTGCGTCTGGGACATTTTTTAGTGTAGACTTCTGAAGTACTGGTTTCCTTCTCTGCACATAACGATCAAAACAAGTTCTTCGAATTGTCCAAATGGTGTAGTATATGATGTAACTGAGACAATCACTTATGTGTAGGAATTTCGTTTTGCATGATATACGTTAACTGCTGTCGATGGCAGGAGGATTTAGAAAATGTTTTGATCTTTGACTGTTTTTCCGTCACTAGAAAATAATTTGAAATGTTACATATAAGGACTTAGATTTGATTAAAATTAAAGAATTTCGGTTCCATGACGAAAAAATGCTTATACTTATTACTATCTAAATAAATCTTCCTATGGACGATCTCATTAAACTATTGTGCAAAGAATTATCAGGCATGATAGTATCAAGAGCACATATATATTTATGTATATTCTGTAATATTATCTTATTTTATTACCATTCAATACAATATAATTAAAAATAGGTGTCTACACGATTTTTCGAGTACAATACACAAGGTAACTTCAGTAAACTTCATGATGTTTTCAATGTTATTGCTAATCAGTACGATTTGCATATACACGTGTTTCTTCTACAAGTCTGCAAGTTCAAATGTACCTCTGTGATACTAAACTGATCTGTATTGAAAGACGGGTAGATGAGTATGATATTTGAAATATCTTGCAGGCTTTTCATTTTGGACAATAACTCTACTAATTCGTATTTAAATATAGACGAGATGCAAACAAGAGGAAGAATGAAAATTAAGGAAGAAGTGTTGATAAGATAGATGACGCATTCATAGTAACAAACATGAAATATGAAATACAGATGTGCCACATTTGTGGCACAAATATGCGATGTTTGTGCACTTTGTAAGAATGCGCTATTATAACGAAAATGTAAGAAAATAGTGCTTTCTTGAGACTTTATTCGTTTTAACTGTATTTTAAACTTCAAACTGTATTGAAGTCTTAACTGTATTTTAAACTTCAAACTGTATTGAAGTCTTAACTATATTTTAAACTTCAAACTATATATACATAATATAACTGTATTTTGAACTTCAAACTTCGTTTTGTTCAATAATTAATCTTGGTTTAAAGAAACTACAACAGATAATTTATGGCAATTTATAACAATTCACACCTCGGGCCACTATTGATACATTTTCTTATTTGGCCCTCGTAATTTGTTTAGATAAGTTTTTTTATTTGTCATCGCGATGATGAAGAACTGGTCACTTAACGCGAACCCATGAAGCTTAATAACACTTGCTCGCGCCAGTGAGCGTTAAACAACCACTGTAACTGCTAGCTAATCAAACATTGTGTAATTTAGCATTCGATCATGCGAAGAATGGGCAAGCGATTTTTAGTGGACGATGTTATTTAATAGTTAGAATTTGAAAAAGCGGAACATTACCCAATGTCCAGATAACTTTCTCTGGGAAGTGAGGCAGAAGCGAGACTGTGCGTGTCGATTGGTCTGTGAACTTGATGCGCAAAGCGTTTTTGTGGCTGCGACTCGTTCATCCAGCTCCGTACGCATGTGACATTCTTGAAGCACGTAGAAACCTGCCAGATCCAAGTGCAAGTGGATTTAGAAAGTCGTTCACCGTTTCGCTTCAATCCATTTTCGAAGTCAATGTCCTTCCGCTTCGCGAAACATTATAAACCAATGCCACTTTCGAACATTACGTGACTTCTTGAGCCTTTATTTGTCCGGATTACTTGGGACTAATCGATCTGCTCCGAATTTTTACGCTTTGTTAGAATGCCAGGAAACGGAGATTTGCAGAAGTGACATTGTTGCCGTATCGGCCAGTCGATAGAAGCATTTACAGAGTCTCTTCAAGTAGATAATGCTTCAAGATTTTGCAGTTGATAATCTGAGTGCCAAGCGTATTTTGCCTTTCTTTATTGCAGGGCCCATAAAATAAGCGAATCTCCGCCCCTGCGTGAATCCTACCGGATATGAATTATCTATATTGAAGTTCGTTTTAATTATATTTACATTTATATTACAATGTAGGAAAATGTGGCAGAAATTTCTTTGGTCAACTGATTTCTCGTGTATCAATGCAGAGAAAATATATGAAATGGTACTGAAAATTAGGTGTACATTTAATTCTAGGTCTGCCAATTTCAAATGCCTGTATACACTATAAAATGTGGTGACTATATAAAACATTAAAGCCACATTTTTTAGAGCATCGTTAGCTTTTAGTTAGAATTATTGTGACGGAGGAAAAGGGGAGGGGGCTGGAGTGGTGGTTTTGGTGGGTTTGTGTCGGGATAGATATAGTTTTGGATGGACATATATAATAGGTACACAACTTTGCTCCCGCCGTTTTTCCCTTTCGTCCAATGCAAAAAACGGCGGGAGCAAAGTTGTACACCTAATATATATATATTTGAATTGCGGGATGTGGGATTTTTTTACGAATGGGCAATGAGAGAGGGAGAGAGAGAGAGAGAGAGAGAGAGAATGCATGAGTCTGTATTTGTTATTAGGAAAGTTCTCGAACAAATTCATTATCATGGAAAAGAAGCAGAAGAAAAGGGTCGAGCGCGATGTTGAGATAAGTGACTCGTTGCATATCTTTCGAGAATACCAGTGAGTGCGTCTGATCGAATCTTCTAGCGAATCTTTAGAGAACACAAACGAGTCCTTTAAAGAATATCGGCGAGTATGTCCGCGAGTGAGTTTAGCGAGTTTTGGCGAATCTTTTGAGAGTGTCAGCGTTTAATATAGAGTATAGTGCAAGTAACGTTATAGCTACTACTTTTGTGACCAAGGCCGTTTAATAATATAATTTCAAACTAAATCCTACAAAATTTAGAAACACACATTCATACACAACAAAATAGGAAAATGCTAAAATAATACGGAGCCGCAACAAAACATAAAATATAAAGAAACGAAATCAAAATACTAAGTAATCGAACGGTATAATATATAATAATGAGGTACAGTACACATAATATATAATAATATGTAGTATATAATAATAAATAGTATACATACTAATAAGGTACAGTGTATAATAATGCGACGGTCATATACAACGGAAATTTATCGATTGACATACGCAACTGCACGTTGACAGTCATCGCTCGCGTAAATAAATATTAATAAAAAAGTAACTTACGTATCTCACACAATATCTTACATTATCATGTTGTCAAAGTAACGTCACCTGTAGTATACAATATTTCCTTAATGACATTTAGATGGAATGCACGCATCGCCATCTCTTTCTTTGAATTTAATTTGTGCAAGCAATGGAAGTATCGGTAATGAAGAGATTTCGACGTTATGTAGGTTTGCAACGTACGCATCGTCTAAATCATGAAAGCAAGTGAGTCAATTTAGTGGCACATCGTATCAAGCAATGACTTAGCGGGAAGCCACTTTAGAGGCGCATCGTTTCAAAAAACGACGTACAGGCAAGCCATTTGAATGGCGCATAGTACTTAAAGTGCCCCATACAAAAAGTGTTAAATCAGTGCAATTTTTTGTAATTGGACAAAACGGTTTCAATTTCTTTTGAGACGTTTGACGTGTGCGTTTGCCAGATGACGTGTAGTCTTGGATCAAATAAATTTGCAATCTACAAGAAGTACGAAAGAGAGAAGTCGTTTTTGAAACTTTCTTATTTAAGCCCCTAATATTTAAGTGATAGAATTTGCAGATTTATGTCAACTATGTACATATAAATAATGAGAAATAATGAAAATAGCAGATTCTCAGAACTTTTGGCTCATAAATGTAAAAAGTCTATAGGATTTTGCAGTTTTCCAAGTCTGTCCCGTATTTTTTCATTGATTAATTTCGATAAAATGTTCAGCGTATATATCACTGACCTAAGTCTACAAATTGTATTATTGAAAATTTAGAGGTTCAGATAAAAAAATTCTGAAAACAAACTTTATTATAATTTTTTTTTCGTAAATCCTATAAATTTCATTTTTTCAAATACCTCTTTAGAAGGCATGTAGTAAACGCGGGCCTTTTCAACGTCTTAAAAAGTTCAAGTCATTTTTTTCAAATCTACAGAAGGTATTCTACTTCATATAGCACCCAAATATTAATACACATGCATATGTGCTGTTCAAAGGCCGAAAGTACCACATCCCCACCTTACTTTAGTCTATATATTGAACAAAATTTGAAGTAAATTTGTAGCATATCAATGATTTAGTGTACCATTTGCATTCGGTTGAAAAATACACGCATAGAAGGTATACAAAGGATATTTCGTGAAGTTGTTGTTTTCAAACTAATTTCCGATAAATAAGAAATTTGTATATATTCTTAGAAATCCTTCTATTGTAGTTTATGCAAAGTTTCCACTCCATTTTACAGTGATGATGTTCAACAGTACAATCTTTCAAATTCTACTAATGGTAGAAATACAGATATAAGGTGTTTAGACATACCGATGTTGTCAATCATAATCAGTATCAAACAAAGCATTAACAAAGCCATCAAAGCAATAATATAATTTGTTTTCATCAACTCTCATTTAAATGTTTCGAAATAAGAACTATACGGAATTTTTGTAATGTACGAACATTTTTAAGAAATATAAGAGCAATTTTATAAATATTTCTTTAATAAAGTGTTCGAAAAATGTATACGAACTTGTAATTACTAAATTTTTTTTTAATAAAATACAATACAACTTCACGAATTGTTATCCGAAATTGACTCGGTCACGAGTTCTTTATACACTAGCCATAGACGTGTTGAAATGAAAGGCTTAAAGTTTTTATTTACCTTTTATTTCGCCCGTAAAGTAGAAGGTGAAAACCATTCATGTTCACTGTATACCAAATTTCGTATTACCGCGGTTATACGTTGAGAACATCATTCACCAACAGTCATATAAAGCATACTTATAACGCGTTTCATGTGCTCCTAACATCCTGTTACATTACGTCTTCGGAATTGCCAAGGCTCAGCATTAAAACTGGTAACAGATAAAAGATGCATTCTCCTGTAGCGATTCAAGTAGGAATTTGTGTCGAACGCATCCAATTTTACCGAAAATATGCACTGTTATTCTATGACCGTAAAAGGAAACAGACAGAACATTAGTTCTGTAATGATGTCCATAATTCTGAACATATGCATCATAATGCTGCAATAATGTAACTACTCGTATATGAAAGATTATTTAAATTTAATAACATTTTTTTACTGACAGATTACTTTTACGTAAAAAACGCCAGTTCTTCGACGGTATTCAACATTTTAATGGGTGCGGCGTAAGGTTACAATGATGTAACTAATTGAAAGTTACAACAAAATTAATGACATCGTTTTCATTAATAGGTTCATTTTGCACCAACAATCCGTTCGTTCGTGACATGAAACTAGAAGTTATTGTCATTTATATAAAATTGTATAATGTTTCCTTACTTTTAATTTTATTAAAAAATTTTCTCACATTCTACGTATTTTTTAATATTCCTTGGTAAGTAGGTAAGGTAAGCAGTTGGGGAGGTTCACTTGATAACAAATTGATATGAGATTCTGTTTAAGGTGACTTATTACCATCTATTTAAAGCTGCTTTCGGTACATGTTTATAAAAATCATTTATAATACCTTTGGTATTTTTTATGTTCTTCAGCCAATTACAGTTCTAATTTTTTTAGGCAATTATGAATATTTGACATTTGTTTATCTTCATTGCACTAACGTTTAAACGGAAAGAGATTAGATGTCATTTTCAAACAAACATGGAGCAAAGCAAAACATTAAAAACTTCGAAATACTTTTACACGTATTAGTATATAAATCACAGATACATGTTATGCATACTGATGTATACAGAAATTTATATATGCAAAATGATGTGTGAACTGGGAAGTATTGTTATTAGGTTTTTGTTAGCCCATATTATTTTTTTTCAACCTATAATACTCTTCAGCTTAACAGAATACGAAGCATACATTATGAGAATATTTTAAAGGTAGATTTGAAAAAGAGTTTTATTCCGAGATGAGCTTATATATAAACGGCGCAAAAATTTTAAATAGTCTTTAGAAAAAGTTATTTTGTTTTAAAAAGGAACTCAAAATGAATGCGGCCGACTGTGTATATTCAAGTACACAGTATGACCATTCATGATAATGATATACCATACAGTAGATTAAAAAGGAAGAGAACCCGAATGCAATTTAAACAAAGGATACACCATGTGAAGTTGTGTATTTCAATTAAATCGGAAATACATAATGGTTTTTATTTTGCAACATAGGAGCGAATTTCATCATAGCCGCCACGATGTTGCTGTCGCAGTGTACAGTATACAGATTTATTCTGTTTTTGGTCATGCTTACTTTTTTGTGCCTATGAGTACATGAAGGTCACATTCTTGCACATCCGTTATTGTCGTATGCGTCATTGAATAAGTTTTCATATGGTGTCAATAATGACTAATTATAAAGCTTAAAAGGTATTCATAACTGATATTGCGAAAAAGAATAATTGCGATGAAATTGTTTTAGCAAGCTTCTTGTTGCATATAAACGGTGCACAGCGACAACAAAAGAACCATCAGGACTATACAGAAAATATGTATTAATGTAATAAAACGACTTAGGTTCGCGTTATTATCGTATCGATAATATCTCATCAAAAATCGGAAGGAACGAAAAAGGTGCAAAACAACACCGAAACAATTCCTCTACCAAAAACGTAGAGGTGTGCCAAAAATGGTAAACAATAAAATAATGTAAAGTTTGAACCCCGACTAAAAATACAAAACTTCACAATATCACAAAACAATTTAACAGACGCGATCCAGTACTTATATCGATTTAATATCATTGACTTAGAATGAGCAACATTGAATGGTAATTGTATGTAATCCTCTGAATGTGTAAAAAAGCCATGAATTATCTGAAGGAATCACCTTACTTATTTGATAAATTAAAAGAAAAGGGCAGTAGTCGTTAATGTAACGCATAAATAAACGTATAAAAAGAGTAGAAGATGACAAAACGAATGCCTTTGTTGCTTAATTTTATAGTGAATATATTCAAATCTTTTTTTTCATTTTAAAATATTAATATTTTTGCTACATCAGACTAATGTAAGTAATAGATAAACATCCTCTTCCGTCATATCTTTTTGCTATTTGTTTACTTTTTGTTTCCTTAATATACTTGCATATGTTTAAATCCGTCGGATTTTCTAGTGGCACAAAAATTCTATTGCTCAATTTCAGGAATGTCTTTCTGCGGAAAGCACATTTACTTGACACATTTTTTAAATAAAATACATTGAAACAAACTAACAAACAATGATTGCTTTCCTTCCCATCGCTTTAGTTTGACGCTTTAAGAAGTTTCCATCATTCGAATCATTCAAAGTTGGACCAGCGAGTTGCGTCTTTAACCCTTTGCACTCTGACTTTTTCTCGCCTAAAGCTTTCAGCAGCTCGGATTTGTTTTTACTGTATCTGGCCTTGTAATGCGTTATTTGTTTGAAGGTGAAATATGTATATAAAATTTGAAAGCAAAAATATTTTACAAAGAATCAAATCGTACAGGGGTAGTGTCTTCTTCAATGACTTGTTGCCAATTACTAAATGGATGATTTTCGCTAACAGTATCTAAATATTCTAACGCGTTTTCATCTCTTTCATTAGAATCACTATATTGCAATATTTTTTTGTTTCTTCGCTGGTGGAATAATGTCGCTGTCATCAGAACGACTTTCATATTCATCCACACTAAATTCATCATAACTGCTATCTTGAAACAACGCTTCTTCCATTCTGATTTTTCACCATGTTGAATAATATTTTTTTCTTTTTATTGGCCAAACAAATGAAACCAACGAAACACGTGCAACCTAAATTTAACAGTTAATTAGAATTGCTTGATCTTCAGTGCATCTTCAGTATATTGCGGGAATTTAGCGATATAATAGATGTTTATTAACATGAAATGAACAAGAATACAATATAAGATCTTTCGCGTGTGTTGAATCGTTTCCTCGGTATGGTCTGGTGGCGACTGTCTCTCAAGCGAAGCTCTTGCTCTTTTTTTCTTATAAACAAATGAATCGTGGATCACACCATCGATCGCTCATCTTATTTACTTCCCTAGCTACCAACTTATTCTAGAATCTTCCAAACGCGTCTCTACTGTAAATACCCATTAACAAATGCCTATTGAGATGATTATTGATCGCACACACACATACAATCGGATGTTGCCAATTCATATCGCGATACTACAATATTGTTGGTATGCCTGAGAGGCACTCTTCGAGTACAACGACAAACTTCAGCAGTGCCTATGAGGAGTACTTCGAGTGCAAAGGGTTAATATTTTTCATTCCATATCTCGCAGAAATGGGTGACGCACGACTTTCATCAGAGAACCCATCTTTCAAAAATGGGAGACGATCTTATTTATTTAAACAGGAAGAAATTTCGTCGTAATCAGATAATCAATCCAAAAGCTTACAAGTGTAGGCGACAATGCGTCGTCGGCCTTTCATCAAAGGCGGTCGCGCCGCTTATTTGTTTTTACGTGAAAGTCGAAACCGTAGGCCTGCACGAGCGAGGACTAAGGGTCAGTCGTCGTCCCGCAGGCAAAGTGTGCAGAACAGACGAATTATTAGTCCGCCTTCGTTTAGAGAGATCTGTATGCACTTTTGCCGTCCCTGTATTCTATTACATTTAGTTTAGCTTCATCCCACCTCTTTTTCCCCCCACACACGTCTCTAAAATATATGATTTTGACACGTTGTTGACCGGTCACGAATTAACTCGTGCTTGCATTTGCGTTAGCTATTTTAATTTTTAAAACGAAAGGCAATATAGGCTATTGCAAAAGTTTTGTTCATCGCGTTCAGTCGTGTTCGTTTTATTATAAAAATATACTTTTCGTCGTATTGAGGCTTTTATTACAATTCTTGTATTAGAAAGTTTCAATAAGGACGGAACGTGACGGTGAAGCATTTCTCAATGAATTATACGCGGATGCTTTATCTGATTTCCCGAGTGATTTTTAAATAAATTGTAGTCATTTGAAAATAATTGTTCATCGGAAGACAGTTTTGAATCTGATATTAGACTCAAGGGCATAATCTAGGTTTTTAAAAGAAAAGCTCAGCAAAAGAAGATATGTGTCCAAAATCTCTTGTCTACAACTACGCGTAAATGACCGCTGTACAACTGGTCATACGAAGAAAATATTAATACTTTGACTGCCGTGGTGGTCACCGTTGACCGGCGCAAGAGATTTTACTGAAGATTTTAAATATTCGCAATGGGTAGCAATAATTAGTTTATAAATGCAGTTATTGTTAGAAGAGTGATGGGATCCTTTGGTCTCCAATACCTGCACATTATTTACATTTTGGACAATTCAGTCAAACGCTGTAGTATTTCATAGTATCGTGGTTCTAATACGGCAAAATACGCACGGCAGTCAATGTGTTAAAAGACATATAAAATATATGCCCAAAGTTTAATTTCAATTTATGATGTATAAATAAACTTTATTGAAGTATATTTCAATTGTTTTACTTCCACGTTTGATTGCGAAATAATAAACGGTAACTTAAGGCAGCTTTTGCGCAAAATTACTGGTAAACAATGTGTTAACGTATCCGGTACTTAACAAAGGCAGAGTAGGCTTGTCAATCAATATATTAAACTGAAACGCTTTTATTCATTGAGAGCTGAAACACGCTATACTAGTTTCCGGATCAATTCACTAACAACTAAAGCAAAAAGAACTGTTCATTAGTTCTTAGTTTGAAATTCTTGATACGCACGTGTAGATGTCCATTGTCCACCAGTAAATCATTCCTGAACGTCTATACAATTTACAGCATCGATAGGCTTAAATATGCGTTAACATTGTGATAAGGTTGAATGTGTTGCCAGTTGTGACGTTTTGATGATCAAGATGGCAGAAGATATTATAAAATAGTATTCCTTGAAGAAACGATATTAACCCTTGAACGGAAAATAATGAAAATAGTAGTAAAATAGACATCTTAGATATATAACTGTTCAAAGTAGTAATATTTTTGACAAGCCAATATACATCGTCATCGTAATTGAATTATTTTCCAAGAAGAAACAGCGAAAACTTTAAAGATATACGTCTGAGGACTTTTTAACGGAAATAGTGATACGTAGGTGTATCTACAATTTATGAATAAAGTGTGATCGTTCGTATCATAAGAAATACTAACATGTTTTTGACATCGATATATTTCTGAATTTCTGAATTATTTATTATAAATTTAAACTTAAAATTTACAGTATGCATAAAAACATGTTTGTCTGAATATTTCGCAATATTTTGACGCATTTATTTTGTCTAAGATTCTTTCATTTAGGACACACCGGGTAAAGTTCATGAAGCCCCCAAACAATTATATGCCCCTTTCTTTGATTGACAAAGTTGAAGAGGATTTATTCGTATATCCGAAATTTCTTCCAGCACACCGCAATTAGAATAGATTACAAGCTGATACTTGAAAGGACCTTTCTGTAACTCGACATTCCACTGTCTGTTGTAGATGTGGCGGAGTTTAACCTGTGTGGATGACTTTCTTAATCGGGCGTTTCACAAAGTTGGCCTCATCGTTGGACGACATCCTGGTTACTTCGTAATCATACCAATTCTCGTCACGTGCATTTGTTTCACTGGATACCAGAGGATACATTATGAGATTGACCCTGAATATTTGTTCTCACCTGTCAACGGCCCCGGCAAAACTGAACGATCTCTTGTCGAACAATACTTTAAAGTTAATTACAGCCATCAATTCAACGTTGGTAGAATTACCAGGCCAGGTAATACTTGTTTTATTATTCTAAGTAATTTTATACACTCGTGAAAATTCCTGATGGTTTCGGATAAATGTGAAAACATTGCAATCATTTTTCAGTTGACGTGATATTGCACGGTTAATTATAGTTTACGTAATTTATGAAAATGTAATTGGCCGTGCAATATTACGCCCACTAAAAAGTCGTTTATAACGTTTTCACGTAATATATATTATGTATCTGCAATGTATTTACTCTCTTTGATTTTGGTAATTCAATGCAAATTCAGTGCAAATCCATGTTATCGATCTCGTTTTATAAGAGGTCCTATCCCTATATTCCCTTAATCCTAATGGGATTGGTCTGATTGTTTCGTATCAGCAATAATTTTGTAAAAATTTGTTTCTATGGTAACACTGAATATCTTAATCGAATGTTTTATATTTTAGGAAATGTTTCGTTTTAATGAATATTTACATTTCTGAGCATGTAGAAATCTATATACACTCCGTCAGATCATTTTTCGTAAACCTCCAAAAGCATAATTTTGAAGAAAAGGGTGAATAATTTTGATACAGGATTGATACATGATACTATGCTGATTTTTTAACGTTTAATGTAATAATGAATTATACATCGCGCGACAAAAAATGAATTTGAACTCTAATTATAAGTGTAATCTTAAGAATTAATCAGCATGCTGAAATAGTACTTATAAAGCATGCAGCAATTGGAATTAATTATTTTCTATCGCTTTATTTGCATGTAATATTTTTTAACCGTGGATTTTAAACTACTAGATTTTTACGTAAACAGTTTGGTTAGATTGCTTCATCAATTATTAAATGTTGTGTTCTATGGCTTTTGTCATATGTTCGATAGGTCGATTCGGCCACGTAATCGTGATTCCGAAAGATGGGAAGCCAAATATGTTGAGGAGTGCAATTTGGAAGGAGTTGCAGCAGCTCGATGAACTAATTCGCGAGATGAAAGCAGTGTACGAGGGCGAGTCATTCTCCTATGATCAAATATGTGCGCGATGGCTCGATGAGTGCTTCAGCAACGACATCTTGAACTTGCATTACGTTATAGAGTAAGTACCGTTGTATTGCAATCGCTATCATGAATCTTTAGCATCTATATAACTGGCCCAATCTTATTAAACCTGTTATTTACACTTTCATCAGAGGCTTAGATAAAGAAATTACAAACAAGGATTTTTACTATTTTCTTCGGTATTACAATAAATTGCAATTTTTTCAACATTTCTTTATACCGCATCGAGTAAACGCACTCTTTTAGTGTTGTGAATGAATTTTAATTCTTTTATCCAATTTCCAGAAGGGAATTCTGTTTTAAAGAATACACGAACATTGATCTGCATCTGTAAAATAAAGAAAGTTTTCCGGAGTTTTTTTAACACGTCGATACCGGCGTGTACCATTAGTGGCTCACACTTTGTTATGTTGGCTAGTAGGTACCACCAAATATGTAGTTCGTTAAATTCTTTTGGTAAACAGAAAAATTGTTATATAGCTGTAAATTAGAATTACAAAAATTTAAATTGTATTTATTGTGGTAAAATGGAATTAATTTAATTTTAATTCAAGTACTATTAATGGAGTCGCCCGATAGCGAGAAACACAAATCGCATTGCCGACGACTTCATATTAAATCTTTTTTGCCTCCAGGCAAGCTAATTGACGCATACCATCATAAGAATGACTATGTGATACTAATTTGCATTTCTTTTACCAATGCTGAATCGCGCAACTTTTAACGAAAAGCATACATTTCTGCGTCGGTAGGATCACGTTTTTAAGCTTGATTTAGGGCAACTGATACAGTAAACCTTACGTATACTGTATACGGTGTAGGTACCTTCGATAATGCGGTTTCAGTGTAATGCGCAGTAAAAATTGCGACAACCCTCTCATAATGCGGTTTCTATACAATACAACTTAATTGGCTTAACCAGTTTCCCGAAAACATTAATTTTTCTATTACACTCGAACAGTTGAAGTAGTTTAAAAATTGTCCTCTTTTTCTTTCGGGCATCATTTGCACATCACCATTTTCAAGCTTCAGGGTGTCAGATAATTCCCCTGTAAATATAAAAACGACGCGGTACTGCTGTTTTTTCTCTTCATCACAATCAATATTTAAAACAAATTGCATAGGCAGTCAACAGCAGCCTAACAATATCATTGGCTGTCGCATGATCACATAACTTTCTTTACTGAGTAGCGCTATCAAAATTCCACTTTCGGTACAATCTATTTTAATTGCGAAAAGCGTACCAAAATAAATTATTTCTATATAATGAATTCCAAAGCGTTCCTTCTTCGCTTAATTTGTGTTGTCATAATTAGAGAACATTACATAATACTTTAATAACACTTAATACACTACACTAGATAATGTTCTTTATTTGGTATTATGACTGAAAAAATTGTTACCCGTATATTTGCAACAATGCCTGACAAACCCAAGAAAAAAAACAGTTAAAAGGAACGGTTATTTCTTTTAAGAACAAAATCCAAATTTGATCACGTTTAAAGGATGGAGAAAAAACATCATCTGTTGGAAAATGATTAGCAGTTTCCATGCAATTCAGGATATAGCTCACGTAGCATACGACAGAAGTTCAAACATGCGTGCGCTTTTCAGAAGGTATATTTAAATGGTTAAACCACTGAATTGCATTGCCTGAAATGTTTTGAATTAACCCATTGTAAAACAATCATATTTGAACTATACATAACGATTCGAACCCATCACTCACTTACCTCTAACCAAATTGAGATACGTTGCAATCATTGTCGATAACATTTGATGGAGCCTCTACGTTCGTTTAACTCTTTCGCTACGGCGGTCTTGCCCACAATTTGGTTTTAAACTTATGCTTAAAAATGTTTCGATAACAAATTTTTTAGGAAAACAACATTTTTGATGATAAGTACGGCTGATTGAGAACAGGCACATGCAACAATGCTAGGCTTTCTAACAAAAAAAGCAACATACGGAACAAGAGATCCACGGTAAATGTGCGAAAATGGACTGTGGTTGGGCGACTATCGTCAAAACTATAGTATAGACAAAAATTTGATTCTAGTGTGCTTCCGGCGCTTGTAGATGTTCGACGTTGTTCGATCCGCTGACATGAGAGGCGTCTTTGGGCGCTCATTTCAAACTACTCGAATGCAATTAACCCGTTCGTTACTATGGGCAACTATAGTCGCTCGTCGTAAATAAGTAGTGTGTTGTGGACGGCAACTGTAGTCGCCCATAGTAGTCGCCCATTCTTCAATTTAAACTAATGCACACGATAGAAACATCAAATAGAATTATTTTCAGGATAAAACAGATTGAGATTCGCAATGTTACTCTGATCTGTAGACACAAATAAGTTGTGAAAAAATATTTTGGTACAATCACAGGTCAACAATTATCACCACATACATAAATTACCCAATTATTTACTATTTCTCCCTCTAAAGATTTCTGCCATTATGTTAAGCTCCAAAATTCTGAGAACACGTATCAATTTCAATAATGTTCTTGTCCTTAAAGACAGAACGCACACAGTACCGAAACGTTAAGATTTTCTTTTTGAATCTCTTAAAGAATTTCGATTCGTTTTGTGATTACAGACCTATACGCACCCAAAATAAGTTTTACCTCTATTTAAGTAAATGGTAGGAGTATGATATTACTTTGCAACTGTTCATTAATCGATTGCATCGGCCCGATTTCATTTAAAAAAGTATCAATACCGACCTCTGCAGGTTGAAATTGACTTGTAGTTGTTCTCCGCATTGTATATTATTTATGTCACTTTTATTCAATTCACACTAGGCGCATGGCGTTTTTCCATAATATTTCTCTACTGGCCTCTAAGACTGAAGCGGTCGAAATACGATGCAATAATTCTGCAGCTAAATATCAAAAGTCTTAAATGGAGAACACTGCACTTATCGTAGTATTTGGCATTCTTGGAAATATCCGCACTAACTCTGTCGAACTACACTTTTTGAATATTTGGTATTCTATCATGCTGTGCTATTTATTGCTTTTTGTCGTGTGTCATATATTAGCTGCACAATGAAAGTACGAGAAGCTATGACAAGGAAAATACCCTTCAGGATGAGACTATCAAGGAAAAAGTTGTATAATGTTTCGGAAAGTATAAAGGTCAGTTGTTACTTCAGAGGACAAAATGCAAAGCTCTGTAATCAACTTGTCCTTCATTCCGTTTCCTTCGGAATGTTTGTACCGGAACATACTTATCAATCGCTCTCTGCTATTAGACAACATTACCTTCCTTGTGATCACGATACAGTATCATCCAAAGAATACCTTGACTTTTTCTTCCTATTGTTTTTCGAATTACGAAGCTTCCGTTTAGCTAATGTTAGAGTATTAGTCATTAACTATTCTTCCTCTTCGGGTACTTTGTCTCGACTTTTACACATGAAGCAGGCAAGCACCGTGTCATTAATTCGTTCAGACATAATCAGAATGTGTAATTGCTCGCAACTCTATAATCAACCAATTAAGGGCGGGAGTTTGCTTATAAGATATGAAACTCAACATTTTCGTTGTATTTCTTTGTTTATCACATATATAATTGTTACTGTTGTATTTTTATTATACTAAGTCTTAACATATTCTTTTATGATAAGAATCTGAAAACGGTGAACTTTCTAGAAATGCAACGATAGTATTAATTTTTTTATCTTACAAACAAAATTGTTGTCCTCACTTGATCCACTGTGTAGCTATGTATATGTATATATGCAGAATGTTTCACAGTAAGTGTTATTTAAAACTACTACCGAACGGTAGATGATACAACAAAAATATCGGACTACTGTTATCATATATTTTTATGTGGAACGTCACTGTGCAAAAAAAAAAATCTTTTACATTCCATTTTTAGCATATGTCTTTGGGATGAAATTGGAGCAATTAAAATCGAAAACACGAAGAAGTTTAAAAAAAGAAGTATAAAACATGTAAATTAATAAAATAACGTAATTAATAAATATCACAGGACAAAATTATGTGATTTAAGGGAAAAAAGGCCCAACAGTACATTCTTTACACATTATATACGACAGACTCTTACGTTTGAACACTGTTACACACATCTACAAATGCAGCTATCTGAATACTTTGTTAAAATGTTTTGTTGTAATGGAAAAACTGTCGTCATTGACGGTTCCTAACGCACCTCTTCCTAGTATACGTACCATTACACAATACTTTTTCCCTGGAATATTTTTTCTGGTCACTTACTTGTTATCTAATATTTGCGATGTACTGCATTTTTTACCATTTAACTTCCTTGTTCGCATACATAAAACATAGCCTTGATATCTTTACACCAGAACACCTTATTAATTTCAATCAATCAAAACGTGAGTAATATCGGTGTTCCGTAAAAACAATAATGCATAAATAAATGTATGCTATCGATTATTATGCTTGATCTGCATGATCCACGCAATGAAGTGAAACGATAAATTAACTTTGCGCATTAGCATGTCCATATATCACTATCTCGTTGTCTCCTTTTTTGTTTCAATTTTCATTTGATGATTTACCTAAAGGTAGTTTTTTATTTTCAAATGTTTTGTCCGTATTATTATTTGTTTTGTGTCTTATTTAAGGAAATAGCAAAATTAAAATACACGTTTACTATAATAAATTAACGATATAAACAGAAAATAGACAATTTTGTTTATTAATTGCATATATAAACACACACGCAGCGTTGTATTAACTAAGTAAACTTATTGAATTGTATTAAAATGAAATTACACAGCCTTAGTTATTAATTGCTATAAATGAATGTATTTTTCCTTAATTTCCTTACTTTATTGCTTAACCAAACTTTTTCATATACCCTACATTTTTTTAAAATCTTTTAGTTTCCATGTAAGTAGTCTATGAATTAAGAAAAATATGTTCAAAGCATAAGAAACTAAACATAAATGTTATACTTTAGTAAATAGTAGTACGACGTGTTCAAAACGAATGTTTTTATTTCTAAATATTACACCTGAACAAATGGTATACATTCTTAATGAGGAAATTACAATGCTTCGGCACAATGCTACGAGTACGAGTAAAGTTTACTTAAGCAATGTATTATCTCACCCCAGAAGCACATCACTTACTCATATGAAATATTGAATTTTTTTATTTCAACAGTTTACCCTTTACATGTTCCGGTTTATTTGGACCGTTTGTTTTGAAAGTGGTGTAAGTCCATTCTTTTAAAAAATGAGATATCACATAATCTATGATTAACTTAGTGTAAACTATTTATTCATAACTGGATAATATTTAAAAAAACCAATGCAATTAAAAAATACCAATGCTTTGTTCAATTTAAAATTGGCCAGTCAAAGAAATTGTGTAGCGATTGATTACGAAAGTGGTGTAAGTCCGATTTCCATAGACATTTACGAAGAAAAAATTTCTTCTACACGCCACAGGACTATTATAATATTATAAAATAATGCTGAAAAAATAATAAATTTACATTACTCGAAATGAGATGAGAGAAATTAATTTCAACAAAAAATCTATAAGGCGCAATTCAAAAATGAATAACAAAAAATATTAACGGAGAAAAGGTAAACCGGGTGAAAATATGTTGGATGAGGTTCTGCAAAACTGCACCGTATACTGTTTTATATAAAGCATCCATGGAGGACACAGAATTGAAAATGCTGTGTACGAAAAATATAAACATATGGAACAGTTATTACCTTATATACCTCCTGTGCATTATGGATATTTCAAAACACTGTCAAATAAAGAGCATAAATGAATAATAGCAATATCTTATGTTAAGTTTAACAATATATAAATATAATTACCATTCAAAATAAAAAAGGCTACTCCTATTTTATTTCTTGTTATTATTTATAAACAAAATTGGATTAATACTAAATATATTTTAAGTGATATCTAATTTTCCATAATGGAAATTCAATGATTTTTACAATTGACTAATAATGAAAATGGTGTAAGTCCATTTACGGTCCGTAAATATACATTATTTTAGTTAAATTCGCCTAAAAGAAATTTATATAATCAATTGACATATTGATAAATTAGTAGAAACATTGCTAGACTTGACATAATTAATTTATATTTTTAAATTGACTAATTTGCTAACCTTTAATTTTCTCGAAACAACATAAAATGTACTTGTACCACTTTCAAAATGTACAGTCCATTTATTGCCCTGACAGTAGTATCATACTTCGATGTTCGCACGTATTGGAGTCTAAGCATTTGGTAGCATTTTCCAGTGATGTGGAGAAGCGGCAATTAAATCTAACGTTTCCGGTGATGTTCAACCCGGTAACATGGGACACCCATCTGTTTCCCGTCTTCTTTGGCGGAAGCGTGATCAACGACGACCTCACCATCGAGTCGGTTCCATCAGTTCAGCTCGCTTATTTCATCACAGTCGACAGTTCGCGCCAGGATGCAATGTGAGTCACTTTATGTTTTCATCGAGTGTGATTCGGGGTATGTGTGGGAGTGAATCTATGAGAGAGAAAGAGAGAGAGAGAGAATGATCAACGGAAGATTGCCTGTGATCTTCGTTTATTGATATCGTAGTTGATAGGTAGGTATGCACATTGTGCACTTGCAAGGATGCAGTTTGTTGTGTAATAGCAATGAAAGCTATATTTAATGGATTTGTGGAGCATGATTCTAGGTATGTGTGAGCATGTCCGAGTGTGAATGTACAAGAGAGAGAGAGAAAGAGATTTATGAGCAGACAATTGCCTGCGGTCTTCGGCTATCGGTATCGCGGAATCAGAAACTGGTTGTTTGTTTGGTAGTTGAATGATGTGCGGGAGAGCGTGAGTGTATATGCCATGTGGTTGTAAGGTTGGATTTCAATTAAGCGATCAAAGCGAAAAGCGTAGCAAACTCGAAGAAAGCGTTTAAGCAGACGTGCATCTGTGACTTAACCCTTTCGAAATTAATTTTTTTGTTTAAGAAAATAAAAGAGGCAGGTTAGATTCCTAATACTTCAGGTGAAGAATTTATTCATTCACTTTTTGACAGGAAGAAATTGCGATACTAGATTTTAAGGAATGTAACAATAGAGGCCCATTCACAATGAAGCAATGTGCAAGAAATTTTAGTAGATTGATAATTAGAATCTACAATTGAACTTGGCTGGGACATATGTGTCCCAGCAGTCTCGAAAGGGTTAAAACAATAAGCATCAAGACAGATCCCTGGATACCAAATACTAACCTTTCCATTTAGGCGGCCACATATATCAACTGTGAGTGATGACACTTTATATATCGTATGCAATATTAACAAATTTCTTTACACATTTAACCGCGTTTTATTGAAACGTTTTAAATAAAAGTGAGATTCATTGGTCTTTTCAAGTTTAAGTTGGTATTTCATTGCCTCTTTTTTATACGCAGACGCGTTATCTGTATTTATACGCCGTGTAAACATAAAATTTGAATGACATGGTCACCGCTGACCGGCCTCTAAATTCTCGGTAGCGCCATGGTGATTACCTGTAACCAACGACGCCAAGCTCGGTACAAATGATAAGTATAGCTCTAAATTTTAGAATATTATCATCGTTACTGTAATAGTATGAAGAAACTAATGTACGACAGAACGTATAATACAAGAATAGCTTAATTATACACATAGTACGTATGCGTAAATATCATACGCGTATGTTACGATATATTGCATCAAAATACTTTAAACAAAAGAAAGCAAACTTGTATACATTTTCACAATATGTAAAAACTCTTTCGGTTCAATATTTTGCTTCTGTTCTGCGCAATCCTTTTCAAATTCTTTTTCTAACATGTTCTACAAAATCTTACCATAACACGTATCACATAATTACAAATTTTGATTAGTAAGAAAGCATGATTACATATTTATATTTTGTTTTTGTTAATATTTGTCGTTTGTTGTTATTACTTACTTACTACATCAAACGCAGAGCCATTTTTGTTTGATTGTCTATTTAGGCGATGCGTACATACAAAAAATACGCCTGTGTACGAGTAAGAGGCATCTAGTTTGAAACCTTACACTGAATACTTTCAATTTGGGTTTGCATTCAATTTCTTAATTGAACTTTCATTCCGTTTGAAACGTTTCCATACAATTCACTAAAAAAAATGTGTAAACATACTTTTTAATATAACACGATTTATAAAAGATCGTCTGTTGGAGGTCACACTGTCAGGTACCCATAGAATCACGCCACCTAAACAGAAAGTTTAATGTTGGTGCTCAGAGGCTGAGATGACTCTTAACGTTTCAATAAACATTACGCTGCATATTTTATCGAAGCATCGCGTTAGGTCTACTTGTCAGCTGTATCCCTTAACTATCCTTCCTTATCCTTTAACTTTAACAGCCATTTCCTTAATCCTTTTAATGTTTTGTTTTAAATTGAAAACATGCATTCGGGCCCTTAATCGTTTTTAATAAGTAATGAGTGCACTCGATACAAGCAGAGTAAATTGATTTGCTGTAAAATTGAAATCGATCATAACTTTAAACATTTTTTATATTTATTTATGTATTGAATGAGTCTCTGCTTGCAAAAGGTTTATATAAAATATTCTACAAGCAACATTCGCTTACAGAACGAATTACCAGCAACATTTTGAGGAACACTTTAGTATGGTACCTTCGGATCTTACATTCCGTTACAAAAAGTCAATAAATACTCAACAATTTGCAAGATGTGGGTAATAACTAGACATGAGTAGTAACAACATACGACAAGAACACAGTGCTACACGAGAGTTGGTTGTAAATAAAAACGATAGAATAGACAAAATATTTTCATTTTCTTGCAATATTGGTGTTTCTCGTAAGGAACTGAATAAATGTTATATAAAAAATGTCTTTACAAAAGATGTTGTGCGTCAATGGGGGTTGATCAGTTGACGTAAATGATCTTTCATGTCAGTCGAGTGGTCAAGGAAAGCTTTAATGGTAAATTCATTTTTTAAACGGATAGAGACATTTTTTTGTAGCACGATGGCATTCGTGGAGGGGAATTCAATGACCCGGAGAGATAATTTATTGTTGCGAAATGTTATGCGCTTATGAGTTTCAAAAAAGCCGAGTAACTGGGAGTCTCTGACTTAATTTTTGTTGCAGTGTGATGTACAGCCTAATAAGCGTTAAACGTCTTACAGCTAGTGTAAAAAGTATTTGTACACCGATCAATATCGAACAATACTTCGTTATATTGTAATGTATTCATGATTTTTTCAAAAGCACTGAGTTTATATGTAGCCTCGGTAACCTCTATAATAAAGTGCAACAAAATTTAACTGCAATTTAACAATACTTCTATTGCTTCTTTCGTAACTTCCACATGTTTGTGCCCCATTCTTCAACTACAGTTTTCAGTAAGGAAAAATGTCAAGCTCAATTGACGGTACAGTTATAACATTCCAAAATATATGAACGATGTCAATCATAACTCAAAAGTTTTTTACGTCATAAAGTCTCCTGTCAACACTTTGAACTAAAAACAGTACGAATACGTTTTGCTCATATATTTTTGTCGATTTTTTCTTTTGTCACATTAATTTCGCAAACTGTTTCAATAACAAATAATTCCATCGTATCCATTACAGAAATTTCTGAAAGTATAAATAAATTCATTTCTTATAAAAAAAAATCGTAAATAAACTATCGTTGCATGAAGAATTATCCAAAATTTGTTGTTATACGAATACTTTCTGCACTAACTGTATTTGACTCCCTCGAATCAGACGAATTCATAACGTTTTGCCACAATAAATAACTTCTTACGTCCGCTCATTGTATTCGATCTCACTAAACGCCAACGTCCTTAAAAAAATGAAGATGAATTCATAAATGGGATCAAGCACGACGTGAAATGTACACATTTACTCGTGTAATACTTATTGTGAAATATGTTGGTCAATAAGTACTCAAAAGTAAATGTGGGCCGCATTATATTATATTGGTCTCATTTTGTTCGCACCAAAATGATCAATATATTATGATCATTATCTTCGAGAAGATGTTAAAAATAAAATAGTTTGAGACTTTTGCATTAGTTGTTGCGAAATGAATGGTTGATGAACTATACAAAAAGTTCAATCATTTCTCTTGGTATACCAGTATATGCATTAATTATTCTTATTTTCATGTCTTCTCATGCCGATGACTGCGTTTTATAAACGTCTGTCAATTTATTGTTCCACCGCATCTAAATCCACCAATTTCGGAACACGTCATTTAAACGTGTTGTGCCGTTCATTTTACAATAAGTAATGCTTAGAAGTAATAGAAACGTGCGTTATCATCTGTCACCTGCCTGGACTCTCATTTCATCATTACGTTTCCTCCGATGTCCCTATCTTGGTTCCGCGGGTTACAAAGACTATCTACGAGTTTGGAAAAATAGTGTCCCTCTACCCAAACTGTCCCAATCAAATTCCAGCCAGAGGGATATTGTGCTAGATTTGACTATATCTCGAATATAAGCCACGAATTTCTTGTTTCATTCGAACAGCGGGGCTGCCTGGGAAGAAGCCTTTCTGAACGTCGTTGGTAAAGCCGAGGACGATGGCATCTTCAAGCATATCAGCACAGCGAGATTCGCGTCAAGAACGTTAGAATTGGAACTGGAAGCGAACACGAAGACAGTCGTCCCTTACTTCTCTAGCACTTTTGTCATCATGGGCTTGTTCTCTCTGATAACTTGCATGATGACAGACTGGGTACGCAGCAAACCTTGGCTCGGTCTTCTGGGAAATGTCTCCGCAGCAATGGCCACTGTCGCTGCCTTTGGTCTCTGCATGTATTTGGGAGTCGACTTCATCGGCATAAACTTGGCAGCACCATTTCTCATGATCGGTGAGTTTTAATAAATTCGCTTTACGTTCTAGCTATTTACAATCAAATTTTGGCATTTATTACGGAGAGTCTTTAGTAGGGAACATTTAGAATTACTGTTATAGAGGAAATGTGCGACGTTTGTCGAAAATGATTGTACATTGGCTTTCCATGCGTTCCTTATCATTTTTTCAGATATTCTACGTACTGTGTGCACGTGGTCTGTAATTTTATATATCAATTATTCTTAATATTTATTCATATTGTGGGAATTTATGTGATACAATAGATGTTTATTAAAATGAAATGAACAACAATAGAATATAAGATATTTCGCGTGTGTCAAATCGTTTCCCCGTGATGGTCTCATAGCGACCGCTTCTCGAGTGAAGCTCTTGCTCTTGCCTCTTATTAACAAATGAATCGTGGATCACACCATCGGTCGCTCATCTTATTTACTCCCCTAGCAACCAACTTATTCTCGAATCTTCCAAACACATGCGTACACATTACAACTTATTCTAGAATCTTCCAAACGCTCTATCGTTCATGCATACACACACACGCACGCACACACACACAATCGGGTGTTACCAATTCATATCGCGATACTACAATATATACACGAAATCGGTGGTATTGATAAAATATACACTGGTTTTCGTATATAATACATCACGTTTGTTTCTCATGAATTTCAGAAAATGTTTCGTTAACATTATATCGATATAAAATTTAATGAGAATTACGCGACGGTATATATGGAATTATATTGTAGGAACTAAATACATGAAACTAGAGAGTATAATATTTATAAACAATAATAACACAATTAAGACACTTTTGTCTTATTTCCTAATCTTTCGTCGTTTCTTCGTTTCGCCTTTTCGTCTTTACGCCGTTTCGTCTTCACGTCTTATCGTTCACTGACACCTAAGCAACCAAATAACACGATTCAACAAACTCGTCACCTGTGATACATCAATATAATAATTGAGGATCATAGGTGCCCTTTCCTCTCCAACTAGAGGACCCTGTATTTGAGATCCCACAATATTATAATAACAGCAATTATTGTGAAGAGGACGATTCATTTTGTAGAGTTTATATAGATTTAATATATACAGATGTAAATGAAAGAAGAAGAAATGCATATTTAGAAAATGTCACGAGTGCAACTAAAATAAGGCATGATGCCGTTATACATGGAAGAGTTCGCATTCTCATGAATGATGATAATTTACCGCTTCAAATGCCGATTACTAGTTAAACTTATTTTTATTCACAATTTCTTGAGAACTTACTTCATTTTCTCGAAAAAGATTTACTAAGTGCATAAATCATCACGTATAGCATTCACGCAGTTCGTCGAACACGACAAGGCGAGACAACTAAAAACCGCAAATCAGAATACAATGAATACGCTGACAATTCCTCTAAGCCATTGTCATTCAAGTTCACTATCAATATTATTACTTTTTACGAATTTATTTTGTTTAGACGCACGACCTATTTTCATTGATATACTTTTATTACTTTTATATTTTCCTCGGCATGCTTCCAAGCATTTAAGCTTCTCTTCAGGAGTCTGTGTTCTACTTTTTACGTTGTATTTACACGACGAAAAGTATGTGTGAAAACGCGTGCAAATATGATATACTTACATTGCGGTCTGTTTATTATTAGAATTGGGCACTGGTGTAAGAATCTTCTCCTTTGCGCAATCCGTTCTAACATCTGCACTTAAGATTTTAACATTAAACGCACCAAGCGGGGTTAAATGACCCCTTTCAAAATTTACTTTAAAATCGTACATTCATTATTATTTCTTTCTCTCAATTGACATTATGTAAATTCTTATATCATCTGATCATTCAATTTCTCGCTGTAATAAATTAGGAATTTCTTGCTGAAAATCAACGTTTATTTCATAAGGGGTCAAATGACCCCTCGTGCTAAGAAAAGGTACGTGTAAAGTACCGTTGTGTTTAGTGTTAATAAGGAATTTTCAAAGTTTGGCAAACATTATGCCGCTTCTTACACTAATTGCGGAACTGGATGTTCCTGTTTGTCCAGGAATTTCTCCTTTTCCACGTATATGTTGGCTGGCTAACGCCAGCCTCAAGAAGTTAGTCTACACAGTACACGGTTAGTGTAGAAAGTATTCGCACATCAATCAATATCGAACAATGAATGCTTCGGGAAATCGTAATTTATTGACTACTTTTTCATAATCGAAGAGTTTATATATACTTTCGGAAATCTCTGTAATAGATAGTTTTCTTTTCTTTATTGTAGTTCTTGCACGTTTTTGTCACATTTCTTAACAATCATTTTCAATAGTATGAAGTTTTGAACTCTATGGATTATGAATTATAATATTATGAGTAACGTAAACACAGCGTTGGTAAACATTCTGACGATGTCAGACATTATTAGGAGTGAATAACGTGATCTGTTTACGTTATAAACCTTTTTGTATATACCCGAGAAGAAGAAGTGTATAAATACTTGATCCTCTAATTTTTCTGTTAATTTTTCGTTTTCTTTTGTTAACTTACAAACTGTTTAAGCAATTCATTTTTTGTCATTGTATTTATTATAGGGATTTCCGAAAATATATGAAAACCAATTGTTTATAAAAATTAGTGAAGAAACTAGAATTCCCCAAAGTATTATTTAGAATTGATCAGTGTACATATACTTTCTACACTAACTGAACTACTGATGTCTTGTGTGTTCGTTTTATAATTTATTATGTTTTCTGTTTGAAGATTGATCATTTAATTGATTAACCGCTTTACATAACTTCACTCGGAATCCACTAATTTCATATTTTGTACAATCGAAATTGTAATCCACGCCATTTTTTCTTGTCTTGTAAGAACGGTGTGCGCATTTGGACCCAACTTCTTAATTTTGTATTTATGGACGGCAATTTTATTCTGAATACTATGACGGTCGCACTTTTCACAAAAAAGTTTGTTCTTGCCGCCGGTATGTAAGGACGTAAACTACTGGCTGCTGCCGGCACTTTTTTGCAAGTTTTGTACAATTTTGTACACAATCAATTTTGTTACAGATAAATTCAGTTGAGCTTAATTTTTTTAAAAGTACTACATATTTTACGCTGTTTCCTGGGATTTGTATTATCTTTTTTTTCTATTATATATATATATATCTTTTTTACAATTCAAATAAAATTGTGTTGTAGCATTTGCGGACAAAACCTCTTAATTGGTTCACATTTGCGCCTCTTAAAGTATATACTTGAAATTGTTCTTATTCCAATTATTAACCGTACGTAAAGTCAACTGATAACCGCTGCCTCAGTAAACTCATGTATGTGTAAACCAGCTGTTAACTTTTCAAAACATGTCTTACAAGGGAGGACGAGATTTGTGGATGAAAAATTGTATTTATATTTTATATAAAACTTTTATGGTTAAAAATATCAAACCGTACTTTGCCAAAAGTAGCGACACTGCGGTGCTGTTTTTAACTTGAGGAAATTTTTCTAATATATGTATAAGCACTCTGCAATTTACATGGTTTCCATCAAAGTGTGCTACTCAAGTGAGCAAGATAAATGATTAGTAGTAGATATTTCGTAGTTCATGCATTTCTACTATGTTATTTATATATATTTTTGCAACTTATATATATATAGATTATTATAAATAAATACTGCAAGTAGATTAATACATTTCAGTCGCGGTTTCGTATTACAGAAGATAATGGTTTTTTTTTTTTGGTAAGTTGTGCATGAAAACAATTGCCAACGTATAATTGAACTTTACAGTATCGGAAGCTGTAAAACGTTTCTCGACAAAGTCTGAAGCAAAGCTTAAGCGTCGTACTTATATCTCGTCGCTCTAACATTAATGCAGTTCTAGTGCCGATAATCCCGCAACGATGCAAGTCGTTTCGAACATGTTCAATTATTCTATCTCGCGAAACATCTGTTATGAAATCCCTGAAGCAAGATTTCGCAATTTATAGTGCTTTATCGACTTATCTTAAGACATGTGTATGAAAAGTCTAAAGTCACACATATGCATAATCTGGCGCCAATGTCTTAACGCAGCTCCTGAAAAGAAAGCTTAAATGCTTCAAAAGATGCCGATGAAGTTATAAATACCGTAAAGATCAACCAAAAGAAGGCATTCGTCTTAACCTAGCAAACTGAATAAAATTATTCGGTAATTGCCAGACGGCACGCATATGGCAATAAAAGGTCATTGTGATTAATTACAGCACAAAATGTAAGGTGACAGTTTTTGCAACTCGAATCTGCTATGTCGCGAATGGTTTCCGATATCGCGAATGACTCGTTCCGATTGGCCAGTGGCAGCTGCTTAAACAGGTATAGGCGCCGTGCAAGGCAATGAGTCAAATGCGGGTTAAACGTATTCGTGACGTGGCAATTCAGGCAATGCTACACGAATTCTAATTGGCAACAAGTTCAGCAAGCGTGCGTAGCCGCGCGAATTGGAATTGCCTCGATGCAGAAATGGCAGTGAAGGCACGAGTCTCACCAAGGCTGCTTCTATGAAGTATCATTGATTTTTACTAGAAAAGATTGACAGTGCAATGGGAAACACCTGAATTAAATGCAATTTTATCCAATTTTCTTGATAGCCTGCGCACAGTAGATATATCATTGTATTTAACCCTTTAGCACTTTGGACGCAACAAGTTACCGCACATTTGCACATGGTTTTAATAGTAGTAAAAGTATTTAACACACACCATTATTTATATTCACTATCTAACATTACAGTTGCTGTAATATCTTTTAATGCAATTGAGGCAATGTTGTGGTGTGTCGTGGTAGTTACCGTGATAAGTTGCATTTTTTTCATATTTTCTGATTGTTTGTTCACCTGCTTTCTTGTGTACTTGTTTAGCAACTGTACATTCCAATAGAAGTTTTTCTGACTATCTAATTGTGTGTTATAAGCTAATGCATACTACCCGCACTGTTACTGTGATGACATAATAACTCAGTGAATAACAATTTGCTAAATCTTGCGACTTAAATTTGTTCCCGAATACTTTCAATTCTATTAGAAGGAGACATCGTCCGTTATCTGCATCTTATATGCTAGCGCGTTGGTAATTTGGGCACGGCAATAAACTGAATTTAACCTGAAATAGACGGATTCTTTTTTTAAGAAAATGAAAAAGGAAAGTTTCATTTCCAATACTTCAGGTGAAGAATTTATTCATTATAATGGGGTAAAAGAAAAAAATATATTTTTTTTTACTTTAGTGCAAAGTTAAAGCCTGGTACATATATGTCCCATTAGTCTTATGAAGATTAAGACAAAATTTATGCTGAATTGATGCACATGTAGTGTATTATATGTAATAGCAAAAAAGGTAATATAAAAACAGCGTTTAAAAGCTAAAGGGTGTCTCAAAATGGACTGAATTTTTTTTTATTAATATACATTATTATTGTATACTATTATATACTTAACTTATTTAATTAATTTATTTATGTTATTGACGAAAACACAATACTTCCTGACACCAGTTGTCAAAGATTAGTACTCTATGTTCGCTAAAATAAATGGCGCGTAATTTAAAATGTCAGGTCATTTTGAGACACTCTTTATAAGACTGCTGGGACATCGTAATCCCGGTTTGAAAGACGGCTGGGATATAAATATCCCACCGCGTTTTGTATATAAAGAACTAAGTCATTTGAATTGACTAAATAAAAATATTCAAAAGAGAGCTAATAAAATACAAACCAAATCACTTTTTGAAAACTACCTATAAATGATGTTACAGCACTGATACTTTACACTTAACGGACTTTTTGCCAGGAAGAAAGTGTGGTACCAGATTTAAGGAACGTAACAATAGAGGCCCATCCATAATGAAGCAATGTGCAAGAAATGTTAGTAGATTGATAGTTAGAATCTACGATTAAATTTGACGAGGACATATGTGTTCCAACAGTCTCGAAAAGGTTAATTGGGTGATCATCGTGTTAATTGTGAATGTTGCATATGTATATGTGGGATTCTTTTAATGAGAGGATGACGAGAAATTACTAATACATGAGTTATTAAAGTTGATCAAAGTTAACAAGTATTTAGTGAAAGTAATGTAAGGAATGTATCAACCATCTGCTTCGATTGGCGTATCACGTCTGGCTGACCTTCGCTGCCGTCTTTCCTTCGACTCTGTGTCAGTTACCCTCCCGAAACCAAAAAACGAAAGAAGATAAGGTGCACGTGTTTCACACGCATTTACATCCCCACTTACATCCTACAATCGCTCTTTCTTCCATACCGCACACACACACACTACATCCTTCATATATATATATACATATACGATCGTGTTAATTGTGAATGTTGCATATCCTCATCCGTTGTATCCCATATATATATATCAGGGGGTCCGCGGGTGCTCAAAATGAGGGGTGCCTGCGCTTCGGCTGGGGTCAAATCGAGATCCCATAAGCTCATGGTGATTAGGTACCTGTGACTTCGCGTAGCCGGAATTAAGTCGGATCAGGTAGCGACCTCGAAAATTTCTAGTACCTGCGAGTTTGGGATACATACATATGACCGGAAACACGAGACGGAACGAAGCATGAACTGACCCTTCATTATCTGACCGTGAATATTTTACTTAAACATTTTAATAGACTACCGAGATATTCTGTACAATTTTCTGGCATTGGTTGACAAAGTTGTACTATTTAACGAATTGAAAACTGCAAAATTGAATATTAGTTTCAATAGTTAGATAGCTCTATGATATGTATACTGTTATGTCATAAATGAGAAGTTACACTTATTTTCCCAGAAGCATCCACTGATATCAGACTAAGTTGAATTTAATTAAGAATTTCTTTGAAGTAGAGTTTTATTCCACGATCAACGTATAAAAGTTGCAATGATTCTTGTACCTCTGAATTTAAAATGACGATTGACTGATTTATAGTAGAGTAGCTCTGAATATAATTGAAATAATGGGGTAAATGTAATTTTGATCTCCATGACAACGAATTTGTTCCAGAATCTTCTTATTGGTATTACACTACCACATATATAAATGATTCAATAATTAAACATTTTCATGAAAACAATGTATATTATGAAAACGAAGTACTGTATGTATACCATATTAAAATACGTTAAGCATGAGTGAGGCAGGCGATCGCAACATCCGCAGTACATGTTAATTGTTTTGCTATCCAATTTTTGGAACTATAGACAGGTGTAACGCTATCATACCATTAGATATAAACAATAGTGTTACTAAATTTGTCTTCTAATCACTTATATTCAAGAAAACTTTTGAGGAGTTACGAAGCGGGAAAAGACCATGGTGGTCATCCGTGGCCATAAGTAAAATAAACCCATTCTGAGTATGGACATGATCTCATAAGACCCCACCTTTTTAACATTTTTTTGATACTTTAACGTTTAATTATTAATTTTAATTTTTTAATATGTGAAGCAAAGTTCTTGTTAGTTGAGAGGCATTTCGTCTTAATGACTGACTTTTACACTGTAACCATTTTCACCATTTACTCCGTCTCGGAACCATGAGGTTCCTTTTTCAAGAGCCGATATAATAAATAAAAACTTTTCGCAACGTTTTGATAAACTAAGAAAATTTAAATGTTACGTATGAAACGAACTGAGGAGATGGCTGTATGTGTTGGGTATGTGTTGATTACACACTGAATGGCTTTAACCGTTCTATTGACAGCGGGTCGATGTGTCATCTTCGTACGTTACGTTTAGATTATCGCTACTTGGAGTGTGAACTAACTTTCGCTTCACATAGTTGTTACCTCTGAAGCATAGTCGTCTTGCACTTTCGTACTTCTCTGTGGCAGAACATATTTCGTCGATTTGATGAGGGAAAGCGAAAAAGGGACGGAACGATATGTTAAATGTGCGTGAAAACCTTTCATACTGCAAGCTTCGTGCAGAACGAGTATAACATTGAAAATATTATTATTAAGATTACAACTTCGCTTTCAGCTTTAAAAAAATATATTAACAATTAATTTATGAAACATTAACATCGACATTAGGTTTCCACGCGCATTTTATAAAATTAAAATATCAAAGTTTACATTATATATAATTAAATCTGTAGCTACACTGAAATTGTATTCCGTGTCTTTTAAGTTTGAAATGAATAAATGGTAACATTCTGCTATAGGAAAGCTTTTTCTTTTTTGTAAAGCTATTTATGGAAGCCTATCGAATTGGCTGCGGCATTCTTCTCACGTACTGCGTAGATGTGTCTACCAGCAAAGGGATAAATAATACGTATTAAAATAATTGCTATGTAACTCACATCTACGTGAATTACAACACATATGTATGTTTAAAGGACAGTCGGTTACAAACCAGTTATATGTTTAGAATAAAGAAAATTCTCTTATAGCTTCCTGAGAGCGGAATGTGAATGTTGGAATCAACGTGTTAACGGTAAAAAAAAGGACATATAAAGGGTGTCTCAAAATGGACTGACATTTTAATTTATTCATAAATCGTATTATTTATTTACAAAAAAATACGAATGCTTTTTTTTCTTACTTTTCATACAATAAACGCATATATATTACATTGCAACAACGAAAAATGTAAAAAATACCATTTATTTAAATTTGTTTTAATTTACTTTGTGGATAAAATCGGTAAAAAGCACTTATAATTCACACAAATTAACACAAATAATTTTTTATGATCCTTTACAGGAGTGGTTTGCGATATAAAGCGCGTGAATTCGCTTTTTACAAATAGAGCAAATTAACCCCTTGCTGTACTTTGACGAGTCTGACTCGTGATGAGAATTTCGGGTCAAACACGAATATCACGAGTCTGACTCGTGATCAAAATTTATGTATTGGATTAGAAATATAGACATGAAAAAAAAATTGAAGCACTTTCAAAATTGGTGGTCTTAAATTCATTTCAATTCCACAAGAGCATCATCGCATGAAATGAATAAGCAGACAACTACTTCAGAGGCAATCGTAGGATATAATTTGTTTCAAGTTCCGACAATACGTCTCAGCCGCTTTGGCTCCTTTCATGAATATTTCTGCTCATTGTTTGGGCCTAAATTCTGCCGAGTTAAATGGTACAGCAAGGGGTTAAGTTTACTGAATCAGGACAGCGTTGTTGCACTCTCCGGAAGCTTGGCATAAAAAAAAAGGAACGTTATCGGGTTCCTCCCAATTCCGGCAGAAGATATGAGTTGACTTAGCAGTCAAACGGTTATTATCGTGTAATTCTCCATGACCAAACCTCAATATTTCCTGGTACCAGTTGTCAAAGATTAGTGCTCTATGTTCACTACAAAAAAGTGGCTCGTAATTTCAAATGTCAGGTCATTTTGAGAGACTCTTTATAACGCAGACGGAAAGCGAAGGATTGTACATCTAAATATTTGTACCCTCATTACAAGTCTACATTGGTCACAGTACGAAAATGAGTATAAGTGATTTGAACATGTACGTTGTATTAAAGTTTTCGGAATGTAGCAATGTTTGCAAACAGCACGTTAAAGGCATGAAAGGTATTTTGCACGTGCTTTACAAATGCTTTACAACTTCAACGTTGTTACAAAGAAGACAAATTAAATTTACTACGTAAATCGTCTGAATCGTAAATAAAAATTCTGCTGTTAGGTTGCAATTATTTATTTACTTATTGACGATTTTGACTAGCGACTATCGTTGGTACCAACTATACTGTTCAGGCTTTCGCAAGAACTCGTACTATTTTGCATAGACTTACATTACCGGTGTTGTAACAGTTGATATACATATGTTGCTCACGTTTGCTCGTCAAAAATAAAGCGTAGTGGAACCCATAATAATATTATTGCGAGTCATGTCAACGTACGATCTTTCTCAGTATTTAGTTACATATCACTGATTAAATTCCACCGTCCAATGGTGTGTAATACATTTTTATTAACCCGCATATTTTTCAATGTCTTTCGATTTCGCAATAGAATTACTCACCATTTTAACGCAGCTTGCAATCATTGACGCGACTTTGAACCTTTGTTCTCGTATTTGTTCTACGTGCATAACCATAATAAAATTTCGCTATCAATGATTTGCCACAATATAAAATGACCAAAGTGTCGGAAAAAGCACAAATATCAATCGACAAACATCAGGATTTATTAATATACGATCACACTTTACAATAAAACTGTTATAAAGAAACGTAATATCCATGATTATCCGTCGACGTCTAAACGATTTTATTAGCCTGATGCCACTATTGTCACCAGCAATAATTGACATGGACATTTCATTTGCACATTTCCTAGATACGCAGCCATGTTTTACGGCAAAAATTTATGGAGTAAATAAATAGTCACAGTCACCTATTACAATTTCGACGGTTTTATATATACTTTGAAAATGGAGCCACCTAAATTCGTTGAATTTCAAAAAATTCACTAAGACCTGCGGAAGTTACATTTATTGATTAACATTGATCCTTATTTTATGAATGTGATTTAGTTATTTTATTATTTCCATTTAAATGTAATAATTGTTAAAAAAAAATGCCTTCAATTGAATGCTATTAAATTGTAACAATCAAGTTATTTACCTTTTTTACACTAGCCATTAATTTTGGAAAATATTGATAGTTGTGTCCATGTATATATATTTATGAAAAACAGTGTTAACGATTATTGTTTTTAATTATCAATTATCAAGGAGAATGCAGAGGCAGTAAGAAGCAAACATTATATATTTCCAACTTAAGCGTTTGTTGTTGACTTATTCTAAAAAAAAATGAGAGAGCGGAAAGAAACAAACATAAATAAATAAAAATTGAACGTAAGGAAAAAAAATAAAGGAAAAAACGTAACAATCAATGAAAAAGAATAGTAATATAAATACTCAAGATCTTACGTGACACTAACAAAAAAAATTATTTTAGGCTTTCTAAAATAAAATTATTGTGTTTACTACGTTCCGTTTCATACCAAACCGAGTTATAATGTATATACATATATGAATAAAAGGGAATATATGTATTGTAAATTCATGTATTAAAGTTCACATACTTCAAACTAAAAATAAAATTAACAATTATATTTTTCAGTAACACTAAACAATAACATTTTCAGCACTAACACGGACGTATTTGAAACCCAACACTTAACTTTTTGTTTGGTGTCGCTTTCTGCAACTTTTGCTCAAATTCTTTTCTCTTCTCTATTAGATTAAAAGTCTTTATCTGGTCCCATTGAAGTCATATAGTGTACGTTATGTCATATAGTTGTTGCAATTATAAATTTACAAATAACTACTTTCCTTATTTCATCATATCCAATCTAGTTTAATTTGGTTTAAATGTATATGTTTTAAACGTATTGGCAGAGTTTCAAAAAATGTTGAATGCGTAAGAGTATTATTTATAAACTGTTATTATAGCATATCATGTACAGGGAAAATTCCCTTTTAGTTTCAAGGAAAACAGCATGACGCCAAAGTTTGTGGTATATACGCGTTGTCTACGTTTATTAACTCACACTGTATGGAAACCGTGTTGCAAGAACATCATGTTATAAGAAGCTTGTCATTATTTTTATACCATATTACATTAAAACCTTGATTTTATAGTACCTTCTTCTAACAGGGTTGAGTATAATTTGACATTTCCATCGATACGCATGCCGTTTGACAGTGCTCAAATGCTTTCATGACCCACGGTATGTTCTTATCTCGGAAAAGTCTTTTCCAGAACGATGAAGAAAAATCTGTAATTGTCAACGAACTTTCCCCTTGTCACAAGTCAGCATTGCACAACGCACAAAGCAATGAATACAAAAATGTCGTGCTCCAGAAATATGTTTGTCGCTGAATGTATCCTTGGTACAGCGGAACGAATATTATGCCTCCCTCGATGTCGTAAGAATATTTCTTATTAGCGGTGTGCGACCCGCGTTGCATACATGATTCCCTGTCGTACAACGATATCGTCTGTTCGTCCATGTTGTCTGACCTTCGCACTTGTTCGTGCCCGAAATTGTGCCACGTTAAATAGCCAATTGAAGATAGAATCGCAGACAGTCTTCGTTATTAACAGAGCTTGCCCGCGTCCTTAATGCACCTCGTTCCTTCTATATGACATTTAGGATTGTGAAATGTTAAAAGATTATTGAAGCTCTTATTATATTTGGTGGATGTTTACTACTGTGTTCTTCGGAAACCCGACCTGTTCGGGACGCTTGAGTCTTTTCTTCAGAAGTCCACAAATAGTTCATCTTGTCGCAATCTGCTGACGACTGTGTAAATGAAATAGTGCTTGATATGTCGGTCAACCAATTAATTTATTATTAAATGTACTTAATATGCAGAACCTTTCAATTCGACGTTTCGACACTTTATACTGGCATCGTCACGAAATTATTTTTCCATTTAATTAAATTCGAGAAAGAAACGGAAAAAAATGAAATAACGGTCACTAGGAAAAAAGGAAAAATGTTTGAAAGCCGTCTCAGTAAATTTGATAATATTATACGACTTTTAAAGCCAACCTAAATCATTGTGATAGATATAATTATGCCCGCTTCGAAACAATAATGTAAATAAAGTTGGTAAACAGAAAACTAATTGATTACTAAGTGTGCCGAATGTACACAATACTTAATTGAAGTACTAAAGCACCGAGTTCAAATGTTGCGTGATAACAGCACACTTAATGATTAATTCATTCGTCAACCGATGTGCTAGCCACAATTTATTTACACAGCCATTTTGATGTCATCATCATTGCATTTATCACAATGTATAAAAATCTTTAAAATACATAATATAAATAATTTTCCAATCTTTCAAACTATCAAAAGTTAAGCGAAATACATCAAACAAATTTGCAATGTGTTATAATGTTCGGAATATATAATATAAAAATCGCGCAATCTTTTAAACTGTCAAAGGTTAAACACAAATCGAGCAAATGCAAATGCATCGGGATAAATTATAAAAATGTATCATTATAAAAACAGCGTAGAGGGAGAATATTTACGTTACGAAATGAATTAATATACATATCTGGCACGAACGTTTCAGAACTAGCGGCTAATAGTGGATACAACCGCTTACCAATTCTGAACACGTGAGTCAAAGTTGAATTGAAATGCCGACGCGTGCGTTGGTACCTGTGCGTTTCAGCGAAGGTGTCACTTTCATTCAGCTGCGCTAAAGAGAGCCATTCCATATACTGGTTTTCAAGACGACTTTCCAATTACTTTGTCCCATATTGATCAAGATAAAGACGAGTCGTAATTGCAGCATCGGCATTTGCGTACTAGGCAATTAACTTTAACGCGTGTAGAGTTACGGGCTGATTATTTTTCCTGCGTAATCTTCTTCAGAGAGGAATATTGTGAGACTTGCTGTTTTTTTTTTTTGTAATTCTATACTTTTATCAGCGAGTAATCGCAGACAAAGATGTACGTAATTAAATGTTTCAATGATTAAATAACGGGTGTCTGTTAATTATTCAACTATTTACCGCGATTTATGAAAATAGTAATAATATGAACCAGTCGTAAATTAAAATTTTTAATGTACCTAGATGCGAAATGAGTTTATGTATAGTATAATATTATAACATAATTAATTAAGCATAACTATTTAATTAAACATATGTTTTATATCGAAATATTCAAAATGATGTCAGTGAAATCTTCTGTACTTTATGCGCTTCATACGAAAGAGTGAATAGATAGATACATTCTTTACTTTAACCACACAGCCAAGAAATTTATACTTGATTTGCATTTCATCTAAATCCATGAATCTAATTTAATGCTATGATTGAACTCATTTACTCATTCCATTCTTTCGCTCATCTTCTATTTGTCCAGTTTATTGTTTCTGTTTGTGTCTTATCTCAATTCCGTTGACTCTTTTACTATATTGCTTCTTCTTATAATTTTACTGTACATCCCCTATTTGCTTCCACATTTTTTCATGTTCTTGTGTCATTATTCTATCCTTCCAACTTTTTTTCGTTTATTGTATCGTGAAACTTGACTCCTCGATATGTAGTTTAAACTTTGTGGATTGTTTCATTTAACAATAATCCTCGAGTTCGAATTCTCTGAATGAATGTGGTATACACAGTTCACCATATAAATTAACTTACCGTGGTACCCTTGTTTTCACTTACTGTGGTACACTTTGTTGTCCACATAATTACGATTTCATTATTCCCGAAGACGCAGAGAAACATATTCTTTATCATAGAAAATCTGAGATATTCAATTACGGTCCAAATTAAAATAGGAGAAATTAATTTTGACTCTACGTTTCGACAAATTTCATGTGTTCTTCTCAGGGAAACTTTCTGGTATGTCAATTATTAGTAAAACTGTCACAATTTAACAAATAAACTGCTACGGTTTAACCAATGGTATTATCGAGAAAAACACTTAGATTTTGTCAAAACATAGCGTGGAAATTGAATTTGCCTTCTTTTTATTTTTTCTCCGACCGAAAACCCGTACGCGAGATGCTCCATTATAAATATTAAGAAAAGATCACGCCCAATTTTACACATATACACGCGTTTTATAGAGAATTGAATAACTTTTCAGGCGTTGCTAAATCAGCAATTTCGTAGCATCAAACTCGTGTTATTAAGCTTTAAACTTCATATTTAATATAAATCAAATAATTTGAATTAAATGCATCTTTAAATCGCTAATATCGATCAAGTACACGAGAGACATAATCATAAGAAAATAATACTTCTAAACAGTGGTGAATTCTTGTAACACACTTAAACTCGAGCATTTGAGATTCAAAACATAAACCGTGTCGTATTTGGTCCAGTTTTTGACACGCTCAACATAATCAGTATCTGCTCCCTGCTCGAGTATATATCATTTCTAATTGCTAAACTCTGCACTTTCATTATTCACAGACACATTGTGTCACAAACAAAATAATTTTCTTAAAGTTGGAAAAAAAATGGAAAAATTACAATTTATAGAAATTGCGACAAAAAGTGAAAATCATTTATTTTAAACTACTTATTTTGACCTGTAATGACAATTTAAATAATAAGCTTCGCAGATTTAGGAAAGTTATAAAATGCTGAAAACTTAATCGAAATCAGTTAATATGCCTATGTGTTACAAAAGTTAAAAATCATGAAAATAACAGTATTTTGGGACTTTCGCCCTACAAACAAATAAGTCTATCAATTAAGATTATATTTCCGACGATATTTTAGCACATATATAACTAAACTAAATCTACAAAAATGTTGTTTGAAATTTCATTGAGAGTAAAATTAGAAAAAGTTATAATAAACGATCTTTCGTATTTTTTCGTAAATCCTATAAACTGCAATATTTTCATGACTTTCCTTATACACCATTTAGCAAACGCACTCTTTTATTCTCTTAAAAAATGCAAGTCGTATTGTCGAATTGAAGAAAGTTATTATGTTTGTTTTGATTCTTAATTTGTCGCGCTATTTAGATAAACGTAAATATATAATATACTACGAAAATGTGCAAAAGCTAAAATCGATTACGGTTGTTTCCATTGAAGAATTTGACAAAGATCATTTTATTGTTTGTTCCATTAAATTTTTCATTTAACATGACTTCACCTACGATCACCATCTAGAAACGTATTAACTCAAGAGAGCAAGAATGGTCTGAACAAATGTCCCTGAGTGTATAATTGGCGTTTGTCTTCAAGAAGAGTCATTTCACGCAATTGAAACAGTCGCCATCGTCTGCGATAACATTTAAGTTCATACAATAAAGCGCGATAAGGAGGAAGGGATCGGTGAACATGTGACAATTAAGTAACCTTCATAAAGTATTATAGCAAGGGCATGTCTCGTGAAGAAAATTTCTCCATTCTTTAGTATACTTAACAGAGACTTTCATCCTTCGTATTTTCTTAAAGCAATACAATTTATTCTTACATTTTTGTTAGACACGTGCATTAGGAATAAATAAACTTAGGAGACCCTTGAACAGTTGAACGATGCAACAAAATTATGATTATTAATACTATTATTGGTTTAATCTGAATAGTTTTTAATAATAGTGGTAGTCCTTTTCAAATTAATTATTTATCCATATGCGCGTTACATGATGGATGACCAGACCTGTAAAATGAAATCAGTATTAGAATTCGCAATTATTTTACAAAGATATTCTTACGTACCGACTACACCATATGTGTAAATAGATAACACACATGGTGGAATAAAAATCTTTTTTAACCCTCTATGAGCCCGCGTGACTTTGAAGTCACATATCGATAAATCGATATTTTATTAAATAGTTTATTTTTTTTTACTAGATGGCGTATACATCTTGTTATATAATGTCTCCTTAGTAACCAATAACATGCTTGATGCGGTTATCAGCTCTAACCTGAAATGTCAAAGTAAATGCCTTTGCAAGTTGTCTGCAAATAGAAGCCAAAGGAACCGTCTTGTGCAATTATCATTATTTCTTCTTCTGTCGGTGTTTGTTAAACAAATAAGCGTCCGTAATAGCTTTAGTTTGTATATCTATAATGTCTTATTTATGTGCATTTAAACAATCATTTTATTACTATTTTCATGTAATATAACTTTGTGACTTTCAAGACACAATGGGCTGTAATGGTAGGGTACGGTGTATTTGCGATAACGTTTGTGTTTTCTTTGCTTTTTAGTTTTATATACCAGGGGCCCAAAATATGGATACAAAATCATATAAAAATAAAAGAGAAATAGGAATAAGAAGTATTAGCAATATTAAATCCGAAGATTCTTTATCAGATTCTGATTCTAACGAAGATCATCCAACAGTATTTGCCCGACGACTTACAAAATATTATTGATAGCGGCCATGAATTTAGTAGTAAAAAATCATCAGATAAGCAAATGCAACGTATATCTATGTTTAATGCCAAACGCCAACTGTTTTATGGAATTCCATACTTAAGCTCTTATACACACAAGTGCAAACGTTATAAGCCGTTGTTACTTTATAGTTACAAAATGTATACGTTATAATAAAATTGTTGAAATTGCTGAATTCGTTGTTAATATGTATTTCGAGGTTGATATAACATTACATAGATTTTTTGATTTAACATTACATAGATTTTGTACAGCCACCAAAAAAAATCGGTCCATAGAGAGTTAACACGTTGACTGCCGTGCGTATTTTGCCGTATTAGAACGGCGATACTATAAAATACTACAGCGTTTAACTGAATTATGCAAAATGTAAATAATGTGCAAGTATTGGAGACCAAAGAATCGCATCACTATTCTAACAATAACTGCATTTATGAAATAATTATTACTACCCATTGCGAATATTTTGGATCTTCAGTAAAATTTCTTGCGCCGGTCACCGGTGACCCCCACGGCAGCCAACGTGTTAATGATACAAGCTGCTACTTCCTAAAATCCCAAAGAACATTGTAGACAAAGGTATGACATTTTTATCCAAGTTACATTATTCTCGTCCAATTCTTATTAGCACAGTTTTAAAACATAGACTTCACCCATGGGCAAGCAATTACCATTTTAACTCAAGACAAATGTAAGCAAAAATTAAACATTAGTACGAGGGATATTGAAAGGAAAAAAAGGATGGACATACGACGTGGTACGCCACATGATGGGGCGAGAGAATGTGTTCGTGTGTGTGAAGTGTCGAGTGATAAGAAACAAGTGACGACTATCAAGAGCGTAGGGCGAGAGCTACGGATACGGAGAATCAAAAGTTGTCGTATCAAAACAGACTATATACGAGGTGTGTTCAAGAGTAACGGGAATTTTGTCATTTCGCGGTTTGTATCAGTTCAATTCGCGCGATTTTTTCATTGTGTGTTGTTAAACATGTCTGAAAAGTATATGTACATTATTAACCATATCGGATGTTTAGTCTGTTTTCAGCAGTCAAAACCATTACATGTGTTTTGGTGCGATCAGTGATTATTTATTTCAATAAAAAATGGAGCAGAGAATTTGCATTAAGTTTTGCTGTAAGAATGGAATAAAGTGCAGCAGTACAACGCCGTTTGGATGAAACAATCCGAAAAAAACGTCCGGATTTGTGGCGAAGCAAATCATGGTTTTTGCACCTCGGCAATCCATCTGCTCACACTTCATTGCTTATTCGTGAATTTTTGGCCGAAAACAACACTGTAATGATGCCCCAGCCTCCATACTTGCCAGATATGGCCACGTGTCACTTTTTTCTGTTCCTAAAAATAAAGAGAACCATAAAAGGCCAACGTTTTGCAAACATAGATGAGATTAAAAGCGCATCGCTGAGAAAGCTAAACGCTATCCCAAAAAATCGATTTCCAGAAATGTTTCGGGGATTGGAAGAAGCGCTGGCATAAATGCATAATATCTAATCGGGACTATTTTCAAGGGGATACAATTAATGTAGACGAATAAATAAAATTATTTCCAAAAAACGAAAACTCCTGTTATTATTTGAACACAGTTCGTATTTTATTTGTACTCTCAATCGATGTATGCCCCTGCGATAACATTATTATACATTTGTCTATCCAATTGTTAATACAAGACCCCAGAGGAACATTGTAGACAAAGTTACGCCTGTAAAATTCACGGCAATCACACCGCCACAATGATTGGCACGATGAATCACGCACGTATATAAAGTGGCGGCAATAACACACTCTTTATGCCAACAACGGCATAGCTTCGTTATTATAATGATGCAGCCACCGTATGCAGAATGACGGATGAGTAACGACAAATCCTGTATTTTCTTTCGGTTAAAAGCTTGACTCACCCAATAACGCGTTATTATCATTAACGCTCGTGAGAATACAGATGAGGCGGCGTCTGTTGGACATCCATAATACAGTAGGGCCGCGGTTGTCAGAACTAATGAAAATACATAAATGTTCGGAAAAGCAAGAAGCGAGCACAGAAAGTCAAGAGAAAGAATCATACATACGTGATGTTTTACAAACCTAACACTTTGAGGATCGCTCACGAGTTTTCTCGTGTTTCGTGCCCCAACTGTTACGGACCATTCACGAGTTTTCTCATGTTTTCTACATGCTGTCTTTAGATGTCACTTACTTTGATACATTGTATCCATTTTGCCTATTTAATAATTATCATAACTTTTTCACTTAAAACATAAATTTGTATCAAATTTATAGAAATTGTAAAATAGGATGCATTTTAGGTATTATTTAAAAAAAATGTTTAAAAACTTATTTAAAGAAATCATAAAATTTTATTTAAAATCAATTTTATCCGAGTTTCTAGTAGTTTTTTAAAGTGTGATATTGCGTAAAGCACCGGTAAATAAGCGAAAAAAAACGTGAAGGCAATCGAGTTTAATGTATTGAGTATTGATGTAAATACTTAATACTTTGCGAGCCGCTGTCACGTATACATAACTTGTTCTTGCCAACCGTTATCGGCCGCTATCACGTACGCATGACTTTTTTCTCCAGCGGTGATGCTTAATTTCCATGTTTCTGCAGGGAGATACATTATTGCAGGGCAATGTTTCACGATCAGGGAACTGTGATTTCAACTGTCTTGCCCTTCCAATTTACCAGATTGTGTTTTATTGAAATCTCTGTCGATCGCATCGAAGCGGCTGCTTGTTTGGTTAGTTTGACACTGTCTTTCGCTGCCTTCGCATATCGGAAGATTACATTAAATTTATTAAACATTATAAAATATCCTTCGAAATATCATACAATGAGGAAATATATGCTGATCCGTTATAAGACGTAGATAATAGTTCTGATAGCGATAGTAATAGTCATTTGGACAGTGGGAGCAATATGATTGTGAGACGATTCAAGAATAATGGAAGATCCTAAGGGTTACATTTTTTAAGTAAAACGTTTAAGTAATAATTTAAAAATGTAAAATTATATAATAAAAATGGTGTAACAGTTACCTTAATGCATTCTTTAACAATAATTCTATTGCAACTACTTATGTTACGCAACTATAAATGTGCGGCCGGCAAAGTTTAAGTGCGTTTGCCGTGTATATGTTACCGTGAATGACCGAAATTGGAGAATGTCGACTTTCACCGGTGAACAGATACCAAATACGTCGGTGAAAGATCGAATATTTCATTACATTATTGTACATTTGGACCCTCTCCTGTGTGTGTCGACAATCACAGATATGCTCTGGTGGAGGTCCAAAACAGAAGAGTCAAAAAACAAGCGACTGGCTCTCTCCGGCCAAATCCTTTGTTCTGCTCGGAGTCAATCAGCTTTGTCAGTCTTATGCAAGCTTTGATAACGCGAGCAACGTTTCCTTCATTTTCTTTCCGATACCCTAATTTATACTAAATGGATACGTGTAGTAAATCGTGGTCTTTTTCTTGAAAAGTTAAATGCATTAATTGCAGGTAAACGAGAAGACAATTGTTTTTATTTTTCTCAAGAAAAGTGTTCTAAAATACTTTCTGAAGTGGTTTCTGCTAAAATTAAATGCGGCACACCTTTGGATTATAGACAATTAAAACGTTTTGATGTTTTAAAAATGAATGATGAAGAGAAGTTAATTGTACCATTAAAACCAGGGGAAACAAACATACAGTATTATTTTACCAATGAAGAATTGTACGGTATACTATATGAAACTCACACCAGAATAGGCCACGGAGGAAGAACGCATATGCTTAAAGAGTTGCAAGTTAAATACAAAAATATTACATATGAAGTTGTAATGTTGTATTTAAATTTATGCAAACAATGTCAAATGAAATACAGTGCACCTAAGAAAGGTATTATTGTGAAGCCAATGGTTAGTTCTGAATCAACATTCACCATTAGTGCATGGTGAATGTCAACATTTACCGGTGTAAGTCAGAAATAAGGGTATTTAGCAAATATTTCGGACATGCACTAAGCGACTATGTGAATGTTGACATTCACCGGTGAAAGTCGACATTCTCCAGATTTCGGTCATTCACGGTACATATACACGTCAGACAAAATCTCTATTGTGGTGCGTATGACGTGTATACACGTCGTGTAAAATAAAAAATTACCATTGACTATCAAAACTCGAAATTTCGATAAAATACAATAAGAATATTATTTGGTGATATGTTTCCTTTATATTACCAACAAAACCGCTAAGTATTTTATATTGCGAAACCAATTACATACGTAAGCCGTGACTTGGACGGCAAGCGTTGATTTGCGAAGAAATTGTAGTAAGCAATTAATTGAATTTGAGTAAACAATTAACAGTGCCAAAACTGGCCCTTTGTTCTACAAGACGGAGTCCTAGATGTTCTTGAATTGAATACAAGAATCCGAAACATTCGATCCAAAACCTCTCTCCTCCACACTTTTGAAGCGTCTGAAGTAAACCTGTTTAGTTTCACAGTTATTATCAAAATAAAGCGTAAGCTATGAAAAATAGCTAAATTTGCATGATATAATAATAACGATAGTACGATAAATTACTAAATTTACCCTCCAGATGAGTGATTCAGACAGCAGTAGTAGCAAAATTTATAATAGCACCGTTTGTCCTGCATTCGACGTGTATACACGTCATTGCTTGATTTAAATTCCGCGCCCTGTGGAGGATTCCTAGAAATAAATTCCGCCCTTAACTGGTTAATAGAAATACCATTTTTGTATGTGACTTCAGTCACACTTGTCTCTAAAGGATTAGAGGACAAAGTAACCGAAGGGAGGTGCACTCTCAGAACTCCCAGTCTTGATGACGCAGATTTTAACACGTTGACTACCGTGGTGGTGATCGGTGACCGGCGCAAAAGGTCTTACGAAAAATTCAAAAAATACCCAGTCGGTAGTATTTACAATTTTGCAAATGCAATTAATATTGAACAGTGATTAAATTCTTTGGTCCCCGATACCTTCGCATTATTTTCATTTTGCACAATTCAATCGTATACTATAGCACTTCATCACGCTGCGGTTTTAACCACTTGACATACAATGACGTCTCGAAAACGTCATTCATTTCATGTGCCATTGTAGACTTTGACGTTTCCGAGACGTCAAGAATTATCTTCGGCGAAGACTGGGAAGTATACTATTAGATTATCTGTTTCGGTCGTGCATCAATGCTGTTTTGTTTAGACTGTTGAAGATGCTTTTCCCCTTTCAACAGTACCTTATTGAATGTTATCGGTATTTAACCCTTCCGTTACTATGGTCAACTATAGTCGCCCTCCACGATACCCTACTTCTATATATCTTGGCACATTTACGATGGTCCCGTATGTTGCCTTTTTTTTTTAGAGAGCATAGCATCGTTGCACGCGTCTATTCTCAATCAATCGTGCCTTCCGTCAGATATGTTCTTTTCCTCAACAATTTGTTATCGAAACATTTTTAGGCGTAAGCATAAGTCCAAATTGTGGACAGAACCGCCGTAGCGAAAGGGTTAAATTAAATGGTATCCTACGGACGCGTCGGCACATTTTATTTGTATGTCAAGGGGTTAATATAGTAAAACACACGCGGCAACCCTCCAGAAGCCAATAACGCTTTCGGAAACTCTACCTGCGAATGTCTCGAACGTTAAAAAAAATACCGTTTTTGGTTCTGTCAACAGGAATCGGGATCGATGATACGTTTGTGATGCTTGCTGCGTGGAGACGGACGAGTATCACGAAACCTGTGCCGGAAAGGATGGCCGCAACTTTAAGTGAAGCCGCTGTGTCGATAACGATTACCTCGTTGACCGATATGATATCCTTCTTCATCGGCATCCTTTCGCCGTTTCCGTCGGTTCAAATATTCTGCGTTTATTCTGGTGCGTATTGTTTCACTACACACTTCTTTCATGGCGGCAGTTTTTGTATAGACAGATATGTTTCTTGATCACTTGATAAACTTTGCATATCACAAATGGTGTACATATATACGCACATAACCGATGGCAATTTTTTTCGTACTTTTTTACAAAATATAAAAGTTTGAAACGTTTTTAATACGAGTGTTACATTTTCATAATACACCAATATGAAGCAGAGTCCAAACAAAATAGAAAAATTTCTTTACGAGTTTCGCATATTAGTAATTCCAACAACTTATACAATTGCATGCGGTTTAGATTATTATAATACATATTGGTGGTTATTGACAAATATTTACTCTTTCGATATGCATCCGTTCGAGAAAAAATGACATGTACACTTTGATAATTAACGTGCAGCATGACATTTTAATTAAATAATTTGCGCGTCCATAAACGACCCAGCATCTTTCAGCAGATTCGATAATCTGTGATAAGGAAAACGCATGTTCGGACACATAATGTAAATTCGTACATCTGTCTATACAATTAAGTACAATAATATTCAAACACTTTTAAAGCAAAATAATTTTTTTTTAATTCGACCGAAAGACCCAGATATCTTTGAAACGATGATTTGTTTTATGGGAACAATAGGAAAGGTATTTTCTTAGTATTTTATAAGTAATACATTTATATTACGTACACATTTATGTTTATTACATAATTATCATAACATTGTACACCTTGCTCTCTATTTACATAGTCCTTTTTTATTCGGTAGGCATCCACCGTGTAAAAACAGACCCATATGTACTTCCGCAAAAATGATGATTTATTAACACCTACGAGATACTCTATCCACATTATATTAATACTACACATTATACATAATGTTTAACGAAATTAATATACAGCATAACGGGACTATTTCGTTAAAAACTTAAATCGTCTAAGGAACGATGCATTTTTAATTTTTTTAAAACTTTTTTACAGGCTTTGCTGTCGTGTTCACGTTTTTGTTCCACTTAACGTTCTTCAGTGGATGTGTAGCAATCAGCGGATACTGCGAACAGAAAAATCTTCACAGTATAGTGTGTTGCAAAGTGGAGCCGCTTTCCAAATCAAGTAAGTAGACGACTCAATTTTGTTTTTGTTGTCTTTATCTAGAAAAAATGTCATTTTTGAACTACCCAAACGTTTGTAACTACGACCTCATGTAGGATATTAATCCCATCCATGTTTGAAATATACGTAGCATACACTGAGAACGGAAGAATGCTTTTGCAAAACCCAGACAAACGTAGATCGTTTTCGTCAAGATGAAAGTTTATAATATGTGTGGTGGTGTACAATACTGTAACATAAAATTAAAAAACAAGTATACTATTATTATTCAAACTAAGTATACCAAAATATGAAATTTAACAATTCTTCACAAATTTAGAATTTGATTGCTCTTTTTATATGAACCTATTTACAACAACGATTATTTTATAAACCGCCCTGAGGCAAACTATAAAATTGATAAAACAATACAAAGATAATGAAAGAAAGTATAGACAAGTTTTGTAGAAAGATTGTATGTGTATGTGTAGTACAGTAATAACGCAGTAATAAAACAGGTAAAAGTAAAATAATGACGACAGGAAGAAACATATTACCTTTAGTAATCCAAGTATAATGAGATTATACAAAAGCGCTATTTTTCTATTAATCAAATTAATGTAGGAGACGAGAAATATTAAATGACCAATACTAAAATGTCGATAATTAGTGATAACGTCCAACAGTAAAAGCAATGCGCATTATTTGAACTTTGTTTGCCGCTCTCTTCTAAATTCTTCTTCAAATTTATCGCTTTGTTTAGGTAATATCTGTGTGATCTATTTTCATCATACTCTTTCCTCACTTCCAGAAAGATAGGCTTGTTTTCAGTTTATATATAGTTACATTACGTAAATGCGTTGTGTTCCTGGGTGTATCACGACAAGTGCCATTTTATATAATCACTGAACGGCGGGTAATAGAAAAAAAAGTTAAAACATTTTTACCAGCGGCACTGAAGTACGGCACTGCGGGAAAAATATTTATCTTAAGTTCTTATTTCAATTCTTATCAATATTTTTGTTTTGGTACTATGAAAGTACAGAAAAAAAAACAATTTCGGGATACGTCTTTGAAACCAATCGAATTAGGCAATCGGAAGAAATAATGCCAAACACATTAAAAACTTTTGTGTTGGGGGCAATGTGTTCAAATATTTAAGGTTTTTTTTTTTAATTTCCGTCCAACGTATTCAGATGATCATTGATCAATTTCTATCAACGCTTGACCTATATCCACTTTGGTCACGTTCTTGTTGATTTAAGCGTTTGGTATCTTTATATTTATTTCTATTTGTTTTATTTTAGTTGCAATGCATTCACTGTTTACCTCTGTTACGTTCATACATACTAAACGTTCGTGTTTATTACCAACACATAAAGAACCATCATATGTGTGAGTGGCGATGCGTGAAAACAGATTCGCAGATAGTTTGGCTGATCATTAGTTGCCGTAAACACAATTTCTGATTGCATTTTTCAAGGAAATGACCTTTGTGCAAAAGAGTACTCAGACTTCAATTACTAAATCTTCGTCGATGATTGGTGGAAACATATAAGTAGCACCAATTGCACAAATATTCTTTAATAACCAAAATTATGCCAAGGTTTAGTTAAAAATACTGGACGTTTCTATACTTTTTGCAACCATTCCGTATAAAATGCGTTGTATTCAATGTGATACGTCAATAGTTAAACAAAATTATTTGTATCTACGTACAATCAACCACATTAATATTCGGATACTTTTTAAAGCAGAATAATTTAAAAAAATGGGCAAATCTGCTTCTATACTTTGGGGCGTTAAAAAAGTGCCCATACAAAATCACACGGAGAAAGACAAGAAGATACTGAAACTTACGGTTTTTGGATACGTTTTATGGAAAAAATTGTATAGGTCATTTTTACAATTATTTCATGTAGATCTGTGATCGAAACATGAATATTAAATTTTGCAAATTTAGATCAGTCATATTCTAACTAAAAGTGGCCACCTAAATATTTCGTTCATGGCCCAATATCACTGCCTTAAACATAGGAATATGATCGAAAACGAATGTTTTCTGTCAAGTAAAATTTAAATGTTTTTTCAAGCCTGTTCGTATGTTTCTTCTACAATATGTGCAGTTTTCTTTTCTGCAAATTGTAGACGCTGAAAAAATGCATTCGAATATGCCTGCATCGTGACCTCCAAGTGATATTGAGAACGGATCAATAGGGATTGCGGTTCTCTTTGGATTAAGTTATATTTATCCACTAGGTCTGACTTGTAGGTAATCAAAAAGAGATCATCAGTGTATCAGTATACTTTGCGATGGCCTACATTAATTCGAAGTAGAAACGAATCGAACTGATTTACAATTATAGTGCAACTAACCAGTATGTAAGAGGCGCGATATGATAATACAAAGCACAATTTCTCAATCGCAATCAAACATGATAGAACAAAAATTGTTAGTCACGAATTAAATGTTATTACTGCCTTTAATCAAAATTCGCTCGTTAGTATTAGAGAGACAGGGTGTGGACTTAACGTAAGAAAATCTAGCATATCAGGAATGCGGCAATTAGAAAAAATGTCACCAAATTCATCTCTCCACTAAGAACTCCATGACAACGACTATGAAAATCGTGTTGGATTTTATACGTAGGCATTACAGGAGCTTGAAGCTTCGGAAGTGTTGGATAAAAATATATTTTATTTACGTATAAAGCATCATTCACGAATCACGGTCAAGCAAAATTGTAAAATATATACCACTAATCTGTGGACAAACTACGATGAATGAAAAAAGTAGATAGATAACGTCAATGGACAATAAATGCTTGCCGCGGGATCTTAAGTAACAAAATAATTGAACCGCATTTCATACAACGGAACATTTCATATAACATAGAACAAGAAGAACCATTAAGTGTTTGTCAAGTGATGTGCTTTCGGCATTATGGTTGACCCGCTCATTGTTCGCGAGTAGTTGTTCAAGTGTTAAATCGAAAATGTACCGTTGGATTAGGCCTAATGGACCTATACTTTGGCCAGCAGTGTTCCCCAAAATTCACCCTATTCGACTTTTTTCTATGGGGAAAATGGAAGGAAGAAGTTTACAAATCTCGACCGATTACTCTAGCAAACATGAAGAACCACAAGCTTGACACTCGCGGTTAGAACAAACAACAGAAAGCGCAACGCAATCAATTTGATTACCACTTTGAATATTTATGATGTAAAGAAGGAGTTAAAATCCATTCCCAACAATTTCATAATGAATGCGTCCTCAAGATCATTTGAAGGTCACAATGCGTGCATGCACCAATGCGTTCCTTCATCGTCAACAATATGCAGTAGAGTATACACCAAATGTTTTATAGATAAAAAATACAAAGACTTTGAAAACTAAAAACTTAAGAAATTACGTAATAAAATCAATTTGGATTCTATCATATTTCACCATTTAAGCCGATGACATTGGCCATGGAAAATAAAGGAGATATTAAAATGATCCCATTAGGCTGAGACACCATATATACTTGCTGAAAATGTCATCAAAATCGCAGATATTTGCAACTTTCGGTCTATAGAGTTAATAAGACTTAAATCTACAATCTATTGTTCCAAGCTTCACCAAAACTTAGGTTAAAAGACTGTAAAAACACTACCATCACTGCTTTCTTTCGGCATTCCAGCAATTTGGCATTTCGGCATTTTTCTAACACGATTTTATACTTCGGCTAGTAAAAACAGGAATTCTAGAGAATTCTAACGTCTCAAAAAACATGAATCATTCCGTTAAGTTTTAAAACAGTTATTCTCTTTCAAAGAGTGCCTGTATATTAATGCAAGTAATTATAGATTCAAATTAGCCGAAAAGAATATTACTTTCCGAGACAGAACGGTAAATACCCCATTAAGTAAAGCAGATAATGAAGGAAAGCAGCTTCTTGCGAGACATTGTATTCCAACGTGACTTTTCTTAGTTCTGGTAACTACCGCGTTTACTCGTTCTTTGGACGACAAATGTGGCAGTCGGTATTATGAAAGGTTATTGAGAAATCTAAATAGGAAGTGTTTACCTTTGACCTCGAATGGCTGCGAATAATGCAAACAAGCGGACAATATCAGTTCAATGTAATTTTGCTTCTTCGCGAGAAGATTTCATCATTTGCGAAGTAACGTTCGTTACTGTCATTCTTTCTGCGCGCTAATAAATATTCTCATATCAATAACAGATCGCTCTTTGCCATTAAATTCTTTCTTTCATAAAGTACTGCAACAACACAATTTGACGATAACGACTGGAAGATAAGTAGCTATAGTTTAGTTACACGGACGCCTACATTTCCATACATGTTCTAATCAAATTATTTTTAACCATTAATGTTGTTAATATGATTTTCATCAAATTCATTATTACGCATTTTCCTAAATTTTTGTACCGAAATGCACTACACGCTTGCATGAATTTTGATGTAATTCGAGGCAGGCTATCAGTATGTGTGCGTGGAATATCGGGGAGAAAGAATTTTACGAGCGAATTAGTTTCTTACAGCAATTGAGAAATTGAGACATACATAGCTCCTACACTTTACTCTTTAGAAAAGTGGTCGGTATTTTGCATAGCCGCCTCTATAGAAAAACATTTCATATTGACGTGTATCTATTAATCCTTGCGCTACTTTCTTCTGTGCCGGACTTCGTTGTATCACCATTATTCTTGCATATGCATTATATTCACATCACCATATCTAAAGCTTTTGTTAAACGAAAAGCTAAATATTGCACCTCTCGGAGCAACTATCCATTATGTTCGAAAACATACTTTCTATATTGTAGATTTATCGAAATAAAACATTTCGAAAAAGGCAGATAAAAAACTTACAAGTTTTCATAAACATACAGATGCAATAAAAGCAACAGCAACAAATTGTAAAAACTACACCGAATTTATGATTCCTCTCAAAAATTGGTAGGCAAGTTATTTTAACATTTTTATCATTAAAATAATAAATATGTACTTATACGTATGTATGAGGACTAACTGAATGAATTTAAATGGAATCGGAAACAAATTCTGAGAATGCATACGTAAAGTATCTGTGACAGTTGAATCGACTGTCAATATACATTAGTGGAATGTAGGTGTGAGTTTCAAACGACCCTGGACCCGACTCGTACACCGAGGATTAAAAGCGATACGATCAGCGGTATCAGAACATTATACAACAACTTTGTTGCATTGTACAGTGCGTAGGAAAACCAAACGTATCAATTCTAAATATAGATCATCTTCCGTGGTATACTGCCAGTCTATAAAATAACATCTATTAATCAATGTGCTAGATTATGGATTAGAAAATGTAAACCAGTATGTTACATGTTGTCGGAACCTAAATTATGTATAGCGAAAAAGCAAAGTTTAAATGGAATGTAATTGTGGTAATTGAACTTACAAATCAGTGTAATCATTGGTTGAAAGTACGGTGGAAAATTCTAGGACATAATAATGAAAGTACGCTTAGTGTAGAACGTATTCTGTACAGTGTATAGTTTATTAACGCATTTTTTTTACGAACAACCGATTTGTACATAGTCTCCAAAATCTCTATAAGAAATATAGAAATATTGGAGAAAAGTATTTAAAAAAAAATTTCAGTACAATTTCGCAAATGGTTCTAAATTGTTATACTTTATAGAAAGAAAAATGACATAACGAATAAAAAACCAAATTTGAATTTGTTGTGAAAACAGTCGAAAAGTTAGATACAAATGTTACGCAAATAAAAAATCTCGACGCATCAACGATTAATCTTGTTTTTTTCAACAATATATCTTCGTAAGGTACCTGAGAGAAAGCAAAAAAAATGTACATTACGTAGTACGAAGACAAGACCAAGATTAAAAAATGTGTGTTCTGGGTGCTATAGAGTAAATGGAAAATATTTCCACCATCATTTATGCAAAAAGAACTTATAGCAAGCTTCCAATTTATATTGTTGTTGTAAAATATAAGCACTCTTTTGTATTCCTTCAAATGTAATTAAATACGTTTCCGCAGAAAAGGATGATTTACTCAACCATTTATTGTAATCTTTATACTGCGAAAAGTAATTTTTTCTTCTTTTTTCTATCTTCTCCCATTGTCTTTTACATAAAGCTGCATACATTTCGCACTAAAACAAAATAAGACATCAAAATATCTGCACTTTTGAAAAAAACATGTCCATTTTAACAGATGCCACCAAAATCGCACATTCTCAGGTATTTTTAAACGGTACACGAAAACTTGTACAATACTATAATAAGGAATTAACTGCATTTCCGTAGCAGTAACGAATTGTCACTTCTTGCTAAACGAAAGCAAACATTTGCTCGTGTCGATACAATAAGGAACCACGCTTTCAACTAGACAATCTGATTTGAACGTATCCCAGAGTGGTTCAGAAACATTAAGCAAAGTTCGCTCTTTCACGTAATCACGATTTTGTTACGGCGGTATGTCTGAGAAAGCACCTGGCACCAGACGGAAACTTTCACCAAGTCATTTAAACTGTGTACGATTGAATCAGCGACCGAACACTCATTCAATAAGGCAGACCATGTATTTCTGTGAACTGTCATCATTCAACTTAGATCTAAACGATAAACGGACGTCTCTTAAAATGTGCATAAAACGTAATGATTGTTGGCTAATCCTAATTTTTCGTCATACCGGGCATACATTTTTCAATAATACCTATAATCTGTATAAAAATTGCAAGATATAATGCTATATGGTAGAAACATTCGATATTTTATACAAATAGTTTATAGTACCTATAGCTTTTCTTTGGTACGGTATATTTCAAAACAATCACCGATGTGCAACTCCATGTTTTCTTGTGCACGTTTCCTCCCAATACGCATCTAAAATTCATCATTATCGTGTTGCGCATCTTCATATACCCTAAGTTCTTGCCAGCTATTAGACACTTCGGGGTGTAATTTCTACAAGCGTAAAAAAACAGACAAACACCAATTCATAGTAAAAAACAAATAAATAAAAAATACAATAATTACCAGTAGTACTATGTCTGCTGGTTGTGTGTAAAGAACCATCTCAAGTGACTGAGTAAACGATTGTTTCTACAGTCAAAACTTATTTTCTTTAGTCTTTAGAAACGAGTGCATATTGTCGTAAGACGAGCACAGTTAAGTTCCGCTGCCTAAATAACTGCTACATGCTGGTGCCGGGAGTATCCCGACATGCGATCGCAATGATAAGACAGCCTTGGTGGTAAGGGAACTTTGTCGGGCATATCCCGTCATGCGACGGGAACGAGTTAAAAAGCCTATTTTGTAAACTGATTGGGAGTCGCCGTCGTGAAGTCTGTGTATCGACATCGCTGTTACGTCAGCCGACCGACTATACGTTACGTACAAGTACATCTAATTCGCATGGTTAGGTCACGTTGCGTTGCACAACGGGAAAGGGAAGATCTGCTTTCTCTTCGCATCATCAGCGATAAGCCGATAATATTTCAAAGCGATTCGTTCAGTATGCGTGCCGTGAAGTAACGGACGAACTAAAATACGGGGAAGTTTGAAGGAAACGCTGATAAAGAAGATTCGAGGAATACAATCGCGTGGAGTTGCAATAAAAGTGTCAACGTAGTTGATCATACGAGATGATATTCTGCGTACGTAGGCAGATTTATCGATCAGTTAAGAAACTGCCGTTCGGGAAATTTAACGGCCCAATGCTTTTCCTGGAACGCAAGACATTTTTTATGCCATGGGAATTTGCAAACACTAGAAATTATTATGTTGGAAACGAACTGTTGACTGTTCAGTCGCTTTGGGATGAGAGAGAGTCGTTTGTGAAAAGGGAATCTACGAACTTGGGAAATTGTTACATTATGAATGAACTGTAGACTATAAAAGTGTTTATTACCGATGAACAAAGTTTTTTGTGTGAATTTCTGCTATTGTCTCATCACACCCCAGAATACTCTGATGCTAGAAGAGTTCTGTAATGAGTGTCCCGGTAATGAATGTTCTCTCATATGCGGTTCTCTCATGGTCAGTGCAGAAAATTTCGTAACACTGATCAATTTGTAACAATGTTTTATTAAATCGTAGTTTATTAACAAACCTGTTATAATTTACCAGTATGAGTACGCTCTCGGGAAATAATAATAAAAATATTAGGAGCAATTAATAATAAAAATTAATTCAGACAGTTTCTGTATGTTTTCACTCCATCTTCCAACGATAATTTTTAATTATTACAATTTTTCAAACTTTGCTGATGGTTAGAAATGCAGCATTAGGTGTTCAGTAAGTATAACGTTTCCCAACATACAGACGACGTCAATCACAATTAAAAAGCAGGAATTTCATATTTTTACGTCGGCAACTCTCGTATAAATGCTTGGAAATAATAATCGCACGAACATTCATTACTTTCACATTTCTGTCAATTTTTTGTTTTTTTTCCCCCGTTATCTTATATAGAAATTTTCAAAAATATGTACAAACATATTCTTTAGTAAAAATTAATAAATCAATTACAATTTCACGAAATATCGTTTGAAATTGATTGGTGCATAAATACTTTCCGCGCTAACCGTATTTACATTATAGAATTTGTTTCGTATAACACGATTTTACACAATGCGTAATATATTAACTGTACTATACGGGAATATACCTGTATTTGTGTGGAAAGTAAAACCACCTGTACTTATTTCGTACGCAACCCCGTAGTGAAACTATCCAACCATCGAAAATATTCGGAATAACTTTCGCAGTTTTCGAATTCATTTTTTTGTTCCTTCTCGTTAATTCTTCAAACTGTTTAAAGAATTCTCTAACTTATGTACACTCTGACATCGAAATTTGTGGACATACATATAAACTCCTTTGTAAGAAATTGCATTACTAAACTGCAATTACTTGAAGTACCGTTTGAAATTGATCGATATGTGAATACTTTCCCCGTATAACGCGGTTTCATATACCGCGTGACGTATTAACCGCGTTATACGGGTATATACCATACCAAATTTAATCACCTATACTTACTTCGTACGCAACTCATAAAACTAGCGAACTGTATAAAAAAATCTGGGTTAGATTTCGCAGTTTTCCAAGTCGCAGTAAATTGAACGCGTGTGAGATAACTTCCTCATAACTGGCTTTCGTAATTTCAGCCGATCGCTCTTGGTTCTACCGTGCTCTCTGCACTGGAGGCGTGGATCCGGACAATCCTACCAATCCCATCGACAATCCGGAGCACGGATGCATGACATGGTTCCGCGATTATCTGGCCACTGCTCTAAATTGTCGGCCAGTGAAAGCTTTTATCATCCTTGCTTTTATCGGCTACCTACTCGGCGCCCTTTACGGCTTGACGACGCTTCAAGAAGGTCTGGACCGACGCAAGCTCTCGAAAGAGGACTCCTACTCCATTTCTTTCTACGACCGCGAAGACTTCTACTTCCGCGAATTTCCTTACAGGATACAGGTGAGTATCCTTGAAACGCTTTTGACTTTCTAACCGAGTGATTTTGTAATCCGGCATCGGTTTCGTGACTGCCTTGCCGGCAAACGCCTCGTTGATACGGGTTTCGTACGTAATACAGATAGACTTTCACATGAAAGTTGAAAGGGACACATCAAAAGTGGAGAAAGAGCCGTTATGCATTACGCGCGGTTATCTCGCCTGTCGATAACATGTTATTACTAACGGTCAATGTATGTTCAAAATGGGTACACAAGTAACTCGTGCGGTTTCGTGCGAAGCATTTCTATTTTTGAAAAAAAAAAAAGAGTATGTGACTTACCCCAATACTTGATGCCTGTCATTTTGCGTTGTGTGATGTAATTAGCGGGAAACCTCGAATTATTATAATCAAACCAAAGAGGATGATGTTTCTTTTCGTTTCAACTAATAACTTTCGTAATGCTTTCAAATTGATTATCCATTTTTCCACTAATGTAAATACATACGATGGTTTACTATACTTTTACTATATTTTATTTCGTTTGCGATATTTTATACGTTTATTTATTTATTTATACATTTACTCGTGTTATACTATATGCAAGTTTACTATCCCTTTAAAACCGGCAATTAAATGTTCTCTCGGGAGGAGTACAATGAAAACTAATAGCACTCTTACTAGGGCCCAGGTATTCATTAGCTGAAGATATCAAATTTCTGCAAATATTATTCTGCTCGGAAGAATTTTTCCGCAAATGATTTGAAGAAATTGAACGCCGAATAAGAAACATGTTTCTCCGCGCGACTGCATTACGACAAGTCGCCACGCATAATCCGGTACTTGCAATTATGTCACGTGTTCTCCTTGGTACGGCGACTACGTACGCGCAACTTTCTCTGGGAGCCAGTAAACTTTAAGAAAAGCAACGACCGCATTGCGTCACGTTTGCCACCGCCTGTCCGACTGAGCCGATATTTCTTCGGAATTTTCAGTTCCTGTTTACGCATTAATAAACTACGCCGAATACAATTAACATTTTGAGTGCCAGACGTTTTTTGCCTTTCTTTCTTATGGGATTTAAAACTATTCGAATCTCTCCGATCGTGCTTAAATAAAATTTCTCCCTTTTTTACCGTTTCTATGTGCGTTTCAACAAAACATTAACACACGTCTTCCTTTTCATATATAGCTTTATCTATGTCAGAGATCGTCTTAATACACACACGTTAAGGCCATCGGCTACGTTATATTACAATGTAGGAAAGGGTAGTATTCGTCTTTCTAATTAATTGTTTGGTTAAAATACAATTTTTTGAAAATGGTTACTTCTTGCATTAACTATTTCATTGTTGTATTGAATACAAATACAAACAAACAGGAAAATTATTCTTTTTTAAGTAAATAGATTTGTTTACCATTTTTGGGAGACAGGGGCCTTGAAAAAAGTCACGAGTATCCGATTTCTGGAAGACGGGTATCCAAAGTATTAATCAGACGTTCTTCTGGCAACTATTATTAAATATAGGCATACTAGAAATTAGTTAATGAGCGCGTTAAAAAAATACCTTTACTTTTGTATCTAATTTCTGTTGCACGATTGTACCATTTACCTAAGTAAGTGATGAGTCAGAAAAGAAACGGCAATTAGCTTACGTTTTGGTTTTAGTTAATTGCTCACGGATTTGATTACATATATTGTCCGTTCTTTACTGTGCGTTGACACCAACTGTACTTTTGATGGTACCCTGTTAAAAAATCTTATATTGTGAGATGTCGATGCTGTTCTTGTATTACTTTTTATTTCTACTTTACGCAGTGATTGATACATACATCGATCTCGTATTACGCGATTTAAGTTACATAAATACGTATAAAAGAACACGTTGCAAAACAAAGAGATTTCTTAGACAAGGGAGATTAATACAAAAGTATAAATCGCTAGAAAAACGAATTCAGACTATAAAGATGCATTAAATTGAAATGTTTTATTTAATAAGTATATTTCAAAGCACATGTGTATATCAAAACATACCAAAAAAAATACTATCTAGTTCAGAAAAATATTTTAAAACAAATTTTTTAAAAATTATAATTTATTCGCTATCACTTTATACTATACGACGAGTTTCTCTATTTCGTGCTGTAGAGAAGTCAATTTCATCGCTCGGAGCATCTCTTGTGTTAGTGTTTGCGATAAGTTAAACGCCATAAAGAGCCGTGTAACAATAAGTAAAACATTTAATGGAATTGCATAAAAGTAAACAAAACGTATAAAAAAGAAGTAGCGCAAATGCAAGTAGAACATGTACAAAAAAACGCGTAAACGCATAAAAAGAGACCGCGATGTATATTCATTCTTTCTTGTGGTGTTGCTTCTTTTGTGGAGCAGATGTCTATGTTTATTTAATACCTAATCGCATAAATTGCACATTTAAATGAAATAAGCTAATTCGATGTTGGTCGGCTTGTTCCTGTATCAATCTCAATTGGTCGAATAGTCTTGTTATATACCCATCGTGACACCATTTTACTACTTATAGCTTCTTTATGAAAAATGAAAGATGTGACGAAACTTTGGCCACCGATTTCCGCGCTTTATTACGATAAACTTTTCCACTATTAGTGGTTATCACATTTTTTCTGTACGCTTAACATTACTTCATTATGTCATTGCAGGTCATCATCACGGGTGATTATGACTACAGCAATCCTGTGATTCAGGAACAAATGGAAAACTTAACGAAATCACTCGAAGCCAGTAAGTACATAAGCGCGCCTATATACACGGAAAGTTGGTTGCGCCGGTTCCTGGTCTACATAAATCAAAACAGCGATTACTTGAATGTGACCATCGGGGATGAGAAGAGCTTCATAAAGAACCTGAAAGAAATCTGGCTCGTGCCGTCAAGCGCCTTTTCCCTGGATGTTAAGTTTGACGAGAGCGAAGAGCATATAGTGGCGAATCGTATATTGGTCCAAGCCGTGAATGTCAGTGGAACGAACCAAGAAAAGGACATGGTGAAGGAACTGAGACGCATATGTGATAGGTCACCGCTAAATGCCAGTGTCTTCCACCCATATTTCGTCTTCTTCGATCAATTCGAACTCGTCCGTCCTACGAGCATTCAATGCATGATTTTCGGTGCACTGGTCATGATGCTTATCAGCTTCATCTTCATCCCTAACATCCTCTGCTGTCTCTGGGTAGCATTCTGCATTGTTTCAATCGAACTGGGCGTTGCCGGCTACATGGCCCTTTGGGACGTCAACCTGGACAGCATATCCATGATCAACTTAATCATGTGCATTGGCTTCAGCGTAGACTTCACAGCACACATCTGCTACGCTTACATGCGTTCGAAGCACAAGCGCCCGGAGGATCGTGTGAAAGAAAGTCTCTACAGTCTCGGGCTTCCCATCGTTCAAGGTGCCACCTCGACGATCCTCGGCTTAACCGCCTTGCTCCTGGCCGGCACCTACATTTTCCTCGTCTTCTTCAAGATGGTCTTCCTTGTCATCTTCATCGGCGCCATGCACGGCTTGTTCCTACTCCCCGTTCTTCTGTCCATCTTCGGCCCAGGATCGTGTTCTAGCTTCGAGCACGAAGACGAGAAAGCCAAAAACTCGATCCAAGAGAAGGAACTGACGTCGAAACTGCAACAACCCTACGTCATACCACATCCCATTCTCACCTTCTACCAGCCAGCTGGCGCGGTGAAAACTCATCAGGCGAGTCCCGCGACTAGTCTCGCTGCCTTCGAGGAACGAGACCCCGGACTTGGCACCAGCGAGGACACGAATTCGACGGAAAGCGGATCTTCGCAGAGTCGACGTCAGCGGCAGATTGGCCAGGAGAACCAAAGACGCCATGACGCCTGGCGCAGGTCGATCGGCGTGCTGTACGGATCCTCGCAATTCCAACCAATCGTGGCGGCGCCAGGTTCCATACAGCCAGTGCCCGATTATCCTGGCGCCGAACTCCACGCCTCACAAGAGCAACGGCGTGTCTTTCGGACGGTGCCTTACCTGCCGGGCTACCAACCGCCGAATCACATATACAGAGACTACAGACGCAGTCGATCTCACCACAACCTTCATTATCTCTCTACCAGGTACCTGACGGACCCCAGGCATCCGTAGGCGATTTTGGACCGATCGAGAACGCACGCCCCCCATGCCGCATCTCGAAGTTGAACGCTCTGTCAGTACCGTTCCGCGTTTTAAACTGACGCGGGAAAATTGAACTTTCTTATTTTAAATGGCGCAGCACGATACGCTCTCGGTCGACGATCCATTGCGCGCGTATGTGTGGTGATGCATTGACAATTGTGATGAAATGTGCTAGAAGCGAGTAAGAGACTCGTTGTAGGTCGGCTATACGAGAGTGGATAATGGAAGGTGTGGAGGGAATAACGTGGAAGTTCGAAGGCGAACTGACGTTCTTAACTCCACTGCGAATCTTCCAGTTTTCCCCTCTATCTGGAGTGAGATGCCCGTATATGCGTATAGGGTGAGCTGAACTTAATAAGTGACTGAAATCTCAGACATACTAGACAATAACTAACATAAACCGCAGGTGCTTTAAAAAATGTGCGCCAACGATACGATTCTTTGTATTTTCCTGAGCGAACAAAGAAATTCGCTCGAATCCTTGCAACTCACCCCGTATGTACTGCATATAGCAAACAAATTGAATGCGTACGCGTGCGGGATATATACCGCAATCCGTGACGAAAGTCTCTTGATAGAGAGAGTTTCGGGGGAAATTTGAAGTTTTGTGGTAGAGGACGCAACCACTTCTTATGGGGCATAGTCGGAAAATGGCTACTCGATGGCTAACTGCCGCACAGCCGGCCTACACGTATTTTTTTATATGTTTACATATAATACATGTAACTAGGGTTGGCACGCGCAAAAGTAAATTATGAACCGTCGCACTGTACATCAGCCACGTGTGCAGTTAACGAGCAATTGTCTAGAGTAAATCAAATTAACGAGCCAGGCGGACGAATAACGTTCTACAAGTTTTATCGATACATATGTTTGCGCGCAAACGACATGACACTTAAACGAAGTACTCAAAGTAAGTCAAAACGGTTGAAAAGTTGCTCAAATAAAACATTTTTACATTCCTACGTAATAAAGGTATCAACTTTAATACCTGTTACTTCTGATGAACTCCAATATAGTCACAATTTATGTTATCGCTATACAATTTAGATACATAAGAACCGCATTTCTCTTATGAATTAGCTATCTTACGGTTGGCAAATAGTTCAGAACATTGACAAATTAGATTTGTCGTTGTAATCCGTGAAAAAGTAAATTACATGGATTCATGGGAGGTGGATGCAAACATGCAATGTTCAATAATAGTTACTGGACGACAAACGGTACGTTTGTATGCTAACTTTCTATAATCGTAAAAGTAGTATATCCACGGCGTAAACGGTTATATTCAAATTTATAAGTGCGACGTTGCCTATGGTTCATACATCCTTTCCAAGAAATACGTTCTGAGAACGTTTGGCGCATAAGTTAGCTCGAACCAAAGAATCCTGCTCTTTTTATCATTCGCCGGACTACTTTTTGCGAATTTCTACAATATTTCAAGTTACCAATTTTTTTTACGATTAAAATATTTCTTCTACCTTCCGACGTGCCGCCATTTATCGGCAGCACGCGATGTAACTAATTAATTCTTATGTTGCGAAGAGTTTAACGCACATCCAAAGAAAATCGACACGTATGTATTGATCGAGTATGCAATGAAATGATGTACGTTACGCATGGTAGTCAATTTCTGTTGTCAGTGTGTAAGCATCTTAAAAGCTGTAATGTCACCTTCATTTCTTTTAATTGTTAATTTTTTTCTCTCTCAAGAACGGAATATCGTGAATAGTATATGGGCCTCGTAGGTTCTGATCACGTTTATCCAGAACAAAGAGATTGTTAACCCTATGCGATGCCTTCTGCTATACCATACGACTACTGATCCAGTCTTTTTGCCGATTTTATATTTCATGTTGCAAGCTGGTAATAATTCTTGGTTCAGTATGTGTACTAACGGCCATGATATTTTTCTATTGAAATTTGTTATCTTGTACCTGTCTAGCAACGGTATCTATGACGACGAACATCACTTAGTATACGATAGTTCAATTTGCACGAACAAGGTATATAAATACATTGGAATACCTAGTTAGCGTTTTAATTAAGTCGTTAGTAACGACAAGCAACGATGAGAAGCCTATATGATGTTTTAAACAGCACTAAGTCAAAAACGATGTCAATTAAAACTATCTCTGACGCGAGAACGAATGCACTGTACTAGGTAGAAGAACAAAAAGTTTTATAGCGACAAGAAAGAAGGCTTGCATTCGTCTAGTAATGCAAATTCGTTAGGCGACTGTCTTGCCGTTGTATTACAAATATTATTAATGCTCTTCTACTCTTGTACTCGATTTTTGTAATTTTCAAATTAACTCGGGGTTGTTAGGATATTTTATTGGGGCAATTACTTTTCATTAATAGACAAACTTTGTTTCGTAGCATTTCTATTGGGAACGTCAAAACGATGGTAGGAAACTCTGCTAAACATTTTCCGTAGGCAGAACGTGGATCCTGTTATCTTTTTTGTATAATTCGCCCAAAGGTAAACGCCGAAAAGACAATCAACGGAAATCGAAAATTGAATGCTCCGTGAACAGATACGATATTTTTATAACTGGCCAGCCTTGTCAGTTTTTAATTGTACAACGTATCGTGCCTTTCATCACGTGCTCTTCGATTTTTGCAACTTTTCCTTCTTTTTTCTATTTCTACGATGTCGACGCGCGTGTGTCTGTGTTAGTCGAAATGTATTTTTGAAAGGAATAGCAGACGAGTAGACGTTATTTTCGAATAGCGTAGGTGTCTATGAAACTTATTATAAACACAACTGAATAATTATGGCCACTTGACAAGTTTTTCGTAAAATCCACAATTTGCTGGAAGGTGTAGAAGTTAGTTTAACGCTCTTTAAATATAATGCGATACCTATTTTGTGTGTAGTTAATACTCTTAGCGTTATATGAGACAATAATGTCATGGAATGTGCACGCTTTTTACTTGTTTTCATGAAACTTGAACAGAGTTCATGTGAAATCTTGTGAAAAGACTATGTAAATTCTGTTGGACAATTTGTTTTCAAAAAAAATGTGGATCGAAACACGTGAATTTGTTATTATACAAAATAATTTAATCTGAAATCAACCCATATTCAAAATGAATCATTTCCTTACATTTTTAGATGTGGCTATTCAAGTAACATCTGATATACATCTGAAATATAATTAGTATAGAAAGTATTCCCGCATTGAACAATTTCAAGCAATACATGGTGAAATCGTAGATTATAAACTAATATTTTATAAACTACAGGTTTGTACATATTTTCGAAAATTTCTGTAATAGATAAAGCGCAAAAACTAATTTAAACGAATTGGGAAGTTAAGAACAGGATATAAAACTTTAACAGAAGTATAAGAACAATAAACATCCGCACAGTTTTTATTTCTAAGTTATTTCTAATGTTACAACTTTACTAGAATAGGAAGAATAGAAAGAAAATTGATTAAATTGCAAGGAATTTTGTTTGCACTGTACCTACTATAGAGATGTTCGGGAATATATACAAACTCGTTGTTCATTAAAATTAGTTGTTAAACTCCAATGTCGTGAAATACGCATTATTTAGAATTGATCGATATACAAATACTTTCTACACTAATTATAAGAAGACAGGACGGAAATCAAACTCGTCTCCAATTCATTCGAAAGACATACATAGACAAGCATATTCACGCATAGTCACTATTAAGAGCACAATATATTGACAAATAATTGTACAGGTGAACTCTATGCACATTTTAACAGTGATTACAGGTAGACGCGTATCTAATGTTATAACATATATATTCGTAAGAATGCTGTTTATAGTATGCGTTCGTTGTATTTATGAGTGTGAGAGTGTGAGAGTATACCTTTATACGATACGTGCCCGTTGCTTTGGCGGCGAAATTGGTGCCGTGCTGCCATTGGATGAAACTAGAGTAAGCCAAAAATATATCATAACAAAAGTATTTTCGAATTTCTCAGCGCTTTTTTATTTCCTCATTGACCATCCTTTTCTTTAACCCTTTCGAGACTGTTGGGACACATATGTCCCAGTCAAGTTTAACCCATTTGCATCATTTGACGGAATAATCCGCAAACAAAAACTGACCATTATCACCGCGAGCGGATAAATCCGCACACAATAATTTTTGTTTTCAGCTTATCAGCCATCGTTAAAGAGTCCGTACGATAAACAAACAATAAAGAATTTTATGTAAAATATTATTTTCCTAACTTTTCTGCTTGTAAGTTCAAAATAATAAAATAATAAAAAAATAATAGATAATAAAATTTAACAAAATTAGGTTACTATAATGAATTACAGTTCGGATTCGGATTCGAGCATAGAAATGCAAATATCCCATAAGCGTTAACGTGCCATAGCTCTAATAGATAGTAGTGAAGATGACCAGCCCGATAATATTGAAACTGGAGATTTCTTATGGGAAAAACGAAATTGTATGCCAACATTATATGATTTTACTGCCGTAAGTGGTGTAACCATCAACGTCAATGGAATGTCCAGGCGCGATGTTTTCGAATTATTTTTCAACGTGGAAATAGTCCAAAAAATAGTTCTGGAAAATACGAGGAATATACAATAATTTAAATAACCCTATAACACTATTTCTAATGAGAATAAACACTAAAAGTCTACCTTGCGCATGCTGGTATCGGCAACGTTTAGCTGCGCATGTCGGATTTTTGAGTAAGATTGCGGATTTAGAGCGATCATGCAAATGGGTTAATCGTAGATTCTATCTATCAATCTACTAAATTTTCTTATACATTGTTTCATTGTGAATGGGCCTCTATTATTACATTCTTTTAAATCTAATACCACAATTTATTGCTGTGTAATTGTCCGTTAAGTGTAAAATAGCAGCGCGGTAGCATCATTTCGTAGGTAGTTTTAAAAAAGTCATTACGGTATATAAGTAAAATAACTGGGTAAGTATTTTGGTTTGTATTTTATTAGCTCTCCTTTGAGTATTTTTATGTAGCCAATTCATATTACTTAGTTCTTTATGTACAAAATATGATGTGTACTGCACGTGATATACCTTTGTGAGACACGTGCGTTGCACTTTATCATACAAAGTTATTAAGTATAAACACTATTTTTCCTATTTTACATTACTTTTTTTGCTATTACAAATAATACTCTACATGTGTATCAATTCAGAATAAATTTGGTTATAATCTTTATAAGACTAATGGGACATATATATCCCAGACTTTAATTTTCCACTGATGTAAAAAAACTCTTTTTTTTTCTTTTACTCTGTTATAGTGAATAAATTCTTCACATAAAGTATTAGAAATGTAACCTGCCCCTTTTATTTTCTTAAAAAAAAAAATCCCTGTCGAAAGGATTAATGTTGATTGCGGAAACATTGTGAGATGCATTAATATTTAAACATTCTTTATAACAGAATTACTTTTCATACATTCGGCGAAACAACTCGAATTCTTTTGGGAGATTTGAAGAATGCGTTTATTAGATGACTCGTCAAACAGTGTTGACAAAAGTGTAATAACAAAATTACGAAAAAAAGTGTAAAAGTTGTATTTGTCCAAATTGGTTATCTAATGTTAAGGAGCTTCTAATAGAAATTGTAACGAGATACTTTGTAGATTTAAGTGAACACTTTTATATAAGTGCTGCACATTTAAACGGATTGGATTAATGCAGAAACAAGGAGCAAACACCGAAATATGTAAAAATCTTTAGACTTATTACATTCACAGACCGAAAGGTACGATTTTAATGTACGATAAGAGTTAAATTACTAGATAACGTGTAAACAAAGTTCTGAAAAGTTACAGTTTGTTGTAATTATAAACCCAACACTATACCTACCGATGGGTAAGAAGGGAAAGTTGAGTGGAAAGGGGTAGTGTCAGCGAAAATTTACCACCGGTAGGCCCAGGACAACCGTGTTGCATGTTTTAGGTATATGGGGAGCAACATGCGTTTACGCCACAGAATCTTTCGCGAAGCCGACGCGATCCGAGGCTCGAGTACCCATAAGTTTGAAAACCCGCGCACCCCTATTCCATACACATTACGAAAGTAGCGAAATGGGCGTTGAAGAATTGGTGGAACGCACATTACGTGTGCATATAAGCAAAATGTAAATGAAGGCCGCGGTACTCCTCAACCCTTTGCACTCCTATGTCGAGTATTACTCGACATCAATTTTTATCTCAGGACCTCCTTTGTCGAGTCCCACTCGACATTTTTTCATATCCAAATTATTGTGATTATTATTATTAAGCAGGAGAAAACTTACCTAAAATGGGCCATCTATGAGATCAAAAGCCTAAATTACGTGCACTCCACGCCAGCAGTGCACTATGACGCCCTAAGGGCGTCATATGATGCATACGCCGGAAAATTACATGACGACCTCAGGATGTCATATGATTCAAACGGGTTAACCATGCGCGAATAACTTATGCATAATTCGAGTTGCGTTCTTATTAGGTTATTTTTCGCGTGCTGTATTTATTTGTCACCGCAAACGTCATAGCCTAAGACACAGTTCACAAATTTAATATCGAGTACTACGATATATACTTTATTTGTCATTTTATCTAAACAAAAGGCACAAAACACGACAGGGCATTTTAACACATTACCGACCGCTATTGATTGAAGATGCCACTCATTAACGACCGACTCTGCTTTGGATATCGCGCAGGAATTGTGTATGTGCCTATTTCTGAAGCTTTATAACTGAAAAATACTGAATGTGTTGTTGAGAGTCCTTTGGTTTCAAAGCACTGTAATTTTATTGTCATTTAGAACTGTCATAATATCATCTGATATTTATTTTATCTAATATAACCGTTGTCCACTGAAAAGCCGATTAATCGCTACTGGTAAATAGCAGTTGGAACCGAAAAGTCGATTAATCGGCTCGCAGTCGTTAAAGTGTTAAGCGTGGTGTCTGACGCACTATTGTGGCTGGCAGGATGAACAGTCTCGTCATTGTCCTCAAATTTTGCGCCGCTGCGCAGTCTTCATGGGAAGGAAAGGACCAATCACGATTCCTGATTTCCATTTTGTTGGAAATACTTGATGCCAGCAAGCCCTTCCAAAGGCCAGACTAAAGGCCGTTTGCAAAAAAGATACAAACTCCGGCGAGTCCATTTAAAAATCGAAAGGAAAAGGAATGCAAAGCATTAGTAACAGTTGTTAGAATTTATTGTAATCCATCACCAATAAATTTAGCACTTGTTCATACAATAGTGTTCACTCAATCAAATAATCCTCACCTTCGGAAACAATCGTATGGACACGGGCGCCATAATCGTGAATGCGCACTTTTATTTGGCGTCAATACTGAATCCATCATTGAACATAGACCCCAATCTTTTAATACGGGGACTGATTGACCAGTATCGATTTTCTTTTTTCTAATGCGTAATGTGTGTTCAACCTTTAAAATATTTTAGAATAATACGCCTTTTTTGTAGCTAAAACACACCACTTCATTTGTCAACTCAACGAGATTCGGGACCATACGAATTCTCTCTTCAGGATCTAGAATATTTTTTAGAGTATGTAGGGTGTGTTGTATTCCATGATATTTTTCTTACAATCTATTTTTGCATTTACGATGGCAAAGGTTTCTCTAATATAACCTCTCTCGCGCACTCGTAGTTTAACTATGGGAGCAATTTGGCTCATCTTATATTATGTGCGATAGAGGAAATGTCATCTGGAAATCCCTTGCCTCACATATATATTGTGTTTTTCTTTCATTGAAGTCACCTCCGATATTTGTTCATAGTTGGTTGAAACATCAATTTTGACGTCAGCCGTGTTTATTGTATATGATCGATAGGTACAGATTTGCTGAAATGTTGGGTGTCGGTTGTTTTTATTCGCAGTGTTCTTTTTCTGTACGCGGTTAATTTGTTTAATTAACCGTTTCTTGTAGTTTTGTTTCGTATGCAAGATCATTACATTTTTATAATTAAATGATGGTCCTCCAGAATCTTGTCCTTAGTAAGGGAGGTATGTGCATATGGTGCCAAGTTGACATTACTTTTATCTTCTTTCATTTCATTCTTTATACACTATTTTGTTTACCCCACATAATATTTTCTGCAGATACAGATTTTACGCCACAACATTGTCAACTTGGCCAATCATTCTTTCCTCGCTTTGTTTGTTATTTTTTGCAGCTAAGGTTAGTAGTTTCGCAAAAGTAAGACGACGAATATCCTGTGTGCTCATAAACATTTGAAATTCTCGTTCTAAAGTTTCTTTAATCTCCAGCACCATCATTGAATCTACTCCCAGATCCACAAACGAAGACTGATCACTTATTTTCTTCATGTCTTTCACTCCTACCGACATGGTAACAACGAAGTGAATTAAATATTAATTTTATCGTCAATAATTTAAGCACGTACAGTGTACTGGGTTGCCAGGAAAGTTTGTGCCGATTTTAACAACAAGATGGAAGGAAACACAGTACATTTGAGACACTTCATGCTGTTCCATTACCAGAAAGACAATAACGCCACATTAGCAACAAATAAGAAATTGATTGCAAATTGAGAAGGCGCTTTCGATGAAAGAATTGTTCGCAAGTGGTACATGAATTAGCAGAAAGATTAAACATATCGAAAACCGCTGTTTACGATAGTTTTGTGAAGCTTAATTACATACACCGTCAGTTTGTATGGGTTCCACATAATTTGACGTCAACAAAAATTAGATAGATCATATTTCCATCTGCAACTCACCGTACAAAAGCAACGAATACACTGTTTTTGAAGCAGACAGCGACGAGTTATGAAGAATTGATAATTTACAAAAATGTTGAGGGGGAAAGATCTCGAAAGCAAAGTCTTTGCGAAATTCCCTTAACGCCAACAACGTCAACTCTTTAATCGACGTTAAAGCTTGAAAGGATTTTTGATGAAGAATATGAGAAATTCAGAAGAAATAAAATCTCTAAGTGGCATGGAAGAAGAAAAAAGATTGTAGATAAAAAAAAAGCGCATACACACCGAAACAAATATCTATAAATATATCGAATAATTACAGTTGAATTTTCGGGAAAAAGCGGCATAAACATTCTGGGAAATCCAATATTTTACTCTTTTAAGTATTTACGTTAGCTTACCTAAAATGTCCTGTACAGCTTCTGTTATATTGATGCCAACTGTACCACCCGTCACTTTCTCAGCCACAACCAAGCTGGAAACAATGGGTTGATCTTGCATTAGAAAACGATCCAACAGGTCCAAACAAGAATTAATTTTCTGTAGACATATGCCTCCTAAACTGAATTCCTTATCGTATTGCACATCGGCTATTATTCCGACATCGCCCAGATTTCCCCATTGAATGGCCAATCCAGGAAGGCCCTCTTGAACTCTTTTCTCGCAAATTCTCTCCATAACAGAATTGCCCATGCCGTAATTCGTTTGCTCTGCAAATCCTCTGCCACAAGTCGAAGAAGAAAAAACCACAAAACGTCTTAGTTCTCGGCAAACATTTCGGGAAACTACATCGAGTGTTTTCACCGCCCATGCTTTTGTCTCAAATACTTCTTTAAAAGCGTCAGTTGTTTGATTGTTGAAAAGAGCATCTCTCAGAACCAGCATCAGATTGAATATTGCATCAACTGGTCCTAAGTTTTCAGCGACTTTTAAAATATACTCGCATTCACTGGGGACCCATACGCGTTTCCCCGAAATAATGACGACTTTAACGCCGTATGATTGCCAAAGTTTTATCCTCAAGCGTTGATAACCAGTTTTCACTCCCCCTCGAGAGGTAAGTACGATTATTTTTGCACCACGTAATATCAGCCAGTCTGCTAATTCCAGGCCAAATCCACCCAAACCACCTAAAATGACATAACTCTTACGTTCATCACAGTGGAACCGTGGAAGGGCCATTATCGAACTTTTTAGTGGTTCCTCTTCTTCTCGCATTTTTATTAGAATCTGTAGCAAACAAATGTATCACATTCACCTTTGCACATCAGGTTCCATGACCCTAGAAATATGCATGCATGTACAGACCTTTCCCGCATGCTGGTCAGCCGCCATGTACCTCAAAGCATCTTCTATTTTTTCTTTGGGATAAACTCTAGCACTAAAAGGTTTAACTGCGCCAACTTTAATGCCCTGCATAAGTAGCTGCCACAAGGCATCCTTCTTGCCAACCGAAATGTCAAAATTACAATCTAACAAGATTCTTTGGAAATTCACTTTTTTTAGAAAACACATCATGCTGAGCTTGTTATTACTGGCGAGGTCAGTGGTCAATTTGCCCATTTCCAAGAAACATCCTCCCTCTGATAAACAACGTACAGAAGCCTGAAGCTTGTCTTCAGCTAATGAATTAATAACAATGTCAACGCCCTGCCTTTTCGTAAGATGCATAATCATCTGTTCGAAGCTTGTGTCACAAGAGTTTCCTATGTGATCATTGGGAATAGACGGGAACTTATTCTTGATATACTTGTGCTCGTCAGGTGTTTCTGCAGTCGTGAAAATCTCACAACCCTCATGAAGGGCTAAATTGATAGCTGCTTGACCGAATTCGCTATTACCCAAGTGAATAAGAATCTTATCTGATTTCTGCATGTTTCCGCATATATACAGGGCATAATATGCAATAGCATACACCATAGGAACAGTTGTAGCATCTTCCATCGTCCAGTTATCGGGAATAGGCCATCGCAGGTATCGATCTGTCATGCATATATTAGATAGTCCCCTGCAATTAATGGATTATGTAGATACACAAACAGTGGATTACTTAGAAAATCAGATTGTCCAGCTTTGAAGACCCATTTAACAAAAAGAACAACATGAGTGAACGTACTTGCTGCTAATTCCCATAATTCGCTGACCAGCTGCAGTAACGCCGCTATATTCGAAGACAACATCAGTCTCCATGTCCAATCGAGGCAAACCGTCGGTTCGTTTTGTGAGTTTGGTTGACGGTAGCGTGAAATCGCGCAACATAAGAGAACAATACGTAATGTATACGAAGGATTGATCGTCATCATCAGGTCGTAGTGGACCTTGGAACCAGCGAAATGAATTCAGTTCCTCACGAATCTGACGAAAAAATTAATCTTGAAAATACATACAACGGCAGAATAAGTTAAAAGAAGTGCCGATTTACACACCGTTCGCTTTGTAACACCATGATAAACGAGTTTCTCCTCTAAAGGTGGTAAAACCGTATGCCTATACGAACCCCAAATATTGTCATCACTGAGCACATTGATCATTAAGTCCCTTTCAAGTTGGTATCGGTAAAAGAGATTGTCGAGTGAAAATGGAGGCGCATTTACGTTTCGGATAAAAAATGATCTGACAATTTCACAGCCCGGCTCTTTTCTGAGGCAATTAATGAAACCCAACACGCCAGATTCAGGATCGTTTCCACCGACTACAATAATTCTCCTCGACATTTGGTCCCCCTTCCTTGTTTCGGCGTTTAAAATCTTCTGAATATCTTCTACCCACGAAAGAGTATCGTTGTTAATGCGCACAACCGTTATGTGTCTAGGGAAATTCACTTTCTTTCTGGCAAGCACGATCGTCTCGTTGCCGACACATTTTTCTAAGATTACGTGCATACCACAGCCTTCTATATATTTAAGGTTATTAGCATTTGTAGTCGCATCGCGCGATAATAGAAATCCCTGCTTGTTAAGTACGCTCAAAAGCAGTTTCAGAGAATCGCTTTTGTTTTGCGACAAAAGTCCGTATCCAACTGCCATCAAGGCACTGGCGTCTTTTGATATCTTTCCAGGTTCCACAACTTGGATAGATGAATGCAGAGGCTCCCCTTCGAGGTATTCACTATTGATGCTTAGCAAAATATCGGCCCCTATTACTGGAGTGTCTTCAAAAACTTCTCTTATTATCGGAGATATAAGGTCTCGGGATGAAGTTCTTCTGTTACTATCGAAGAGTTCGACTATTTTAACTTTCGTCGATCGTTGATTTTCAAGCGCAATTTGCGTACAAACTCTAACGACTTCCTGTAAAGACATCTGACTTCGGTCTCTGTACGCTACAAAGTTGTATTTCTCAATAACTGGTCTCATATTTTTTTGTCTATGAATAGCGGTCACGCCTGGACTATGGATTTCTATACCACCTGCCACGATCGCGTTTATGTCCTTGTATACCCGCACAGGAACATCTATGGTGGAGAAACGTAAAACCGCCAACAGTCATGAATTCCGTATGTTGAAATTATATTACACACGATCTTACTCACATTCTTCGCCAGAATATTGTCTTTTCAATTCGCTTTCATGTTCTTTTGCATCTATGACGAGTTTCTGTATACTAATCGGCTCGACTAAACATCTGGTATCCAAGCCTAAGATGTGCATTTGAAGCATATTCTCAATGAAAGCTACCCAGTTATTATGCCATGCAATCTTTCCTTTTACCGCGTTAGTAGACGCGCTCTTCAGTGAACGGAAAATTCCAGTATACTGGTAACCCCGAAGCCTGAGCTCTTTATAGATGTCCCCTGTGTTCAACAGTTCATCTTCACTGTCAGCCATTGGAAAGCCTGCGATTTTTTCTTGTGCTATGTTCAAGGGCGTGCGAATGCATCCACTTACAACGAGTACTCTGCCATCAATTATTTCAAACCTCCCTGACCCTACAAGTAGAAAAAGCCCAACAATTCGGTTTTACATGCCTGACTATGAAAACATTCTAGTCTATAAAGGATAGAAATAGAAAAGTTAGAGAATACCTTTTTGTATCACAACAAACAATTTCAAAGTACCCGTTTTGGGCATTGCTGTTGTCCTGTGAAATACTAGTTCCTCGAATACAACTGGCACTTCCGTATACATCTGACCCATCATCTTACCTAAGGTCTCCCAAACCATATGTATGTATCCGCTAACCGGCATTAAATTTTTACCATCAATGACGTGGCCTGACATTAGCGCGAAAAATTTGTTTTTCATCGACACTTCGATGATTCTCTCTCCTGACGAAGTGGTCTCATATGACTTATGTTTTGCGACATAGAAATCGTCAGAATGGTCCCATTTAATTAAATGCCCTATCATTGGCGTGCCACGACTGACTGGGAACATAACTTGAGGATAAATATTCGGTAGTCGCGGATGCTGACCAGCAATGTACAGCTTTCCAACTGCTTGAAGGAAGACTTCAGCGACGTCCGGATGATCTCGCTTTGTGAGTGCGATATTTGTTACGGTGGGCTTTAAAGCTCGTCGCAAGATGGCTTGAAGTAAGCCATGAGGAGCTATTTCAATTGTAACAGCATTGCTTGGAATGTGTTTAAGTACTTCATCAAAGAGAACTGGTTTAAGTAGATTGTTGGTATGATATTCGGCCGAAGACAACTTCGCAGCTGTTGTTAACCATTCTGCTTGAGGATACGATGTGCTGATCCATTTTTTACTTCGTAGCTTCGGCTCCGGTATTATGTTTTTTAAATAGGTAAGTAGCTTCGAACCAGCAGCCGCAATGTACCGGCTGTGGTATGGGATATTCTTGCAGGCAATTTCCTTCACAAATACATTCTCTGCCTGTAACAAAACCGACGATTTCCGACGTTCAACTATACAGTGCTGAAATTATTTTTCTCTATTTTCCGTTGAGTAAATTGATTCTAATAAACTCAGGATTGAAATATATGTTATATTGGAGCCTAGTTTAAGGGGCAGTAGAGGGATTTTTTGTAAGCGTTGCTTAATTTTCATCTGGTTGATAACTGACCTGCAATTTAGTGACAAACTTTGCCACGGATTCAGCTGGTCCACTAATTGTCGCATTAGTTTCACTATTGTGGCACGCGATATCAACGTCGGATGGAACAATATCTTTGAGATCACGATAGCCAAGACCAACTGCAGCCATTGAACCAAATACCACCTCTGTCTCGACAGAGGCTAACCCCCGCGAGTAAGCTGACAAGATCGTTTGTTCAGCCGTAAAACATCCATCAGCATAAGCACACGCCAATTCTCCAAATGAGTGGCCTATTATATTATCCGGCACTATATCAAGTGCACGTAAAATATCTACCAAACCAATCTACAAAGAAAAATTAAATTATTATCTGGCAATTTTAAATAACTTACTCCTTTTTTATATTTAAACGATTAAAGCCCGCTGCAGAAATTAGTTCCAGGTGAAGGACAATCTGAAAATTCTAAGGCATACCTGAACTGCAGCAATTCCGATAAAGGAATTTAGTATGTTGTCAAATACTTTCTCATTCGTGTTTGTAATGATGTCGACGATGTCGATACCTTTTGGTTTTAAAACGGCAGCGCACTTCTCTATTGCCGCAGCAAATACTGAGAAGCGCATTAATGCTTTACCTGTGAAATTAAAAATGGAAATTCAATGTTGTCTGTACAATAAAATATTCTTCCAAAAGTAATTATTCGAAACCTAAATACTAGTAGTGGAGACTGTTTGGTTTCTCTCCTCTTGGTTGTGTTGAACTAATGCATTTACCACCTAATTTTTATGTTATTATTTTAACGAACGGTATTCTATAAAGCAGCATAATATTGTTTGAGTAAGTATGTACCCATTGCAGGCCATTGCGATCCCATTCCAGAGAATATGAACCATATTGGTCGCCTGTCCCTGGTAGAATTTTCGATTTCCCTCAACGGTTCCTTGAATGTTTTTCGGCCAATTATGCTGTATCCTCGGTACAAATGACCCGGAATATTGTCTGAATGAATATCATGTAAGAGTCGGATATACTCCACATCTACTGGGCCACGTTCAACCTACCATGAATGATATCAATAGCACAATTTAAGTAATTATGAACAACTAATATATGATATTCAGAGAGGGTGGAAGCATGAAATTAACACTAAACGTACCGAGCGGGTCAAATGACCCCTTTCAAAGTTTACTTTACAAACGTACATTTATTGTTATTTCTTTCGCTCATTCGAATTCTGTAAATTCTTGTATCACCTGATTATTCAATTTCTCGCTTTAGTACATTAGGAATTTCTATCTGAAAATCATGGTAAGAATAGGTAAGTGTAAAGTACAGGTACGTTTAATATTAAGAAACAGGGGAAAAAGGTGTATCTGTTACAGTGAAACACCGAAATCTGGAGAACGTCGACTTTCACCGGTGAATGTCAACATTCACATAGTCGCTTGGTGTATGTCCGAAATATTTGCTAAATACCCTTATTTCTGACTTACACCGGTAAATGTTGACATTCATCATGCACTAATTGTCAACACACACCGGAGAGGATCCGAATGTACAACAATGTAATGAAATATTCGATCTTTCACCGACGTATTTGGTATCTGTTGACATTCACCGGTGAAAGTCGACATTCTCCAATTTCGGTCATTCACGGTAACATATCCACAGATGAGATTTCTCTGGAAACTTCAAATCTTATTTAAAAATGTTAATGTTTGTACGTACGTTATCAAGTAGTGTCTCGACGGCCTCTTCCGTGCGCCCAGATATTACAACAAGTCTAGGAAGATCATCCTTGGGTACTCCATTGTCATCTTTCTTTTTCGGATTTTGTTTTAATATAGCATGTACATTTGTACCACCGAAACCAAGAGCAGTAATGCCTACAAGATCACTCTCCAAAGCAACCGGTTCCGTCACAACTTCAATCCTGCCACTTTCTAGGGCTGCTACTCCTTTGGGTGGACGTTTGTAATGCAAATTCGGTGGAATAATACCAGTTTCCAGCGCAATCAATACCTTCGAGTATTATCAAATGCTGATTATATTATAAATTGAAATAGATCCATCTACGCATGAAGTATACGTAGCAAAAACTACAATATGAATCATTAGTGCTCGCGTGTTCAATACGGTAGTTTTGTAAATTGAAGCTTCTGTAACGTGAAAACCTACCTTAACAACTGCACAAAAACCACTTGCATGCTCCGAATGGCCCATATTTGATTTAATTGATCCAACTTTTAGAGGTTTGTTTCTGCCTTTGCAGAGAACCTTTTCGATAGCGTTAATTTCTTGGGGATCTCCAACCTTGGTACCGGTCGAATGAGCTTCTATAAAATCGATGGTGCGCGGGTCTACGCCACATTCTCGGTAACACGCTTCAAGAAGGGCACTTTGCATAATAGTTGAAGGGAAAGCAATTCCTTCCTCCTTAAATCCATCGCAATTTGCTTTGGCGTTTACAACGGTCGCATAAATTCTTTTTGCATCTTTCGACTTTTGAAGGAAGAACGCACCAACTGCTTCACTGCGTGCGTAGCCGCTTGTATCCGCATCAAAGCATCTGCAGTATCCTTCATCTGATATAACGCCTGGACATATTTACAAGAATATTGTTACAGTGAGACTGTGTTCTAATAGGCTATTTTTGCTGGGATTAACCAGCGTGTCAGTTAATTGGGGTGGTATGAAAATCTCTTATGACAATTGCGTGTGTCCTCATGGTAAGGTATATAAATTTGAACATTGCTGACCCATTTCAATAGAATTCACAATATTACGACGTAGGTAAACGGTAATTTTTTTCCTCTTTATATTTGCGTGGGACAGCTACCTCTTTGTAATATATTTAATCTTTTTGAGACGGACTTTTTTTAAGAAAATAAAGGAGGCAGTTTATATTTCTAATTCTTCAGGTGAAGAATTTATTCCTTGTAATAGGGTAAAAGAAAAAAAAACAATTTTTTTAACATCAGTGCAAAGTTAAAGCCTGGGACATATATGTCCTACTCTTTCTGGGTACTGGTGTATATATGTCCGATTAGTCCTATAAAAATGATGACAAAATTTATTCTGAATTGATACACATATAGTGTATTGTATGTAATAGCGAAAAAGTAATACAAAAATAGGAAAAATAGTGTTTATATCACATGCAGTACACATCATGTTTGTTCGCTTTTCAGTGTTATCGCGCTGACATTTTACACTTAACGAACTTTTTGACAGCAAGAAATTGTGGTACTAGATTTTAAGGAGTGAAACAATAGAGGGCCATTCACAATGAAGCAATGTGCAAGAAATTTTAGTAGATTGATACTTAGAATCTACGATTAACACTAAAGCTACCGAAACTTTGTGTTACTTATTCCTACCACACTCGGTCAAAATGACCAGTGATTAAAAAATGATCATTTTTATGATTAAACGTAGATAATGATTAATTTATTACTGAACGTATACAGATTTTAAGGAATGGAACAATAGAGGCCCATTCACAATGAAGCAGTGTGCAAGAAATTTTAGTAGATTGATAGTTCGAATCTACGATTAAACTTGACTGGGACATATATATCCGAACAATCTCAAAACGGTTCAGCGTACCGATACGTGGCAAGGAAGAACAGTTTGTAAGATTCGTTTAGACGTACCGAGACGAACGTACTGTAACGATACTTCGGGATGAAGACATAAATTCGACGCGCCAACGATTGCATTTTCGCATTTTCCATTACGAATTGCTTCACAAGCGTGCTCCATAGCATAGAGACTGGAACTGCATGCGGCGTCAATAACATATGATGGTCCATGAACACCCAACCAATATGATATCCTATTGGCGAACATGCATCTAGTACAACCTATAGTATTCAGTCCATTCTCCTACGATTAAATTAACGTATACGATCTCATTAGCAAATTTAAAATCAGTGTAATTACCGCTGTAATTCATAGTCGTTTATTAACCTGTTGTTTGTCGTAGTACCAGGTTTTCTCACTCTCCGAATAGCCAGCACCGACAAAGACTCCTGTATTTGTGCCGCGAAGTTGTCTTGGGTTTACCCCTGCATCTACAATAGCCTCAAAAGTGTGTTCCAGTAATAATCTGCACATCGGGTCCATAGCGTCAGCCAGTTTGTTATGAACGCCAAAAAACTGGGCATCGAACTTATCAAGGCCATGGATCTTTCCCATTCGTTTGGGTACATCCGGATCGTCTATAATGTATACACTTATTATATATTAACATTTATGTTAAAGGTTCTCTAGTGAACGTAATTTCTTATTGTCTAGACAATGTGAGTATACATTATTATGCGTCTACACTTATGACTATTTTGAGAAACGAAACAATTATATTCTTCCAAATTAGATCTAACTCATTGAAAAAACGGATATCAGCGAGAGATGTCAAAATGTTTACCCAAAAACCAGTGTTCATCGGTGTTCGTGACTAGGTTAACTTTATTAAATAGATTTTCCTGCAGATCCCTCATATTCTTCGACGCCGGGAATCTTCCAGCGATGCCAGAAATAACGATCTCCATGTTGGCTGCCGGTGTATGGAATAAAGTCGGAAAGCGTTTAGTACTTCAGTTACTGAGACACGAAACTTTTATAATAATGCTGAAGATGTAACGGGGCCTATCACTTAGTCACGTGTCCGGAGATTTAAACTGCGGGGAGGGTCTACGGCAGAATCAAACTGGTCACGTATCAAGACCGGCATCGAACTTACTGCACACCTTTGTTCAATAAAACCAACAGTCATCCCTACTTTCAATTACTTATATGAAGTATTAGAATAATTCAATTTGTTTTAGTCAGATTTTTATCACTATTTGAATTTTACAAATCAAATTTTTTCTTTACAAATTATAGGGTTGGACAATTATACACTTATCATTAGCATTCATAATATGGAGGTTTATGTAGTTTTACGTATATTTCTTTGCACATTCATGAATAACCATTCTTCCGTTGGATCGTTTAAACGTTGTTTACAGTGAGAATAAATATTTATGTTATTAATTGACGATGAAATGTTGATGCTTTAGGAAATAAAAAATGTTCACTTTGCACGAGCAAGTAGATACGTATGTTGGCGAAATCTCGGAACATTTTTTCGAAAATTTTTAATCGTAATAATGCTTTCACATTCGATCCTGTTGTTATCGGGACTTCTTTCGTTGTAACCTTGACTGACCCTTAATTACGCTGCATTTAATGAGATTAGTTAATCATTAAATTTTGAGACTTTGTGTACGGGTCACGAGATATCTCGTATATAGCAACTTTGTGGCCGGCTTCCGAGTTATCTCGTTTTGCTGCTTTGTCGATTTAATCGACAACTCATAGAATTAAAAATAGATTTTCTATAGCCATCAAATCGGTAGGTTGTGTCGATCGTGTATCGTACATTATAAACCGTTTTACCTGTTTTTATTTGTCAGGGAACAGCTTTTTATTTATATTACGAAATGGTCCCTAATTTCAAAAAAGTAGCAAAATGTTTCAAATAAATAAAGAAAGTGGAAGTCGATATGAATTATTGTTTGATGGATTATCAGACGAGCCAAATCACACTTCAAACGAAAATTAACTTAATGACAATAGCAACATTCTTGAATTATGTAATGTTATTAAACAAAGAAGAAGAATGAATATATTACGTAATATTTCAAGTGACAGTGAAGTTTCGGAGATGGAAGCTGAGAAGCCTATAATTGATACAAGTCTAATACGCAACGAAGAAAATGAAAGATGTCTCATGTTCAGAAATAAAAAAAATTGTTTGGAATATTTATTTTAATGGGACAAATACGAAAAGACAGAATAAAAGAATACTGACCGTGGGTCCATATTTGGCAATACCTAGCTTTTCAAAATGAATGAACAGGGACAAGTTTGCACAAATTACGAAATATTTACATTTTACTGATAACATGAAAATGAATGAAAATAGTGATGGACTCTACAAAACAGAACCGGTGTATAGTTGTCTAACAGAAACATTTAAAACTCTTTGTACCCCTCATCATAACCTAGATGAAGCCGTGATCCCTTGGCGTGGAGAATTCAAATTTAAGACGTACAATCTACAAAAGCTCACCAAATATGGAATAATTATACGAGTATTATCTGAGAGTCAAACTGGTTGTATAGGTAATATAAAAATATACAGTACAGAATAAAATGTAGTACAGAATAATATACGAATATATGGTACAATACGTGCTAATAGATTGTCAAGATGCTTGAAAACAAAGCCATTAAAGCTAAAAAAAAGGAGAAAATATTTTCAAGCGGAAAACTGATATTTTGTTACAAATTTGGAAACATAAAAGAGAAGTATGGATAATTTCGACGATTCATAAATTTGAAATGGTTGAACATATTGGAAAATACAATATCATAAGCGAAGCTAAATGCATCGAAGATTATGATCTAAGCATGAATGGCGTCGACATCGCAGATCAATATCTTTCATACTATTCCATATTGAGAAAAACAATTTAATGGCTTAAGAAAGTAATATTGTGTCTCATTAACTGCAGTCTATTCGATACCTTCAAAATTTATCATTTTTGTAATGATGAAAAGATGAAATATAAAGAAGTTCTACTTGCCGTTGTGAAATTATGGACAACGGAAGAAGAATCAATGAATACAGTAATGGATGTTGAATAAAGTACTTCAAATACAGCAAATTATATATGCATCGACCCACCATGTAGACTTTCTGTTAACTTGAAACAGTATACATTGAAGCAATAATGGGAAAAGCCAACAAGAAATTCCTGACAAAAAATGTAAAGCCTGTTCGCCCAATGGAAAAAGGAGGAAAACCAGGTATAATTGCAATTTATGTCGAATACCATTGCACAAAGGAGAATGCTTCACCAGATATCATACTCTGAACCATGATTTGAGTTTGCAAAATATATTATAATAAATCGATTTAATTTTATTTGTATAATAAATAATAGTTAGTATAATTAAAATATAAAAAAGCTTGCAGAAAAAAATAGATGTATATGAATTATGTATGTGAATTATAAAAGTGCATATGTATATTACAGAAAGTTTTTTTTAGTGCTGTACGCATTGTGTTAATACACGAGGAAATAAAAAACTTCCACATTTTCGATCGTAGTAAGTTCCCTTTGACGTTTAGGTATGTACCGTAATATTTTTTATATATTCGAAAATTACGCAGATTCTATGGACATGGACTAATGTTTGAAGACTTATACCTTCAGACCTATGTGAGAAAGTATGAACCAACCTGCACCTATCCTTAATTCTTCTACTTGTCAGAAAAAAGACCGGCTCAATTATCTACGTACCATTTATCCATTAAGGATGTTTAAAACTCCATATAAAATAACAAAATTTGCATACATCTTGTCACACGTCGATACAGAATTACAGTGAAATGGAAGTTTGAATAGTTTTGGGTCTTGTTGATGCAGACATGGAACGGATTTTTTAGGCCAGTATTTTACTTTGCAGAGGCAAAGGACGCCAGTTTCGAATTTGAATATTTAGCCCTCGATTCATGTAATGAAAGGTTTTTATGTTTATTTATACGGTATCCACTTTTAAAGTGTCACAAACTCCGATAGCTTTCCTTCTTTTAATTTTTACAAAATTCTGATCGTGAAATGTCACACAGGTCTTCTGGATAAAGAATACCACAAGCTGACGCGCTGATACGCGATCGTAGCCTTCTTATTTTACAACCCCGCACTTTTGAATCCGTATTCGCAATTAAGCAGACGCAAGATCCGAATATCAACAAATTAAGACGATTGAAAAAGTGTTTATAAAAAAGTCGAATTCCGTGACCATTTGCGTAGCGGTTTCCATGAATAAGATATGAAGTCTTAAATTATATTATGCATCTACAGTTTTGAAAAAGGAAACACTAAAAAAGGATATACTAAATTCACGGCTTCGTATTTCTTTCGCGAAACGTGACCCTACATTCATTTTCATGTTTTTCTTATAATACGATGAAACAGTTGTTATGTAGCTCTTAAAAAAGCGTACATACAAGAAAATCACAAAGTGGCGTTGAAAAGCGTAAGTCCGAATATCGAAGACTACTTACACGAAGACTACGTGCAAAGTGCACTCTTCGCGGCGCGGTGTCCCGTTCAATGGCGTCACTCCAGCGGAGTGGACTGCCGTAAAGAAACGGTTAACCCTTTCATTATGAGTGCCGGATCTAGACGACATCCACACGATGAAGAGTACGATACCGATTGACTACCCACCCTGCGATATTCTTGTTTCTTTTATTTGTATGCACCTTGCACATCGATGGCACGTGTCATTCCTCGGTTCGTTTTTCATTTGTTTTACTCCAAAAATAAAACATGCACTGATTTGAAAGCAATCGGGACAAGAGTCACGGTCCAATCTTCTTCAAGCTCTTAGTGGCTAATATTCACAGAATAACATTTTCCTTCGGTTTATAAATCGGTAGAAAAAAGCCGGAGTAGAAGATGCGTCGTTTTCAGTGCAAACGACTAAAGACGCGAATCTAATTATGAATGTAGAAACTAAAATGTGGGTTCGTGTGTCAACCCTTGTTTTAAAATTTATCATTCAGAATGGAGTTACTTAGAATTTTAATTTGACATATTAGTTATTCTAAATCCTAAATTCTGTTAGTTATCCAAAATCTTCAAATTTGTCGTTGTGTAACACTTAAGGGGTACCATCTACTCTAAATTTTAAAAAAATTGAAAAAAAAATTTTTGTCTTAAATGGTACTTTAGAGCCTTAAAAATAAGGTGCAATTTGTCTTATAGGCGAACATATTTTTTAAAGTGGTTTTCAGCTTATTTTATAAAGCAAGCCGTGGTGCATCGGAGCGCGCGCCGCGGTTTAAAGTACATGGTACCAATTCTAAAGATTCTGAAGGGACATAATACCAACCGAAATCCAGATTCCATCGAAAAAATACGAAACGAAATTTTGGCAGCTCTTTACCATAAACTTTGGACGGATGAAGTGCCGCAACACGAGAATTGCCCTGTCCCTGTGGATTCGTGGTGATCATAGCAGAAAGCGAAAGCGTTCGACACATTACATGAATGCCAGCATGAAACACCTCTTTCACAGGACATTTTCGATGCCGTGAAACCAGTGTATGAAGAATTGAGTAGAGACGACTCACTCAATTGTTGCTTAGGAGGTTTTACCCAGAACAGCAACGAAAGCGTCAATTTTGTTATGGGGTCCATCGTTCCGAAAACAACTTCGAGTGGCAAAACAGTGGTCAACATCAGCGTAAATACTGCGCCTTCTATTTTTAACGATCGATTTGAAAGCATAATGGCAATGATGCAGGTGTTACAATTAACTGTGGATCGTAATTGTTACAATTTTTGCGTCGAAGCTGACGCACGCCGCATCAAGTTTTCCGACCGAATCACACATCTTCCAGGAAAGAGAAAGAGGAAGAAAATATTAATGTAGAAGGACACCTATGTGGTGCAGGCATTGCAGAATAATCGTAAATATGGCAAAACTAGTAAAATAATATTGAACAATGTTACTGAAAACTTTAAATACGTTTTTCTCGAAACTACGTTTTTCAAATTGGCTTGCAGCATAACTTAAACAAATTTTCTCTGATTTACTTGAAATTTTTACTGTAGCTGTTAAACTACATTCTCCAGAGAAATACACATGATTTTGAAGATCGGTTAAAAACTTTCGTTATTGTAAATATTTTTTCGATGAATTCTTTTATGGAAACTAGAACTTTTCTCCACATGCTCGCCATTTCTACAAAAATCAATATTTTATCATATACGTGTGTACTTCTCTAGCAAATTTAATGTAGATTAAGAAAAAATTTTGCTCTTTTTGCTTAGTGAAAGTGTACGGCACTTCTGCTGCAAGCCGCCGAGGCTATATCCAAAAATGCACTTCTACTTCGAGAGCTCCAGCGCCGCCATTTTGAAGCAAAAACATAAGAAATTGTTTTTTTTTTATATACATTAAAGTATGCACATTAAACGCCTTTGAACCAAACTTCGATATGTTATATCATGTAATTAAAAAAAATTCCTTAATTTATCCTATGTTTTTAGGCGTTAAGCTAGATGTTACCTGTTAAAAAAGAATACGATCCGGAGAATGACAAGGTAACTGTGAAAGACACATGTCTGAGCACCAGTCTACCGACGCGCAATATGCACACTTTGCGGCATGGTGCCCCATTCAATGGTTTCACTCCAGCGGAGCGGACTGCGGTAAAGAAAGGGTTAAAGTTTACGATCATTCGGATGCAAATGTTAGGCACGGCTTGTTCCCAATTTCAGCGCAATGCAAAGGGCTAATATATATATGTAGTGCTTCGACCGCTCACAAGAAATTATATTTTCCTGCGCCATCTTTCGACTCGAACTGGAATGTGACAAGAGGGCCATATGGCACCTATCCAGCGATACAAATTTTTCTATTATGTAGTAGATCTATCTTATAGTGAGTGAAAATTCGCCAGCCGCAGTTATGGTTACTCACCGTCTCCTCTTGCGTGTAGACAACTGATGATCGCAATCCCTTTTCTATTCTTCGAACGTTTCCTTTCCTATTTCACACAGCAAGAAGGAAGCACCTATTGTCACTAGCCTCTTCTATTCAAAGGAAATATTGTCACAGTCGAGGTAAAGATATACGCGTCCAGTAATGCATATTTTCGCCCCACTTACTATTTTGACGTCGCATACAACGTTGTTCAATGAAACTAGTACAGAACAATAACGCTCCTATTGCTTAAAATTCGTACTAAACATATTAATAGCAAATTGATTTTCAAATTAGAAAGCCAATTTGTATTTTACTTCATTTGTATAATCATTGGCTGGCAGTATAATTTACTATTTTATGTTATTTTTTATGAAGTGCCGGTTCCTTTACTCGTATATAATTATATAAATTAATATGTATGTGTCATAACGTATACTTGGTTAATTTAATACATACCCAAAGTGTCGTATTACTAGCTTTAATATATGTTTAATCTATTAACCCATTCGAGACGACGATTTTTTTCGAACACGGTCCCCAGAAGCGAAATTTTTTTTTCTTTATATTGTTCATTTTTAATAAAAAAAAAACATGTTTACTATGGAAATCACCCAATTCGTAAGTGAATTCACATAAATAAAATCATTGCACACCAGGTGTGCAGCTCGCTCCTCGGAAAATTTTTATTGCGAGGAACGGATTGAACACCATGTGTGCAATGTAAGGTAAAATGAAAATACATCATTAAAAAATTTATGAACATTTATTTCAAAAATAGTTAGATAATATAAAATTGTTATTTTGTTTTCAATAATAAGGAACAGAATATAATGTAAAGAAAATGTTTAAAAAGTAGTAAAAAGTTAAAAAAAGATAAGTTGAATAATGAAAAAAATAACAAACGAGAAATAAATTTTTAGAAAAATGTCTAAAGATAACAAAGTAATGTAACTCAGTAATAAAAAGGAAAATATAATTTGTAGATACACTATTAGCAAATAGTACATTGATCGTAAAGTAATTATACATTAGTTGGTTGATGGTAGCGCTTGAAACATTCTCCCAAACATAATCCAGGATTACCGACACAAGCAGGACAAGAGTAATTATTACGTTTATATATTCCTTCTTTGTAGGACTGTCGGCAATTCATAGTATTTTACATGTAAGAAAGGCTTCAAATAATTTTTAGATTTTTGGTACACAGTAAAACCAATACCAAATTTTGTTTTCCTGTACCTTGCAGATTTCATTAGTTGAAGGAAAATCTCATTTCGACGACTAGTTTACTCAGAATAACTGATAATTGCACATTACTGTTATTGCACACACGGTGTGCAAGCCGTCTTATAGCCTCGGAAATCAATTGCACACACGGTGTGCAATCGGTCTCGAATGGGTTAAATGGAAGATTTCTGCGTAGTGTAGTTACATTCGTTACGTCTCGGCGTATTAAATCGATGTTTGTGATTTAGAATTAGTAAAAACATGTTTGTCATGAATACAAACAATCGATTAGAATTTTTACACAAATCGATTAGTTAAGCAGCCTATCTCCGCAAAATAAGATGTACATGTTTAAAAACAATGAGATCCGCTCCTAATTCGGTGTTATTTTATCATCAGCGTTGGATTATTTGATTAAAATACCATTACCAATTTAAATTTCTTTCTCGAGCCCGGATGCAACCATTGTATTCAATATTGTGGAATTTTATCTGAGAAAGAGTGATCGAATGTGTGAAGAAAAGAAAATATTCAGCAGAGAAGTGCTGCGACTCTCAATTTTCGATCGTCTGACAATCCAAAACCGAAAGTATGTTTGATAGGCGACCGTGTATGGGAGCGTACAAGTGTGAGTGCAATACGAGGCGAAGTGTTTATTATTATATTTTTAAAAGGCCGTGTAAATTTACAAATGTAATGTACAGTGTCCTCAAGATATAATCACATCGTAGCGTTATTGGAGAGATATAACAAAGTACCTAACAAAGGTGAGTAATAATGAGCGAGTGAAAACAGCGTGTACAGAATTTTTTAGTATTTTGGTAAAAAAAATATATTAGATAGTTTAATATCAATCAGTTTATTGCAATTCACTCGTGGCCGAACTATTGCCCGATCATTCAGCAATAAAATCTGAATTCTGCAATATCCCGCATTAAAAACATTAATTTAAACTATTTATTTCGTTAATATAAATAATGCAATAAAATGCACGTAGCTATTGTTATCATAATATTATGTATGGTGAATATGTATTATATACTTATCTCTCGCGATATCACGTATAATATTCGTTTGAAGGTCAAAGAGCGATTTTGCGCTTTTTCTATTTCGCTCGAAAAAAGCACACTTCGTGTTAGGTAACATTCCGTTTTAGGTAAAAATAAAATAAGGAGACAACAGATAAGACAACGAATTTTAATTGCAATCTAACATTTGCATGCAAATGTTATCGGAGAATAAGACAAGTGCTATTGCGCCGTGTGGCATTTTTGGATGGGGAATAAGATAAAGGTAAAAGCGGTCCTTGGCACGTTTAGACAGGGAAACAGCAGATACGCGTGGCACTCAAACGGATATGTATTATAGTTTCACTTTTCACAATGTTCCTTCAATGTGCATACTTTGCCTCTAATAATTGTATATCACGTAATATCTAGCCCTAATAGTTATCCGTCAAATGCGATACAGCACCGTAAAGTATTATACGAGTAGTAGACGCTGTCTTTTACAATGATACTCGTATACCATATGTTTTTCCTCTTCTTTCTCTTTATACTCTTCAGGTATATGTACAGACATTTTATGTATTCGTACGCATTCCAAATTTGTATTTCACTCTTTACGATAATAAAAATAAAGGCTTTAATCGATATAAGTAAATTATGGACCAAATTATGTCATGTTTCGTCTCAATTTGATTAAAAAAAAATGTTAAATCAATGCATTAGTAACTTTCTCACGCACTACAAAGAAAAAATAAACTGTTTCATTTAATGCGTTTGATACGTAGACTTGTAAATTTTCTATTGCGCTATTTTATTTGCCGTCGTTCTGTTTGTTCGACGAATTTCGAATGACTAGCTTCAAGATTTGAGAATTATAAGCCAGCGTTGTAAGCCAATGTAAGAAAATTCACTGCACTGTGTTTTCCGGAGTAAATTTTAAAAGGCCTCCAAATTTGTATTTAACTCCTCGCTTGTTTCTCGGAGTATCGATCAATGCCTATGCAAAATAACATGCGATGCTATTGGTAATTACGTATATGAATATCTAATATTATTTTACTTTTAACATAAAAAAGACGGGGTGCGGCTGTCAAGCGCGTTAGAAGTGAAACGTCAAATACAGAAATGGGACATTTATAGAATAAAAGAATATTTAAAACATATGTGATAATACGTTAAACTGAAATCACTATTGAATCACTATTGTGATAAAAAAAATACAATGACTTTTCCATTTAAATCGCGCAGACTTATCTAAACAAGTTAATCTTTTTTTTTGTTAGGTTGGTAGCACTCTAATAACATCTGTAACAAATTTCATGTCAATATCTTCAGTAGTTTGTTGAGATACACTTGTTTATTATAACCTAAAAAAGAGCTTTCTGCGATTTTCAGTATAAATGAAAAAATTCAGCAAAGAATTTGTATGAAATTTTTCTCCAAAAATGGAATTACGGCTTCCGACACGTTGAAAATGTTAAAAAAGGATTTTGGACACAATACACTGTCCAAAGCAAGTGTTTTTGATTGGTAGAAATGATTCTAGAGAGGCGAAGAACGCGTTGAAGATGACGAACGTCCTGGCCGCCCTTTGACGTCTACCGATGGAAAGCACGTCGAGAAAATCGAAGATCTGCTGCTGAAAAATCGTCGATTAACAATTAGAGGACCTTGTTGACATGACCGGGATATCATTCGTGTCGATTCAATCGATTTTGGAAAAGCACTCAATTTGTTCGGAAAAGAGCGGCGTGTTAACATCCGTGAAAAGATGATTTCCGAATATCAGTCGTCGGTCATGCGACGAATCATTACAAGTGATGAGACGTGGATCTACGCTTACGATATGGAAAGAACCGATAAATCGAGCGAATATCATACCAAAGGTGAGCTAAGACCAAAGAAATCAGGCGAAAGTTGCTCAAAAATAAAAATAATGTTAACAGCTTACTTCGATTATCGTGGTGTTGTGCATTATGAATTTCTTCCGCCGGACCAAACTTTTAACAAGAAATATTATTTGAATGTTATGCGTCGTTTGCGTGAAGCTATTCGCTAAAAGAGGCCGAAATTGTGGCAAGAGAACTCATGCTTTTTACACCACAACCACCGTATTCGCCGGATTTAGCTCCGTCTGACCTTTTGCACATTGCTTCATTGTGAATGGGCCTCTCTTGTTACATTCCTTAAAATCTAGTACCACCATTTTTTGCTGTCAGAAAGTCCATTGATCGTCATGGACTTTAACCTACGATTCACGTTTGAGTATTTTGGGCCGAAAACGTAAACAAGCTCGCGCAGCCTTCGAGCCATTCGCATAATTTGTTTAGTACGGTGACGAATTTTGTATTACTGATTTTTGTATAAATAGACTTTTTGTAGTACTTGCATCTACCCCAATTATTACATCAGGTTGTAATTACTTATCACATTTTCCAGAAATATTTGTAACTGTAGGAGGGCGCCGCCGCCGGCGCCGGACAAATATATTTATATTTGTCCCGATCATCGTATTACGGGCATAGTCCGTAATGTTCACTTTTGGCCCGATCATCTACTACGGGCTATGCCCGTAATATTTACGTTTGGTCGAATCATGCTAGTTATGGGTTAAGGGGTTAATACATAAATGTGATGATGAAAGGGTACTTGATCTTTGTAACTTGAAGTAAATACGGAGTAGATTTGGATATGAATGGCATGAAATACGAAAACTTGGGTTTGTAATCCATATAATAGATGACGCTAAGAATCGCCGAAAAGCGACATCTCTGGTGTCGACGAACGTAACATAATGAACGCTTTACTACAGACGAGGTAAACTACGGCTTCAGAAAGTTTATTTTCGTATCGGCGGAGTCTTTGATCTCTGTGCCATCTGTGAATTTATTAGGAAATCCTTTGCCTGAGACGTACTTGTGCACGACCTCGAGTCTGAATTTGTGTGTTCTAGAAGGAATGGACGGTAATTTCTATAATGCGCACCGCAAAAGGTATTTTCCTCTACGTAATAATACGCTTGTTTAATTATTTACTTCACGACGAACAGATGTCTGGGTGCTTTATGTATACTCTGCGAAACGGTGTACTCTTTCATATTATGTGTTTGGCTAAGAAGTCTTACGAAGAGTTATTGTTTTTGATTTCCGTTGCACTCTGTGTCTATTTTCTTATGGCTGCATACGTATATACATACATATATATGTATACACATATGCATGTATATATGCTATGGATTGTTGCAAAACTGTAGAACGTTATGATTTTTCTGTTAACTACTCGGAGCGTATCATTCATTTTTGCGTTATTTGTATCGGTTACATACGGTACATCGAATGTTTTCTGCAACGGAAGGACATACGGACTTATATATTCCTTCGTGTTTCTCTGTATTCATACACAATTCTTAGCAAAACGCATTTAAAGTTCAAGCAATAATATGATTGATCTTCTTTTAAGCTAACCTTAATTCATATTAAGCAACCTTATTGTTGTGCACAGGTAAACGTAGAACGAATTTAATCGCTCAAGCGTCCAAACAATTACAAGCTGGAACTTGAGCAAGTGTACTGAGTGTACCTGATATACAAAACCTGTACAATATGCCTTCCATTTCTGGTGATGTAGTTGATGTGCCCGGTAAATAGAATTGCATCTAATTTTATTATTGTTTTTTATTTATGTCTTCTGACCTGCTAAACAATACATTTTAATTAATTAATTTGACGTTGTACAGCTGTCACGCAGGCAGGAATTATAGATGGTATTTCCAGTACGGATAGTGTTGGAACTCATAGCGATGTTTCTGGGCTTACTACCATTTCTGGAAGACCACGGATGGATGTGGCATGTGTCCTTGATTTGCAGCAACCTGAACATCTTGCACAGCGTAAAAGAGCGTTGGAAGAAGTCAGACAAGCGTGCAACTTGGTTAACGCAAATATCCATCATATACAGGTATTTATGGTGTCACTGAAAAAGCAGCAATCTTTATGAGATGTAAACAATCGAATGTAGGCTGCTTTGAATATATAGAAGATTAACGGTTAAAGATTGCATATCATTTTTATCAAAGATAGCTCGAACATGGATGATTCTTTGAGCTTCAATTGTTTCAGTTTGAGAAGCTTGATTTTGGTGAAACAAATGTACTCGATACATTTTACAACGCAGACGTAGCTGTGGTGGATTTAAGTATACAATTGCAGCAGTCTGCTTTGTTCTACCACCTTGGAGTTAGAGAAAGTTTTGGTATGAAGGAGAATATCTTGCTGCATAATGATGTGGACACTGAAGCTACAATTAGACTTAAGGTGGGTGTACACATTCTCCATTAACATAAATTGATATAAAATCATTTATATACTTACATTTCAATATGAAATTTGCTCTGCCGTAACAGTTGGATAATATTGAAGTGATTGTTCTTTTATCTTGTTTCTGGAAATCATTGTTATGCAACAGGTTGTTCTTTCTGCTAATTCGTTCATCGTAATGACATATATCATTCCAGTTGTCATGCGGCAGCTATACATTTGTCTCGTATCGTGTGGTAGACTGTGGTTCCTGTGTCGCCACAAATCCAGCAACTAGCAGGATCACAGGAGAGGAAGTCATAGACCCTAAGCAGCATCTTACACTCAAGCTCAAGAAACTATTTCAAGATGTTGAAGTGCAATCTAAGTAAATCACTTCTTGTAAATATTGAATATAAGTAATCTGATCAAATATTCGTTTGAATCACGTCAGTACTATTTATATTATCGTGGAAGAGTGACTGTACTTGTTTCGCTTATCTTATCTTCTCATACGTAAATTCATTGTTGAACACAAGAATGATCGCAGTTCTAATTGTAATTTCTCGAGTGCTGACGTTATATTTTCATTCTACAACTCAAGAGACATTGCATCTGTGCAGATGTGTTTATATGGTTTAGTGAAATCGTTTAGTTCTTTTCATCACCATGATACGCTCTAATTCCAGAGCGCACATGAAAGAAAAGTTCCTGGCAGATTTGCGTAAGGCACGTGAAACGTATTCAGGGGAAGAACTGTCGAGAGCTCTGAATAATATGCGAAAGCGTTTGGACGATCCGAATGTCTTATCAGGGGAAGTTGTTCTCAATGTTCTCATATCGTTCAGAGAAATACAGGTAATCCAGAAGCATACTAGAATTTATCTTTATATAAAAATGTCCCACGATGTTCAATATGTTAATTATGCTTAAGGATTACGACGCTATGGTACAATTAGTCGACGACTTAAGGACCATACCAACTCATAAGAATTATATAAATACACCTGCTATTCGGCATCTATATGCATTTGCATTGAATCGACGAAATAAGGAAGGTGACCGAGAAAGAGCGTTAAAAGTCATCGAGAAGGCACTTGAAAAAAAGGAGAACCATGTTCCGGATATGTTGTGCTTATGTGGAAGGATATATAAAGATAAATTTGTTGAGAGTAGACATACGGATGAGGAAAGTTTGAATAATGCCATTCGTTGGTACAGGAAAGGATTTGAGGTACGTTGATATTTACTTTCTCTTAACTAAACAGTGGTCCAGTAATTATTAATGCGTATATTATTAATATTGTGTCCCTACTATAATGTACAAAGTTTGTATGCTTGAACTGGTGATACACTCTGGATGATTTTGAAAATTCGTATGGGTCAATAAAAGAAATAATAATTCTGCTTATCGTAGGTACAACCGAACGAATATGCTGGCATAAATCTTGCGACACTATTAGTTATAGCGGGAAATGAATTTTCAAAGAGTGAAGAACTACAACACATAGGAATGGTATTAAATAATTTAATCGGTAAAAAAGGTAGTTTATCGAGTTTGAAAGATTATTGGGACGTTGCAACATTTTTCGAGATCAGCGTGTTGGCCGAAGATTATTCTAAGGCTATACAGGCTGCTGAATGTATGTTTAAATTAAAGCCACCTAATTGGTACCTAAAGTCGACAATAGGCAACATATCACTGATAGATAGGTTTCGAAAGAAAAACGAAGAGGCTGAAGTTTCTCCGGAAGAGCAAATATTTAGTTTTTGGATGGACTACTTTGTTGAAGCCACAAAGTCAGAAGTTGGATACAGTATACGGTTTCCAGTAAGCAACTAGATTTTCTATTTCAGTTTTAATCTAAGCTTGTAAACATAAATTTGAGTGCATTGTTTGTTCTAGCTCTTAGTACTGGAACCGACAAAAATTTTGATGCCAAGTTACGTGAACGTGAATCTCGGTGCAGAGGAGAAGTCTATACAAATATGGAATTTGTGTCTAGACAGTATGAAAAACGAGTGCAAACAAGTTCACGACTGGTTGTTCACTGCGAACATGATTCGTAGTGTGAGTTTGTATAAAAGAGATGAGCGATGTTTATTTTTGTACGTTCATCAAAATTCCGATGATTTCCAAATGTACCTACCGTCTGTACAATGTAGACAAAGATTCTATGACTTGGTCTTAGAAATGACCAGGGATCAAGAAGGCATGGTAACAGATTTAGATGCCTATCTCACAGATGATCGCATGAAGGTACTGTATAAACAAGTTTAAATTTTATAGTATAACACAGAGTACGAGCGAAATCCCATAAGTGCTTTTACAGTTTGAGTACGAGTTGGACGATCAAAACAAACGGATAATTCTTGGAAAGGGTACATACGGTGTTGTGTATGCGGCACGGGATCTGAACACACAGGTGCGAATCGCGGTGAAGGAAATTCGCGAGCGAAATCTTGGCGACGTCCAGCCTTTACACGAAGAAATAAAATTACACAGTCAATTAAGACATAGAAACATTGTCCAGTATCTCGGTTCAGTGAGCGAAGATGGATATTTCAAGATTTTCATGGAACAAGTTCCTGGAGGTACACGTTTTAAGAAACAACGCATTCTCATAATCTTGCACAAATGACGTAACAGCCGTTTTATTTCTAGGGAGCTTATCAGCTTTATTGAGATCTAAATGGGGTCCTTTGAAAGAGAATGAATCCACGATATCTTATTACACGAAGCAAATTCTGGAAGGACTTAAATACTTGCACGATCAAAAGATCGTCCACCGTGATATTAAAGGTGCATAATGTGAACATTTTATAATAATGAAATATTATGTTGAATTTGGTACCAAATTTCTCATTTTTTCAATTACAATCAGGCGACAACGTTTTAGTCAACACATACAGTGGTGTTGTAAAGATTTCCGACTTCGGAATGTCCAAACGTTTAGCTGGTCTGTGTCCAAGTACGGAAACGTTTACAGGGACCTTACAATATATGGCGCCGGAGGTTATTGATAAAGGTCAACGTGGATACGGAGCTCCTGTATGTTGATCAATCGTTTTTATATACATATGTATTCGTCAAAATGTACTCATATAAACAAATACACGCGGATGCTTTTTGCAGGCAGACATATGGTCGTTGGGATGTACCATTGTAGAAATGGCGACTGGAAAACCGCCATTTATAGAACTAGGTTCCCCACAGGCAGCTGTTTTCAAAGTGAGTTTACATATACACTTTCTAATTATATTGGGGAGATTGTCGTGTTGTTTCCTCACACGTTTATAAATTGTGTAGGTGGGCTATTACAAAATACACCCCGAAATACCATCTGAGCTCTCCGAAAGGGCAAAATCGTTTATATTACGCTGTTTTGAACCCAATCCTGATATTAGGGCAACAGCTGCAGAATTGTTGGAAGATCCGTTCCTAACTGAGTACGTCATCTACATATAGTGAAATACTGATTTTACAAAATGTCGCTTCAATGTAGTATTCAACTTTAAGAACGTGTTCCTATTAATACCTCTCCGCATATATAATGGTTTTTATGAAAATGTTTTTGCATTATAAAAGCACTCCATTTCCTTTGATCATACGTAATTAATCAGTGCCAAATTCCTTCATACAGGAAGAAGAAAAGTAGTAGGCTGGTAGCGCCACCAGATTTCAGCAGAAGTATATCTGTTCCGGTAGAAAGGCTCGAAAGATTAGGAAAGAGCGACAAGACAAATAATAACCACATTGTCTCCGTCATACCAATTCAAACATCTCAATCTGACGACAGGTAACATTTCATCTTGCCAGTGCAGAGTCTCGTTTAAGGCAATACTTGCTTACTTCTTGTGGATAGTTTTGTTTTTGTTACGCAAATACTTCATACATGTTATGAACGCTTTCAAGTTCATTAAACCGGTGCCAGTCTGTGAGTGAAGTATATACATCATTTGAATGCTGATCGTAAAATTGGAACATGACGACACCTTTTGATAAATCTGAATACAATAGGCGTAAGAGTGAACGATTTAATGGGTAAATTTAATTGAACGAACCGGTGTCTACTTATATCGATCTTTAAGATATATTACTGCAAACTTTAACGATAAAGTATGACGTGTATAGTGGAGCGTTGACCAAGTCGAGCCCATTGAGGGAGCGCAGTCCAGCCCATTTACTATCTCCCATCAGCATGCCCACTGCAACCCTTTCTTTTAACAGGTATGGTACTAACTTTGAAAAACACCAGTACTATTGTAATATAACGTAACAGTACGGGTCCCAATAAGAAACGGCTATAAACCGTTTCATTTGATTACTGACAAGTCCATTTATTATCGGAACTGATCAAACTTTTCTGCGTCACGTAATTTTTTAATCCCTCTGTTCCCTGTGCTTTTTAAACCGAACGTTTACGTATATGGGTAACATAAACCTTTTAAGTAAACGGATGATATGTCAGGTATCTTTGCCCTGGCGTAACTTCAACATGGTATAGTTTAAAACAGATGTGCATTCTGTGCATTTTGAGTCTTGCATTGAATGACTGGGCAGGTCAACGAAGATGTCAGAATTTACTTGTATTCAGGTTTATTTTACATTGAAGCTCTAAGGACATGCAGGGTGCAAAAGGTGGCAATTCCGCACAAAAAGCCACAAATTAAAATAGATTTTCTTCGTTTGTGATTGTTTTTTGGAAAATCAATTTTAAATAATCGCTCAGTACGCGTTCACTAAACTGCATCGTCAGTTCGAGTTAATCAAAAATTGGTGAAAACCCCCAACACGTTTTTTGTCCCTATTCGACGAAAGGCAATTTGCGCTGAAGATAGACTATTGTCTACTTGCTGGATCCTGAATAGTTTTGAAGAAATTTCGATTCTTGATTGGCAAGAAAATACTTTTTAAGATGACTTGTTATCTTACATAGCTTATACTCTATCTTTAATGGCTTGGTCATGAAAAGCCCGCGAAAGACATGAACATTTTTCTAGACGTTTCTGTCAATCTCCGAAAGAAATAAGGATTAATTTGGTGGTCCCTTTAGTATACTAAGAAGGATACAAAATAACTTTGAATGTTATAAGGTGCACGCTGAAATTTGCAGCCATTCGGAAGATGCGAAAAGACATATGTATAAAAATACGAAAAAAAACCTAAGATTTGATGAAGAAATCAAAACATTTATGCTGACCTACTTTTTTGACGAATTATGTGAGAAAGATTCGAAAAAGGCGTAATTGCATTGAAGTATTTGAAATAGTTTCGCAGACATTGCTAAAATTAATTAAAAAGGTGTAAAAAACGTGTTTTAATGCATCAACGAAATAAAAAGCAACCAAGTAACTTGCTTTTTGAGACATAACGAAATGTGCAGAGGGACTGGAAAGAATCGGAACCTCAGTCCTGTATGTACAACATCCCAAAATACAGTTGAAAGTAGACCAAATAGTAACCAAAACACACGCTAACGATTTAATTTTTCCGTTACATTAAATCTACTACCACCTCGTTCTAGATTAAACTTTCTACCTTTTTTACAATTTTCAACAATTTAGTCCAAAGAACATTTGAGTTAGGAGTAAACGCATTAAATAAAAAGTAAAAGAAACGGATTACACAAAGTGTCTCCAAATTTATCACATTTTGCTAAGCCTGGCCTTTAGAATATTTGAATTCCATTCCCTCACAAAGCAAAACTTTTTATAGAAAATGATTACTGTACATTCTTCACTTGTTTTTCTATGTTGTTTTGCCATCTTCCCCACTATACCGCCAGGTACGGGTCACCCTGTGTATGGGTATAAGTGATGCATTACCCAGATTGAGAAATTGAGAATGCTTTCATTGCTTATCAGACACAATGTTTTTTGGATTTCTTCGAATTCTCATGGGCACTGCTGGGCAATAGCTTATGTATATTCATTATTGCTTAATTCCAATAATATCAGATAACTTACAAGGTCTATTTACTCACAAGTTTCTACTGCAGAGTGAAATAAGTTTCGGTACCCAACAACCGGAGAACCGACGAGTGAGTATGTGGAATTAATGTTTTTTTCTTTCCTGCACTCTCAGTACAATAGGCACTACTCCTTCCATTGAAACAAGTGAAAGTGATATTGCTGGGCCTTCCATGACTAGGAGAAGTTCTTCTGGTGGACTCTTATCTCCGGAAGTCGAGTTGGGAGGTTAGAAATATAAAGTATACTTCGGTGTTATTCGGCCATTTCAGTTGTTCGTTATTCATAGCGTCGAAAAATAATTTATTTTTAGGTCAGCCAGGCCAGAAATCTGGGGAAGAACAAGAAGGTTTTTATTTACTCAAGAAAGATAGTCAGAGAAGAATGACTTTAACGAGAGTGCTTAGTCAAGATGAAGCGAAAATTTGCGAAGTCTGGATGAGTGGCATACGTCAGGATGTTGGTCAAACAGTTCTTCGTATGGTAATGTTTCTCGTTGATGCTATACATTTTGTCCGTCCATACCGCCATTATTTTTGTTAGGGGTATAAAACATTGCGTCTGCGGGTAGATTATATTTGTTGGGTATTGAAATTTTGCGTATCAGAATGGTTCGGGACTGATTTAATTTACGTTGTCTTGCAAACATTTGGATTCCCTGTACCAATGTGCTGTTGTTACAAAAATAGATTCAATCGGATGTCGCACAAGCCCCGATTGCTAGACATTTATTTGTGCGATGTAGCAAAGATTGGTTGTTGACGACACGAAATTTTATGAATGGATAATATAGCATTGTACATTCTCAAATCTTTCTGGATATAATGTAATTTACTACCATTTTGTGGAACTAAGTGTTGTGACGTGTATGTTCACTGTATCTTCATTGCGTTACGGGACTCCACCTTTTTTGTACGCACCTGAAGGTTCGTCCCCACGCCAGGCGTTATCGCCTGTCTTTTGTTCTCAGCGTGCGAGTTGCCGGTGCGCTGTGCGTTCTTTCGTTAGTCTTTGCGATGCTGTACGGGAGCGCAATACAACAGGTTATGGGCCCAGGAGATCGCGATTAACAGAAAGTGGGAAAAGTGTCTCTTCTGCGAAGTGTCGGGTATGTTTTAAATCAAGTTCGGTGCGGGTGTAACGATGGCGAACCTCGCGAGAATCGAAACGTTGAGAAAAGACAACTATGACACGTGGAAGATTCAAATGCGCGCATTGCTGGTGAAGAACGACGCGTGGTGTTATGTTAGCGGCGAGACAATGGCGCCGACAGTGGTAGCTAACGATGCAGCGTCGGAAGCGGCGTTCAAGGTATGGGCGACGAACGACGAGAAGGGAAAATCTGACATCATTCTGTCGATTAGTCCGTGCGAGCTAAAGCAGATAAAACACTGCAAAACGTCGAGTGAAGTGTGACACACTCCTGAAGAAACTCACCCTGCAACGCATGAACGAGGGCGAAGACATTCGCGAGCACCTTTCGAGATTCTTCGACACGGTAGACAAGCTGGGCGAAATGGACGTCGACGTGAACCCGGATTTGCTGACGATCCTGCTATTATACAGCTTGCCACCGACTTTCGAGAATTTTCGTTGCGCAATCGAGTCGCGCGATGCGTTGCCGCCACCCGATACATTGCGGATCAAGATCATAGAGGAGAGCGATGCACGAAAAAACGAAACCCGGGATACAGTGCCGAACGCCATGATGGTCCGGAAATATGGAAAGCATCATCGCGAAAAGAAGAGCACCGTGCGGAATACGGACAGTACCGGCGAAGACAACCCGAGAATAAAGTGCTTTCGGTGTCGCAAGTGGGGTCACAAGGCATCCGAGTGCGATAAAAGTGACGGAAAATCCCGGCAGCTAGCGAAGGCAGCAAGCGACGACGTGTGCGTGTTTGCGACGGCAAGGTCCGAGCCGCGTTACGAGGCCTTGCAAGCCGACGTCGAAACAGGTGAAGAACAATGCGTCTCGAGAATTTCGAGAATATCGACAAACGACGATCGGGAAAACTCAACCTCGCGAATAGCGCGTCAACAGATATTAGTGCGTGCGGCACCGTGCGTGTCGTTGTTCAGCAAGGAGACTCGACAAAAGGTCTCACGATAACCGACGCGTTGCACGTGCCAGATCTGCGCACGAATTTGCTGTCAGTCGGAAAAGTGACGGACCACGGTTACGGCGTGCTCTTCACAAAGCACCGGGCGAGGGTTTTCGACGAAAAGGGCAACGAAAAATTAATCGCCGATCGGAGAGACGGGTTATACTACCTACGGCAGAAGGCACCCGTGCATGGCTCCATGGCCGCAAACGAAGACGTCGGAGGACGACGTAAACCCGACGCACTGGAAATTTGGCACAGAAGACTCGGACATCTCAATGAAACGGACCTCGCGGAAGCGTGGCGCAAGGGCATCATACCCGGGGGCGGTGTCGAACACAGCGGAAAATCGCTACGCTGCGAAGTCTGCATGGAGAATAAAATGGTGAAGAGTCCTTTTCCGAAGAAGTCCGAGCGAAAGACAAAGGTGTTAGATATTATACATAGTGACGTGTGCGGACCTATGCGAGCGAAGTCACATGCGGGCAGTAGGTACTTTGTCACCTTTATAGACGACCGTTCGAGATGGTGCGAAATCAGATTTATAAAATCAAAGGACCAAGTGCTCGAGGCATTTAAAGACTTTAAGGCGTATATCGAAAACCAAACAGGCCGAAAAGTCAGGAGTTTCCAATCCGACAACGGAAAAGAATACGTTAACTCGACGTTTGATAAGTTTTTGCGCGATCACGGGATTAAGCGTAGGTTAACTGTCGCGTACAACCCGGAACAGAACGGGATGGCGGAAAGAAAAAACCGTACGATAATCGAAACAACGCGATGTCTGCTAGCGCAGTCGGGTTTACCTGCTTCGTTTTGGGCGGAAGCCGCGCTGACAGCGAATTATATTCGTAACCGGTGCCCATCGAGATTCTTAGAGGGAAAGTCTCCGTTTGAAATATTATTTCGTAAATTGCCAAGCGTTAAACACTTCAGAGATTTCGGATGCGTTGTGTACTACCGAGATAATGATCCGAACAAGGGGAAGCTTGATCCGCGCTCCAGGAAAGGGACGTTTGTAGGTTATTCAGAGAGCTCGAAGGGTTATCGTATATGGGATCCGACAAGGAGACGCATTGAGGTCGCGCGTGATGTCAAGTTCTTAGAAAACTTTAACACGGATTCCGATCACTCCCGTGACAGCTCAATTTCGGACAGCGCCCGCCTTGAAGACGAGACAAACGAAGGTTGTAGCCGAGAACGCGACGGCAGGTATGACTCAGTCGAGGTCGACTTATCCGCGGGAAACAATAATCACTCGAGAGATAGACTGGATGACGACGATCGCGAAAATCAGGCGGCGGTCGTCGAGTCCGATGGTGGCTCGAGCGAGGCGGAGGCGAACGTGGACAGCGCGAATGGCGAAATCGGGTGCACACTAAGGGGTCGCGGTAGGCCTAGGATAGTACGCTCCGGCTCAAGGGGAAGGCCCCGAAAAGAATATCGTATGATGGAAGCAGGTAATCAAGCGATCGAACAAGCTTTTATGGCGGAAATTTCCCTGGAACAGGCCATCGAAAGCGCGGACGCGAACGAGTGGTACGAAGCCATGGCCGTCGAATTAGCGTCGATTTTAAAGAACGACACCTGGGAACTCGTTGAGCGTCCCGCGAATGCAAGAGTCGCATGGTGCTGCGAAATAAGTACGAACCAAACGGCGAGCTCTGTCGACGGAAGGCGAGACTAGTGGCGCGCAGATTCGCACAGCGCTTCGGGGTTGATTATAACGAGACTTTTACTCCGGTTGCCCGGCTGGAATCTGTTAGAATTTTAGCCGCTCTCGCTGCTCAATGTGATATGCACATCCATCAAGTAGATGTAACGTCGGCGTATCTGAACGGCCGGCTTGACGAGGAGATTTTCATGAAGGTCCCTCGACACATCGACAAACCTCTTGATATTATTATCGCGAAAGAGGATAGTGAGCTCAGGACAAAGGCACTCGATATGCGGCGTAGCTTGCGACAGGGCAACAAAGTTTGTTTGATGCGTAAGGCCCTATACGGACTCAAGCAGGCAGGGCGCAGCTGGCACCGTCGACTAGACGACGAGATGAAGCGTTTCGGGTTGTTTTCGAGCAACTCCGATCCATGCGTTTATTATCAAGGGCGAGGGAAAGACATCCTAATGGCGCTCGTCTATGTAGATGATATTTTGATAGCCTCGCGAGACACCAAAAAGATAAGCGCGTTTAAGGATCATTTAAAGAGCACTTTTGAAATTAAGGACATGAGTTCCGTAGAGTGCTGTTTGGGGATCGAATTCCGTCGTTCCGGTCGCGCAATTCAGTTGCACCAGCGGGGGTACATACGAGATCTCTTGGATCGTTTCGGTATGGCAAATTGTAAACCGGTATCGACTCCGTTGGAACTGGGCGTAAAGTTGCGAAAAGGGCGCATAAATGGGGGCGAGGGCGACGTTGCGCTACCATTCAAAGGACTCATAGGCTCCCTGATGTATCTCACGGTGGCTACAAGAGCCGATATAGCGCATGCCGTGAGTGTACTGAGTCAGTTTTGCGTCTGTTGCGACAAGGCGCATTTGATCGCTGTTAAGCGTATCTTGCGATATTTAAAGGGTACTTCCGATTTTGGGCTCGTATATAGGGCAAGCGACGCACCGATGGAAGGCATCGCTGACGCCGATTGGGGCAACTGCCCTGACGACAGGAGGTCATTTACGGGCTATTGTTTTTGTCTCGCGAATGCCGCGGTTTCTTGGGGATCAAGGAAGCAAAAGACGGTCGCACTATCATCCGTGGAGGCCGAGTATATGAGCCTGAGCGAAAGCACGAAGGAGGCTATGTATCTGCGACGTTTTCTGTCGGAATTAGGCTTCGGGAAAATGGCGAGCATCTCGCTATATTGCGATAATCAGGGCGCGATTAAGCTCGCGGAAAACCCTGTGTTTCATAATCGCACGAAACATATAGACGTAAGGCACCACTTCGTTCGCGACTCGTTACGAAACGGGGAAATTGAATTAGAATATGTCCCCACCGGCGAAATGGTGGCCGATGTTTTGACAAAGGGCCTGGCAGGTCCTAGACATAAGGAATTGTCCAGTCGAATGGGATTAAGCGAATTAATCTAGGTATTCGGCATTTACGTCCCGTCTCGAGGGGAAGTGTTGTGACGTGTATGTTCACTGTATCTTCATTGCGTTACGGGACTCCACCCTTTTTGTACGCACCTGAAGGTTCGTCCCCACGCCAGGCGTTATCGCCTGTCTTTTGTTCTCAGCGTGCGAGTTGCCGGTGCGCTGTGCGTTCTTTCGTTAGTCTTTGCGATGCTGTACGGGAGCGCAATACAACACTAAGTTTATGTATATCTTTTTTTATCTTTTTCGTATTGTAACCGTACGTACAATTAATACGTTTATTGATGTTTTGTTTAGAGTCATTTAGAGTTATTAATGCAAGCACTACGTGACTACATTTCTGAGCAAAATCAGGAGGTAATTACGAATGCCATCCGAACGTTGAAAGAGGAACTGGACTTCGACTCAACGGCAATTAATCATCTTCACCTGGCCATATATCTATTTCAAACTGCCGTCAACGAAGTTCTCAGGATGCACAGTATAAAGCCCCACTGGATGTTCGCGTTGGACAATTTGGTTCGAAATGCCGTACAAGCTGCTATTACGGTACTCTCACCCGGTAAGTCAGATCCTACACTACATGAAAATGTCATTATATTGAATGGCAAAGCGTTAATTATATTCCCTGCCAAACCAATTTGTGGTCACCTACGGATCAGGTTATTACAAGTGCTTCTGCTTCTGATATACATCTTACAAATTTTTATAATAATGCAGACATCTTAACTCATTGCGTACGGGTGACGAGAAATCTCGTGTTTAGCAAACCGAACGTTGAGGCCGGGTGACGAGACTTTGTGTATGTAACAGTGTCAATTCTAAAAATATCTCGGGGGAAAGTCATCACCAATAATAAGGGAGATCTCATGAGCATCAACCTCAGTAAGCAGGTTACCATGTTCAGTTAATGTTCCAGTCCAGGCATTTTTAGTTCATCGTCTGTTGGAGACTGATGTATAAAGCACATGCGTGACGGTAAAAATCATTTTAGCCCGGTTGGAAAAGTTGTGAATATGTTTCGTCGATAGAATGTATCAAAAACATTAAGTTAATAGCATACATAAATATGTTTCTAGAACTTGGAGCCAATTTGCTTGGTCAAGAACGTGTTCAACCCGGTGTTCAAGGTCCGGAAGGTTCGACATCTGGCGTGTCGACAGTTAATTCTGTTAAATCTCAAAAAACCGTTGACTCCCTCGATAATAAGTACTGGAAAGAATATCGAGATCAAATGGGAGTCTTGAAGATGGAGAATATGAGATTACTGCAAGAGTTGTTGGAGTGTCAAAAGTCGTACCAAACGTTGTTACAGCAGGCTTTGGAAGAACAAAGGGCACAAGTTAATACTTTAACGCATCTTTGTGAAACTATCAACAAAAGAGCTATAAAGCAGGAGCCAAGGTAATATATGTTGTTTATGATCATTTACACGTTAGGTAGAAGAGTCTACAACAGTAAATTAATATTGAAGAGACTGGTCCTATAAGAAGTTCAGTAATTCGTATAAAAAAGTTTAATAACATTAAAAAATCTTCTGATAGGACCTGTGAGGCACCTTGTCAGTTGCAAGTTGTTAAAAAAACGTCAAATGATGAAACGATAGACATACGCTGCTTCTCAGATTAACGTTTAACCCTTTGCGCTCGAGCGGCGACTCTCACTCGCCACGATGTTTCGCGCAGCAACTCGAACGGCGAGTGAGAGGCGACAATGTTTCTTTAGGCTAGATTTCGTTTTCTCCAGATGATAGAAGCCCATTATTGGTTTGTGAATAGGTTCTTTAGCTGTTCATGTTCTTTTATAGGTTGTGTAATGTATAATATATATCTTAAAATGGGGATTAGGATAAAATTCTTCTTCGACTGTGCCCCTCACTTTGGATACAATGTATCCAGCATTACTTTAGTTTTGACCATTGCAGCGAGTGCATCACATAATTTTTCCCGAATTTTAATCAGTCATTTTAAAGTTTTGAGGCCCTATAAAAATGAAAAATATCAATGAGATTAGGTCAAGTGAAGATGAGTTTGATTTTGAACCACTCACAAACTTATCTGTTCATGATGAAATTGGTGGTGTAGCAAGTTATTTTTTTGGGTAATGGAGATCTGTTTAATTAACTCCTACATTCTCTATAGACAAGTAAAAAAGCAGAAGAACGGAGAACCACTGACACACTTACAATTTACAAAAACCTTAGTAGACCAATTGAGGGGAGACTTTCCACAACCGCTAGAAGCTTCGACGTCGACCTCAAATTACGACGTGATTCGGCTAAATGGAAAGCTCCATGTGATTCTCACAGGAACAAAAAAAGATTGTAAAGTTTGTTCATATCGAAATAAACAAGGCGGAAGGCATGAAACAACCTACTATTGCAATACTTGTCCGGATAAACCAAGGATGCACCTAGGAGAATGTTTTACGAAATATCATACAAAACGCAATTATAGAACTTCGACTTAGAAAATTATATTTTTCAAAATAATCGTTTAATATTTTTCAAAGTAAATAAATACTCTATATGATAATATAAAAATGTTCGTATGTAAATCTGTGTACAAATTCATTTTATACTACCTGTAAGACACTCGTAATATATGCGCAAAATCGCCTCGAGTTGCTGCTCCGCCCGACGGAAAAGTTGTCGAGCGCAAAGGGTTAAAAGTAAAATTTGTGAATAATTAATATTTTAATAGTTTGAAAGTGTTTGAAATGATTGTAGTTATTATGTTTCTGTATCCAGTGGAAACGTGAGTTCACCCGAGTGCGTGCCTGTTAACGACGTAAATTTAAACAATACTTCTGGCGAAGACGAACAGCTTGTCAATTGGCTGAGAGATTGTGATATCGATGAAGCATCGATTGCAAAGGTAAATAGGGCAATATATTCACTATAGAATCTATATACGGTGATATGATTTGCGTATTTGTTGGAACCGGGATAAAGCTAGAACTTCTTGTTCCAGTTCGTTCATGAAAAGTACACCTTCTCGGACATCATGGATTTCGCTACACGAGAAGACCTCAATCGCTTAAATCTCAAGTAAGACCATAGGAAAATTAACATAGACATAATATTGGAAAATCTAGTTACAAAATATGACGTAGCAAGGGAATTATTTGCGTCCTGTAAATTAATGCATTGCATACGTAAAAACATAATAGACTTTTCTTTCATTCTTATATTTACTATTGGAGGAATAATTTTACAAACGAAGCAAATATATAAGGATTGTTTACGTAATCACCTAACCCGTGAATTTGACGGGTTTCGTAGAGATAGGTATACCACGTACAAATTTCAAAATTTAGAAAGCTTAATGAAATAATAATTGTGTGTATGCATTCTTTTAATGAAATTATGAATTTACGATGCAAAGTAGTTAAGATTATTGCTATGGCCTTTTGCGTGATTTATTTCAAAGTTTGAAATCCGTCAAATTGACGGGTCCCGTAAACCTAGTGTTAAACATAAACATTTTGTTTTGTGCCAATGTCATCATGGGTTAAAATTATTACTAACTATCTTTATTTTCATCCGCAGAGGTGGTGTGGCAATGAAAATATGGAGACGTATATTATCGCACCGGGTCAGAAATACAAAAAATAGGTACCAACCGTGCCCAACGATACCGTCAGGGATATCATGATATTATTAATACATTGCGTAGTTCCTAGACACATAGAGAATATTCGCTAATTACAGAGCCCTTCTATAGGTACAACAAGTTTTGCGTATAACTTCTTCTATGACATACGCATGTGTAGACGCGTATGCAGTGACTTTTACGATACCGGTGATACAGTTCAAATGTTTTTGTTTCGTATTCAACGCTTCCCATTTTTCTGAACTTGTTATACGCAAAATTTGCACTTTTTCTCACAAAGTCTTCGCGTATGCTTAACTCATGCAACTTGGTCGCTGATCTTGCCAAATTCAATGAGGATCGATCTTCCGCATGCAATATTGTGAGCAAGTTGTACTGTTTTGTAGGAAATGAGTGGCAAGATCCGAGTGTAATAACGTTTGATAACGTCGCGTGTACATATCGTTGTCAGTTATGGTTGTTCTATTGTTAACTATTCTTCGTACTCAGGATTCAATGGTATCTTCCAATCATTTTAACATACACGCATAATTGTCGCGTATATAATAAAAACCAATATATTCAGTACGGTATTGCATATTTGCTTAAACCGTCAGTAATGCTGCCACGGAATTTCTGAAAAAAAAAAACGATAACTGACTTATATTGATGCGGTGCAGTTAAAGTGACTGCTTTAATAGATAATTAATCATTTACACGTAGGTCTCACGCATGCACAGATCCTTATTTGTAGATGATATTAAAAAAAGACGCGTTTTTGTCATCTGCTTCTTCAACGTACTTTAAGTATATTGTTTGTGTATGTATGTAAATTTTTAAGCCATTGTATTGGCAGATGGTTCGCAGCTGAACGACGGAATGTGTTTTTGTGATATAGTGTGCAGTTGAAACATAACATAACTTTCAGTGCCTTATGCAAATGCAGTCATGCAATACAAGGAACAGTGTTCATAACAACTATTAAATGTTTTGTTTTAACTTATACAGTTACTGGTCTCGGATATAACTTATTTGATCTGAAATTTTGTATTGTAAAATTTTCATGTACAAAAGTTGTCGTTTTGTGGTTACTTTTTGATCGTAAGGTTTTGTACGCCCCCATGTTTATGTAAATAGAATATTTCCGTGCAATACCGATTTTAACGTCGCATCATCCTGGTTTCCAATTGAAGTCAAATTTAACAATATTGTAAAATATCGCGTTCGTTATGTCCATAACACAGTCTACCATAGTTTCGTAACATAGTATCCTTATCGACTCGTTATTGATAAATAAGTGCCTAATTTGTTTTAAGGAATGTGCTAGATACCGTAACTTAATTAATTTCTTCTGTAGATATACGCATGTAAATGCTATAGCATGTGATGTAGCGACTGATAGGACGAAACTTTTGGGAGATATTCGTACGTAACATTTACCGAACCAATAACAAAGTTGTTATAACCGTACTGTTCAAATCGAGATATTTGCTTCGTTACTTGAGACAAAATTTTGAAACAACGACAAATATCTCGAGGCTCTTGTTAAACTACGATTGTTTCCACTTACCCTAAAGATAAGATTTATCATCGCCGTTATTCTTGCAACCGACAGTTTGTAATAAAGGATCAAAAGATTAATCCAAACTGTTGTTTAGGTATCTATTCCTTACACCAACGAATGTTATCAATAATGCGTGAAATTTCGACGTTATACAGAGTGATACATTTAAAACAAGGCATATGAGTAACTCGAATAATACCGCATTGGCGGTAGAAAAAAAAGCATCGGAGTAATCATGCTTAATATCAAGGGTGTTGTAAAGTTTTTTGTATACAAGAGATTGTTGCGATATTTTAGTCAGAAAACTATTTATTGGCTATATTGTCGATTGAGCATCACATCCCAGTTCGATGTTTCAATACTTTTATTGTGTCATCGTGTAGAGATAATTTGTAGCCGAATTATAGCCACAACTTGTTGCAAACAGTCGAATCGCCTCAATCATTTATATTTACTACATCAATCAAATCAAATAATTACTACATGTAAGTTGGCTTTGAAACCATTTTTATATAATATTAACATTTTGTTTGAGATGCGAGGTATCATGCTTTTTACATCAAAGCTCGATGGAATATTAAATTCTCAGTAAAAGGAATCAATAACTCTCGTTGACGTCAAATCTAACACATAAAATATATTTTCCGAAAGCCAATACTTCCGAGATGTTTGTTTCGCTTTATTTCGGTCCTCCACCATGCCAAATCCTGGCGAATAATATAAAACACTGCGATCGCTTCTTTATTTCCCCATTTCCATTTGTATTACGAATTAACGGACACTAACAAATTGAATTTCAATTATTCGTCCTCCCGGCACGACAAACCATTCGCACGCACCTCAACACGTGAATTAATTCCATCATAGCGTAATTAGACTATCGTCGACAAAGGGTACCGCGTACCATCGCTGTTTTACATTTTAATAGATGACTGCCGCTGATAGGTTCCTCGCACGTCGGCGCCCGCTTAACTGAAATTGAAAAAGACGTAAGTCTGTGTTGGAAGGTTTTATACGCGGGGGATGATTCTTCGGTAAGGGTGACGAGTAGACAACCAGTTTCGCCGTGATATTCTTTCTCGCGAGTAACTACCTTCGTTCGACATCGACTCCCCGACGAGTCATTGATATGGATGAGACGTTTCTCGCCGTCCCGTTTCGATGCTCCGTTTAAAAGATAAGTTGAATAGATTCACGTGGATCGCCCGGCACGGAGAAGGCATTTATCGAGACATTTTCTGACGAAGCCTATTCACTGTCGGCTCTTTGTTCCGCGGGCGTTTGATGTTTTTGTGGATTATTATTTCCATAAAGGAACGCGATCCACGGTGCCTGTTTTCAGGTTGAAGCAATTTTCGGGCTTTTCGGGGCAGCGAGGAAGTTCGAAGGCTGCGCGTGAAGGAGATTATGTGGTTAGATTAGCGGTGCGTTTAGGATGTAGAGTTTGGTGTAACTTTATTATGGGCATATCATTTTTAAATTGTCTTCAAATTTCGAACGTAGCGTGAAGGAAATAATTGCAGACACGTCATCTTTTAACCCTTGTGTAACTTTATTATGGTCATATCATTTTAAAATTGTCTTCAAATTTCGAACGTAGCGCGAAGGAAATAATCGCAGGCACGTCATTTCTTAGCACTTTATCGATCGCTAGTCGATTAATCGGATTTTCGGTTCCAATTGTTATTTACCGGTAGCCGATTAATCGGCTTTTCAGTGGTCAACGGTTATTTTAGATAAAATAAATATCAAATGATATTGTGACAATAAAATTACACTGCTTTGGAACCAATGGATTCTCAACGACACAATCAGTATTTTTGAGTTATACAGCTTTACAAAGCCGCATCCAACTGAATCGATCGTTAGTGAGTGACATCTTCAGTCAATAGCGGTCGATGAAGTTTTGATTCCTGTTTCACTAGAAAGCTATCAAAATATAAAATCACCAATTTATGCGCAAAGTAACGTTTTACAAATACTTACAATATCGCAAACGATTAATCATAACATTTTTCCGCATCGTCTCTTTCGAGACAAACCCCCCTCTGCCATCTTGAAAGCGTCTCCCATTCGGTAAAGTCTAAACTGGCCACAACCGAAGAGTTCGTAATTTTTTTCGGGAAAAAGAGGCCCGTATCTGTCGATTACAGAGGAAATTGTAAAAGTTCCGGCTCACTCACTGGCAGCGATGCGTTTAAGATGTAAACTTTCGTGTACCTTTATTATAGCCACATCATTTTAAAACTGTGTCTTCAATCTTCGACCGTAGTCCGAAGGAAACGGTCGCAGATACGTCATCTCTTAATTTTTGTTTCACTAAAAAGCTATAGTATCACCAATTTATCCGCAAAATAACATTTTACAAATACTTACAATGTCGCAAACAATTAATCATGACATTTTTCCGCATCGACTCTTTCGAGTCAAACCCCCTTCCACCATCTTTAAAGCATCGTCTCTCATTCGCTAAAGCCTAAACTGGCCACAACCAGAGTTCCTAATTTTTTCGGAGAACAGAGACCCGTATCGGTCGATTACAGTGGAAATTGCAAAAGTTCCGGTTTGCTCACCGGCAGCGATGCGAGACAGGTCGGGGTAACCGTTCATTTGGAATACAAAAAAGTTTTTTACAGTGTCCATACGGCAGGCCCCTCGTCATTCGGGCGCGGAGCTTATTTTCGTTGCAAAAATTCCTCTCTCTCTCTATCTTTCTCTCTTTCTTTCTCTTTCTCTTCCTCTCTGTCCGCTTCATGGCTCGTACTCGCGATGCATTTGCGCATCGAGCCAATCTACGCCGACGGTTCGCGTCGGTGTATGAAATATTCAGGGTGTGCCGAACGTTAACTGAACGGGACTGCTTCGATGTGCCTCCTTTGTGCACTTTCGGCTGGGGTTGCATCTATCTGCATGCAGATCGATGCCTCTTCTCTCTAAAACTGCGCCCGGCTTATCCGCTCGGGCGCGGAGATAAAACCCTCCCTTGTGAGATTGCATGGTAGAAAGGCTCTACCCTCCTACGTTGTCGCTCGTACAGCGGCGGAATTGCATTTTCGTTACGGTGCGCTCTCGGTGAATCTGCAAATGAGGAGCGGCGTGTCAGTCCTGGAGCGCTGTCCTCTGCGTTCCTCAACATTCAGGCTTGTTGATGGAGTCAAGTGTAGTTAGATATACAATCAGTGATGAAAGTCTTCGTACGCCCCGACAATGACTTTCTACAATATTGTATTTCACTTTTGACGCGTAAGGAACGAAGTGTTATTTTACGAGGGCCATTTGAAAAGTGTCCGGCCTTATCGACATAAACTAACTGTAGAAAAAAAAATTTTCACGGTCCAATAGATAGTATTGACATATGTAAACCGTAAAAGTTGCAAGTCATTCTGATCATTACTTTGTCTACGGCACTCTTCCAAAGTTGCTACCTGACATTGTCTATCAACAATGGAGAATATTGAGTATCGCGCAGTGATAAAATTCCTTCACTTGAAAGGGGAAAAAACTGAAGAAATAAAAGATGAGTTAGACTGTACATACGGTAAAGCCTCCCCTTCATTTACAACGGTCAAACATTGGGTAGCCGAGTAGAAGCGTGGTCGTCTGAGCATTTTAGACGAGGATACGTTCCGGGCGCCCGAAAACCGCGACAAGTAACCAAATGGTCGATTTAGTGTATCAAACTGTAATGGAAGATCGTTGATTGACTGTTACGGATATTGCTAAGGCTTGTGGAATATTATCTGAACGGGTGCACAAGATTTTACATCAAGATTTGGATATGATCTACCAAAAGCGCATACGGTTGGACATGTGGCGCAAGTGTCTCAGTCCGTATCAAAAAAATCCAGCGGAATTTTTGCCATTGATGCCAGTGGACTGTGATAACTGTCAATGAAACCTGGGTACACCATCATACGCCTGAGACCAAAGAACAGTCAATGCAGTGGGTTGCGGTGGGGGAACCAACTCCGAAGAAGGCAAAAGTCGTTCTCTCTGTAAGAAAAGTGATGGCGAGAATTTGTTGGGATAGCCGTGGAATAATTCTTATCGATTACTTTGTAAAGGGTGAAACAATCAACGGACAGTACTACGCTGCATTGCTGGATAAATTAAAGGCCTCAATTAAGAAAAAATGTCCGCATTTGGTTAAGAAAAAAATTTTTCATTAAAACTAGTATGGATCTGAAAACCGTTATGCTTGATCATCTACAAGAACAATGTCCTCTTGCACTCCGATCCTTGTCCTCGTCCTGCTTAACCTTGTAACTAAGAACGACAAATTAACTCATCATTGGAAAATGCTTTTCTAGCACGTAAAACGAGTTAACACTGAGCCAAGAGAATAAGGAGATTACCAACTTTTCTTAGCAACGCGTTCCCCTTTTTCTCCGTGTTTTCGCTTATACTTTAGTCAATATTAAACTGGAGCTGATCGCAGTTTATTAAATATCTTTGTTGCTTTCGTAAAATAGAATTTTTAATCAAATCTCTTAAATAAGACTTAACTTTTTCGTACATTATCGCACGTCAAATAAAACACTAAAATATGTTATTGAATTGTAACTGAATTGTTTAATTATGTATTTTACTTTTAATTTTACATTTTGCATACAGTAGAAAAATATGTATCCTCTAGTTAAGACTGTAATAAGAATTTAAATGTAAGATTTACATTGACGATTTTATGCAATTGCCCTTACGGTAATAATATATTTGATTAACAAGAAAGTACTTTCGGTTTGCACTATTACCTTTTACCCTATTATAATGAATAAATTTATATTACTCTTTTATAATACTTTATATTACTTTTTTGCTATTACATATAATACACTGCATGTGTGTAAATTCATTTAAAATGTCGTCATAATCTTTATAAGACTAATGGGAAACATACGTCGCAGGCTTTGACTTTGCACTGATGTAAAAAAATCGTTTTTTTTTCTTTTACCCTATTATGATGAATAAATCCTTCATCTGAAGTGTTAGAAATGTAACCTGCCTCTTTTATCTTTTTCTTAAGAAAAAATCCTTCTCGAAAGGGTTAAGGAACACAACTCACACCTTGAGGAATCACACGAGTCACGGAAGTGGCGCCACACGGCAGTGACGCGTGTAAGTGTTCTATGTCGACTGACCAGTGCAGGTATACAGCGTGCAAAAGGTGACACATAAAGCACGTCACTAACAAACAGGACAAAGAGGGTGTAGAGGAGGGTGCGCAGGGGGTAAGTACAAGTGCCTTGAATTTGACTTGAATCGGCGAGAATGTTGAGAGAAAACGGCGGTGAAGAAAGTTGCCGACAACTCCTTCGCGATTCCTCGCGTGTTTTATGGAACGTAAACAACTCCGAAAGCGCAATGCTTTCTACGGGGGTGGACGACGGAGATTAAGATATATAGATAGAGCGGAAGAGTAAGCAAAACAATGGAAGCGTAAGGATTTGTGAAAGGGAAGTTTCACTGTAGAATGACGTTATAATATTTTAGATGTTTGCACGCGGAAGCGAATTATTGACGGATTCATGGAAAATGTCGATGGTATAAAGAAATATACTATGAAATATATCGAATGCGATAACTTATCAATTATATAAGTCACAACGACGGCACTGCAGTATAGCAGATATTTGCAATATGTGTATTATGTTCTTGTCTACCGTATATGCCAGTTTAATAATATTCTATAAATAAACATACACGTATAAACGTCGAAGTCGTCGAACGTACGATAAAGAGGAGTATTGCGCACCTGTGGCAACGAGAAGTTGAATAGCTAGCCAAATACGTAGAAAGTAGATACAGATAAAGCACACACGGAAACAGCCGAACAAAGAAATTCGTCACATACAGTGCACTTAAATTTATTAATTCCGTCGCAAGTACTTTGTTTCATTTAACAACACAGGCAAGGTTGATTTGAGATTTTGTTCAACCCTTCACGCTTCGTTTTTCTTCGTTTGGGTAACAGAGACAGAAACAATGTCGGCCATTTACATCGTCACGATATCCGTTGCTAGGATGTGTTTGCCCTTGCTATGCTGTCGCTTTGGATCCATAAAACACCTTCGATTCCTCGTAACCCTGGGATGCAAGACGATCGACCACGCATGCACAGGAAAACCTGATAAAGCCTTATCGCATTCGTTTAGTTCTTTCCTTGCTATAATATCGTATATATACGATTGTATAAAATATTGATGTTGCGTGCGCCGTTTAAAAGGTTGCTTGAGTTTTCTATTGCAAAATATTCGTTCGTTTAGTTCTTTCCATGCCATAATATCGTAAATATACGATTGTATAAAATATTGATGTTGCGAGTGCCGTTTAAAAGGCTACTTGATTTTTCTGTTGCAAAATATTTATTTTTCTTCCCGTTTGCCGATTTTAAGCTGCAGTATGTATCATGTTGATGATTTGCAAGGTGGGATTTCAAATAGTTTAAATACTTTATAAGGTGGAATATTACAATAGTTCGTAACACTATATAGGTATTGGACTATAATATGAGTTCATTTTCCGAACTCTTCCATTCCGCAAATCCATTTCGCAAACTCTTAAAGACATCACGACAAGAGTTAAGGTGTTCGTATATAAGCAGAGGGTTTTTTTTCTAAAGGTACTCAACGTCCAGTGGTATGAAACAGTATAGGTCCAGGGGAAAAACTGCATTTCCGTGGTTTTTGCACATCACACGATGCGAGTTCCTTCGGGAGTCGTTAAAGGCTCGTTAAGTCCGAAATGGAGGAGAATATGCCGTGTTGAAGTACCGAAGATAGGTTCTTGAACGAGAGAGGGGAAAATTCCGAAGACTAAATCTGATACGAAACCGTAGATGAGCAATTCGTTATCAGAAAACTTGGCAATCGTATATCTAATAAATCGCCGATATTTAAATCTTCCAAGAATTCGTCTCCTCATACCAATCGAACCTGTGTTTCTCGATATTTTCCAACGCCAATCCCGAATGAGAGAGCACTCGGCGACAAAAACTACTTAGACTCGGCCCTCAATCGTTAAGTACCAATCAAACTGTCGACGATTCTTTCTTTCGTTAGCCCATTTGCATCATCGCTCTAAATCCGCAATCTTACTCAAAAATCCAACATGCGCAGCTAAACATTGCCGATACTAGCATGCGCAAATTTCTGTCCTTAGATCCAAATTTGTTTGTTTCCAGAACTATTTTTTGGACTAGTTCAACGTTGAAAAATAATTCGTAAACATCGCGCCTGGACATTCCATTGACGTTGATGGTTACGCCACTTACGGCAGTAAAATCATGTAATGTTGGCATACAATTTCGTTTTTCCCATAAGAAATCTCCAGTTTCAATATTATCGGGCTGGTCATCTTCACTACTATTTATTAGAGTTATGGCACGTTTACGCTTATCGGATATTTGCATTTCTATGCTTGAATCCGAATCCGAACTGTAATTCATTATGATAACCTAATTTTGTGAAATTTTATTATCTATTATTTTTTTTATTATTTTATTATTTTTAACCTACTACCAGAAAAGTAAGAAAAATTATATTTTACACAAATTTCTTTATTGTTTGTTTATCGCACATACTCTTTAACGATTGCTGATAAGCTGAAAACAATAATTATTATGCGCGGATTTATCCGCCCCGGGTGATAATGGTCAGTTTTTGTTTGCGAATTATTCCGACAAATAATGCAAATGGGTTAAATAAGAACTTCTGTATATTTCGGCTTTCTGCCTTTTTTTACAGCGTTAAAAAAACATTCAATATTTTTATGGTACATAGGACACATTATACATAGTAAAAAAGTTTTGGTAAACGTAGGTCTGACGGTTAACCCGTTAAGCGCCACGCCGGGCCGTAGGGATCGGCGCTAGACTTTTCGTTCGTATTATCATCGCGCGCGTGTCTGTCCTTTCGTACTTGTCAGATTGAACGTTTAATTTAGGCGGCATCGTTTTTGTTTGGTTCATTCATTCATTGAAAACAGTCAATATTTACAGTTAATATTTACTAATAATCTCTTATATAACTGTAAATAATATAAAAAAATATTAAAAATTAATTTTAAATAAATTTCTTTACACATTAGTTATTCTTTCACAATGGAGTCATTTTGACTGCTTGTGGGCAATATAGGTATATACTAAGTTTCAGTTTTTCTAGTGTTAAGTGGCCGATACAATGCCGACGCTTTAAATGTCTCTTAGGTCAGCGGCTGTCAATGTGTTAATTCTCTCAAGCTGTATCTCAACGGCATAACCTGATGATCTCTATTCGTATAGGCATATTAAATTGGTTATTTCGAGTTGACGAGATTTCCCAATTTCAATCAAAGAAAAAACGTTTATTCTAAGCTGTCTCTTTAATTATTCATTTTCTGATACATCATCAACTCTGGATACCCATTTTCTGGAACATGTTAAATTATGCGTAATACGCGGTGAGCTTGATGACAGGCTAAAAAATAAAATTCTTGTTTTTATTCATCTTTAGTAGTAGTTTTTTTTCGTATGTAGGAGTTAAATACGTGAAACTAGAGAGAATAATATTTATAAGCAATAACAACGCAATCAAGACACTTTAGTTTTATTTCCTAATCTTTTGTCGTTTCGCCTTTTCGTCTTTACGTTTCGTTGTCAACTGACTCCCACGCAACCAAACAACACCATTCAACAAACTCGTCACCTATGATACTTCAATATAGTAACGGAGGATCATAGGTGACCTTTGCTCGCCAATTAGAGGACCATGTAATTGAGATCCTACACGAGATCCTACACAGTTTTTCTACATTTTGTTTACTTATGCAATATGCATTGAATATTAACAATTTCATTTTTTCGTCAAATCCTGTCAAATTAATGGACCAAGCAAGCTCCGAGTGGACAATTATTTGCATACTCAGAATTTTAATCCTAATATGCAAAGAAACTTCGTTTAGTAAAAATGAAGTTGGAAAAAGAGTTACTGTTAAAAGAGTTATGAACTTTGTGCACACTGCATTCCAAGTCACTTATTGTGTCGCTTGAGCTACAGATATAGTTGAGATAAAGTCATACGCCATAGGATCAATCTAGACACGGAAATTGTTTTTTTTTTAATTGCCTAACAAAATACAGGCCATTGGAAAAAATATTGTCGGACTTTATATGGCTTGATGGGTGGAAAAACATATAGGCTCCGTAACTTGAAACTCGTTTACATCAGCGCGTAGTCTCATTGTAAGACGTTCAGTTATAGATGCCTTCATACTTTATAAAACTCCAACCATATAATATTAAAATCATATAATTCAGGGAATTTTTAACTTTTAGATTAAATATTTCATTGTTGTATTTAGCATAAACACAAACTTATATAAGAAAAGTCCGACCACATAAAATATTAAAATCATACAATTCAGGTAATTTTTAACTTTTGGATTAAATATTTTATTGTTATATTTAGCATATACGCAACTTTTATATAAGAAAACTCCGACCAAATAAAATATTAAAATTACGTAATTGAGGGAATTGTTAACTTTTGAATTAAATGTTTCATTGTTGTATTTAGCATATACACAAACTTATACAAGAATCATTCTTTCTTAAGTTAACAAAATCGTCTTCCAATTCTGGGGGATGTGGCATGCAAAGTGTTAATGAAGATGTACCCATATGTTATATACAAGACATTGTAAGGATTCATAGTTTTGAGTTTAACAGTTTGTATGATATATATGTGTATGACATTAACAGTTTGTATGATATATATGCCGTAATTTAAGGTATGAGTGAAGTTAAACACGTCAAGGAACATCGACAAATTCTTTATTTTCGTTTTCTTTTAACGTGGACTACTAACTTTGCCACTACTTTCCTTCATTCATGTTTGATTTTCTTTTATTTCACTTTTTATTTTCTCTTATCTTATTTTAAGAATTTCTTCAGAATAACTACACAGAATATCTATACAGTTTTATGTCTTTTATAATTTTGGCCGGCTCACGGAAAACAAAAGAATCAGAATTTTGTTTGCGACTAATTCCAGTTATATTAGACAAATAAACGAAAAGTGAAAAAACCATTGTCAGCAATTTATATGTGTGGTATCATGCTTCATTATTATAATTAGTTAGGATGCTTAATTTATGTTGTGTGGTCAACGTGTTAAGACACATCCCAAGTGCTGATCTAAATAAAACTTGGCTACCACAACATTTTTAAAAGTTTCCCCTTTTCGAGTTTCCCGCACCACCTTCTATATTTGTAAATTGAACCCTGCACTTATTTTACCTATTTGTATTGCTAGTAACAAGATGCCTTGTAACTAAAACTTGTAAGAGTAAGATGGTTTTATTGCGCGCTCGAAGTCCTTCTTGACAGATTCACCCTGTATACATTCGTCACGGTTTCGAATGTCTCGTCCCGATCACCCCAGGAGAACGACATATTTGTCTCTCATTTCCTATTCCACTCGCTGATCGTGCCGAATTTTTCCGTTGTAGACGTATCTTGTTGCATTGAAATTTTCGTCACGTTCACGACTAGAGAACACGAACTTTAGCTTCCTGGTTTGTTTCCCAATTCGTCTGACGCTGTGCATCTTTCAGGACGTATTGACGTATTTCGGTCGTCGCTCTTTGGGGTCGCTCATATGTGGCATTCTATTTGCGCTGTAGATGGAAAGACTACGCTATTAGATTAGTTCCTGCGTCAAATGCATGCAAATTCAAAAATATTCGTTGTAAAATTTAAAGATTCTCAAAGTTCCGCGCGCAACGTGCAATTTGTTGAAGCAAAGTGAATGGTGGGGCCGGTGCTTTGTTAGTTTGCGATGAATGTCGTTGTATCGGCAAATTGTTTGAATACCTTTCTGCTTGAAAAAGCTTTGTTAGAGAATCAATACCAGACAGAGAAAAAAATTGGAAGCTACACGGGTTGTTATTGCAATTTAAATTGATATCTTGAAATTGGAATCTTGGTTTGAGGGTTGGAACTGTATCCTTGGTTCTCGGCGTATCAATATTCATTCGTTAACGTTCGCTTCTTTATGATTAAAAGATAGCGCTGACACTAAATTGTCGCCTGGTTGATCAGCTGAGTAATTAAAAGTCTAAATGCTGTATGCAATGGTATGCAATAATGAGAAAGGGTATTTATAAGAGATTCATACAACGTGATACTTTAGAATATAAGGTATGCCTGGAATGAGAGAAAAGGAAGGAACGTGAACCAGTAGAAGGCCTCGGGTGGTTTCTCAGAATTCATCCAACCATCCTAGTATACCATACATCATGTACAGATTCTATTCTTTTATTATATATCAACACCATCAGTATTACCTTGTCAAGATATAAAGGGTGCCCCAACATTAACACAAGATATGAATTTGCCACCGTTCGTGCAGTAAAGTGTTGGCAAGCCTATTAAAGAAACCATTTAGCAACTGACAGTTTAAGATTAGTAAAAATTTCGAAAATCGAAAATTTCGTACAAAATATGGTCGGATTAGTGACTTAACTTCGCCAACTAGAAGAAAGTAATTGAAAAATTCAGGCAGACTGTATTAATTGGTGATGCTAAACACACTGATCGTCCAAAAATAAGCCGTTGAAATTAAATGATTTTTACAATTGACTAATTTTGAAAATGGTGTAAGTCCATTTACAGCCCGTAAATATATATTATTTTAGTTAAATTCGCCTAAAAGAAATTTATATAATCAATTGACATATTGATAAATTAGTAGAAACATTGCCAGACTTGACATAATTAATTTATATTTTTCAACTGACTAATATGCTAACCTTTAATTTTCTCGAAACAACAGAAAATGGATTTGCACCACTTTCAAAATAAACGGTCCATATCTTCTAAAAACCCAAGACCTCGATTCAACGAAGAATACAGAGCTAACTCCAATATCGGACCGACCAATCGGAGAGCATAAACGCAAGTCGTAAGTACTCTTGCGGCAAAGGAACCCAGATTCTTCTGATATTCAGTTTCCCTACTCCTTTTTTCTTGGGCATTTGAACGCTTTGCGATATGACGGGGCACCGTTCCGGGCGATACGAGGACTCAGACGCGAAATGCTGCGGGCTAAAGTTAGAGCCCGTTGTAGGAGAGAGGACGAAGGTGGCAAAAGTGGATGGCAAAGTGTCGCGCTGATGTCAGCAGATCGAAGTGTTCATCTTCTCTCGGCGTATATTCCATACGTTCGTTCTTTTTCTGTCGCATTTTCCGGACGCGTTCATAACCGGCCAATCGATGGAAAATAACAGGGCATAAGCCGAAACGAAACCTGGGCTATAAGCAATATCGCGGAGACTCTTTTATATGGTAGTGAGTGTTAGGTATATAGTATTTTGCATAAACTTAACTTAGCGAGTAATATTCAGAAACAAATTGTAAACAAAAAACTGGAAAAGCAGAGAACAAAGAAAAGACTAGTTGTGCTATTAAACAGAATTTGTTTCTTTGCTCTTGTAAAAAAGTGTACTTTAACGCTGTCAATGTTAATATTATACAATATTTTCCCAGAATCTTGGCCAATTCAACATTTGTATTTGCATTTTGTATTTAAGCTTGAAAACAAAATTGCGACGAAATCGATGTAATGCAAACACATGTAGTTTAACGTTGTTAGTGTCAGTATTATTATCTAATTCTGATGTGGTTGATAGCAATATTGGTAAAACGTCAATACTTTAAAAAACCCAGAACATGATTTCAATCCCAAAAACCAAGAGCAATTCTGGTTATAATAGGAGCTGTGAAAGCTTCAAATTGTATAATTTGACATGAGATTACAACAATGCAATACGCAGTTTGTTCATCAGATGTACCAACTCACTATCTACTGTTGTTATCTTGTATTGTTTTTTATTTCTTCAATATTGTTTCGTTTACTACATCAGCTCCTCTGTATGTGTTTGCACTTTATCATTCATTTTTTTCTTTCCAACATTATTCTTATTACCTTCTTCTTATGTACAATAAACAATCCGGCCGCACAACAAAAAATTGTCTACGAGCTTATATATTACTTGACGTAAATCATCACCTTTCTTCACGATTGAGATTGTATTATTCAATAGTAAAATGGCACGTGATATTTTGCGTTCTATAAATAATACGGTTTGCCTTATACCTGTTTACCTTTACTGAGAAAATGTTTTTGACATATTGTTTTCGCTATTTTTTTCTGTAAATTAATTAGTTTGATTGCTATTACTTTTAAAGGGCGTTTGATTCCATTTTCTGAGCAGACATGGATTGATTACAGAATATTGCTTAACCTTATTTCAACCACAATTTGAACCAAGAAGTAATGGCGATTATGCATAACAAGCATATTAAAAATACACACAAAGTGTTGTGAAGACGAGATGAACAACAGCATTCCTTCTTGTGTATTTTGTACGTATAAAAGCATTTTGTATTTTTTTTCCAATCGGATATTGTACTTCATATTCTTCTTGCTTGAGTTTATGGTTAACATATTATCGGGCAACTTTTTACAACCAATCCACGTCTGTCCTGAAAATGTAGTCAAACCCATTTTCAAAATCCATCGTCAACGCATATGGACATCATATAAAACTTTGTGAGAACAGGATAACAAAAAGCATTCTTTCGCTACCCCATATCATCGCATCGCTTTTGCCTGGTCTGCCAATAGTTCGGCGCACATCGAAGTAGGTGGATCGGAATACCCCAGGATAATATCCGAATATTGAGGCACTCTGGCAAGACTGCCGCACTCGTAAAGCACATTGATATGAATGCGGATGGCTCCATTTTGCAAGTCTCCGCTCGCTATGACTGGGCTGCCGTCTTCTTTCGATCTATGGACTTCGCAATTTCCTATCACGCACGAGGCGAAGGCGTCGAATAGCACGAATTGACTATTTCGCGAAACACAGGGGCTGAATGATACTGTGCCACCGTTGCGACGAATGTGTTTCAGCGTGAAAGCAGAGGGTTCCTTTATGGCCTTGAATCATTTCACGGAATGCCACCCAGCGGTGTTTGCGTACAGACGTTTGCTGTGTTAACCCTTTCGAGACGGTTTTTTTTCATGAAAATTTTCCTTTTTTCTCTTCTCCTTTCTTTTACAATCGCACCATCGGTAACATAGAATATAATTATCCTCAATAATTAAATTTTTTTTTCAGATATCAGTGCAATTACTCAGTGTGTCATTCTCTACAAATGTCAAATTGTGAAACTAACACCAGTGTCGTGGGCTCCGAGCGAACAGCACCATGCGACGAAATCTTCGGTAATACTCAATCGAACTCCGTTCTGAATGACAAAGTGGATGATGTCGACAAGCTTCTACAAACGATGCTGGATTCTCGCAGTCCGTCGCAGGACGATGCCGACAAGAATGAAACGGAAAAAAGACCAGTAGGTATGTCCTTTAAGCGGTCATTCGCGTTTTTTGTAAAGAATCAAATTTTTTACCTTTATTAATTACAATCTGTACATTATGCAACCGTGCACGATCTCGCAAATTTTATAAGTAAAACGTGAGGTAACGAACATGATTTCCGGTGTTTGGTGACCTATTTTCTATCAAGTCGAATGCAGTAGGAACAAGCTTATATACGTTTTTCTCAAATTACAATTTCACACGTTGATGATATGATCATTTGAAGCCGTTTTTGTAGTACGCGCATGCATGATGCACATCTGTCAAACGAATTGACACTTTGAAACTTTACGTTTTTATTGGGTTAACACGTTCCGTGCCAAGCCGTTTTTTCCTAACTTGTCGTTGAGGCCATTCGATGTTTTGACTAAAGACTGATATATTATCAAACAATATTTCATTACTTTATGAATACGTAAGTAATTAACTTGTTTAGAGTAGTTATCACATCGTGTACCATTTACGGTACACGTGGCGCTGCAATCAGTTCGATTGTAAAAATCAGTCAGTACAATACTTTTCGGTTAGAAAAAGAACCTGCTGTATTTGAATTTGTTAAGTAAAACACGAGGGAAATAAAATATTTACCAAAAAGAAAAGTAGGTAAATATGCTGAAATAGCATTTGTTGTTTTTCATTTTTTTCTGTTGGAAAACAAGTTTCTATTGTTATCCTTTATTAGTTTATTCTATCATCGTTTAATTTTTTGTATTGATCGAGTGATAAAACTTTTTATTTGCATCCCTTATAATAGGCAGTACCTCATACATAGGCAATATGATAGGGCAATCCATTTCGCAAAATTGTAAAATGTTCATAAACAATAACAACACAATCAAGACACTTTAGTCTTATTTCCTAATCTGTCGTCGTTTTGTCGTTTCGCCTTTTCGTCTTTACGTCTTATCGTTTTTACGTTTCGTTATCAACTGACTCCTAAACAACCAAATAATTTGATTCAACAAATTCTTCACCTATGATACATCAATATAATGATTGAGGATCATAGGTGACCTTTCATTACCAATTAGAGAACCCTGCATTTGAGATCCCACAGTACCCTCTAAAAGAGTCAAATGCCTCATTGACCGTTAACTTACCCGTTGATCATGAATCTTTACCACCATCCCACGAAACAACACATTTGGCACTGAAAGCGTTAAACCCACCATAATTACGCTGATATGGGCTCCCTCCCGTAAGCTCACAAACGCCACGACATAAAAAAAGACCTTCAGACCCTCGGGATCCCCTCGGTCCTGCCGGACAGGATCCTTCTCATCCTTCCAAAGAAAAATGTCGCTCGGGGCTGAAAGTACAGAAACATTCCAGGCTGGAATGCAGGTAACCTGTTGAGAGTTCTTGGAGTGGACGAAAATGGAGCGAGCTCGGTGCAGCTTAACTTCGAGAATTTCCCAGACGCTTGCCAAGGGCGTTCTCAGGGAAAGTGGTTCTGCGGAGAGAGTTCGTGGGAAGCGAGCGAAAGTATGGAGAGTGAGAGAGGCTGAGGGTAGAAGGAGGGATGGCGTCTGCGAGGAATTTTCTCTATCCTCGGAGATTAAGTTTCACTGTCTCAATTGTGCCTTACCGTGTCGGGCACGTTCCTTGTACGTAAATGCACGCAGGTGTTGGGACCGTCTCGGAATTCAACGACCCTGAACAATTGTTTTCCGGGATTTTTCACGGAGAGGATTTAGGAGTAGTCTAACGTCGCGTGAAGACGTTAAAATTGCCGTGGGCGAGAAATGGAAGAAGCTGGAAATTTCGTTCTTTTGCATTTTAAAGTAAACGGAATTGTTTGAGAAAATTCGTTGAATTGTATTCATTTGTTTATTTCACACTGAACGCGCGGGTGGAGGTTTATTCGTTACATTACAACAATTACACGTTTGGAAGGGTTTTTAATATTAACGAAGGTACTTTGCAATAACAACGCACGCAGCTGTATGTAAGTGGTTATAAATATTTTATACGGGAAAATATATAATATTACATATATAATATAATTGTCTTCTAAGGTGTTCATAGAAACAATTTAAGTAAAGTTGCGTCGTTTTGTATATACATATAACGTTGCGTTCAGCTTGTTAAATACTACCCTGCAATTTCATATCACAGTTTCGAGGTTATCTGTAATTTCTCCTTTGACGTATAGTAAAATATTCATATAACGTTATGCAGCATCGTTGATATGGAAGAGGGAATACGACCAAAAAAAAAACAGCCTATGGCACGTTATCCTTGTTCTTTACCAGAATGTTGAGCTGTGTCCTTTGGGAAAATTAGCGGGATCGTGCAGGAGCTCTCTAATCACGTACCTCGTGTGCGGAATAGTCGATTCTGGCAAATCTTATTCCCCCCACACGCGATGCTCATCGACTCCGTTCGATCGACGATTAACTTTATTAAGTCAATAAAAAATATTTCATGGCCGGCGGCTGTCTGGCTAGCTGCCCTCTGTGGACGTTCGTGGAATGACCAATCGAGATGTCGAACGCAGTAATGGCTTCCTGGAGTATTAGCTTTGCAAAGCTGTCTTTCGTTGAAAATGGAAGAAACTTAATGTGCAATTGTATTATTGCTATTTCACAGAAAATATTATTTCAACCGTTTTTATTAATGATATGGCAAACTTGTTTGGCGTATATCTGTGGAAATTGTCTTAAGATGGTAATAAAGATTCGTGAAAAGTGAAATGTGAATATATTGGTGTGTGGAAAAAGGGGAAGAAACGAATAGTCTGAATTACAATCACGCGTAACGCAAAACTATGCACAACGCAAAACTACGCAAAAACTCCTTCGCGGACACACTCGCTGATACTCTCAAGATTCGCCAAAAGAAGAAGAAGAAGACTTGATCTTTTCTCGGTCCTCCTTATACCATATACTGTTTTCGTCTCCATGACAACAGTTTTGTTCGAGAACCTTCTCGTTACCACATGCATACTTATGCATCCGTTTTGCAGAAAAATATCAGACAGTCGGTCCGGCCGTTAAACCCGACGCCTCTCTTTTCTTTTATCATGCATTCTCTCTCTCTCTCTCTCTCTCTCGTTGCTCATTGACACTAAATCACACATCCCACATATCGGTCACTAATGTATTGAAATTTATTATTTGCATAGCTATTACGTCATAAGTAGGTGCGTGCCCTTTCAAATGTATTAATTTCTGGTACTGTTTTTTTACCGGTAATTTCACAATCAAAAGTGTACTCGTGTGATAAGAGTACGTATTTTCGTGCTGCCACGAATCATTTTGTTTGCTGAAGGTTATAGATAATAAAGCACACGATGGGAACAAAAATAACGACTTTAAAATTGAGGCTTTCGCGACCATGATTGTTTATGTTATTGGCTTCCGAATGGTTGTCGCGTCTTTTCTCAGCATTTGATCGACGTTTCGCAGGCATACAGTCTGCGTTATTAGGACAGGGGTTGTTCCGATACAGCATCGAATATAAAATAACGACTGGCACGGCACCAACTTAATGTCACTCATTAGGTACTTTCTTTGCTAGATTTTTTTTTTGCTACACTTAGTTTATTCAATAACAAGTATGGACTGTGGATTAAAAGTCTTGCTAACAAAGAAGATTTTGCATTCTGCGAAATTTTGTATCACGAAAATGACTATCAGACAATCACCGATGGCGATAATATATTGTATATTATCGAGTATAACATTTAAGTGTCGAGAATATCTTAATCACACTTCATAGTCGGTTAACTAAGAAGAAGTACCGGTAATATTAACAAATATTGCCAATAAAGTAGAAGCCTGTTCAATCATTTCAGCTGCAATATTCACCAGATTTTTCGCCATAATTTTCGGGTTCTAATTTTCAGTTTGGACCACCCAGCAGCTGGAGGGTCTGTATTTAATCTGACATAGGTCTGCGAGTACGAATTATGAATGCGGGAAAACATAAATTAGAAGATGCAGGTATTGCTACCACCAACCATTATTGACAATAAAACATACAATCCTTCGGCCATTCCATCTGCAACATCCATCAGAATTTTCTTTTTTGTAAATTTTTTTGATACCATATAAAAATTGTCATTATGAGTTAGAATCGTGACATGCATGTTTGACATGAAATTGTGATTACGCGCCTGACTCGTGATATTCTCGTATGGTTCGAAATTCTCATCACGAGTCAAACTCGTTAAAGTACGGCAAGGGGTTAACACTGCCAGGTAACAAAACACAAATATTGCAACCACTAACAATTATTATCAACTATTGATAAGTATTGTCGGAACTTGAAACAAATGATACCTTGCGACTGCCTATCAAGTAGTCGTGCGCTTATATAGTACATGCAATGGTGCTCTTGCGGAATGCAAATGAATTTAAAGCAAAATTTTTTTATAAGATTATTGGATTTGTTTTCTTTTTTATACATATTTCTGATACCGTATACAAATTTTCATCACGACTCAGAACCATAGTCGTAATTTCATGTCAAACAGGAATATCACGATTCTAACTCGCAATGACAATTTTTATACGGTATCAGAAATATATACAAAGAAGAAAACAAGTGAAATGATTTTAAAAAGTTTTTGGTTCAAATTCATTTGAATTCCGCAAGAGCACCATTGCATGTAGTATATGTATAAGTGCACAGCTACTCGATAGACAGTCCACAGGTATCATTTGTTTCAAGTTCCGACAATATGTCTCTGCCGCTACGGCTCCTTTCGTTTCGTTAAGTACATGTGACAAGATAGAAATATTGCAACCACCAACAATTATTATCAACAACGAAGGAACCCTTCGACCATCCCAACTGCAATATCCCCGAACTTTTGGCCACGTTCGCCCGCACCGTTCTAAATTTCACTGTCGACCACGTAGCAGCGGGAAATTCTGCGCATAGGAGTAGGTGCCGGTACGTCTGCGTTCCAAATGAAAGTCATAAAACGCCGGAAAGCCGCAGGTCGCGCGCCGGCTCGTTTAATACGTTCAGCACCGCCGGCACGTTTGGTAACGTCGCCTGTGCTGGCGTGGGCACGAACGCTTTTCCAGTTGCCGGCGGTAGGGCATGTGTGGAAGGCGCGGCCATAATTAAAATAATAAATTGCGCGGGAGACGGTTCGGCCTAAAATTAGTCGACCCTGAGCCGGTTGGAGCTTCGAACAACCCCGAAGTCATGCAAACGCTCTAACGTTCACCCCGAATCTGTCCCTCGGAGCTCAATTATAAATGTCAGCGAATGCTTCAGCAGGTGGCTCGTCCGAGCACCCTGCGGATCAGCAAATGAGCGGAAAGCGGCCGAGATTTTGTTAGGCGAATGTTCGTTAACAACGTCATTGGCGACTGGCCAATTCGATCTGTGTGTCCGATTTGTTCCGCGACGATTGCGCAATGAAGTTACGAGGGGCGATCAGTTGTGTGTGTGGCAGTGTGTCATGGTAAGTCTAACAACTGCTTGCTGTGAGTTTGACGTATACAGAAGAAAGAATTGTACGATAACGCGATATACGAAGGATATGTAAAATGTACGAAAAATATGTGGAAGTATTGCAAATAAACATTTTCGTCTGCCGTGATATAACGCAATATACGAATATTATGTGAAATGTACGAAGAATATGTGGAAGTATTGCGAATAAACATTTTCGTGTGATATTAAACGGTCAATTATACGGGATATTTCATAATAAGTGCTGTTTGATACAAATACCGAAGAGCAGGTGAAAAAACAAAAATGTTAAAATACTTTTATCATCCTTTTTTCTATAGAATGACATTGTGATGAATAAATTGTCTATTTTCGATTTCACCAGGTCATACTTAAGTTATCCTGTGTTTTTTAAGTGAAGTGCTGTATTTTTATTTTAGTAATGTGAATGTATATAAAAAATAAGTTTAGTGTATGTTTTGAAGTGATGTTGGGATAATTAAAAATTGCAAATACAAAAGAGTTTTACGAGAAGGACAGTGTTTGTGTTTAAGAAATTACCTTGAGTGTAAACATTGTGAGCAAATTTCTATGCGATAATTAACTGTGCAATATCACACCTAACGAAAATTGTTTTCACAACTATACATCAAATATACCTGAAAATAGAGGTCACAAAATTTGCTGTAGAAAACTTCTTCATTTGTTGGCTATCCTGTTTTGCAGACTTTATCCATATTGTTTAGCGTCACTGAGTTGTTCGTCCTTAACTTACAAAATTGTAAGACAACGTTTTGAGAACTAACAGTAATAGACAATGTGTAGCATATTGCAGTTGTGCAAATACATAGTAAACGAAGCTATTAATTAGCTTTTAAAATAGAAACTACTGAGCATGCTATATGAAACTACTAAGTATCGCTTTTTCTATTTTCTGTGGAATTCCACACTGCAGCTAACGAATAAATTTGTGATAGCGAACGACCCTTCGGCAGTACTTTCACTACCAAATGCACTTTGGCGCGTTTCATCACTATGCTTATCGTTATCCTTATCGACATACCCTCCGAAAAGTAACGCCAGGGGAACAGTATGCAAGTTAGGATTATCATAATGTTGCCAGCCAATTTGGCGCAAGCGTAGGCGACAGCTTTGGCCCGCTCTGCACGAAATGTTTCAAGTTCCCCGAGAACTTTAATTTTCGCCAAATGTGCCAGGACATCTCTTTTTACCACTCACCCCTTAATATCCCCATGTTATGGGATTCACGACACTTTAGACGATTAGGAGTAATGTCATAGACACGTAGAAATTTCTGTTTAATCCCACTTCTTGGTGCTGCAGTAGAAGCGTTGAGAAACTATGGAATATATGGGGGAGAGATTTTTGTGTATGAGAATATTTTTGATAATGTTAATGTAGGTCTAACGGATTGTATCACTTTGGAACTGTCAACCGTTAAACTAATGTACGACGTGCACAACCTTATTCACTAGTTTTATAATATGTTAATCATTGACGAAAATATGGACGCCTAGACATGTATTTGGAAAAGAAAAATGGCTGGACAAAGAATCTTACTATCGAAAATTCAAAAAACATTTGTAGACGTCGGTGTGCTTTTACGCGGTAGATGCGAAATGTGCATAAATAAAGCGTGGAAAAGCGGAACAATTTAGGTAAAAGATACCGTTTGTAAAGAAATTTGTACAAGTGGAGAAAAGTAAGGCAAACTATACAAAAATTAATTTAGAATATAAAGAGGCATCAAATTAAAATGTTCTATTTAATAAACATATTTCAAAATGCATTATCTATATCAAAATATACAAAAATTACAATTAAATAGTAAAAAAGTAAGTAAGATATTATAACAGTAAATAGAGCGTGTAAAAAAACGTGTACAAATTGATCTTATAGAAAAGAGCGCATAAAAAGAGACCGAGGTCTAATCAAATTAATAGAGTGTAATCATATAAAACTGAAAAGGAGTAAACTATGGTATGATACATCGTTCATTACATTTGAACTCAAACTTCAACGTCAAATAATGTCAAATTCACGTCTATAATGAAAGTGCAAAGAAACGAACCATGTAATCTGTCTTTACACCACGTCCGTTAGGAAGTAAATCTATTGACATTTCCAGTCGATATCTTCTTCTTCTATTCTTCTTGATAAAAATGTAGAGAATTAACGACGTTGATAGAGGTGATACAATACCGATCTATCAAGAATTAAATTAATATGTGATATTACTCTCCATATACTTTTGCGTCTACGTGAATTTGTTATCTGCTAAACTGAAGGAGAAAAAAGTTTTTTTTGCAAAGAAACGGGCCACAGGACCAATCGTCTTCAGACCGCATTGTCCACCGAATATGTAAATCCATCCGGATTTCTACTCGAGATGCGTTTTCAGAAAAAAAACAGGGGCGTGTTCGTTTTTTATATCTAAATCTTTTGAACAAGAAAAATGTTGAGGATTAACAATTTTAACAAAGTCGATATAACACAAGCTCACCAAGCATTAAATTAATATATGACACTATTCTCAATATATTTTTACATCCACTACAATTCGTTCTCATCAAGAGTTAAGGAAAATAATTCGCTTTGCAAAGCACAAAGAAACGAACCTTACGAGTTGCTCTCATTCATATCATCCGACGAATAAATCCATCTGGTTTTCTAATTAGTGATCATTCGTTGCTAACTGTCTGCCGGATTTTAACACACATTTTTAAAGGAAACAGGTGAGTGTTCTATTTATGCTTAATTTCCCTGATAAAAAATGTAGAGTTAATCATTTCAACACAAAGCTACCGAACGTTAAATTACTATGTGACAACTTCCTCAATATATTTTTGCACCCACAAGAACTGATTGGTACAAATCCACGAAACATTAAATTACTATGTGACATCTTCTTCCACATACTTTTCACCCATCATAATTCGTTACCCCCAAAAATGAAATCTGTTATACAAAGCACAAAGAAACGCAGCCAACTATTCCCTCACCACGTCGTCTGTCGGGCAAATCCACTCGGATTTCCACCCGATGATCATTCTTCTCTAACCGTCCGCCGGATCTTGAGACACATCTTTGCAAAAGGCAAGGGAGTGCCACTTTTCACGCTCGCTCGACGAAGTAACACGTCCTCCCCCTTCATGTCCCTACGACTTGCTCCCGCTTATCCCCGTGTGTATCAGAAGTAAATTGGAAAACGGTCTGTTTCGACGTGCGCGTCTTTCATCCGTTCCGTTCGCGAATGAAAAATCCTCGCACCCACCCTGCATTTTTCCTTCTCATTCGCAGCGTGAACGAGGAAAGAAGGCTTCAAAAGCAGGCGTATCGAAGCTCGAGCACGAGTGTGCATGGGCGGTGGGGGCAGAATGGCGTCTAGCCGCGAAGCTCGTGTGAAAAATGACATCAAGTTCAAAAGCTCCCTAAATAAGAAATCACTCTCGAAGGTGCGCCCCGGCGCATTATTCACTCGCTCGGAATACTCGAAAGTGAAACAGCCGCGGGCGCTGGCGGTCATCAATTTTCACGTCGTGCCAGACAAAAAGACGAAAAGTCGAGTATCGGTGAGCGGGAGAGGAACTGCGAGGAAGAGGAGTGAAGCGAGTGTCGGGGAACGAATAGGTTGGGAGATGTAGTCGGGTGATCTGTTGCGAGACCGCGATAATCTGCACGGACGGTTTGTCGCCTTTGTGAAACAGCACGGATGAAGGCTAAGAGGGGTGGATTAAGGACGTGGGGCTCATCGAAATATTTATGCTACATGAATATATGATCAGGTTAATGTTTTTTCATTTCTTCGAAAGGGTTGGGTGACGCGCGGTTCGATAAGCTTTAGAAAATATTCGAAAATTCGAGGCACTCGAAATATTTACGCTAATCGAAGGTCGCAAACCATCAAAAAGTTCAAACTATGCAAAATATTGTATTTCGTTTCCTGAGAACGTGGGCCTCATCGAAATATTCGTGCTATATGAATATATGAGTAGTTTAACGTTAGATTAATTCGTATTTTTTTAAATAAATAATACGATTTATCAATAAATTAAAATGTCACTAGATTTTTAGACACCCTTTACAAAGGTCTCAGCTTCCGCTCAGCTTTCCAGTTACTCCAGTGGCTCGAACAATTGTCATACTTGCATACGTAAGAACTAAACGTATCCAATTTATCCTAAGGCTCTTCACTGTGCGCCGCGTATATTCCTGCAGCCGTGCAAAACTCCGTGAAAAACTGCGAATCTCAGGCAACGACGTGGATTTGTCGGTCTTTTCAGCACTCGTCGTCCTCGTTCGTTCCGGTCCAATTTGCGCGACGAGCATTCCGCTCGCAGGAACTTTGCCGGGCGAACAGAAAGCTGTGTATGGAATGGGTGGGTTGGTTCGGATGCAGAGGGAGGCAAAGTAATTCGATATGGCGAGCTAGAGGACGAGGGCACTCGTCCTTTTTTTCCTAATTCGACGGAGGGCGGGCACCCGCGAAATGAACAGCTCGGCACAGGGTTCTTTGTATGTCCTCTCGTGTATATTACGTATACAGGGTGTTTCGTAACTCGCGCTACGCTGGCGGACTGATTAAATGAAAAAAAAAGGTATTGATCAGGGCGATTCTAAGTCAGACTACGGTTTTACATGAAAGTGTGTCGGAAAGTCGTCGACTGTATATTAAAGTTGTCTTTTTTAATATATTGCTGACGGGGCGTTTCGGTAAATTTCATTACCTTAGATAAAAATTGGTATAATTAAACGAAGATACGTTATTTTGGAAAGTATACCTACGTCCATGAGGAAATAGTGGCGGACTGATTAAATGAAAAAAAGGCATCGATCAGGGTGTTCCTAAGTCAGAGTACGGGTTTACATGAAAATATGTCGGAAAGTCGTCGATTGTTGTTCCGCTGACCTGCGGAAATCTGTGATAAGTACGAATCTGCGACCTAATATTACGCAGAGAATATGTTCTTCAAACAAAGTGAAAATACTCGTTAATTAATAGATTTACGACTCATACAAATCAGTACTTTTTTATTCAAAATATCACGCTCTTTCAGACCTTAATGTAAAAAATATAAGGTTCCATTAAAAAAAATGAAGTTGACCTTGAAATCTCCGAAACGCCTCCACAAAAAAAATAATGCATCTAATAATGCAGCTCTTGGAACCATACAAACATAAAAAAAAGTTTCTTCATACGATGCTTACTTTAGAAATTAAACAGGGGGGCATGTTACGTGGGACACCCTATATATATTTATATATATATAGATGACGAACGAGTTACCACACGTTTGCAAGGGTATTTAATATTAATGAAGGTACTTTGCATTAACAATGCACGCAAGTGTATGTAAGTGGTTATAAATATTTTATACGGAGAAATATAAAATATTGCATATATAATTGTTTTATATTGTGTTCATAGAAAAAATTTAAGTAAAGTTGCGGCGTTTCAGAACCCTTGGGACCATAAGTTGACCATAAGCTATTTTTAGATTTCTTCCAGCTGTTTATCAATCTAGTATTTATTTACTTGTTTAGTAATAAAACAGGGAAGCATTTTACGTGGGACACCCTGTATATTCAGAGAGGCGTACAAGCATATGAATCTCGTGTACGTATTCTTATACATAGTACTTATATCGAGTACACAGTATCTGGTGTACACGTGAACGGAACCGTGCGTGTAACAGATGAACGTGTGTCGGCTTATGTAGGGATGGATTAGACGGATGAAAGAAAAGTCCTCGGCCCTGTCCCCCGTAACCATGGCGGAACATCTGGTAATGGAGTACTACGGTCAAATATTGACCGAGGCCGGTTCGGTGCGTTATCACAATATTATTTACAGCAAGCGCTGCTGGCTTTTAATCCGTCAAAGAATGTCCGCCATAGAATTTTCTGGCAGGCACTTCGTGCTAATTGAATGTACGATCTTTCTACGGTACTCACATTAATATTCCGGTACTTTTAAACCTACATTTACAGAGAAATATATAGGTATGTGACATACAAGTAAAAATTATAAGCCTGTGTACCAAAACACGTCGACTGGATTTAGCTCATAATAAAAATATTACACACGCCGGCAAATATATCCTATATACGAGATTAATTACGTAAAAAGTATCTAATCACTATGATTTTCATGTATTTTATTGAAATAATTTATACGTTTGAACGAAAAGGGGAGGGGTGGAATTTTCAGCGGTTAAAAAATATATATTTTATTAGAATATTTGCGAGAAAAAAATATTTCATAGTTCAATTCGACAGAAAATTAAACAATGAATAATGGCGGACAAGGAAAACAAAATTTTCCATTTTCACTTAAAATTTACGGTTTCCTTATAAAAAAAGCAAAGAGTTGCCGATGAGTCGGTCGCTCGTTTAATAGCAACCGTATAAGTTTTGTCAGTGCCCGTCACTCCACTCCCCTCAACATCCGCCATTTTGCGGTTTTCGTCCGATTAACCAGCTCCGTTTTTGTATGAGCACGTCCCGGCGCTGGTTCTTTTTTTACGATTGATCGATTTGCGCGAGAATCGCACTCAAATGGCGGAGAAAGAAAGACGCGGAGCAATAAAGCAGGTGGTACCGGGTGACATTTCAGCCTAGAATAAAACGACAGTGCATGGTACCGGGTCGCGTCTCACACAGATGCCACAGTTTGTCGAACGTGTTTTTACTGTATTGCACGGCCGCGCTCGAAGGTAATAATTGCCGACAGATTGATTTGCGAAGTCCGTGCGAATATCGCGGTAATGCATTTGCAACCGTGGAAGCAGGAGTGATGTTTGCAAACGCGCGCAACTTCGAACTACAAATTTGCTAGGTGTTTTTTCACACTTTGCTCATTGGATTAATTAAACCGTGCTCTGATTAACACAGATTAAGAAAGATTAACATAGGTTGCATATTTTTTTCGGTTTGTGATTTAGAAATGTAATTTTCGTTTTGCAAACATTAAAGTAGAATATATATATATATATATATATATATATATATATATATATATATATATATAAAAACTATTTAGTGTAAAAAAAAATTAATATCTAAAAACTGCATACCGAAGAAATGAAAGATAATATACAATAAAATACGGAAACGATGTTTTGAACTTAAAGATGCATGTGACAACTTATTTACGTAAAGCAAGAAAAACTAAATGGTTTGTTGGGACATTCACCACAAAATCTCGTTAACATTTTTCTGGTATCCCTGCTATCTTACTATTAAAGCACTAAACTACGAGACGTAATAATACTCCTTTGATGACGAACAACACACGGCAACAATCGATATAACTCTAATGTTTTAACAGCGACCTTTGATGGCCTAAGCAAGCAACAAAGAACTGCCAAGTAAAAAAATTACTTATAACAGGTTGGTGACCCATGACTGAAGTTCAGAACCGTTTAGAGTCATCAAAATGCGATTAATCTTGTCGCTTGAAAAATGTTGAGCAACATAAATAATTAGACAATGTTGCAATATGTGATCTGACAGATTTTAAATCAATATGAAAAACGCTGCGTAAAGGATAAAGAATTCTGATCACTTTTAGCGTGATACTCAATGGACAATTGTATTCTAAAGAGCTGTAATTCACAAAAAATGTTCAATAGACTGACGTTTTGGCATTATGTGCGTGTCGTTTTCAAATATAACATTTTTAAATGTCTGATAGAATGTTCACCGGTTATAAAATATAAGACTTGCAAAAGTTGGGAAAATAAATATTCGTTCCACCCCACTATTCACCTTTTAACCTCGCTACATAGCAGCCGTAAAAGGTGCTATTTACTTCCTTTAATGCATGTCAAAAGATTGCGTTTGAAAATGACACACACGTGATGCCGGAACGCTGGGCCGTTTATAATTCTTAATAAATCACAACTCTTTATAATATAATCGGCTATTAAATATTGCGCCAAGGGGGAAAATAATTCACATAATTAAACAATATTATAAAATGGAAGTTGCACTATTCTACAATTAAACAGTCTAATAATCGTAATATTTTACACAAGCTAAATATTACAATATACTGTAATAAATATTTTTGTGATCCGTAGGGCAAAACATATAAAATCTGCAGCCGACGTGTTAAAGAATATTGTAAACATTATTATAGCGTATGTAATAATGATTCCAACGACTATTTTCATCACATTATCCTTTAATGAAAAACATATAATTTCGCATAGAAAGTAGATTTATTATTAGTTTTCTTAGAGAATTTTTTAAAGGGTTTTTGTTTATTGAAATCAGCGCCCTTACTAAGGAATGTATCAATTACTATTTCGTATTTGGTTATTCATTTGTTCGCGTGTATTCATATGAAACGAGATTTGGGGAAAAAATACTTTGAGGAAACTTTGACGGACTTTGAGGAAACAACACTTGCAAAATCGCATAATTTGATACTACAAATTTAATTATTATTTGTTAAGGCTTTGCGTACTGGCCCCGTTGAATTTTTACTCTTACCGTACACAATCTCAGAATTAAAAAATGAGTTACAAGTCGGTCCGTTTCAAGTTAATTTTAGAGACAGCTCAGTTAATAGACAGTGACAATTTAATCGCACATATTCAATTGAATTCCTCCCCATGAACTTGTATAATACAAAAAGTGCCTATACGAATACTCTCGAGAAATACATACGAGAGATGAACATATTGGCAAAGCAACCAATACAATATGTTATTAGAAATGCAAAACTATCATCGATGATACATATAATATCAGATACTGTATTAATATGTGAGCCTTTGAATCTGGCATAGTGCTGAACGTTGGAAAATGTGCATCAGAAACAACATAAGGATATTTGTTGTCATAAACGACTTTCGTTGGCGAAAGATCACGAAACTGATCAGGTACCGTACTACCATATCAAAAAATCACATCTCGCAAAACACACGACCCCCATCATGTCAAGTCTGCAAACGCGCAAAAAAAATAAACGAATGATATTCGTCTTAATCAATACTCGCGGAAGATTACAGAACATACGACACAACCGCATCGAAGATCCGTGCAGATCCACCTTTAACCAGTTAAGTGTGTTGGACGACTATATTCGTCATTAAGATGTGACAGAATTTTGTGTCATGACGATTACATCCGTCAGGCGTAAAATTTTGTTACAATTTGATATTTCAATTGTAATTTGAGCGAAAAAACAAACAAAAAAACAAATAAAAATTATAATTAATTTGAGATGGATTCATAACTTTCTGAGAGCTAACTCGTGAGCAGATCAATAACACTGAATCTTTGATTATTCCGAATTTTATCTTGGTGTATCAAACCCAAAAAAAGTGTATGGGATTCTCCATCTGCGGCGATTCCTGGATAGAGCTCATGTGCGCACTATCTCACTTTTCCTTCTCTTTACTGGTTATAATTTTGTACAGTCAGAGTTGCTTTTATAGGTATTTCATTCTTTTTCCTAAGTTTTCCATTTATTGTGTGTATAATATATGTTCATGTTAAGCAACTGTGAAAATATAAGAAATAAACTTGTTCACTTTATAAAATATAGTCGTCTTTTTGACCCAATATTTCAACAGCGATACTTACTCTGTGTTTGACGACTATACCCGTCATCCCTTGATTATCACAACAAACTGGTACACACTCTGCAAAGAGATCGCCACAGTTCACTAGTTAACACTCACTTCGTATCAGATTATAACAAACGAGCAAGAAAAACAATAGAAATTCGGCTCTACGAAACTGGCGGAAAATCATGAAATACACGCCACTTTCCCGCCTAGATTCCGCACAGATCCACCTTGAACACTCACTTACTTCGTGTCTGATGACTACAAACGCGCAAGAAAAACAATAGAAATTCGCCTCCACGAAATTCGCTGAAAATCATGAAATACACGGTACTAACCCGCCTAAAATCCGTGTACATCGACCTTTAACACTCACATACTTCATGTCGGATGGTTACAAATGCGCAAGAAAAACAATAGAAATTCGCCTCCACGAAACTAGCGGAAAATCATGAAATACACAGCACTGTCCCGCCTAGAATCCGCACAGATCCACCTTTAACATTCACTTATTTTGTGTCCGATAACTACAACACGCAAGAAAAATAGCAGAACGATATTCGCCTTCACAAAACTGGCGTAAAATCATGAAATACATGGTACTATCCCGCCTAGAATCCCCACAGATTTCCAGAATTCCTTTACCACTCACTTACTTCATGTCCTATGATTACAAATGCGCAAGAAGAAGAACAGAAATTCGCCTAGAACGATATTCGCCTCCACGAAATTGGCGGAAAATCCGTCTAGAATCCGTGTACATCGACTTTTAACACTCACGTTCTTCATGTCGGATGACTACAAAACGCCCAAGAAGAACAACAGAAATTCGCCGTCACGAAACTGGCGGAAAATCATGAAATATTACACTATCCCGCGTAGAATCAGTGTACATCAATCTTTAACACTCCCGTACTTTATGTTGGATGATTAAAACGGTGCAAGAAAAACAATAGAACGATTTTCGCCTCCATGAAACTGGCAAAAAATCATGAAATACACGGCACGATCCCGTCTAGAATCCGTGTACATCGACCTTTACTTTCGACTTGCCACGTGCCTAGCTGCGGTCGAACGCTAGAGCAAGCGAAAGAAGACGGACACGAGGAAAGACGTTAGGCAGGCAGGCTGGTAGAATAATCGCGTGCGATGTCAGTTGTTTTCCGGATATTCCGTGCGTCCCGTGACAATGGAGCGCCAACGGGCTAGAGGCTTACCCCCAAAGACACGATTGCGTCCAATACCAGTAGTCCGCCAGGTACCGGGCTTATGGTTAGTCTGTGCCTGCTCTCCTGACCTGCTTTCGAACGGGCTTCTGTTCAGACGATCGCGATCTTCCCAATTATCGACTAATGATTGTCGGTGGATCATGACTGCTGCGCTCTCTCTGCATGGAGTAAGTGACAATTCTTTTCGTATTTACTTTCTTACGAGCTGCAGCAAGTAAGACAATGAAAGCTGGTGCAGGAAGGGGTTAGAGAAATGATGTGGGATCGGTATAGACCCACGCGATTAATTGTGTTACGGCATGTAGTGAGTGAGAGCTGTGACGATGTAAGAAGAATCTCTCGTTTTATTCATAGTAATTTGCAGTTGCAAACTCTATAGCAAGCATTTTTTTTATGGTTTACCGTTCCTTGTTAGTTTCTTTATGGGTTTTGTCGTACACTGCTGTTTTGGTCTCATGTTCCGTTTATGTCAGTTTCTCATCTTCAATTTGTGGTTTGACATAGCGACGGCGTCGTGGACCGAACGTCGTCATATTGTCGATTCTCTTACAGTTCCTGTATATACTTCGGGTTTCGAACTTATACTGTGTCAAATTGATACATCACACTCCCGTATTTACAGGTATATACATATGTTTATATCTATTGATCTAATCACATAATCATGATCACATGATCTAATCATATGTTTATATCTAATGATCTAACCCCATATTTGTCATTACGCAACATATCTTCATGGTTCTTTGTGATGTTTGTCAAAATAGTCTTTATTATATTGCTAAGAGCGTTTATGTTTTGTATTGCTTTTGGTTTGTTGATGTTGTTGTTGATGTGGAACTCTTCACTGATTTTGTCATGTGCCAGAGAGAACCAGTGGCGTCGACAGTATGAATCTCTCGACCCGGAGATTAATTTAAACTATCTCTTTAATTGCGACCTTGTGTGTTAGTCGGTTTTATAGAGATAAAATTACTATTTGAGTGAATGCTATTTAAAACTGATTTTATTGCTGTACTGTGCTCTGTTCGATATTGTCAGTTTTTTTACGTAAATTACCAGTTTGATATCTGTCAGTTTAACGTACCAATCAGAAATGCCATATTGCTTATAACGATCCGATAATTTTATCGCGTATTTCAAATCGTAGAAATGGCTGTCCCAGACGCACCACCCGACTTCCGACTGGAGTTCATCGGTGGATTTGTTCAGAAGTCGCTGAAGCTGAAGCCGGAGAAATGGGCGCGGATTTTACTAATAGAAGAGTACCGGAACGCAGTACTCGATTTTCTGGACAATCCGGTACCTGCAGCACTTTTTGTGGTCCTCACACCGAATGCGCAGTTGGTCGTCTCTGCCAGTTTTCCGATACCATGTCAAAGGGCGAAAGGTCGGTAAAATGCATGGGGTATATGGACTGTGAGCGTGTATTATTTTATTTCTGTAACTATCGTTTATGTAATACGCATGATAATGTACGTGGCAGATGGACGGTATAAATGAAATTGTGCCTGTATTTCGATCAAGGAATTAATTATGTGTTAAGTGTGGTGAGTAAATGTCATGTATTAACCCTTATCGATTGCTAGCTTTTCATACGTAATTCTTACTAGGTTGTAGCTGGTTTCAGTAAATATGCGAAAAATCTTCAGTATTATAAGAATAACATTTTTATTAGAAATTACTTCTTTTTTGAAGGTTTATTACAAATATATGAGTTTAAAATAATTATTTATAAGTTTTTATCGTATGATACTTTTTTAGTCAATCTCCAATATGAAGAAATGGTTTTCTGTTATACATTTCACAGAAGTATACTGTTCTTTTTCTTCCTCCAGGCAACTTACAATTAGAACATGCTAAGCAATCGTTATGTTTTCCTTCACCATCAGGTTGCAAGATATGTAGTTTTCCGTCTAATCTATTTTCATTGTCTGCTGTTGATGGCGTTCCATATCGCGGAGTCTCACCTTCACGGAAATTCCCAATTAGAGACATAACTAATTCCCGAATAAATTTTACGTGAGACATTGGTTTACTGTTATTGTGCTTACAATCAGCTTTATACAGAATATAAGACTTAGCTCACAAGTCAATCGTGCCCGCATTTCATAGAATGGGAATTTTGGCTGGTTCAGTCGTTGTCATCTCCCACGTGACGTGCGACCGCCGCGACAAAGTACTGTTGTCACGTGAGAGGTGACTTACGACCGGTAAGGGTTAACAATTCGGGTATTAACTTGATGTTTCGACACTTTTATCAAGTCATTACGAGGTGATAGTTATTTCTGTAGTTATGTACGGCGCACGAGGGTCTTCTGTTAATAATATATCTGCAGTATTTTATTTCGTTTGTTATTCCATTGTTATTTCAGTTGACTTTTATTCGTTGTTGCCTTTCTGCACATCAGTCTCTTAGGAACTTTCCTGCATCATGTAATGTATGGTAATTTGCATCAGTTGTTTAATTGAAATTGCTCTGGTGAAAAAATAACACGTCAGGAAAATAGTAGAATGCATGTTAAAACACCTATAAAAGTAATACTGCAAAAGTGACGATATTTAGTAAAGGACGAAGTTTAGAACGATCACCCCACACTATTGTTTACCTGGTTATGTTACAATACATTAGTTGTGCCCACTACCTGTGACCACTGCAGCAGTCAATTTGCCAAAACATTATTGATGCTACATGTACTGCAAACCAGGTCGATTGTCATTTTATATATTTATATAAAATTGATATTTAATATATATTTCACGGCCGTATTTTTTCGGGATGTATGCGAAATCATACATCCCGAACGTGTATTCAAAGGAGTCTATTTAGTAAACAAATTCTTCTATAAAAAAATGTGCCTATCATGGAACAGCAGTAAGCAGAATCACAAACTACACAGTGTTTCGCCTTTTTTCTTTATAGCCTGACATTTTCGACATAAATATTTTGTTTTAATCTTTTTACCGATTATAATTCTATATTCTACGTAATAATTATTCACCCCGTCCTTCGTATTGAAGTTCCATTTTTGATTATTTGTCGAAAACTGTATTGAGCATTTACAAACCCGTTTCCTTCAACCAGAAAATCAACTGAATACAATGATTATTGTTTACACAATAACAGTTCCACAGGCACAAGGTGAGATTTGTAGTTTCTTTAAACCAAGTTTAATTATTGAACAAAGCGAAGTTTAACCCATTGACTGCTGAATACTCCCGGCCGAAGCGCTCGCTAAGGACGAGAAATTTTTCGATAGTTTGAACTCAATTGATTGATTATGTAAGGCGTAACTGAGTATATATGGATAATTCTTCATTTATGCCAAATGAAATACTGCAAGAAAATTATTTGATAAAGAACGCGTCTGTATTTATCTCGTACGTGGATAATTGCGGCTGCCGTAGGTAAGAAATCGAAACGATTGGGAAACGCATATATGCGCACATAGTCAACCCTTGATTGATTTCGGCGGACGCATATGTGTTTATAACAGTCAAACGGTTAAAATATGAATAAAGTTTCAAGAAACATATCGGTTTTAAAATATCTAGTTGACAATTCTTTCTTTTTGACACATCCGTCTTGTTAGGCATTTCTATGCCATTTGATCAATCTTTCATTTTTAACTTTTCTGTTGTTTTCTTTTCCTCTGCCTTTTTGCAATCACACCGTCGATAACATAGGATATAATTACCCCCAACATTCTCCACTTGAAAAATGAAAAATAACACAAACACATTGGTGTTTCTACTTCAATTTGTGGGAAGCGATTCATATCAGATTTTCGTGTGCACGTAGGAATTTACGCTGTGAAGGTGAAACTCTCGCCGCTTCCAAAGGACAAAGAAGGATGCGCTGCCATGCTCATAATGGGAGACCTGTCTCATCGTGTCGTCGACGAACTGGCAACCTTGGTAGATAACGTTTTCTCTCCGCTTCTGTCCAAGCCGGAAAACCATAAGGATCTGCCCGAGATGGCCGTGCAAGACATATGCCGGCATGTGTATTCACTTCGAGGAACTCTATATCAGGTAGTTGCAATGCAGACATCAACGATGACCACACATTTCTCGAATCGTCGTTGTGCTGCCGTCGGCGAGATTTACGCAAGTTTCACTGCTCACCGGCGGTGGTATTAATACAATCGTTCGTAACATAAGTAGTTGCAATATAATTATTATTAAAGGAGGCATTAAGGTAACTGACACTTTTTTAATTATTACTTAAACATTTTACTTAAAAAATGTAACCCTTAGAATCTTTCGTTATTTTTGAATCGTCTCACAACGTATCGCTCCCACGGTCCAAATCACTATCACTATTGCTATCAGAACTATTCTCCACGTCTGATAACGGATGAGCATATATTTCCCCATGGTATGACATTTCGAAGGATATTTTATAATGTTTAATAAACGTAACGTAAACCAAATAAGCAGCCACATCGATGCGACCAGCAGAGATTTCAATAAAACACAACCTGATAAATTGGGAGGGGAAGACAGTTGAAGTCACAGTGTCCGGTTCGTCAAACATTGCTCTGCAACAATGTATCTCCCTGCACAAACATGAAAATTAAGCATCACCGCTGGAGAAAGAAAAGTCACGCGTACGTGATAGGGCCGATAACGGTTAACACGTTCAATGCCATGTCACGTATACACGAACGAAGAAAGAGTTACAACATATTCGCATATGTTCTCTAATGACAACAAACATTTTTAATAGAAATGGTTCACACGACTGTCTATAAGTGCTTATAAGTCCTTCGTATCAAAGGTACTTAATATTGCAGCAATTTTTTCTGATATTCTTCAAAACAATTTGAACAACGCCGTGCTGTTTCAAGAATGTTAGAGGAATAAGTTATAGTTTTTCATATTTTTTCTGGCTGTTTAATAATTTAGAATTTATATATTTGTGCAGTAACAAAAAATACAAATTCTCCTAGCTGTTTTCCTTTCAGACTTTCTTTAACTGTTAAATTGGGATTATATTACGATGCATACCACTAGTGCTATTTCTTCGAGCACACGATAATTCTATAATTAACAATGCCTTAAATTTACTTTTGAACAGCACGGATTATAATTGAAACAGAAACAATTCTCTTTGAATGAATTACAAACACAGATTATTATAAAAATGCGTGAAATTCATCTACATATTATCCGCCAAATTTATAAACTGTATTTGGATAATGTTGAAATATAGTCTACATATGATCCACTATATACAGACAATAGTTGTATTTCAAGTTAAAATTCATAAAACTCATTGTAAATATAATTAATTGCAAAATTTTGCACTATTTTCCTCTTGCTTAAGTCATACTGTTTTCAAAATATTCTATTGAGATAATTTCTGACAGAATGTTTACGTTTTAGACCCAAAAAACTGGTTAAACTCATTTTCAGTATACCTAACAAACCATTTTTCTCATGGAAACAAGACCCTTATTAAGTAACATTAATCGCACAAGTATTAAATAAGTTATTATAGTCCAGATTATATCTTGTTGCGCTATTTTTTCTAAAAATCTCACTAATACATTACAATACGCATACAACATTAAGAAAAAAAATATAATTAGAAAAGTTATATTACTGTGTTATCATCTGTCAACGCATGAACTTTTATCAAAGCAGTCTCATTGTCGGATGCATCATATATGTATGTCCTTCCCTTGACTGACTTCGGTTAATTGGAAGATAACAGAACCGCAGGAATAATTTTTACATAGGTGTAGCAACCGACCGTAACATTGTAAGGAAATGACCAGTAGCAATAATCTGGAAAATTTACTGTACCCCGGCGCCAATGTCTTAACATCGAACACGCACATTGCGAGACACGCGAAACAAATTAACAACAGTAATTATCATTCCGTAGTGTGCTATATGCCTTGGATGATTAACGATCTATTTCGGTCAGTTATGTAGGGGAAGGTCGGCAAACTTGGACAATTTTGTAATTGGGAGCACTTTATTATCATGTGGTTGTAAGGACATGCAGCTCTATTTCTTTTTGCGTGACTTGTTTAAATGTTTATTTTACTTTTCCGAGTTTCTTTTACACGTTCTACGTACTGTAACACGGGTTATAAGGTGGTGTATTTAACATGGACACTAATATAAATGCACTTCGAGTGATGAAGATGGTTTTGCTACATTACGAATCAAATTAATTCGTCGTAGAATTTGCAGGGATAGAAAATAAATGCGAATTTCTTCAAAATATTCGTTTCCTTCAATTTTTTTAAACAAATTATATTTCTTGTATATTTTTATATGCGCGTATACTTTCAAAGTAGTTTATTATATAAAATATTTTAATTAAAAACATATTTATTTTTAATTGGAAACATTTTAATTGGAAGCATTTTACTTTCTCGAATTCCTCTTATATGTATTACGTAGTGTAACACGGATTTTAAGGCGTTGTACTTAACATAGATAATAACATAAATGCACTTCGAGTGAAGATGATTTTGTTACAGTACAAAACAAATGAATTCGTCGTGAATTTCCAGCGACAGAAAATAAATGTGGACTTCTTTAGAATATTTTTTTTTCTATTTTTCTAAATAAATTGTATTTCCTGTATATTTTTATATGCACGCATACTTTCAAAGTAGTTTATTGTATAAAACATTTTAATTGGAAGCATTTTTATATATCAAATTTATTGCGTACAATATATTGTGTATAAATTGTTGCTTTTTTCGCGCGGTTTATTTATTTTATACGGTCTTTTTTATACAGGTTTTTGTTGTATGAAACACGTAAAAAGAAAACTAGGTGCATGTGTTATTATGAGAAGGGTTATTTGAAAAGTAACGAATGTTTATTAATGCATTGCAAATGTAATTACAAACTCTATTTCTTCTAGTTTATTTGGTTGCCATTGAATAATTGTAAAGGTTGTGTTTGTTATTGTGATTGTTATAGCATAATAAATGCTCACATGATACCGCCTGTAAGTGAAGTAGTCACGACTGGTGACACTAGATTCTGTTCACGGGCTTAAGTAAGTTAACAATATATAATTTTTTTTTGTTATGTGTACTAATCGTGCGTGGCGTGCCCTTGATTTATAACTATTTCCATTAATCGCATTTTCAGTAATAGAGTTGTGATTTAGTACTGATTGTTTCATTAAACATCTCAAAGATTACATTGTACTGTGTGTAATAAGACACTATTATTGTTTCCATCTAAAGAAAATGCAATAGGCTTAAAAATTTACTTTAGAATTTTAGATTATCGTGGAGGTTCTATGACAAATTTCTTATAATTTTGTGAAGTAGGTGCAGTTTACCCACTTCGAATTTCTTAACTTGGAGCTCAGTCTGATCGCTGAAAGAATATGTCATTATGAATTCAGCAATCGATTGTTGATTTTTTGAAATGCGATCACAAGTTTTCATAAATAAATGTATTTTAGATGCACTCGCTAAATTTCTACAATATAAACTTAGAAACGCGACATGAATACAATGACTATAAACTTAGAAACGTGACATGAATACAATGAATTAAAATTCCCGTTTTAATTGGAAGTATCACAAAGATAAAACGCAGAATTATGAAACCGCGATAAAAGCAGGCAAAAGTGGTTCTATTGTACATAAATATAATAAGTTGGGAATATGTAGGCACGACTAGGAAAAACTAGAAAGAGTAAGCAAGAATGGTGTCACGTAAATGCAGAAATAATAAAACCAAAATGTTTGCGTAAACCTATGGAAACTATATGATAACTATGAAGTATTCGTGCGTGCCCAAAGAATTTTGGATTATTGTATGCCGATTGCATTAAAATTTGCTGTTCTTTACCTGGACAGGTAAAAGGTCAAGTAAACGGTCGGACCGTTCTGCCAATGCCAGCGGGTTTGGAAAAGGTGACGGAAGTCGAGAGAATTGTCAGTGTCAAAGGACCGCAGGCAACTGATCTGTACCTGAAGAGTGCGATTGAAGGTGTCGTAATAAAATGGGCTTACTTGGTAAACGACGTTGTCACTCAGGAATCCAGTGCCGCGTTCGACAATGGACAAAATCCGACGCCGAATGCCGAGTTGGAATACTGGTCTACGCGTCTAGCGAATTTGAGGTAAAATACGAATTCTAAGATAAAAAAACGGTGGAAGTTGGTGATCATTGACTTTGTCACCCGCAAATTTATTGGCGGCGTAGTTACTATAAATATTGTGCTGTCTATTGTTTTCTGCATTGTTTATGTAGCATGGCATTAATTGGTGTGTTGTTAAAATTCAATTAGAAAAATCTTTGGCCTGCACCGGGCAAATGATTAACCTTTTATACTCGGACTTTTTCTCGCTTAAAGGTTTCAGCAGCTCGGACTTTTGTTTGCTCCTGAAGAGGCTCTACGATAATAGGGCGAATTTTGATGTGATCTAGCCAAAATACAAATAAAATAATAAATTAGTATTCAAACTATTACCCTATAGACTCTTGAACTAATGACTCTGAAACATATAGAGTGCCACATTTAATTTTATAAATATTTATTTAAAGAAGTTATTTAAGAAAATATTCTTTCAATGAAATGTGGGTCCATAGATACAAAGTCCCAACCAAAGAAAATTTTTGTTCTTATTGTTCTTTTTATCACTTTTTATTTATTATTATCACAGTTTACCATAACCACAAATTAACGCCGTTTGTTACTGTTGCGGTATATTTGTGTAATTCTAAAAAACGTGATCTGAAGAATGTTTTGCCTGATCAACAAAAAATGTCTACCTTCTACGTAACCCTTAAATGTATAGTGTCTAAAAAATGAAACACTGTATTTAACTCATAATTAAAGTATCAACTGTACTGAAAGTTTTACTTTTGGCTGTATGCCATACTAGCTCGATTCATTCAAACGACATATGAAAAAAAGAGAGAAAAGTAAATCCACGCGCTTTTCAATGTGACATTTAGATCGTCGAATCGTTTTGGCGCGTCCAAAGATATTCGTGAAAGTGAGGAGTGACAGTAAAATAAAATTTAATACAATACATTGGAGGGCTCAATATGGGAGACCCGATTGTGGGAGAACCCAATTTGGGAGGCCTCAATATGGGAGGCCCCAATAAGGGAGGTTCCAATAAGTGAGGCTCCAATCGAGAGAAGAGGGACACTACTCATTCCCCCACCAAACTTTGAATCTTTTTTTGAACCACAAAACAATTTTCACTTCTCATTCAACCACCATACGAGACACACTCTGCTTTGGGACTCTAGCGAACGAGTCACACAAGCCTTTTTTGTAACTACAAACGTGAGTATAGACGAGTCTATAGCGACAACAACTTTGGGAAGTCTTTCTTACTTTAATATTCTAATTTCACTCCAGTGCACTTGGCGATCCGTGATCGGCCACATTGGACCTCTTTTTGTAATTAATAAACTACTAAGCAATTTAGTATAAAAGCAACGGGTGCAGCTAATTTTATTTACACCAAAGTTATATCTATGCTGCCCCGAACCGACGTGTTCCCAATAAATCTTAAACAAACCGTCTGGTGCTCTGTTCAACGAAACAAAGACTTATCGGGGCCATACTGACCGCCGCGACTGGTCCTCGGTCCCACAAAGTGTTGCATGTTTATGACCGATAAGCTGAGGTGTAAAATGGCCGCAATAAGTATCGTGCCTCATTTTCCGGTATGTCGGTGCGCAACACACGTCCAGAAGCAGGGAATCAACTCAATCAATCAATATAACGAAACAATTGCCTTGCATCAATGCGTGCTCTCATTTTCTTTCTAGCGTCAGTCGCCCCTATTTTTTTTTCAGATACATTCACGACCAACTCCAAGAGGACCGCGTCAAGAAGATGGCGTCTATATTAGAAAAGACAGAGAGCGCCTACTATCCCTGTTTCAGAACGTTGTTGAACAACGTAGTTACTTCGCTGGCCGAAGCAAACGAAATATCTTTGTACCTGACGCCGTTGGCAAAGTGTTTCAAAGCTGTCGAGGAGATCGACTTCTCGGAAACTAAGCCCTTAATGGCCACTCTGATACACTCCCTCGGCTTGGCGTGGGCGAAGTCGACTTGCTATCAGAGCTCGTCCAAGTTGATCATCATGCTCCGTCAAATTTGCAACCTGCTAATACAGGAGGCTCAACGTTTCCTCGATCCGACGTCCATATTCCAGAGTGATGTTGATGAGGCTTTGCAGCGTGTTCGCATATCGAGAGGTTCTCGACTTTTTTTTATAATATTAGCGGTTCTCTTATTTTATGATCATTTATTTCATTTTGTCGAAGGTAAACGTGCCGTTTATATTTTGTGTAATAGCCACATTGAACTGGAAGACCTTATTTTATAACTGTAAGCCTGGAAAGTTATTGCACACAGATCGAATAATAATTCGAATATTAATTCGTGCAATGGGAGAGTTTATGAAATTTCTTATGATTTTTATGTATTAGTGAGTTATTATTTATTTTATATTATTTCTTTCTTGACGTTTTATAATACCAGTGGTTCTGTTATTTTATGATGATTTGTTTTATTTTGTGGAATCCTTAAAATGTAGTCGCTGATTGAAATGAAACAAAATTACTTAAAATGAACGTCCATTCTATTTATTTTGTTTCAGGCGAAAAGGTAAATAATTTTTCATTTCACTTGTGTGTAATTATTGAAAAACGTTTTCTCCATGGAAATCATCGCAAGTTAATTAAATCTATCGTGATTCATAGTGCTGCTTAGAAATCTTTACATTCCCTTATATGGTGAATAGCATCATCATAACATCCAATAGGCATTGTCAACAGAATTTTGATAAATACTACTACACAATCAATTTAAGTGTTATAAACAAATATAAATAAATTACCAGATATATTTATATATTGACAAAAAATTGGGGCTGGTGCAATTTTGTAGTGCCTATGCAAAAGCGGCCCCCGTTTTCTACATTAGTACGTAGTTTACGTACGTTTCTTTAAACCAAGTTTAATTATTGAACCAAACGAAATTTACGATACAGTTCATACGAATAAAGTTTCAAGAAATATAACGGTTTTAAAATAACTAATTGACAATTTTTTCTTCTGGATACGTCCGTCTTGTTAGGCGTTTCTCTGCGATCTAATCAATCTTTTATTTATAATTTCTCTCTGGTTTCCCTTTTCTCTGTTCTTTTGCAATAACACCGTCGGTAACATTATATATAATTATCGTCAACAAATTGTACGTGCGATCATTAAACAATGTTTGCTTGCAAATACCAAATTAACATTACAGCAATTGTTCAGATCCATATCTGCTTCCTACAGGTGTCCTTGAGGAATTCAAATATCAGTTTGAAGTGAGGAAGCACATGCCAGGTCTCATACCTGACGCACCACCATGGACATTCAACTCGACCGCCATTTTTCTTCGACTCGACGCATTTCTCAAGCGTCTGGCCGACATCGAGTGGCTGTTCGATACGGTGTTGGAATTCTCCAAGCTGGAGAAGGTCGAGATCGGTGGGATTCTGGGTCGATCGTTGAGTGCGAGGATTATAGGCGTATTCAAGGAATTTCAGCAGCTCTTCGTGTCATTCACGGTCAGAGCTAACGACGTCCTCGAACCTGATGATGAGTCCTTCACTACTGACTGCGCCAAATTTAATGAGTCAATTAACGACCTGGACAGTAAGCTGGCAGCCATACTTTGTCAGGCGTTCGATGATTGCGGGAACCTTGAAAGCGTCTTCAAGGTACGATTGATGATCTCGTTGATGAAATGCGAGACGTGTAAATACGCATCTAAATATAGTCAAATCTTTCACATGGTATCTAATGTTGGGATTGGTGTTTTCAGGGGAACGTCTTATGTTGATTGATTACTTTGTGACCTTTTGATACTCTTGTTTGTTTGCCGTATATGGATCAATTAACGCGTTGAAATGTACTAGGCTAAAGTACACAGTGATTGACCGCTTAAGAATAGTGATTGAATGAAAGGCGTATAACTTAAACGTGTAATGTTGCATTCATTATTTTTTAGCATATTAGGACAGAAAGATGTTGTAAGAGCATGTTCAGCCTGCAACAAAACAGAAACAAAATTTTATTTATTAATAACACAATGATACATTTAATATTGCCAATTAATAGTGATTAACCGCAGGAATCACAGTCATTGACCCTGTTATTTACAGTTATTGACCACCTTATAAACTTGTGAGAAATGAGAAATATTTAAGCGGTTAGTTTTACTGTATTACCTTTAAATGTTATCGGATATAATTTTCGACGGTAGCATGACGGTGAAACGTATCAGCATGTTGAAATAAAAGCGCAAAAATGAAACATGCCGCTTCGAACGCATGTCGTAGCAGGTTTCGGGTATGCGACCAATGCGACACGGTACGCCTTTTAGTTATGTTCATAAACGCACAGAGCCGATGCACTGGCCCGTGGCAGTTTTTAGGAACCGAAGGCTGCCAGCCGAAGGGTTAATGTCTTGGTCCTTGTTGGTGTTCTGTGAAACACCCTCTAACACGTCTGTTTTTACTAACAGTTAGTGAACATCGCTGGTTCCGTTTTGGATCGGCCAACAATTCGCAAGCAATTCGCTGATCGCTACGCTAGGATCCTCGAACTGCTGAATGTCGAGATAACAGTAGTGGAGGTCCTTTTCAATCGTGGCATCAGGGGCGCTCTTTCGAACCTGCCACCATTGGCAGGTGCTCTCACCTTCACCAACATGCTGAAGCAAAGGGTGGCTCTGCCTGTACAATGCTTCACCAGTATCCCACATCCGTCAGTATGACATTTTAAATCAATCTACTGTCTATACAGATTATCATTTTATTTTCAGAAATTGAATAGTCTTTTTCTGGTTGAACTATTTTTGTTCTTGATCTTCGCTTTTAATACGTTCACTGCCGTGCGTATTTTACTATATTAAAACTGCAATGTGATATAGCACTATAGAATATGATTGAATTTTGCAAAAAGTGACGAAGCACTATGGAATATGATTGAATTGTGCAAAATGAAAAGAATGCAAAGGTATCGGAGACTAGAGAATTGAATTACTAATTAATATTAATTGCATTTACAAAAATATAAATGGTACTGATTGGGTATTTTTTTTATTTTTTTTATTTTGTTTGTGATCTTTTGCCACGGTCACCAATGACCACCATGGTACTCAATGTGTTAAAGTGTTCTTTCCACCCTATTTTGTTATTTCAAACAAGTAAATTTTCTGTGTGATATGCCACATGTTTTTGGAGCCTTCGGTGTTATTTTACAATAATTACTTATAGTTTCATTATATTTACATCGAGCTGGCCCGAACAAAAATAATATCCATCACAACATAAACCCACAGTGTTTTTAGACACAATAAAAAATTTTGTCGAATCCTGAAGACAGCGCGAGGACTCTAAGCAAGCGGAGTATCACATGGAAAACTACAAATAAAAAATATGTATAACTTTATCTAATCACTCTACATGTTTCAGAATTCTCGGATTCCCTCTTTAGGAGTCTACAACATTTTTAATTGTATATAATGATATTACATATTTATGAAATCAGTGTTCTTTTATAAAGTAATTTTATTTACATTTGCTATATATTTACTTCAATTATGGAGGGGTTTTCTTCGACAATTGTAAGTAAAAATTCACTGTAAAAGAATACCGATAATTTTCTGGATGTCGATTCGAATCCAAACGTAAGAATATCGCAATTGTAACTAAATTTCACTGTAAATGGAAAGTGATAATGCGGTGCTTGAATGCGGTGCAAAGCTTGAATGTGGTATTTCATAATTACAGTATTTTTACAAATTCTTCGTTGAGCCTTTGCCTTCCATTGAAACCTTCAGTAAAACACTGCATTAGAAGTAAATATTTCACTCTAAAAGAGTACCGATTATTTCTTAAATACACAAAATCCTTATACATAATACAAATTTGGTAGACTTCTGAACAGGCGACACAAGAGAATATATAAAAAGGTGTTATAACATTAAGCTATAAGGAACCATTTTCAACCAGGAAAGAGCTCTTTTTTGCGAAAAAGAAAATATGTCGAGAAACACGTCAAATCAAGAGTAAAACTTTTGGTTCAACCTTTTTACTATTTTCTATTTTTAGTTTTAACGAGATGAAATATCTTTTATGCTATTCTTTTGTACTTTCAAGAGAAAATCAAACAGTGAACGCTTAAAAAAAATATTTTTACTTTCGTAGTTTAATGCACCGCGAATAAAATAACACATTTTTAATAATTCTCTAACAAATTTGAAAATTTTGTATAAAAATCTGACGTGATATACCCGCGCGAATCAAAAGTACCAAATGTAATCGTCATAAACAATAATGGTCATACACAAGTAGTTCAGATTATTACAGGCGCTAGGTTAGAAGGTGTGCAAAAATATAGTTTTGTAAAAGAGAATTCGGTAATTGATCTTCGGCATGCGTATTCAGTAATATTTTGAAGAATAGGTATGTCTTCATATTTGTACCAATGTATTAACTATGCATAGTATTTTCTTCTGTATCTACTTCATAATGTGAAAACAAATCAATTACATTACTTTTAACCATAGATGTGCAAAAATTCAAGTTGTTCATGAAATTATAAATACATCTTATACTTCAGTAATAAACGGATTAATTGTTACGTGCGCTGATTACACACAATCTATTAATTCGATGTTTGGATACTTCATCCGCGACATCCTTAGAAGATATTTTTTTTTTTAATTATTACATTAATTTGAAAACATAGCGAAGAAAATCGAAGTAACCTTGTTTCAAACAGAAAACGGGACAATAAAAAAACCGTAAATATTGTGAATTATATTTCAAGTAAATGCTAACCAAAATTTAGTAAAATAATAAAGAGAAATGTTAAATACTGTTGCAGTATTGTTAACAGCGAAGAAGGAATGAATATAGTAGCTCGTTACGACAGACTGACAAATATCTTCGCCGAAAACGAGACGACACTTTTCACCAAGTGGGCAGCAACAGTCCCGACGATCGTTGAGAACGGCTTGAATCGGCCATTGTTCATTCGGGAACGGAACTCCTCAATTTTGCTTCTAAATTTCGATCCCGACCTACACGCTGTCCTCAAGGAGGTGAATTATCTAAAGCAGATGTCGCGTCCGGACATTCCTCCTGAAGCTATAGAGGTAACTAAAAAATTCTGAATTTTGGAGAAACCACTTCTGAGAAATCACATTTGATACAATTTTTATTATCATTATCATCATCATCGTCATTGTTGTTTTTGTTGTTGCTTTTTGAGCTAATAACTTTTAGTTAAAAGCTAATAGCTTTTTGAGTAGTAGTAAAAGTTTTAGCACTTTATTGATAAAATCGAAAATACAAGTTTATCCATCAAAATTGATATCGTCCCCTTCAAAGTACTCCCCATCGATGGTCACGCACTAATACCAGCGCTTGATCCAATCTTCGAAACATCGCTGGTATTCAAACTTCAAACTGGTATGTCCATCAAAGCCGCCCTCGATTTTTCCATAAGATCCTTCCAAGTGCTGTAACGCGTTCCGCGAAACGGTTTTTTAAGTCGGTTAAATAGAAAAAAAATGCAGGAAGCTAAATCAGGTGAATTCGGAGGCTGGTGAATAGTATTGGTCTAATTTTTAGTCAGAAACCCGCGAATAAGGATCGCATTGTGCGACGGTGCGTTATCGTGGTGCAAAATCCACGAATTGTTTGCCCACAAATTTGGCTTTTTTTATCGAATTGCTTCATGCAAACGTCTCATAACGTCCAAATAATACACTTTGCTGACAGTCTGTTGCTCTGGCAAGAATTCATGATGCATAACACCGTTGTAATGAATGAAAATCGTGAGCATCACCTTCTTTTTCGACTGAAAACAACGTGGTTTCTTCGGTCTCGGCTCATTCGATGCACGCCATTTACTCGCTTTGGTGTCTGGATTGTGTATCATACTCGTAAATCCACGTCTCGTCTCCAGTAACGATCCGTTTGGTGAATATTGGGTCGGATTTGGCCTTGAAAATTATGTCTTTCGCGATTTCAACGCGGTTCTTTTTTTCCAAGAAATTGAGGTCTTTCCGCACCAATTTTGCAGCGACACATTTGAGGCCCACATCATTAACCAAAATGTCTTAAGCAGTTCCATAAGCGATATTCAGGTCCTCTTCCAACTCTCTGATGGTTAATTTGCGTTTTCGGTCACCATTTCTTCGATTTTATCGAATGTTGTCGTCGGTTTTAGATGTCGAAAGCCTGCCACTGCGTTCGTCATCCTCGACCACTTCACGATCACTTCTGAATCTCGTGCCACCGAAAAACGTTTCAACTCGAAAGAGTATCGTTGCCGAAACACTTCTCCAATATTTCCAAGGTCTGCGGACCGTTAAATCCGTTTTTCACGCAAAATTTTATGCAAATTCGTTGATCCAAAGTTGATGCCATTTTCAAATATGTAAAAAATCGAATACACGCACAAACGTTGATGTACTCAACACGGTGTAACTTTTACAAATGTCAAGCTATGACGCTGAAATTTGGTGGGAACGTTAATGACAGATGTGGCAACCTAACAAAAAAAAAAAAAAAAAAAAAAAAAAAAAAAAAAAAAAAAAAAAAAAGAAATTTTAATCGAGTGACTGAGTGCGCCATACGACGGCGGGTCCTAAACCTTTTTGATCAAGGTGGTAGACCATTTGCGTTCCATTTTCTTTATACTAAGTATTGACTCAGAATTTTTTTAAGTCAAAATCATGCATACAGTCAGTTGAGGAACGTTCGAAAGTTGTTTAGCGTCTATACGACCCCATGTAAGGATTGTGCGACTTTTCAGAGATGTGAGTGATTCGGGTTAAGTGCGGTGCTGATTTCGGTAGTCCTAACTTACAAAGAAACAAGTGTTGTACAAAGCACACAAATTAACAATGAACCTCCTTAATAATGCCAGGTGTCTGAAAAGGCGGAAACCTTTCGCAAATTCCGCACTCTGCTAGGCACAACGGTGGATTTCTACAACAATATTCGTCGCACTGCGAGACCAGTCGAGTTCAAACTAATTTCGCAAGAGGTCTCTCGCATCGACGCCCTGATCAGCGAAGGCGAGAACAACTTATACTGGAAATCAGACCAACTGCTAGAATACATCGCGGAACTCGGTGCATTAGTCGAAGGTCTTTGGAAACGTGTAAAGTCGTCGCAGGCGAACATCGTGAAAGTTAGAGAAATCTTGGAGCCGTGGACAAAGACTCCTCTCATCGAAAGAAAGGACCGTCGCAAGGACGCGTTACTTTGTTTGGAAGAAAAGCCGGAGAAAGTTTTGAAGCGTTACGCAGAAATCACGAAAGCCGCCGAGGAAATTCACTCTCTCGTGACCGAGAACAAAACACTATTCCAGACGGCGGACATCGGCGAAGAAGCTTGGCAAGAATACGTCAAGTACGTCGACGGTATCGTACTCGATTCGCTCAGAAGGGCGGTCGGCTGCTCATTGAGTTATTTTGCCGACAATATGGATCCGTGCGGAGAGATCGAACCGTTGTTTGAAGCTAAACTCGAGTTGAGGGAACCGGATCTGTATTATGTGCCGTCTTTGGAACCGGGCGATCCTGATGGTTTGGATCAGTTGATTACGGGAGTGTTGGATGATATTATTGGAATGGCAGCGCTTGTGCCGAGACTGAAGGGTGATGATGTGGGGTACTCGGAAGAGTTGGAGGAGGATTGCGATATCAAAGGAATGAAAAATGAGATATTGAATAGTGTTGCGGCGGCTGTGGACGAAGCAACGGATTTTTGCGGAATTTTTGAAGGTATGTGTTTTAACTCAAAATACGTATTTTAAGTAAGAACAGTGCAGAAACACGTCACTGAAGTTAGCCACTGCTGAGGTCATTGCTATTGGGTTGGCAAAAAGTGATTGCGGTTTGCACTAGTGGATAGCGTTATGTTTGTTTCGTTATTCTCTTGTCAATGTTAGAATTTTGTTTCTTTTGAGATTTGATAGTCAATATCTTTAGGTTGCTATAGAAACAAATTCCGTGTAATTTTGTTTATAACTGTCAATTTACGGTCAGTTTTAACATACAGTGCAAGGGTAAGCATTTTCGACACATTTTACTTTTTTATTTTCAAAAAGGCAAAGAAACGGCTGAGGTTCAAAAAGGGTAATGAAAGTTTATGCTGTTGATAAAGTTCAGTGTCAGTCACCGATGGCTGACGTGGCACTCAACATGTTAATAATAATTATATTGCAACTACTTATGTTCCGAACGACTGCATAAATACCACCGTTGGAGAGCAGTCGAACCTATTCGACTCGAGAAATGTGCGACCGGCAAAGTGTTAGTGTTAAGCCTAACAAACCCGCAGTAAGCCTAACAGTCGTAACAAATGATCGGTTGCTCTGGCCAGATTATGCCTATCTGTGGCTGGAAGACAGGGACGTATTGATGCAACAGTTCCTCGAGTACAGCCGGCAATTGACAATCGAGGAAATGGAGATGGTCGCCGCTAGGGACCCCAAGGGGCCGACACGGTCGCCGCCGAAAATGGAGCAATTCCGCGAGCAAATCGACCTTTACGAGGGCGTCTATCTCGAGATCGAGGAGATGGAGCCAGCCAAAGTGTTTTGCGGCTGGTTCAGGGTAGACCTAAGACCCTTCAGACAGTCGGTCCTGAACACGGTCTGCAAATGGTCGAGCATGTTTAAGAAGCATCTGGTTGATCGCGTCACCAGTAGCCTCGCAGATCTCGGAAACTTTATCAGGTATTTTCTTAGGAGGATGAGAGAAAGTAGGTTTCATAGATTTTCACTCTTTTTATGATATAAGATGGGGGAATATTTATATTTTTACAATGAATGAAGTACGCTTAACACGCTAAGTACAACGTGTAATTGTTTATCAGGTATTTTCCGAGGAGGATGAGAAGAAGTAGGTTTCATAGACTTTGACTCTTTTCATGATATAAGATGGGGAAATATTTATATTTCTACGATGAATGAAGTACCCTTAACACGCTAAGTGCAACGTGTAATTGTTAATTACATTGTATTGTTATGTTAAGAGTACACTTTCCGTTTAGGCGGCGTTGGCAAATTTGAGAGATGATACTTTTGTAGTTTTTTTAAAGTAAGTTTAATTATTAAACGAAACGAAGTTTAAAATACAGCTAATACGAACAAAGTCTTAAGAAATGTAACGGTTTAAAGTAACTAATTCACTATTTTTTCTTCTCTGTCACGTCCGTCTTGTTTGGCGTTTCTACGCGATCTGATCTTTTCATTTTTAACTTTTCGTTGTTTCCATTTCTTTTGTACGTTTACAATCACACAGTCGGTAATATAGGATAAAAAAAGGTAATATAAAAAATAAAAAGGTAATATAGGTGAAAATTCTTCAGGAGAATTCATAAAATCTTATTATGGCACAGAAAATATATATAAGTGCCCTAATAAAACAGCATAAACATGGTTTCAATATTTTCAGAATAATTCACAAATATGTATCATTACTTCGAAGACAAGTATATATATTTCAATAAACTTTATGGGATAACATGGTATGTTTAATAAAACACATAAATATACTGACAAATGTTCTCTAGCACTGTATTATTCGAACACAATTTTTCTGCTATAGTAAGGAAATCATATGGATAATATACTCAGCGTTACAAGCTAAATTCCTTAAAAATCCTTTATGACGTTACACTAGACGTACTACCAACTTTACATCATTGACACGTCTCGTAACATGCGTTACACACAGTGCGCTCTTTCATAATTATTTTAATAAATGGCGCAGATTCATTCCAATCAAATAATTTCCGATAGAAAAATTTGAAACGAATTTTCACTTAATAAATTTAACATGTTGAGCGCTACGCGTATTTTTAAGGAAATCCTAGTCAGGCCACGCGTGCTGCTTGGAAGCGTTCGTATTGTGGTATAGAAATGCACTACTAACAGACTGAAATTTACTCGATACTGATATGTAAATATATTAGGGCCATTGTTTCTTATCGTACTAGAAGATGTTTACGTTTAGAATGAAATGCTTATGGGCATTCATTCAACGCATAATGCGCCAAGTCTATTTTGTCTTGTTTACCGTTGGCCCGCTAAATAAGATTTCATCGAAACCGACTTGCGGCCGGGGTTGTGTTTAGGTTATGACTATGTAATACATACATATTAGAAATGCAACAAAATCTGGTAGAGTAATGGCCAGAAAAATGACTAAATATATTGCCACATTTTGTGATACATGCAAAGGATCACCGTTTTTATGTTTACCGTGTTTCAATAAAACCCATTAAATCATTTTGATAAGAAATATATAAATGCATTACTAATACAATCCTGTAATAAATAAAACTTATGTAAATTTTTTAGTTTTATATCACATTTTACACTGTCAGCCACCGGTGTGTTAATATAAATTTGTAATCATGACTGAATATAAAAGGAAATAAGACATTTTGTAGACAAAATGATTTATTCATATAATCATTATTCATAATCAAATACTCCGCCGTGTAGAATTTCGTCTGCTTATACTGCTCACACTTCCATTCTTCTACGGTATGATTCAAGATGTATATTTTAGCCACTAGTTCACTACCTATACTATCTTTTTACAGATGTGCCGATGAAGGTTTGTTGCAACAAGTACAACCTGGTGACTACACAGCATTGGTTAATGTGATGGGTTACTTAATGCAAGTAAAAGAGAGGCAGCCGACAACAGACGAGATGTTTGGACCACTAGAAGAAACGGTCGAATTGTTGAAGTTTTACGATCAAGATATACCGGAAGAAGTTAATGTATTACTTCAAGAACTGCCAGAACAGTGGGCGAATACGAAGAAGTTAGCTCTTATTGTGAAACAACAGGTTGCTCCATTACAAGCAGGTACATAGAAACCTCGATGACCATTTATAAAACAACTGTGACACAGGAAAGATGCATTCGTACTGTAATGCGATTTTGGGGAATACAGTTGGAACTTTTATTCTGGGCCGACTAACAAAACAGCATAGGGAAACAAAAGATACATAGTGTGCACCATCGCTGCAAAATGCATCACTTATTCTTGTTGCATGCCTGCTTCGTTTGCACACATATACAAGTACCAATACCGTATGCGATTTCGAGGAACTCTTACTGTGTCCATATGTCGATATATATGTCCATAATGTCTTACTGCACATCAATTAATGAGTGCCTTTGAATTCTCCAGGTGAAGTGTCCAGAATCCGCAGTCGTATAACGGCATTTGACATTACGATAATGCATTATCGGGAGGCCTTCCGTCGTTATGACTTCTTCAAGTACGACTGCCAGGATCCGTACAACCTACTCGATGACGCTCATAAAGAGATTCGGATGCTGGAGCGTCAGATGAACGACATCCAAGAGTCTGCGTCACTCTTCGAGGTCACCGTGCCAGAATTCAAGCTGCTGAAGCAGTGTAGAAGGGAACTGAAAATGCTGAAGCAGCTTTGGGACTATGTCAACATCGTGCAGAGCAGTATTGAAGGATGGAAGACCACGCCTTGGAGGAAGGTCGACGTCGAGAACATGGATATCGAGTGCAAAAAGTTCGCCAAAGAGATTCGAGGTTCGTTACATAGAAAAAGGTGGATATTCATTTTTGTTGGGGTTCAGGGGGTTTCGAAACAAAATGGATTGCCATGGACCATAATAAGGAATGATTAACAATGTCGATTAGCAATATTTCGGCAAACTGGGCGACATAGGTGTGTTGTTTGCTTTAACCTATTTGAGACGGATTTTTTTCTTAAGAAAATAAAAGAGGTAGGTTACATTTTTAATAGTTCAGGTGAAGAATTGATTCATTATAATAGGGTAAAAGAAAAAAAATTATATTTTTTACATCAATGCAAAGCTAAAGCCTGGGACATATAAGTCCCATTAGTCTTATAAAGATTATGACAAAATTTATTCTAAGCTGATACACACGTAGGATTTTGATACGTAAAACTAGAGAGTACAATATTTATAAACAATAACAACACACTTTATTCTTATTTCCCAATATTTTGTTGTTTTGTCTTTACGTCTTATTGTGTTTACGTTTCGTCGTCAACTGACTACTACGCAACCAAATAACACAATTCAACAAACTCATCACGTATGATACCACAATATACTAATTAAGGATAACAGGTGACCTTTGTTCGCCAAATAGAGGACCCTGTACGTCAGAACCTACACACATGTAATGTATTATATGTAATTGCAAAAAAAGTAATATAAAAACAGTGTTTGGAAGCTATAAGACTGCCGGGACACCTTTATCCGGGTTTGAAAGACGGCTGGGATATATATGTCCCACCGCTTATTGTACATAAAGTACTAAGTAATTTGAATTGGTTATATAAAAATATTCAAAAGAGAACTAATAAAATACAAACAAAAAAACTTACCGGGTCATATTATCTATATATCGTAACCACTTTCTTGTCCGTATGTTCTGTTTTCTTGATTTGTTTCTGTCTGTGCTTATGTTATCCCGCATTTACAGTTCACGATTTTACTGTTTGAATTTAATTGCTGACTTTATTGCGTGCTGTCCCTTTCCTTTTTTCTTTCCATTTACAGCTTTTCGACGTATTATTTTATTGTCTCAATATTTTCTGATCATGGTTTGTGATTACTCACTTATCTTCTGCCGTGATACGTTTTCATACGCTTCGATTTATTTTTAATTATTGCAAGAGGTATTTTAAAAAGAATTGCAATATTAGATTTTTTATTTATAGAGTACTTATGAACATATACGGATAGTTGCTTTTGTTGTTAGTATTCGACACCTTTATTACGATTAAGAACTATTACAAATACATGATAGCTGCTTACTAATGCATGAGTGAAATGGAGTTCAATGTGTTAAATTTGAGAAAGATGAAAACAAAATGACCCATATTAATTTTATTGTTTTGATCAAATGAAACAGCTCTGGACAAGGAAATGAGACCTTGGGACGTCTACGTTTCCCTAGAAGCAACTGTAAAGAACATGCTGACGTCCTTGCGTGCTGTTGGAGAACTCCAGAATGCGGCCATTCGGGAAAGACATTGGCGGCAATTGATGAACAGTACTAAGGTATCACGGGGATTTGCATAAACACAGATATTTACATTAAACAGACTATATTGAACCACTCGAAAGACACTTACAAGCATAGCGCAAAACACACTATTGAAGATCTACTCTTTAAATATTGAAAAGAGAGAGTTGAGGGAAAAACTTGTACATAGATCAATATGTACACACGTGTAAACACGTGTACAGGCGTGGAGCTCACAGGGGATAGTTGCCTCTTGCATACTGGAATATATGAGATACATAAACAATACCGAATATAAGCAATTTCATTGTGGCAGGAGTCATAGGTAGCAAGGTATCATTTTCAATGCTAACTTCGGGATGAATTAGTAGCAAATTGGAAATGTAACATGGATTATCCTAGATTTTTCGATTTCCGTGACTTTCCCCTGAACATGTAAATATTTTTGTACGGGGTGTCTCACGATAAGTGCCTTTTGCGATAATTACTAAATAGGAGATAGGACAAAAAATTACAACACTTTTATTACAATTTCCTATGCATAATGCTTCTGCCAAAAACATTTTTTATCTTTAATTTTTCCAAGTCATCCAAGGGGTATCTTATGTTTTCTAAATATAATGCTCTACTTTTGTTTTGATATCCTGATTGTATATAATTGGTAGAAAAATTATTCCTTTAAACAATACTTTAGTAAAGGGAACTTCATTAGCTGCGTGTGATATGAAAATGTTTTCCTGACGACCAATCGCACATCTCGCGTCGTTTTTATTTACCGTACGATGCGCATTTGTTTATATAGGTGATCATATAACACTTTCTCTCTTACTAGTGATTTGCCATCGGGTGTCGCTAACAATTACTACTTAATATCTACTTATGCTATACTTACAATTTTCTTGTTCGTTGGAAATTGAGTTGCAGTCGATCTGAGAATCGGACGTATCTTTCAGATCGTGTAACCTTTCTTGGTTGAAAATCCACTTCCCCTTGTTTTGCAAGGGGACTAACTCTCCCGTATGTTGTTAAAGTGGTGGGTTTATAACGAATGAAGTTGTGGTTGAAACTTCTGATCATTTACTGATCAACTCGTGATATATTTCCCTTTTCCTTTAGGTACAAAATATATTTTTAATCGCCGTAGAACCATATAGGGACCAAATATGGTTGCTGCAAAGATTCTCTAATGGCGCCATGTTCCATGAGCACTTAAAATGTCGTTATCAATTCTTCAAACACAAAAACCCTTCGATTGTCGCCTTGAGACGCTGGTACAGGTATAACGCTTTGACACTTCGTCGCAGTCTTTCACAAATTCAGCAACTCCACTCCACAAACTTAACTTTGCTTTCGGAAAGAAACCCTTTCGACATTCTACGTTTGAAACGATATAGCAATTTGATCGGTGTCGCTTTTAAGTCTTCCTTACAGGCCATACGTATGCCAAGTAACACGACGGATTTTCACATCTTTCCGTCTTATGGCATTATATTCTGTTTTTAATTGCTTATGCATTTTCTCTGCCATTCCGTTGATCATTTCTCCGAAATTCCTGAAGATCATTTCAAAGACATATTCTGAATTTTTCTCTGTAATTTCATACTATCACAATAAAAATATAGCATTTCATTACGAAAACCACAAGATGATCTTTGTTAATCTTGAAAAATAAAAGATAATAATTTTTATATCACAATGAATTTTAACATTTGAACATTTACTCTAAAAGAGGCAGATAAGGGAATACAGAATCTACTGTCATCTATTTCAAAACTTTTTCATTTTTGTGACTTTGAAATACCTGAATATCGTTTCAAAGACATATATTGAACTTTTTTTCTGTAATTTCATAATGTCACAGTAAAAATATACTATTTCATTAGGAAGACCACAAGGTGATCTTTGGTAATCTTGAAGAATAAAAGATAATCTTGAATAAAATAAAAGATTATGTATCACAATGATAATCTGCATAAAAAATGATAAAAGTGTTGCAAAAATTTGTTCCATAACCTGCCGCTTAGTAATTATATCAAACGGTTCTTACCGTAAGACACCGAATTTTATGACAATCATGCGATTAGGACTTAGAATTATCATAGTTGCACCGCTGTATATACGCTATCGGTGTTACAGAAATTGGGCAACATGACTCCAGAAATGACCGTAAGTTCACTGTACATATGGGAGCACGAAAATATTTGTCATGAAAATAAACGACAACGCTTGCAGAACATTTTAATATACCAAAACACGTTCACCACTTAGAACATTAGTTCTTGGCACATACGCACTGCATACGCTGTTTACTAATTCTGTTACCAAATTAGCAAACTTTAAATACTATTTGGAAGATGAAACATTTAAACGGAAAATTGGTATAATGCAATATTGTAAAGAAAACTTGTAATTACGTCTAAAGTAACAAAATATGGTTGACCTAAGAATTTTTAATAACATTCGTATCGAAAGGTGTTACGGTTTGGCCGTATTTTGATATAACAATTTATAACAGAATTAGTGAAAAGTCGGAAATCTATTCTGAATAGTTCAATTTGATTACATATATATTTTATATAATGTATACGAACCAACGAGCATGATTGGCTCAAGCACGATTTGCTTTGGCATCAAACAATTTTATACATTTTATACACAGAGATTACATCAAGTTATCACATCACAGTCATTTTGCATTTCAAACACTGTATTCTTCAATCACTTCATATTCATGGCGTTTACTGTATCATAATCGCAATAAACGCATTTCAACCATCAAACCTGATTTTTGTCAATCGAACCACCACGCCTTTCCTCTTATTTAGAATTAGTTGAGTGCACGTCAAATGCACGACAGCGAAGTTCTTACTGATATGCGCCTATTAATATTTGGATATTTTTAAAACACATTAATTGTTTAAACTTGGGAAAAACGAATTAATTCTTTTGAAAGGTTTGAAGCGTTTCTTAGATAACATGTAAAGGAGTTTCGAAAATATTCTTTCTTCACAATTTCTTTATCTAAGCCTCTAATGAAAATTAATTTCGTAAATCGTATAAACCGTATTTTTTTCAAGGCGTTTTTTGTGCCATTACTAAACGCACCTTTCTGACATCTTAAAAAAATCAATCCGTGTTGTCCAGTTTCAGAAACGTAATTTTGTTTTAAATAGCGTCCGAATAATAACGTGCGTAACTGTATATGGTCAGCAACTTGTGCGAAATGCGCAGGAACAATATCGTCAGATTAAATTCTCGCACATAGGTGCAATTTGTCATGAACGAATCGACGACGTTAGCGGACTTGCTCGAGTTGAATCTCCATGAATGCGAGGAAGAGGTGAAGAACATCGTGGACAAGGCAGTCAAAGAAATGTCGATGGAGAGATACATGCGTGAACTCAATGTTACCTGGTCGAAGATGGAATTTGATAGAGAGGTTCATGCCAGAACGAATGCAACTTTAATCCGAGCCAGTGAAGAACTGATAGAAACCCTAGAAGAGAATCAGGTAATGTTCACGCGACAATGTTGTTACATTGTTACAATTAGAACACTAGGCGTGTTTGTGTTTCTTAGAGTTTCACCGAATCATATTAAAAAACAACTTCGTGTTTGTTTACTCCTTCTATGTTTTTCAAAGCATATCAAAATTTGCATTCTTTAAACAATTCGCCATTATTATTTTTTTTTATTGCCTTGACTCCATGTATACATTCTGTACATCTTCCTTTATCACTTTCCACCGTTTGTTATTATCTATGTTCTTCTCACATGGTTCTTCCGTTCGTTTGACCAATTGAACCCAATTTTATTAATACATTTCCGTACACTATTTTTGCTGCTTGGACTTTTTTGTCTCCTGCATATTTCATGTCCTTCTAAAAAAATGTCGCACACATGACGCTATTCCCAAGCGGTTACCTCAATTCAAGTACTACTTTTTGACCATGCCAATTGTTGCTTAGCTTCGGTGATCAGACGAGAACCGAGGATTTCAGCAGGGTTTGAGCATTGGCTGGTAAAATATCTTAATTTCAGAACGTTTACAAAATCACACAGATCTAAAGAAATAACTAAATTTTTTATTAAACAAACAATCCTCATTATACGTGAATTCGTTAACACTTTGACTGCCGTGATGGTCTCCGCTGACCAACGCAAGAGATTTTACTAAAGATCCAAAATATTCGCAGTGGGTAGTAATAATGATTTTATAAGTCAGGTTATTGATAGAATAATGATGCGATCCTTTGGTCTCCAATACCTGAACATTATGTACATTTTACATAATTTAGTCAAACGCTGTAGTATTTTACAGCATCGCCGATGTAATACAGCAAAATACGTACGGCAGTCAACGTGTTAATTCATATTTCGTGACACTATGTTCAGGTGCAGCTGCAAAATCTCATTACTTCCAAATTCATCGCTCATTTTCTGGAGGAAGTATCAGCGTGGCAAAAGAAATTGAGCATCGCTGATCAAGTAACCACCATATGGTTTGATGTTCAACGCACCTGGATGCATCTGGAAAGTATATTTATGTCGTCCGAAGACATTCGAAGACAGCTTCCAGTAGACGCTGAGCGTTTTGATAAAATCGACAAGGAGTTCAAAGAGATGACGGAGGAAATGGCAAAAACGCCGAATGTCATCGAAGCTACGAATCGGGAAGGCTTGGCAGCGTCTTTAGACATTTTACAGAAGGAACTTGTTTTATGCGAAAAGGCTTTGGCGGAATATTTGGAAACAAAACGTTTAGCATTCCCACGCTTCTACTTTGTTTCGTCCAGCGACTTGTTGGACATACTTTCGAACGGAAATCAGCCAGAAGTCGTAGCTAAGCATCTAACGAAACTCTTCGACTCGATGGCACGGTTGAAGTTTGCAGAGATTAATGAGAATGAAATGCAAAAACATGTTGACGGTAAGCGATTTTTTCTGTACTGCATGAACTAGTTTGCTTTCAACTCTATTATTGTTACAAGTATACCTTAGTGTCATTTTACGCGGTTGATGCACACCGTGCAAAAATAGATGTAAAAAGAAAGATCGGATAAAATAAAGAAACTGTAAAAAACGAACTACCTGGACAAAATATACCAATTGGAAAGAAATTTGCAGAAGAGTAGAAAACTAAGGCAAACCACTTAAGAAATCAATTTAAAATATAAAAATATTATAAATACTAAAATATATTTTCTAAAAATCAGCATTGCTTCAGTGTCGCTGTATATTATACGATAAATTTGTCTGTTTAATATCGTAGCGAAGTCATCTTTGCCAATCGAAGTATTTCTTGTGTCATTGTCTACGTTAAGAAAAGCCCCTTAAAACGCAGTGAAATAGTAACATTTGTCAGTAACTAAAGCAAAACAATCAAATAAAATTAAACAAAACGTGTAAAGGAAGATAGTATAAAAATAAATAGAACGTGTAAAAAATCACGTGAAAAAGGTTAATATACATATATGTATATATACATATATATACATTTGTGTATTGTGGGGTTATTATCGTATGTAGATGTTCTGCTATTTCTCGAGAGTTTTCAATTCCTCAACAAAATATAATATTATGAAATTATTTTTCCGAAGGTAGAGTGACGATGTAATACAAACTAAATTGAAGCACTTTAAATTTATAAAGATTACATACATAGGAGGGAATTAAATAAAGTACTTTTATTTAAGTAATAACTGTATACTTGGGCACCTTTGAGAAGAAACGGTTTGGGTACTCGAATACTTAAGGAAGTTTGCGAAAATTCGTTTGAATTCGCAATGTACTACAAAAATGTCCAAATACTTATAAACAGTCAAGTAGATCTCAAATGTGTGGACTAATTAAATTAAATTACTGTACTTAAATTTCTGTGATTACTCGATTAACGTTAATGGGACTGCATGTCATGAAACTACTCGAAAATAGCAAGTTCGTACCGTTGATCTGAAAAAGAATTGAAGTTAATTAATTCAAGTACATAAAACCAAAGCAATATACTTGAATTATTTCAGATATATTTCAGTAATCAGCTTGGCCCGTGTATTCAATTAAACCTTATGTTATTATATATTATTACTTATATATTACCGCCTCGTTATTTTAAATTTCTCGAACAATTGCAGACTCAAGTTCAGGTTGTTAAAAAAAAACATACACATACTCCACCGTTCGCAACTGCATAATTATATAATAGTTAATCTTAGATACACTTTAATAAAATATCAAATTAATTGTCATTAGAAGAGCGTATTCGACTTTTCTGCCAAATATCTAAACATTCTTCAGTATCTGCACTCACGAATGTTGTGCATACATTTTTGGAACATCCAATAGATCGCATCCATGTCTTCATGCTTCAGTTACCCAAACGCTTTGCAACGACATTTTAATTAACACGTTGAATGCCACGGTGGTCACCGGTGACCGGCGCAAGAGACTTTACCAAAAATCCAAAATATTCGCAATGAGTTGTTGGAATAGTGATGCGATCCTCTGGTTTCCAACAACTGCGCCTTATTTACATTTTGCATAATTCAGTGAAACGCGTAGTATTTCATAGCATCGCCGTTCTAATACAGCAAAATATGCTCGGCAGTCAACGTGTTAAAAAGCCCCACACACAACACGCTCTCATCCATAGAACCGTAATAATCCCACGCCATTGAACGCAGGCATGTTTGCAAAAGACGGCGAGTACGTGAAGTTCGCCAACTGCGAGATGATATGCGAGGGAGCAGTCGAAGCTTGGCTAAATCGTCTGCAGAGTGCCATGCGTGTGTCCATTCGACACTATTTTAGCGAGGCGGTCCTCACTTACGAAGAGAAGCCGCGCGAACAGTGGCTTTTTGATTATCCAGCCCAAGTTTCCCTATGCGGCACCCAAATTTGGTGGACGGCCGAAGTGAATCTGGCGTTCGGCCGTTTGGAGGAGGGCTATGAGAATTCGATCAAGGATTATTTGAAGAAGCAGATCTCGCAGCTGAGCACTCTGATTACGCTGCTGATCGGCGAGCTGACGAAACAGGAGAGGCAAAAAGTCATGACTATTTGCACTATTGACGTACACTCGAGAGACGTCGTCACGAAGCTGGTCCAATCGAAGGTTGAGACGGCACAGGCCTTTCAGTGGCAGAGTCAACTGCGGCATCGATGGGACGACAAGGAGAAGGATTGCTTCGCCAATATTTGCGACGCGCAGTTTAAATACTCGCATGAATATCTTGGAAATACGCCCAGGTCAGAGGCTGGGTATAAAGTACACCAGCGGGATTGCGCAAAGAGAAAGATGCTTCGTATTTCAAAGATTTTTTAAGCTTACGCGTCGCAATAACAGATTGTGCATTTTTTGTCAGTGGAATGTTAAACAACCATTTTTTATAAATAGCATTGACAATACATTATGGTACGACGAAAACAGCTGTCACAATTTTGTTTCATGATATTTATTTAATTTTAATTTAATTTAATTTAATTTAATTAAATATAAAATTAAATAAATCTAAATTAATTTAAATTTTGTTTAACTTAATTTAATATTTATTTAATGATATTTAATCGATAAACATTTGGTCGTTATACCAAAAGTTCTTAATATTGAAATGTAAAAATCATTGTCAAACTGCAATTTTCCCGATTGCAGCTAGTATACAAATTTCTCTTAAAATGGTAGATGCTCGAAACAAAGTGAAAGGTGCGGGTATGCTAGACACTCGCGAATTAATTTATAAATAGCGCTTTTTATTGTTACATGTTGGAAGGCTTTGGTCGTTAAAGTTAATCACTTTTGTGATTAAAATACGTTACTTGCGTTATCTATTACGCTGTGATAGCGCTGTTTTTTAGATTCTTTCTTAAAATATATTACAGAAACGACGAATTTATGAAGTGTAGTTTTAAACGATTATTAAATTTCCAACGCAAGTATTATTTATTACGTTTAGACTGGTAATAACGCAAATGACTAACAGATGCTACACGACTACTTTTCCACTGACAGCACTGTTTTCAAATCTTTCTTTTACCGTAATAGACAATGGGTAATTAGATTATACTTTGCTTTCATAAAAGTTACATATCTCTTACCCTTTATTGGCAGCACTGTTTTGAAATTCTTTCTTTTACTAGACCAGACAAATGATAATTTTATGAAATCTGGTTTGAAAGCATTATTATACTTCCAAGAAACATATCTCTAACGCTCTATTGAGAACATTGTTATAAAATTTCTTCTTTTCTATTCGTTTGTATTCATTCGTAGTGTACCTTTTTCTATAGACAAATCTTAACACTTTATCGACCACTATTGACTGAAGATGCCACTCACTAACGACTGACTCAGTTTGATGCGGGTTTGTTGCCAGTACCTATGTGGCATTATGTGCCTATTTGTAAAGCTCTATGGCTCAAAAATACGCATTGTGTCCTTGAGAATCTTTTGGTTTCAAAGCAGTGTAATTTTATTGTCATTTAGAATTGTCATAATATAATTTCATATTTATTTTATTTAATATAACCGTTGACCACTGAAAAGCCGATTAATCGGCTACCGGTAAATAACAGTTGGAACCGAAAAGCCGATTAATCGGCTAGCGGTCGATAAAGTGTTAAATTGAAAGTGTGGTTTTCTGTCCTTATAAAACTTCTAATAAAATGATCACCCCTTACTTTCAGATTAGTAATAACACCACTGACTGACAGATGCTACATAACTTTGACTCAGTCACTACATCTGGTGATGGGTGGTGGTCCAGCAGGCCCAGCCGGCACCGGGAAAACTGAAACAACGAAAGATCTGGGCCGCGCACTCGGCATTATGGTCTACGTCTTCAACTGCTCAGAACAAATGGACTACAAATCGTGCGGCAACATTTACAAAGGCCTCGCCCAGACCGGAGCTTGGGGCTGCTTCGACGAATTTAACCGCATAACCGTCGAGGTCCTTTCAGTAGTCGCCGTTCAAGTAAAGTCGATCCAAGACGCGATCAGAGACAAAAAGGAGAAATTTAATTTCATGGGCGAAATCATCGGACTCGAACCCACCGTCGGGATATTCATAACCATGAATCCCGGTTATGCAGGCCGAACGGAGCTTCCGGAAAATTTGAAGGCACTTTTTCGACCGTGTGCGATGGTAGTGCCCGATTTTGAGTTGATCTGCGAAATTATGCTGGTCGCCGAAGGGTTTCAAGACGCGAGGATCCTCGCCAGGAAGTTCATCACGCTTTACACCCTGTGCAAAGAACTTTTGTCGAAACAGGATCATTATGACTGGGGCCTCAGGGCCATAAAGTCCGTGTTAGTCGTGGCGGGAAGTTTGAAACGCGGTGATCCTGACAGGCCAGAAGAGGAAGTTCTGATGCGAGCGCTCCGAGATTTCAATATTCCCAAAGTCGTCTCCGATGATTTACCTGTTTTCATGGGTCTAATAGCTGATCTCTTCCCCGCGCTAGACGTGCCACGAAAACGGGATGTCGAATTTGAGAAAATGGTAAAGCAGGCCGCGACGGATCTAAAACTCCAACCAGAAGACGGCTTTATACTGAAAGTTGTGCAGCTCGAAGAGTTACTCGAAGTTCGACATTCCGTCTTCATAGTAGGAATCGCTGGGTCCGGAAAGACGCAAGTTTGGAAGACATTGTTCAAGACGTACCAGAATATTAAACGCAAGCCGGTATACAATGACCTAAACCCAAAGGCTGTAACCAATGATGAACTTTTCGGTATCATTAATCCTGCCACACGCGAATGGAAGGATGGACTGTTTTCGGTGATCATGAGAGAACAGGCGAACCTCGGCGGAGATAATCCTAAATGGATAGTATTGGACGGCGACATAGATCCCATGTGGATCGAGTCGCTTAACACGGTGATGGACGATAACAAAGTCCTAACTTTAGCCAGCAACGAACGAATCGCTCTTACCCCCGCTATGAGGCTACTTTTTGAGATATCAAATCTGCGAACGGCAACACCAGCCACCGTATCGCGAGCTGGTATTCTGTACATCAATCCTCAAGACCTCGGATGGAACCCTTACGTGACGAGTTGGGTCGAGAAGAGACAGAATCCCATTGAAAAGTCGAATCTCGTCATGCTCTTCGACAAATACATTCCAACGTGTTTAGAGACTCTACGAACGCGCTTCAAGAAAATCACTCCAATCGCCGACATGGCCCACGTCGAGATGCTCTGTCATCTTCTTTACTGTCTCTTAAAGCCTGAACTCACCTCCAATAATTTCTCTAAGGAACACTACGAGCTATACTTCGTCTTCGCTGCGGTCTGGGCCTTCGGCTCTTCGATGTTCCAAGATCAGAATATCGATTACCGGGTCGAGTTCACCAAATGGTGGGTCAATGAATTTAAGCAGGTGCGTTTTCCTGCCCAAGGCACAGTCTTCGATTACTACATCAACCCAGAAACAAAGGAGTTCGCACCATGGACGGAGCGCTTGCCAAAATTCGAACTCGATCCAGAAATGCCTTTACAGGCCGTCCTGGTCTACACCGCGGAGTCCATCAGGATCAAATACTTCTTGGACTTGCTGATGCCTGACAAGCATCCGATCATGTTAGTCGGCACCGCTGGATGCGGCAAGACAGTTTTGGTCGCTGAGAAACTTCTTCAGCTACCAGAGAATTACACAGTCGCGAATGTCCCGTTCAATTTTTATACGTCGTCGGAGATGCTGCAGAAGATTCTGGAAAGGCCGTTGGAGAAGAAGGCGGGGAGAAATTACGGACCGCCCGGGAATAAGACTCTGGTGTATTTCATTGACGACATGAATATGCCGGAAGTCGACACTTACGGAACTGTACAGCCGCATACTTTGATTCGACAACATTTGGATTACGGCCACTGGTACGATAGGACGAAGTTAACCTTGAAGGATATACACAATTGTCAGTATGTGAGCTGCATGAATCCTACCGCTGGGTCGTTTACGATTAATCCCAGGCTACAGCGACATTTTTCAGTCTTTGCGGTTAGCTTTCCGAATTTGGACTCATTGACGACAATCTACTCCTCTATATTGTCGCAGCATCTTGCAAATGTTGAACATCGGTATGTTTGGCTCAATATTAATCAACTATTTTGTCAATTGCTTTGATATAGTATTATTGTAGGTATTACATTTTTAAAGTAATTTTTGGCGGGAATTATATTGGGTAGTCCAGTAAGTGTCGGTTGATGTAATTACTGAATGATAAAATAGTTACGATTGAAGGTATGATTAAAAGTAAAAAGTGCCGACAAACGTGTTATAACATTTTTGCTCTATTCTCTCTTGTTCAGTAGTCACAACAAATGGCAATTACCGTTAGATACCCTGCATACGTGAGTTGAAAGACACCATTATGTTTGATTATTCAGGCATCGCACACAAGTTCATCTAGGGATCTATATGTGCCCATAATTATGAAAGTGGTCTAATCTAAATTAAAAAAAAAAAAAATCAGTTTATCAGTTATTTTACACTACATTATTTTAAACTAAATGAATTCAATGTAATTGTTACGATATCGTAAAAATGAACCATTAGATAGTGGTTGTAATTGCAACATTATATGGAATTCATTTAGTGTTAATTATGAAAGTGGTCTAAGTCAAACATTTTAAGAAATTGTATGAACATATCTTCATTCGCACATCTATGTATTTATATTACTCCGGACTTGGGAAAAGTTATTTTAATTAATGATCATTTTTATTTTTTTATTTTAATAATTTAATAAAGTCGTTTTTTTTTAAATAAAGGTAAAAGTTTATGCAAGCCAATATTCTACAAAATAATTTACAATAAAATTTGCTTCATTACCTTTTTCGGCGTAAATAATCGTCCCTATTCTTGTTTGCAATATATTTATTCAACATTCTGCACGTTACAGAAACATATGTTTCCTCTTTAAGAGTCTATACGATAATAAATCAAACAAATAAAAAATGACTTTGAACTTAACAAAAATTAATTATAGGATTATATATTTAAAATTTTGAATAATATGAAAAAAATTACATAAATCATATAAGTTTTCCCATTACATATTTGCTCGCTCTCTTCCTTATAAACGAGTATATCATTGGTTCCAAATGTGTAAGCGAATAACTGAAAACGAACAGAAAGACAGACCATGGAACACATATGTAGTAGTAAGAAAAACGACTCTAAATTTCAAAATTGAGAATGAAATTTTATGTAAATTTATTTTTTACATTATTCGAAATTCTTAGTACACATCCATGTAAGTAAACATTATTAAGTTTAAAGTAATGTTTCAGCTATCTAACCAATTATTGCATCAAGTTCTGCAGAGGAAACTCACGGTTTCGAAACACACAGATTGCTGGTTTTATTTTGGTTAAAAAAAGACGATGGAAAATAAACCGCAACCAAGACGAAAGACGATTATTTATACCGAAAAAATAAGCAAAGTTGAGCAGTCTTTGTTTTGAAATTAGTTTATTCCGAACCAAAACTAATGTATCGCGAAACTTTTCGTACGTTTCAGATTTCCCTTATGCGTAACTGATTTATGCAAGAACATAGTGCAGGCTGCCATTCAGTTGCACCATCGCTGTGCGCAGATGTTTCTGCCGACAGCTGTCAAGTTCCACTACATCTTCAATCTACGTGATCTTTCAAACTGCTTCCAAGGTTTGCTGTTTAGCGGCAACGAGTGTTTACCATCAGCGGTGGATTTCATTAGACTTTGGATGCACGAAACTCATAGAGTTTACGGAGACAAGCTGATAGAGGAAAAGGATATCGAAAGTTTCAACAAACTGCAACTCGACATACTGAAGAAGAACTTGGACGAGGTAGATGAAGGGTCGATTCTTGAGAAGCCTAATATATTCTGCCACTTCGCAGGTAATGCTATAATAAAATGTGATGAGTCGGAGAAATGCATGCGTTATATAGTATTCTATTTATGCATTTTCTATGCTTTAGTTATTTTTGTGCATAATATAAAAGTTGTGAAAGTATTTTGTCTAACTGGATACATTTTGTCATCAAAAAGAATTATTTGACATTTTACAAAACCATACCACTTGAATGACTTAACCCTTTCGAGACTGTTGGGACACATATGTCCCAGTCAAGTTTAATCGCAGATTCTAATTATCAATCTACTAAAATTTCTTGCACATTACTTTATTTCGAATGGGTTTCTATTGTTACATTCCTTAAAATCTAGCACCACGATTTCTTCCTGTTAAAAAGTTCGTTAAACGTAAAATATCAGCGCGGTAACATAATTTGTAGCTAGTCTTCAAAAAGTCACTACGGTATATGGATAAAATGAGCCGGTACGTTTTTTGGTTTGTCGTTTATTAGATCTCTTTTGAATATTCTTATGCAACCAATACAAATTACTTAGTTCTTTATACAGAAAAAGCGGTGGGGCATGTATATCCCACCCGTCTTTCAAACCAGGATAAAGATATCCCAGCAGTCTTATAGCTTCCAAATGCTGTTCTTATATTACATTTTGCTATTACATATAATACACTACACGTATATCAACTCAGAATAAATGTTGTAATAATCTTTATAAGATTAAAGGGACTTATATATCCCAGGTTGTAACTTTGCATTGATGTAAATAAAATTATGTCTTTTTCTTTTACCCTATTATAATGACTGAACTCTTTATCTGAAGTATTAGAAATGTAACCTGCCTCTTTTATTTCATTAAAAAAAAAAAAAAAAAATCGGTCTTGGAAGGGTTAAGTTTTTACGTTTAACGAAATTGAATGATTAGTTACCCGCTTACTTGTGGGCTGCGTCCATGAATGGAATTTAGCTGACGACATATTTAGGTTCTAAACAAAGTATTTCATATAAAGATAATACTAATGTTAACGAAACATCGGCAATGTTAACAAAGCACTTATGCATTCTCACAAATCTTTTTACAATCCTATTATCATCACATACAGTTTAACACTACGTTTCTTTGTAATTTAACACGTTTGTGTCTCTGCACGGAATGTATTTGGGACAGTTTGGGAATAGCATGAACATTTCCATTACACTGTCACTGACTGTTGAAATGAATAGGGAATACTTTTTTTTATTCACGTGTGTTAGCAATTTACTGTAAATGTAGGAACAATACAGTATTGCTGTCTTTTTCTTTTACCCAAACTAATGTTTAAGACAGTTTGCAAAGGCAGTGACAGTGTCCGTGGCTGCTCAATGATATTATTGGCTGTCACGTGCACGCATGATTTTCTTTATACAACAGCATCGCTGAACTTCCAAACTATCACTGCCGTTATCACTAATTGTGCAATCTGTTTTACGCCTAATTCAACAAACAATTGATTTTAAATGAATTCGGTTATGTTAACATTGCTTCTCTGTTGACTCAAGTGAATTTTGCTGACTTAATATTGTATTACCGTAATTTAACAACGAGAAAATAGTAACATTTGCCTGAAAATAATATTTATATATTAATAAACTTAGGATTAAATAATATTTAATCCTAACTGGGATAATTAATGATAAATAATATTTAATTCTAAGTTAATCCCTATTTGTATAATGTCCGAAAAAAGCGAAAAAGATACGATTGAACAGAATCTTCAGTATTCTTGAACGCAATATCCAAATTTGAAATCGTTTAAAAGGTGGACAAAGAATAATACCCGCTATAAAATTGGGTCCACAATTTTCATACAATGCATTACTAATTAATCAGGTTTCTACCCATTCTAACTTTCTTACAACGAGATTTCCACATAATACAGCAATTATTAATGTGATTTGAACCAGGTTTCCTTTTCTTATCACGCGGTACGTATTAATTGCCTTATAGGAGAGTTGACTGTAAATCTTCTCCAATTCGAAATAGTTGCATTATTGCATGACCAACAGCACATTCATCATTTTACTATAGACCACCACATACGATCACTCCAAAAATCGTTTATCCGTGTTCATCTCGTTCCCCAACTTGATAAGACCATTCCACATTTTGCACACCGAAGAAAATCTGTGTCTCACTTAATCCAGGTGGAGTTGGGGAGCCGAAGTATATGCCCGTAAAAGACTGGGCAACTCTTCATCGTTTACTGTCGGAGGCTATGATCAGTTACAACGATCTCGTGGCAGCGATGAACTTAGTCCTGTTCGAGGACGCCATGATGCACGTGTGTCGCATAAACAGGATCCTCGAGTCCCCTAGAGGCAGCGCCCTCTTGGTTGGCGTAGGCGGTTCTGGCAAGCAAAGTCTTTCGCGCTTGGCGGCTTTCATCAGCTCGCTGGAAGTTTTCCAAATCCAACTAAGAAAAGGTTACGGGGTGGCCGATCTTAAAATCGAGCTGGCCGCGCTCTATACGAAGTCGGGTCTTAAGAATCTGGGAATAATGTTCCTCATGACCGACGCACAAGTACCGAACGAGCAGTTTTTGGTTCTTATTAATGATATGCTGGCGTCGGGCGAGGTGCCTGACTTGTTTGCCGAGGATGAAGTCGAGAATATTATAGCAGGTGAGTATGACTGGTTCAGTGTATTGGATAATGGTGAACGGTTCATTGTCTATCATGTCATTTTGGGATCCCGAGTATCACGTATGTTCATATATGTAATCTGACGCGTGAAAAGTACCGCTGCAATGGTAAGGCAGATACTGTTGAATCGGCGCGATTAAGTCCGGGATCTCGGGTACTGATTGATAAACTTATAATGGACTGTATCTTAAAAACCGAATATATTTATAAATGAGCTAAAATACGAATGAACAGTGGATGGAATGTTCGCTAACTGAAGTTCTATATGCAACTAATTTAAATGTTAATGCGTCTTATAACGAAAGGTCGGTAGGCGGGCCTCGTGTCCCCACATTTCCTTACCGGACCGTCAACTCTTCACTTGAGGGACCAATCAAATAACTTGAAATATTCTACGGACACCAGCCGTGACGGTTTCCTGATCAAATACGTGTTCCCGATAAGCCTTAACCACTTGTGCTGGCAAAAAATTCACCGACGCGTGTACCAGAACGGTCCAGTGTAACTCGCTAGGGGGCGTCACACATGCCCTAGAGAAATCGGAAAGAGATTTATATTTTCTAAATTAATTTATTTTCGACCTAGAACCCTTTATTTTTTTTTAAGGGAACATAGAGCATCGATTGATTATAAAATACATGCACGTCGTTTTTGTTCCTGTAACAATCGCATGACGACGTACATACCACGTTGTTGGCGATTCTGTGACAAAAGCATTACGACGTGCATGGCACGTCTTTCCAGCGCAAATGGTTAAACAAACCGTCTGGTGGTTTATTCAACGAAACAAAGACATATCGGGCCCATACTGCCATAAGCCGTGGTGTAAAATGGCCGCAATAGATACTTTTCTCGGTGCATAGAACATAACTGTTGCAAATACGTAGATAAAATCAACAGAGACGAAAAGGAAAGAAATGTAGCAGATGCAATTAACACGCTGAACGCCTAGCGTAAATCTGTGAAGTTTCTCCCGGGGTCTAAATCCGAGACTCGGAGTATAAGCAGCGCGATAAGAAAGAGCGATACAATGCAATGCGTCGTTTAAATGTAACCACAGTTTATTTTGTGATATATTAGAGGACCTTTTTTAGAAGAAATGTTTTTGGTAAGTATAATTTTTATTTTTAGAAGATATTTTTTTTTAAGGGGATTAAAAGACCATTTTGTGGAAAGATGCTTACAAAGTATAAGGACCTTAAAGTGGGAAATACGATAAGCATTCCGACAAAACATGATGAGAGATCTCATTGCACCAAAACTTTCAGTCTCCTCAGAACTTTTAGTTTCTTCAATTCATTTAGTCGAGCAGAATTTTTTGCATATTTTTAACATCTTTATTTATTTCTTGATCCCTAAAATATTTGTTAGAGAGCGCAAAAGTGTAAATATAAGTATATTTTTAATGTTTCTTTTTGTTTATTTTGTAGTTTATTGTTACTTTCTCTTGTTTATACTCATCATAATTGTGTTGCAAATAAAATTATTATAAATTACTTAAAAAAGCCTGCTTTAATTGAGCGAAGAATAGCGTCACCCGTTTACGGATGACGAGGCCCCTGTGGAAACATATCTAAGGGACGTGGCGTTCAACGTGTTAGTAAAGTTATTACAAGAATATTTGGATTCGCACGACGAAATTTGTGTGCACTATGTGGGTTTAGTTTAGATCACATTGCTTGAAAATGTGTAGAAAACTGATCGAAGCGTTTCGAAAAAAAGTCATGCAAGCACTCGTAACCAATCCGTGGAGAATTTAGTAAATAGCCGAATGTTAGACTGATCCTTCAGATCTTTGTTGATAGGAATCCTACAACAGGGGGACAATATACATAATTGGAATATCCGTTTTTTTAGGCATGCAATTTTTCACTGTAATGTGCCACAAAAATTTATTACGAAGTGCTATATCGAAACGCGTGATTGGACAGTGTTAAACAATTCATGATTGGTTGTCGATCAATTTTGGGTTTCCGAGTTTTGTGTCGTTTCACACTTGAAACGTAACTGAACAGTGATAAACATTCATGTTTGTTTCGTTCGAATATTTTCAGTTTTAGGAGTTATAAACGGTCGTACATGCAGTACAATTCAACAATGATAAACAATTTATAGCCTTTTATTCGAAAAATTTGAGTACTTCGGTGCCGTATATATTCGAATGTACTGTGTAATTGAACAATGATTGAAAAATCGTGCTATTTTGTTCCAGCATTCTGAGTTTTCGGGGGTTGAATAATTTTGTCCACTCATTCGCGTACCGAGATGCGTTATACAATATAATGAAATTTTCTTTGATATTACGTGAATTCTATAAAAAATATTTGAAAATATTCTTGATATAGGTTCTAGTAACCTGATGATATTAACGTTTTTTTCATGAGTCAGGTTAAGTGACCTTTGAACATTTCGTGTTCCGTTCTTCCATATAAAACATTGACAATACATTATGGTACGACCAAAACAGCTATCGCAATTTTGTGATATTTAATCGATGAACTTTTACTCGTTATACCAAAAGTTCTTAACACATTGCTGACCGGTCACGAGTTAATTTGTGTTTACACTTGCATTGACTATTTTAATTTTTGAAACGCAGGGCAATATAAAATATTACGACATTTTATTTATTGTATTCAATCTTAGTATTAAAAAGTGTCAAGATCGACGGAACGTGACGGTGCAGCATTTTTAAATGAATTATACGTAAATGCTTTATCTGGTTGCTTGAGTAATTTTGAAATAAGTTGTAGTCAATTGGAAAATGAATATTGAAAATAAAATGATAAGGGCGTAATTTAGCTCTTTAAAAGGAAAGCGCAACGAAATAAGACATATGTGCAAAACCTCTTCTCTATATCTACGCGTAAATGATTGCTATACAATTGAACATACGAAAAGTGTTAAAAACTACATAAAATTGATGTCCAAAATACAATTTTAATTCATTATGAACGAACACTCTTTATTGAAGTTTATTTACATCGTTTCACTTCTACGTTCAATTACGAAATAATAGCCGGTGACTTGCCCAAAATTGCCGACCAACCAGTCTTAATATTGAAACGTGAAAATCCTTGTCAAACTGCACTTTTCCATATTGCAGCTAGTATAGAAATTTCTCTTAAAATGGTAGGTGTTCGAAACGAAGTGAAAGGTGCGGGTATGCTAGACACTCGCGAGAACTGCTGGAAATTTTTCATTGACCGTGTACGACGGCAGTTAAGGATCGTCTTGTGCTTCTCCCCCGTTGGCTCAACTTTACGAGTAAGATCGAGGAAGTTTCCGGCAATAATTAACTGCACGGCAATTAACTGGTTCCACGAGTGGCCTCAAGAAGCCTTGATGTCCGTGTCAAAGAGATTCTTGCAAGAACTAGGCGAATTACCAGAGAATTACAGGTGCGTTCCATTGATATTGAAAATTTGTGCAAAATTAACCCAGAATTTTGCATCAACAACAATAGAACATTAAGAACGCATTGTAAAGTGGCACTACCTATCAATATGTTATGTTAAAAACTTTAGCAATAAAGTTTATCGTAGATGAAACTAAAACCGTCTTTTCTCAAAGATTTCACGATAATCGTTGGTGCAACATATTTCTCAACAATTGAATGCAATGTTTCCCTTATTTAATTTCTTATTTCAGAGAATCGGCCGCGAAATTCATGGCCCACGCTCACACAAGCGTAAATGCAGCGAGCCGACATTACTTGACCAGTGAACGCCGCTACAATTACACCACGCCGAAATCGTTCCTCGAGCAAATAAGTCTTTACACGAGATTACTGAAGACCAAAACGAGCGAATTGCGTGCCCGTGTGGCAAGGCTAGAAAACGGCTTAGATAAATTGAGATCAACGGCTGTTCAGGTAGATAAGTTAAAGGAGAAGTTGGCTGTACAGGAAGTGGAGTTGCAACAAAAGAACGAAGCGGCTGACGCATTGATCGCTATTGTTGGTGTTGAAACTGAAAAAGTTCAATCGGAGAAAGCTATAGGTGAACTATCTTTATATATCTGTTATATATTTATTCAATTTTGCACAACGCCTCTACTGACAAAAACAACATTTTTGAATTTGAAGCTTTCGTGGCTATGTTTGTTTATATTATTAGATTCCGGATGATTGCCGCGTTTCTTCTCAGCATTTTGCCGACGTTTCGCAGGTGTTACAGTCTGTATTATCAGGACAGGGAATGCTCCGATACAGTATCGAATATAAAATAACGATTAAATATAAAAATATATATACATAAAAATATAATATATAAAAACATATAAAAATAACAACTGCCAGGGTACCAACTGAATGTCGCTCATTAGGCAGTTTTTTGCTAGACTTAGCTTGTTCAATAACAAGGATGGACCGTGGATTAAAAGTTTTGCTAACAAAGAAGATTTTGCATTCTGGGAAATTTTGCTTTACGAAAATAATGTATAATAGAGCAATCAGGCAACTAAAGATAATGTATACTAACAGACAATCAGTGACGACGATAATATATATTACCGAGTATAACATTTAAGTTATTATAGTCTGTATCATCGGGGTAAGAAGCGTTCTGATACATGCTCAGTAAAAAAATAAAGTTATTGGCATCGATTTCCCTTTTGAAGTCACGTGAAGTTGGTCTGTTGCATTCTTTTTAGTATGAAGGACGCGTTATTCACAAAAGCTATTTTAAAAGTATCACCCGTGTACAGAAAGCACACAAATTGTCAGATGGACCGAAACAATTTAAAAATTTTTTTCATGAAAATTGAAAACACAATTTTCTTTTTCACCAATAATTTCATCAAACAATGTATTTTCTGTTTTCTGCCATTGCTTCCTACCATCTTCGAGGCAACTTCATAATTATACCCTTTTAATAATTTAAGGATCGCAAAGAAATCTGTAAGAAATACGTCTGGGATCGCACGTTTTTGAGAAACTTGTACGTTACAAAATATCATAACTTTGTTATTTATGAAACAATTTCTGTGAAACTTTCAGAAATTGCGTAATTGAAAATATTTCAGGTATTATTAACAAAAATTAGGTTTTTTAATAATTATCGTAACTGTTTTACTTAAAAAATAAGTTTGTATAAAATTTATAGAAATTGTAAAATAGGAGGAATTTTATCAGAGTTTCTAGTAGTATTTAAAGTATGATATTGCGTGAAGCATTTTTCTCTATGAAGAGAACCCGTACAAAATAAACGAAAAAAAAACATAAAGACAATCGAGTTTAATATATTGAATATTGATGTGAATACTTAAACAGACAAAATAGATGCAAAGTATCAAAGTAAGTGACATCTGAAGATAGTGTGTAGAAAACACGAGAAAACTCATGAGCGGTCCTTAAAGTATTAAAATTCTTTGTTTCTTTGTCCAAAGCACTTCTTCGCCCAATAAAGACACAGTTCACACCTCGTCCAAATAAACATCGCCGCAGCTCCAAAGTTCCTTACATTCTTTGGCTTTCACCGATTTGTTCTCTTTACAAACCTTCGCCCAGTGCCTTCTATACCCAGCCATTCCACGGCATTAACGCGTACTTACTCGTTTTTAGTCATAGCCATGCAGGAATCATAGGATTAGACAGGAAAAGGCGCTGGTTTAGTAGTTAGTGTTAAGCTCGGTTCGGATTAGGCTCATTTTGGTTCGTTGCTAATGGCTGTGTTCTAAACATAATCGATGTTACTGTTTCCTGAATAGTTAAGTGCACATAGTAAAAGGAAAACTGAGGAAAACGATGAGTTTTTGCATTGTGCCTATTTGTACAAGTTATAAAAGAAAGGGAAACTGTAAACAACTAGAAAGTGTTGCTATGTTCATGTATGAAGAAATTTATATCGGCAATCCACATTAGCTTTTTTTTCAAATGTAAATGTACAGTTGTGTCCAGAATTTCGGTAAAAAATGTTAAGTTTGTTGATTATGCGATATATATGATGTTTCCATAATCGTGTCATGGTCAGGAAATAATTTCTTTACTGAGTTAAGTTGGGGGGAAAAGCGGAAAGAACGTATATGAATTTGATTAGAAAAGAAGAGAAAATTGTTTTCGAACGCTGCGAATATATAAGTCATGAGTTAAGCAAAAACTAATTATAAATCGATTTTATAGGTTTTCAGTTATTACTGAAAATTTATTTAAAATTCACTTAATTTTTATTTATTGGAGGGTTGTACCATTAATGCATTTATATGTTCCTTATCAAAAAGCTTAATGGGCTTTACTGTAGCACGGTAAACACTAAAACGGTTGTCCTTCGCATGTATCACAAAATGTGGCGACATGTTTAGTTACTCGTATTTTCTGGCCATTGCTCTAGCAGATTTTGTCGCATTTCCAAAATATATGTATTACGTTGTTACAACCTAAACAGAAATCCGGCCGCAAGCCGATTTTGATAAAATCTTATCTAGCGGGCCAAACGATAAGTAAGATGAAACAGACATGGCCCATAATGTGTTGAATGAATGCCCATAAGCATTTCATTCTAAACGTAAACGTCTTCTTTCTTTACTTACTTTCTTACTACGATAAGAAACAATGGTCCTATTATATTTACATATCGGTATCGTGTAAATTTGAATTTGTCAGTAATGCGCTTTGCATTGCTATACGCGCGTAGCCTGACAGCGATTTCCTTAAAAACACACGTGGCGCTCAACGTGTTAAGCATAGGCAAATGATACTATCTTGTTTGGTAGTTCCATATTCCATAATTATATTTGGAAATAGTATCGAACAGGTACGTAGTTACCACAGGTGCCACTATTCGTTCTCTTGAGCAAACTATAAAGTCTATATAACGTCTATATACATCTATGCTTTTAGCTGACGAGGAGGAGTCAAAGGTGGCCATAATCGCTGAGGAAGTGTCGAAAAAGCAGAAGGACTGCGAGACGGATCTGATGAAGGCTGAACCGGCTTTGCTCGCTGCTCAGGAGGCGTTGAACACTCTAAACAAGGCAAACCTTACGGAGCTGAAGTCTTTTGGTTCTCCGCCGGGTGCCGTGACGAACGTGACCGCCGCCGTGATGGTTCTCTTGGCGCCAAGCGGCAAAGTGCCCAAAGATAGAAGCTGGAAAGCTGCCAAGGTACGGAGTCATTACCCTTTGCTCGGTAACTCGGCACGGTAAATCGGCTACATTACGACAATGCGATTCTTATAAATTTGCTCGCGAAACTTTCGTTATTAGCGTTATGCCTGCGGCGAGATTCGGCTACGGTGGCTGATAAGTCTCATTCGTTTTTGAGACTGGGATGATAGGACGACGTTGGATTTCGGGGTATTCTATGCGTTTTGCTCTCGGCTGTTTGGGAAATTTTGTCAACGATTATTTAGAGCCTTTGCAGTTTTGGCTACCGACTATTTGCGGCGATAAGTCTAATTCATCTTTCAAATTGGGATTTAAAGTGTACTCTACTTACTGTACACATATTTGACGAAAATGTCTCTATATACTGTACAAATATTTGACTAAACTGTACTCTATTTACTATACAAATATTTGACTAAAATGTACTCTATGTACTGTACAAATATTTGACTAAAGTGTACTCTATCTACTGTACAAATATTTGTCTAAAGTGTATTCCATATACTGTACAAGTATTGAATGTTTCTTGTTGACACCCTGTACAATAAATAGAACAATGATGAAAACATACACTGAGGAAAGTAAAAAAATGAATGACGACTTACCTGCCGTCAGATCACGATGGCGAAGGTAGACACGTTTTTGGACGCGCTAATCAACTACGACAAGGAGAACATACATCCGGAAGTTATCAAAGCGATACAACCCTACCTGAAGGACTCCGAGTTCGAGCCGGAGTTTGTGAGATCAAAATCGGCTGCGGCTGCGGGGCTCTGCGCGTGGGTCATTAATATAATCAAGTTCTACGAAGTGTTCTGCGACGTCGAGCCGAAGAGGAAGGCTTTGGCACAGGCGAACGCAGAATTGGCAGCGGCACAGGATAAACTCAGCGTTATTAAGCGGAAAGTTGTCGTAAGTTGTCTTTGTATCGTGTAGTTTTTTCAAATATTGCTTCTTTACGTTCATATTAAGCGTTTCTTTCTTGCTTAAAAGTACGGAGATGAAGGTTGAGCAACTGTAACATCATACTTATACATATCTGCCCAAGAACAAATTGATGCAAATAGAGTATTGCAGCACGCCTACAAAACATATGGGTGCCACACAAGAAAATTAGCGTCAAAGTGCATAAATTAGAACATTTTCTTATGAAATGTAAACAAGAGTGGGTTACCATATACGAAATCTATCACAAATTCAATTAAAACAAATATACTCCGTAAAGAAATCACATAGCAAGGAGACGGTAATTGATGCAAATACAATATTGTAGAACAACTACAAAAATATAAATGCCACACAAGAAAATTAGCGTCAAAGTTCATAAATTAGAACATTTTCTTATAAAATGCAAACAAGAGTAGGTTACCATATACGAAATCTATCACAAATTGAATTAAAACAAATGCACTCCGTAAAGAAAACACATAGCAAGGAGAGGGCAAGGCTTAATTAAAAATTTTAAATAAAGATTCAGCGACTATAATGTCACACTAGCTGGAAAATATGTATGGTTAGTGTCAGAAGTATGCATACATCGATCGTTTTCGAAATATATTTCTCATTTGAATTGTATTTCTTTGGCTAATGGTTATTAGGAAAGCTGTTTATCCACATTCTCGGAAATCACTACAATTCACTGCAAAAAATGAGTTGCAAATGATTAATAATTAGTTTTATTCGTGTTTAACATTGGGGTAATAAGGTTAATTCTTAAATGCCTGTTCTGGTTGAATGTGCGTTATAAGTTTTATTGTATTAATACACAATAAAAGTATCTTAATATAATATCTTGAAATAATTGAAAGTATCTTAATTGAATATAATTGCTCAATTATAATCTAATACATAGCATTCGTACGTAGCATACAATGTTGATAAAATAGAAGATAATATCGCAACACGTAAAGCATTGCACATAACATGTATATTTCATCGGTTACTCGTCAAAACTTTGCACAGGGCACGTTAACATTAACTATTTACACTCAGTTGTTTTGTGTGACAGGACAAGAACCGATTGCACGTTATTATTAAGAAAAATGTCTACAAACACACACTTTGTTTGAATATCTGTATTCATAAGATATGCCCTTTCTATTGATTGCAAGTGAACACAATGAAGAATGTAAAGAACCATTGTCCCAGTTAAAGTTTATAAAATTTTTGGTCAACCAACTGAGAGGTGAATTTCAGCAATTGTGAGAACATCCTTTACAATATATGCAAATAACAGGCTGATCGACAAATTACATGTTATTCGTGCGCGAGGAAATATACGAGACTGCATTGCATGTTTAAAAAGAAAAACGCCAACTGAAACATAAAAAATAACTTTCTATTCCGGCACCTGTTCAACGAATGCTACAATGCATATTGGTGTCTGTTTTGAACATCATCATCACTTAGAAAAGTATAAACTATAAAATTTCCATTTTTTATTTCATAAAATATTAACCAATACACTTTGTAGAAAATGTAATTTGAATGGAGTAATTCTTTGAGAAACTGCGCCATTTTATACGAAATGACTCACCACTTCGTGCATAATCCATGCCTGAGTTTAAACGGTTGATTTATCATCAAGTACTAATTTATACAGAGTACCTACTGTCCGCCCAATCCAAAACTTTGTCTGCAACAACGTAAAATTCTCGTAAAAACGTAAAAACGCTTCATTGCACGGCAGCATGTTTTTACCAGAACCAAAACCTAAAAAATAATGGAAAACGCTTTATGTCACAAACTTTGGTCCTTCTTTACCAGTCTTTAGAAGAACAGTTGGCGAAGTTGACCGCGGATTTCGAGAAAGCCACGGCCGAGAAGTTGAAGTGTCAACAGGAAGCAGACGCAACTAACGCTACGATCGCCCTCGCAAATCGTTTAGTCGGCGGTTTGGCGTCCGAAAACGTTCGCTGGGCAGACTCTGTGGCAAAGTGAGTATGGAAACATGCGAATAAATCGCTCCACTTTATTTCTGCACTAGAATAGAATCTCTGTGCATTAAGAAACTTACGATGAGGCGTTTAACCCTTTCGAGACGGATTTTTTTTTTAAGAATAATAAAAGCGGCAGGTTCGATTTCTAATACTTCAGGTGAAGAATTTATTCATTATAATAGGGTAACCGAAAAAAAAGTTTTTCTTTCATCCGTGCAAAGTTAACACTGAACGTGTCGAATGACCCCTTTCAAAATTTCCTTTAAAATCGTACATTCACTGTTATTTCTTTCGCTCATTTGACTTTCTCTAAATCCTTATATCAGCTGATTATTTAATTTCTTGCTTAATGAATTAGGAATTTCTATCTGAAAATCAACGTTTATTTTATAAGGGGACAAATGATCCCTCATGATAAGAATAGGTAGGTGTAAAGTACTGGTAGGTTTATGATGTGGTGTATTGTCTTGGCAGCTCCATTTATGTAGTTTGAGTAAGTGGAGAAAGGAAAACAAACATTTCATACTCAAAAAAGTATTTGCACATTTTCCAGTCTTGAGAAAGGTACACAATTTAACCCTTTCGAGACGGATTTTTTCTTTTCATTTTTTTTACACTCTTTTACGTTGCCAATACAGGGTGCAGGCTGCATATCAGGTGCAGAATTTATTCATTCTAATAGGGCAAAAGAAAAAAAATGATTTATTTTACATTAGTACAAAGTTACCACTAAACGTGTCAAATGACCCCCTTCAAAATTTACTTTAAAATCGTTCATTCATTGATATTTCTTTCGCTCATTCCACTTTCTGTAAATTCTTACGTTATCTAATTATTCAATTTCTTGCTTTAATAAATGCATGCGTTAAGTACCATAGTATTGTCTTATATTTATTTAAATTGGGCTATATCTGTATAAATAATCCCTAGCTTGCCGAAGATTATTTATGTCTACAGAGACATTGTACATTTCAAATTTAACATTATAGTATAAATGCCTTAGAAAGCGCTGTTAACGTTCTTAATAATAGATAATATTCGATAATTTACACATTCGTTATACTTACGTAGATCCATTTTCCATAAACTCTTTCACGTGAACGTTGACAGCGTTATGTAAAACGCTCATGCATTACACTAAAGTTGGCGCATACAGTGTTCAACGAAACATTTGGAAAGGCAGAACTTGTTATAAGCCCACGGCGTATAAGAAAGAAGCATAAAGTGAAGAACATGGAAATTGTCAGTTTCATGCAGCAAGCCTCGACTTTACCTGGCGACGTGCTGCTGGTGACAGCGTTCATATCGTACGTCGGCTGCTTCACAAAGCAATTCCGTCAGGACCTGCTCAGCAAACAGTGGCTACCATTTTTGCGAAACATGGAGCCAGCGGTGCCCATCACCGAAGGTCTGGATCCTCTGTCCTTGTTAACGGACGATACGCAGATAGCAAAGTGGAACAATGAAGGTCTACCGAACGATCGAATGTCAACGGAAAACGCCACCATTTTGACGAACTCCGATCGCTGGCCTCTGATGATCGATCCACAGGTACGGGAACACATTATATTCTATTTTAACCCTTTGCACTCGACTATCCCCTCTGAGGGGACACGAAGAAAACTTCGTGTTATTACTGAGGAAAATGTATTATATATACAGAAAACGTTTGTTCAAATATTTTTTCCTTATTTGTTTCCGTTTCCCTTATTTGTTTCCGGGGAGTTACAAGTTAAGGCAATAAAATAGAATTAATCATTTGTGTGCTATTTAATATTTAGTAAATTCGTGGTCAATAAACTAAGAGGAGAATTCTAGCGACTGCAAGAATCACCTTCTATATATTCCTGCAACAGGCTGATTCATAAACTGCAAGTTATTGTATAAACATTGTATATGCTCGGAATAAAAAATGACACGTGAAAGATCATAAACAAGTTATCACTGCGATATGTGTTTGAATAAACCCGCAATGCACATTGGTGAATGAACTATAACGCATTCGAAAAGAAATAGGCCATAAAATTTCAATTTTGTTTCAACATAAATGTATCAGCGAAGTTGTATGCAAAACATCATTTGATCAGAGTATATTTTTCGAAACTATACCACTTTAAACGAAATGTTGCGCTATTCGCTACTTCGTGAAGAAACATGTCCGAGTGCAAAAGGTTAATACTTTGCCGACCTCACATTTCTCGAGTCGCCGTTGCGCTACTGCCGGCAAGATTCACGTAAGTTCGACTACTCTCCAACGGTGGTATTTATGCAATCGTTCGGAATATAAGTAGTTGCAGTATAACTATTATTAACACGCCACGTCAGTCATTGGTGGATTACACTGAACTTTCCGTTTAGGCCGCGTCAGCCACTGGTGGCTGGCAGTGTAAGACATGATGTGAAACTAAAAAATTTACATTGTTTTCAGTGATTACTAAAAATTTATTTAAAATTCACTTAATTTTTATTTATTAAATGATTGTATCATTAATGCATTTACATGTTGCTTATCCAAAAGCTTAATGGATTTTATTGAAACACGGTAAACATAAAAACGGTTGTCCTTCACATGTATCACAAAATGTGGCAACACGTTTAGTCATTTTTCTGGCCATTGCTCTACCAGATTGTGTCGCATTTCTAAAATATATGTATTATAGTGTAATAACCTAAACAGAACCCCGGTAGCAAACCGATTTTGACGAAATCTTATCTAGCGGGCCAACAATAAACAAGACAAAACAGACTTGGCGCATAATGTGTTGAATAAATGCCCATAAGCATTTCATTCTAAACGTAAACATCTTCTACTACGATAAGAAACAATGGCCCTAATATACTTACATACCGGTACCAAGTAAATTTCAATTTGTCAGTAATGCGCTTTGCATTGCTATACCACAATACCAACGCTTCTAAGCAGCGCGCGTGGCCTAACGGGGTTTCCTTAAAAATGCGCATGGCGCTCACCGTGTTAAAGAAGGTATTAAGGTAACTGTTAGACCATTTTTATTATATAATTTTATATTTTTTAATTATTACTTAAACATTTTACTTAAAAAATGTAACCCTTAGGATCATCCGTTATTTTTTAATCGTCTCACAACGATATCACTCCCACTGTCCAAATCATATCACTATCGCTATCAGAACTATTCTCCACGTCTGATAACGGATCAGCATATATTTCCTCCTTGTATGATAAATTTAACGTAATCTTCCGATATGCGAAGGCAGCGAAAGACAGTGTCAAACTAACCAAACAAGCCGCTGCTACGATATGGCGGGCAGAGGTTTCAATCTGGTAAATTGGGAGGGCAAGACGGTTGAAATCACAGTTCCCTGTTCGTGAAATATTGCCCTAAATCAATGTATCTCCCTAGACAAACATGGGAATTAAGCATCACCGCGGGAGAAAAAAAAGTCATGCGTACGTGATAGCGGCCGATAACTGTTGCCACGAAGAAGTCACGTATACATGACAGCGGCCGACAAAGTGTTAACCGTGGTTGTGTTGTATTGTGCATTCGTGTCAAGTTACTATATATATGCACTGAAAATGCATAAGTAATGAGTAAATTATAGTCTTTACTGGTAACGTGTTAAATTACCATCAAACCAATTTTTCTTCTTTGTAGCTTATAAATATTAATTGTACAGTTTTACATAAATTTAAATAGTGAAAATAAATCATACAACACAGTTACTGTGTAATAGGATCCATGTAGGTTAATATAATATAATATATAAAAAATGCGTCAAGTCTTCTAAATAAAAATTCTGTCACAGCTTCAAGGTATCAAATGGATCAAACAAAAGTATGGCGACGAGTTGAAAGTTATTAGACTCGGCCAACGAGGCTACCTCGACGTAATCGAACAGTCCTTATCCGCCGGATTGACCGTTCTGGTGGAGAACATCGGCGAATCCGTGGATCCCGTTTTGGATCCGCTGTTGGGTCGGAATTTGATCAAGAAGGGCCGCGCCATAAAAATCGGCGACAGAGAAGTCGAGTATAACTCGCTCTTCCGTTTACTTCTGCACACCAAGCTCGCGAATCCTCATTACAAGCCTGAGATGCAAGCTCAGACTACCTTGATCAACTTTACCGTGACGAGAGATGGTTTGGAGGATCAACTGTTGGCCGAGGTAGTAAAAGCTGAGCGTCCTGATCTCGAGGAGCTGAAAGCTGAACTCACGAGGCAACAAAACGATTTCAAGATCACGCTGAATAGTTTAGAAGATTCGCTTCTCTCAAGGTACGTCCAACTACGTTTTTACTTTGGTGTAGGGTATGTTAGAAATTGCATTGTGAAATATTGACGTGCGCCGTTAACACGTTCCGTGACAAGTCCATTTTGCCTGACTGTCGTTCAGGCCATTTAATATTTCGACTGAAGATTGATATATTATCACACAATATTTCATTATGTCGTCAATCGATAAGCAGTAACGTTGTTTAGCGTAGTAATCACGTCGTGTACCACTTGTAGCAGACGTCGCGCTGCGATCAGTTCGATTGTAGAAGCCAGTCTGTTCGAAACATATCACCTAGTAAAGAACATGCTGCATTCAAATTTGTTTTAAATTAAAAAAAAAGGAGATAAATTGCGAAATCTTTATTTTGCAATAATCAGTTCGAACTCTTTACAATACTCCGGTGGAATGGCGAGGTGTCAACGAATGCGATAATTTACCACCCCTTCATTCCCCTTCCCTTTTCCAAACAAAAATTCGTAGCGAAGGAGGCCTCTCGTGACAGGTGCACATCACAGATATTTCGATTATGAATAATAGAGACACTGCGCCTTTGTTAGCTTGCGATGCAACGGAATGTTTTCATGAACAAGATTATTTGAAAGTGCGACTGCACAGCACGTATTCGTGCACTTTCCCACGCGATTAGGGCGGTTTCCCCAATGATACTCTTCCCGATCGAAGTGGTCGTTGGAACCGTGATTAAGACCCCGAACAGAGTGTATGTTAATGCGAATGAACAAGGGGAAAAAGACGTTCTTGTCCGTGTCATACAAAGTAGCGTTCCAGATGAACGTTTATAATTTTTGAACGTGTGCTCCGATTCTTATGTAGTTTTGAGGAAATATTCTTAAAATGATGTACATTGAGAAAATGCAAAAAAAAAATTCGATTTTTTTCACCAACCCAAGTAGGCATAACCTCTTAAACAAACCGTCCGGTGGCCGTTCAACGAAACAAAAACATATCGGGCCCATATTGACCGTCGCAACTGATCATCGGTCCCAGAAAGCGTTGCGTCTTTACGACCAATAACATGTGGTGTAAAACGGCCGCGACAAAGCCTCCCTAAATTCGGGTAGATCATGTATGGAAAGAATACCGTGTTCAGATCCGGTATTACCGAGATTTATATGTTAAACACTAAATACTCATCACTCTGTCTATAGATTATCATCCGCCGGCAGTAACGTCCTCGGCGACACGTCGCTCGTTGAAAACCTCGAGACCACAAAACGCACGGCCGCAGAAATCGAATCAAAGGTGACCGAAGCCCGTGGTACCAGTCTGGAAATCGACGCAGCTCGGGAACTTTATCGACCAGCAGCGGCCAGAGCCTCCCTCTTGTACTTCATCTTGAACGATCTGAACACGATCAACCCAATCTATCAATTCTCGTTGAAGGCTTTCAGCGTCGTCTTTCAAATGGCAATTCTGAAAGCCGAGCCGGCGGCGGACGTCGCAGGCAGAGTGAAGAATTTGATCGAGTGCATCACGTATTCCGTTTTCATGTACACCACCAGGGGACTATTCGAATGCGATAAGTTGATCTTCGCCTCTCAGATGGCGTTTCAAATTTTACTGGCGCGCGACGAGGTCACTCCCGGGGAATTGGATTTCTTCCTGAGGTTTCCGATTACGCCGCACGTCACGTCTCCAGTTGATTTCTTGTCGAATACGAGCTGGGGCGGAATCAGGAGCCTCGCGACCAGAGAGGAGTTTCGGTAATTTCTTTTATACTGTTTGTGACACAGTCAAATTTTAACACGTTCACGGCCACGCCGAAATCATATGTTTCGCTCAGAACGCCACGAAAATATTTTTTCTATTCTGAGCACGTAATGGCAAAATAATAATTAATTTCGTAATTTATAAGAATACGGCATGACTTGCAAAAGAAGGAAGGGCCAACGTATTTGGTACGCAAATTTTGCAAACATAGTTACCAATAAAATGTTGCAAGCTTCAGAAAACAAAGAGCAAAAAATCGGACCAAAAATGTCACTAAATTGCATTAACGAGCTACACTTATGTTTAAAATTCTTCAATACAATGCACCGGTAGATAAATTTGCGGATCGGATTTGAAGTGTGAACAAATGAACCAGTCATAAGAAAGTGCTGGGACCACAAATCGATTTTCCGCATTCTTCTAGCAATCTAGACAGAGACATCGAGACGTCAGCGAAACGCTGGAAGAAGTTAGTAGAATGCGAGTGTCCGGAACGCGAGAAATTTCCTCAGGAATGGAAGAACAAGACTGCAATCCAGCGTCTGTGTATGTTGAGAGCATTACGACCGGATAGAATGGTGTACGCTATTGCGGCTTTCATTGAGGAAAAACTTGGACCTAAGTACATCGAAGGCAGAACCGTGGAATTCGCGAAATCGTTTGAAGAAACTAGCCCGACGACGCCAATATTTTTCATACTTTCTCCAGGAGTAAATCCATTGAAGGTAACATTTAAGACATTATTTTTATCATGATACGATTAAGTAATCGAAATTGTTGTGTACAAAACGGAGTTATAGTTTTGTCAAGGTATGCATGTACCTATAAAATATGCATATAAAAGGGATAGTAAATTATCATGAACAGTTTATGCAAAGAAAGGATATTTATGATAAAAAGTACCTCCGTTACAGTACCTTTTAGCCTAATAGGTAAAACGATGCTTTACTAATATAACTAAATGTTAATGTGTGGACTCAATCACGTTAACAATATTTAAGATAAGATATATCAATATTTAAGATATAAAAATATCTTAAATCTATATCTATAATTCTATATCTATCTATAAATATATATCTATAATTTAAGATATATCAACCATTTGCACTTGAAGTACTCCTCCCAGGCACTGCCAAACTTCGAATCGATGCTTCTTTTAAATATCTATAAATATGCAAAAATGGAAGCAAATCGGGTTTAAGGGATTTTGGTTTCCTTTGTATTGGATCTCTTAGTTATAAAGTATGCGTTTATGCTTAGTTTTCTTCCGTTTCAAATATGTTGGCTTACTTGTAAAACTTAATCGAAATTAAATTTTAATATTCTTATTCGTGAAATTAACCAAACTCCTTTCCTTATTTATATTTGATTTCGGAAATATCGATTGTGAAACTAACACTGAATCACAAAATTCTTCACATATCCAACAATTTGTAATTATTGAACGTTACGAAAGAAATGAAAATTCCTCGTTCTTGGAGAATCGTCTACGATATCAAAACAACACATAATGATTTTTACTTTGCTTCAAATTTTCACGCAAATATTCAGCTAACGAAAGTCGACATACAGTGGTCACAATTGCAATCATAACAACGAATTACTATTGCATTGACCCTTTACACTTGAAGTACTACTTACAAGCACTGCCAAACGTTGGCATTTATTCGAAGTGTGTCAAAAATATACTGCATTGAAGATCAAGCAATTGTAATTTACAGTTAAATTTTGATTACACGTGTTTAGTTGATTTCAGTATTTAGTTATTTGTTTGGCCGATAAAAGTAAAAAAATATTATTCAACATGGCGAAAAATGTGATGAAAGAAGCGTTGGTTCAAGATAGCAGTGATGATGAATTTAGAGTGGATGAATATGAAAGTGATTCTGATAATTATTCCACCGGTGAAGAAAAAAAAGAAAAGTATTGCAATATAGTGATTTTAGTGAAAGTGATGAAAAGGTGTCAAAAAATTTAAATAGTGTTAGCGAAAATCATCATTTAGTAACTGGCAACGAATCATTGGAGAAGACACTACTCCTGAACGATTTGATTTTTCGTAAAATATCTTGCCTTCGAAATTTTATACGCATATTTGACCTTCGAATAATTAACACATTACTAGGCCAGATACAGCAAAAAAAGTCTCAGTGCAAAGGGTTGAGTTAATGCATTTTTAGGGTTCTTATTTTTATGATTGATTACATTCTTGATGAGGAAGGCTCAGGATTTCAGGACACATTGAGTGTATGCAACATTTTTGATGTATGATAGATTTCCTCAACCACGAAACAGGACATTCTTATTAATTTAAAAATATTACTTTACTTAAAAATTAGTTTTATGCCGTACCGAAAATGGAATACCTGAAACATCGACTCGCAGCTTGCCTTGTAGTTCGCTGAATCGAAATAAAGGATTTCTCTGAAAATAGTTATAACATATTGGCGACATTGTTGTGATTAAGATGAGTCGAAATATGACAAAGCTTAATCCACATTTATTTCTCAGTCCTTATTGAGTAATTTATTTTATAGTAAGTATTAAGCAAGTAAGTGTAGTCCAAATTATACCACATTTACTCTCGTTTTAATTGGAAAAATTGCGCCGATATATTATGAAAATGTTCAGATTAAAAAGTGCAATGTAGAAAGTTATATTATTGTATCGTGACCTTTTAAGCGTTGAACATACATTAAATGTGTGGCTGGCTCTACTTAAAATATCAATACCGACGTGACACTGTGAATGAAGGACCATTAGAGAAAAACTGAAAAATGTAAACATAGGACTTGCAATAAAGTAAAGATACGCAATTCGTCCATACAAAATGGAAAAAATAGGCGAAAGTAAATGTGGTTCGACAATTTGTGCATATTCTGCCAACAGGACGTTGAAGATTTGGGTCGTCGGTTGGGATTCACGTCGGACAATCAAAACTTCCACAACGTCTCTCTCGGCCAGGGTCAAGAAGCTGTAGCCGAACATGCGATGGACGTGGCGGCCAATTCCGGCCATTGGGTTGTGCTGCAAAACATTCATCTCGTGAAGAAGTGGCTTCCTCTGTTGGAGAAGAAATTGGAGATTGCCGGAGAGGGTTCTCATCCTGACTACAGAGTCTTCATGAGTGCGGAACCAGCCAGCACGCCAGCCGGTCACATCATCCCACAAGTTAGATCTTTTGTCTTTTCAAGCGTTCGAATATTTAACGTCTTGCGTCGTTCAGTCGTGTGTTTATCAGTTATGTTTGTTTGTGAGGAAGTGAAACTTTCTTTATGAGTTTAACCTTTTGAGCGCTGCGTTGCCAGACGTTAAATGTGCGCCGTGAACTGGCCATTCTTTACGAAAAAGCATACCGTGGGCTACGTACCTTTTACGAAAGAGCACAAGTTGAGTAGACTGAATTTTCATTGCAAAATATATTGATTGTGACTGAAATAAATTATGAAATACTATATTTTAATACTATATAATGCTATATTTTATTATTTGAATTTGAAAAATATGTAATTTTTTAGTTCTTTTGTACAATTTTAACTTAAATAAAACGTATTTCATGTGACGTTAATTTTTGAGTGAGATATGTTTAATCATCATTTATAAATGAAAAACAAGAAAAAGAAAAAATAAAATATAAGAAACAAAAATTTGAGTGCTTACATTTAATTTTTGAAAGAAATGGTTAAGCTATTTTTTCATATCTCGTCGAGCTACCCAAAATTAAAAAAAAAATCATGACTACGTTCATTGGTTGCTGAGATAATGCAAAGTCGTAAAATTTGAACGCATTTTGTAGGTATTCTCAATCTGCACACACTGCATATATTTTTCAGCTGTATTTGCGACGTTTTCTCTTCTCACAGGGCATTCTAGAGTCGTCCATAAAAATCACAAACGAGCCACCGACGGGCATGCAGGCGAACTTGCACAAAGCGTTGGACAACTTCACTCAGGAGACGCTGGAGATGTGCAGCAAGGAAGCTGAATTCAAAGCAATACTGTTTTCTCTCTGCTACTTTCATGCTGTCGTCGCAGAACGACGAAAGTTCGGTCCACAGGGTTGGAACAAAATTTATCCGTTCAACGTCGGAGACTTGAACATCAGCGTCAGCGTGCTATACAATTATTTGGAGGCCAGCCCGAAAGTTCCTTGGGAAGATTTAAGGTAGGCGTTTTGTAAGTTACAAACTAAGGGCAAATATGTAATATGTTTTTTATGATACATTCATATTTGTCACTAGAGGTTTTTAGAAAAAGCCATTCCGTATAGGGGAATTAGATATGTGGAATTATAGGAATTAAAGAGTATAATATTTATAAACAATAACAACACAATCAGGACACTTTAGTCTTGTTTCCTCATTTCTTGTCCTTTTGTCGTTTTGCCTTTTCGTCTTTACGTTTTATTGTCAACTAGCTACTACGCAATCAAACAACACATTTCAACAAACTCGTCACCTATGATACGACAATATAGTAATTGAGGATCATAGGTGACCTTTGCTCACCAATTAAAGAACCCTGTACTTGAGATCCTACGTGTATGTTGCTTTTTTTGGTTAGAGAGCATAGCATTGTCGCATGTGCCTACTCTTCATCAGCCGTAATTTTCGTCGAAAATGTTCTTTTCCTAAAAAATTCGTTATCGGAACATCTTTAAGCGTAAGCATAAAGCCAAGTTATGGACCAGGTTGTCATAGTGAAAGGGTTGATAACACCGGCCTTAAAGCGAACGGAATTGTCAAAAATACTAACCTATATATTCTATTTATATAATTTATTTTGTAGATAAGACTTCAATGCATTCTATTTTATGGTACCTTAACAATAATCGAAAGCCATAAAATTGTATATCATATCACGGCACATCTTCTTTACTCTACATCAATGAAAATTGGATCTAATGTTATACACGGTATATTTAAGGTACCTGTTTGGTGAAATCATGTACGGTGGGCACATAACAGACGATTGGGACAGGAGATTATGTGTATCGTATCTTGAAGAATTGATGCAACCTGATCTTGTTGACGGTGAACTACAATTGGCTCCAGGCAAGTTATAACAATTGCACGATTTATTAGTACAATTAATAAAATATTTAAGTTTTTATGCTACAGTACGTCACAGTCATTGAAAATTCCAAATTGCATTTTATCTATCGGGTATTACAATATTTTATTAATAGAAGGACATACTTTACGCCAGAAAATCAATATAACTCAAAAACATTTACTGTAACAAAAATTTTATTTAGATACGACGTGTTTTCATGAATCTAATGATAATATAGCATAAAATGCCAACCTTCTTTTGTATATAAAATAGGACATTCCATCCTTCTAGTTGAACCCTTATTTTGTAAAACTTCGTTTATTTTCTCAAAGTGTTTAAAACCCCTGTAGTTTCCTCATAGAGAGTCTGTACAATGATATGTAGAATTCGGATAAATATTTAATACCTTATATCATATAATTTCTGTAACTCCACCGAACTTTTCATATGGTATTTCATAAACAATTATCTCAATTATACATGTCATTATATGGACCTTTGATGAGGAAACCACCCGGTTCTGAATCATGTTCACTGTATACACAACTATACAATAAAAAATAAGAAATAATAAGAAATAAATAAAATAATAAAAAATAAGTAAATAAGGGAAAAGGGTTGTTGTTTTTATATAGTGATAATAGTAGCACGTAAAATCAAGACATAAATCTTCATATTTTACATCGAAATAGCTTATCATTCGACTAACGTTGATGACTATTGAAACGCACAGAATATTAGAATGTTGGTATATTTCAACAAATCTACGTAGTCTTAGCACCTACATGTGTTTACCAGGCTTTCCAGCACCACCTAATACCGATTTAGTCGGCTATCATGCGTACATTGATGAAGCAATACCTCCGGAATCACCATATTTGTATGGATTCCATCCTAACGCAGAAATTGGGTTCCTAACAATGACCTCTGAAAATTTATTCAAAACTGTATTCGAAATGCAGCCACGAGATGCCGGCAGCTCTGGTGGACAAACGGTTACGAGAGAAGATAAGGTATAAAGTTCAAAACAAATATTTCATTATTCCGAAATTTAAAAGGGCTCTGGCAATGATGGCACGAGAAGATGCAATTCTTTGTACAATGTTACATATTGTATCGAAGTTAAGATATTTTAGAATTTTGAGATACATGTTGGTTGTGACATATAGTGGGTGTCCCACGTAACATGCTCACCTGTTTTATTTATAAAGTACGCATCGTGTGGAAAAACTTTTTTTTTCTATTTGTATGGTTCCAAGGGTTGCATTATTAAATGCATTATTCTTTTTGGTCGAGGCGTTTCGGAGATTTCAGGGTCAACTTCATTTTTTTTAATCGAACCCTATATTTTTTACATTAAGATCTGGAAAAGCGTGATATTTTGAATAAAAAAGGGTATTATGAATATTATGACATTATGAATAAAAAAAATGAAATTGACGTTGAAATCGCCAAAACGCCTCCACCAAAAAAGAAATTAATTCATCTAATAATGCAGCCCTTGTAACCATTGAAATATAAAGAAAAAGTTTTTTCACATGATGCGTACTTTGGAAATAAAACAGGTGAATATGTTACGTGGGACACCCTGTATGTTAGGCAGTTTATTGCAAAGCCTTGTAATTTGTAAAGTGTAGACAACAATATACTGCACTGAAGATCAAACAATTGTAACTTACAATTCAATTTTAAACATCAAAATACAGTAAAATTTCCTGGCACATAACTTTAGCTCCGAGTTCGCATAACGTCTGATAAAAGTAGAAAGAAACAATAAAAAAGAAAACTTGTCTCTCTTGAAGAAAAAAAGTCCACGCTTTAAGTCGCTGAAAGGATGAAGAAAAAATATAATCTACTGGAAAATAGTTAAAGCGGACTCCATATATTACAGTACCACGTTTCCATATAACGCGTTACAAATTAACTGGATTTCTATTAATTCGTTGATCGTTGAGAATAAAGGGTGTCTCAAAATGACCTGACATTTTAAATTACACGCCATTCTTTTTGTAGAGTACTAATCTTTGACACCTGGTATGAGGAAGTATACATATAACCTCCATGTTTCTACTTTATATCAAAATGAAAACATTTGCAATTTTTAAATAAATAATACGATGTATTGATAAATTATAATGTCAGTCCATTTTGAGACATCCTTTATAACCAAAAAAAATCATTTAGTCCTTCTCACTACTTTCAGTTATCAAAAATCTAATCTTCCCTCAATTTTCTCGCATAACATCTACGTTTGTACTTTATATTAAAATAAAAACATTCGCATTTTTTAAGTAAATAATAGGATTTATTAATAAATGAAAATGTTAGTCCGTTTTGAGACACCTTTTATAACCAAACGAAATCGTTTAGTCCTTCTCACCACTTTCAGTTATGAAAATTCTAATCTTCCCGCGATTTTCACGCAGGTGAAGCAAGTACTGGACGAGATAATCGAGAAACTACCGGAAGAGTTTAACATGGCGGAGATCATGGGAAAAGTGGAGGAACGCACGCCGTACGTGATCGTGGCATTCCAGGAGTGCGAAAGAATGAATCATCTGACAAGCGAGATCAAACGTTCGCTGCGGGAACTGGATTTAGGACTGAAGGGCGAGTTGACGATTACGTCGGATATGGAGGACTTAGAAAACGCTTTGTTTCTCGATCAAGTGCCGCCCATCTGGGCGCAGAGAGCTTATCCCTCCTTGCTAGGACTGACTGCCTGGTTCGTGGACCTGTTGCTAAGACTGAGGGAACTGGAGACTTGGTCCACGGACTTCGTTGTAAGCTAACGCACCTTACCCATTTCTACGCCTTTCTTCACAAATATCAGTGTATTTCACACTTTTATTTATATTATATCTTCTTGATTTATTATATTTATTTGTATATATTTGTATATATTATATATGTGGGAATTCAGTGACTATAATTAGATCTTTATTTTATATGGAATGAACAAGAATTTGATACAATAAGATCTTAAGTTCATTTCTGCTTTCCCCTTGATGGTCTCCTTGCGACTGACTCTCAAGCTAAACTCTCGCTCTTTTCTTCTCATAAACAAATGAAACGCGGATCACATTACGGACAGCTCATCTTATTTACATCCCTAGCAACCAACTTATTCGAGAAACTTCGAAACGCATCTCTAATGTAAATACTCATTAACAAATGCTTATTGAGATAATTATTGCTCGCACATGCATACACACACATTCGATCGCATGTCGCCAATCTATATCGCAATTAAGAAAGAAAAAATATTACTAATTTAGATAGGACAAGACGTATAAACTCGTTGTTTATAAAAAAAAACTAATCGTTCAAGTACAAATTTTCGAACTATTGTCGAAATGATCGATGTACGAATATTCTTTAAGCTAACTAAGCGAAACATCTTTTATTTTTAGGAACAGTAGAATACGTTATCAATTTATGATTTATAATAGATCGGTGCATTTTTCGTTTCACCAGTAACGTATCAAAACAAATCACTCGTAATTATTGAAACCAGTCATTAGGTTATTAACTTGATGTAAGGTGTGTATTTCTACGTTTTAGTTGCCAGCATCAGTATGGCTAGCCGGCTTTTTCAATCCGCAATCTTTGCTCACTGCTATTATGCAGTCGACTGCTCGCAGACAAGAACTGCCGTTGGACAAAATGTGCCTCCAATGTGACGTTACAAAGAAAAATAAAGAGGAATTCACGTGAGTGTCAAACAAGTCACATGCCGTAGCTACATATCTGCAACATTTTAACCCTTTGACTGTTAAAGGCGTATATATAGGCTTTTACAAGTCCATCAATATGTACGAAAGGCGTATATGTACGCCCTCTGTATTTTGTTACTATAACACCTTTATTATTGTTTTACCGACTGATTCAACATCGAATTTATTGTCCTATGTAACATAGTAACTGAATATCGGCAATTGTTTCAATATCTTTCAGTCAATTACCTTCATATAATTATGTTAAAATTATCAAAATATCCTGTTAAAGTTGTCAAATCCTGTGTTACATTATACATTTTCGATTTTTTCCTTTATATTTAATTACCGATTGATATTGAAGGAATGCACAAATTAAGTTAACACTTCGACTGCCGTGATGATCACTGCCGACTGGCGCCAGAGATTTTACTGAAGATCCAAAATATTTGCAATGTAATGCAATGTAAACATGAATTTCAAAATAAATGCTTATTGTCAATCGAATTAGGAATTTGTTTAGCAAGTTCCATTTTACATGCACTTACATTCTACACTTAACGAAAAAGTGTATTTGATATGACATACAACAAAAGAAGAGGCATAACAAGTAGTTTGACATCAATCTATCACCACTAGCTGTAATCACATTATCTTTCTTTGTCCCAAGCTGACAAAAGAATCGGCGAGAATCGAAAAAAGAACAAAGCCGCATGTAAAATATTGGTATCACAGGCAAACCTCGTATAACGATAAATCTGTTCTGCGTTATACGGAAACCGTGTTATAAGAAACTGAAAATTAGTTAAAGTCAGATTAATTTGTACCAAATTAAATGAAAACCTTGTTAATGAATTTCCAACAGACAATTATTTTTCTCCAACATTTAGGCAATTCAAAATATTGATTTTGTCCTCAGAAACAGTAAACTCTATCTTTAACCATTTTTTTGTATCAAACATACGAATCTACAGTTAAAAGTAATTTTCAGATAATTGTCATTATTTTTTTATAACAGCAAATAATGAGTACTGCTTAAACTATTATGCAACATTGTTCAATCACAATAACATGAATTAACCGTGCGGTTATCCCTTTATTAAAGATCAATCTTACTACACTTGCATTAAATGAAAAGACACCGTCTACTGAATTCCGCTTAAAACATATTGCACAGTCAATGACACCCACAGCGATAGTTCGACCACGCTGTTTTAGATGTAGCTGTAGTTAGACAACAATAAATAATTTTACTGATTGTAAAAGCCTATACTTCAGAGTAGACCCCCACCCATGCCATAATCTCTGGTTATTGTTTCAATCAAGTTCAAAACATTTGTGCAGACCTCGAGGTTTGAATTTTTTCAGTCTGTCCTTTAGCTTGCTCCTATTTAGCAGATTCGTTGCTAGAATGTTGGGATAAGTCTCGAGTCTTTTTTTGTATATTTTAATTTTGTTCGTAATATTTTAATTTCTGTTTTAATTTTTGCTGTCTCAGTGTTTTAGGTTGGAATATTTGAATAATTTCCAAGTCGGAGTTGCAGGCAGCTCCCCATAGTTGCATTCCGTAGGTCCATATAGGCTTTAAAATGATTTTGTAGATCATAAGCTTTTTGCGTGTAGATAATTGGGACCTCCTGCCAATAAGCCATTACATCTTCCGTAGTTAAAGATTTAGTTATTTTGGATGAAAAAAATTATTTGAGCACGCGGCACTCAAAAATACTGTCGACTTTTTACGGACGGTGTCCCCTGGCCATAAAATCTGTTTGGAGCATTAGTTTTTATAAAACACGGTAATCTATAGAACGCCAACTATAGCCTTTCTTTAATCAGTAGTGGCATTTGCGTGTGGAATTCGCAATGTATAGACATGTATGTGCTCTGACAGCGGATTGCCCTAGCGAAAGAGATCAAATGAATTTATATACAACCCGTGTTATAAGAGGACCACATTATAGATCTGCTGCTGCAATGTTTGTTCGGCGTTACACGGAAACCACATCATACGAGAGCTTACTGCACATGACAATAACAATATACCTGATATATGCGTCACTGTAGGTTAAGGGGTTAACATATTATAAATTGGGTTTTATATTATTGTTGTGATTGCGGTAACAAAGGTTTACAACGGAAAAAATTTGTTGTCAATGTTACTATGCAGATAAATTTTCTTTTAACAGATCAGCACCTAGGGATGGCGCTTACGTGCATGGAATCTTCATGGAAGGTGCCCGATGGGACGTACAAACGGGAATCATCGTTGATTCAAGACCCAAAGAACTTTTCCCCGCGATACCAGTAATCAATGTGCGTGCTATCACGCAAGATAAACAAGATCTTCGAAACATGTATGAATGTCCCGTCTACAAAACGCGGACACGCGGGCCTACGTATGTCTGGACATTCAACCTGAAGACGAAAGATAAACCAGCAAAATGGACGCTGGCGGGCGTTGCACTTTTGCTTCAAACATAAGTTGTACCTGATATAGTGTAAAGTAGTGTAGAGTAAGTAGTAAAGAAAAACTCAAAGAATATCGTGTTAATCAGTTAAGCGTGTTTGACGTGTATACTAGTCATGCAAAATAAAAAATTACCATTGACTATCAAAATTCGAAATTCCAATAAAATGCAATAAGAATGTTGTTTGGCGGTATGTTCCTTTCACGTTACCAATAGAACTGTTAAGTACTTTATAACCAATTGCATATGTAAATCGCGACTTGGACGGTGAGCGTTGATTTGCGGAAAAATAGCATAAACAATTAGCGGGGCCAATACTGGCCCTTTGCTCTACGAGGCAAAGTCTTAGATATTCTTGAATTAAATACAAGAACCCGTAGCATTCGATCCAATGGCTCTCTCTTCCACGCTTTTGAGCGTCTGAAGTAAACCTGTGCATTTTCACAGGTATTATCAAAATAAAGCGTAAGGTATGAAAAATAGCTAAATGTATATAATATAATAATAATGATTATACAGTGAATTGCTAAATTTAGCCACCAGATGGGTGATTCAGACAGCAGTAGTAGTAAAATTTGTAATATATCAACTTGTTCTGCGTACGACGTGTATACACGTCATTGCTTGATTATAATTCCGCACCCTGCGGAGGATTCCTAAAATTAAATTCCGTGCTTAACTGGTTAAACATATGAAAACAATAAATAAATACGAAAACATTTAGAAGTAACCCTGTGACACTAATAGAAATCGAAATCACAATGAACCTAGGCACTGAAACAGTGATAGATATGGAAATCACGATTAAAATGAGATTTGTAATGGTAATAGAAGTACAAAACGAAAAGGAAATATATAACAATGTAATAGCAGAAAGATTGATAAATATCAGAATTGCACCGAAAATAATAATTGGAACAACATAATAAATAAAAAACGAGGAGAAAATATATAAAAATGAAACACTACGAACAATAACAGAAATCGAAATCACAATGAAAATGAAAATTGAAACCGTAATAGCAATACCAAAGGAAAAGAGAATCAAAATAACAAAAATATGAAGAGAATGGAAACAATCTTTTAGCTAGAAGAAAATGCAATGTCGCAAAATGCATGTTAAAGATGACAGACCAAGCAAGCATAATACAGGGGCTGATCGAAAAAAAAAGGTAGACGTAAGAAGGTAGACGAGTAAAAGAGGACAAGAAGAAATTCACCGCAAACTACGTCGGGGTTGACTAATCGACCGAGAGTTGATAAAGCCAAGAAGAAAAGAAAGCAAGACTCTCTGCGGAGCTTTCCGCGTTCCCGGACTTCGAAGTCGAGAGGGATGAGTTGTTCCGCGACAGGGAGAAAGAAATTATCCGTCATTCCTCGAAGCGGGCCTTTTCTATCCTTCTCTCAGTCAGCCGGGATCAATATCGCAGCCGGAGTAAACAAAGACGATGTCTAACCGGCTGCAAAGTGTAGGTCAATTTCATGGCTATTTGTCCCCCCGTATTGCAAAACTCTTATCTTCGTCTCGATAGTATAGATAGAAGACATTAAATTAGTTAGCGGTAAAATTAAAGTGTGAGTCAATTTAACGAACATTTATTTCCTTGTGTTACAAAAATAAAATCCGCCAATCAGGTATAAACAATAATATAAAAGTGTGAGTCAACTTAAAGAGCATTTATATTATTATGTTACAATAAGGTGATCATTGTCCCGCTCGTATTCAGAGAATATGAAATTAGTTATATGTGGTAACATAAAAGTTGTGGATCAATTTAACGGACATTTGTTTTTTTATGTTTTAAAAATCCACCATTTACAATCAATAATAATCAATAAAATCCGTCCATCAGTTATAAGCAATAATATGAAAGTGCGAGTCTATGTATAGAGCATTTTATTATTATGTTGCAAAAAGGTGATCATTGTCCCACTAGTACTTAGAGAATATGAAATTAGTTATAAGCGGTAAGATGAAAGTGTGGATCAACTTAATGAGCATTTATTTCCTTGTGTTGCAAGAATCCGCTATTTATAATGGATAAGTAAATAGTAAATTAGTAAATTAGAAGATTTAGTAGAATTAGTAAATAGTATAGAGATAATTTTAAACAAAATCGAACTTTTAGATATTTGCAATAACAGTTATAATTTAAACGATTTTGGAAGCTGGGAGAGGATGTGGCAAATATAATCATAATTGCTTCAAACTTGAATGTTTACACTAAACCCATTTAAAACCGTTACTATCTATAAAATCGATTTATAATTAGTATTTGCTTAACATATGACTTATACGTTCACAGCGTTAAAAAAATATTTTCTCTTCTTTTCTAATCAAATTCGTATACATTTTTTTCGCTTCTTTCCCCCACCTTAACTCAATAAAGAAATGATCTCCTGACGATGAGACGATTAATGTACAGAAACATCATATTTATCGCATAAGTTGCATCAAATAGGGATAATATTTGTATATGCATAATAAAATAATTATACATCAATATATAAAAGAACTGCCTTTATTTTTCTTGAAAAAATGGCATGAACTTTCCGGACAACCCTACATTAATTTTAAACATCAAGACTTTATATCTGTGTCCATCACATTGCGCACAGAAGTTGAAAAACAAATTGAAGACTTCAGCGACGAAAGAAGATTATCCCCAAAGCTTCGTTTCAAGGTGAACGACCTGAAATTTGCCAGTTCCCGCCGTAACTCAAATTTTATGAAAAGAAGCGCGGAGACGACAAACATCGGCAAGTAGAAAGTGGGTAGACGCTAGAAAAGCGAAAAACAAACAGACCTTGGAAGAGGCAGGCGATACAAGATTTATCGGTCTCGGAGCCATAAAAGCTTTCAGATTGTGGCACAGGATCAAAATTGCATCGTGTTAGCGCAAGAAATTAGATTTTCCGTCCGCGGGCACCTGCCACAGACGACGGCCTTGCTCGCTTTTTCGAAACAGAATGAACGACCCACCCTCTTCTACTTCTTCTTCGACGCTCTTCTACTCGCCCTCTCCCTTCTTCAGTCTCTCCCCATCAAATATGCAGAGGTTATTAGCCCACCGAGAAGTGGGGAAAAATATTTGCCCTCTCGTTTTTTAACGATCTTACTCGAAAGTCCTCCTGAGAAGCGAAACTCGCTGGGATGATACTTGCGGAGCGTACACGTGAGACGATCAAGCACGTTTGTAAGCTGAGGGTCGGTAGGAAAGTGCGTATATAAAACGGAAACGGCAAGAGAGGTCTAAGAGTTAAACGAGAAGTGCGGAACGGATATTCATTGAGCATCATATAGTTTTTTAAGTAAGAAGCGTGCGAAGTAATGTTAGGTAATGAAAATAAATAAAAAAGTGGTGTAGCTTTCGGTAGGAGTGTAGTAGAGGTAGTGAATTTGAAACATAATGCAGAAAACTGGAGCCAGGGTAGCATTAGCAGCCGAATTCCTATGTAACGAAATTAATCCTTTGAGCACTATGAACGCATACATGGGTTCTCGAATTTAGTCCAGTCAGATTAGCATCAAAACGCCCTGTTTTGTGCGATAATTGTAAGTTGAGGTTTTTAAAATATATTGGTTCGAAAAGGCATTAGAAATAAACTAAATATATTTGAGACTCCTAATTTTCAGGGGAACTCTCAGAAAAAATGTGTAAAGGTGCAAAACACCGGTTTTTCGCGTCTGTAAAGAAACATAGTAATTTTACGAAAAAAAGTTCTGTATGAAAAATGTAGGTATTGAAAATACCTACAAAATGCGTTCAAACTTTACAACCTTGCATTATCTCAGCAACCAATCAACGTAGAGTCATGATTTTTTTTTAAATTTAGGGTAGCTTGACGAGATACGAAGAAACACCTTAACCATTTGTTTCAAAAAATAAATGTAAGCATTCAAATTTTTGTTTCTGATTTTTTATTTTTTATTTTTCTTGTTTTTTATTTTGAATCATGATTAAACACGTCACTCTGAAAAATTAACGTTACATGAAATACGTTTTTATTAGATTAAAATTTTACAAAATAACTAAAAAATTACATATTTTTCAAATTCAAATAATAAAACGTATTTCATAATTTATTTCAGTTACAATCAATATAGTTTGAAATGAAAATTCAGTCTGCTCAACTTGCGCTCTTTCGTAAAAGGTACGCAGCCCACGGTATGCTTTTTCGTAAAGAATGGCCAGTCCACGGCACACGCTTAACGTTCGACAACGCAGCGCTCAAAAGGTATGAAGGTATCTCAAAATGACCTGACATTTTAAATTACGCGCCATTTTTTTATATAATAAATAATACGAGTTATTAATAAATTTAATTTAAAAGAAATTACTCAAATAAATATTAACAAAATCAAATTATATAATAAATCATTTTGTTATAATAAATAATACCATTTATTAATAGATTAAAATACCAGTCCATTTTGAGACACCCTTTATATGATACCAAATTACAACCTGTTTCATTCACTGACGTAGATTCATCAAAGCCAAGTGTTTACCAATAAAGAAATTTGGATCGTATTTTCGTGTGATATAATAATTAACACAGAAATATACAGGGTTTTGCGACGCAATTCAGTATTTTGTTTTCAGCGCGATAGGGTACTCCTCATTTAGTCACAAGGGCTCTTCATATTGCCGAGTGACGTCGCATTAACTGCTTTATTTGTTCCGCGTACGACTCGGCAATCACATCGTAAACCACTCTACAAACGATTGTGACGTTGCAATATACATTTTCACGACCTGTTTATTTCATTAACCTAATGACACTTTCTTCAGTGATGACGGAATTATAATGCCTTTCATTGTCAATATAAATATGTAAGATAATCGCATAGTTTGCCCAGATGTGAAACCCCATCACGAGTATGTGCCAGCATACTCACGATTTGGACACCATAAGAAATGTACTAAACATATGCTGAGCGATCAACGTGTTAAGACGTTGTTCCAAGGATCGAAACTGTTCGAAAATAAATTAAGATCACAAGATTTAGGGATTTTTTATTTACGAAGTTATCATATTGTCAAAATAACAACTACGAATATTAGGCAAATCTGTATTTTGCTGTTGCTAGATGAGTAGACAAATTCTAGTTCGACAAACAAGAAATTTCACAGAAGCTTTTTACCCCAACCGTCCTGAAACGTCACGACTTTGCTTCAATTGTTCCGAAGAATACATAAGAAACCAACTATAATATGCTATATTTTGCACGTAGAAAAAAATACCCAAGTTCACTTATATACATGTGGTAATGAGAACATTCTAGAAGAAACCTGTTGTCATGGAGAAGGAAAGAAAATAAACGAACGAGGAGATGATCGGCAGTTTAGGGCAGTTGATGTTCAGCGCGAGAAGTACGACGCAAATTACAGAGTTACTTATTCTCATCAATTCATTTATCCTTATTCATTAATTCGTTAATCCTTTGAGTGCTGAGTACTTCTGGCCGAAGCGTTCGCTGAGAACGAAATACTGTTCACTAGTGTGAACTTTATTGGTTGATTGCGTGTAATGCAACAAAAATCTAATGGTAATTTTTCATTTACGCAAAATTAAATATTGCAAGAAAATGATTTGATAAAGAACGCATCTGTATTCATCTCGCACATTGATAATTGTGGCTGCAGTGAATAAGAAATCGAAACGATTGGGGACGCTTATATGCGGCCATAGCAGTCAAAGGGTTAAATAATTATTCTCTTAGTCATATAGAGACTACATACAGTTGTATGTATTGTAACAACTAAATAACTTCGTATTATTAAAAACTCTTCCAGCACATTTCGCAGTTTGTCCCTCAGTCACATATGGCTAACATTCTATTGAACGCGTTAATGAAACTCGCGTGCGCGTTTCGACGAAAAATCTTGCGCTTACCTACGCAATCCGGCTTAATCGTCCGGCAAATTGTGACGAATACCTTTCTCTCGCGAGCTCACGTAAGCGATTAATGGCCGCGATCTGTAGGAAGTCAGAGAATCCCATGGAGTTACAGGGCGCCGGGGCTCGGGTAGAAAAATGATCGTCCCCTTTTGACAGCGTCCGGACCGACTCCGTGAACACCCTCGCCGTGATTCCTGCCGATCGATCCTTTCCCTCCGCGTACCTCTGCCTCAATCATGGTTTTCATTAAGCTGAATTCGGCCGAGGGGCGCGCGACGTTATAGAAGGATAAAGTGCAAGAGAGAAAGAGTCAAGAGCGTGGAACTGTGCGAATTCGGTTTCTCTGCTGTTGGCAGATGAACGAGGCAGACAGGAGAGTTTAATGGTTAATTGGGCATCGGCCACTGGTTACGCGATATCGCGAAGATTGGATGGCCTTTGTTATCGCGCACAGAATGGAACGCCGTGCTGATAGGGAGGAGTAAGGCGTGTGTTCAGAGAACGACTGCAAATTGCGAGAAAGGAGGGTCGCGCTTTTACGTGGAGATTGATAAAGAAGATATGTACGGAGGAGAGAATGTGCGTGTTTAACACGTTAAGCGTCGAGCCTGCTTTGTTTACCTTTCCGTTCAGGTGCTATGCCGTGAGCCGTACAGATAACTAAGCGCGGGACGGTTTTTGATTAAAAAAATCCGGCGAAAACAATGCAGCGGGATTTGAAAGAGGTGTTGCGGGAAAATTGATAAAGGAAATAACTGTAGGAGATCAAGTACAGGGTCCTTTAGTCAGCGAGCAAAGGTCACCTATGATTCTTAGTTATTATATTACGGTATCATAGGTGACGAGTTTGTTGAATTGGGTTGTTTGATTGCGCAGGTGTTAGTTGAGCATGAAGCGTAAAGACAATAAGACGTAAAGACGAAAAGCGAAACGATTAAACTCTAGTTTCACATATCTAAATCCTACATGTAATTCCTACATGTGTATAAATTTTGTCATTAATCTTTATAAGACTAATGGGACATGTATGTCCCAATCTTTAACTTTGCATTGATGTAAAAAGAAAATCATTTTTCTTCCTTTTACCCTATTATAATGGATAAATTTTTCACTTGAAGCATTAGAAATGTAACCTGCCTTTTTCATTTCCTTAAAAAAAAAATCTGTCTCGAAAGAGTTAAAGCAAACAACATATCTATCAGTGCCGTCCAGTTTGCCGGCATATTGCTAATCGACATTGTTAGTCATTCCCTATTACTCCTACATACAGAATGGTTTTTTCTAAAACCCTCTAGTGGCAAGTATGAATATATCATAAAAAACATATTCCATATTTACCCTTAGTTTGTAACTTACGAATTTACATAACAGTGTTCTGTGAAAGCTGCCATAAAAAGCCTTGTGTGTTCAGTGGAATAATCCCGCTAATGATTTTTTTTCTACCAGGTTTTATCTAATGAGACCCTTTCTTAAATATACGTTGCTTATCTGTAATCTAAATATCGTAATGAACGAACACGTTTCCGTGATGATCTGCCGTACGGCTGGCGTTGTTTATGTGGTACCATACGATGAGTTTGGTTACAGCGGTGTCATACCACAGTATATATGGCTGCACTGCTCCAAAAATACACGTGTTTTCCTCACGCTGTCTTTAGGTGTCACTTACTTTGATACAGAGCATTTATTTTGCCTATTTAAGTATTAACATCAATATTCAATGGAAAACAAATTGAATCACGATACATATGTCAATTTTGTATGGTTTCTCTTCAGATAGAAAAATGCTTCACGCAATATCATACTTTAAAAAACTACTAAAAATTCGGATAAAATTAACTTTTAAATAAAATTTTATGATAATTTCTTTAAATAATTTTTTAAACAATTTTTTAAATGATACCTAAAATGCATCCTATTTTACAATTTCTATAAATTTCATACAAATTTATTTTTTAAGAAAAAAAGGTATTATAATTATTAAAAAACATAATTTTTTTTTAACACATTGTTGATCGGCAATTTTCGGCAAAAGCTGTCTCAAGTCACCGGCTATTATTTCGTAATTGAACGTAGAAGTGAAATAAGTAAATAACCTTCAATAAAGTTTGTTCGTGCATAATGAATTCAAATTGAACTGTGGATATAAATTTGATGTAACTTTTCATATTTTTTCCTATGATTAACTGTACAGCAGTCATTTACGCGTAGATGTAAACAAGAGGTTTTGCACATATACCTTGTTTCGTTGCGCTTTCCTTTTAAACAGCTAGATTATGCCCTTGTTATTTAATTTTCAATAATCATTTTCCAAATGATTACAACTTATTTAAAAATCACTCGGGCAACTATATAAAGCATTCACGTATAATTGATTGAAAAATGCTTCACCGTTATGTTCCGTCATTCTTGAGACTTTCTAATACTAGAATTGTAATAAAAGCCTCAGTACCAAGAAAAGTATACTTTTTTATAATAAAGCAGACGCGATTGAACACAATGAACAAAATTTTGCAATATTCTATATTTTGCTAATGTGTTCTGTCATAATATTGCTAATGTGTTAACAATACCTAAAATACTTCCAATTGTACAATTTCTGAAAGTTTTACAAGAATTGCTTCATAAATAATAAAGTTACAATTTTTTGTAACGTACAAGTTTTCTAAAACCGTACGGTTTCAGACGTATTTCTTACAGATTTCTTAGCGGTCCTTCAAATATTACGCCCATACAATCCAATACATTAACGGTGCATTCGCCGAAAATTGATAAATTCCACTCACCGTCGCTCCACACTATCGCTGCCCCTCGCACCTTCTGGCACCCGTAAATATTTGACTAACGAGGGCACTTGAAATAAAGGACTTCGAAAGCGACCGTAATGGCCTCCTTGACGGGCGGCGCATAAGGAAAAAGGACAGAAAAAGAAGTCAACGCCAACAGGTAGCCCGGCACCCTTGTTCTGGCACCCCTCGATGTAAATTTCGGCGCAAAAGAAGGGACCCTCTGGTGTCGTCACCCCTTTCGCTTTCTCTGTCTCTGAAGGTCTCCTAGCGGTTTTAATCCGACGGGATTCGCAGGGAACGGATTTCCAATATCGACTACGGCTCGGCATATTGACGTCGGAGGCTACGGGCATGGCATGTATCTGCATCTGGCCGATCGGCGAATATTAATAGACGCTCGTTAGCCTGACAAATCGCTTGTCAAAACGACATGTCACGCCGACGCTGGTCGCGGCCGTAGATCGTGGCTGATGTTTAACATTGATCCCAGATCCACACATGCACGGCTCAACGAGAATTCAACCCTGACTTGTCGTTGTTTGTAATTTGCTATAGAGTTTAACCTTTTAGGTACAACGCGCCGCTATAATATAAAATCAATATATCCTAGTTCTGAAGTGTTTGCGAGAGAGAGAGAGAGAGAGAAAGTAAGTTAGGTATCCCAAATATCTATCTCAGAACCGGAGATTTTCGAAATATCTTTGAGCGTCAGGATCTGATGCAAAGGAAGAATAGCCTCACTGGGCTAATGGTAGAAAAATTTTAATGTGAACAGAGGTTATGCGCGTGCGACGATAGACAAGCAAGTACTGACGACTGATCGACAGTCATCTGAATTCTTGGTCGAAAAATACGACGTAGCGGTGCGTCGTTGTCTTAACCCTTTGCACTCCGAATTTTATTTCAATTTCGTTACCAGCAGCTCCCAACGTTTTTAACCGTTTCAGTGCGGAAGAATTTTCTTATGTATATGCTAAAATTGCGGAATGAAATGCGTGGCTATTTTTTTGGAAAAGAATAAAAATGGTTATAATTAACTCTAATTATTATAAAAAAAAGTAATTTTTACTAACATAAGTGTTTTTTTTACAACAAATAAATAAATAAAACACAGTGGTTAAATGTAGTAGAGCCGTGGATGGTGGTACAATAGAAAAAGTGATCCAATTATTTTGATATAATTTGTTTTTGTATATAAAAAATTTCTTTGTAAAAATGATCTCTTGTCTATCTTTTTACATTGGCTCATTTTTTCTACCGTACCATGATCTACGGCTCTACCTTATTTTACCACTCTGTTTGATTTTCATTTTTATATGATTGAAAAGCACAATTAAACGGAATTAATAATAAACTGCAATGGATATAAATACAAGTGTTCTCAATTGATTAAAAAATTATACTAACGAACAATAGCGTGGTCACGCGTTTCCGCATTCCTGGATAAACAAGAGAAGCGCGATTGCGCTTCTCCGCATTTTTCTATTTGAGCAAACTGCACAGTCTTTGTGTTTTCCTTCGAGATGTATGAAGATGAAATGAGGCTTTCCATCTAAGCGATCGTGTTTATCATATGTTCCAGGCCTCCACAATTTCATATTTGGAGCACGACAACCACGAGTAAGCATCGACAAAATCTTTTCGCGAAATTTTTTGTGGGCTATAGGTTTTGTTCCTTGCTTTTTTTCTATAAAATATACGCATTTACTATCGAGACTTCTAATCCCCAAAAGAAATATTTCATCCACCACTTGAGTGCTCAACGTGGAAAACAATAAGATGTCGCGTATTGGTTCGCCACATCGACACCACCCATATTTTTATTATAATCTGTGATCACATCCGGTTCTTTTATTTTTCTTCGATTACCTGAATGTCAATAACGTGTGCGTGGCATCTATTTATCTAAATATGAAAAATTGTCGAATGGGACTCGACGAAGGAGCTCCTGAGATAAAAACTGATGTCGAGTCACACTCGACATAGGAGTGCAAAGGGTCAAGACTACAAAGGGCCGCCCCGCTTGCCCACGCGTGTGCGACGCACAGTTAACGATGAACGCAATATACAAGGTCATTACGATAGTGGCTTTCGCGGATATGATCTTTCAGAATGACACGCCACAATAGTGGCTTTCGCAGATATCATCTTTCAGGACGGCATGTCACTATAGTGGTTTTCGTGGATGTCATCTTTCACGTTACCTGAAGCAAATATATCGTTGATCAGCCGTTTAGACTAAGCAAAAAACATTTTCAATCGTATTGTAAGTATAAAAATTCTAAAAAAGCGTTACAAAATTGTATCGTATGTTCAAAAAACGATATAAGACAAAGATCAAGCTATGTGTGCGAAGATTGTGACGTGGGTCTATGTGCCGTACAGTGTTTTAAAATATATAATACCCAATGTACTATTAATTATTAAAGGGAACTGTTAATGTTAAAGTATGTGTAATATATTTGTAAGAAAAATTGTAATTTAATTATCAAATACTTCTTTCCAATGTACTCGTGTAGAGAACGGCGTTGTCCGTCAGACATCGTAGTGTTGTATCGTTTCAAAAAAACATTTTTTATTTTGAAAACTTAGTTCGCGTCAGACGCTGTCATTCAGGGAAATAGCCACACGCAGAATTCAGCCTTACCTAAAAGGTTAAAGGAGACGAGATGGAGTAAACTTTTCCACATCGTCACTCTGGACAGAATCGATTTGTGACAGTTCCGGGACGAGGGAACCGTTCCGGTGGGCTTGCAGCTTGTGTTTGTTGCTCATCAAACGGATATAAGAATACCGGAGAAAACAACATTGAAGTGAGAGTCGGGACAATGTAAGAAGCAGTCCACCAAAGCTATAACAAAAAAAGTGCATAAACTGTAGTACATTTAACTTTTTCTACATTCAAGTATTTAGTAACCTATTGTTTATATCACTAACATCAAAGGAAAACCGAACATGATAACTGGGCCCAGATCTATTCCTGAGTACTTCTTGAGTAACTTATTTCATAACAAATATTCAATATATAAATGTGGTCAAATTATGTCGTTTATAGTCGTACATTTAACTTTTTCTCTAATCAAATATTTTCCCTAATAAAATATTTAGTATTGTTTATATTACTGACATTAAAAGACGACCGAACATGACAATTGGGTCCATATTTATTCCTGAGTACTTCTTCAGTAACTTATTTCGTAATAAATATTCAATACATAAATGTGGTCGAATTACGTCGTTCCTATTAAGAAAATAGAGTGATAATGTAAGGGGTGGACTAATACAGACAATGTGAGACGTTTTACTGTACCGATTATTGTAGTGAAAAATGCGTGCTGCATATAAACCTATTTTGCGCGGTGAAAGTGGTGTGCAATATTGATAAAATGAAGTATCTACCTGTTTTAGTGGTTATATTACTTGTAATTCATGATTTTGATTATCTAGTTTTGATTACCTGATGATTGAAATCGTCCGTGTATTGTTGAAAATGTTATCGTTGCGCTATAGGGTCTCAGCAAATGGCACTTTTGTTGTTCACTGCCGTTGTAAATTGCAGCTTTACCGCACATTACCAGTAAAGTATACCAAAGGTTTAGTATACCATTACTTAACGTTGAAAACGACACATAAAAGTGTCTTATATACAAATTAAGAAACGATCATTCCCAATTATACATATACCGTTATAAACCGCATCTTTATGAAATACTTTCATATTCCTCCTTTGTCCTACAAACCATCTAAATTCAAGTAGTTAACATTTTCATAACATTCTTCATAAAATCCCGAAATATAATCTAGAAAGCAAATAAAAACGACATTCCACTACCCACTTCTATGTGCCATTAAATTCATCCTTCTCTCATCATTCTATAGGAAGTTCATGGCTCCTTTCTTATGCAGTTTAATGTTTCACCTTCGTCCCATAAAGTTCCACATGGTTAAAATTTTCGTAACGTTGCTCATAAAATCAGTAAACGCGATCTGCCTAACAAATTTCAATCTATTCAACTTGCTCACTTCAATTTTACCAGAAAATCCGACCTTCTGTAACCGCTGTACGGAAAGTTGATGGTTCCTTTGTCTGCCACGAGACAGGTCGAGTCCATTTTTCATCAGTAGGTTAACCGTTTTTAAAGGATCCTGACGCGGGTGGCTCTTGTGGTCGTCGCGGGCCCTTCCGACACTTTTGACGACACTTGTATTAAGGGGGACAGGCCGGCTGTGCGAACGATGACTTCCGCCGTGAATTAAATTTTTCGAGGGTAGGACGCGAGCCCCACGGGATAATGAAACGGACCCGGCGGCTGTACAGCAATTTGCTTTGCATACGAGCAACATTTTTCATCCCGTACTTTGTGAGTGAGAACGCGCTGCGACCGTACTTTGACGTTGCGATGCTTAAATGCAAAAATTTTGGCATACTGCTCATAACGGTTTGTCAGGAGCAACCGTGAATTTGGCTAGCCGTCAACAAAAAACGCACCGTCGGCAAAAGCATTGTGTTGCTTAACCCTCTCATTGCCCGACAATTCTTCTGTACCTTCTAGAAATACCTCAGAGAATATGCGTTTTTTCGGGGATTTGTTATGACTAACAGATTTTTTCTAAAAATAAAGAAAACATTACATACGCGATCACGTACATGCATCGGCATATATCAGGTCTACCGGAAAGTTCTGTCTGTTCTTGGAATAAAACAAAATACAAATTTTTATTACCGTCAATAAACTTTATTAAATAATGTAATTGCCATTATTATTAATGAGTTCTTGCCAAAGCGAGGGCAATTTGTATATCCCATTTTTGAAAAATGTTTCATCTTTTGATGCGAAAAATTAAACCAGTGCTTGTTTGATATCTTCTTAATTTTTGAATTTTTTGCCCTTCAAAAAATTTGGTAAGGACGAAAACAAGTGATAGTCGGAGGGTGCTAAGTCCGGGGAATATGGTGGATGCGACAGAATTTTCCAGCCTAGTTCTGTAATTTTTTAAGAGTACCCAAAGCAGCATACCACCTTGATCAAAAAGTTTTAGGACTGGCCGCCGTATGGTGCTCTCAGTCACTCGATTGAAAGTGTTTTTTTTTTCGTTAGATTGCCACATCTGCCATTAACATTCTCACCAAATTTCAGGGTTATAGCTTGACATTTGTAAAAGTTATACCGTATTAAGTACATCTACCTTTGTGCGTGTTTTCGATTTTTTACATATTTGAAAATGGCATCAACTTTGGATCAACGAATTTGCATAAAATTTTGCGTGAAAAACGGATTTAACGGTGCGCAGGAAATGTTCAGTAGTTATATCAGACAGCACTTATTTCTAGACGCCCTGTATATCCGTGCCAGTGATGGTGGTCACCCCGATTCAACGTCGATGGCGTACCTTACCACCATAAACGATTCACGTCACGACCGACCACTCCAATTCTTCCTGCGAACGCTGTCCGACGAAAGAACGGACAGGACACCAGCGCCGGGGATAATTTCATATGGCAAACGTTCCGCGTGTGATTTCTTGCTGGCTTCGACAACGATTTCGACGGATGCGGACATGGCTAACGCACACTGAACTTCCCAAGCGGTGCGTGAGCGGAGTTTTGATTTGTGGAAAGATGTTGACGTGTCAGATGATGGGCGGAACGATGTTTCGTTATATTCGAAGCTGTTTCGTTATGTATACATATGTATATATAACATAGCATTTAACAGATGCAAGTTCCAGCTGCGTAACAAGAACGATCATCCGCTTCCTTTACGTACTAAAAGCCAATCATCGCATTTCTCATTTTCCACAGGAGATAAAACTACTGGACTTGAATGAACCCATTTTGAGTAGTGAGAATTTCTAGCCTTCATACACCTAATATGGGCCAATTCGACCTGTCCCAGAGAAGAATTAAGCGGTGGCGTGCGTGGTCAGTCAGGTCAAAACATTAAAGTCCAGTAATTTAACCTCCTGTATTCGTTGACCCCACGTACATTCCTCGTGAAAAATGGCACGTACCAAGCAGACTGTCCGTAAATCGACCGGTGAAAAGGCTTCGAGGAAGCAGTTGGCGACGAAGGCATCTCGTAAGAGTGCGCCAGCAACCGATGGAGTGAAGAAGCCTCATCGTAACAGGCCAGAAACCGTGGCCCTTCGTGAAATCCTTCGCCACCAGAAGAGTACTGAGCTTCTCGTCCCCAAGTTGCCCTTCCAGCAACTTGTACGTGAGATCGCATAGGACTTCAAGACTGGCCTGCGTTTCCAGAGCTCAGCTGTTATGGCGCTTCAGGAAGCTAGCGAAGCTTACTCGGTGGGTCTGTTCGAAGACACCAACCTTTGCGCCATCCACGCCAAACGTGTTACCATCATGCCAAAGGATATTCAGTTGGCGCGTCGTATTCGTGGCGAGCGTACTTAAATTCGCTTTAGGCACTTGCAACCAGTTTGCTCAGGGTGCAAGCCTCTACGCCCTACTGATTGAGGCGAGGCACTTTCCCTCCTCTACTGTCTATCCAGGACAATGCCGGAACAATACAATGCCCTCGTCAACAGCTGAGTCAAAAGGCTCTAACCCAAGATATAGGGCTCACCACGCCACCACGATTGCAGCTCCTAACGAACGCCGAATTCAATATCTATGTCATGGACAGGATATAGCCGCCTTGGAATTCCAGACGCACTGTCTATGGTGCGACCTTCGTGAAAGGATGGTAAGTGGTCATCCCGGCAAGCCCTGTAAAACTGGTGTACCAACTGGGTCCGTGGAGTCGTCACTCTCCAAGGCCGTGGATCTATCCTTCCGTGGAGACCGTTCCCTTGCGAGAAGTCAGGTCAAGACACTGAGTCTGTGGATTACTCGGAGGAAACCGAGACCATGTGGCTTCATCGTCGCTGTCTTCGGAGTCTCGGACCTCCACTGACACCGCTGTAAAACGGAACGGGCGGAGGTAGGTGGATCATGGTGGAGGTAGGACCGGGGCTGAAATAAAGGATGTCTCAAAATGGACTGACATTTTAATTTATTAATCAATCGTATTATTTATTTAATAATCTTTATTAATTATTTGATAAAATCGTATAATTCTCTATGACTAAACCTTGATACTTCCCGATACCAGTTGTCAAAGATTAGTACTCTATGATCGCTACAAAAAAAAATGGCGCGTAATTTAATCCTGAACGCTCCAAGTGTGTCTCTCAAGCACCTCTGATGTGCGGCGGTTTTTGGGTTGTGATCGGTAATAGTTTACAAATACAAAATAATATTCCTGAGTCAGTTACAAGCGATCGGTAAAGACAGTCGGATCTGAACCTGTTTTCTTGTAAACCCATATATTTTGCAATTATGTCAAGAAGAAAAACGAATTATGTATGTGGCAGGCGCTCCGGAACAGATAAGGAACAGCGTTTATATGACAAACTTCATATAATAAATCAGTTGCCGGAAGGGAACTGAAAGAAAAAGTGTCTTGTTTATTTACTAAAAGGAAGTAATGCGATAAAAAACAAACAGTATTCTACTATGAAACCTGTGAACGCAAGCCTGGTTTGCATCCCAATGAATGTCTTAAAAATTCCACGCATTACTCAATTATAATTAATATAAATATTATGATCAAAAATGATATTACTTCTGAGATGAATAAAGATTTTTGGGGTTGGTTGAGTTGGTCAAGTACTTCGTTGCGATGTTGAAATACTTTATTTATCTCAAGACTGTTGTTGTGGTTATACTGTTATACTGTGTACTGTGTTTGTGTGTATGACTGTTTTGGATTTTATACCTTGTGGTTGGAGGGCGGTGTCTTTCGCAAACACCGAAGGAGGGACTTATTAAATTATTTACATTTCATTGGTTGGCTTATCTGCCAATGATTTGTCTCCTTCGGTGTTCCGTCTGGTCACTCTGGCAAGAGGGTTGTGTTAATCTTTAACGGTATATGCGTAGGTAGCGACCCATGGTCATAAATGTAAGTAATTAGTTGCGCGGACTGGTAGCAAAGTAATGTAATTATCGTGGTTTGGAAAAAGTAATAATCTTGCATTTGTCGAGAAAAACCTTACTTAATCCTCGACCGATGCAAGCGCATGATTGTAAACGAATTGTTAGTAGCGACCGTGTGTCGCTGCAGATTGTTTTGAATGTCTTTAATACTATTATTTACACGTCGTTGTAGAATTTAAAATCTGACACTTAAAAACTCGCAAGTCGAAATATGATGAGAATAAGTTGGAGTTGCCGGAGCGTTAAGAGTTAAAATGTCAGGTCATTTTGAGACACTCTTTACTTAGACCTGAACCTTGATCAGCAGTATAAGTTTGACGAATATTCCCGGTGTCTTTATTCAGAGGTCATGCAGGCGAAGTCCTATTCTGTCGGCGACGAGCAGGCGCAAGCGGACCAATAATAATGTAGGATTTTCGAATCTCGGCTGAGACCCCAAAATGTGTAAGATTTTAGAATCTCGGCTGAAACCCCAACATTTATAGGAGAATGATTACTAACTGAACGAAACATTATTTTGCTTGCGAGATATACAATTTACGTTGAATATAATCAGTGACGTCGCGACACACGTCCGATTCCTACATTACCTAAATACCAATCTGCGTATACAACAAAGAATTGAGCAGAACAAACTAGTAACGGGTTTTAAAAAGAAAGCAGCGGTACATAAAACCAATCACAGTCTTGTGAATAACCACAAAACTTCAGGTACAGATAACTCTATGCCTAATCAAACAATTTCTAACAGCCTGTCTTTCAGTTGTAATAAAATTCTAAAATATTCGGATCTATGCCATTCTCATATGTTGTTGGCTAAATCGGTTTTTGGTTAAACATAACTGTATACATTTCGATTTTACGAATTTGAATTATCTCAAGGCCATTTCAAAATCATATGCTTGACTTATGTTTTTCTGTACTTTCATAAGGCAGCGTCTAACTCACTGTCACACGTCCAACTCCTACAAAAATGTGATTTGTTTGTCGTCATCTTTCCCGTAGGTATTTGGAAGTAAGAAATGTACGCATATTTATTGCTATTATATTCCAGTTGCTCTACTGCGCTTAATTTGCAGTTTAGGAACAATGGTGTCATGTAGTATTGTTTGATCGGTGTGCGAATGCTTTCTACACTATCTAGAATAAATTCCTGATCGTATCAAAAGCGTTTTGCGACGTATTTTAATTCACCTGCAACAAGTCACACTTTTTCCAAATATCCAATTCCGTAGCGCGCCGTTGAGTTCACCCTGAACCAACTGAAGAGCTTTCGTCTGAAGAGATTCAACCTGAGAGTTTCTGTTGAACGACGTAAACACGGGGCGAATCTTGTCAAGGCACGGTACAACATTTAGAGAGAAAATATCGTAAGCAAATATTTGCCTTTCAGCAGCCCTTCGCACCCGTAGCCTGCGGCATTCTTGCGTTCGAACGGTTACATGTAACACGATTATGCGAAGTCGAATCTTATTTGGTGATCCGATATTAACAAATACGATGAAAATCCCCCGAACCAATAGAACTGCGAACAGAAAATTCTATGAAAATGGTTCTTTTCCTGTATATATAATTTTTTAATAAACGCATAAAATCGCAACCATGATATTAGATAATCTTAGTATAAATAAGCAAGCACGTCTTCTTGGCTGAATACTTTGTTTTCTTAAAATTATTTATTCATTCTCCATGTTTAATCCTTAACGCTTTCCTTATTTTATGAATAACGAAAATGGAAGATTTAGTTAAAAAAGAAAAGACAGACAATCATTCCTGATTTCTTCTTCACTTCATTACTTCATAAATATGCTTTATATTAACATTCTGTGGGGGAAAATGAAAAGAAGAGAGATACTGCTAAACTAACTTTAATAGAATACGGGAAGGGCAAGAGTGCACACAGATTTCTCGAAACGAAGCTGGACTGATAATTCGTCTGTTCTGCACACTTTGCCTGCGGGACGACGACTGACCCTTAGTCTTCGCTCGTGCAGGCCTACGGTTTCGTCTTTCACGTAAAAACAAATAAGCGGCGCGACCGTCTTTGATGAAAGGCCGGCGACGCATTGTCGCCTACAGATGAAAGGCCGTCGACGCATTGTTGCCTACAATTCTGTAACTCACTTTGGTGTGATACCATTTATAACATTTACCAAGTGCGTTTTTGGTTTCTTTAGATGAAGCATCGCAATATTCGCTCGTCTGTCCTCTCCCACATCTCTATTGTTTTTTTAGAACATACAATGCAATCTCAGTTTCTACCATTTTTCACTGCATGAAGCTTTTCATTCAAGGTATCTTTGAATACATCAACATCAACTACACGTTCGCTTTCACTTAGTTCTAAATTTTTATCGTAACATTCTTCGTTTTCAATGCTTTCATTGGCAAAAAAGGTAAAAATAAGTAATATATCATACGTGAAGGGGCAAGTGCCTGACACCGATGGTGAAAGAGCATTTTAGCCGTAATCGTATTAATTACATTATACCATGAAACTATGTCTATTTGTCAACTATATTTGGTTGCCCGTAGTTGCATGTACATTGAAGTTATCTATCAATAAAGCATTTGAGCAGTGTGGGCAGGATATGTGTGCAGGACAAAGTAGAAACACTAAAGTAGCTTTAAACGACTCATAAATTTGAAATCTGAACTAAATCTAAAAGTACATGTGAAATAAATGAAAATGCCGCAAAAGATGAAAATGTAGAGTTGACTCGTTTGCGCATTACAGAAGCATTTCCCAATCACAATTTAACTCGACATGCCTATTTCAAGAGAAATCTGGCTTTCCGGAGGTACTTAAAATTTAATCGTGATGTCGAATTTCATCAAACTATCGAACGTGGGAAAGTGGGAAGGACTTTTAAGTGTTCTGCGAAGGAAGATATCAATTTTTACATACAATTAAACAAGATATCTTGTTTAATACATGATAAACAGTTACTCAATGTTTAACTTGTGCCACGGTATTTGATGCTACAATGAATAAGAGACGAATGTTCCGAGGGGTGCGCCATGCAGAGTAGCAGGCAATATTTGCCAAATGAAACTAAAATTATACGGTTTTATGTACATGTACTTATACGTACTAGTTGAGTATTTTCATGTACTAGTGTGATCAAAACAAAGTAAGACTCTTCAAATAAAATATAAACGACTTATTTAGTTTATAAATTTATTTCATCCCCTTTAAAGTAGTCCGCATTGGAGACGATACACTTTTGCCAACGTTTCTTCCAATCTTCAAAACAACCGTTAAATTCGATTTCCGGAATGGTCTTGAAGGCGCGCAGAGATTCTCGTTGAATCTCTTCAATGGAATCAAAACTGTCACCCCGAAGTGGTTTTTTAAGCCGAGAGAATAGGAAAATGTCACATGGAGCTAAAACCGATGAATATGATGGTTGTGGAATCATGATTCGATTTTTTGGTCACATAATCACGAATAATCAGTTTAGTGTGCAACGGCGCATTATGGTGGTGTAAAAACCATCAGTTATCACACGACAGCTTCACGGGAACGACGCATAACATTCAAATAATATTTCTTATTAAGAGTTTGGCCGGCGGAAGAAATTCATAATGCACAACACCACGATAATCGAAGAAAACTGTTAACATTATTTTTATTTTTGAGCGATTTTGGCGCGATTTTTTTGCTCTTAGGTCACCTTTGGTACGACATTCGCTTGACTGGTCAGTTTTTTTCAGAGAAGCAAGCGTAGATCCATGTCTCATTACCCGTAATAATGCGTGGCATAAATGCTGATACTCGGAAATCATCCCTTCACATATGTTAACACGCTGCTCTTTTTCGAACAAATTGAATGTTTTTAGAAATCGATTGAATCGACCCAAATGATATCCCGATTATGTCAACAAGGTCTCTAATTGTTAATCAACGATTTCTCAGCACCAGATCTTCGATTTCCTTGACGTGCTTTACATCGATAGACGTTCGTTATCTTCAATGCGTTCTCTACCTTCTTTCAATAATTTCTACCAATCGAAAACACTTGTTCTGGACAATGTATTGTCTCCAAAACCCTTTTTTAACATTTCTAACGTATCGGAAGCCGAATTTCCATTTTTGTAGCAAAATTTCTTTGCTGAATTTTTTCATTCATACTGAAAATCGCCGACAGCACTTTTTTAGGTTTTAATAAACAAGCATATCTAATAATCATATACTACTAATGATATTGACATGAAATTGGTTATAGATGTCTCTTAGAGTGCTACCAACCTAACAAAAAAATAACTTATTTGGATAAGCCTGCGCGATATAAATGGAAATGTCTTACTATTTTTTTTTTATCACAGTAGTATTCCAGCAATGGCTACAGAATTTTCCACATAACACGAAACCCCATATATTAACATACACTATCGCCATTATCTACATTCATATCCCAGGCAGCAAACCGCATCCCTCCTCACTCACAACAAAAAGCATCCCCCCAAAGGGTTTATTAACTTCAACAACGGCGCGCATCTACGCAGACTTGAAACATGAAACTCTCCAACGTGAAAACAAAATCAAACAGCTCCACCGTCTCCACCCTCTACACCTTCTCCATAATACGAAATATCTGATACTTACACAGCCCACACCCTTACTTGCATTTACATCAGAGATATCCAAACACAGCCCCCGTCATTCATCGCCAAAAGTGCACTCGCCGCGAAGAGTCTATTAATCTGAACTCTCATGAAAGTCAGTCTCACTCTCCACAGCTCGTCATTCCTCACCATCCTCATCGAACAATCCAGCACGCCGTCCTTCGACATCCTCTTCCTCCCCTGCGAAATGCACGCGCACATCCGCGAAACGAGATTTAGGAGAGCTCGTAGTCCGACAGAATTACTCCTGCGCGTGGGATCCGGCTTGCGTGCCTAATGACGATAATGGGGCGCAATGTAAATGCCGGCGTTGCCGGGCGAATTCCCACATTGCGAACTTTACAATGCTTCACTTACGTCACGTGACAAGAGTTACGTGTCTTGGGCTTTCCGGCGATAATTTTAGAAAATGGCATAGACAGATCTGAATCAAATGTTTTCCAACAGAAAAATTTTGATAGCGTTTTCAGTTAACACATTGACTGCCGCGTCACCAATATTCGGCTGACGGTAAAAATCTTGATTTTTGAGTCACTGGACTTGAGTACTTACGAGCTAACTTAGTAGGTATTTGGAAACATATTTCACGGGATGTAATAACACTATTGAATTGTTGTAAAAGTAACTTTAACTCTGCGTCAATATAGAAAACATTTGGAAAAGAAGAAATAATTTTGGGCGCACACACACTTTCTTAGATATTTCGTTCTTGAGGAAAGATTGTCAACTGAATGCATGTTTCAAAACGTTTTGATGTAAACGTGCTTATCTTCCGCTACGATAAGAAACAATTCGCGCTTGGTATAGCAACGCGCCTGGCCTCACAGAGATTTTCTTATAAACTGTCAACGTGTGGCAGTCAATGTTAATCGATTTGCAACGCACGTACATGTAGAAAATACATTCCCGTCACCAACATTTCTTTTACTATTAGGTGTACAACTTTGCTTCCGCCGTTTTGCAATAGATGGCTGTAGCGGTAAGTGGTAGTCGAAATAAATAGATCGCAGATGTCATACAATAAGCTTAGGCATTTGTAAACATAACGCCATCGAAATATTAGTCGATTTGTGTCTGCATCATAAAGTCATTCTCGATTAAACATGTCAGCTTACGAGCCAAATTCTCGTCATTTGCGGGAGGTTTTAATTTTCTGCTTTAATATGAAGAAATCTGCGGCTGAGGCTCATCGAATGCTCTCAAATACCTATGGTGAGGCCGCTATTAGTGAAAGAACGTGCCGAGAGTGGTTTCAACGCTTCAAGAACGGTGATTTTGACGTCGAAGACCGGCAAGGCGGTGGAAGAGTGAAGGTTTTCGAAGATGCAGAATTGGAGGCATTACTTGATCAAGACTCGTGTCAAACGCAACAAGAATTGGCAGTATCATTGGGAGTGACGCAACAAGCCATTTCAAAACGCCTGAAAATCATGGGAATGATTCAGAAACAAGGAAATTGGGTGCCGTACGAGTTGAAGCCGAGAGATGTTGAACGGCGTTTGTTTGCTTGTGAACAGCTGCTTGCAAGGCAAAGACGGAAAGGATTTCTGCATCGCATTGTGACTGGGGACGAAAAATGGGTTCATTACGATAATCCCAAGCGCAGAAAATCATGGGGATATCCCGGCCATGCTTCCACGTCGACGGCCAAACCGAATATTCACGGTTCCAAGGTCATGCTCTGTATTTGGTGGGACCATCTCGGCGTAGTGCATTATGAGTTGTTAAAACCGACTGAAACAATCACAGGCGATCGTTATCGAACGCAATTAATGCGTTTGAGCCGAGCATTAAAAGACAAACGGCCGCAATACAACGAGAGACATGATAAAGTGATTTTACAGCACGACAATGCTCGACCCCATGTTGCGAAAGTGGTCAAGACATACTTGGAAACGTTGAAATGGGAAGTCCTACCCCACCCGCCGTATTCTCCAGACGTTGCTCCCTCGGACTATCACTTGTTTCGATCAATGGCACACGGCCTGGCTGACCAGCACTTCCGGTCTTATGAAGAAGTAAAAAATTGGATCGATTCGTGGATCGCTTCAAAAGATGACCAATTTTTTCAACGCGGGATTCGTACGCTGCCCGAAAGATGGGAGAAAGTAGTGGCCAGCGATGGACAATACTTTGAATCATAAACGTATAACCAGTTTTTTACAATAAAGCCTCGAATTTCGGAAAAAAACGGCGGAAGCAAAGTTGTACACCTAATATATTAGAACAAGAATATTTGAACCTTATAAAAAAAAGTATGTGGAATGAATAGAGACTTTATAATTTTTCCCAAATTGAGCAATTTCAGTTAGAATATGTTCAATAATAGCCTTTTTCAATAATAATTGATAAACGTTCTTTCAAATGAAATTCGCAAAATATTATGCCATTTAATCTGCTAGCGATTGTCACTACTTACTCCCATAGTTGTGTGCATATGTTGACAATGTCCAAAGAAACTGCACGCTTGAATGCGCTCTGGTGATAGTTTTAACAAAACGAACACAAATTTGCAATCTTGACTGAATGTGAAAGAAAAAATGGAATTGAATTGAAAAAATTATTCATTCATATGTGGACATTTCATTATATACATACATTATTATATTATTTATTAAATATGAATACATTATTTATCAAAATGTGGATATTTTATTAATGAAAAACATTTGATTCTGATGAACCTACGCCATTGGATAAAACAAGGTGCAATAAGATGTGATATATTTTGTCTCGTGCGAATTTTCCACTCCCATTTTTCTACAGTATGAGTCACAGCATCACTACTTCACTACCTATACCCCTTTCCTACACTAATGTCACATTTTCCCTTAACTCCCTCGATTTATTAGCGCTGTCGGTTACCAATACTATTTAGCACTACTACCAGAGGCAATTCCCACGTAGACACTACGGAACTGTAGCAGGTATGATTTAATGTTATCATCAATCAGTGTTGCTAAAAATTCTCTTGACAATTGCGATTACGGCATCAGAGTCTAAATGCTCTTTCTAAACATTTAAGAAAATAAAACCATTTCTGAGGAACACTATAAATCAGATTAAGGGAACTTGCTGTAATCTTAATGGAAAAAAATTCTTCAACAATCGCGAAAAGATCAAGGAAAAAGTTATTGACCTTTGATATTTGATAGCATTTCTACTGATAAAGGGTGACTCAAAATGAAGTGACATTTTAATTTACTACTATATCGTATTATTTATTTAAAAAATATAAATGATTTTATTTTAATATAAAGTATATACTTTATAAGTATGAATAAGGTTATATTTTATATTCAAATAAAAACATTCATATTTCTAAAATAAATAATACAATTTATTAATAAATTAAAATGTCAGTCCATTTGGAGACACCCTTTAGTTGAGAACATTTTTTCGTGCCAAATATTTTTTTAAATATTTACCATAATTTTGATATTTTCTCCAAACACGTATACACTATAGTTACAGTTCAAAAATCCAAGGAAAAGTAAGCTTTTTTTATTGAGTGAAAATATATTCATCAAATTTCCCCTACATCTTTCGGGACGGCTAGTACACTCTCATTAACAGTGGAATTATTTATCACTTGCCGATCTTCCTCCTTTGCACCATACACAACATTTGTCTTCTTCTTCAGAACTTCGTCAATTTTCGAGTTTTCCAAATTCTCTTTTTTCCGTAATTCCCTTGATCCGATAACTCTACTCAAGTCCGAGCACTTGCCGTTTTCGCGGGCGGTCGCGGGCGGTCGCGGGCAGTCGCGTGCACAGCGTAACAGAGGGCACGAGTTAGGCAGCACGAAGAGAGAAATGCGATTTAAATGATGCATGGAATAACGCAGGCAAAGGACAGATACAGCCGGCGCTGACAGTCGTTTGCATGAAATTGCGCCCACCCGCCAATGCAACACAATAGTGCAGAATGTCTCTTGCCATGCACACGCGCCGGCTTTGAAAGGATATCACAGTGTATCGTACCTGGGCAACGCGTTGCCCGATATTTATGATTACGGCGGAGGGTGAACGGATTACACACGGTAATCGCGACCATAAAACGCAGCGACTCGCAACTTGTGTTTCCTTTATGATCCTTGGCTGGTGAGTGACGGAGATAGTCTAACTGGCCAAGAATGCTTTGACGCGTAACGATGTTGAAGGGTATGAATTCGATGTGCACGGTGTCATTTTAAAAGTCATTATTTCTTTTAGTTTAGTTTTTGTAGATAATGCAATAGGCCGGTTGGTGTATTGCTGCTTTTGCGGTGGTTTATCGACTGAGACACATGTGCTATGAAAATGCTTAATACTTTGACTGCCATGCGTATTTTCGTGTATTCAGAACGACGATGCTATGAAATACTACGGCGTTTGATTGAATTATTCAAAATGTAAATAATGTGCAGGTATTGGAGACCAAAGGATCACATCACTAATTTATAAAATAATCATTTCTACCCATTGCGAATATTTCGGATCTTCAGTCAAATCTCTCGCGCCGGTCAGCAGTAACCATCACGGTAGTCAAAGTGTTAACTGTTGTATAATGCGATGCTAGTACAGTAAGTAAGTTACATATGTATGTAGGATTTAAATACGTGAAACTAGAGTATAACATTTATAAACAATAACAACACAATCAAGACACTTTAGTCTTATTTCCTAATCTTTCGTTGCTTCGTCGTTTCGCTTTTTCGTCTTTACGTCTTATCGTCAACTGCCTACTAAGCACCCAAATAACACAATTCAACAAACTCGTCACCTATGATACATTAACACGTTGACTGCCGTATGTATTTTACTATATTAAAACCGCAACGTGATACAGTACTACAGAATATGTTTGAATTGTGCAAAATGAAAATAATGCAAAGGTATCGGAGACCAAAGAATTGAATCACTATTTAATATTAATTGCATTTACAAAATGATAAATGCTACCGATTGAGTATTTTTTTAATTTTTCGTGAGACCTTTTACGCCGGTCACCGATGACCACCATGGCAATCAACGTGTTAATATAATAATTGAGGATCATAGGGGATCTTTCCTCGCCAGTTAGAGCACCCTATATTTGACATCCCACATGTATGTGAAATTAACATGTTTGCATTTTTTCAAATGACGAAATTATTTCGAACAATTATATTTTTACATATGATACTCAGCCGCATGATAAAATGATTATAAATCGCAAAATTTCTAAATACGGTATTTTGTAATTTGACAAAGCTAAAACGCAACTTAACATTGGGCGCCACTGCTTATAACAGGTGGGCGCGAAAATGGTCGAATCAATATTCCTCCTCGTTGAGCATCCATCCTGGTAAGGGCTGGTTGCCGATACCGTTGGACTTGATGACGTAATAATGTACCATTCGACCAGCTAGATCCAAAAATATTCATCACGTTCGATCATGCTCGACGAGATATGAGGGTGGTCTGAAAAGTTCTCGGCCTAACAATGGAAAAACTAATTTATAATGTGGGAATTTAGTGACTATAATAGGTGTGTTTATTAAAATGGAATGAACAAGAATTTGATACAATAAGATCTTAAGTTAATTTCTGCTTTTGCGTATGTCGAACCGTTCTCCCCGTGTTCTTTCCCCTTAATGGTCTCCTTGCGACTGGCTCTCAAGCTAAGCTCTCGCTCTTTTCTCCTCATAAACAAACGAAACGCGGATCACACTATCAATCGCTCATGTTATTTACATCATTAGCAACCAACTTATTCCAGAATCTTCCAAACGCGTCTTTAATGTTAATACCCATTAACAAATGCCTATTGAGATGATTATCGATCGCACATGCATACAAATATATAATTACAAAATTGTCTTTATTTTTTAACGTAATCTCCCGTAAGACTAATAAATTTATTCCAATGATGTTCCAGCGTGATTATTCCGTCCCAGTAGTGGTTTTCCGTGAAATTTGTAAAATACCTTTCTACATTCTGTAGCACTTCATCATGTTGCGTTTTCAATATAGTAAAATACGCACGGCAGCCAACGTGTTAAAAGATTGGAATAATATTCCCTGGTTATTGTTTTCCCCTTTTCAAGGTAATCAATAAACAAAATACTTTTAGCATTTGAAAACACCATGTATTTGATAATCTTCCCTGCAGATGGAACAGACTTTGCATTTTTTGCGCTGAACAACCGACTTCTGTCCACTGTTTTGACTGCTATTTGGATTCTAGTGTTTAAAGGTGAATCCAAGTCTCACCCACAGTAAAAAATCGACGCACAAAATCAGTTTTATTTCTGTTAAAACGCTCCAAGCACTGTACAGAAATTTTCATTCGAATGCGTTTTTGATCTGCTGTGAGCAAGCGCGGCACCCATCTGACGCCAAACTTTTTCATCTGTAATTCCTCATGCAAAATATAACTTACACGTTCTTTTGAAATGCTCGTAGTGTCAGCAATTTCACGCAGTTCCACCCATCAGTCATTTAATACCATATTGTGCACTTGTTCAATGATTTCTAGTGTTGTTGCAGTTTTTGAACATCCTTCTCGTGGATCATCTTCGAGGCTGGTACGGCCATGTTTAAACTCAGCAGCCAATTTCTTATTTGTTGAAACTTTCTTCTACAAAACACTTCTACCTTCTTTTACAAAGAATTTTATAATCGCACAATACTCAATTTTATCGATTTTAACACGTTGACTGGCGCGTCATCCGTATTCGGGTGACGCTTATTTTAGTATTTACGAAATTATTTAGTAGGTATTTCGAAAGATATTTTACAGGTCATCATAAAACTATTAAATTGTTGTAAAAGTAGCTGTTGAGATGTGGAGGTGTGTGAAATAATCTTCTACGTTTATTGTAACTTATACTTTAATCTTTCAAGAGAGTAGGTCTTTCTTCTTTGATCGTAAGGCTTTGACTGACTAATATGAAAACCAACATCTTTGACCTACTTTTGTTATATGCGTCGCAGCTCATGCCATGCGCCACATTCTCGCGTACATGCATTCAATATGCATTTGTTTTAAAAGAAGGAATCGAGTTTTCATCTCGAGATAAAAACTGAGGCGTAGCATAAACAGTTCAAAGGAAAGATATTGATTTTTGTCGCATTCCAACAGTAGATTTATCAATTCGTCCCTACAGAAAACATATGTCAAACAGAAGAAACTGTGGGGGTGTGAGAAGCTAAACTAAAGGTAATTGAAGAAAGGGGGGCAAAAGTGCACACAGATCGCTCTAAATGAAGGTGGACTAATAATTTATCTGCTCTGTACACTTTGCCTGCGGGACGACGACTGACTTTTAGTCCTCGCCTCTATGGTGGGGCCTACGGTTTAGTCTTGCATCTAATAAAGATAAGCGGCGCGATCGCCGTTCGATGAAGGGCCGGTGACGCATCGTCGCCTACAAAATAATTTGCATGTCCCGAAACGTGTCTTTCTAAACGTGCTTATCTTTTGCTACGATAAGAAACAATAGGTCCAGTGCGATTTTTCAATATAGAATTGCAACTCGATGGAAATCTCCAGGCATTGTGTTCAAAATGTAATAATCTTCTACTACGATACGAAATAATTCGTGCATGGTACAGCATTTCGTTCAAAATGTAATCATTTTCTACTAGCAGCGCGCGTGGCCTGTCGGAAATTTTCTTATAAACCCACGTGGCAGTCAACGTGTTAACAATTTAACGACCGCTAGCCGATTAATCGACTTTTCGGTTCCAACTGCTTTTTACCGGTAGCCGATTAATCGGCTTTTCAGTGGTCAACGGTTATATTTGATAAAATAAATATCAAATGATATTATGACGATTCTAAATGATAGCAAAATTACACTGCTTTGAAACGAAAGGATTCTCAAGAACACGTTCAGTATTTTTCAGTTATAAAACTTTACAAATATGCACATACACAATTCCTGCGCGATATCCAAAACAAAGTCGGTCGTTAGTCAGTGGCACCTTCAGCCAATAGCGGTCGGTAAAGCGTTAAGAGATTGTAGACTACACTCGTACTTCAGACAGCTGTATAAAACAAACGACTTCAGATAATGACTTGAAATTTCACATAGATGTTTATGATTGTGCTACCGGTTATGGTCGAAGCCGATAACTTTTCATACCACTCTCGTAATGCGCGGTGTTCGTGAAACGTACCTCGCCGCTTTGTTAATCCGTTCGATTTATTCGGGTAATCGCGGGAAATCTACCGGTAATGATCGAATGACTCTCAGGATTTATTCGTTTCTTTTTGCGCTGGAGCCTCGGGCCACTTCACTTATTCCACTCTGCAGCTTAGGTAACGATTTTCCTCTGCGCCTTTTCTTTTCTTCTTTCTCCGCTCCTTTCGCTCAACAAACGAACACTCAAAACGCCCAATCATTTTTCCAATCGATTTTCCAATGCCCGTAGTACCGCCCGTATTAGTAAGTAGTTGTTTGTCGGGGCATGGATATAATACACCGGTGGAGAGCGAAGGGAAGGAAGAAAGAATGAACGCAAGCGTAACGAGCCACTTGTAAGATGAGTGAAGATTTCCGCTCGACGTTGAAATAAAGGCCGACGTTTTCGTGCGCTTTCAATTGCACATTGTACAAAATCGTTGACCTTAGTAATGAAACGGTGTGCAAAATACAGCTACGCGCATTAATGTTCGTACACGCTTTGAAAGAAGATAGCGTTTTTAACTCTTTGCACTCGGAGGATCAAGTTACCAGCAGTCCAACACGTTTCTTTATGAAGTAATGAGTAGTGCATAATTTTATGTAAAATGGTGTAGTTACATTTCGTATAGAATTTTATTGGTATGAAATTTTATTTAATTTCATATGTAGGATCTCAAATACAGGGTCCTGTAATTGGGCAGGAAAGGTCACCTATGATCCTCAATTGTTATTATTGATTTATCCTCAATCATTATTATTGATGTATCATAGGTGACGAGTTTGTTGAATTGTGTTATTTGGTTGCTTAGTAGTCAGTTGACGATAAGACGTAAAGACGAAAAGGCGGAACAACAAAACGACGAAAGATTAGGAAATATAACGAAAGTGTCTTGATTGTTTTATTATTGTTTATGAATATTATATTCCCTAGTTTCGAGTATTTAAATCCTACACATATGTTATGAAATAAAAGTGTATTTGTATAAGTTATACCTCTCTGAGATATAATCACATTTGAAGCAATCAGCAGTATAGATTCAGGGTTCGGTTGAACAAGTATAGATAAGCAATTATAGGTTTTTCAACGGCTTTCACTTCGAGTTTTTCTTTTTTAATGCACGACGCAGCCTCATGCAGTTTAATAGAGTTTACTTTCTTGATCAATTCAGGATTTATTGCGCAATTACTTGAATACGAAGTTCGAAAGTATTGTGATTGCTGGAATTGACTTCTCAGGTCATTGACCAAAAATTTTATAAATCTTAATTGCGACAGATTTTTTTACATTTTTTCATTGATCTAACATCCAATAGGTGTAAAATATTCTAAGAAAACAAATCTATTGAAGGTTGCTTTTTACAACCACTTTATTTTAGAGTATAATAAAAAGTAAAATAACATGTTCTGTATACTCAAATCAGTTATTCGGTAGCCAAAAAATTAATTAAAATCCGTGAAAGTTCCTATGAGTTAAAAACAACAAAAGTAATTGAGAATCGCATATTTACAGTACTCTTGAACTATAAGCATAATAAGATTTCAATAAAATTGTCAACATGCACATAACTGACCTGACAGATAAAAAATGGTAAAAAAAGTGGAATTTACAGCGGGGAAAACTATATTCAATGCATTTTTAAAAAATCTCTAATTAAATCATTAAATTTCATATTCCGAGAAAGATTTACAGACGCATAATTGGGCCTGGTGGGTTGTTGGTAAATCTTGCATTCTCCAATACCACTTGTTTTGCAACAAAAGCTGCACGCAATACATGTTCGGTAAGTCAAAAACGATGTAATTAAATTCGGTGCATACAGTAAGATTTACAGACATAAATTATTCCTGGCAGACTGTGGATTAGGGTCATCTTCCCAAAAACCATTCACCTTGTCCCTAGAATCGTATGGAACGAAATCTTCATAATTGACAAACTACGTCATCATATTCCATACCTAAGAAACACATGAACACCGACTTAAATCTTTACCGTTCCCTCACACCAAACCTCGCACACGAAACTCATCTTCTCCAGAACCATTGGCCTTGTTATCAAAATAGCACGCAACCTAGCCCCGACAATTTACGAGCCGCGTAAATTTCAAGTTTATCGAAGATTTGACTGCATCAAACCATATGCGCCGCGCGATAAAGCACAGCTGCCGGAAGGCGTGCAGAAATATATAATCGTAAATCTCCAAGAGATCCCACCGGTAAAAAAACATGTCGTATGTTGTGCAACGAGTCCAAAAAAAGTCGACATCCGGATTGTCGATCGTAAATCGCCCGGGCGTTATGATTTATCGAAAAGATTAAGGCGCGTTTAGTTGTAACGCGCGCGTTAATGGGCACCGGAGACTTTTTAAGAAAAGTCGAAGCACGAGTTTGCCACGCACCCACGCTGATGCGTGTGCCACACACGCATGTTGATACGCGAGCGTGCGAGCACGCGATGTCCGCAGTGGGCTAATTGAATATTCATTAGTTGGCTCGTATATACATTTCGTCGGATTATCATATCGCTTGAGTTGCCATTAAAACGGAGTGCACGCACAATTTTCACTGCGGTATGAGAAGAAAATGAGAATTGTTGATTTACAATGTTCGGGGCAGCAGATACAATTTCTTGGTGAATGAAACGGGCTGCACTTTGCTAGCCGCTGCCACGTATACGTGACTATTTCTTGCCAACCGTTATCGGCTGTTATCACCTACGCATGACTTCTTTTCTCCAGCGATAATGCTTAACACGTTGAGTGCCACGTAAGCCATCGTTGCAAAAAATCTACATAATTTTCAGTGATTACTGAAAATTTATTTAAAATTCGCTCAATTTTTATTTATCAGAGGATTGTGTCATTAATGCATTTATATGTTTCTTATCAAAAAGATTAATGGATTATATTGAAACACGGTAACCATAAAAACGATTGTCCTTTGCATGTATCACAAAATGTGGCAACATGTTTAGTCATTTTTCTGGCCATTGCTCCAACAGATTGTGTCGCATTTCTGAAATATATGTATTACATTGTCATAACCAAAATAGAACCCCGGCCGCAAACCGATTTCGACGAAATCTTATTTAGCGGGCCAACAATAATTGCTGAATCGCGTCGCGCTGAATAATGCTGAATACTGCGTCGCTGATGCGAGCGTCGGAAAATTTCGCGAGGACGCTGGTCGCGCATACAAAGGGTGGTCCATCGAAGGGGAGTGATTCGGCGGCCATGTCGGTTTCCAATTAAACAAATGCCTGCTACGAACTGAAGGCAACCCCTTGCGCGTTCCCTTTCACTCCGCCGCATCTTCCGTCCTTCTCTCTCAGTGCTCTCCTCCACGTGTATAACTGCCTCTCTCTTCATCTCGCGCACTCTCTTGCCTCGACGAATACACGCGAATATGCATGTACGCCACCCTCGATGTCTAATGCGAGGGGAATCGAAACATTGCACGTGCCTGCCAGTATGCGAAACTCCACGTAAACTGACCGTAATGTGTGCGTGTGCCGCAATCTATTGAGGTGCTCCCGTATTTGCAGATGCGTGTGTGCCCACGAGAGAGTTACACGCTCGATTCGGCTTTGAGCCCGTACTTACGTTACACAACGCGACGCCCGCGGCATTGCCAAAGCAACCTATATACACTCATTTCATCCTGGGTCTTACCCATGGACAATCGCCACAATGGTGCACTGGGTGTTCGACGCACGAGGAGGAATACTGTTTCAAGATTCAGGAGTATGTGACGTTCTGTCGGTGGCGAATTAGCTTCCGGGAGTGACGTGGTTAAAATTCGACTGCACTGATGGATTGGATTAACTCGTTCGCGGCCAGGCCTTGAGGAGAAATTCTGGCTTCATAGACCATGGTGAAAAAACACTTTTTTTTTTTATAAAAATATGAAAAAATGCTTATTTTTTATATAATTGGAATGTTATAAATATATCTACTCAAAATCAATGCCAACCAATGCCTATATGGAAATGCGTTTACTTATTTCAATGCGTATTTATTGTGTCACAACATTTCGTAGTAGCAATATTGAGTGAATCCTGTATTGTCTGTAAAACTGAAGTATGAAAAAGGAAATGACCATGCGAGTATTCGATCTTGCGCCTTCAGACTACCATTTGTTTCGTTCCATGCAGAACCCCTTAAATGATAAAATGTTTAATAACGCTGATGATGTCAGATCACATTTACTTCAGTTTTTTTTATAGCAAAGATCAGAAATTTTACGAACCTGGAATTTTGACACTGCCAGAACGATGGCAAAAGGTCATCGACAAAAACGGACAGTATCCAATTGAATAAAGTTATATTTTTAAACAAAAATTAAGAATTTTCCTGCTTATTTGAAATCCGCAATCACTTAGTTGCCAATCCAATATATTCTAAATCGAGTCCGGTTTATATCAGCCGATTATTTTTGAATATTCGTACAGCTCTGGATCTGATCGATGGCAACCAGAGCCCATCTCCACTTACCGACTCAAATATTAGAGCATCCCTCTCCAGGCTGGCCAAACCTGTTTGACTTTCCGATTGTTCGCTTGGACGTCGAGACCGGTAGATGCAGACTGCCTCGTCAGCAAGAAGCACAAGTAGCCGGACAACGGCTTGCTAATCTCGAAAGCGGTTTAAAGCTAACGGAAGGGCCGCACTCAATGTCGGAGAGGTCGGTTGCCATAATCTACATAACTGATCAATTTGCGTCTTAATTCAGTGCGTGTTCACTTCGGATTTATAAGTAAGTACGATTCAATAACTACGATACTTGAACGATGAGAGAATTTCTGGGAGACCTGTAGTATGAGACTGGGGTTGTGATTATGAAGCGAGTCATCAAGTTATAAAAGAACTAGTGGATTGTGGAATAGCAGAATGGTAACAGGAAGGATACAATAGTAAGGTATAGTCTTAGAGTATAGTACAGTCTTAAGTATAGCCTATAGAAGTATTACAATAACTAAAATAATAATCACATTCATTTTTCTTTTGGCAAGTATTTCGGCGATACGTTGTGTGTAGTAAACGTAATAGAATACATAAAAATACATTTCCATTGTATCTAAAGCATGGTGTACACTTTTATTCGGATGGTGACGTAAATCTGCAAATCATTAGCAAATGTAAGAGCTTCCAAAATAAGAGTCTATCAACAATGATTGCCCAATATCTAATATATATGTCATTGTACCACGACGTTCTTTATATTTACATTTTGTTGTTTTAAAGCAAGTACTTCAATCGGTAGGGTAGACGGTGATATACAAGATTCCTCGCGGTAAGGGTAAATTAATGTAACTCATGAATATTAAGTGATAGGAAAAAATCTATGACACTTTTATCAACAGTTTCATATAAAAGATGACTGCAATGAAACAGAAGTTTCCTATATATGTCCAAACTTATATCAAAGTCAACTATTGTTTCTTTAAACAGAATGCCATATTTTTGTTTCTATATTATGAAAGAAAAGAAAAACAAATTTAAATATATCTCTTTAAAATTACTTCAGAGTAGACACCCACCGGTGTCATAATCTCTGGTTATTATTTCAATACATAAGTTCCAAACGTTTGTGCAGGTCTTGAGGTTTGAATATTTTCAGTCTATTCTTTAGCTTAGTCCTATTTAGCAGATTCATTGCTAGTATATTGAGATCAGTCTCGAGTCTTTTTTTGTACCTTTCACTTAATTTTTTAATTTCTTCTTTAATTGGTGCTGTCTCAGTGTCTCTATGAATCGTCTTGTTTGTCACGTACCAAGGAGCGTCAACTATCAAATGTAGGGTGATATCCTGAACATACACAATATGTCGGAAATATAACGGAACTTTTTAAATTTACGGAAAGTTACTAACGCCATCTCTTAAAACAATATATAATTTGAAAGGTGTATGTTTCCGTCACAGAACGCGTCCGCGATCATTGTTATCGATGGACGGATTGTTAGGTTATAGCGTTTAAAATCAGAGTACTTTTTGTCACCTCGTCACAAAAACACGATGGAGCAAAGAGCTAATATTAAATTTTGTTTCAAACTCGGTGAAAGTTTTACGGAAACACCTGAAATGATAAAAAAATATATGGTGATGAATGCTAATCCCGTAGACGTGTGTTCGAGTGGTATAAGCTCGTTCAGGACGGACATGATGCTTTGGAAGACGACAAAATCCAGGCCGACCAAAAAACAAAAATCGGAATGAATTGGCAGAAAAAGTGCATGAAATGATCGCCTACGATGCAAATTCGACTGTGAGATGCATAGCGGAGGAATTACATACGACCAAAGACATGGTTCACAAAGTTTGTTCCTCACACCTTAACTGAGGAACAATAAATTTGCTCGTGTTGAACATTCTAAGGACTGTATGGATACTTTGATTGCCGTGTCATCCGTTTTCGGGTGACGGCAAAAAATTCGATCAGGCCGCGTCATCCGTATTCGGGTGACGTTTACTTGAGTATTTACGAGGTTAGTTAGTAGGTATATGGGAAGACATTTCACAGGATATGATAAAACTATTAAATTGATATGAAGGTAGCTTTAACCATTCGTCACAATATAAAAAATATTTGAAAAACGAGAAATAATTTTGAATCTCACACTGAGGAAAGCTTTTCAACAGAATGCATGTCCCGAAACATTGCGTTCTAAACGTGCTTATCTTCTGCTACGCTAAGAAACAATAGGTCCAGTACGATTCTCCAAGATAGATTTCCAACTCGATGTAAATCCCTAAGCATTTCGTTCTAACCGTAATAATTTCCTACTACGACAAGAAACAATTCGCGCAAATTATAGCAGCACGCGCGACCTGTCGAAGATGTTCTTATGAACTCGCGTGCCAGTCAACGTGTTAAAACAGCTAGACGGAACCGCACATTCCTGAAATCTGTTGTAACTGGTGATGAAACTTGGTGCTTCAAGTACGATCCTCAAACAAAACGCCAAGGTGCTACGTGGAAGTCTTCATCCTCTTCGAAATCGAAAAAATTGCGTTTCCAGAAGTCACGAGAGAAGACAATGTTGATTTGTTTTTACGACAGGGTGAAAATGTCACTGGCGAATATTAACTGGATCTTATGGAGCGTTTATGGGCGAGAATCGTTCGAGTGAGGCTCGAATATCGTTCGCCGGGAAGTTGGTTCTTGTTGCACTCGAATCCACCATCTCACAGGTCCGTCACTGTTCAAGAAATTTTGGCGAAAAAACAAGCCTGTGTTTTTTAACATCCTCTGTATTTCCCTGATTTGTCACCATCTGACTATTTCTTCTTCCCGAAACTCAAATTGGCTATGAATGGAACGTTTTATGGCGATGTTACACAAGTCCAAACCACCGTGACGAGGGTCATTGAGGCGATTCCGAAAAATTACCTAAAAAATCTATGAAAGCATTGGTCTAACGTGCCCAGTGGTGCATCGATGCGGAAGGAATGTATTTTGGATAAAAATAAGTTCCCTTATTTTCCGGACATACTGTGTAGAAGTATCTACTGATTCTATCTAAAAAACAACGTGCACTTTTCTTCGGCACGGTGACTTTTAGATTTGGAACCTATTAACAGAGGTGGCACCCTCGGAGTAATTTTCTGTCTTTACTCTCCCTCCATCAAGGTCTCCTTCCGTCTCCGATTTCGGGACGAACCCTTGCAGAGGTGGTCTATTAAAAGACGAGAGACTGTGCGTAATGGCACTTCGCACTTGCTAACGACGGAATGACGAGGGCGCGATAATTAAACGTAATTTGTATGCCGTGCCGTTGATGACAGAAAGCATCGGAAGCGGGCACGGTAAAAGTACGATTTTTTCTCTCTGTCGCCAGGCTTAAATACTTAACGACTCATTGCGGACGTGTTTCCATTCCGGTCCTATCGCTTAGGGTAAAGATTTTATTGCTACTGTTATTATTGCATTTATTTGCAGAAAGAATACTATTTGTTACAGAATGTGTAAAAGTTGAATATGTATATATATATATATATATAAGGTTGAATACATGTGTGTATATATTCTTCCATCTATCAATATATTCTGTTTTATTATTTCGCTGAAACACAGAAACGAATTTAATGGCCATTGTTTTGTCATTTAACAGCAGTATTGGAAAAGATAATAACACTAAATATTTTGATTTTTTAAATATGTGTAAGTGGTACAATTTTTACCGCACTCGCATATATATGTATATAAATATATAAATACGAGTGCGGTCAAAATTGAAAGTGGTACATATTTAAAAAATCGAAATTTTCAGTGTTATTATTTTTTATAATACTGCTGTTAAATGATAAAACAATCGCCATAAAGCTCGTTTCTGTTTCAGCAAAATAATAAAAAAGAAAGCAGTACAATTTTCTGATGATATTACAGTTCACATCGTAGCATCGGAAAATAAACAACTTCTCATTTCATGTACAATGCTTAAAAAGAAATTGCACTTGGCTCGCATACCAAATTATCGAACTTCCACTTACGCAACAATAAGGTATCGTATGTCTTAAGTAAGGTTTTATTTGACGTAAATTTCCTAGCTATCTACTTAATAAAATATTATCAGGCAAGCGAACGATGAGAACGTATTAATAAATGGGAGTGAACCGGAGTAATTTACATTAGTCAGAACCAGTCAGATTCGCAGGATTACGTTGATCCGCTTTGGTTAACAACCGAAAGCATCAAGCGGAAAGACGAGTGGGCGCGTGGAAAATCGGCAATAGCGAGGCTAAAATCGATACACACTGCGCAACACGTACAGCGCGCAGTATTAATTACGCTTTTGCCCGATAAATCTTGGTACAACGCACCGGCGAGTGACATCGCGCACACACCCCCTATGACAATATATATGAGCGATATAACGCACGCCCGTTTCAGAATGACATGCGGGGCGCTCAAATTTTACGCGGACTTCATTTTTACCCAATCCACTACGTCGCAGAATTCGTATAATATGAATCGGCCAGTTTTCATTCAGCAGGATAAGGTTAATTTTTAGCTTCATATTGAAAGGAGTAACTGAGAAATTTAAATAATATTCTATGGGCCCGCGTGACTTTGAAGTCACATATCGATACATCGATATTTGTAAATAATTTAATTTTTTTTACTAGATGGCGTATACTTCTTGTTATATGATGTGTCCTTAGTAACTAATAACATACTTGATGCGGTTATCAACTCCAACCTGAAATGTCAAAGTAAATGTTTTTGCAAGTTGTCTGCAAATAGAAGGAACCGTCTTGGGCAAATGTCATTATTTGTTCTTCTATCGGTGTTTGTTAAACAAAAAAAGCGTACGTAATAGCTTTTAGTTTGTATATCAATAATGTCTTATTTGTTTGCATTTAAACAATCATTTTATTACTATTTTCATGTGACATAGTTTTGTGATTTTCAAGTCATAATGGACTATAATGGACAATTTCCATATACAGCAGTAATATATGTAATTCCATATAGGACAATTTACGTGACAGTGAATGTCACGATTTTGCGACACAATTGTAATGATCGACATATGTCACTTCATTGTAACTAATGCATTTTATTTGATAACCCTCATAGTCTAGTTGAAAGTTTTAGATGTCCCCGTTTCCTAAGTTTCTTCATACTCACACCCCTCTTGTCATCTAGATCATAGCTATTCATCTGATCATTTTCTTTCCCACCAATCTAATATTTGTTGCACTTTGTTCTTGGCATTTTGCATTTGAAGTGTTTGAAGCGTTACAATACTTAAGCGAACATAGTACCCTACCTCCTTCTTATTTTTGTCCCTAGAAACAATTTAATATTAGGCTCAAATTAACATTAGCCACAACGTGTTTACGAATTCGATAGCACCATTGAACTCCATTACATTAAACAAAAAAGAGGCTTGAAATCGGGGTTCTGACTCGTTTCCACGCTTGTACCATACCTCATGCAGACAAAGTTAGCGATAACATCAAAAGAATATTTCTGCCTGATGGCGTTCGTGTCATTTATAACTATTTTAACATATTGTAGCAGGCATTAATCTAATCTTTAAAAGATCTCGATACCTACAGATTAAAAAACGCGTCGTTTAAACAAAAATACTGTGTAAATAATGCAATTAAATTTATATTTTAAGAGAAGTCATAAAGTTTGATAACGATATGATAACATTATGATAACGTCAAATAGACCGACCACGGTAAGTAGGACAGACTACAAATACCTCTTAGAAAAAAGAAAAAAAAACTAGAAGTAAATACTGAAGAATATATTGTATGTATATTTTTAAAAAAGTCATAAAATTTGATAGCGATATGATAACGATATAATAACGTCAAATGGACCGACCACGGTAGGTAGGACCGACTACAAATATTTCTTAGAAAACAAAAACTAGAAGCAAATACTGAAGAATATATTGTATGCATATTTAAAAAAAAGTCGTAAACTTTGATAGCGATATGATAACGTTTAAATATGTGTAAGTTGTACAAAAATTCGAAAACGATCAATCTGCCCCGTAGTGGTGGCTTTACTATTAAACTTAACTGGGACACATGTGTCCCAACAGTCTCGAAAGGGTTAACGGGTTAATATGATACCCGTACCTTCGACACATTTCTCAATTCCCGCAATTGCACGCTGTTCTCGTTTCGGCACCGTCCTGTGTTTCCACTGCGTAGTTCCGTCTTTTCAACGGTCGTTACTCGCGCGTGCTCAGCGATATTAACCACGAAACGGAGTAAGCTTCCTCAAAGACGAAGGACGAATACAGTCGCTAATTGGCAATTTCACGGACTCGTTAGGTCGAATCGTGGATTTCCCTGGTGGTGCGCCGTTGTCGGCGTTTCTGTGGCTACCCTTCGTCCTACGGTAACGACGAGTTGATTGGTCGGGAGGACGTCGAGAAGATCGGGTCAGTGGGCCAGAGTCGCTGGTTGGTAATCTTCACTCGTGTAGTGGTAGGCGTCCTTCGCTGGCACAAATGGAGAATGTTGGCTGCAGGGGGCAGGGGTGAGAAAAGCTGAAGAGAGAAATACTGATGAAATGGTGGCATTGAGAAGTAAGGGGGTCGGGCAGTAGGGGACACTATACCGGTGTGTGTGTGGAGAGAGATATGAGATGGAGGAATGAAGTGTATACGGGATTGGAAAGTGAGGAATGAAGTGAGAGATGGATGGGAAGTGGTGTGATGGGGGTCAGGGGGACGGAAAGTAGAGGACAAATAAGAAAGAGAGAGATACAACGATAGGATGTGTGTGTGAGTTGTGCAGCGGGTCGGAAAGTAGGGAACGGGTAAAGAGTGAGAGAGGAAGAGTTAGGCTTGGGAATTGGGGAACGCGGGGGTCGAAAAATAGGGGACAGGGCGAGAGTGAGAAAGATAGAGTGATGAGATATATGAACTCTAGAGTATAAGGGGACGAGAAGTAGGGATACGGTAAGAGTGAGAGTGAACAAATTGAGGAGTGAAAGGAGACAGAAAATAGAGAACAGAGCGAGAGAGACCGAGGACTGGGATTCAGCAGTGCAGGGGGTTAAAATAAGTGTAGGCCAGAAAAAGAGAAAATTATAGCCGATCAAGAAGAATCGAGACGTAGGCGGGAGGGCAGGGGGTTAGAAGGTTTTAGAAGAATGTAAAAGTGAGAGGGTTAGGACAAAAAATGTAAAGACGAAATGCAGAAAATGAGGTTTGTGAGGGATTAGAATGAAAGGAATCAAGAAACATTGAGAAAGATAGAAACATGGGTTGTAATAATGGTGGAATATGAGGGATCGGAAAGTAGGGGTCGCAGCAAGGTTTTGGGGGAGGGGGGGGGTGCAAGAAGGAGTGAGACGACGAAATTGAAGAGTATAGGGGGACAGGATATAGGGAAGGAAATGAGAGTAACGCAGAAAGAAGAAAAGGAAGGGTGGAATGGGGGTATTGCGTTGCATGGGAGATCGAAAAGTGAAGGGCACAGTGCCAAAGAGAAAGACAAAGAGAGACGAAAGGTGAGGAAGAAAGAGGAAAGTTGTATTTACTGCGCTTCCCTGCTTCGTTTTACTCTGTAGAACGCACGCAGTTGAGCTACTGTTTCTAACTACGTAGGACGTATGCATGAATACAGTCTGTTTCACGAAGGCGCATTTCAAATTTTTTCTTCTGAAACCGTTTTTTGCAAACAATTTAGCCTCGGAACACTTTATAGTACATCATAAAAGTCAATAAATGGTAGATTTGGAAAAGTCGATATTTACGATCAGTGTAAAATATTCTTTCGGTATTACGAAATCCGGAGCTTTGTTTCCAATATATATGTTACCGTGAATGACCGAAATTGGAGAATGCCGACTTTCACAGGTGAATGTCCACGGATACCAAATACGTCAGTGAAAGATCGAATATTTCATTACATTGTTGTACATTCGGACCCTCTCCGGTGTGTGTCGACAATCACAGATAAGCGCTGGTGGAGGTCCAAAACAGAAGAGTCAAAAAAGAAGCGACTGGCTCTCTCCCGCCAAATCCTTTGTTCTGCTCGGAGTCAATCAGCTTTGTCAGTCTTATGCAAGCTTTGATAACGCGAGCAACGTTTTCTTCATTTTTTTTCCGATACCCTAATTTATACTAAGTAAATGGATACTGTAGTAAATCGTGATCTTTTTCTTGAAAAATTAAATGCATTAATTGCGGGTAAACGAGAAGACAACTGTTTTTATTTTTCTCAAGAAGAGTATTCTAAAATACTTTCTGAAGTGGTTTCTGCTAAAATTAAATGCAACACACCTTTGGATTACAAACGATTAAAACGTTTTAATGTTTTAAAAATGAATGATGAAGAGAAGTTAATTGTACCATTAAAACCAGGGGAAACGAACATACAGTATTATGTTACAAATGAACAATTGTACAGTATACTATATGAAACTCACACCAGAATAGGCCACGGAGGAAGAACACGTATGCTTAAAGCGTTGCACATTAAATACAAAAATATTACATATGAAGTTGTAATGTTGTATTATATTTAAATGTATGCAAACAGTGTCAAATGAAACACAGTGCACCGAAGAAAGGTATTGTTGTGAAGCCAATGGTACGTTCTGAATCAACATTCACCATTAGTGCATGGCGAATGTCAACATTTACCGGTGTAAGTCAGAAATAAGGGTATTTAGCAAATATTTCGGACATACGCCAAGCGACTATGTCAATGTTGACATTCACCGGTGAAAGTCGACATTCTCCAGATTTCGATGTTTCACTGTAACATATACACTCAACGTGAATTCTTAAAGGAAGAATAGGTTAACGTTACACATTTCGTTGAAAATCCGCTAAATTGAAGTGTTCTGGAACAACAACACATCTTCAAAGATGGCAAGGCTAAAAAAATATGCTGTTGAAATAAATGATCAAACTAAAATTAAACGTCTTCTCACGAATTATAACCGCCTGATATGGCTTTTGAATATTAAAACCTTTGACTGCTGTTGGCGCCTAATGGAAATTTGAACATTTATACTTATGATACTACAGGTGCCTGTAGGCGTTCTCCTTACTTTGGGCTGCTGACATGAGAAGCGTTAAAAAATGCTTACAATTCATATTAAATATTTATAGTACGTGCACTGACAATTGGGAACAGAATACAAACAAATAAATAATATTGGTTGAATGTAGTGAAATACAGTGTTTTAATTATTTCAAAATGCTTTCTCACGAAGGCATGCCTAACGGAAAATGTTACCCTTTTCATTGTTAGTGTAGATCGCAATGAATTCCTACCAATTCAAAGGGATTAATAAGGTATCAACCCGTGACTTTGTTTCAATAACTTTGTCAAAGAATTTTTTTCTTTATAGAAAGTTATATTCAGTTTACTGTTTATATATAGTGATTATATATTTAACCAAAACAGATTATCTTTGAGAGTGACGCAGAACTAGAAGTCGCAACGTCAATCATTTTAAGATTCCTGGTGAATCATAATTTTCTAAAACATAATTACATATTTACTACCATCTTCTACTTTCCTCATCTACTTAAGTAATCAGATCCTTATCAGATGTCAGAAAAGCACTCCACAACAAAACCATTGTATCCATTTTCAAACTGACTTTCAAATAGCATCATGTGACCGTAGAAATTCAAGTATTGCAATTTCTTCGGCATTCTGTCCTGTAATCAACTCGCACAGACACGTTGACGTGCAAGTAAAGTAACTGCGCCGCAGTATGCCTTCGTAGATGTGCACGTAAACAGGTATATGTGTATCTATCTGAGGGAAAGTCGGAACAGCAAGACGAAGGAAGGAGGGTGGAAAGGGTGGGCGTCTCAGAAAACGGGGCCGGAGAATCTGGAGGACCTCCAATCCAGTTTTCCCTGTCGACGATGAAATGGGGCGCCCCATAAGACGAGGGTGAGACACCAGGAAACGTCACGAAACGCTGAGCAGGGCGAGGCGAACGAGACAAAGGCGACCTAGCTGCGCTTCGAGCGATTAGTCACAAGTTTTCCGCATAATTAAGCAGCTGCGCGGTTCTTCAAAATCAATTAATATCGCTGTTGCGTACCGACATATTCAAAGTCCGGCATTTTTATTTCGTCGGTCTCTTCCGGTCGCACATTTATTAGGTCGAGTCATAAGTAACTTCCGTTTTTTTATCAGACATTTATTTTGCTTTCATTGAATAACAAAATTATATTCATTTATTATGTATTCGCCACTATTATGTACGACCTTCTCTCATATTCCTGACAGTTTATCAATTCCTTCCTTGTAAAATGTGGTTGGTTTGGACTAAAAGAAATTTTCGATAGCCTGACTTCCCTAATTTCTTCAGGTGGCGGTTAACAGTTGATTGTGAGGTATTCGATGGTTCGTCTTTTAACATATTGAACGGCACGGAGGTCATATGTGACCGGAGTGCATCAAATACTTATAATTGTAAAGTTGAATGAAAATTCACTAATTGGAGAATGCTTTGAAATAAAATCTGCACTATTGACAAATTAAAAGCTTTTATTAAATCAAAATTCAAAAATGAATTTTTATCAAATCTGTTGTCTACCGGTGCATTGTATTGAAGCATTTTGAACAAAAGTGTAGGTCGTCAATGCAATCGTGGCAGTATTTAGTGACATTTTTGGTCTGATTTTTTGCTCTTTGTGTTCCGAAGCAGAGTCCTAGATATTCTTAAATTAAATACAAGAATCCGACGCATTCGATCTAAAAGCTCTCTCTTCCTCGCTTTTGAAGCATCTGAAGTAAACCTCTGTAATTTCACAGTTATTATCAAAACAAAGCGTAAATATAATATAATATTAACGATGATACAGTAAATTCCTAAATTTACCCTCCAGATAGGTGGTTCAGACAGCAGTAGTAGCGAAATTTATAATAGGACTATTTGTCCTGCGTTCGACGTATATACACGTCATTGCTTGATTTTAATTCCGCATCTTTTGAGGGATTCCTAAAATTAAATTCCGCGCTTAACTGGTTAACTAACTCCGTACTGTAACTGTGTATGCGCATCAAACTCTATCGTAGCGAAAAGGTTAAGATATCTTCGGGCTAATACAGGTAAAAGCAGTAAAAAAAATGCGAAACCTCTGTCGCATTTAATATTTATAAAGTTGTCGGTCGATCAACTGGGAAGTGAAGTCCAATAACTGCGGGAATATCCTTCCATAACATTCTTGGACGGAAAACACGTTACATATTATTTGTGCGCGAGGAAATATTTGAGACTGTCTTGTATATTTGTATATTCGAATGGAAAACGCCAATTGAATGATGACAAACAACTTGTCATTGTGATATGTGTTCATAAAAAGCCATAATGCACATTGGTGATTGTTTTGAACAGTATCACACCTTAGAAAACTATAAATTATTCGATTTCAATTTTCTTTCATAACATTATAATATCTTGTATACTTTTATAAATCAATAAAGCTTTATGCAAAATATAATTTGACCAGAGAAATTATTTTCAAAACCCCTTGCAGTCCCCCAAATTTTCGCCACTTCATTGGAGCCGGTCCACGTTATGTCCGCTGCCATTTAAGGAGAAAATCTTAAACAGATTGTTACAAACATACTCCTGCATACTCTTTGACGCATTCATAATCTCCGCCTGGATAATGCGGGAATACAGTTTACATATATAAGTAGCATTGGAGAAAGACTGGACCATGTTTGGCTGCCATATGCAAAGGTGATATTGCATCCGACTAAAATGAAATGCAGAAAACATGCAGAAAAAGTTATAAATAATAATGGAAGTTATATTGTGAATCGAATATTAATAAGCATCGTGAGAATGATTTTTTGTTACTTACAAAACGTATAGAACTTTCCTTATGATATATTCATATTGTAATATTATATAAATAAACTTCGTTATAAATATAATTTAATGTAGATTATTGCACTACTATAATTCATACTGTTTACAAAATACCAGAGTGATATTGTTTCCAGTGTCAATAATAACCCATTTTCTGGTGCAATTAACCTTTTAGGTACGACACGCCACTATAATGACTTTCGCGGATATCATCTTTCACGTTCGCTGCAGCAAATATATCGTTGATCAGCCGTTTAGACTAACCAAAAGACATTCTCAATCGTATTGTAAATCCATAAAATTTAAAAAAGCTAGCTAAAGTTACGAAATTGTAACATATGTTGAAAAAACGATATAAGACGAAGATCAAACTATGAGTGTGAAGATTGTGACGTGGATCTATGTGTCGTACCACGTTCCAAAATATATAACACCCAATTGCATTATTAATTATTAAAGTGAATTGTTAAAGTTAGCGTACGTGCAATATATTTTTAAGAAAAATTAAAAGTGTAAAAAAAGGCATATGAAAACGATCAGTTAATTGAAACGATGAGTAAGTGAATTACTATAATGAATCACTATAGTGGCGCGTCGGTCAAAAAGATGACGTCCGTTAAAGCCACTACAGTGGCGTATCATTCTTAATCCTTTCTAGACGGATTTTTTTTTAAGAAAATGAAAGAGGTAGGTTACATTTCTAATACTTCAGATGAAGAATTTATTCATTACAATAGGGTAAAAGAAAAAAATGATTTTTTTACATCAGTGCTAAGTAAATATACTATATGTCCCACTCGGCCTGCGTACTGGTGCATATATGTCCTATTATCTTATAAAGATTATGACAAAATTTATTCTCAATTTATACACATGTAATGTACTATATGTAATAGCAAAAAAAGTAATACGAAGCAGCGTTTGGAACCTATAAGACTGCTGGGGCATCTTTATCTTGGTTTGAAAGTCGAATGGGATATATATGTTCCGCCGCTTTTTGTAAATAAAGAGCTAAATAATTTGAATTGGCTGAATAGGCAACTTGTATTGACATAAAAATATTCAAAAGACAGCTATTAAAATACAAACGAAAAAACTTACTGGCTCATTTTATCTATATACCGTAATGACTTTTTGAAAACTACCTACAAATGATATTATCGCGCTGATATTTTACAATTAACAGACTTTTTGACGGCAAGATATTGTGGCATTGGATTTTAAGGAATGCCACAATAAAGGTCCATTCACAATGAAGCAATGTGCAAGAAATGTTAGTAGATTGATAGTAAGAATCTACGATTAAACTTGACTGGCACATATGTGTTCCAACAGTCTCGAAAGGGTTAAAAGCAAACTTCAACCAACAAAGCGGCATTTTCATAAAACTTAAAACTACAAAACGGTTGAAATAAACTGAGCGAAATATTATTTCACGTTACTTTAAATTGAGATTCTGTTAAATGTACGAACGGCATCCCTCAGAATTGTTCTTATCACAGAATTCTTAGATAGAATTTCTTCGTACCTCTTATGACGCATTTCAATATTTCTTCCTACAGTAGTCGCGATTGGCATAACATTATTTATTCCGCATTTGGCCTTGGAAGAGAAGGTTAACACGATTACGCAGATGAGCAGAGAATTATGCACAGCACCGTTTATTGCAGGTTGCCGCTTTGTGTCAGAATTTCTACTCGAGGGGAAGAGATAACAGTCTCTCAAAGCCGTAATCGTCTCGAGTAGAGTATCAGAATAATGAGGAAAATACGCAAAATGCGGCTAAAGTGGGAACACAGGAAAAACCAGTCTTCGACGTATAAAAGCCGAACATGCCGTGAAAAAAGAGAGTCGCGATTTAGCGGAAGTATCGAACGTCATCAATATGAAGCGAGCTACAATTTTTCTTTTTCTCCTCCTTGTGATTGTTGTTAGTGGTAAGTTTTTGCAATACCACGTGAAACATTAAATATCGCAGTTTTGTACCGAATGAAAGTGACACGACTAAAAAATGCCAATATCATTCACGTATAAAATAAAATAAAATTAAACGTGTAACATTAAAAATAACCAATGCTGAATGAAAATCGTAAGACTACAAATATCAATTTGAATAGATGTATCGTACAAAATATAATTAACTAAGTATCGTGGGAAACAAATGTTTAACGCGGAAAGAAAATAGCAAGACTTATGCATATTAATGAAACGTAATAAACTATGTGTAAAAGTTCGAATTTAATCAAATTTTGTGCAATTAACTTTTGGTTAATGTTAAGGAGGCACATACACCTATAGTTGTTCAAAATAGACGTTCTTTACGATTTCTTTGTGGGAAAAGTAACACGCGTAATTAGTCCTACTTTTCTTTATTTTAAAGTATATTATTAGAATATGTATCAGAATAAATTTGAAATAAAAATTTTTTAAAATGGTGGAGATATTGTCCTCGGCGTAAGACGATGTTGAAAAAAGCTGTTCCGCGGTACCAGATGCAGCTCATACAGGATTTATCGGAAACAGACCAGACTAGAATTTTCTTAAACTAGATAAAATTATCTAGTCTTCATCGTGGCCGATTTTAAAAATATTGATTTTTGTGAAAATGGCGGACGTTTAAGTAAAAAGAAGCAATGTTTTAGGGTAGAAATTGGTTTTTTCGGGCTATAAAAAAAAGTAAGGCCTTTAAAAACAATCTGCCACGACGAAGACTGCCTTTTTTCGTTTAGACGAAGTCCTCCAAATTTGAAGTAAATCGGTGTAGCCGTTTCCGAGATATGTCTGGTACGCGTTTTGAAAACACGGTTTCGAGAAAAACGCGTTTAAAGTTCGATATTCGGTTAAAACGTAGATACATTTTTTTTTTAAATTTACACAGAGTCATTCCCAGATGTAGCGGCATCAAAAGCTTCGATCCTAACTTTCCGGCGTAATATTTTTGCACATTTTGTCACTTCCTGTGCCCGAAGCTCGGCAAAGTAGACCCGGCGGTCGTCCTCAACGGCCGCGTATTCATGGACATACGGTCCCGCAGAAATTTTCATTGCGTGCATTATTGTCAGTAATCGGATCCATTAGCCCACAAAATTGTCTTGCTCCATTTAAACCAATACCCAATAAACGTATAGCGAATATGAAGCGTCTGTTAATTTCATATGCTGGTCCAATAAATGGACATGATGGAATTAAAATTGGGTTGCAAGATGGACACACAATAAAAATGGACACACAAAATTTCTGTTTTAAACTCTACAATAGAGTTACATACTTTGCACTTCACATGCTCAGAAATTGCTGAGACACAGTGATAAAATTTAAAATGTGATATCCGATGCTTCGTTCTTCAGGAACATATACGTCAATTGCTGTTTTTAATTTTCTCGACAAAGCGCTGATATTCGCTGTCTCTTTTTCTGTTTCGTGTTTGTTGAGAAGACGCGATCTCTTTCTTTTCGTATTTTTTTTTTAAAACTGCCTGACCGATGAGCTTCTCTGGAACCCTTTTTCCTCTCCATTTTTATCAAAAAATTATTTTGTACAAGAATTTTCTTACGTTGCCGCGCTTATAATCAAATCGAAACGAACCTTTGAATTAACGGACAGCTACTAACGAAAGAAATGTGACTACTCCGGCACACTGTTCATCTTTAGTTCGAATTACTCATACCTAGCGTCGAACGGCGTTCGAACGCGCTTGGACCTGTCTCGCTTCAAATGCTATACCTCCGACAATTTTCAAGGAATCACTTTGAAAGTTGCAGGAGCTATTCTCAAGACCATATACTTTTTGAGTATACAAAAAACGAAAAATGCATTTTTTCAAAATTTCTACGTGTATGTGCCCCCTTAATTAAGTATGTTACCGTAATATTAATATTAAATTACGTTAATGTTAAAGCTGTTTTATTGGATACAGGTTCATCACGAAGGCGACGCGTGTGTCCACGAACTCAGACCTTCAAGTTTTGTGGTACTGCTTGTGAACCAAGTTGTTCCACACGTCATCCGCGTTGTAAAGAGGTATATACTTCATTTTTTTCATATTTGCTCCTTCTGACGTACAGCACAAATACGGCAAAATGAAAAAAAAATTGTCTTTCGCTATGTTCTAAGCGCATTCGTTCATAATTAGATCAATAATTATTTTTAATGACTAATGGTACAAAATTTGTTACTAACATTAGTATCTTAGAATTTTACTATTTTTCTGTGATTATTAGTTATTGTAATAATATGAACACTGGCATAATGATTAAGTCGACTTATTATATAGTTGATGCGATATATGCAGTTACTCACATTAATATTCGGGTGCTGTTGAAAACAGAATAATTTTCCTGAAACTAAACACTTCAACTTAATTTTTTCTGAGGCGGTGTAAGGCTGTAATGCATAGAATTTTCGAAAATAAATGTAATGGTAGATTTTCATACCGTTTTTTACCTGTTACATACATGCTGAAAATTTAATAGAAATTGATTAATACCGAAAAAAGAAATAGGCTCTGAAACATGTAAAAATCATTACCCCGTGCATGTACAGGAAGACAATTGCTAAAATCTGTGACTTTCATTCATTTTCGTTGTTTGAACTGAGAGAAAGTTTAATTGAATTCGATGAAATTCTCAGCACGTATCTAATGTACCTAATTCTCCAAAATCTATAAATCATGTTATAATAATAGGCCGAAATAAAAAAATGTGTACAAAATTAATTTCACTATTTTTTCGAAACTTGTATAATTTAGAATTTTTTTAGTTTTTTTTTTTAACGTGCCACCTAATAAACGCACCATTCTAATGTCTCAATACAATTTAAATCATATTGTCCAATTTCGAAAAAAGCGGATTTGTTTCAATAAATATCCGAATGCTAATGTGAATAACTGCAGCGTTGTTTTGTTACTTAGGGCAGTTTCATAAATATACATGTTAATCTTCTAGAGTTGCTTTATTGGTTGCCAATGCAAAACTGGATATGTCAGAAACGCACAGCATCGATGCGTACTACCTTCAAAGTGTTAATTCCTCGCATTTGGGACGCGTAAAATGTACTCTGTATTATTTATCCAAGTGATTACAAATAGATACTCTGTATATTAACTATCATGTACCATAATATTCCTATATGGTGATAGCGCTACTTAAATCCAATTTCTTTGCAACGTATTTTACAGTATTATAATTCGAATAAAAAAACTTGAGAGCTGGACCGCTCAGAGATTGGGTAACATAATCAACCACATGTTAAACAAGCGTACGCTTGGCAAAAAGTATGTTTGGCAAAACTTTTCCAAGAAAATATCACGAAGCCCGGAAAAAAACACGGAAAAGTGCCAAGATTAACAATGTGAGATGCATTCTGACTAAATCCCATATGTCCACTGTAAAGTTGGATAAAAGAAGAATTGCGCTGTCCATCGCAGGGTCTTTCTTGCCTGCCAATAGCAGACCTATTTTATGACTCTCCCACAGACGAGGGTAGCATGGTTGAAAATCACAAAGGAAATGCGTTGCTAGGAATTGGTCCTCACGGTTTATAAAAATGCATTCAATTTTGGACAGTAGAGTTGAGAAGTTCGGTTAAAGCTTGAAATGGCTGAGGATTTGGAGCTTTCGTAAATGGGGGCTGTCCTGACAACCGTATGTATGGTTTAGCTGTTTTATACCAATAAAGTCTGTTTATGTATTTTCACATCACTTTCTATTTGGATTTATTACATTCATTTTATTTTAATACAGCCCCCCTTCCCTACCATTTACAGCAGAGATAGCGGATACAACCTAAAGTTAATGTGGTGTAAACTTGTTCCATCTTTTAACTGATCAAGTGAACAATTATCCCTTAACGCTCCGACTTTTAATTGTGAATATCAACGGACAACTCCAATTTATTCTCATCACATTCCGACTTGCAAGTTTTTAAGTGCCAGAATTTAAATGCTACAATGACGTGTAGATCATAATATTAAAGTCCATTAAAACAATCTTTATTCATCTCAGGACAGACATAATATTGATTACAATATTTATATTGATTATGATTGGGTTGCAAATCAGGTGTGTTTTCACAAGTCTTACAGTAGAAAGCTGTTTGTTTTTTTACCTCTTTACTTGCTTTTGGTAAACTTTTCCTTTTCCTGTTCGGCAACTGATTTATTATATGGAGTTTCCCATTTAAACGCTGTTGCTTATCTGTTCCGGAAAGCCTGCTATTCACATAATTCATTTTTCTTCTCGGCATAATTAAAAAATAATAGGTCTACCGGAAAGTCCTGTCCGTTTCAATGACAACAGTTTTCGACACGTAAGCACATGTTTATTTGGCGCATGCTCGGCCATCTATTTGTATCGCTTAACCCTTTCGCGCCGAGCGCCGCATATATGCGGCATCCACTCGACGACCAAGTAGTACGAGCGCCGCATATACGCGGCATCCACGCCACGACTTCTGGGTACGAACGAAATAATCTGTACAAGTGTCATCTATAGCCGATGGCAACATTTTTCGTTATCGGCAGAGCATTTTCCGTTCATTTTATTGACATACTGGATTAATAATTTCTTAAAACTTTTGAGACTTTCCGATGTATTCGGCACAGTTCCGATTTAAGACTTAGAACAACATATATACAGAAACCACGCGCACTGTGCATATTTCCGGCGCGAGTTTCCGTTCAGTGACAGTATTTCGGCGGACGGGGCTGCCGTAGTGAAAAGGTTCATGTATACATACTGACGTAGCAAATTAACGAAAACAAAGTTGATTCACATTAGTCTCAAGTGTGAACCAATAGTGTACCCATGGCTACTGATAAAGTGGATTTACGCCACTGTAATTTATACGAATTTCAACAAGGCAGAAATGCAACCGAAACATGTAGAAATTTATTGAAAGTGTTTGGTGATGGTAGAGTTTCTGATAGGACATGCAGAAGATGGTTCGAAAAATTTGAAATAGGTGCTTTCGACGTTTTTGGTAAGCCACGTTCTGGGCGACCAGGTTTGATCGACGATGATGTTGTTAAGACCATCTTGGAGCAAGATCTTTTTCTGACAACATCGGAGATCGCAGAAAGGCTTAATTCAGCTCAGCAAATCATTTCGGACCATATTCGGAAGATAAGATTGGTGTGGAAATATTCAAGGTAGGTGCTACATGAATTAAGCCAGAAGAATTTGGCTGATCGAGTCGTCATATGCACATCCGGATGATAATTGGGGATGAAAAGTGGATTACCTACGAAAACATCGTAAAGGAAAAGGCATATTGTGAACCCCTTATTAAATTTCAACACGTATGAAAATGTTCACTCCAAACATATATGGTTACCTTTGTTTATCACTAAATTTCTATATGCGCTCATCGAAATGTATTGCAAGAATAATTTCGTCATTTCAGTAGTATATATTGAAAATTGGTTATTACGTAAAAACCGCGAAATATGGTATCTTATGGGGATTTTCACTCTGAAGAAAGTTACGTATTGCCCGTTGCTAAATTTAGAAAATTTTAATCGAATATATGTGATATATTATATACGAAGTTTATATACTTAGTATTACATATGTAAGTCCGTTTAGAGTGAAAATCACCATAAGATACCATTATTCGCAGTTTTTACGTAATAACCAATTTTCAATATATACTACTGAAATGACGAAATCACTGTTGCAGTACATTTTGATAAGTGCATATGTAGAAATTTAATGGTAAACAAAGGTAGCAATGTGTGTGTTTCAAGTGAACACTTTCATATGTGTTGAAATTTAAGATAACATTTCCGGACAGAATTTTCCGGTAGACCATACATTTATTTATTAAAGACGTTGACTGTCAAGCGTAATCTGCTCATTTATCCCAGGCACTAGAGCGGAATTACACATTTAGAACCAGATCGTGTAAGATATTATGTGACATAAGTAAGTTAGGCTTAGAAGAAGGACATATGAGGTGTACGTGCTGTTATGCCATGATCAAGAAATCTCAACTATTTCGAGAACGACCTGACTTCTCACCCCTCTGACGCTGGACTAAGTATAGTTTAATTAAATATAGGCTTGAAAAAAACTGTTTATTAACACGTTGACTGCCAAGCGTATTTTGCTATGTTACAACTACGATGCGATGAAATACTGCAGAGTATGATTAAGTAGTGCAAAATGAAGGTAACGCAGAGTTGTTGGAAGCCAAAGTATTGAAGCACTGTTCCAATATCAATTGCTTTTACAAGATTGCAAATAGGCTTCATTGCGAATTTTTTGCATTTTTAGTCAATTCTTTTGCGCCGGTTACCGGTGACCACCCGTCGACCACGGTGGTAGTGAACGTGTTAAAATGTATCCTAAATTAGCCTAAATATAAATGCCAATCCACAAGAAATACCTCCAGCGACACCATAACATGCTGTAAAACTACCTCTACAATTGTCATAAAATGTCGAAAATCCGCCTCAACGACGAACTTAACTATCCGAACGCATTCCTAAGGTCCTCTATGCACCGAGCAACCGTCCGAAACCTACCAGCGCAGCTCTTTTATTGTGACACCGAACAGCGCCGGCCGTGATTTTCGAGGTATAGACCTATTAATTGCTGAACATTGTTCGATCCAAGCAATTATCGACATTCGGGCGTCGTTCCGTTGTGTGACCGAGGGTGTCCGCGGTGCGAAGCTCCATCCATGGGCACCGTCCGGGAAATTTCGGGGCTTACCAAGCACGGCAGGCTCGTCCACTTTGTCAGCGTAAGCCCGACGATCAATTTGGCCGATTTCCGAATCCGCGTTTGCTTTTACCCTAAATGCCATTTCGCCGTCGGCGAGATTGCACAAGTGAATCAGAGCGGATCTCTCTTCTTCCCCATCCGAGTGATCACTACCCGCGTCTGTTCTTCCCTCTTTTTGTCGGACACTTTTTTTACCGCTTTCTCTTTGCGCGCGGGCGAGCGAAATCGAATGGTCGGCGGACGAACGTAATTTATTATTGGCCACTTAAGGATAAGTTTCCGAGACGGCCGCACGCCGGCCACCACCGTTTCCTTTTTATTGTCGCAAGGAAAGTGGATCGTATTTCCGTGCGTCTGCTCGCCTTTCACGAAGCATTGAGACGCCTGTAATGGGATAAATAGCGATCGCGTCGTTATATTCGAGGCGTTTGATGTTGGCGTCGGTCAACTGTGCTACGGTTTCAGTCATAGCGTATTCGAGCGAATTCTTTTGGAATATTGTCCCTGTTATTCTAACGCCAATGGGCTAAAAAGTGATGTTCTAATGTATTTGTGTAGAATCAGTCATTTAACATGAAATTTTTTATGGAACGTGCATTGCTTACTACGGAAAGGAAATTACTTGACAGAAATTGAACAGTGCTAATAGTACAAGTACCGTATTAGCCCGAATATAACGCGACCCCGAATTTAACGCCACTCCGAAATTTTCATAAAGATATTTAGAAAAAAATTATTTACGACCGGCCGCCGTATGGCGTTCTCAGTCACTCGATTTTTTACATACTTGAAAATGGTATCAACTTTGGTAATGGTATCAATATCGAATTTGTATAAAATTTTGCGTGAAAAACGGATTTAACGGTCTGCAGAGCCTGGAAACGTTGGAGAAGTGTTTCGACAACGATGCTCTTTCGAGATCAAACGTTTTTGGTGGCACGAACGCTTCCGAAGAAACCACGTTGTTTTCGGTCGAAAAAGAAAGTGATGCTCACGGTTTTCATGCATTACAACGGTGTTGTGCATCATGAATTCTTGCCAGAGCAACAGACAGTCAACAAAATGTATTATTTGGGCGTTATGAGACTTTTGCCAGAAGCAATTCGCCAAAACAGATCGAATTTGTGGGTAAAGAACTCGTGGATTTTGCACCACGATAACGCACCGTCGCACAATGCGATCCTTATTCGCGAGTTTTTGACCAAATGTAATACGAATACTATTCACCAGCCTCCGAATTCACCTGATTTAGCTCGCTGCAACTTTTTTCTGCTTAACCGACTTAAAAAAACAGCTTCGCGGAACGCGTTACAGCACTCGGAAGGATCTTATGGAAAAATCGAAGACGGCTCTGATGGACATACCAAAAATTGAATACCACCGATGTTTCGATGATTGGATCAAGCGCTGATATAAGTGTGTTACAGTCGATGGGGAGTACTTTGAAGGGGACGATATCAATTATAATGGATAAACTTGTATTTTCGATTTTATGAATAAAGTCCTAAAACTTTTTGATCAAGGTGGTATACCTATAACGATCTTCAGATATTCGTTCATGAATGCAGAACGGTCAATCAGTGTATACCGGTCAATGACTGCCTACTTTACCCTATAATCCGCTTGCAAATTATAGACAACTATGTTTACTGCCGTCAGAAATCGCCAGTGACAAAGATGGACCGCAAAGAAGTTAGCCACGATGGACATTTCCTAAACATTTTCTGAACACTTCCTGAAGAATGCAATCTGCTTTTTAATTTCATCACACTGTACAATCAATTCCACACCGGACAACGATTTCGATAAACGTGATGAATCTGATTTTGTGAACGGCGATAACGAATACTCAATGTATGCATACCGTTGTGTCAATTTGTTTTGCAATTCGACTGGCCATATCGACAGACCGTGGATCAGTGCGTGGCTGTACGATTGGCTGCATAATGCGCCTTGACCTACAGAGAACTTCCGTTATCTTATCGACTCCGAAGTCTGCGGCAGAAGTTTCTCAATAAGCTCAGCCGATTTCTGCTGCGTAAAAATATGTTTTCAGGGAAACCCGCTTTGTCGCGTTTAAAGTATACGTGTCGACGTAAAAAGTGGAACGGACGAATGTGTGGGCCCAAAAATAATCGGCGCCCACGGCGTTTCAAGAAAATCGTGGGTGCTATACGTGATCCTCTGAAAATAAACCGTCATTAGCTGTTACGTAAGGAGTTTGTATTATGCGGTTGAACGGTTGTATTATGCCGCTTCTTCCTGTTTGCATAAGTCCGCACAGCATCCCGGCAACTGGTTAGTCCACATGTAAGATGAATGGAAGATGAAAAAGTTGACAAATTGATTTTTTTCGTGGAACGTGTGTGTTGATTGCGACATAGACGGTTTCATGGGCGACTAGTATATGTATAATACGCTATCGAAATTGAATTAAGACAATTTTAGAAGATAAGCTATGAGCGTATCGTAGACATTATTGCGTAATGGTTATTTATTTTCCAGTTTTTATTTATTTGTCTGTATGACTCAATTGCGAAATGGATGATTTTTTGTGCGACTAGAATTTGTAGAATAGAAAATGTAGTGACGAAATTGAAATAAGAACATTTTAAAAGATAAGCTATGAGTACATCGTAGACATTATTGAGATTACTCTTTCATTTATGCAAAAAATAGCCATAATTTATTTTGCACATTTAATGTTTCTAATGATTATGTATTATTTAGTTTTTGTTTGTTTATCTCTATACTTAGATAGTGAAATTTAAGTTTTTTTGTGCGAGTAGAATTTGTGTGATATGGTAATGAAGTTCAAAAAGAAAATTATAGAAGATACACTATGAGCGTATCGTAGAAATTATTGAGATTGTTGTTTAATTTACGCAGAATATACAGATACATACAAAGAAACCATATAATAAATAACCGTAAAACAAATAAATTGTGTAAAATAAATTGTCGCTACAGATCGGCCAAAAATTAATTATTTGTTAAATGTGTTTATTACGCACCACTTATTAAGTCCATGTTTCGATACCTCAATCATGTCATCATTAGGAAATATTTGTTTTGAGTCGTTTTGTTAAGTTGAAAATAAAACGAAAACAATAAATTTTGTTCGAATAAAAAACAATTTTTTTTTTTAACTAAAAACCGTGAAGTTTATACATGTTATATTTCAAGTAAAGACTAATATAAATCAGTTTGTTTTTCCACTCTCTGCCCCGACCAAAATTATATTATTTAAAAAAAAAAACATGCTTGAAACGAACCTAGATCAATGTAATAAATACGATAATTACCACTGCAAGTTGCTTATTAGATTATTATATTATAATAATATTTGTTACATTTATCTAGGTTGGCTTCAAGAAGTTTGTTTGTACTATCATTTACATTGAGGTACAAAATAGAAAAAGAACCTGAATTTTATTAGTCTTTCCTTGTAACATAACTTATAACATTCACCGTTTGACTAAAAAAATTAATAGGCAGTGTATAATAAGCGCACTTAACAATTCATTAATATTTTAACCGAAGTATAGCCAAATTTCAATTACTTAACCAATGCGCGGTGATCATTGTCATATTTATTGCACTACATATTACTTATTACATTATTATATCATAATAATATTTGCCACATTATCTAGGTTGGCTTCAAGGAGTTTGTTTGTATTATCATTCACATTGAGGTACAAAATAGAAAAAGAAAGTGAATTTCATTAGTATTTCCTTATAACATTTACCGTTTCAATAAAAAAAATTAATCGACGGCGTGTAATAAGCGCACTAAACAATTCATTATTATTTGAACCGAAGTATAGCTAAATTTCAATTATCTAGCCAATGCACAGCGATCATTATCATATATATTGCATTACACAGACTAACGTTCGACAAACAAAAAGCAAGTAATGCACGCAATCAAAAATTCATGGCACGACTTCCAATAACAAAACTTACAATCATAAAATCGCTTAGTAATATAACGTGGGTCCTTGATTGGCGGTACTACGAATAAATCAGTTTTGACAGTTGAAATAATCACGACGAACCGGATAAACCCATAGCACGTCAGCAATTATCGACCTCTCGGAAACGTGGAGTGCAAACACGAGGACTTGGCACGTGATTCTACGAACCGGTGATGTCATTCAAAACATAACAAAACCTTGTCAGAGGAAAAAACTTTCCGGGTTCAGAATGATTCGGAGAGTTTCAAGATTGAAAGTTCTAAATAATCCGAACGACTTCCGATTTCTTATTTGCTTCAAAGTGTCGAATCAATTGCACTCATGAAATTCTGAATTCAACATAAATGAGAGAAAAACGGTTCAGTTACAAACATTTACTATACCCTTTAAATTCGTTCAACTTTTTTGTTACATGAAATAACGAAACTGGATTCCTTCTACCTTGACACATTCAGTTTGCAATCTTCCGTCATATCATAAACACACTCTTTGAAACAAACGTTTATGTGCATTAGTAAAATGTTTTACAGCGACGGTTTTCTCTATCATAACATTCCGAAACTGTGTATTGTTTCAAAACAACTGTTTGTGTGAATGTTATAATAAATAAAATAGAAGCAGTTTTTTGATACTTTTACTGCTATTTTATGTTAGTGAAAATATTGCCATCGTGTTCGGAACGGAAGAGCACCGAAATTAGCAATATGAACACAATTTCGATCCTGAAGAATGAACCCATTGACGTTTCGAAACGTGTCGAGTAAAGAATCATTATAATGAAACCAAACCACCAGTTTTAAAAAAAGGACTTGTATTTCATTTAACATTCCGAAGCTGTGGATCTTTCTTACACGGTATTAGTTTTAATTATTCTGCAACCTTTGTTGCAATTAAACTTCTTGAATGCCAACTATGGTAGAATTTAGTTTATTCGTGAATTTGATTTAGTTTATACGTGTTTTGAATCCCCAGGGCCTCTTTTTTATGATTAATATTTCACAGGTAGAAAACTTCTTCAGAACATACATTTCTGTTATTAGATTGTGTTACAATTTAATTATGTAGTAACTTAATAACATAATTTAATAATATATTATATAATATAATATAATACATAATTTAATACACGTATATACGTTATTATGACATTATAACAAAACCGAATAAGGGAATGGCATCTTCCGTAAAACCCTTACACAAGATGAAATTCTCTATAAGTTCTTCGTAAACATAAAATTGCGGCTGGTTTAGGTAATGCTACACTTTCGATGTTTAAAACATCAACGTTTTCAGTTAATTCGTCCAATAGATCTCCGTACTTCTTAGCGTATTTCAGCCTAAAATGACGTCCAACTTAACTCATTAACTAGTTAAGTAACATCATATCACGGTACTGAAGAGAATAAGCAAAACTAGATCTATGTAGAGTTAGCGTAACACGAGTTTGTATATGTTCTCGAAAATTGTTGAAATAGATACAAAATGATGACTTGTTCAAACAATTTACAGATTTGATAAGGAAAAAAAAAACAAAAAATCGACAGAAATACAAGGGAAATTAATATAATCATGAATGCTCCAAATTGTGTTTATACTTTGATGGAAACTTAATTTATTTGTAGTTTCTTACCGAAATTTAAATGTGCACAGAAATGTAAGAGTAATAAGTGTTCATATAGTTTTATTTTCAGGTATCGACACAAGAGTTTCCGATCTATACCGACCACATTATTGTTTCCTAACTATGAATAGTTAACTAACTAACTATAGAAACTAATATCTTATAAATCTTTCGTAAGCAGAATTCTAAATTATGTGTAATTAAAATCATTGGTGAAGAATGGGCCCCAAATATGCGGAAACTATGATAGAAGAAACAAAGTTTATTATTATTAACCTTTTCGTTACTATATATACGATGAGCGACTATAAGTTGTCTTTTTTTGTTAAAGTTTTTCAAATGTTCTTTTCCTCAAAAATTCGTTATCGATACATTTTTAAGCATAAACATAAAGCCAAATTGTGAAGAAGACCTCCGTAGCGAAAGAATTAATTTGTTCGAACTCTCTTTTGCACTGTATTTATTATAAAGTTTCCGAGAATATTTATAATCTTGTTGCTTAAAAAAAGTGGTTAATTAACTACAATTGCACAAGTTTGTTTGATAAAACACTATATATGACCCGTCAAAACAACACATAACAATTATATATAGTATACATACATAAAATACTTGCATTTAGTATGTGATTAAACAGTATATATAACACATCATATCATCACATAACATATCGAGTGTTGAATACACCAAATCATGAATTAATTCAACCAAGTAAAATGAGGTTTTGATAACCTCTATAATTACGCAAACGCGGGTTAAAATTAACTGAAAAGAAATCATAAATTTTGTTCAACACTCTCTACTCGCCAATACATTTTCCTCTTCCTATCTTCTAACTTTCCATCTGCGTCATTCGACTCCATCAAACGACTTACTTATCGTTCACAACAGATCCAAACGACCTACTTATTGTTTGTAACAGTCCAATTAATACAGAAAGAAACCGTACATTGGGTGTGCCTCGCGCGATATTTTCCGGAACCCAAAAGAAACAAACTGGCCAACGACGTTACGAGGTGCGATATATCATCTCACTCGAATGTATCGATGACAACTGAACTCAAGGTCCAAGCATTGTCCACCAACGAAACGTTCGTCCACATTCATTTACATACATTAATATTTGGAAACTCATTAAAGCAGAATGACATTTTTAAAACTGAGCAGAGCGATTTAACTTTTTCAGACGTTAGAAAAGTCTGCTTACCGGATTATATACAGTAGGTCTTGGAAGAAAGTACAATTTTTCTTGTGCGCTTGTAATGAATATTTACATAATAGATTTTGTATTAAAATAGGTAAAGGAGTTAACAGTTCTATCTGTTAGGAAGGATGAAGAATAATGAAAATCACAGATTTTCGGCTATTATAACTGTAATAGATTTAAAGAATTTGACATCTTTCAACGCCGACGATATTTTCAGAGCGTATGTAAGTAACCTATCTAGAAAACGTGTTACTTGAAGTGTAATCGAAGGCTTAAATAAAAAGTTTTTAAAAAAATAGAAAAAAACAACCTTTACGATTTTTTTTTCTATAACTCCATCAATTGCATTTTTCCAAGAAATTTAACGGGTCATCTAGCAAACGTACTGTTTCAACGTCTCCAAAAAATTCAAGTCTTATCCAATTGTAGAAAAGTTGTTCTCGTTTAACACTAAACCTACCAAAACTTTTTGTTACCTATTCCTACCACACTCGGTCAAAATGACCGGTGATTAAAAAGTTATCGTTTTTATGATTGAATCTAGATAATGGTTAATTTATTACTGAATGTATATAAAATGAAGGACCTTTCATTATATTTCGACCCAAATTTATTTCTATATAATTATAATTATAAACTTAAGAAACCAAAACTTCTTTCCCCTCATATAAGATATTTCTCAAAGATTTATTTTTCAATGTGTCTAATTAATAAACCAAACTTAAGATTATGCATATGGAAAATTATTTGCGAGAAAAAAATATGAATATATAAAATGAAGAACTTTCATAATAATTTGTACCGAAACTTCTTTTTTCTCATATAACATATTTTTGAAAGATTAGTTTTCAGTGTGTCTAGTTAATAAACCAAACTTAACATTATGCACATGTAAAATTATTTATGAAAAAAATAAAATTAAAGTTTTATTTATGTAGATATATATCATATTGGGCTTCACTGCATTTTTTACGAATTATTTTGGTCTCAGATGAACATTTGCCACAAACATATTTTTCGCATCTCGAACAGATTTTCGTAGTTTTGCAACCTTTACAATATTTTGCTTGACAAGTTTTTCGTACGATCGGGACAAAGGATCGTGGAGATTTAGTCGTATGAAATTCGGGAGAATCAACTGGAAACTTTTTTTCAAATATATTACTATTACTATTACGTGCTTATCAGTGCACGTGATCCATTCCATTTCCACTAAAAATAAATCCCTACAAATTTAAAACAGTAATTAAAATATTTTCTCGACCGGTCAAATGGACCGACCACGGTAAATAGGATAAACTACAAATATTTCTTGTTAAAAGAAAAACTAGCTGCAAATACTGAAGAATATATTGTATGCATTTTTTAAGAAAAGTCGTAAAGTTTAATAGCGATATGACAACGTTTTGATAACGTCAAATGGACCGACCACGGTAAGTAGGACAGACTACAAATATTTCTTAGAAAAAATAAAAATAAAGCTAAATGTAAATACTAAAGAATATATTGTATGCACACTTGAAGAAAAGCCATAAAATTTGGTAGCGATATGATAACGTTATGATAACGTCAAATGGACCAACCACGGTAAGTAGGACAGACTACAAATACTTCGTAGAAAAGAAAGAAAAAAAACTAGAAGTAAATACTGAAGAGTATATTGTATGCATATTTTAAGAAAAGTCATGAAGTTCGACAGCGATATGATAACGTCAAATGGACCGACCACGGTAAGTAGGACAGACTACAAACATTTCTTAGAAAAAAGAAAAAAAACAGAAGTAAACACTGAAGAATATATTGTATGCATATTTCAAGAAAAGTCACAAACTTTGATAGCGATATGATAACGTTTAAATATGTGTAAGTTGTAGAAAATTTCGAAAATAGTCAATTTGACCGGTAGTGGTAGGTTTAGTCTTAAAGACTATCCGAATATTAACACATTGACTGCCATGCGTATTTTACTTTATTTACTTATTTTAGAACGGCTATCTTATGAAATACTACAGCGTTTGACTGTATTATGCAAAATGTAAATACAGTGCAGGTATTGAAGACGAAATCGTATCACTATTCTAACAGTAACTGCATTTATAAAATAATTATTGCCGCCCATTGGGAATATTTTGGATCCTAAAATCTCTTGCGCCAGTGACCGGTGCCCATCGCGGCAAAGTGTTAAACTGTGTAACTGCGCGTACCATTGGTCTGACGAAAGGAGTTGACCGACAGTGAACTGTCATTGGACGGAGACAGCGGACGTCTCGATCTTTGAACTAATCAGTGCCAGGTTTGCTTTCAGCGAGGATTTCGGGGAAAGAGAAGCGCGCCGCTATAAAAGCCAAACGCTGATAGGTGATCGACACAGTCAGAAGTCAGCCAGTCTAGAAATTCGTACAAGATGTCGCGCACACTTTTGGTTCTTCTTATCGTTGCGGCCGCCTGCGTCATGATCAGTGAGTATCGTACAGTCAAAATGAGTGGTTCGGTGATGAGACATGACACTGGCTGGTGTTACGGAAGAATGAAGACAAACTTGACGTAATGCGATGTTTGTCCAGGTGCACAACGGCAGTGCGGTGAGAACGAAGAATACACCACCTGCGGAACAGCTTGCGAACCGACTTGCGGACAGCGCCAACGACCGATTTGCACATATGTAAGTAGAATTGAGCGGTTCCGATTGACAGCTGATCGATGAAGTTTAACTCTTTGCACGTGGACATGCTTCTTCAACGAGTAATGACGTTGGGCGACGTTTCGTATAAAATGGTGGGACTCCAGAAAAAAAATACTTTGCAAAGTATATTCTGCATGAAACTTTCATGATTTAGATTTTATCGAAGAGAATTTTCATTTTATCGCTTTACACTTTTTTAAAGTAGGATAACGTTCGGAGCAATTGCGGGTTTGATTGAACAAGTATTACAATAATAAGTCATTTATCGCCTTTTACTGGACGTTTTTCTTTCCGAATATTCAATACAGCTTAGCTTATTTTTTTGCACAAAAATAATGACAGTTGATTTATATCACGGTTTACTGACCGGAAACTTTATAAATTTTAAACGGGACAAAAGATTTTTCATTTTTTTTGTATTGCTTTCACTTGTAACGGAACAGATGTATCTTAAGGAATTAATTATTCGAACAATTTTTTTCCTTGTATACATTTTTCTCAGTAGCAAGATGTAATCTCTTTGTGCACCTTCAGAGAAAACAGTCGGGTGCAAAGAGTTAACAGGTTGAATGCATCATTAGTCACGTATAGATGGTTGATAAGTTTCCGTTACTGGAATTCTCAGTAATAGTATTCTCAGCTATTGATCAGTTTTTAGATAATTCGGCGGCAGTTGATAAGACTTACAGTTAACGCTCCTACAGCGTGAATAATTCGTACTGCATTATGAGAGACTCCGAATGGTGTAAATCAGGTTAATCCGGATCGCGTTAAATGTAATTTAGAACTAGTATAAATCATATTAATTTCAACCGCGTTCTATGAAAACAGCGTTAAGTGAAACTCTCTACAGATCAGATAAATTTGTCCGGCGTTAACAATTTTTCAACAAATGATGTTTTTTTCCCATCTTTTGAATAGGTTAAAATTTGGATTTTTCCCCAAGAAGAAAATAAACTTTCCTCCCAACTGTTGTTTTCATTTTTGTCAGATATGCAAATGTACGGTTAACAATTATTTCAAGTAAATATCACTTTTCTTTTTATAATAACAAACAAGGGATATTACCTGCAGTATTATATAATGTTCCCCAAGTAGAATAACAAATTAAGCAAGGAAATGGCATTTAATAAATACAATTCTTGATACGTCTCTATCCATTCAAATGAAATCATGTACTGAATTACCTTTAAAAAGTCTTCAAATTGTAGAGTGCAATATAATTTAAGCATTAGTTTCAACACGAAACAGCATCGCTGCACTATTTCAGTATTTATATTTATATGACGAAACCCTCGAGCATTCTCTTCTTCAAAATATGTACAGAAAATCACAAAATAATAAGGTATATTAACTAACACAAGGCGTTTATTCGAAAATGCCAAATACAGCAAAATACAATAAGGATAAGGAAAGAAAAAAAAGTCACTGTTAATCAATTGATTTATTGACTTATTCATGTCGTCGGCTGTTATCTCCACCGTTTTCTCTATGAATTGCTCAGAGCATACAATCTTATATGATCTGCTGTCTGCGCTGCTTTCTAATTATCGATTATAAAACTGCACGTTTACTATAATACAATCACACATCTTAACACGATAGACTCAAATACCGATAATCTGCTTGGGATTTTTTCTTTCATTAACTCCATCTGTTTCATTTACAATCTGTCTTCATTATTGACGAATACTCGGCATGTTTAATTGTTACGTCGTGATATCAAATGCAATTTTGGCGTTCTGCGTATTATTACTGTGTTGAACTATCATTAATGACTTGTGATTAATAGCGGATAATATAATTCTGTTGACGATTTAATTCTATCGGCTAATGTGATTATAATATATCGTGTATTAATACTGCGTTACGGCTTTAATATGATTTAAGCAGAGTGCTGCAAAAATGCATGTGCTAAATCATACCTTTTTTTGTTGTCGACTTTATTGTACTTAACAAAACTTTTTGAACTCCTATTACAATCGGATCTCCTTTGTTTGCGATTTTGCTAAATTAGAACACTACAAATCGCAGTGCTATATCGCAAAATTTAACATAGTTATCGTGTATGATGCATTTATTTTCGGGTCACAATATTAGTATTCTTTTATATGCACTACTATGCACAACTATAGACTATCATACAGACTAATAAACATTACCATCGAGCGTAATTGTTGCTTCTTCCATAAAAACTGTTACAATATTCGCAATGCACGAAATTGCAAAAGTACGCGTCAACATTTAAAAACATGCCCATCAATGACACCTTATCGTTGTGCGTTCAATGTTTATACGATAACATGACTCATGCATCTCTTTTATCATTGCAGCAATGTAAAATCGGTTGCCAGTGCCGTAGCGGATTTCTAAGAAACGCCCAAGGCAGATGTGTCCACCCAACGAGATGTTAATTAGTCAAGACCGAGGCTGCTCTCTATAACGTCAGTAACTGTTGACAATGAATGAATGTGTGCGTGCTGCACAGCTCGGAAAATGTTATATTATCGCTACGCTTCTACGATGCGTCGAGCTCGAATGTGCGATCATATCAAAACTGTTGCTTTGCCTGAATGAACTAGGTGTGTACGCACCTGGGACAAATTCTTACGCCAGAACTGCGAAAATTTAATTATATGTACAGGTTAAATATATTTTAAATAATCCGCATTTTTGCGGTTGAAACATAGAACTATATTTTTCACCTCGATCCCTACCAAATGCAAATAGGGACACTTGGAAAAAGCTATTCTCGGGGAAAACTTTGCCACCGAAGGAAACAGATTAGCCCTTAAAAGGAAACCCGTGTGATCCCGAAACATGTCAAGGTGACAAATAAAGTTTTTCGTTTCAATAAAAAAAAAAAATATTTGAAATAATTTAAAAGGTTAACATACACATTTGAAAAAATTAAACACATCAAATATATATTTTTTATACGTCAAATTTTTGTGTTATTTTTATTTACCTTGGCGTGCCTTCATAAATGCGATAATGCATTTTAACTTGTATATAGATATTAGGTACAGAACAAATAAAAAGACACAGTCCGAAAATGTTCCTAGTTTAGTTTAATCACGCGCCTGCGAGCCATGCCTGCCAATCTGCAATCCCTTATAAAGAGTGTCCCAAAATTAACGCAAGATTTGAATTTTCCACCATTCGTGCACTAAAGTGTTGGCAACCCTATTAAAAAAACCATTTGACAGTTGATAGTTGAGGATTAGTAAAAATAGAGCGATGCGCGATAAAACAACGTGTTTTTATTGTTGAACAATATTTAAAAAATAATGGGAGTCTGACGGCCACACTTCGAAAATTTTATACAAAATATGGGCGGAATAGGGATTTAACTTCGTCAACTGTGAAGAGAGGTATTTAAAAATTCAGGTAGGCTGGGTCAATTGGTGATGCTAAACACACTGGTCGTCCAAAAACAAGCTGTTTAAATGTCAATATCGAAGCAGTGCGGGAGAGTGTTGGTGAAAGTCCAAGAACATCAATTCGGCGTGGAAGACAAGAATTGCAAACTTCAAGAAACTCTCTACAACGTATACTCACCGAAGATCTACGACCCCATGCTTAAAAAGGTTAATCGACACAAGAACTGAAGCCTAATGACCATGCACAGTAAAGAGAATTCGTTGAATGTATTATTGAACATCAACAAGTAGATGCCGATTTTTCGAACGAAATCATTTTCACCGATTTAGCATATTTTCACCGTAATGGCTTTGTTAACACGTTGACTGTCACGTCGAAATCCAATGTTTTGCGCAGAACGCCACGAAAATATTTTTACTATTCTGAGCATGTAATAGCAAAATAATAATTAATTTCGTTATTCATAAGAATACGGTATGAATTGCAAAAAAGTAAGGGCCAACGTATTTGGTACGTAAATTTTGCAAACGCTGTTACTAATAAAATGTTGCAAGCTTCGAGACATAAAGTACAAAAAATCGGGCCAAAAAAGTCACTAAATACTGCCAAGATTGCATTGACGAGCCACACTTATGTTTAAAATGCTTCAATACAATGCACCGGTAGATAAAAGATTTGAAGACCGTAGGATTATGTAAGTAAATGTAGGATTATGTATTCATCCGTGTTTTGAAATGTATCACACGTTATTATATTATTAAATTTTATCATTAAATATTTTGAAAAAAGCTTAAAACGAATGTTCATTTTAAGTAATATTTGTTTAATGTAATAAAATTCAGTATTTTGAATATTTTAACCCATTCGACACCGATTACAAACCGTGTGTGCAATTGATTCCCAAGGCTATAAGACGGCCTGCACACCGTGTGTGCAATAACAGTAATGTGCAATTATCAGTTATTCTGAGTAAACTAGTCGTCGAAATAAGATTTTTCTTGAACTAATGAAATATGTAAAGTACAAGACAACAAAATTTGCCATTGGTTTTAGTGTGTACCAAAAAATCTAAAAATTATCTGAAGACTTTCTTACATGTAACGTAGTAATTACTCTTATCCTGCTTGTATCGGTAATCCTGGATTATGTTTGGCAGAATGTTTTAAGCGCTACCATCAACCAACTAATGTATAATTACTTTACGATCAGTGTACTATTTCCTAAAAATGTATTTACAAATTATATTTTCTTTTTTATTACTGAGTTACATTACTTTATTGTCTTTAGACATTCTTCTAAAAATTTATTTCTCGTTTATGTTATTTTTTTCATTATTCAACATATTTTTTTTAACTTTTTACTACTCTTTTGTAGGATTTAGATTGAAATGATATATTAAACGGTTTTAGTCACAAAAGTAATAGCTATAATGTCACTCGCACTACACTCTATATTAAACGCTGACAAAGATTCACCAAAACTCGCTAAACACACTCGCTGATATTCTCTAAAGATTCGCTAAGACGCGCACACTGTTATTCTTGAAAGATTCGCAGAAACTCACTTATTTTAACATCGCGCTCGACCCTTTTATACTGTTTGGTTTTCATGATAATAAATTCATTCGAGAACATTCCTAATAACACATATAGACTCATGCATTCTTTCTCACTCTCTCTTTCTCTCTCTCTCGTACGCACACTCTCTCGTTGCTCGTTCATACAAAATTACACATCCCACATTTAAAAAATTTTCTTTGCATTATATTCTGTTCATTATTATTGAAAGCAAAATAACGATTTTATATTATCTAACTATTTTTGAAATAAATGTTTATACATTTTTTAATGATGTATTTTTATTTTACCTTACATTGCACACATGATGTTCAATCCGCTCCTGGCAATAAAAATTTTCCGAGGAGCGAGCTGCACACCCGGTGTGCAATGATGTCATTTATGTGAATTCACTTACGAATTAGGTATTTCCATAGTAAACATGTTTTTCTATTAAAAATGAAGAATATAAAGAAAAAAAAATGTCGGTCCTAGGGACCATGTTGGAAAAAAATCGTCGCCTCGAATGGGTTCCTCACAAATGCATGGCTACCAAAAATGTCGCCGTACCCAATGGACGTCGTGAGTGAATTTGTACCGTACCGTACGGCCAGTGCGTGCTAAAGTCTACCGTAGCCAAAGGGTTAATAATAATTCTAGTACAACTACTTATGTTACGAACAATTGCATAAATACCACCGTTGAAGAGCAGTCGAATTTGCATGAATCTCTTCGGCGGCAGCGCAACGGCGACTCGAGAAATTTGCGGCCAACAAAGTGTTAAGTACCAGCGGATTGACAATTTGAATCTTGCGGGAAACACTGAATTTATGCTGGGCGATCAGCATGTTAACACGTGAGCCCCTAAAGACTGTAGACATAAGGTATGAAGAAGTTGTGAAGATCTGAATGCTCATTGGTTCGATTGCGTTCTTCTGACTTCATTATTTGTTCTATCAATTTGCAGTGTAACTACCTGCAATGCCAAAGGATCGTCATTACGTTCATTTTATGTGCATCAATAACTCAACGTCCCGGCAGAAGTTGAAGTTTATTACCGTCACATACTTCTAACGTCCGACAGATGTCTTAACACGTGCAAATATGTATATTACGGAACATAACATGTGAAGCAGATATGAAAATCGGAACGCTTATTGGTTCGTTAGCCAGTCCCTCCCATCATATTATTTCTTCGATTTATTTTCAACGTCATCACATGTCTAAGTAGCTTTAATGCGAACGTGAACGAGCACAATAAATGATCAGTGAAAAGCACTTCTGTGTGCACCAGCAATACCGTCATTCAATCAGAACATTCTGAGATGATCTGAGCGATGATGTTAGAATGAGAAATACCACAAACACGAAAGTCTGTTGCAATTTCTGATGTACAGTTGCTCACATTAATTTTCGGACACACTATGTGGCAAAATAATTTTTTTAAACTACGAAAGAATAGCTAGAATTTGTTTGCGAGAGCAGAATTAGCTCGGTAGAGTATATGTAAAATTATGTTTTGAAACAATTGCTATTTATAGGATTTATGAAAAAAATAATGGTCGTTTTTAGCGACTCGTCTCTCTGAGCTGCTAATGAAAATGTCAACAATAGAAATAGAATAATGCAGGGACAATCGATAAATAGTGGAAGGTTTGCAAATCTATAAGCTTATTAGACCTACAGGCTAAAATTCCTAAAAAATCTGCGATTTTCATTGTTTTTCATTGTTTGCGATTCATAAGAATGTTAACCCGTTTTTATGAAATGTTGATTATGTACATAATTGGCCTGAATATAAAAAAATGTATTATCTACATTTTAGTTAAATTTAAAAAAAAGTTATAAAAAAGAGCTTTACAAGTATTTACGCATTTACTTACATTCAAATTTTGTCAAAACGTTTTTATATACCATAATACAAATGTCAATGAAATTGTTAGCATACATATAATTAAGCTACATCTGCAAAACCTACTAATGAAACTTCCATTACAGTCCCACATAGAAAAAAGTTCGGCCATTACTATTTTTTTTTAAATTCCTCAAATTGTCATTTTTCCAAAACGGCTTCTATATATCATCTAGTAAACGTACTCTTTTGTCAGAACTTTTTTATATACCGTAATACAAATTTCAATAAAATGTTTAGCATACACATAATTAGGCTATATCTGCAAAACCTACTAATGAAACTTCCATTACAGTCCCATATAGAAAAAAGTTGTAAAATCGACCATTACTACTTCTTTTAAAATTCCTCAAATTGCAATTTTTTCCGAAACGGCTTCTATCTGTCATCTAGTAAACGCACTCTTGAAAGATTGAAAAAATATATCCAATCGTTTGGCCCAATTTCGAAAATGTTATTCGCTTTCGAACAGTATCTCAATATTAACGTGAGTAACTGTACACGCGACTTGATCTGACGTGATACCATTACGGACACATATTGTGCAAAGCAAGTACATCGGCAATTACGCACGTGCATATCATTGCAACTTGTGTAAATCCTTCGGCGCGTGAGAAATAATAAAAAATATGTTAAGATCGGATGACTTCCTGTTACCATATATTATTGCCATTGAAGGTTTTATCTCGTCACAACAGTCTCATCTGTATTCACACAGCGAGTATTTGTTCATTCACCAAGCGTACAATAGTTGACTGGCATTTTATAGAGATATCGTAATGATCAGAAAATCTTATGATGGTATCGAAATCGAAGATCGTATGAAAATGATGAAAACGGTTCGTGCCATTTTCAAATAAAATAGCTATTTTAATATATTGTACGGAATCGTGAAAAACCATTCCCATTAAACTGTTCTTGTGTTAGAAAAAAATGCGCTAAGATTATGTGTTTTCACATGTATTTCCGTGTACACGTATTGGTCTGTAACAAACAATGTCCATGTGACAAAACAGCGTTCTTGCCACGTGGCTGCAAAATATTTGTGCGCAACGTGTATCAATTCTGCGGAAAAAACGTAGTGTCTACTGTAATTTATTATGATATTCCCGGCGATATTTTATTAACTTCGTTATGTTATTTACTACCGGCTTCTGCGAAATGCGAAAAACAGATAAGATGGAACGACGAAATACTTTGTGTGATAATATTATTGTATTGCCGATCGAAGAATGAATTATTTAACGACAAAATGAACGCATGCACGCTACCTGTAATACATTACGTGCACTGCGCAGGGTATTATATAGGAAACTAACACAAAATTTCGTCTATTTCAAAACAACAATTTTCGTATAAAACGCAAGAACGTGGCCAGCTTTGCCACAAATTTCGTACGTTTCAGGAAGAACCGTTACGTATTGTGCACTTTTGAATACGCAGTTTACACAGAGCTCGTTTTATCTATTTCGAAAAACGTTTTAGGGTCATTTTGAAAAAGTAAGCTTTTATGGAAAAGCAGTTTATATATAGGATAGTTAACCGAATGCAATCATCTATGATAACTTTAATCAACATAAATCATCAGAAAAAGTTCAGCAGTTTCTATAGACTTTGTATAGAAGAACATATTGTGCAGATTCGAAAACGCAGTTTGCTTAGAGCTCATTTGATCTATTTCGAAAAACATTTCGAAGTTATTTTGGAAAAGTACGATCTTATGGAAAAGCACTTTATAGGATAGTTAACCAACTGCAATAATCTATAATAACTTTAATGAACATAAATCATCAGAAAAAGTTCAGCAGTTTCTATAGACTTTCTGTAGAAGAACCATTACGTATTGTGCAGTTTCGAATACGCAGTTTACACAGAGCTCGTTTTATCTATTTCGAAAAACATTTCAGGGTCATTTTGAAAAGGTAAGATCTTATGGAAAAGCACTTTATAGGATAGTTAACCAAATGCAATAATCTATAATAACTTTAATGAACATAAATCATCAGGAAAAGTTCAGTTGTTTCCATAGACTTTGTTCATTTAGAATTTTTTGTTCTAATTGCTCTCTCGTATAAGTATAATTCAGGAAACATATTTCTCACTTTAAATACCAACCCGCAAAAGAATTTTGCATTACTATTTTAATAGTTTATCAACGCAACATCCACATACTCATGGTACAATATATTGTTGATCTTATAAAATTGTATAATTCGCGTTAAATACCGAATAAACAGTATATTGTTGAAGAATGAAGAACATATTATTTCTTAAAGCTATTTTGTAAGAAAGGGCTGTTCGGCTACCTTCTTCAACTACAATATATACCTTCACCAAAACAAGCAATAAAGTTAAAAGCACAAAACAACAAATATATTATTTCTTCAAAACTATTTTGTGAGAAAGTGCTGTTCAGCTATCTTTTCCAACTACAATATATATCTTCACCAAAACAAGCAATAAAGTTAAGAGCACAAAACAACAAATATATATACAACAAAAATAACAAAAAATAATACGTAAAAAATAAAGTCTCGCAACGAAAAAGATAACTTCGAATACACAAGTTAATTGTTTATGCAGAAGTCTCACTGTCAAATTTAGTAATTACCATTGATTGTCAAATAAAGTACACCCCAAAAATTGAGTACTACTCCAAAGAAAAAGACACCATCTACTACAGAACTGAATTGAGAGCGCAGTTCTTATTATACATTTTGATTGTATTTAGTTAACTACCCAGTTAAGTACTTTGCCAGAATATATTGTTGCACAAAAGAAAAAAACACCATCGCACGTACAAATTAAGAATGCAGAAGTATTTACAGTAAACTACGATAATTCCCGTTACCAGCCGAATAAAGAATATTTCAAAAATCTATTACTGCTTGGAAGATAATTACTTCTGACAAACCGCCTGTTCGAATACTGCTTCTTCCTTTGTAGAGACTTTCAAAAGGCACTCTTAAACTGTCTTATACCACAAACTTCGCTCTGAACTAAATGACAGTATCTCATCATATCCATTCTTCCAGACGATAGTACGAAATCTTGCAACGAAGAAATCATCAGCCAGCCGACTTAACTGCAAATGCAGTCGCTTCCACCAGGCGCCATAACCTTATTCGTTATTTATCCGATTTCGCAACATAAATCAACGGCAATAATCGTTAACGTTTTCCGAAGTGGCGGTTACTAAATAAACGCGGGAGCCAAACAGGTGGCTTTAAGACAGGGATGAGTCACTTCCTCGTGCACGCATCTGCATCCGAACTTATCTCTCCCCCAGAGAGAAGATGGAAAATGTCAAATAATGAGTGAGTGGATTCAGTATAAAAGCAGCCGGTGCCGATTGTCGAAACACAAGTTCGATTCGAGCGAATCTGATTGAAAGAGCCGGTTCGATCAAACGCCTGAGCAGTGTTGGATATCAAGCATGACCCGGGTTGGGTTACTTCTTCTTTTGACCCTCGTGGTCCTCGTTGCCTGTGAGTATGCAGTTAGCTTGATGTCATTCAAGCAAGTTGTTTAAGTGATATTTCGGATAATACAGTGAGATTTGACAATGAAATATTCTAACTAATGAGATTGAGTGTCCATGTGCAGGCAGTGTTGCTTGAAATAGCATAATTGGTAGCAGATATATATTCTATGTTGACTAAATTCGTTTTGAGTAATGTGGCAAAATTAGTAATTATCACGGAAGCTTTGTCTTTTTATTATATACATGCGGACTAGTGTGAATTATGTGCAAGGTAAAAATTATAAAAATAAGGGGGGGGGGGGGTAAACAAAAAGCAAAGAAGTAAGAATCTGAGAAAGCAAGAAGAGCTGAAGTAACTTTATTAACAAGTGGAAATATGTGTGATTACAGGTACAACAGCTTCCGAAGAATGGAAAGGTAAAGGACACAAAGATCATAAGGGAAGCAAAGAACATGGTTCACATGAACATAAGGACAAGAAGCACGGATCACATGAACATAAAGGCAAGAAGCACGGATCACATGACAAGAGCAGTGGTAGTAGTTCTTCAGATAGCAGCAGTGGTTCTTCAGGTAGCAGTTCTTCAGACAGCTCATCACATGAAAGTGGATCCCATGAGAAAAATAAGCACCACAATGGAAAAAAAGATCATGGTGGTCACAAGGATAATAAAGGCCATGGGCATGGTAAGGGCAACGTAGGCCATGGAGACCATAAGGACAATAAGGGTCATGGAGACCACAAGGGCAACGTGGGTCATGGGGATCACAAGGGCAATGTTGGTCATGGAGATCATAAGGGCAATGTTGGTCATGGAGATCATAAGGGAAATGTGGGTCATGGAGACCATAAGGGCAATGCAGGCCATGAAGACCATAAAGGCAACGTGGGCCATGGAGACCATAAGGGCAACGCAGGTCATGGAGATCATAAGGGAAACGCGGGTCATGGAGATCATAAGGGCAACGCAGGTCATGGAGATCATAAAGGCAACGTAGGCCATGGAGATCATAAGGGCAACGCAGGTCATGGAGATCATAAGGGCAACGTGGGCCATGGAGACCATAAAGGCGACGTGGGCCATGGAGGTCATAAGGACAATAAGGGCCATGGATCTGACAAAGGTAAAAATGATGAATGGGGCAACAAGGGGGGTAACCATGGATCTGGTAAAGGCAAAAATGAGGAATGGGGCAATAAGGGAGGCAACCACGGCGCTGGTAAAGGTAAAGATGAGGAATGGGGCAAGAAAGGAGACAACCATGGCGCTGGTAAAGGTAAAAATGAGGAATGGGGCAAGAAAGGAGACAACCATGGCAAGGACAAAGGCAAGAGTGATGGGTGGGGCAATAAGGGGGACAATCATGGATCTGACAAAGGCAAAAAAGATGATTGGAACAATAAGGGGGATAACCATGGATCTGACAAAGGCAAAAATGATGGCTGGGACAAGAAGGGGGATAACCATGGCAAGGACAAAGGCAAGAATGATGGGTGGGACAATAAGGGTGATAACCACGGATCTGGCAAAGGCAAAAATGATGGTTGGGACAATAAGGGGGATAACCATGGATCTGGCAAAGGCAAAAATGATGGATGGGACAATAAGGGAGATAACCATGGGTCTGGCAAAGGTAAAAATGATGGTTGGGACAATAAGGGAGATAACCATGGATCTGACAAAGGTAAACATGACGGTTCGGACAAAAAAGGAGACCATGGATCCGACAAAGGTAAAGACAACGAATGGGGCCATAAGGGAAATAACCATGGATCTGACAAAGACAAAGACAATCAATGGGACAACAAAGGAGATAATCACGGATCCGGAAAAGGTAAAAATGATGATTGGGACAAAGAGGGGGATAATCATGGATCAGACAAAGGTAAACATGGTCATAAGCAAGTAACTGCCCATCCCACCTATAAGCCTTCTCCAAAACCAGTTCACAAGTGCAAAGAGAATGAAGTCTGGAATAACTGCGGGACAGCATGTGAACCGTCTTGTGAGACACCAAAACCTACACACTGTACTCATGTAAGTAGATTTAATTTCACTTGAAATATTTTGCAGCACATTGCACGTTATGGATGCCATCTCTTCTAAGCACAGTTCACCGGTACACGCACAGAGATAATATAATTAGTATTAAGAAGATAAATTTGCACGCTTCTCATAAAAAAAATTACCTTTAATATTTCAATCCCTTGTTATACATTTCCTATACTCATCATAGTGTTTCATACCTTACATCATTTAGCACTGCAATTCAATAACATTTTCTGTCTTTACTTACTAATCATCATTTTTCTATCACCCTTGAGTAGTTGCGTAAGAAATATGTTAGCATTTCTTTATGTTTGTTTCAGGAATGTAAGGCAGCGTGTCAATGTAAGGATGGCTTTGTCCGCAACAAGGAGAAGAAGTGCGTTAAGCCATGCGACTGTGAAAAGAAGTAACCCTTCCAAATAGTATTCTACATTATTTGACTGGACCTAGGTACTGCCTCATTGTGTCCTCATAAATACAATACGTACAGATAATTGTTGATTATTATGTTTTTGCCTTATTGATAATCTCCACTAGTTGATTGTATTAATAGAAAAATAGATACTGTGTATAAATAATATGAAAATGCGTGTACTTTATTACAACATCAGATAATTGAATAGTTTTTACTCAAGGAGCATTTCGGAAAATATTTTTAAGTAAGTTGGTAAGTTGTGCGAACAATACAAACAATGTAAAGAACAGATTTTCGGGATGTTATGTCCAATTTAAAATAATTCCACGAAAAACATTCGATTACTCTAATTATGAAAAAGGTAAAATTTAATAACTGAAAATACTAAAATAAGATTAAAGAAAGAATTAATACAAACTATGTGAAAAGATCGAATTTTAATATCTTTACTAATATTAGGCATGAATGACCCTAGTCTCTCCGCAGCTTAAGTTGAAAATCAAATTTCTCATATACCAATAATCCTATAGAAATTCATGATTACATAAATATCGACTGTACCAACAAGTTGACCGCCGCGTGACCCACATATGGGCGACAAATAAATTTCAAAGATGGGCCCTGCCATTTGAGTTTATATTCCAAAATTATTTTTTATCGCATTATTCATGTTTCGATAATCTACAAGACTTAATCGTAAGAAAGGTGTTTAAAAGCGGTAACACAGGCAAGTAATTCATATATAAGTACTTATAAATATTTTATACGTTAAAAATATGTAGCAATACAGATGTGTTTTATGATAACATTCAAAACAATTTGAATGTAGCTATGGTCCTGTGGGAAACTCGATTACAGTTTTTTCACGAGTGATAGTTTTTTCACTTAGTCATCAGCACTTTACCAATAACTTGCAAAAGTTTTTAATATTGTAAAAGGTATTTAAAAGTAACAACACACAGGCGCAACATACAGGCACTTTCAAGCATTTTGGAAGTTAAAACTATACAATGTCACAAATGTTTCTTTGCGATAGTCATTGAAACAATTTAGATATTTGTATGGCTGCGCAGGAACCATAATTTTTGATTGGCGATCAACACGTTAAAACTGCCAATGTTTACAATTGTCATTTTACGCTGATTCCGTTTCTATAGTCGGGCTGCCGGAACACAACATGACACAGTTGCCCTCATTGTTCCTGTAGAATCCAAATCGGCAAACACAGCCAGGGGTGCACATCTACAAGGAAAAAAAACGGTTGAGCAGTAGAAGAAACATTATAATCAAACATTCTACAAAATATGTTCTCTGCTTTGTCACGTTATTGCATCGTAATAATGTAGATTTAATAATCTGAACTAAAATAACCAAACATTTTGGCATTTTAATTGAGAGATAATAATTTAATTTGAAAATGTAATATTTCGAATTTTAATTATATAATTTAGAGTATTTGCAGCTTAATTAATTCGTTGACACAATGATTTTTGTTTAAACTCTGTATAAATGCATGCTATTAGCTTTATATTAACAGCAACAAAAATGAGGTTTAATTTGAAAATGTAATATTTCGAATTTTAATTATATAATTTAAAAAGTATTTGCAGCTTGATTTATTCTTTAACAGAATGACTTTTATTCAAACACTCTCTATAAATATATGCTATTATCTTTATATTAGCAGCAACAGAAATTGGATAAATGATCATAATTAAGCACATTCAGTTACATTTTGATTTTAAAATGTTTAACCTTTGTGTCCAATGTTTAGGGACATAGAAATGAAAGTGGTTCAGTGCACAGATGGATAATTTATAGTTAATACGGAAGCATCGCTTTTTATTATAAATAACGTATTTTGAAACTTACGCCTGGTGGCATCATTCCTCTTTGTCCACAATATGGTGGAGTAGCAACAAAACATCTTGGTTCACAGAGCGGTTTGCAATCGGTGTAGTATTCATTTTGAGTACAATTAAACAAACGCCTCGGGACTAAAAAAGAAAAGAAATGGATTAATATGTTTCGGGTTTTCAGCGGTGCTCATTGTCAGACAATAATACCAAGAATTTTGCGACAAACATAATTTTCTGATGCATTTACCAGGCAATGTAAAGAATTGAATTATAATTCCCACTTCTTTTAAAACAATGACTCATGAATATATGAAAATGTTATTGTGCGAATTCAATTGCGTTGTTATTAATATCTTAGGAATATTCGATAAAATATTCAACATGCATTTAATTGTTCAAAATATACAAAAACGCATTAGTTTAATTTTCATTATAAGCTAAGAGGAAAAAGTTCCAATGACAACCTTCACACTAGTATGCACCATAAATAAAGTTTTTATTGATAATTAAAATAATAGTAACGGCCATTCTTTTTAAACATTTTTTCTGAGGCTTGAATGACAATTACAATAATGCGTTTTGCAAATCTGGGTCAGTTATATGCGCGATGAAAATTTCAAGGGCCGGAACTCTGTAAAAACTCTGTAAGAAATACAAAACCTATTATTGAAGATTTTATTACATGATTATATAAAAAAGGTAAAAAGCTCATTATTTTATTAGCAATTGCTATAAGTTTCAATTTTTAAAAGACATTTTTTAAATGTCGTCTACTAAACGCACCGTTTTAACGTCCCATTAAAATTTCGGTATTCTTTTTTTCTCATTTTTAAAAAGGTTCATCTGTTTTAAAATGTGTACCACCATTAACAAATTGGCATCGGATGTCGCATTGGTTCTTTACTTAACTTAAGTTACATTGCTAAAGTACAATAAATAGTTTAATCTCTCTCTTCAGATTTTTCGTAGTAAATGTTTCGCAAAATAGTACAACTGAATGTATTTGCATTTTCTTCTTTTATTTTGAGGTTATCGATACTAGAACTGTATTTACCTTAAACCGCTAAGACAAGAGGTCTCCGCTTACGTTATGTTTCAAAATTCATTGAAAAACTTTTTACGTGTGTAAATATCGCGTAACTATATCTTTTCTAGAATCTTTTCAAGAATACCATACGAACAAAAGTACTAACTCTGATAACATCACACCATGACTGAAGCGCCATATTTTTAGCTCTACGAATAAAGAAGTTGAGAAACACAGACAAAAGAACGTGTAAAAATGATAAATTCTCACGTAAACTAATAATTTACGACCGTTCCAAAAATACCATACGAACAAAAATACTAACTTTAATAACACGACATCATGATTGACATTCCATATTTTTAGTTTTACGAATAATAAAGAAGTTGAGAAATTCAGACAATAGCACGTGTAAAAATGATACATTTTTACGTAAATGAGTAATCTACGACCGTTCTAAAAATACCATGCGAACAAAAATACTAACTTTGATAACACGACATTATGATTAAAATTCCATATTTTTACCTCTACGAATAAAAAAGTTAAGAAGCACAGGCAATAGCACGTGTAAAAATTGTAAATTGTCGTAGTAATCTGCTACCGTTCGAAAAATTAATTTGAAAAATATAATTGATTAAATAGTTTGAGCATTTTTTTTGTCGTAACTCAATTAAACCGAATGTCTAGATGCTAATATGTTAATGTGCGTAATTCTACATACCCTCAGAATAGGCCAGATTGACGAGAAGGCAGAGGAGGAAGAGTTTAAACATTTTGATGTTGGGTATCCGCAGTGTCACTTCGAAGTGAGGAGTATTGCGACAGACGACGTTTGCTGCTTTTAAGCAGCTTGGGATTCCCGATTATGTTAGTAGTTGTATTGCAACAGCTGTAGTATATCAATATAGTCACAGCAATTGCCGGTCGACCACATTGATGTCAGCGATCGCTTGATTACAGAAGCGGATAATTGTTATGCAATCGAAGCAAACGAAGGAATCACGGTGCCAGAAGAAAAGAGTTTGTGTGGAAGAAGCAGTCAGAATTACCCGTGTAAACGTTATGTCTTATCATATATTTACATACTCGCGAATTTACTTCTGCGAACAATCTGCGGTGGGCTAAATCTATTGCTTGAGGAAAATTCTATCGGCGTCAAGAAATTGAGTTTACTTTGTTAGCGAAATTGCTGATGCCGGGGATCGTTATCAGTGTTAAAAGGTCCTGTATGAAGATGCATCATTTTCGTAGTATTTGTTCGAAACATGTTTTTTCGACAACTGAACGATGAGTAATTGATATGAACCGTTTAGTTTGAAAGTGGTGTAAGTCCATTTAAAAAAAATGAGTTATCATGCAATTTATGTTTAATTTAATGTAAAATTTTTATGTATAACTAGTTAGTATTTAATTTCTTAAAAAATGTCCATGTTTTGTACAGTTTAAAATTGGTCGTTAAAAGAAATTGCGTAATCATTGATTATGAAAGTGGCGTAAGTTCTAAGAAACTAAATTAAAATTGTAAATTATACATTCAAACAATTAACAATATAAGCAAACACACCAATTTGTTTTTCGTAGCCGATCTATATATTATAAAACGTATATAATTAAGGCACGCTGCTGACTGTTACTAATTATGTAATGGAATGATTAGAACAACCGGGAATTTGAAACACAGAAAAGTAAAGTAATGCGTACTATAGAGAGTAATCATACCCACATAACTTTCTAAGGATGAAGCCAATTTGCGGCGATAGGACCAAGGAAACATTTAGTGGATGCCGCAAATAGGCGGCAGTAGTACCGAAAGGGTTAAAACTTATTCGTTCTTACGACATTGAGTTCTCTTAAAGTTACTTCCAAAACATATGTTCAACTTTATTTTTTCTGTATATTCGTAGTATCAAACGAAAAATATAATATTCCATTTGAAAAACACAAGACGGACTTGGTACTGGTATTTAATACTATGTAAAAATATATTCTCTGTTTTGTGACGTAATTGCACCGTAATAATGTAGATTTAATAATCTGAACTAATATAATTAAACTCTCGTATCTCAATTTCTGAATTAATGGACTTTTACAGCTTTAGAGAAAAAGCAGTTTACATATAAATTGTATGTGATTTTGTAGATGACAGATTTTACCGATGTTAGTGGTATTTCAAGGTGAACGTCCCATCAACAAGAGGACCGTAAATTTTCGTCTAACGTTTGCAAAGAAGGGGCACATTTCTTCTCGTGACGAACGGTCTCTCTGCTTGAGACATTCGAATCTAACGCGTCTCATGTTTTGGACTTGAAAGTTCAAGGCCTCAAGTAAATGGAGCAAAACGCGGCGGTAAGATAAGAAAATGATCAGACAGTCGTTCTCTGGCTCACACTGTTTATTGATCTGCACGCGTGCGTGTAACGAATAATAACAAAATCCTGGCGGATTAATTGTGCCATATGTAATCCGCACGTTCAAGATGCGATGTCTCTCATAGCTTGATACTGACTCAGTGTCGCAGACGCAGTTGAATGGGCGTCTAAACAATTCCGTATTTTTACGCGGCAGCAAGTGGAAACACATGACTCAAAGACGGCAGAACACGTCGCGTGATTACATACAATCGTGGCGATGTCGTCTGCGATTAATACGTCTTTTTCTGCTTGAGACATTGAAGTTTGTTTGTCATTTCGATATGTACCGGGAGCGATGCCGTCTGTGATTAATGTTGTAGTTTCTTTAAACCAAGTTTAATTATTGAACAAAACGAAGTTTAAAATACAGTTAACACGAATAAAGAAAATACAAACGTTATCGCAAATAATGACAATTGCACAAGACGGTTCTTTTGAGCACAACACGTTTCGGAACATGTATTCAGTTGAAAATCTTTCTTCAAGGACTAAGTATCTACGAAAGCGTGTGTGCGCCAAAAATTATTCCTTCTTCTTGAAATAGGGTAAAGTAGGCAGTGATTGACGGGTATACAGTGATTGGCCGTTCTGCGTTCATGGACGAATATTTGAAGATCGCTATAGGCATATTTTCATTGTTTTCAATATCAGTCTAAAGCGCATTCTGTATGTGACCATCTTGCAATACAGAATTCTTGTGTAGATTACCTGTGATTAACACTGTGACTGCCGTGATGGTCACCGGTGACCGGCGCAAGAGATTTTACTGAAGATCCAAAATATTCACCATGGGTAGCAATAATTATTTTATAAATGCAGTTATTGTTCGAATAGTGATGCAATCCTTTAGTCTCCAATACCTGCACATTATTTACATTTTGCATAATTCAGTCAAACGCTGTAGTATTTCATAGTACTGCCGTTCTAATACAGTAAAATACGCACGGCAGTCAACGTATTAATAACGTGCTGTGAAAGAATTGTTACAGATTTCTTAAGAAAAAGAGGTAAGTGCTTAATGATATCTTTTAGAAAAGACTGGTGAATATGTAATCATTTTACGGTCTATATAGTATTTCTGAAAAAATATATGATTTGTATCTGATGGAGTAAACTCACTAAAGGTTTTGTATCCGTTCCGGTTTCCTAATATCGTAATTATTCGATAGTATTAGGGTGGTCAATCACCATATTTGTACAATCGATTTTGACAGTAATTGACCACTGATAGATTTAATCAGTTTAATCGCATAAAAATCATTGTAATTCAAATACCCGTATGCTGCATGGAAATCGTTTTGTTTGCGGTTCTCATAATGTGCGAAGGCTTCTATCTTTAGCATTTCTTTGTTATTTTTTATGAGCATAACTAAAAGGCGGACCGTGTCGGATTGGTTGCATACCCGAAGCGCCGTATTTCATTTTTGCGTTTTTATTTCAATATGCTGATACGTTTCAGCGTGGTGCTACCGCCGAAAAGGTACTTAAAGTTAATTCAGTAAAACTAACCGCTTAAATATTTCTCATTTCTCAGAAGTTTACAAGGTGGTCAATAACTGTAAATAACACGGCCAATGACTGTGATTTCTGCGGTCAATCACTATGAATTGGCAATATTAAATGTATCGTTGTGTTATTAGTAAATAAAATTTTGTTTCTGTTTCGTTGCAGGCTGAACGTGTTCTTACAACATTTTTCTGTCCTAACATGCGAAAAAATTAAGAATGCAACATTACACGTTTAAGTTATACGGCTTTCATTCAATCAGTATTTTTAAGCGGTCAATCACTGTATACTTTACTCTAGATGGAATGCGGTTTGAAAAACAAATAAATTAACGGTCAGAAAAAGAGATCTAGATGGCGTAGAGAGAAAAGCGAATCATGATGTAACTGAGTAAAGTACAGTGTCGATCCAAAATAAATATTTCCTCGTTCCTCTTTGATGTCGGCTACAACGTGAAAAATCTGAGAACGAGTAAGAGTTTTTTTTTATGGTGGAATGAACAGATGCGTTATTTAGTAGAAAGAATAAAATATATATAATCCTTTCTCACTCTAGTATTAGCAATATAGAATCTAATATAGTCGTACAATTACATTAACATATTAGGATAATATTTATATAATATATTATAATAAATACACTCTATGTATAGTGCTTTCTCACTCTTACTAGGGATTTAGAATCTAATATAGTCGTACAATTATATAAACATATTTTGTAATATATTATAATAGAAACACAGATGCACTTCGTACAGATTCGTTTTTGAAATCATAATATTGCAAAAACATTCTTCAGGACGATTTTAATTTGAAGGCTTTGCTTTGGGAGTATATATATGTGTAAGGGGTGGGAATGTAATTTTTCTATTGCATATGAGCGAAATATTAGAGCACGATTCCGTAAATTGTAATTAATTAGTATGGATTCCCAAACAAAACCAAATGTTAAACAGGTTTCTTGAATTTCAATATGATAAACCACCGCGAATCTTAAGGATGTAGTAGAGTTATTTCAATATTCACGTATGAAGCATTTGGAAAATAAGGAGGATATAGAAATGAACGAAATCGCCAACACAAGTTATGTGAAAAATTGAAATGTCATTTTATTAGTAACAACCATAAACGAAATTCGCCTCTGACCGGCTAAAAATGAACCATCAGAGATCGGAGGTAACATTAATCAAGCAGATACATATAACAAAGTTAACACGAAGACACACGTGTCTGTTTTCAAAATATACATCATCTTACACGGTTTTAAATTCTTCGAGACTATCGGGTGGGCATTGATCCGGGCGAACACATTGGCTCAAGGAGTTCCTGACGAATCCTTCTTGGCAAACACAGCCTGGGAAGCATAGCTAAGGAAAAGAAAGAAAAAGTATTAATAAATGTAAAAAAAATGCAAAACGAATTAAAAATGAATAGAGTAATTCAAAAAATATCTATATCCTAATTATTGCTGTTGCCGTTTATTTTAGTGCATATACATTTTTTACACGAGTCACTATTAGATGTTTTCTTTTAATGGTCTTTCCAACACGCTTGATTACCTTTTATACCATTTATATAATACTTATTTAGAATTACTTTTATATATTATTGACATTATATTGGTTATATAATATTATATGATATTATTATATTATAATATATAATATAATATTATAATATAATATTTGATATTTTTTTAATTACTTTCCTGTTATTTGACGTAATTTAACGCAAGTTTTATATTTCCTCGCAGATTAATTGTTTCTTGACCTTTTTTATGTGGTATGTGTCCACTATGTAACAGAGATCGGGATGTATGCTATACTTTGCGTTCATAGAAATAAATGTTACCAGACGTATGCAACCAAGTAAATGAGTAAAATTATGACCGGATTAAATTGTGGTATCATTCTGATGTTTAGCTATGAAAAGGAATGAGAACGCTGCCTCTAAAACATTACAACAAATCGTATTCATTCATTACGGAAAACCAAAGTAAGCGAAGAAGAATTGAAATATATCAGATTTACATTAACCAAAAATGTACAGCTTCTCCTATACTGATAAATAATAAAATCATATCACAAACAAATGTAGTACAATACTTAGGCATGTTCCTAGACAGTAGACTTGCTAAGATGCACTACATCCAGAAAGAAATTAAACATGTCAACAGTAAAAGTATAAATATGGACTATCTAATAAGGAAAAATCCAAATTAAGTGCGAAAAATAAATTCTTACTTTATAAAACCACCTTCAAACTAATTTTACGTATGGTGTCAAAATCTAGAAAATGGTCGCAAACAGTCATATAAAAAAAAAAAACAGAAATGAGTCAATAAAAAATTCTGTGCAGTGGAAAAAGAAAAAAACAGGCGATTCTTTTCTTTTTCTTTTTCTTCTTTTTCAGACTTTTTTTCTTTTTCGATAATAATAAAATATCTAAAACTAGGAAATTGTAATCTTGATGGGTTGGACCGCTGAAAACATACTTATATGCTATACACTCCAAGCATGTTGATCAAATTTGTCGAATGTTCATAGAAAAATATTCTAAATTGCGACTAGTAAAAATTAAAGATTTTTATTAAAGAAAAATGAAATTATAGATATTAAGTTATTTATTTAAAGAAAATTGTGGTATTAAAGAAATTAAATTAAATTAAACAAAAATTATAGTATCACAGGTAAAATTCGGAAACCTTTATTTCGTGTTAGAGTTTTTGAGATAATTGTTTGCATATTGCAAATAATGTATTAAAGTACTTACCCTTTTTGGGATTACTCTGTCTGACAGGCAGTACGCTGGAGTGGGAATGTTACACATTGGCTCACAAGGCGGTATGCAACTGACGAAATATTGATTTTCTCTACACGTGTTGATATCGACGTAGCTAGGTCCCATATTTGGTTCCATATCTGGTTCTTGGCGGAAATGAGAAGAAAAATAATGTTAATGGCCGACAATTTTGCGGTAGGCACTGTGCGTTAAATATATTTCCTCTCACCCTTTAATACTTTGGGGCGACAACTCCCTATAATTGGAGACGTACAATTTTCACATATAAGTTTATTTATTGTACTTAAAGGGAATTAGTTATTATGTTTGTTTATACATATATATACATATATAATATTAATCTGTCAAAGAATTATAATAGATGGAATATATAATAATATAATATATATAATGATAAAATATATACATACCATATAATAAGTGTTTCTCTTTAAGTAAATAAATTTGTACGTGAAAATTGTATGTCTTCCATTTATACATCTATATATTTATATATGTTTATTTATGTGTTAATGAAATAGTTAATGCGAGAGTTAGCAATTCTTTGAAAGATCAATGTCTTGTTCGTTCCAGTTTTATAAACTATGAAGTCATTTTCACTACATACTACACGTAACTTATCTACATTTTCTTAAAGAGGAACGACCTTTGTGAAACAAAGTAAAGTTAGTTCTTTAAAATTTACATTTTTCATTAGACGTTTTCAAATCGATCATTTTGTAGTATTCATTTTTAGTATAGAAAGTATTCGTGTATACCCCGATTCATTTCGAACAAATCTACGTGATATAGTAGCTTATCAACTAATGTTTATAAATAATGAGTTTGTACATATTGTTGGCCATTTCTGTAATAGATGCGCTATAGAAAAATTTAGTTGCAAATTAACAATCAATTTTCTTTCTTCTATAGTAGACACCGTACCATTTTGTACCATTCTTCACAGATAATATTTAAATAGTACAAAGTTTCAATCATATGTAGAACAAGTAAATGTTTCATATTAACCACAATAACTATTGAAAAAGGACTTTTTATGTGATTATTGCGCATAAAACAGGGTTTTCAAACAAATACATAATGAATTAATGAACCGGAATTTTACAAAGCGTTGGTCAAAATGGATCGGTGCCGAAATAATTTCTATACTAAGTATAGGTTTAATTACTGATTTTCATTTATCGTTTTTAACATGTGACTGTCGATGACTGCCATTTGTTGACAATGATTTTTTCGCTTTCCGTTTATTTCCAACATAGTTGCAGATGATTACAGATATATACAGAGTGTAGTTATTTCAAAGAAATTATTTTTGTTACAATTATTATGTCAGCAAGGAAAAAAAATACAAGCACAAATGTAATAGCCAGTACTGTCGAAGAAGGGATTTATGTCAGAAGGAAACAAAAGTATAGAATTTATACAAGTGCAAGTTCAATAAATTCTGAGCAATCTGAAGATAATATTGACGAATTGTCAGAAGAATGAATTTTGCAACAGAAACCCAGTGAAACATTTCTAAATCGAGTAATGGTGACAGGAAATGTAAAAGAAAAACTACAAACTGTTGCCCTATATGTATTCATACTCTGCAACTTTTCCTGCATTGCTTTGAGGAATATTATACAAAAAAACTGTAACATTATATATTACTGGATACACACGAGAATGATCTGTAACTGTTTTCACACAATGTTGTATATTTTCTACATTAACACATTCGCGACCGCTAACGTGAATTCACATAATTTTAAATTATATCCTGCAATTTTTTTCTGAATGCGGCAACATTAAACGCTTCCAATAATAATCGCTATCTCAGCGAAATAAGTGAAAACGGAGCAAATTGGGTGAAATTGGGTCACTAAGTATTAGTCAACGCAACCGGAGAAATCAAAATATCTACAAAACCGTCTTAGAGTCTGCAAAACTCATGAAAAACATCATGATACTTCATATATATGCAAATTATGTAAAGTTCATTTATGCAAAAGTCATTTTTTTCCGATTTGTTACACTATCTATAAATATTAAATTTTGTTTTTACTCGGCTTTCCCAAAACACCTGCAATATAATGCTAAATAAATTCAGCACAATAATAACAAGTGGTCTATTGTCTACCTATGAAGCAAGTACACAGATTATAAAAATCTTTTTATTTTGAACAACACGTAATCGCAACATTGATATTTCAAAACAAATTTTATCATTTTTACCCTTGCTTCAACGATACAATTTTGCGGCAACCACTTTCAGTATTTCATTATTTTCGGAAAAAATCTGCCGGTCGCGAATGTGTTAAATACATATATTATTATAAAAAGTGTTTGTAAATTATTTGCAAAACTCCGCGGAAGTTCATATGCCATCCATATACGTGTGGCGCACAATCAACGTGTTAATAAAAATTTGAAATCAGGTATCCCACATTAGCTATATTACCAATATTAGTACCAATATTAGTATTTATACCCCTTTACTAGGCGTGTGCGGGTACTTGAAACTTCGGGTTCTGGTCAGGTCGGAAATTTTACAAATTTATACAAACTGAATATTCAAAGCCGAATTGTATCAGGGTAAATCAAATGGAACCGGAATCCCAACAATTTCTCACTTTGGTATTTTAATTCTCTGGTTTTAAAAAAATAGGTATCCGAACAGTAGAATTTTTTGGGACTCCAAAGCGAAACCCAATTAAATTTCCAACCGACTCGAACGTAAAATGTCGACTACCGACACACTCTTACTCTATCCACAATACTATACATACTATTGAAGGAGTAGGCCAGCTGAACGAAGAGGCAGAGGACGAAGATCTTGAACATCTTGATGTTTTGTGTTGTTTCTGAGACTTCAAAATTGTGAATGTTGCGATGATCGATATTCGCTGCTTTTAAATAGTGCAGAATTTCCGATAGTTCTACTAGTTGTATTGTAACAGGTGTAGTTTATTGACGGTATATTGACGATTGACGACAATAAAATCGTTAGTCGAAGGTATGGGAATTGTGTGTGCCTGTTATTGACGGGAGTGACAAGCAGAATGTGTTCATTGTTGGCCACAAACTATTTGTCATTAGACAATTAAGTAAACGAGAGGGATTTCTGACTCGTCATGCTACTGTCAACGTTTAGTTCAGATTGAAAGATTATACTACCGCGGTGTAACGCAATTTTTATAAAAGACGCACGTTATGAAAATGCAGGATTGCGGGAGAATATTTATTATGTTAAAAAGTGCTGTAAATGATATTTGAAAAAAATCTCGTTATAAATGCCACGTGAATTTCGAAGTTTTTTGGTGTCTTAGAAATGTTACCAATTGAACAATGTCAAAGAGATGAGTTTTGTTCATATATATTAACGTGTGACCGAATGTCGCTCCATGTGAAGAATGTTGTGCGTCTCGGATTTATAAAATACGTAATAACCAAAGTGTTAAAAAGCATCACCTTGCGATATTGAACCGTAGACATTTGTGAATTAACATAAGCCTAAAAACCATACGGCTATGAGCTGTTGTAAGGTACAAGATAGATATGAGACCGAAAACATGTAATTTACTGTAGTGAATGCTTGTGTTTTAACATCTTGTTTTACTTTTACGTAATGGTAACATTGAATACTACTACAAGAAGTTGAAAGCTCACATATGTTATATATTTCCGTATTCCTGCTTTATTAAATTATTTTTTTATTAATTTCTTATTTTATCATTTTAATTTTTAATTTTATAATTTTAAGATTAGTTTTGTTAACTTATTATTTTATTTGTCTTAGTAAAAAACATTTTTATGTTGCTAGGTGTTTCGTGAAACGTTTCTCCGAATGTAGATTTTTCTTATGAGAGAATTATAAAGTGCGTTGTTCTGTGAGTGCTTATACTGTATAGCGTAGAATGTATTTATATACCGATTCATTTTAATTAATACCCCGCGAAATTGTAGTTTATTAACTAATGGTTTGTATATGGTAAGTGTGTACACTTTTTAATAATCTCTGTAATAGGTAGACTACCAAAACATTATTTGTTCGAACAAATCATTGCAATTTAATTATGTTTAATATAGTCGGTAAGTTTTGAAACGATATACCTTCATTATTGGTAACATTATAGCGCCACTGTATAAATAAAATTGTGGCTAGAACTGCGGCCAAAAAACGAAGTAATTACTAAGTATACTGATTATGTACAACTGTTTAACATTATAATCAAATTTATTCCAGTTTTCATCCGTTTCCTTTTTCAAATTAATTTAATACAAAAACTGTCTCCTGATAATGACACGATCAAACTGTCGAAACTTTGGGTTAAGAGGTTATCATAATCAGCATACTTGATAACTAATTAATATTTTTATGATAGCATTAGTTACAGTTTTTTACACAATCAATTTAAAACGGCTATTATCATATTTATCACGTTCAAAAAAATGTTGCAAAAATAGGCGGGAACGGCTATAGAGGAAAGAAAAAATATTATTAATTTGTACTTAATTTATTATAAAGATAATTTACTTTTGTTGTTTATATTATTACTATTTGTACTAAATTTACTATGGAGATTTTTGAGAATAGGTAAAATCTCGTTACTTATATAGAATTCATTAACAACCTAAATTTGACGAAGTGTGCATTGGCTGAATTTGATCGACGTACAAATGCTTTCTGCATCAACTGTATAGTTTTATCTGCTTCATAATGTGCGTATAAAACAGTGTGTTTTTTCGCGATAACCTTTACTTAACGAAGAATATTTAGTTCCATAGCCTTTGTCAGCATCATATTAAAGCGCACACATATAAACTGTCAAACATACACATATAAACATATAAAAATCAAGAGATTTCTGAATAAACTACCGATATTTCAAAATCATTCAGACCCGTTAGCATATCTTACGAGGGAAGAAAGAATTTTGTATTTTTTGCTCGATTTCTCACATATAAGAAGCGTGATTTTGGTTCAGTAAGAGCAAAGAAACGCGCCATTTAGTAAAAGCAAAGAAACTCGCTCTTTAATAAGAGGAAAAAATCTGGCGCGTGTCATTAGTGAAACATGAGGCTCACAACGAGTAAACATCGGTGACTTCTAAGTCAAGGACCGAGCGAATGAAATTGTTTAAGTAGATCAAAACGTAGCGACATGATAAGAAAATGATCTCGCCGACGTTGTGTATCTCAGCCTCTCCTTCTCAGTTTACGCAGTTACGTCTAAGAATGAAGAAAAATAATTATGGTACCATTAAATTTTACCATGTTTAATCTGCTCGCTTACATATCATAACTTGATAAAGCTTTATGTATACAAGGCTTCTAATCAGACGAGTAAATGAACCCGTACGTCTCTACACTGGTGAGCGAAAAAAAAATATTAAGACGCAGATTCATAAAACTTTTATGAAGTATCATGTTCCATAGAATCTGTCTCAGTGTGCAATATTTAAAACCGAAGTACTACATTGAAATATAAGTCAATAAACGCTCTCCTATACATATCGAATAATAGAACTTTGATATTTTTTTATTATTCATTATTATACCTCATTTACACATACCATGTTTTCCAATAAAAAATAATATTATTCAAATATAAATTGGCAAAACTTTTCTGAAATTAGTCTACGTGTTCCATATAATCTCTTTTGGCATCTACTTAGAAGTCAAATTCCGCATCACTTTCTATGCTTAGGTTACTTCGTTTATAACTGGTAGAATAACACTTCTAATAGAAAGAAACTCTGAATAACACGAAAATTCGGAGAATTTTCCAAAACAAACTTTACATTACACATTACAATATTTTCAAAACAAACTTTACACTACACACAATCTCTTGCAGTACGAGACATTCAGAAATCAAGTACCGTATGAAAAGACAAATCAGTAAATACTCTACACAACTTGGACAGCATTTTCTGTAGATCACCTACATAAAACTCCATATTCTGTTAAACCTCTCTTGCCGTATATTCAGAAATCAAATGACGCAGCAGCGAATAAATTAGTGCACGTTCTACAAAGTGTAGCTGATTTTTGATACATCATTTAGACGAATCATTTGTTTGTAAACCTTCTCACTGGCGTAAGATACTTCGTTCAATACCGTACATAAAACCGGTTCAATTCCGTCCAAAAGAATAAGTCACTAAATATTTTGCGCACGTCATACACAGAGATCATATTCTTGAGTAAAAAGCGAATTGATTGATTAATTCGCCAAAACCTCTCTTACTGTACATTCAGAGATCAAATGACGCATAAACGAATAAATTAGTGCACGCTCTAGAAAGTATGACAGATTTTCGATACATCGTTTAGACGGATCATTTGTTGATGTTGTAGACCTTCTCACTTGCGTAAGATACTTCGCTTAAAACCGGTTCAAATCCACTCAGAGACGAGACGTCGTCTTACCGTCAGCAGAACACTTCCAAGGATACTTACGTTACGTCAATGTCCTTTAAATACCTCCAGTCAACTTTGATTACTCTGTCTGAACGTCTCTGAACGTCAGAACTGTGAATCGAGCGTCATGTGTAAGACTATTTATCTTTCAAATCGCATTTCCCGCGATTATTCTCGTTCTTTCGGTGTACGCAGACCAAACACTGGCTTTACCCGAGCATTACAGATATTCTGCCTGATAATTCCGCCTTCCTGCTCGCAGATAATAGATGCGGCAAAATGAAGGCACGGGTTTCTCGACACATTCGACTTATTTAAATAGTGAAATTAAGCGATCAGCTATTGTCGATTACTGCCTATACTGTCAACTATTCGTGCTAATGCGTTAGTGTATAATTATGTAGACGCGAATACAGTTGGTGTAGAAAGTATTTCAGCAATTTCAAATAGTACTTCGTGGAATTATAGTTCGATAAATAATTTTTATTAATATAAATAACGAATAATATTAATACGTAAATTTAATATTATAATTAAATAACGAGTAATATTATAACGTAATCATTTTATTATTAAATTAAATGACGCATTTGTGCAGTTTTTCGCAGGCCTCTGTAATAAATGCAATGGAAAACAACAGTTGTTCAAATAATTTGCGAAGTTGACAAGAAGAAGTATGAGAGCAATGAGTATTCGTACAATTGTTATCTTCGAAGTATTTGCAGGAAAGTTAATGACGGAAACAGTTTAGATTGTTGCTTCATTATTGGGATGGACACCGTCAGTATTTTTGGAAACGTTCAAAACTTTGCAGTATTGAAAGCCATTGTTGAAAAACGGAATGGAAACATGCAGAAACTACGCTGGAATCAAAACAATAAAAAGTATTTTTAATTTGCAACTAATTTTGTTGCAAGTTAACTTGTAATTATTAATTATATATACTAATAATAATGAATTGTATATATAGTAATTAATTATATATATAATAATAATAAGTGTAATTAGTAGTAATTAATTATGTATATAATAATAATTAATTCTATCTATTACAACATTTTCCGGGAATATGTGCAAACTCGTAGTCTGGAAAAAAATGAGTTAATAATTTATAAATTCACGAAGTACTATACTTTCTATACAACCTGTATAATGTACCTTAAATCGAAACATCAGTATTTTAGGAATGCGTTGTGTAGTGTATAATATGCTATAACGTACATTTGTGTACATATTGTTTTAGTACTAGTTTCATACTACAATAGTTTCCTTACACGTGGTACTACGACGAACGTGCAATTTTATAGGAAAAAATATGTATCGGAAATTTAGGGTACATATTTTTAGCATATGAGATTTCGTATTTGAAAAAGTTCACTTTGAATATTAATTAGCAATGGGTGGATTCAAAATATTCGGAGTTCTCAAAAGATTTTATTAAAAAATATTTCACTTTTTTATTCAAATTATACAACATATTCCTTCTACTTAAATATGAGTATTCAAGGTGGATCTATGCAAAATATTCAAACTACTAAATGTGTTTGTACACATCACAATATCTGAGTTGGTCAAAATATTCGAGGATTAGCCTTGTTTTGCATCATAAATTTATAATGCGAGTATCTATAGGGCTGTAAATCGATGCCTTAAAAGGCACAGCTGATGACTGAAACTCGTCATACACTTGTTGCGTTTATGTAACTGAATGAGATGACGAATCTAATTCGTCATTCGAATTGACACAAAATTGCCAATTTGCCATTATTCTGGCTGTACTTCAAATAACGATACAGTATTTCGTTTGCAGACGAAAAATTTGATGCATTTTCCTGAGAATTAAGAAAGAAACTACCTGGTGATGCAAATTATACGTGCTTTGAAAAATACCGAATTCTTCATAATTAATAATAGTTAGTAATTACAATTTTGTGCATGCTGCTGATATTTTCGAAATAAATCAATTTTGACAAAATATCTACTGCTTCATATAGTATACCAAGTATAACAAATTAAGTCTGTTCCACATACATTATTTTCCTACATCCCTTACCAATTTTATTTTATTGTATTGCGTTTGGTATGTTTCAATGAACGCTTTATTTTGGTTTTGTTTACATATTATTTTTCCGTAACAATCGTAAGTTTACCGCAGAAACAAACTACAGCCTGAAAATAACAAACGCACTTGCGCAATTTTTGCATCAACACAGGCTTTTGAAGAGGTTGTTCAATGGCGTCGAAAATCTGACGGAAGTTACAAATAACAAAGGTATGTCAACAAAAATAAGGCCTTCATCTGAAGACATACGCAAAATCTTTTTTAAATAAATAGGTACCTAACGTGGTAATTTTCCCAAACATACTTCCGCGAAACAAATAAAATCGCGCACGTTAGCCTGCTGCGAAAAAATTAATTGATAGTCCTCGTTTGGTACCCATCCCAAACCATCAGTACTTGTTAGCTACTACTTCAAATCGCTTTTATGGAAATTTTGAACACACATCATATAAAAATACTTATAGTCGCTCTACTTAAACAAATACAAGCGATGTTGACAGTTGATTAAAAATCTTTGTTAATCATTTGGCGTGGTGTCCAAACGCGTTTACTTATTATATATTTTATATTTACTTATTTATTCGTAAAGGTGTGACATTCCCTTTTAATGAATCTGAAATTTATGTTTTATTCGGGGAATTCCGGAATATTGGTCCACTTTAATACGATTTGTCTGCGCTATTACCATATTCACTACCAAACATCCTGCACCTTCTGCGAAATGGCACAACAATATCGCTATTAGTTTTCTCATCTTAAATTATTACTATCCGTTCTCTTCTTCATGAGCACCGACGAATTATATCACTATTTTTATTGGTACGTTCCATTTTTATGTCTTAATTCAAATTTGTATTATTACATTACATAATTAAACTTGTTTGATCGTACTTCGCCGTACTTGATCGTACTTGGCCGTAACAGAAGTCGACGTATATAGCACTTGCTGACTTACTCAGAAACAGTAAAAAAATGACGCGCGTAGCACGTCTCTTCCAGAATCACAAAAAATGCCAAGAGATTTATAACGCACGTCCTTCCATCGCAAGAGGTTAACACTAAACGTACCAAGCGTTCAAAATTTACTTCAAATTCGTACATTTATTGTTATCTCTTTCGCTCATTTGACTTTCTGTAAATTCTTATATCATCTGCTTATTCAATTTATCGCTTTCATAAATTAGGATTTTTTTTTCTGAAAATCAAGGTTTCTTTCATGAGGGATTAAATATCCCCATATGGTAAGAATTGGTAGGTGTTAAGTATCGATACGTTCAGTGTTCAATGATCTTCACTTAAATATTGCAAATTTTTAAGCAGTACAATTAAATCCGATACATTTAAATAATGTTAATTTTTAAAGAAGAATTTTGTATTTTTGTGAATATATTTTTATACCTTTAAACATTGTCGTTTATCAAGCCGCACTTTTAACACTAAACGTACCAAGCGGGGTCAAATGACCCCTTTCAAAATTTACTTTGAAATCGTACGTTCATTGTTATTTCTTTCGCTCATTTGACTTTCTATAAATTCTTATATCATCTGCTTATTCAATTGCTCGCTTTAATAAGTGAGTAATTTCTTGCAGAAAATCAACGTTTCTTTCATAAGGGGTCAAATGACTAAGAAGTAAGAATAGGTAGATGTAAAGTACCGGTACGTTTAGAGTTAAATCACACGAACACTCGTTCGTCAGAAAATACACGCTTCCGTCCGCCGGCGCAGTACGTTTGCGTATTCTGAGAAGGCGAAGTTTTCGGGACCGGCAGAAAGACGCTCCCGCATAACGAAGGTCATCCGTAACTGAATAAAAGCTGACCGTGCCTGACCGACAATCTGTAGTCGCATCTGGCAAGTGTAAGCAACTACACCTCCGACATGTTCCGCAACGCAATCTGCTTTCTACTTCTCGCTTTGGCGGCCATCGGCACTTGCCAGGATAGTCTTCTCGCAGTACCTATGACTACTGAGGGATATGGTCCGTATTTTTCTAATCTCTTTCGAATCTACGAAAAAGCGATCAATTTAGCTCGGGTGGTATTTGGTTAATTTAACGACGGCATTGAGTAGCTTCTCTATTTATTCTTTATCCGCGTACTTCGGAACCCTGCGAAAAAAGTTTTTCACACAATAGACTTATCGGTAGACGGCAAAGTCACTTGTCTGTTTACTCTCTACCCGTCTTCTTTAGAACTAGCACTTTTTTATGTAAGAACTTTGGAATCGGCGTAAAACGTTTTTTACGCAATAGACTAAACGGTTGAAAGCAAATTCTTACTTGTCTGTTTATCCTCTGCCTGTTTTCTTTAGGACTAGTACTTTTTTATGTAAGAACTTTGGAATCCTGCGTAAAACATTTTTTACGCAATAGATTTAACAATAGACTAAAAATGTCCAGTTGTCAGAACTTTTTCACGTCTTGCGAGAGGATTCCTTTATTTTCTGCCGGTGTTCTTTATGAATTATTTTTTATGCACCAACTTTAGCACGTTTCCCAAAAGTATATTGCGCAATATTATTATGAATGAACCGTGGTGTGTGTATTAACACGATCGCTCTTACACAGGCCCTCAACCGGGATCGTGTCCAGCTGGTCAAGAATGGACAACTTGCGGATCAGCTTGTCCTGAGTCCTGCAACCCCGATCCAATGCGTGCCTGCACACTGGTCAGTTTCTTTCTCGTACCTTCCTTTCGCACCCTACGAACTTGAGTCGAACGGTTGCTTCAATATTTCCATTTGAATTTTACATTTGAGTTTTTGGCAGCAAGAATTTTCAAATGGACCCAACAATTTTCATTATTTTTATGACTGAGCCACTGAAAGCTCAACCTTGCAGAGGTAACTGTTAACATTTTGACTGCGGTGGTGGTCACAAAAGGTCTCATGAAAAATTAAAAAAGTACCCGAATCGGTAGAATTTATAATTTTGTAAATGCAATTAATATTAAATAGTGATTCAATTCTTTGATCTCCGTTACCTTTGCATTATTTTCATTTTGCTCAGTTCAATCATATTCTGTAGTACTTCATCACGTTGCGGTTTTAATATAGTAAAATACACATGGTTGTCAACGTGTTAAAACCGCAACGCGATGAAGTACTACAGAAAATGATTAATATTAATATAATTAAAAAAATACCCAATCTGTAGCATTTATGGTATTCTAAATGCAATTAATATTAAATTCAATTCCTCGGTCTCCGATACCTTTGCATTATTTAAATTTTACACAATTCAATCATATCTGTAATACTTCATCACGTTGCGGTTTTAATATAGTAAAATACGCACGGCAGTTAATGTGGTAAAATCACAATGTGATGAAGTACAACAGAATATGATTAATAATAATAGAATTAAAAAAATACCCGAATCGGTAGCATTTATAATTTTCTGAATGCAATTAATATTAAATAGTGATACAATTCTTTGGCCCCCGATACCTTTGCATTATTTTAATTTTGCACGATTCAATCATATTCTGTGATAAGTACTACAGAATATAATTAATAATAATATAATTAAAAAAATACCCAATCAGTAGCATTTATGTGATTGTAAATGCAATTAATATTAAATAGTGATTAAATTCTTTGGTCTCCGCTACCTTTGCATTATTTTCATTTTGTATAATTTAATCGTATTCTGTAGTACTTCATCACGTTGCAGTTTTAATATAGTGAAATATTTACGGCAGTCAACGTGTTAACGTAAAATTAATCATACGCCAAAAAATGAGAAAACAACGTAACATACGTGAAATTGATGGATTACACCTTCTACTACTGATTCTGATACGCATATACTTATCTTTAAAATACTTTGAGCGCTAAATATTCCAGGCCGAAGCACTTCATGTGGGCGGAATACTTTTCTGGTTGTGGCAATTCTGTTGATTCAGTGTACAAGACGCAAGTGATTTATTATTGTAATTCTTTTACTCCAAACTGAATAATGCAAGAAAGTTATTTTCGGTTTGCATATTTATCCATCTTATATACTGATAATTGTGAGTACAACGCGGGGAAGGTTGCGAATAATTGATAAGCGTATATGTTGGCACAGGAATATACGCGCCAATAGTCCACATCGATATTTTTAGCTGAAGGTATATATGAGCCGTTTATTTTGTAAGTGGCCTAACTCCGTTTTTCAATATTTTTCGGTTACCATGGTTACATGCACAAATTCATGTTATTTATCAGTAAATGTTATTTATCTCAATTTGAAGATAAATGGAGTTAGGCTACTTTCAAAATAAACGGCTCATACACGTTCACAGCATTCAAAAGAGTTAAAGGTTGTACAGACAATTCCAATAATGTTTAGATGTGCATGAACATAATAGGAACCCGGGATGCACCTGAAAAACATTCCTCAAATCGGAATCATGAGATTTCTTTTATTATGTTCTTCAAGTTTTTGTATTCCTTGAAATTATATGCCTTATTCTGGTGAAAACACGAAACTTTTTTGTTACCTTGACCTGCCGTACGTTTCAACGACAGCATGTGAGTTTTCAACCACGTCAAACTACAAAAAGGTGTGTTATTTAAAATTAAGAACGGTCTCCAGACGATAAAACTTATGAAGTAATATATCTAAAAATGGTTTGTTTATTAAGTAAAGCACAAAGGCGTCGGAAAGGTTTTTGTTCAAAGAAAAGATTTCTCGCAATAATAAACTCATGAAAAGGAGAACGGATGACTCTGAAACGCTTGGAGTGTTAATATAATAAGAATAAACGTGCTCCAGCCAAAACAAATGCCAAAACGAATAATATTTAAAGTGTTAACCAAAATTAAGCGGCATTTATTTAAGCTGAGCAATTATCATTATAGTGATTCTATGAATACCCGTGGAATATTTATAGTTTTATTGCTTGTCGAAATTTCTCCGTTGCTTTTAACTTATAATCCTACAAAATAAAATCTTATAATTTCACAAGAGCAATGTTCGTTTTACGTATTTGAATTTTTCTGAAATTCTTTTATGGGGTTCGCTTTTGTGCATAATAGGATTAATTCGCATGTGTCGAATTACTGTGTTTCCATACGAATTACTTTCTTTGGAAACATCTTGTTGTTGAAATCGCTGTTCGAATAACGATTTTGTTTATCGTATACCTTTTTGCGTTGCAATTAAGAATGATGAAAAATTGATTAACCGTTACTGTTAACGTAATATTATATTTTTCATCGCAGACATTTTCCATTTCATATGTGACATAACAATTTCTACTAGCTGAAACATATCACGGGAGAAGTGATTCTTAGTGTTGAAATTTGATCGAAACATAGTTGTGTTATGAATTGGAAAATTTCTCGGCGGCACTTTGGAATATGGAAGGGTGCCGATTTCAATTAACGAAGATAGATTAAATCGAAAAATTCTGATCAGAAAATCAATAAACTATGCATAATGGCTGCATAGAATTTTCCAATCAGAAGTGTACCTACGGGCAGAAAACAAGATAATATTTTTGCAAAACGTGCAAGAGACAAAGACTTTTACGTGGTTAAGTATTTGAAAAAAGCATCACAAAAGTTTAAAAATATATGTTTCTACGCAATAAGATGTTTTTTTTTATGACACTTCACGTAAGCATTGAATGAAGATAAGGGTAAAGATGTTTATGTATAAATAAAAAATGACGAAAACATATAAATACATTTATGCTAACGTGAAACTCGTTACTGTTCCAGCAATGTATTGTTGGCTGCCAATGTAAGCAAGGATTACTGCTCAACAATAATGGTCAATGTGTAGCACCACACGAATGCGAACATTAAAAACGCAGGATAAGAAAACCAAGAACAAATTAGTTCAGAAGAGACAAGCGGTATCTAATCAATATAGCAACTACACTAATTGTGTATGTTTCAGTACTTATAATATATAAGGAAACGCATGTTTTGACGAACACAATTTCTGTTATTTGCGATAAGATACGAGCAACATGTAAAATGCTATATTTATATTCCATCCTACTTTATACTTTGTACATGAAATGTTACTGTATACAATTAATTTATATATATGTATTGAAGTAGTAAAGTAATTGTTATTTAAACATTTTCACTTATCCTTTTTAATCGTAGGTGCACATTTGATCTTTTAAAAGAACCGTTTTGCTGCTAAGGTGAAACTTAACAACTCTCATTATTTGCGGATGAAAATTCACGGTCGGCATGAGGTTAAGTCTAATCGCTGAAGAATAAAATTGTCTAAATACAGCAAAACGTAGTGGTGCGATAAGAAAATTATCGCGCTGTCGTTTCGTGTCCCAGACCATGTTTGTCAAATTTCGCAGCTGTGTAGAATGGATGACGAGAAAATATTGTCGGTTTTAAATTCTACCATCTGCCTGCTCAAGATGTCTATATTATAATTTCATAAATTTCCAGTTTTATGGACAGTTTTATAGAGAAAGTTATTAGTTTCATTATTTCCCCGTGACGATTTGTTGTTGGAGACATTTCCAAATGAAAGGACTTCATTTCTTGTTTACATATATAAGAAAGAAACACATAATGACTATAATTATGTATATATTAATATATACATAATTTAAGGAATTTAAAGAACACGTCTTATTTTTATTATATATGTTTAAGCGTAACACTATGTCACTTCATTTTTAATTATTCCTACAAACACGTATATTAAAAAATAATGATAAAAATAGTTGCGTGTATAAGGTAGGTACATGTGAGAGATTTGCAGTCCATAAAAAGTAGACGTATTTAGGTATTTAACAAAAAACATGATTTATATACCTACTTGAAACTTTTGAAGATATTTTTATTGACGTTTGAAAATAGCTTAGGATTACTTGTCATTTATATTTATAGTCAAACTAACTATTGCCGGTTGCTAGAATCATTCTCCTTATCAATGTCGATAATAAAATTTACCAATTCCACATGGAGTTGCTACTACATTAGACAATTTAAACGACAATAATAAAACCACGGATTTCTACGCTATTCATAGAAAATCTCTTTTTGGACGATATACACCGGAAAGTGTCTACATCTTTAAAAATTGCAGTGGCCGAACCAATAATTTATAGCACAGAGAATAATTACTGCTGTATGTTTTTATGTTTTACATAAAAATGTGTAGGTCATATTTTGCATGAGGAATTGCACATGAAAAAGCTTTGCACAAAATGGTTGCCGCGCTTACTCACAGCAGATCAAAAACGCATTCGAATGAACATTTCTGAACAGTGCTTGGAGCGTTTTAACAGAAATAAAACTGATTTTGTGCATCAATTTGTTACTGTGGATGAGACTTGGATTTACCATTACACCAGAATCCAAATAGCAGTCAAACAAGTGGATAGAAAGCGGTTGTTCAGCGCCAAAGAAGGCAAAGTCGGTTCCATCTGCAGGAAAGATCATGGAATTTTGTTTATTGATTACCTTAAAAAGGGAAAACACTAATCGCGGAATATTATCCCAATCTTTTAGCCAGGTTAGATGAAAAGATTCGTGAAAGAAGACCCAGTTTGCAAAAGAAAAAATCATATTTCATCAGGACAATGCACCTGCGCACAAAAGTGTTTTGGTAATGGGAAATTTAAGAGATCTGCCCTATGAATTGTTGGAACATCCACCCTACTAGATTTGGCTCCCTCTGACTTTTATCTCTTGCCAAAACTCAAACTCTTCTTCGCTGGTGATAGGAGTAAGATTCTGTGGATCTTTGGCATAGACTTTTCCTTTCGGAAAACCCCAAAGAAAGAAGTCCAGTGGCGTTAACCCCTTAACCTACGATTTAGATTCGAAGATGTTGGGCCGAAAGCGTATACAAGCTCGCGCAGCGTTCGGAACATTTGCACGACTTGTGTAACACGCTAATAAATATATCATACCGTTACAGATTACTAATTTTGTATTTTGGAGTTTTCTATAAATAAACGTTTTGCAATACTTGCGTCTACCACAATTATTGCATCAGACTGTAATTGCGTATCAAATATTCCACGTAATATTCACTTCTGGCCCGATCACCGTACGCGGGCTATGCCCGTAAAATTGAAGTTTGGCCCGACCATCGTACGCGGTCTATGCCCGTCATTGTGGGTTATGGGGTTAAATCGCACGATCTTGATGACTATGAAAGTCCGTTTGCAATAACTATTTCGCTTCACTCGCAATGTGGCAAGTTGCACCATCTAGTTGAAAGAATGTCTTCCAAGTCCATGCCGTTCAATTCATTCCATAAAAAGTTGGTTATCATGTCACGATAACGAAAACCATTGACGGTAACCGCATTTCCAGCAGTATTTTCGAGAAAGTACGGCCCAATCATTCCTCTAACCCAAAATCCGTACCAAACAGTGACTCGAGGTGGATGCATGGGAAACTATTGGATTACTTGTGAATTTTCGGTTCTTCAAATTCGAAAGTTGTGTTTATTCACGTAGTCAAAAGTATTGCAAAAAGTCAAAAGTATTGTCAAAAGTGTAAAAACTAATCGGTCCTCTCCTTACTAATTCCGCTTTCCCGTGCACTATCAATCATTTCAAACTTTCCAAAATAGACCGGCATGGACCGACATGACGGAAATCAAAATATCACAGTAATAAACAAATATCAAACTCAATTCATCCAACGTATTATTATTTTATCCAACGAACATTTGTAAGTATACATAAATGCTCTTGTCGATAACGTTCAGGAAATACACGCAGCTCTTTAGCACTGCCTACTGTTTAGTCATACTAGGAAAGAGAACTTTCTCAGATAGCATACATATATCGCAAATTAGATGCACTAGACATGCGAAGGCCACCTGTTGTTGAACAAAAACTGACCGTAATCGGTCATCGAGCAGTAGTCGTGTCGATACGTGAATCCTGAGTAACCACGTCTTCAAGATGTTCTGCAAATTTGCCTGCTTATTATTCGTTGTCTTGGCGATCAGTATAACAACTACAGGTCTGTCTTTTGGAAGTTACTTGGCATAAGCCAGTTTTCCTTATTATGCACAATCTCCTAGTAGACTTCTTTTTTGACATTCTCCTGTTTCTTCCGCATAAGAATAATGTTTAGAAATCTTTAGTTAGTGATTAATCTTCCTTACTTCCTTTACTGTGTCGTATGTTTTAGTGTACATATACGATATTGCGTCAGAATAAAGGGCGCGTAAGTAATATTTTCAATTTTTACCAATTTTTTACATAATACAAATTACATTCAGCCTATACGCTGTACACAAAATACCACCTTGATCAAAATGACTTTATTCTATGACTTTATTCATAAAATCGAAAATACAAGTTTATCCATTATAATTGATATCATCCCCTTCAAAGTACTCCCCATCGACTGTAACGCCCTTATACCAGCCCTTGATTCAATCATCGAAACACCGCTGTTATTCAATTGTTGGTATGTCCATCAGAGCCGTCTTCGATTTTTCCATAAGATCCTTCCGAGTGCTGTAACGCGTTCCGCGAAGCGGTTTTTTAAGTCGGTTAAACAGAAAAAAGTTGCAGGGAGCTAAACCAGGAGATTTCGGAGGCTGGTGAATAGTATTCGTATTATTTTTGGTCAAAAACTCGCGAATAAGGATCGCATTGTGCGACGGTGCGTTATCGTGGTGCAAAATTCTGTCTTTTTTGGCGAATTGCTTCACGCAAACGTCTCATAACGCCCAAATAATACATTTTGTTAACTGTCTGTTGCGCTGGCAAGAATTCATGATGCACAACACCGTTATAATGCATGAAAACCGTCAGCATCACCTTCTTTTTCGACTGAAAACAAGGTGGTTTCTTCGGAAGCGTTCGTGCCACCGAAAAACGGTTGATATCGAAAGAGCATTGTTGCCGAAACACTTCTCCAACATTTCCAACGTCTGCGCACCGTTAAATCCGTTTTTCACGCAAAATTTTGTGCAAATTCGTTGATCCAAAGTCGATGTCATTTTCAAATATGTGAAAAATCGAAAACACGCAGAAAGGTAGATGTACTCAACACGGTATACCTTTTACAAATGTCAAGCTATGACTCTGAAATTTGGTGAGAACATTAATGACGGATGTGGCAATCTAACAAAAAAAATGTCAATCAAGTGAGTGAGAGCGCCATACGGCGGCCGGTCCTAAAACTTTTTGGTCAAGGTAGTGTGCAGTGAGAAATGTAACAGAATAAATGGAGTAGATGCTTTCAACGAAGTACTAGATACTTTCACTGCAATCACGGTTAAAATAGTTTTAATCCTTTTAGTGCCGAACGACGATACATCATCATTTGCAACACTTGCGAAAAGTGCCAACGACGATATATTCGATACGGGGCATTTTTTTGAGATCCTGTCTATTTCATAGCAGTCAGTGTCTGAAAAACGTCACCTTTTTTTGTTGCTGTTCTCGTTTAGATTTCATATTCTCAACAACACATTCATTATTTTTCAGTTATAAGGCTTTACAAATAGGCACATACACAATTCCTGCGCGATATCGAAAACAGAGTCGGTCGTTAGTGAGTGGCATATTCAGTCAATAGCGGTCAGTGAAGTGTTAATATATAACATCTAATATAACATATAATATATATAATATATAACATATAACATATAAATGAATGAATATAATAATGAATATAAATGTTTATCGTAATATTCAAGTTTTATTACAATAACGTTATAATACCTACACGAATCACTCGTTTTATAGTTTCGTAGTCCGATATTAGTTATTTTGTTGCAATAGATTGAAAATACAATATTTACACTTCATACTACGTGATCTGAATAAGGTTACGATCAAACAAGGATTTTTCTTATGTGCAGATACCGTTTGTAAACGTGTATTGATTTTCCTGTTTTTCATAATGTCGCATACTTATATTATTCGTATGATTTTCAACAAATATTGACATAAAATTGGCATTAATTTATTCTTCCTTTATTTCGTAATATGCTTTTTTTTTAATATTGTCAACATCATTCTTATTTGTATTTTAAAAGCTTTTCCCCAAACCTTGGCGAATTCGTCAAATTGGTCCGGCATTCTTTGCATAATTGCGGTACTTTCGGTCGGCACTAAAAGGGTTAATGATCTACGATGGTGAAGAATTGATTCTTGACGGTTTGTTCTTTTTCTCATATAACAGTAACATTGAATAGTTTGTTCAATTGATAAATATGTTCAATGTTAATATTTACACGACCAGCACGTTAGTTGCAAAGCGTGCTCTGTATTTCGTTAACATATTTCATTTAAGATAGAAAACACGCAATTTACTACAGTAACTGATTGTTCCTTAACGTTTTGTTGTTGTTTTTACGTAAAAGGGTACAATTTTGATAAAATGGTAAAATAGTAACACACAAATGGTAATATTTCTCGTGGTTTTTTTAACAACCAGAATTTTTTGTGTTGCTGAGTGTTTTGTGAAATGTTCACGCAGGAGAAGATTTTTCTTATGAGACAATTATAGCGTGCTATTTTTCATAAGTAGTTATAAAGTTTCTGTACAAAGTATTCATACACCGACCGATTTCGCATAATACTTCGTGGATTTTAATTTTACTAACTACTTTTTTATAATTAGTACATTTGTACATAATTTTAAAAATCTCCATGGTGGACACAGAACAGAAACATTGGTTGCTCAAACAGTATGCGAACTTAACAAGAAAATTCCAAAAGGTGACAGAAATATAGGTGCAATAAGTATTTGTACAGTTTTCAGTTCTTATTTCGAAGCATTTACACGAGAGTTCAGGACGGAAATAAATCATATGATTGCTTTCTAATGATAAATAACATCACTAGAATGTTTCAAAGTGCTATACCTGCTTTATCTGTAACGTTGTACATCTACCGTCGGTAGAATTAAAAAGTTTCAACTATTGAAAATCATCATTGGAAAAATGGGAAGAAAACGTGCTGACATTACCAATGGTAGAATGATACAATGTTATTAATTTCTATACAAACTGTTTACACACATTTTCAATTGATCACAGCCATTTTTGACAGCATATGCAAACTGACTGTTTACAAACATTAGCGGATGAACTGCACTTTCACGAAGTATGTATTATTCGAAATTGATCGTTGCACATAGGCTTTTTGAATTAATGATAGGTCAAATTTGACCTGTATTTGAATGTACGGTCGAATTTTTTTTTAATTAACTTATAACTCCCGAAGTATAAGCTCTAGGAATTTTCTTATTTGTATATTCTGGTTCGTTGCTGTTTAATAAACTATCTAACTATCTAACAAATTATCTTTCAATCCTCTTTAAAAAAAATATCTTGTAAAAATAAAAATTATACTTACCAGAAACGGCACATTTGCGACCGATTACGCTGGGCGTTCAAAGTGTTAATTAATAAATTTAATAAATTAATAATCAATTATTTAACACGCTGAGCGCCCCACATATTTTTAAGGAAATCCCCGTCAGGCCACGCACCCTGCTTAGAAGTAGTATATTGAATGTATAAGATGTATTGCGGTATAAAATTTCGGATGTATTGCATTAATCTTTTTGATAAGGAACATATAAATGCATTAATGATACAATCCTCTAATAAATAAAAATTAAATGAGTTTTAAATACATTTTCAGTAATCACTGAAAACAATGTAAATTTTTTAGTTTCAAATTATATCTTACACTGTTAGGGTGACGCGGCCTAAACGGAAAGTTCAGTGCCAGCCAACGTATTAATTAACAATTAAAAATTACTTAATTATTTTTTAATTAACTTATTAAACTTTACTACTTTCACATAGATGCTCAGCACAACTGTCCACCTAATCAGGAGTTTACGACCTGTGGTACGGCGTGTCCACCTTCGTGTTACGGCGAGCCTAATCAAGCCTGCACTTTGGTCAGTTAAACCTGAATTAACCCTTAACGCTCCGATTTTTAGTTATGAATATCAACCGACAACTTCAACTTATTCTCATCATACTTCGACTTGCAAGTTTTAGTGCCAGATTGTAAATGCTACAATGACGTGAAAATAATAATATTAAAGTCATTCAAAACAATCTTTATTCATCTCAGGAGTGATATCATTTTGATTACAATATTTATATTAATTATAATTGAGTAATGTGTGGAATATCTTAAAACATTCATTGAGATGCAACTCGGGTTTGCATTTACAGGTCTCACAGTAGAAAACTGTTTGTTTTTTACCGCATTACTTCCTTTTGGTGAAGAAACAAGACACTTTTTCTTTTTCCTTTTCGGCAACTGATTTATTATATGGAGTTTCCCATCTAAACGCTGTTCCTTATCTGTTCCGAAAGGCCTGCCATACACATTGTTATTCCGAAAGTTACTTACGAACTGACTTACTAACAATAAAACAGGTTCAGATCTGACTGTCTTTACTGATCGCTTGTAACTGACTCAGGAGTATTATTTTTTATTTCTAAGCAATTACCGATAACGACCCAAAAATATATTTGGAGTAGAACGCCGCATATGGGTAGTGTTTGAGAAGCACACTTGGAGCGTTAAGGGTTAATATTATCGAAATCGAACACCTTCATTGTGCGCATTTAACACGTTAACTGCCAAGCGTATTTTGCTATGTTATAACTGCGACGCCATGAAATACTGCAGAGTATGATTAAATCGTGCAAAATGAAGGTAACGCAGAGTTGTTAGAAGCCAAAATATTGAAGTATCGTTCCAATACCAATTTCTTTTACAAGATTGCAAGTAGACGTCATTACGATATTTTACATTTTTAGTCAAATATTTTGCAGTGACCACCATGGCAGTCAACGTGTTAATAAAGTGCATATATATATAATTTTTGAATATGGCATACGTTTTAATATATTCATTGCAGGATACAATAATCTGTAGTTTATACATGTTCAAGTCTGTATATGCGTATATATATATATATATATATATATATATATATATATATATATACTGATTATTGTATCTTTCAATGAATATATTAAAACGTATGCCATATTCAAGAACTACGAATCGGAGATCCTGTACATCGGTTTGTTCTATCCAGTCATTCGCTGCTTTCACCATAGCATTCTTCAAAATGAAGCTTTTATAATCTTATAACGTCACTACTCGCTCTATTATTATTTACTATTTGATATTACTCGGTATTTATTTTATCCTACATACAGTTTTTCGAATCTCTATGAAATTACTAAAAAGCGGTTACTTTTGCATACAATATTATTGTAAAGTATTGAGGGATACTGTTTTTTGGCTTTCTATTAGATAAGCGCTCAATTTACTGATGTTATTACAAGTGTCCTAACGATGAAATTGGTTGTTCTGTACATTGTTGTATTCTTCAAACTAATGCTAAATATTATCAAACTTGAGTGGTAATTATTTCATTAACTAATTTATAACAAATTACTGTTACAGCAATGTGTAATTGGTTGCCAATGTAAGCAAGGTTATCTCCTTAACCGAAACATGGATTGCGTTGCACGAGAAGACTGTTGAAACTAAGAAAGCAGGTAAATAAGAAAAGAAAATCTAATATGTGAGAACGGCGTAAACAAGAAACGGTATCTGATTAAATCGATACTTATATATGACAATGTGAGTGTTTTTATTGTGCAAGAATACATTCGAATACGACCGATTGTATAAGAATAAATATCTCTTGATACACCATGACTTTGTTATTCGCAGCCAACTACGTAGAATTTGCAATTTTCCTGATTCATTTCCTGCATATATGTTTTGCTTTATAGTCTACCCTATGATTTTGTCATAACAGAGCAATTCTCTTACTGACGTAGATCCAGATTATTCTTCAGAATAAGTTACATGACGAGCATAATACATTGTTCTTTTTTTTTTACTAAAATATGATATTGGAGGGCAATTTACGTTACTTTAAATTTAACAGTACTAATTTCTTACATATTACATAACAGCAGTAAGAAAGTTTGGACACTGTATTCGACAGCAATTTTTTAATGCATCGCTTGTTTGCAAATGATGGCCGTCGCAGAGTCTTTAACTGTGCGCCATAGGTCACTGTTGATCGATAACAATAAGACGTTATAATAAGATAGTTAATAATTGGGCACGTACGTTCCAATAAACTCCCCAACCGCTTATAACATCATGCGCTCATGTATTACTTCCAGTGATCATCAGTATCATGTTAGAGGAAATCGATAATTTAACTGCTTTTATAATTTTGACAAAAAGATAATACGTACTTGTTATCACAAATTTCATTTTGCAAAACAAACATTATGGCAGTCAGTACTGAGTTATATATATAAAACTCCTATGTATATATATTGAATTATACTCAAAATTAAATGAATTATACACGGAATTCCAATATTAGCATTTTTCATAATATGAATAACACGATATGAAATATATATATTGTATATTGTATACTTCTCGTGTTCTTCATACGATGAAAAATCCTAATGTAGGTATATATTGCAAATTGTACATATGTATGCATACTGTATGTTGTATATACGCAGTTAAACTACATGCTATATCACTCAAGGGGAATTTAGTGGCAGAATTTAGTGACAGAAGGGCAGAGTACTTCCTTTGGACCCGAAATGTACACTGAAAATAGCGGCCTCAAGATGCACTCTTGCGAAGGGCAGTAAAGCATGCATTAGGAACACTTTTGTAGCAACCTCTGCCTATCTATCGCTAGACATTACAGCGAATTACAAGTTTCTTGCAAGTGACCGATAGTGGTACGCTTCATGTACATACCCACTGTCCAGACCATTTCTACCATCCGTTCGCGCCATCGTCTAGGGCAAGACCCATTCGGCATAGACCTACTGATGAGTCTAGTCGAGTAGGCCCAGAGCAAAACGTTTCTAAATTCATTCTCGCAATCGCGTCCGCACCACGAGTAAAAATAAACCAGAGGAACAATCTTCTACAGTTGCTCCCTTCTTTTTTCATTTTAAGATGCCTTTAACGAAATAAATGTCATGCTGTAATTGTCTCCGAATGAAATGACGCGAAAATCCAAAGATACCTGTTGCCTAAGAAATAACTAAACTCTTCTAGACGCCGAATGTGCCATTTGTTAATTTGAAACATGATGTAATTTGGAATACCTTTTCTATCTTCTATAATTGTGTACTTAACTTTCTTCTCGCATTTCGATCAAATACTCGATAAATAAATATAATAAATCATTAGCTAAATACGTAAAATAAATGCCGACCACCGCCCTTTCATAATCTCATGCAAGTTCTATTTGTTTTATAAATTTTAATTTTGTTTAAAACTATTTAAACCAGATTACTTTTATGTCCAGAAAATCTTAGTCCGGGAATTTCCAAATTGTTCATTGCGTGTTTTTATGTATTCAGAGAAAAGCTTTTTTGGTTATGCAGTTACTGAACAAAAAATGAGTGTACCTTATAACATGTTTCAATATTTCCGCAAACGTACAGCAGTCAAATAATCACTACATATATTAGTTAATTAATAATATTTATGAATTTAAATAAAATTAAATCAATCTACAACATTTCGTATGTACATCATTACATCATTGCCAGTTTTATAGCCCGTATATACCATATAAGTGCTTATAAGAAGTAAGCGTCATAACTTGAGTATTCATAAAAAAATGTTTCCAATTCAAGGATAAATAAGTATTCGAACACGTTTTCGAACTATTTAATTTTTCAAAAATAAGTTCGATTAAAATGTAACAACTTCAGCAGCATCGATTAATCTGTTTGCGTTTGAACGAGTATACTAAAAATCTTATGCTTATAATTACTCAACTACGCAAACAGCACGGTTTGCGTAAATTGTTGCGCAAGAAAATTTGTACAGCGTTTGGCGATGACACGAGCAACTTGAAATAACTCTATTTTACAAAGGCTGTTTAAACATCATCCGTTCTGAGTTGTGTCGACAATCTACAGAAATAGAAATCGCTTAGACGTGAAATCTAACAGGTACGTAGCACAAATACTACTTTCCAACGTTTATCTATTGTACCCGACTGATTATCTACTGTAAGTATTAATACAAATTAAAAAAGTACTGCTACTTTTTAATGTATCTAAACATGACATCTACTGGGCTTACCTTTATCATACGCGGATGTAGCAGCCCTGATATTTTGTACACATATCAAGAAGTTATCTTTTGCCTTAAATGTGAACAACACGCACGAATTAACAAATTATTTGCTCAATTTTACCGTTTTAAGTAAATGTGATTGCATTACGATGATACAAGGTAATATTTTCAATAATAACTTATAAAAATAAGAGTGCCAGCTTGAGCGTTGCCTAGATTGTAAAATTTCAACTTTCGCCAAAAATTTATTAGAATGTAATAAGTTGGAGATCGAAAATCAACCGGAAACATTGAAATTGGGGTCTCCGGTTGATACTTGTAGGTAAATCAGAGGAAGAGGCACGAATAATATTTGTGTTATCAAAACAGGGTTGCATATTTCTTTGCTTCGCAATCAATTTCTTCTGAAGGCCTGGTAGCGAACAGGTTAAGCGGTCAATCACTGTATACTTTACCCTATGTGTCCCAACGGTCGCGAAAGGATTAAACAAGCTATAGATGTCTGATTTGTATCGTAGACAGTAACAAAGTTCGCCGTCCATACCGTTCGTGGCCCAGCCGATATATCTGCTCACCTTATTTAATTAGATTCTTTAGTTCGCAAATTTGCGAATACACACGTGGCGGGGATAAGATAAGCACCATATGGAACCCCTCCCATTACGACGTTCACCACCGGGAAGATCCACTCTCACAAACGTTATCTATATGAATGAATCGCGTCCATCTTTCTCCAGTTAAATTGACATAGCAAACGCGTCGTCATGACTTAATACAAATCTCTTTCGTCGCTTGTGCCTTTACACCGTAGAAAAATTTGCCGTTTGTTCGCCGACGAACTCTGCCCCGTAAATACATTAAAACGGAAGTAAATGCAATCAACTTCCAACTTCCTTTCGCGCATACGTATGTGTACACGTATTTGTACGTGTATGAACACACGCACACACGCACACGGAAGTTTAACCTGCTCAACCAATCTTGTGGGTAGAAAGTCTTAGATGACCGAAAATTTGATTTATCTCGACGAACAACGAAAGTGAAGGCCACGAATTAGGCAGATAAAAGCAGATCGTGTTGGCCAGCGGATATCAGTTGCACCTGACGAGTTAGGGCACTGACAATATTGGGCCGAATTTAACAATTTGTGAAATAAGTGGAGCGATAAATCGATCTAGGAAGATGACGCACGCTCTTTTACTTCTTATGGCGCTAGTGGTGGTCTCAACTTGTAAGTGGTTTTAAATTACTATGTGATTGGGTGGGTAACTTTGAAACTGGATTATAATGGATCCGTGTCATGGAATGGATCGCTTTGGATAACTTGAACAACTAGGTCGCGCTGTAAAGTGAAAAGTGTGCTAATATGAGTACAGAAATATTTTCGATCACGTATGGATTATATAGATGTCAATTGTTACTTCGAATATTATTGATGAATTCACTGATATTTATTGGTTCGAAGAATTAAAACGTAATATTTTGCAGTGAAGTTCATCAAAACAGTGTACACAAGAATTCATTTCGTTATTGTAATTTTTGTAATATATTCTTACGCTGTCCATGCAATTTTTTGCCATTTTTGTCCCGAAAACGCTTACATTATGTAGGAGTTTGTCAAATGTACAAAATGGATTACAGTGCATCTGTGACTACTACTGAAACAAATGTAATATTGATAAAAATATGATCATATTTAACTATACTGCGCCATAACTTAATATTATATGTTTGCAATGCTGAAAATTCTCTTACATTTCCCATGGGGAAAAGTTTTGCTAAATTCCTGTGGCAGTTATCATATTAAATTCGTGTTAATAGTTTGCTATTTGAATGTCTAGAAAGTGTACAAAATAAAAAGCAGCCCATGCAAATGTTGTTGTTAACATGAATGATGTGAAGTACATATCCAAATTCGCTATTTCCACATTTCTTCATTTTTTTTCTTTGTTTACACAATGTTTAACATTTCATAATACTTTAACGGGGCACGAAGAAAAAGTACGGGGTTGGCTTAAGTATGAAGTGAAGTTCGACGTCCGCAAATTGGTTTCGTTTGTTGCAGTTGCCATGCCACAATTTCACGATAGGTACTTTTGTGGATCAAATCAACAGTTCAGTTTCTGTGGATCGTCCTGCGAACCATCTTGTCATGATCCATTAGCACTCTATTGTACACAGGTTAGTATTTACACAGTTTGAGTAATCTTCCACTTCATATACAGCATAATAGGAAGTCACAATCATTTTAGCATATCGTTAAAAGCAGTTAAAACTACTTAACATAGATATAAATACATTAACAATCGTTATTAGAAATTGTATACTTAGAATACAATCGTCTACGTTATCAATGTATGAATACGCATATATGATGCGAATGTGTGTGAATCGCTGAATATATTCCTCAAATAATACTATTGTATTATTTTCCGTTTGTACAATATTGTTTATGCATTAGACATTACCTACATTATTGCATGTAATGTTTATTATTATTTACCATACTACATGTTAGTAGCGTTTCTAAATACAAATTATGTACTTAGAATCCAATAGTCTACATTGTCAACGTATGAATATGCATTTATGATGCGAGTGTGTGTGAATCGCTGAATATGTTCCTCAAATAATGAGACTATGTTATTTTCCGTTTGTATAATATTGTTTATGCATCACACATTACCTACATTATTGCATGTAATGTTTAATATTATTTACCATACTACATGTTAGTAGCATTTATAAATACAAATGTAATTCATTATCATTCATATCACTTATATTCTTTATTTTAGGATTGCGTGGCGGGATGCGAATGCAAAGACGGATACTTGAGGAATGCAGTTGGCACATGCGTTCGGCCACGGTACTGCACTTATTAAAACTTCAACATAATTTTTTAATTAATTCTCATTCACATCTTTTCATTACTGTCACGTCAAACGAATGGATTTAGAAGGTAATTGTTTTTGTATGTTCGACGGTTGCATGTATATAATTAGTTCCAGTGGTATTTATTACGAATTATTTTCAGACAACATATTTTGTAATCGGTTAACAGTTTACTGTTGTTTAGCTCCGAGCCTGACGTTTTAAATAAAAACCTCGAAACGTCTTTAAAAGCTTGCTATTGTTTATTTGCCAAAATGCAACCACCTGAGTCTTATGTATACAGATTAATTTCTATGATAATGATTAGCTATGCGTATTTAATTCAATCGTGGTATATAATGATCCATTGCAATCTTGAAAAACCATTTCATTCATTTTGCTTTCTTACAAGTTACATTAAGCAAAGGGGTCATTATATGAATATAAATTCGTTGGGTTATAACCCAGTCGCAAATAGGAAGCGTATTCTAAGTATATATATTAAAATGAGTACATGAAATATTATTCCATCATATCAAAAATCTTACCCTACATCACGCACATCATTTATATTTCGTTCGTTTCCCAAGCTTTCTCACACAGACAATTCTACATATAATCCTACAACAATATCCGTTTCCCATATAAACACAACTACAACAAATGAGTTTAGCTTCAAAATGAAACACCAACAATTCTTTACTAACCCATAAACCCGCTTATCACACACGCATTACATCTAAGCCGAAATATGTCACCTAACTGAAGTTCTTAGCAAAGCATCTTTGTCATAATCGCATAGTTACACCTTTTCGACAAATAGCTTGCACTAATACATTTGTTAGCTTAACTGCAATTTTTTCGCCGCACACATTCGCCATCAGAATTCCTCAGATATCCGCGAATACATTGACAACCAGGGACGCATACCTGAAAACCATCAATTATCGTTCTTATCAGTCATATCAGACACAAGTTTGCGGTTAACACGTTGACTGCCGTGGCACAGTATAGAAAGATCCAATAAAGACACTTCGTGTCAGCACCTTTGATGTTCTAGTACCCCAAATAGGTGACCTTGAACGGTAGCCGCCATATTCTTGCGTATTTCAAGTGACTAAAATGCGCGTGTTAGAATTTTGATGATAAAGAAACAGGGGTACAACTATGAAAATGTTCTGAGTATAAATGAAAATCATTTTTTGATATAACATAAAAAACGAATAATATTTATAGTTATTACATACAATAAATAAGAAATATTCAATTAATGCAATTAATGAAAACTATAATCACACTAGGTAATACGTGCTATAATTTGTAAAAAAAATATTGTTTGACTATTATTATAAATGATAATTTATGTGAAAATAATTTATGTACAAGCGTGAAGGGGAGAAATGAAACAATATCACATGAAATAAATTGTAATTTTTTTTTATGACACTTTCATGCATTTGCGATAAACCTATTAGTCCGTATTCGCACCTGTCATTTATCTATAAAAACGCTCTTTTAACTAAAATATCAATATTACTATAGTAAATACTTGAAGTGCATCTTTCATACATAAAAGTGAGGTGTGAATACGTCTAACCTCTTTTGCACTCGCATGCAACTTGATATAACTATCAACAAAGCTGCCAATGTAAATAATACGCCATTTTGAGGGTAGTAGAAACAGGCTTAAGTGTTTTTATTGGGTCTCTCTATACTGTGACCATGATGGTCATCGATGACCAGCGCAAAAGGTCTCACATTTATAATTTTGCAAATGCAATTAATATTAAATGGTGATTCGATTGTTTGATATCCGACACTTTCCCATTCTTTTCATTTTGCACGATTCTGTCGCACTTCATCACGTTACGATTTTCATATAGTAAAATACGCACGGCAGTCAACGTGTTAAACCCGTAATGTGATAAAGTACTACAGAATATGATTAATAATAATATAATTTAAAAATGACAAAATCAATACCTTTGCATTATTTTCATTTTCCACAATTCAATCATATTCTGTAGTACTCATCACGTTGTGGTTTTAACATAGTAAAATTCGCACAGCAGTCAACGTGTTAAGTTTGATATCTGCATACTCACAGTTGCACAGAAGATTTTTCTCGGGGCTCCACATCTAGGCTCGCATGCAGAGCCACAAGATCTGAACTTTTCGTTTGGTCCACACTTTACATCCTTGTCCATCGAATACGGAGCTGTTGAGAAGTTCATGCGTCAGTTAACGAACATTAAAAAAAAACCCACTGTCAGTACCGATAAGAATGACCGAGAACGTTTCTTTACGTTTATTTTGTAAAGTTAGTCACATTACTGATCGGCGCTCTTTAGCACAGAATAACTTATTTTAAAATGGGTCATAACGACTTGAATTTTTTGAGACGTTTGAAACTGGCGTTTACTAGATGAGGTGCAAAGCAAGGTTTGAAAAACTTGCGATTTATATGAATAACGAAGAAACAAACGTAAAGGTCGTTCCTCACAATCTTTTACATGTTACTTATGTACGGTGTAAGTTAAATGTACAATAGATCCAATATAAAGCATCAAATCTAACCTATAATGAGCATTTGCTACAAACGGACAAGGTAAACACAAATTTAACGTGCTTCTGCACAATGTAATCGTAATAAAACTTAAAATTTTATACAATTAAAATCCGTAATAGAAAACCTTTAAGTAACACCTATAAACATCGTCAACTAAAAGATGTTGAGCATCATAGTTAACTGGACAATATTATGAAATAAAAAATGCATCATCCAACAATGACCGAATTTAGTTAAAATATCAAAGAACAATACATTACAAAAATTAAGTAAATTTTAATAATTTTAAGTAATTTTAAAAAGTAATTTTTAACATTTTCCGAACCATGATTTGCAACAAATTTTTGGTAACATAATTTGCAAAACTTTCGCACAAGGTAAAGATAACCCTTCTTTCTCTCGAATTTAATTTCATAATCTTTTATTGGGCAGTTGTATCAGGTCTTAGTTTCCTTGCACTTGTAGGAAAATACTCAACAATTGTTATTAAACTTAGTTGAACGCACCAAAAGGTCACAGTTGTCATGTGTGACCACCAGCAAAATAAATGCACTATTGCTAAGGACATGATCTTATACAATCGTTATTCTTTTTATTAATCTGTCATGATCTATTTAGAAAGATGAAAATTCTGTTGTGGCCCCCTGAGTACAATATGTAAACCTAGAGTGGCAGTCAACGTGTTAAATATGTTGAACGATCAGTCTATGTCATATAGAGAGTGTCTCACGTAACAGGAACATGTTGTATCCACTAAACGGTTCAAAATAAAAGGAACTGTTATAAATTTCAATTAAACGTAATCGGACAGTGCATCATATGCAAATATTTTCATGCACTTTTACTCTACACTCTACATAAAAGTACTATGATATATATGCCCTAATTTTATGCATTATGAAGTTTTCGGTCATAAAATGGCCATGAATTCCGAGAATGTGTACAAACCCGTTGTTTGTAAAAAAATCTTTTAACAAACTACGATTTCAGGATATTGCGTTCATAATTGATGAGTGTAAAAATACTTTCTACCCTAATTGTATATGGAATTACCACTTTGTTCGTTGTCCCGTTCGTATTTCACGTTTATTTCACATTGCATTCGGCAATTACATATTCAGTTGTGAAATCGAATAAACAACAGAACAAAGTTTAGCACAAATTTACTGTTGGGCATAATTATATCCTATGTTACTGACGGTATGATTGCAAAAGGAGAAGAGAAAAGGGAGACAACAGAAAAGTTAAAAATAGAAACGCCTAACAAGACGGATGTGTCAAGAAGAGAAAATTGTCAATTAATTATCTTAAAACCGTTACATTTCTTGAAACTTTATTCATTTTAACTGTATTTGAAACTTCGTTTTGTTCAATAATTAAACTTGTTTTAAAGAAACTTCAACATTTACAACGTACTCTCCAACGAATACATACATTTCAGTGGCATAAATGAGCAAATTATGCATTTACATTCGGCCATCCCACTCCCAAAAATATTCAGCCGCTACTTAACATTAAACGTACCGGTACTTTACACATACCTATTCTTCTCATGAGGGGTCATTTGACCCCTTATGAAATAAACGTTGATTTTCAGAAAGAACTTCCTAATTTATTAAACCGAGAAATTGAATAATCAAATGACATAAGAATTTACAGAAAGTCAAATGTGCTAAAGAAATAACAATGAATGTACGACTTTAAAGTAAATTTTGACGGGGTCATTTAACCCCACTTGGTATGTTTAGTGTTAACCTCGTGATAAAATGACTAAAACTTACAGACGGTAGACACAAGAACCACAGCAAGCAGAAAACACACAGTGATCCACGTCATATTCGCAATTTGGAATCAAGCGTCTTTAACCCGGAATGTTCGTAAACTGTTATCGTCGGTGATGATCACGGTGCACCTTTATATATTTTTTCGCTTGACCTTGATTTCGTTTTCTCGAGCAAGTTAGTAATAAATTGGCAGAAGCTACCGGTATCAGCTTCGTGCATTTATAACGTGACTGTTGTTTTTCTTCCGCACGTGTGTCTCTTGATATTTAATCGACGTTCGCGGTACTTGAGGCAATTAACTTACGAAATTCCGTTTAATCTCTCTGCGTTGCTGCATGCGCATATGATTTATCGAAATGCATGTTTTTGATCATTGACGTCTTTCGATGTTTGACAGGAGTTTCTGACATATATGACGTATACTCAATACGTAATGTCCTTCAAATATTTTCGAAGAAATGGACTTTACGTTTTATTGTTGTTAGTGTTGAAGATTCTTTAAGACAAGTTTTATTATTGAATGAAATGAAATTGACATTACGGTAAAAAGGAGTGGAGTTATAAGAAATATCGCAAGTTTGCAAGCACTATTAATTCTAATCACTCACTAAGGGTCTCAAAGACACCAGCATCAACTTCAGAGTAAAATTTAAATATGACCGCGGTAAAATTAGAACCTGTGGCTCTACGTAGTGGTAGTTCCAGGTCCGAACTCTACACTAAAACAATTGCCGTTAAGCCGAAACGTCTGTGCGACACGTGAAAAATTGATAAAGTGGTATTAATACGTTGACTGCCACGGTGGTCACGGTGACCGGTGTAAAAGATTTGACTAAAAATGCAAAAACTTCGCAATGGAGCCTATTTGCAGTCTTGTAAAAGAAATTGATATTGAAACGGTGCTTCAATACTTTGGCTTCTAACAACTCTGCGTTACTTTCATTTTGCACGCTTTAATCATATTCTGCAGTATTTCATCGCATTGCGGTTCTAACGTGTTAATTAGTTTAATCGCCTAAAAATCGTTGTAATTCAATACCCGTATACTGCATGGAAACCGTCTTGTTTACGGTTGTCATGATATCCACAGGCTTCTATTCTTAGCGTTCCTTTGTTTTTTTTTATGACCATAACTAAAAGACGCACCGTATTGCATTTGTTGCATAGCCGTAGGTACTACGCCATGCGTTCGAAGCGACATATTTCATTTTTGCGCTTTTATTTCAACATGCTGATACGTTTCAGCGTGATGCTATCGTTGAAAATTATATCCGATAACATTCAAAGGTAATACAATAAAACTAACCGCTTAAATGTTTCTAATTTCTCACAACTTTACCAGGTGATCAATAACTGTAAATAACACGATCAATGACTGTGATTTCTGCGGTCAATCACTACAAATTAGCAATATTAAATTTATCGTTGTGGTATTAATAAATAAAATTTTGTTTCTGTTTTGTTGCAGGCTGAACATGTTTTTACAATATTTTTCTGTCCTAATATGCTAAAAAAATAATGAATGCAACATTACACGTTTAAGTTATACGCCTTTCATTCAATCACTGTTCTTAAGCGGTCAATCACTGTATACTTTACCTTATATGTCAGTCTCTGATGACTGATGCCGCTTGAATGATCAACATATTACCACTCACTGCACCTGCATTGCAACATATTGCACCTTTAGTTCATACTAATACTTCACGTTTTAACGGTGAACGCGTTGAACATTTACTAATTCCATCTCCTTTTCTTCTTTCTCCGATTGAACTAGTTAGCAACCGCGTCGACGTGACATAATGCACATCTCGTCCGCCGTCTGTTTTTTTTTCTACACGTGGAAAAGGATAACGTCTGCCCGCCGACGAACTCTGCACCGCGAATATGATAAAACTGAAGTAAATACCGTCGACTTCCAACTACCTTTCATACACACTTGTTTGTGACCTCTCGAATCTCTGCACATGTGTGTGACGTCGTGCACACATACACGAATTTGACGTTCTCATCCAATCTTACGGCAAGAGATAGGCGAGATCCCGAGTAGAGAAAGCTTTAGGTGGCCAAAAAAATCATTTATCTCGACGAGAAAACAGCCGCGAACGAAGGTCGCGCATTGTCAGATAAAAGCACACCGAGCTGACCAGCGGATATCAGTTGCACCTGGCAAGTCGAAGCACTCAGTCAGTCACAAGTCGCGAGTGCCGAATCTAACGAATTTCGGCAAGATGATGCGCGCCAGCTTATTTCTTCTTGCGCTGATGGTGGTGTCAATTTGTAAGTTGTTTTAAGTTATTGTGCTTGGGAGACATGTTTATTGCGGTGGTAGTCGCAGATAGCCGGCGATAGTGAATTTTGAAAATTCAGCTCAATGGATAGATGTTATGGAATAGAACAGTTTGGATCATTTGAACAACTAAGTAGTCGTGCGAAGTGAAAAATGTGCCAGTTATGTTTGTGGTCATTTTTGTTTTGGTATGAAAAGTGTAAAACTAAAGGGTGTCTCAAAGTGGACTGACATTTAAATTTATTAATAAATTGTATTATTTATTTAAAAAATACGAATGTTTTTATTTTAATATAAAGTATAACTCTATTTATACTTATAAAGTACATACTTCATAGAAAAATTAAAACATTTGTATTTTTTATATAACTTTATTTGTACGTATAAAGTATATACTTATAAAGTTTATTTATACTTATACAAACTTTATTTATACTTATAAAGTATGTACTTTATATTAAAATAAAAACATTCGACATTTTTAAATAAATAATACGATTTATTAATCAATTAAAATGTCAGTCCATTTTGAGACACCCTTTATGAGTAAGGAAATGTTTTCTTTCATTGTGTATATAAGGTAAGATGCGTAGATACAAATTGTTACTTCGAATATTAATAACTAGTTTACTAATGTTCGTTGAAGGTTTATTAGTATAATATTTTTGCAAAAAATACTTTGCTGTGAAGTGTATTAAAAATGGTAGAAACAGAGCTGATAATTGGAATCCTTATAATATACTGCTATATTGTTCATGTCATTGTTCGGAGTCTTTGTTTTGATGATTTTAGCGTTTTGTAATAATTTTTCAACTGCAATAAAGTGGACTGTTATAAACCTGTGACTGCCAACACATTAAACATAATATTAACAAAAATATTACCGTATGACGCCATAAGTCATCATTATACATATTTAATTGTGAACATTCTTTATGGCTCCGATGGTAAATCGTGTAAAATTCACGTTAGTAACTTGTAATGAATGTCAAGAAAGTGTAAAAAGAACAAACGGCCTATGCGAATGTTATTACCAACGTGAATAATGTGAAATACATCTAGAAATTCTCCATTTTTCTATTTTCACTGTTTATCTTACGATTACGCAGGGCTTATCTTTAACAGAACAAAGAAAGAAATGTGGTCATGAAAAGTGCGGTTATGTGTTAATTATGAAGTGAAGTTCAACGTCAGAAAATTATTTTTTTTTTTGTTACAGTCGCTGTGCCACACTCCCCCACTGATGAGCGTTGTGGTCCAAATCAACAGTTCAATTACTGTGGAACCGCTTGTGAACCAACTTGCAAGAATCCGTCTCCAATAATCTGCACACAGGTCAGTAATTGCACTGTTTGAGTCATCCGTCACTTCACATAGAACACATTAAGCAGTGCCTTTTATTTCACAATATCATTACGTTCAAACTCGCAACAGTTCAAACTCGTCAATTTGAAAACAAATCAATCAATGATCATTATTGAATACAAAAATAGTTGAACACAAAACATTATTTAAAATGTTCTTGCAAACTGTTAAATTCGATTACCATCGTCTGCATCATTAACCCATTCGATATTTATATAAAGAATTCTAGTCGCACAGTATAGAAACTTGTATTTTCTATCTGAAATTAAATTTAGATAAAAGCAAAAACATATTTGCAATTTTAGCACAATGTTAGAAAATCTAACGTCATGCAAAACATACAAAAAAGAATATCATTCCTTTCTCTGAAATCAAATTTAATTTCTAATTTATCATTTTTGTTTACCACATATACCATATTTTACTTCTTTTTATCAACTTAAAATTTCCAGTTTTCCTCCTTATGTATGTGGTTTTTAATTTGTGTTTTATTGAAACAACTACCTTTTAAGTCCTATAAATGCTATTCGTTAATTTATGACGAATAAAAATATAAATTAGAAGTGAAACAAATAAGATATTTCATATTTGACTATAGCTTATATCAATTGCATAGCAAGTCCATTTATTGCGGGTTTGTCGAATACACTCGCCATAGCTTAAAAATAATTAAGCACACAAATGTACTTTATCAAAGAAAAGTTAAGTAAAACGCTTAAAGGGTTGACTAAAGAAATAATTATTAGATAATTATTAGACAAGAAATGAATATATCAATAACATAGTACAAGCGTGTGTGTTTCGTGAAACATGTTATTCACTTATTTATTTTTTTCTTAATTTTAGGACTGTGTGATTGGATGCGAGTGCAAAAGTGGATTCTTGAGGAATGGAATTGGCGACTGCGTTCTCACACAGGATTGCACGGAATGAATAAATTATATCGAATAAAATAAATTCAATAGGACGATTTACATAATTTTCATCCACATTTTATCATTAGCGTTACGCCGAAAGAAATCATTTCAATGTAATAGCCTCTGTGTGTCAGAGTATTGCATGTAATTATCTTTAGTGGTACCCACTATGAAATATTTTCACCGAACATATTTTGTAACAGGTTACCAGTTTACTTTCGTTAAACTACGAACCTGACGTTTCTAATAAAGAGCTCGGAATATTTTTACAAAGCCAGTATTATTTATTCTTTGTTCTCCAGTATATTTATTATTTGCTTGCAGATGAATTTTTTCTGCATGATACACAGATGTCAACGATTATTAGCAACGGGTAGATTAAGTCAAACTTCAGCTCCATTAATACACAATTTTGCGATCTTGAATAATTATTCCATTAGTCTTGATGTTTGTCTATTTACATTAAGCCAAGCGTTGATTACATAAGTACAAACTTATGATATTATTTCATGTCGCATATGTTATGTGAAATGAACTCTACATACATACATCTATATAGAAACATAACCACATTACGCCTAACATCTTATCCTACACCCTGTGCAGAATTTCTATTTGATCCGTTTCTCAACTTTTCATGTACAGACACAATTATAAATATATCTTATCACATTCCTACACACACATTACATCTAAATCAATATGTATCACCCAACTGGGTTTCTTAACAAATAATCTTTGTCACGATCGGATAGCTACATCTCTTCGACAAGTAGTGCACGTCAATACATTCTGTTGTTCTAACTGCAATGTCGTCTCAGTACACATTCGCCGTCAGAATTTCTCAGATATCCACGAATGCATTGGCAAGCAGCGATGCATACCTGTAAAGCACCGATTGTCGTCGTTATCAATATTATCAGATACAACCACGCGATAAAATGGTTATATGCATTCTTACGCCTGGACAGAAAATGTTTTCCGGAACACCACATTCAGGTTCGCATGCTGTGCCACAGGCTCTGAACTCTTCGTTTAGTCCGCATTCTATGTTTTCATCCAGCGGATGGCCAACTGTTCAGAAGTTTATGTGTCACTTAATAAGCATTTCAAAAATCCACTCATGGTATTATTAAGACTGTGCAAAAAAGTCTCATTGCGTTTATTTTCTACAGTTACTCACATTAATATTCGACATTATTTAACACTAAACGTACCGGTACTTTACACCTACCTAATCTTACTATGAGGGGTCATTTGACTCCTTATGAAATAAACGTTCATTTTCAGAAGAAATTCCTAATTTATTAAAGCAAGAAATTGAATAATCTGATGATATAAGAATTTACAGAAAGTCAAATGAGCGAAAGAAATAACATTGAATGTACGATTTTAAAGTAAATTTTGAAAAGGGTTCTTTGACCCCGCTTGGTACGTTTAGTGTTAAAATCGACAATACCTAAAAATATGAAAATACATTGACAAAAATACAAAATTCTCGTTTAAAAGTCGATAATATTTAAATTTATCGATAATTATATATATTTTGGCTACCTTTAAGCAGTTTATTCCATTTTAAAGAATATCCGTACATTAATGTGGCTAAGTGTATGTGGCAAAAATAATTGTTGCATCTTAAGCAGACTAATCTTAAACATCTATACTTGGTTGAATTTTACGATAACCTAATGGTTGCAGAAACAAAACGAATTGCAACGTTCTGTCAGGTTAAGACGTATCATTTAAAAGGTTGGACTTTCCACTGACTCACCAGTGTTCAAGTGGCACTCATGAGAAAAATGAAATTTCAGAACCATTAAAGATGTACATGACATTAGATCTTTCAAACCATCAGTTTTACATTATACATATAATAATACAATATGTCATCTTTTCGGTGTTATGGAAAGGAATCACAAAATACGCGTCTGACAAAAAGGTCGATTAGAGTTTGTAAGAACGAGGGACATTATTATTAACCTGTATGGAAACATATTTTAGCAGAATTGCATCCTAATCCATCACGTCTCATTGCATCTTGTTTTAAATCAAATTTGTAACACGGATTAATTTGTAACACGGTTTAATAATTGCACACATTTCAGTCGCATAAATTAGCAAATTATTTTCGCCATTCGATTGGCTGATGTCTACATTTCGGAAGCGAGTAAAACAGGAATAACAATAAAATGAAATTCAAAACGGTTTCAAAGGTACTTTTTAATAATTGCACACATTTCAGTCGCATAAATTAACAAATTATTTTCGAAATTCGACTGGCCGATGTCTACATTTCGGAAGCGAGTAAAACAGAAATAACAATAAAATGAAATTCAAGACGGTTTGAAAGGTATTATTCAAGAATTGCACACATTTCAGTCACATAAATTAACAAATTATTTTCGAAATTCAAATGGCCGATCTCTAAAAGCATTTAGTCGTCATCTGACCTTGTAATAAAATAACAGAAAAACTTACAGACAGCAGTTACAAGAGCAACAGCAAGCAGAAGGTACACAATACGCGCCATATTTGTGAGTTCGGAACCAAATGTTCTTATTTGAGAAAGTTCGTGAAACGACTATCATCGATGATTATCGCGGTGCGCATTTATATACTTTTCACTTGACCTTGTGCCTCGTGCATTTATAATGCGCCTGTTGTTTTTTTTGCACGTGCGTCTTTTGATATTCGATTGACGACTGCGGCGCTTCAGAATATTGTGTTACGACGTTTCGTTTATTCTTTCTGGGTCACTGCATGCACATGCAATTTAACGAAATGCGCACTCTTGCTCAAAACGTCTTTCAATGGCTGGCAGGCATGCGTGAAATCTACGAAATTTCCTGAATAAATGAGGGCCTTGCAATAATAACGGAAAAAGAGTAGTTGCTTTATAGAATGAGATGCTTTAGACTTTTTCTACAAACAGCGCAGAGTTGAGAAGTGTGGAACGTTGCTTTTTGACCATGCAAGTCTGGTATTAACGTACTTCATTTAGTTATTTTTTAAATGCACTCGGCATCGTTCCTTCTGCAACTTTTAACAATATCATCGTACCGCAGACCAAAACAATCGACACTTTGTTGACCGACAATTTTACACAAAAACTGTCCCAAGTCACGAGCCATTTTCTAATTTAACATAAAAGTGAAAGAACCTAAATAAACTTCAATACAGTTTATTTATAGACAATGAATTAAAATTAAACTTTGGAAATATATCTTATTTTTTTTAGATTTAATATATTATATTTTCATATTTTTATATGATATGGAAATATATATTATTAATAGTTTTTTGTATGATTGATCGTACAGCAGTCATTTACACGTAGTTGTAGACAAGAGGTTTCGCACATATATCTTCTTTCGTTACGCTTTTCTCTTAAAGAGTTACATTATTTCTTCGATCCTAATATCAGATTCATAACTGTCTTCCGATAAACAATTATTTTCAAAATCACCAAAACTTATTAAAAATCACTCAAGCAACCACGTAAAGTATTCGCGTATAATTCATTGGAAAGTGCTTCACCGTCACGTTCCGTCATTGTTGAGACTTTTTATTACCAAAATTATAATAGAAGCCTCAATACCAAGAAAACTATATTTTTTACAATAAAGCAGCCACGCCTGAACAAAACACATGAACAAAACTTTTGCAATATATATTTCTCTGCATTTCAAAAATTGAAATAGTTACGCAAGTGCAAACACGAATTAAGGAATCATTTTACTTTAGACGCTCGAAAAATGGGCTGTTTTTACGAATTTTTTTTTACGTTGCTATTATAGATATTAATATCAAAATTATTGGACTCCGTAAATACACTGTTAAAATACATGAAACAATTTTTTTTTATTTATTTCCCTCTATATTTATATGCAGAAAAGGTAGACAAAGATATCTTTCGAAAAAGTAGACAGGTGACTCACGTTGTCGATTTTTCTGGAACAAATTATCTGAAATATAAAAATCAAACAGCATTAGATAAAGTATATCCGTGGGTTCGTCCCGAAGTAAAATGATTAATTTTTGTGTATAATTAACAAAATGGCAGACTCCCCCAACAATCCCCAGCCTCTCTTATAATTTAATAAAGAAAACTTTAGCAACGTAATTTAGTGAAAATTTGTCATCTCCACATGTTGTAAGCAAAAGCACATAAATTATGACATCACTGCGACAAAGTATTAATGCATTTCAATTTTATGTAATGAATTAAAAAAAAAATTCTACGATTTTATTAGAGAGGCTACTGTCACTGCACACTACATGTCATACCTATCTTTTGTCAATTCTTGTGTCAACATCATGCAATCGGTAGATAATTTTGAGTGCTTTTTGAACGAGAAGTGATTGATTCATGCAGAAGATTGGAAAGTCATACGTTCAGCTTACGCCTTGCTTTATCATTCCTCGTAAACTTTCAGTGATAATGATTCATCGCAGTGAATCGATACGGTACGCACGAGTCAGATTGTGTATTTCTAAGAAATCAGACGATGAAAAGCCAAAAACACATGAAGTAATTTTTGGGGATAATTAAATCCTATGTCACCGACAGTGTGATTGCAAAAGGACAGAGAAAAAGGAAACAAGAGAAAAGTTAAAAATAAAAGATTGTTCAAACCTATGTTAAAACAATTACGGTACTGACAGTGTGTAACTAAATGTGAAGTTAATATACATTTTGTTGCGACTTAGCAGCGTAATCCGTTTATATTATTTCCGGGGTCTCCTTCAGAATGTTTCCTTTTAACAAGTATCTTGAATTTGTAAATTTAAAGTTGAATTATCATGATATTCATATTTACAAAATAATACAGTTATAGGCGTAGGCGTATTTATATTAAATATGAAAAGGGAAGGTTTTCTGGCAAAGAACGTAGTTACATAAATGTATAGATGTTGTCGAAGCACCAATGAAAACATTCGAAAAGTATTAACATGTTGACTGCCGTGCGGATTTTACTATGTTAAAACCGCGACGTGATGAAGTACTACAAAATATGATTGAATTGTGCAAAATGAATATAATACGAAGGTATAGGAGATGAAAGAATTGAATCACTGTTTAATATTAATTACATTTACAAAATTATAAATGCTACCGATTGGATATTTCGTTAACTTTTCGTGAGACTTTTTGCGCCGATCACCAATGACCACCACGGCAGTCAACGTGTTAAAGATATACAGTTCCCTAAACACCCCTGTTTCTATGTTCTGCACAATTTGCATATGAGTGCCCGACTAAGCTGGCAAAAATACTCAACAAAAAGTCAAACAGATTTTGTAATCCGTAAAGCAAGCTTCTGGTTTGAACGTTCCAATTTTTGGCACAGACCCTCCCCTCCCTCCATCTTTCATCCAAACACACCCCTTTTCATCCCTCCAACTTCGTTTCCCCCGCTCTACGTCTCAAACCGTTAGAATACGATTGTAATACGTCAAGCAAACTGCCACGCAACGATGTAAATCACGATTCCACCCACTGCGCGCTGCAAAATAACTTCCCCAATGACTCCGTAGGACGTCCCGTTTCAGAAAACGCTCTGCGAATAAAAGTCGTCGGCAGATAATATTTCCCGCATCGCGGCCTACGGGATTCAGTAAAAACGAAAAAGAACTGCAGACCGGCGTGGGCGGAATATATTGAATTCGAACAGCCCATTTGTCGGCAAAGATTTAATCTATCGGAACGGTATAAGGTCCGACCGCGGCGAATTTATGTAAATCGAAAACTTTCCTAATGGAATCCACAAATCTCGGCGACTCGATCGTCTGTCTTGCGTCTAGACGTTATCCGCTCCTGATACGAGCGTCAGAAGGGACAGTAAAGATATTCAAGGAAACGATGACCATTTTCGAATATCGGTTATGTTTGTAGCGACACACGGTCGCCACTAACAATTCGTTTACAATCATGCGCTTGCATCGATAGAGGATTAACACGTTCACTGCAAAGCGTATTTTGCCATGTTAGAACCGCGATGCGATGAAATACTGTAGAGTATCATTAAATTGTACAAAATTAAGGTAACGCAGAGTTGTTGGAAGCCAAAGTATTGAAGCACCGTGCCAATATCAATTTTGCATTTTTAGTAAAACCTTTTGCGTATTTTGCTCAAGCGTATTTTGCTATATTAGAACCGCGATGCGATAAAATGTGCGAAGATGTGCAATTCCTTCCTTCGTGTAAGGAAGATGATTCGTCTTCCTTAGACGAAAGGAATTGCACATAAATCATGAGATACATGACTCCAAAACAAATTTAAAAAAAAAGTTTTCCATTTACAATTAAAAATGTAAGTACCCTGAACGTAATGTATACTCAAAGTACTCCTCATAGGCAGTGCCAAAATTTAGCGTTGTACTCGAAGTGTACACCAACATTATACTGCACTGAAGATCAAACAATTGTAATTTACAGTTAAATTTTGGTTGCACGTGTTTCGTTGATATCAGTATTTAGTCATTTTTTTGGCCGATAAAAAGAAAAAAATATTATTCAACATGACGAAAAATGTGCTGGAAGAAGCATTGTTTCAAGATAACAGTGATGATGAATTTAGTGTGGATCAACATGAAAGTGATTCTGATGGCAGTGACATTACCAGTGAAGAAAAAAAGAAATGTATTGCAATATAGTGATTCTAGTGAAAGTCATGAAAAGGTGTCACAAAATTTAGATAGGGTTAGAGGAAATCATCCATTTTGTAATTAACAACAAATCATTGAAGAAAGCACTACTCTTGAACCATTGGATTTTTCAACTGGATACAAAACATATGGTCCACAGATAAATCATTTGAACGAACCCTTTAAATACTTTAGTTTATTTTTTAGAAGTGATTTGAAAGACAACATTGCAAAGTAGACAAATTTATATGCACAAGATATTATTAGTAGAAACACCATTACTTACCGTACTACCTGTAAAAATTGAAAACATGTAACAGTAAAGCAAATGAAAACATTTAATGGTGTCATATCGAATATAGGAACTATGCCTATAAACAGCATACAAGATCGTCAGCCAGGTCCACATCCTGCTAATTGCTTTAAACGATATTATATACTTGAAAATTACAATAATTTATAATTAAAATTTTCATTTACAAAATGTTCATATAATAATAAAATATCATAAAAAATATCTTGCCTTTTAAATTTTATATGCATATTTTACCTTCAAATAAATAACATTACAAGGCCAGATACAGCAAAAAAAAAGTCCGAGTGGAAAGGGTTAAATTCAACTAGACTATCAACAGTAACCATTAATGAAAGTAGCTCAAAATGCTGACAAAACTAATCTCCATACTGAATGTCCTCACTGCATTGGTAGTATGTCCGTTCTCTCTTATCTAATCAGCTTTCCTCCGGGTATCGCGCGATCTTGTTTTTTCTCTTTTCATAAATTGCGAATAAATTCGTCTTCGTTGCAAGGCGGTGATCTGTATCATCAAGCGGAATCTTTCATTGATCTGATCGGTAATAATCGACAGACTCTGAACAAGTTATCATGTTTTCCTTTGACTGTTTACGCGCACGTTCCAATGCAGATGTCTTACGGCAGTCAATGATTGGGACTGCTGAATGCTTCAAATTCCCATACCATGAAAGCAACTGAATAAAAATTGTCAAATGAGGCGACTAACTAAATAATGGTATAATGTAAACAGTCCTGCCCAGAAAGCATTAAATTGTAGAATACGTTTGTATGACATTTGGAGTAGCAAAGATGCCAAGAAAGATAGGTATTTTTCATGTTTCCGTTATATGTGTGCAAATTATTATTTCGTATACTGATGACCACGGCGTATTTGGTACTTTAAAAGTAACGAAATATATAAGATTTCCCTCTGGGATACTATCATTGTTTTTATACTTCATATCGCATAGTTATAATTATTTGAATGAATTTATTGCAGCTTACGATGGAAACGTTCTTTTCCATGTTTTGATACATATTATGGCATAAAATGCAATTTAACGGACAAAACAGGCCAAAATGGTAATGACTAATTTAAATTTCAATATTTATCAAATATTTGGGAGCTTACTTAAATATTCAAATTGTTCAAATTATTGGATTGGCAACTAAGTAATTGCGGATTTTATCGATAGATGGTTTTAGCACATTCTTTTGTTTTGTCAATGTGTTCAGAGCACCTAGCCTATTTTGTTTTCTTGTTGTTTGGACTTCCACCTTTAATAAGAACGCGTACTTTCATTTTCGGATCAATTATTATTATATCGTACATTCGGATGAATCATTATAATAATAATATGAATGCAGTGGATACATTTGATCAATTAATGTCTAATTATAACCTTGATCGCCGCAGTAAGAAATAGTAGCACCGCATACTGTTTTATTTCCTTGACGCGTGTGTTGTTAATGCATATATTTTATATAAACAATTGGATAAAATAATCACATTAAAAACATTTAAATGTCAATGTGTCGAAGGATTTATTAGTCAAACATTTATAGATAATAGCGCGCTAACTAAGTGTACCAATAACTCATTATCAATCCAAATACGTAAACACAAACGTAACGTTTCAATAGAAATAAGAAAGCGAGATTCAAAAGATTTACCCAAACGTTCGTCTCGTAATTTTTTATCTGAAATCCTGTACCTCAAAGAGTTAAACGGCACTCAGTAATATCATGTGCAATTCCACTCGCACAGTCGAACTTCCAGTTCCGCATCGCCTAACCGAAGACAACCAGACCAGCGTCCGTAACAACGTTACACGCATTCGCTGGCACCGCGAAACAGAACAAACCCGTCAACAAACGAAAGACGGAAGTCGTACATTTGAAAAAGGAAGGAGACAAAGAGCACGGTCAATCCGATTCCTTCAGATCCTCGATGACTCATGGCGATTGTTCATTGTCCTAAAAATAACGCGACTAGCTGGAAAGCGGCTGCGATAGTTGCCGGCGAGCGGATAACTTCGATGAACGTCAACTGATAAGCGTCCAGTGATGTTTACCGGCGAATCGTGACAAGATCGACTGCCACGCGCGTTTCGAAAGATAACGAGATTGAGCACGAATTGGAACTTTCCACCGGCATAGCGGCAGCCAGACTTTTCGGGAATATCCGGTGATATCTACTGGTTGGCGCTGAAACAGGCAACATGCGAAGCTACGGCAAGTTGCTTATTACGGGGCAGGTATACGATACGGGTTGAGGTTGTTCGTGACCAGACGATGATTGGAATAATAACTATTGACGTGACGTTGAAGGCTTATGACATCACGATATCGCAGGCCTCGAAATCTTTTTCGGTTCTGTCGGAGTGCAGGTGACTGTTTTATTACTTAGTAACAGGGATGTAGAATACTCGATGTAATAAAACATAACGGTGGAATCAGCAAGGATTAACATTATAACTGATAATTTTTTATAATAATTTAACAGACTGTTCCTATGCAAACTTCGTTACATTTATCTATTCTATTTTATTCACAAGAAAAATAAAACGATGTTTCACTTCTTAATACTGATTTCTCGTTCTTTCATTATACCTTTATAACTCTACCCTCGTATAATTTTATAAATGATGCATTTATAAGTTTGTACTAAAAATAATACCGTTCTTATAGAAATTTCGTTCACTGTATATGCAATATGTGTTGTGTGTCTATATCCGTTCTCTAGGATACTGTACGGCTTTATTACTTAGCACATTAAAACAAATAAATAAAACATATACAAGTACCAATACCGTGTGTGATTTCGGAGAATTCGAATACTAAAGCATAATACTGAAACAGCGTTAAGTGGAGCAGCGTCAATCGGGGTCTTACGGTACCTTACAAAACAAATAAACAACACATATACAACAAGTACCAATACGGTGTGCGATTTCGGGAAATTCAAATACTACCGCGTAATACTGAAACAGCCTTAAGTGGGGCAGCGTCAACCCATTCGGGATCCGAGGATTTCCGAGGATATAAGACCGGTTGCAGGTGTGCAATAGTAGTAATGAGCAATTATCAGTTATTCTGAGTAAAGTAGTCGTCGAGGTATTTTTTTTTTGTGTTAATAGTATCTGTAAAGTACAGAAAAACAAAATTTGGCATTAGTTTTATTGTGTACCAAAGCAAAGAAAACATTTTGTTCAGAGAAATTTTCTTTGTATTATATTCTGTTCTTTATTACTGAAAGCAAAATAACGATTTTATATTATCTAACTATTTTTTAAATAAATGTTTATCAATTTTAATAGTGTATTTTTATTTTACTTTACAATGCACACACGGCGTGCAATCATCTTATTTATGCGAAGTCCCTTAGGAATTGGGTGATTTCCATAGTAAACAAGTTTGTTTATGAAAAATTAACAATATAAAGAAAAAAAAATCCGCTCCTGTGGGCCGTGTTCGAAAAAGATTGTCCTCTCGAATGGGTTAATATTTTGCCGGCCGATTGCTCTCCAACGGTGGTGTTTGTGCAATCCTTCGTAACATAAGTAGTTGCAATATAATTATTATTAAAGAAAGCCTTAAGGTAACTGTTACACCATTTTATTGTATAATTTCACATTTCTTAATTATTACTTAAACATTTTACTTAAAAAATGTAACCCTTACGATCTTCCGTTATTTTTTAATGATATCTCTCCCACTGTCCAAATGACTATCACTATCGCTATCAGAACTATTCTCCACGTTTGATAACGGATCAGCATACATTTCCTCATTGTATGACATTTCGAAGAATTTTTTATAATGTTTAATAAATTTAACGTAATCTTCCGATATGCGAAGGTAGCGAAAGACAGGGTCAAACTAACCAAACAAGCAGCCGCTTCGATGCGACCGGCAGAGATTTCAATAAAACACAATCTGGTAAATTGGGAGGGCAAGACAGTTGAAATCACAGTTCCCTGTTCGTCAAACATTGTTCTGCAGCAATGTGTATCTCCCTACACAAACATGGAAATTAAGCATCACTGCTGGAGAATAAAAAGTCACGCGTACGTGATAGCGACCGATAACGCTTGGCAAGAAGAAGTCACGTATATGTGACAGCGGCCGGCAAAGTGTTATAATTCAAAGTCGATCTATGAAACCGTTTTTGAGTAATCATCTACGCCACCACATCTACGCCAAAATATCGTTGATGCGCGCGCAATTACAGCCTCTGCTTTGAAACGTTATTACCAGTCAAAGAGGATGGAATCGCTTAAAGCGACTCTGGGACATTAATAATATACCTACAACCTATCAAAAAATGAAAAAACAAAACAAAGATTTTTCGACTCGTCACGTTAGAATACCCCCTTCATTTGAAACAACCAACACTCGTAAGACCGCTTCCTATCTAGCAAAATGTCTGTCCATCGCGGGCATAGGCTTTGAAAATGATCGGACAACTGGAAGTTCGAACGAAGAGTCAGAAGAAACATTTCGGACTAATACGATAGACCCGAATTGACGACGACCGCGCTCGAACCCATCTACTATCGATAGGATTCCTCTCCATTACGAAGATTGCGCTGGCGACACATTATCCCTCCGAAATCTGGCTGGGCACACAAAAGTGGCCGTGTCGTTTGGGCCGTGTCGTTTGGGCCGCGACAGAAGCCAGGCGAAACGTATTTCGCCGAGCGTATCGTCCGCGCGACGACGCTAAAACGTTTTATGACGATCCATTGGAAATTAATCGAGGTGATGCTCGCGTGCGCGCACGCACGTTAGTAGGGTCTGACAGGCAGGGTGGCGATAAAAGCTGTGGAGGGCGGATGAAAGAGAAAATCTACGGGGAGAGAGAACGGTGATGAAATAGCAGGCAGAACCGGCTGGGAGGGGAGAACAAGGAGGATGGAAGGGTAGAAATGAAAGACACAGAGGACAATAAAAGGTCCGATAGAGGGAGAGGTGTGATGAAATCGAAAGTGTAGAAGTGGTGGAAAAGATGACAAAATAGCGAAGAGCGTTGAAAAATCGAATTGTGGATCATAGGAAGGTAGAAATGGAAAACGTGGAAAATATTAAGGAATTGTAATAGTGAAAGTTAATCTGTCATGAAAGTTATAGTGACATCTATCGCTATCATGAAAGTGATAGTGTATGGGGATGAGAAAAATATGAAAGTATAGCTAAAAAATAGAATGGAAAACAGAAAATGTGGATGATGGAAAGGTAGAATTGGAAGACGTAGAGGAGAATTAAGAGATCTGATAGGAGGAGATGTAATGGAAGCTGCGAATGTAATGGAGGATTAAGGTAAAAATGTATTTGTAAGATAGAAAGATGACAAAATAGCATAGAGAATCGAAAACCGAAAATATATATGATGGAAAGGTGGAGCTAGAAGATGCAAAGGATGACAAAACTTTATAAACAGGTAGGCGATACATCTTATATCGACAAGATGAAGGCGGACGTCGATGAAGAAAAGAGAAACATAAGTAATTAGTGAGCAGATAGAATTGAAAACAGAAAATATGGATGACGGTAAAGATGGAATTGAAGAACGCAGAGGGGGGTGACAAAGTCTGATAGGTAGAAAAGCGATCAACGTTACGGAGGGATGATGAAAGCGAAAGTCTGCAGCAGAGACAGGAAGATGAGAAAATATCGAGGAGACACAATTCAAACTGAAAATATGGAGGATGAAACAGTAGAGGAGAATGAAAAAGCCTGATAGACCGGGAGGCGATAAAAGCTGCTCGCGGAGGATGAAAGCGAAAGTGTACGTGGGAGAGAGAAAAATGATAAAATAGCGGGCAGAATGAAGCAGGCCGAAAACATGGAGGATGAGACGGTAGATCGAAACCTGTGTAGCCAGGGGTGTGATATAAGTCACACGGGAAGAATGAAAGCGAAAGTGCGTGAGAGAGAGAGAGAGAGGAAAAAATGAAAAACAGCGCGCAGAACGGGTCTGGAAGAGAAAAGATGGAAGATAGAATGGTAGAACTGAAATACGGACACAGATGTAAAGGAGTATGAAGAAATTTGTTATGGAGGGATGTGATAAAAATCGCAAAGGACGCATGAAAGCGAAAGTAAAAGTGGGAGACGAGGCGAAGAGGGAAAGTTGGCAAAACAGCGGATAGAAAGCGTTTGAGAGGGTAAATATCAAAGGTAAAATGTGAATTTATAATTCCGCATATTCTTACGAATCTCTACTGTATAAACAGGAATTAATAATAGCCATAACTTAATTCTTAGAAATTATCAACGTAAGAATTCATGTGTCGCATGCATGTAAGATCCAATTTCTGTAAGAATGTAACGTACACTTACATAGAAAATTGTTAATTGCAGACTGCTAATGAAGAGGCTGAAGTTCCTCAAAACGTGTTGAGGACTAATTAAATCTAGTCTTTTAAATAGTTTCAATCAATAAAATACATAATGTTTTATTCCGACTGTTGTTGGTAATATTATCATACAAGTACATTTTTGTACAATTGACATAAAACACTACTGTTCAACCGCATTACTATTATCATACAAGCGCATTATTGTACAATTCTCATGCAAATCTACTGTTCTGTTACACTGCTATTATTATACCGCCATATAAAAATGTATACCTTTGTTATCATACAAGCACATTTTTGTACAACTGTGACGTAATACTACTGTTCTATTACACTACCATTATTATACCACCGTATAAAAATGTAAACCTCTGCTAAAGGCTCGCACCTAATGTCGAATCCCCAGGTTTTTTGAACACCAAATTCCAACATAATAAATTGACTGGTACACGCCACATTTTAACTTCGGAAAAAAGGGACATATTACTTGATCCAAAATTAGAAGGGTGCTCAGAGTGGGAAAGAGAATAGAAATAAACAAAGTCGAAAGTCGGGGAGAGAGAAGAGTGGGGGATCGACAGAAAAAGGGAAAAAGGAAGAGAGCGAGAGAGAGAGAGAGAGAGAGAGAGAGAGAGAGCAAGACCGGTGGCTGATAGCAACGCCGTATTTTCTACGTGGATCGTAAAAGGGATGCTCTACCTGCGATACGAGCGGGCCAGTAAAATTTCAAGAACCCCCGGTTTACGGGTTGCCAGGGAACACGCGAGTGTATGTGCGTGCGTAAACGGGTTGTTCGTCCTTTACCGTAGTGCACGGACGATATATATGACGATAACTCGCGTATTCCAAGCTACGTCGCAAGGGATGATCATCGTTGACGTTCGACGAAGTACGCTCCGTGGGAAATCGCTGAATGTCCGAGTGTCCGAGAAAAATACCTGACATGCGAACGAATGAATATTAGTATTTCCGCGACATCCGTGAGAAATTGCTCGCAAGGTCTTTCGGCAGAAAATAAAGCGCGGGTAGTAAAGTTTTTCGCAGACTTTGTCATTGGACAATTATGCGGGAAACGTTGAAAGTAGCCTAATAATGTCTAAGTTAACGTTTATTTAACAAAAGCAATAACTTTAATTAGATTACTGCGTACTGTTTGTTTAACTAATTCTGATATAATCCGCAGACAAAATAAAAAACCCGAAAATGTTAAGAATCAACTGCATCGCTCTTTTTATTGTTTGTCACTGCTATCCGAAAGTTTAAGAACTTTCACTTAACAGAATATGGTGGCACCGAAAAATATTTAATCAGATCACCATCAGTAATACATTAAAATAAAGGATGGCTCAAAATTTGTGATTGTTTTTTTTATAACATAAATAATACGATTTATTAACAAATTAAATTATATAAAAAATATTTTTTTATTGAATAAATAATATGATTTATCAAGAAATTTAAATGTCAGTCCATTTTGACACACCCTTTATAAGTTTCTTCAACCTTGTTGCAAATTGGTTGAAACGGTTAAGCAAAAACATATTTTATCGAACCTCTGCATGTTTTGAATATGTATATTACAAAGATCGGATTTTCCAAAAACTTACCAATTTTGTGGCGTTAGTGCTCTTCGACTCCAACGTGCTTTCGAAGATATGCGGAAGTAAAACAATCGTTTAGACAGTTCAGTCAATGAAAAAGTGCGCATTTCGTTAATCCATTTAGTAACGGTATAAAACTCATGATTATTCCCACAAAGCATCAAATAACATTACAAGTAGAAATACAGTTTATCCGTGTGCGGATAAAGTATCAAAATTATGGTAAAAAATTAAAAAAAAATGAACATACAAAACTATTATTTTTCAATAAAATTATACATTTTTGTATAATTAAAAATTACTTAAACATAAAATACGTACTTCTTGTTTTGTGTCAAACGAAATGTTAAATCATTTTGTCTTGATCTTTGTATGTCTGTCGAATTACTTTTTCCTCATTGAAGACATCACAACTGAATAAATTCAAATTTAAAAACTGTCCTTACGATTTGTTGATATTGTAGCACAAATATACACCCCCCTAGTTGTTTTTTTCTTCGGACTACTAGTAATTATCAAATTGTGCGTTCTATTTCGGTATGTACTATTAGCACTATTTCTTCGAAGACCTGATAATTCTGCAAACTATAAGTTTCGTAACTCTTACGTTTATAATACGGTTCCAAACAACTCCAATTGCATTAGTAAAACAAAGAAATTGTTATCAGGAGCTTATGTGCAAGAGCCTTGACGATGTGAACCCCGCAATTGGAAAAATATACTGAATTTATGTTCAACGTATTAACTCTTCCGCTACGACAGACTGTGATACACAGCGCGTGTGACATATGACAGGAGATTAATTAGAACGGCGAAACTTTACTTCTTTGAATAATGCATTATGTTTCGTAGATATTGTCAAGTATTGTCAAGATATTGTTCATACATACGCATGGATCTAGAATGCCACTATTTTCACTGAGGATTCACTGCTTCTCACTAGCTTAAAAATGTAACGATCTCCAGACCAACAACAACCTAAATCTATTTTAATGTTCTATAGCCCAATAAATCTATTTCCGCAAAAAATTCATGTAGCATGTTATCATAAACTGATAAAATAAACATGTCGCATATATGCGACTTCGGGCTCAGAAAGAAGAACTAAAACGTCGCATATATGCGACGCTGGTAGCGAACGAGTTAATACTTTGACTGCCATAATGGTCACCGCTGACCGGCGCAAAAGATTTTACTGAAGATCCAAAATATTTGCAATAGGTAGCAATAATTATTTTATAAATGTAGTTATTGTTAGAATGGTAATGCGGTCATTTGGTCTCCAATACCTGCACATTATTTAGATTTTGCATAATTCAGTCAAACGCTGTAGTATTTTGTAGCATCGCCGTTCTAATACAACAAAATACGCTTGGCAGTCAATGTGTTAAAGATAGTTGTATTGCTATGCGTCAGGAAAGTGGCTTCCGTTTAAGTAATTTTTTAAAAATTCGGCGCCATTGAAGTAGTTGGCATGCTTTCGTGATTCAAACGCTGCGTATCTCGCATACCATTATTTTGTCGCAATTTGCAAATTTGTTGCAACTTGCATTATTGGATTGGATTAACACATTTACTGCCACGGTGGTCACCGGTGCAAACGATTTTAGTAAAAATGCAAAAAATTCGCAATGAAGCCTATTTGAAATCTCCAAACCAACAACGACCTAAATCCATTTTATTGTTCTATAGTATCCGTATTGTATCCGAATAAATCTATTTCTGCAAAAAATTCATGCAGCATGTTATCATAAACTGATAAAATCGACATGTCGCATATATGCGACGTCGGGCTCAGAAACAAGAACTGAAACGTTGCATATATACGACGCTGGTAGCGAACGAGTTAAGCAGGATCTTACTGTACAATCATGTACCGTGGGAAATTGAGAATGTTGCAGTTCCACAATATGCCATTCCTGCAATGAATTCTCCTCCTTCCCCCACCGAATTCCCCGGCATCGCACCCCGAAGCGCCCGGCAGTAACAATCTTCCATAAAACTACGCCAGGCGCTTACATTTACAGCTTCCGTCGGGCCGTTGAAAAAAATCGCATGCCTTCGATCATGAAAAAAAGCCACACGCGCGCGCGTTTCGCACATTTCGACAGGTGCACGTTCCACGGGCCGTGTTTCGCATTACGAGGCCGCGTAAAAAAAAATCCTCCGTCTCGTGAAGGAGCCCGCATGGCGTCGAAATTTCGGAGCACCTATTTATGGTTGCCGGGGAAACATATGCGAGTGCGCAACGCTGGCGAAGGGGAGAACACCCCTTTCGCACGTCCAGCAGGGACAATAACGGACCTCGTATTTCCTTGGACGTATCTAAACGCGCACGTATGCGCGTCCACTTGTATTCATTATATCTACAGGGGTGTGCCGACGTGGGCGCCACGAATGATTTAATTACGATAAACGGGATAGATGTGCGCGTCGCAGGAAGTGCGATCAAGTAAACAATAAATTCTTCCTGAGAACGTATGACGGTCGTATGTATCTGTGTAGTTAGTCACATTAATATTTCGAACCGCGAAAACAGATGTAATCGCGGTTTGGCCGTTTTAAGTAGATGTGAAACGGGATGTAGAAAAAAATTTCTTATGAGTCATGTTGCAGGGCAGATTATATTTTAGCCAAAAGTGATTCACGTGGCATTTTGAAATGTCTAATGTTTCGCTAGGAATCTCTACGTTCTGCTTGAAAGTAATTTCTTTCAATTAAATAAGTAAATAAATGTTGTAATCAAATTTAAGTAGATGTGAAACGTAATGTAGAAGAACATTTTCTTTTGGCGTCACGTTGCAGGGCAAATTATATTTTGGACAATTGTGACTCACGAGGGATTTTGAAATGTCTAATGTTTCGCTAGAAATCTGTACGTCCTGCTTGAAGATCATTTCTTTTAGTGGAATAAGTAAATAAATACTGTAACAAAATCCAAGTACATGTGAATGGCGGTGTAGAAAAACATTTTCTTATGAGTCATGTTGCAGGGCAAATTATATTTCCGGCAATTGTGATTCGCGAGGGATTTTGAAATGAAATATAACGTTTCTACACATACTGACGATGACAATCATAATTAAAAAGCAACAATGCATCCGTAGAATCATCAACTTTGCTGTAATTGCTTTGAAGTAAGAACTATACGAATACTTATTATTCTTACACTTGTGTTAATTTAATGTATTTTCCTGCTAAGTTCGCAAATTACTTGGGTAGCATACAAAGCGTAACTGCGTGCTTTCTATGTTACTTTTGACGGCACAATTTCAAAAACGCAATCAAATAAAATAAGGTTTAATTATAATAAGGAATAAATTGTACCCTTAACCTTTTGAGCGCTGGGTTGTTGGACGTTAAGCGCGCCCCGTGGACTGGCCATTCTTTACAAAAAAGCATACCTTTTTTAGGCTGCGTACCTTTTACGAAAGAGCGCAAATTGAGCAGACTGAATTTTTATTGCAAAATATATTGGTTGTAACTGAAATAAATTATGAAATCCGTTTTATTATTTCAATTTGAAAAATATGTAATTTTTTAGTTATTTTATAAAATTTTAACTTAAATAAAATGTATTTCATGTTACGTAAATTTTTGAGTGGGACATGTTTAATCATGATTTATAAATCCAAAACAAAAAAAATAAAAAATAACAAATAAGAAACAAAAATTTGAGTGCTTACATTTATTTTTTGAAACAAATGGTTAAGTTATTTATATATTATATATAAGTTAGTTATATATTATATAAGAAGCTATATACGAAGAATATAAGAAGTATTATTGAAGATTATGTTATAAGAAGTTATATAAGAAGTATATAAGAAATATTATTGAAGATTATATTATAAGAAGTTATATATGAAGAACATAAGAAGTATTACTGAAGATTATATTACAAGACCTTATTTTGCAAACCGCGTAAAAACGTAATCGTACAAAAGAAAGTACTATTTAAATCAGGTTACTAGTGTATCTTTTCAGTGGCATCATTTCGCTATCTTTCTGCAGTATCTTCAACCCATCCACCGACACTGCAGTTTTCCCGTTAGCCGCCAGAACTTTCGTTTCTCAAGATCCGCAGGCTCCTGGCCAGCCCACGATCGCCAAGTTTGTCAGTAATAGGCTGACAAACTGGCCCGCGCAAAGCAGGATGCTGGTAGTCGTTTGCCGTCGACTCTCAGTGTTAATGCCAGCGACAATAAATTGCAGCCTGGGTAATTACTACCGCCGCTATCGGAGATAATCTGCACCGGTTATTTGATATTGTCCGACTACACGCTTGTACGCCAGCGCTTAGAGTGGCGAGTAGTTTACGATCGTAATCATCGATCGACGTACCGCTTCACGTGGGACCTTCAATTCTTTCTCCGCTAATTAGAGAAGCGGTAGCTCGATCTCTTGATCAGGGACGAGATTTCTGAAAGTTGCGAGGCGCCGTCGATTATGGAGACTTCGCAAACGCGGAAGTCGGTGGCGGAAATTTGAGAGTTGTCAGTTTTGGCGCAACTATCGGGTTTCCGTGAGGGCAGTATTGCGAGATCGAGGAAATTAACCATTTGGCTACTGACGGATTTCTTCGGACAAATGCCAAAACTGCGGCACTAAGTGCGCGTGTGTGGGAAAAAATGGAAAAGACTTTTCATGTAATAAACTCATTTATGTTGCATTGTAATAACAAAAATGTAAAAAGACACCATTTATTTAAATTTGTTTTAATTCATTTTGTTGACGAAATTGGCAAAAAGCACTTATAATTCACTCAAATTAACACAAATAATGTTTAATGATCCTTTACACGAATGGTTTGCTATACAAAGCGTCAAAGTTTTCCCTTCCTACAAATAGGTCAAATTAAGTTTACTGAATCAGAGCACCGTTATTGCGCTCTCCGCAGTCTTGACATAACAAAAAAGGAGCGCTATCGCACACCTCGCACTTTTGGAAACTAGAAAATACTGTTTACGAGTAAAACACATCACACATAGCACATTTTAGTTCCTTCACCTGTACACTGAGATCGAAATTAGCCTATAATTTTGTTCTCACTAACGTTTCCTTTATAAATATTAACTAGCAAATACTAACGTCTCCTTTCAACGTATCAATCTACCGACCTACAACTTTCAAGACGCCTCAATTTTTTATTATTTTTACCAAACTACCGTTCGTCCTTCCTTAACTCTTTCGAAACTGTTGGCACACATATGTCCCAGTTAAGTTTAATCGCAGATTCTAACTATCAATCTACTAAAATTTATTCCACATTGCTTCACTGTGAATGGGTCTCTATTGTTACATATGTATCAATTGAGAACAAATTTTGTCATAATCTTTATAAGACTAATGGGAGATATATGTCCCAGTCTTTAACTTTGCACTAATTTATAAAGAATAATTTTTTTCTTTTACCCTATTATAATGAATAAATTCTTCACCTGAAGTATTAGAAATATGACCTACCTCTTTTATTTCCTTAAAAAAAAAATCCGTCTCGAAAGAGTTAACCAGTTAAGCGCGTTTGACGTGTATACACGGGGAACAAAATCTCTATCGTGGTGCGTATGACATGTATATTCATCGGGTAAAATTAAAAATTACCATTGACTATCAAAACTCGACATTTCAATAAAATACAATAAGAATATTATTTGGTGGTATGTTTCCTTTATATTACCAATAGAACTGCTAAGTATTTTATATTGCGAAACCAAATATTGATTTGTTGAGAAATTGCTTAAACAATTAGCAGGGCCAATATTGACCCTTTTCTCTACGAGGCAGAGTCCTACACATTCTTGAATTGAATACAAGAATCCGAAACATTCGATCCAAAAGCTCTCTCTTCCATGCTTTTGAACCATCTGAAGGAAACCTGTGTATTTCCACAGTTACTATCAAAATAAAGCGTGGGGTATGAAAAAGTAGCTAAATATGTGTAATATAATAATAATAATGATACAATAAATCGCTAAATTTAGCCTCCAGATGGGTGATTTAGATAGCAGTAGTACCGCAATTTATAATAGAACCATTTGTCTTGCGATTGACGTGTATACACGTCATTTCTTGATCTTAATTCCGCTCCCCGTGGAGGATTCGTAAAATTACACTTCGAGCTTAACTGGTTAAACAAACATAAAACAATGGCCACTGTCCGAGAAAGGAATAGCAAAAAAAAGCAGAAGCAAAACAAATATATTGAGCACACAAGTACAAAGCTAGACAAAAAGATAGCGTATAGAATTCGCAAACAACAGCTTCGCCTATCGACCGCCAATGAACTGGGTAGAAAAGTAACGGAGGGAGTGATGGAAGGGCTGACGACCGTTCACCATTTCCTGTTGCGCGAAACATTTGCCCTTGGGCGTCCACGTGGCTCACGAAAGAGAAAAGAACCTTGCCGCAGGTGGTGACGGAACGATTCCTGCATAAGCGAGTAACGTGCGAACGAAATTAATTGCAAACAGAGGCAGAAACGAAGGAAGACGAAAAGGAGCTACTAAACTTTCAAATGTAATTACGGCACGCTGAGTTTGCTTCTCAAATTGGGTGAACGTGTGAATGTGAATGCATGAATGAGAGGGATCAGGAGAAAATTACCAGCGATTTTCAGTGCAGTTTCAGTGTAAAATAACAGGCTACTGACCGGCAAGCATCTGCTAAGCCACCTATTTCTGGAAATTGGACGTATACCACTTTCATAATCAATGATTATGCTATTTCTTTTATGGACCAATTTTAAATTGTACAAACCATGGGCATTTTTTAAGAAATTAAATAATAACTAGTTTAACACAAAAAGTGTACATTAAATTAAGCATAAATTGCGTGATATCTCTCTTTTTTTTAAAATAAACTTACACCACTTTCAAAATAAACGGTCCATATGATAATGGACATATCACTCCATCTTTGCAACTGTTTTTAATAGTAACGAAGATATTTAGAGGGAACAATAGCCACATGTACGAATAAGTGGTTATAAATACTTTACACATGAAATATGTATAATATTACTGTTGCTTTTTATGGTAATCTTCAAAATAAGTTAAGTAAAGTTTGGAGCGTTTCAGGGCAGTTGAAAAAATGCGTCAGAGTTTTTTAGATTTTTTATAGTTTGTTTGTCGGTCTAGTCTTTATCCACTTGTTTGCAACAAAAAATACTACGGTCTAACGTCAAACAGTGTGTTATTATATGATCACAAGTTCGCACTGTAATTAAAAGTTCCTTCAATTTTCTATCTTCAGTTTATTCATTAATTGTATTATGTGTAAAGTAGTGTGAGTGGTTCGATCGTATGATTCCTAGGGCGCATTTTCTTTGTAAGGTGAGATTGAAAAGAGGAATAAGGCTGGACGGTGTTAAAAAAAGCCGTTTTGAGAGGAACATTGCCTACGTTAGTTACGAAGGCATTGTTTTTAGTTCAGTATTTGTTTATATTTGTTATTCTGTATCGTTGTCGTCTACAGAATAAATTTTATGATACAGTATGTTAACTGTTAGTAATGAAAAATCTTGAATAACGCAAATGATTAGATAATGGTACAAAGTTGGAAAATTAAAATTCAAAGATTTGATAATGGTCAAAAAATGGAAAAGTACATTGTTCATCAGTTTCGCATTTTCCGCGGAAGGACTGACGAAAAAAAAGTTTTATGAATGCATCTTTAACGTGCCTGTAAATTATTGGTAATAATACAGGTTAAAAATTGAAAAATCGTAATGCTTAAGAAATAGCTTTTTCGATATACTGTCTTAAAACAATAAAAACAGAAAACAAACCAATTACATTATATATGTACCAGCCAAAACATCAATAATTGATATAACTCCTCTGTATACTTGAAAAGTTTGAGAGAAAACTTAAGTTTGAAAATAAGAATTGTGTGAATATGCATTAATCTCACATTTCAGTAAATTTTCCATTTCCGCATTAATTTCGCAAATTATTTGAACTAACTTTATTGATACTGTATCTATTACAAAGATTTCCGAAAATATTAACAAACTCGTTGTTTATGAAAAATTCGTACATAAACATTAATTTGACGAAGTAACGTTCGAAGCTGCTCGGTGCATGAATACTTTCTACACTAACTGTAAGCGTGCGTGCGAAGTGGACACTACTCGGCAAACAAGAACAACTCCCGTTTTACCCATTTACTGCCGTCACGAACTTTACGATGGCACGAGAAGACAACAAATTACGGTGGCAGATCGGTCGGCCGATGGCTGTCGCTATTAATAATAACGGCTAATAATATATGCCGAGGCTTCGCTGCGACTTTCGTTTTGCGAGTGAGTAATCGACGAATAAATTCGGCCACGACATTGAGATACCGTCGTTGGAAGAAAATACGACTCATCGTCACGAAAATTCGTCAGTCGACGTAGTTGGCCCTTTTTCGGTGGATACGGAGTCAGTTATAATTTACCTGAAAGTCTGATGGATGTTTCATCCAATTTATCTAATTTTTTAAATGACTCATTTTATTAATGTGCGTGCAAGTAAATTACGTTAAGGTAAACACAACTATTTTTTTCTATGTTTAGCAATAAGACACCGATTGTAGTTATACAAAAATTTTTGCACGGAATGCAAAAGAACGAGTTCAAAATCATTGGTATCTGTTCAATTCGGCTCAACGAATTTCTACTTTCAGAAATTGACAAAATTGACACACACGGACCATATGTCCTCGATTCAGTAGCCACAGTTGAGAACCACCTCAAGTGTAAATCTAAACAAAATTGGGGCACGTCATCGCTAATACGTAGTGCAAGACCTGGAAATCGCAATTCTCGAACACAAAAAGACGATCAAAAGGAGGTCCAACAGGAATTTGTCGGCACGCGAGGAGCCCTGTAAGTAAGAGTGCGCCCCGCCTTGGGATGATCGGGTTTGCGTCATGGCGGCAGCCACTGCTTAATGCGGAAATTAAAGGGTGGCCTCGCTATGGGTTGCCCTTTCGGGGAAAAGTTGTAATGCAGGGGCCAGGAGGTGACCGGGTCGAAAAAAGCCAACTGCGCCGGTAGTCAAGACGGGCGAATGCGGTGGTCTGCATCTACGTGGAGGCAGAAATGATTGATGAACGATGGCCAAAGTGCGTGGCGAAAGCCTATTTTCGGCTATTCCATAAAACACCGTAATATGGCGCTTGGTAAAACTGACGAAACGCTGTTCGGTAATGTGCGTCCAAACTAACCCTTCAGCGTGTCGTTGTTTTCGTGGAAAATGCTGAAATGTGTAATAGTAGAGTGGGCTATTCGTGGAATTGGCGGAATAGAAGGAAATGGAGATAGATTGTGTACAGTTAATCGGTAGGAAGTTAACTACCTTTGAGCTCTCTGATACGGATCAGAGAAGAATTAACGCATTGTGCAGCTTAGAGGGCAGATTGTATTTAAGTGCTCAGGTACCAACAAAACTGTCATTTCATCAATTTGCCGTTCAGTAACTTAGCCGGGCAAACACTATATATTATATTCCCGACAGCGTCATTGCCATCGTCCGGAACTGTTAATATCTTGACAAATGTCAAAGATTTCCACTCTCAGCATCGAAAAAATTCGCACAAAATCTTTAACAATTTGCTCCTAACCCGTGTATAATTAAAAGGGTTATCAAATTGTTTAGTTACTTAATAATCCAACCTATTGATAGCTCCTAACATCTGAACAAATTCGAATGAGTCCAACCTCACATGCGCATGTGCCGTACAAAAGAAAATACTAGCAGAATTATTCAGTTCTTTACCACTTTGATCGGTTAACACTAAACGTACCGGTACTTTACACCTACCTATTCTTACCATGAGGGGTCATTTGACCCCTTATGAATCAAACGTTGATTTTCAGAAAGAAATTCCTAATTTATTAAAGCATGAAAATTAATAATCAGCTAATATAAGCATTTACAGAAAGTCAAATGAGCGAAAGAAATAACAATGAACGTACGATTTTAAAGTAAATTTTTAAAGGGGGGTCGTTTGACCCCGCTTGGTACGTTTAGTGTTAAAAACCATACCGGTGGCAGGCCAGTAGCAGCGCAGTGGCTCGACGAGTGCATAGGTCAAAGCTAACAATTTCCTCTCTGTGAAATTCTCGAAACGGCGCACGCCTTCTCGTCGAGATGAATACGTCTGGGCATTAACGTGGGTCAGATTGCGCTCTTGAAATTCCCGTCTCGCGCCGTGTTACTGTCATCGGACTATTCCCGCGTGTTATCTCGGCGTTATATGCATACAAGGAAGGACGGGTAATGCAGTGGGGGTGCAGAGTGTCGGGCCTCGCGAAAAGTACATGAGTTACGAGGCGCTCAGGATGAAAGGCCATAAGCCTCGCGTTTCTTCGCGCTCGCAAACGTTCGTGGGCGACGGTGGGCGTCTCTCCTTTTGCACGTCAAAGCGACGTAAGGCGAAGCCGTCAACGTGCCACGGGAGATTGATGCCGGGCTGGGCAGATTTGGATGTGTCGGGGTGAAATATCGAAGCCGCTCGTTCAACACCGGGATAGGAGAAAGACGTTGACGTTCTCTCGGGAATTTTTTCTTCAAAGCAGAGTGGATGATTTGGGGTGCATGCTGGCTTGGAATCTTCGACGTTTGTCAAGATGTCAGCGGTTAACTGTGATGACGTGTAGAACGTAATGCTACAGGTGTGGTGGTATGCGGAATAGAATGTTTAACACTAAACGTACTGGTACTTTACACCTACCTATTCTTACTATGAGGGGTTATTTGACGTAATGAAATAAACGTTGATTTTCAGATAGAAATTCCTAATTTATTAAAGCGAGAAATTGAATAATCAGATGATATAAGAATTTACAGGAAGTCATATGTGCGAAAGAAATAACAGTGAATGTACGATTTTAAAGTAAATTTTGAAATTAAATTTTATCTATGTAGATTTATATCTTATTCAGCTTCACTGTATTCTTTACAAATTATCTTGCTCTCAAATGAACATTTGCCACACACATATAATATTTTTCGCATCTCGAACAGATTTTCGTAGTTTTGTAACCTTTACAATACTTTACTTGACAAATTTTTCGTACGATCGGGACAAAGGAATATGGAGATTCAGTCGTACGGAGACCGGGAGAATGAAGTGGAATCGTTTTTCCAAATATATTACTATTACTATTACGTGTTTGTCAGTGCATCTGATCCATTTCATTCCCACTGAAAATAAATCCATACATATTTAAAACAGTAAATAAAATATTTTCTTGACAGGTAAAAAAAAAGAAAAAAACTAGAAGTAAATACTGAAGAATATATTGTATGCATATTTTAAAAAAAGTCATAAAGTTTGACAGCGATGTGATAACGTTTAAATATATATAACTTGTACAAAAGTTTGGAAACGGTCAATTTGACCGGTAGTGCTGGTTCAGTGTTAATTTTCCCTTGTAGAGTTTAAGAATTCTATTACTTGTACTCTGCATCAGTTTTGGTATTTCTAACGACTTGAATGACATATCTGTAGAACTGGTTATTAATAAACACAAAGAAATATGCATTTTATTTTCATTTCACTTATGTTTGTGTTTATTTTTATTTCTATCTTCATTTTGTGTCCAATTTCACTTGAACTGTATTTAAGTCTCATTTAGTCTCAGTATTCTGTAGACCCATGAAAAGGCAACTCATCAGGATATCGTGTTTATAGTTCGCGACCATTCGGGTGCATATGTTAGGCACATTCCGAATTTCAGCATAGTGCAAGGGGTTAAACGAAAGGTCAAATAAATCGGTTTTGCATTTATTGCGTAAAAAAAACATATATACCGGTCACTGCACACAAAAATCTCCATTTCCTCGTGATGAGTATACTCGACATTACACAAAAAAAGACTTGTCATTTCTTTATGACGAGTATACTCACCGTGACAGAAGAAAAAATGCCCATTCACAGCTAAGAGGTTAAACGCATTCGCCGCAGGCAAAAACGCTCTTGAGTTTTCACGAAACGCTTTCACCGAGTAGCGCGTGAAATCGCGCGTTCGATCATTGCGAATAGGGGGTGCGTGAGAATCGCAGTTTCGCAGGGGTCGGTGCCAGAGTGCACGTTAAGTTCTTCGCAGTATCGCAAAATACGTCATCCGTGCTGCTGGATGGGGAATCTAAACGTTTCGCGCCGATTGAGAGGAATGCGTATGCGGGCAGTCGATAATGCACGCTTTTACGACTTCACCTTTCGAAACCTTCTGCTAAATAGGAGCGAGCTAAAGAACAGACTGAAAAAATTAAAATCTCTAGGCCTGCACAAACGTTTTGATCTTATGTATTGAGATAATAATCAGAGATTATGACACAGATGGGTGCCTACTCTGAAGTAGCTTTTACAATTAACAAAGTTATTTATTGTTATCTAAGATAAGAAATTGTAATTGAGCATATAAGACAAAAAAAAAACCTTCCAGAACGGGTAACATTTCTTCACTCAAATCTTGCTAATTTTCAAGCAGTACGATTAAATCTAATAAATTTAAATATTATGAATTCCTAAACGAGAATTTTATAATTTTGTGGATGTATTTCCGTAAATTTACGTATTGTCGATTATTAAGTGAGCAAACGCGGCACCCACCGAGCAGAAAGCTTTCTCATGCCCAATATTTCATGCAGGAGATGCCCAAGTTTCATCGCTGGATCAAGTGTATCGAGTTAAAAGGAGACTATGTTGAAAAATAAATCGTCAATTTTCCAAAATGTTCATTTTTCTTTTGTAGGCTAAGTACTTATCGGACTGCCCACGTATATATTGCCAAGAAACTCTACTTTTTTATTGCTTGACCCAGACCAGGCTGCAGCAGTATTATTTGTTAAAAATTTACAATCTAAAAGATTTGGCGAAGTTCCTTCTTTGACCCCTGCCCTGTTATAAACTTTCAGAACAAACGAACACCGGAAATCAAGATAATTTTCAGGTATGTCCAAATATACAAAAATTGAAGTAAGTCGGTGTATGAGAGATATTGGTCGCTTTTGCATAAGGTCCTTGTGATTATAATCATCGGTAGTATCAAAAAGGTTAATTATGCTCAAAGTGTCTATGCAGAAAATCGTTGTGCCACCAATACGACATACGACTAGTGTACTCGTCATTACAAAAAACATTACCATACCTTCATAACATGTATATTCATGATTACACAAAAAATATCATCCATCATAACAACTATACTCGCCATTAAATAGAAAATTCCTTCATTATTTAATTCATTCACTCATGACGACTCATGACGACTACACTGGTCGTTATACAAAAACATCTTCGTTTCTCCATAACACATACGGACCGCTTATTTTGAATGTGGTATAAATCAATTTAAAAAAAAATGAAATATCGTGCAATTTATGTTTAATTTAATGTAAACTTTTTATGTATAACTAGTTAGTATTTAATTTCTAATAAACTGCCCATGTTTTGTACAATTTAAAATTGGCCGGTGGAAGAAATTGCGTAATATGAAAATCGTTTATGAAAATGATGTAAGTCCAATTTCCAGAGATAGATGGCTTAGCAGATGGTTGCCAGTCAGTAGCCTATTATTTTACATTTGTTCTATATTACGTGTCATATTATGTATCAAGAATCACAGGTTTAGATTACATTATTTTATTTTCCTCCTAAAATAGATAATTTCATATTAACATCAAATAGTAGTATAAGTAAAAACAAATGTTAAATCAGTATTGTTTTATAACAATATCATTTTATGATGATAATAGGGGTACAACTTTGCTCCCGCCGTTTTTTGCATTGGACGAAAGGGAAAAAACGGCGGGAGCAAAGTTGTGTACCTATTATTATTTTATGACGATTGAAAACATTTATTTTATTTAATTTTAAATAAATTTAATTAATTTATTATGACGTTAAATTAATATGACGTATATTATAAGTAATATTTGATTTTTTTAAATTGAAATTAAACGATTTTACCAATTGTCTAATTTTAAAAGTGGTATAAGTCCATTTTTAGCCCGTAAATATACATTAGTTTAGTCAAATTCGCCTAAAACAAATTTATATAACCAAATTACATATTGATAAATCAGTGGTAACATTGCTAGACTTCATACAATTTGCCTAAATTTTTTAATTAACAAATATGCCAACCTTTCATTTTCTCGAAACAAGAGAAAATGGACTTATATCACTCTCAAAATAAACGGTCCAGTTCATTCATTCACTCATGACGACTCATGACGATTACACTGGTCATTACACAAAAACATCTTCTTTTCTCCATGACGCATATACTTGTCATCCCACATAAAAATTGTCGTTCTTTCATAACGCATGTACCCGCCATGGCATAAAAAATTGAATACCGTGCGAGACTATCTTCGTGAACGAAAGGCAAGCAATAAGACGTATCATAGACGTGGACGGCACGCGAGACGTATAATTTCGGGCCATAATTCCAGGGCCATAATTCCAGGGCCACGGACGATTTGAGGCGAATCGACGCGTGCTTCCGGATCGGCGGATACCCTCCAATTCGTCTGCACACAGAGTGTCGTTCGATACCGTCGAAACGAACCGCGGCACCGAGAGAGAAAGAAACCGACGGCGTAAGAGACACGAAGCAGTGTGAAACGAAGAGAAAAAGTGGAGGAAGTGCGAGGAAGAGAGGAGCGGCCATAAAATCGAATAGAGCGGTTAAATCACCGCGGGAAATTGCCTTGTGAAGGAGTAAGATCTACCAGAAGGTGCCTGCCTTTGTCCGATCGCGAGGCGCCGTCGTTCGAATGACTTCCATTCGGGACGTGAAAAATTGACAGGTGGAACAAGGGAGAGGAACTCAGCCATGTTGGAATAACGATAACGGACGTTATGAAAGTAGCAGACTCTGTTTCTTTCAAATGCACGGCGTATGGAGTGTTTCGTGAATACATGCGGGAACTGTAGAAGGATATTTAGATGTCTAGAAGACGCTTTGCAATATTGGAACGAAGTTCAAGTTTTTGAAATGCATTTTGTAAGGTTGGAACGGTGTTCAAGTTCCTGCAATGGGATTCATAACTTTGAAATTGTATCGAAGTTTCTAAAATACATTCCAACTTCCCGAGCTATATTTTACAAGTTTAGAATGGTATCCAAGATTTTGAAATACATTCAGCAATATTGGAATGATATTCGAGTTTTGAAACTGTCGCATAACTTTGGAGCAATGCGCAAATTTCTGAGATACGTTTCATCGTTTTAGGACAGCACCCAAGTTGGTACCATATGTTCTTCAACTTTGGAACAGTATACAAGTTTCCAAAATGCGTTCCGCAACAGTGGAATAATGCCCAAATTTATAAAACACATATTGTAACTTTGAAATAGCAACCAGATTCGGACAATATGCTTCAACCTCGGAACGGTGTCCAACTTTTTAAAATGCTTTCCGAAATTTTGGAATACTATCCAGCTTTTCAAAATGCTTTCCGAAATTTTGGAATACTACCCGGTTTTTTAAAATGCATTCCGAAATTTTGGAATACCATCCAGCTTTCCAAAACACATTTTCTCATCGCTTACATATATCTTTCGTTTCGTACAATTTTATCGGTAAAAAATTCCGATTGTGACGGCATCTTCTTTAGCATAAACTAGAGGCATCGAGGCACTCCTAATACTCTAGTAGGAACGTTTCCCAAAAATCCATTGTAACTCATGGCCATGCGTCAACAAATCGTAGCGTCAACGCATCCAGTTCGGGAATGAAACGTCCGGTTAATTGTACTCCACCCTTTCGCCCGTTGGACATCGCATCCTCCAATACCAATAGACTCTCGATGAGACGATCATCACGCGCCGTGCACTCGCAAAAAGTCTCGTTTCGCATTCCCAGACAGCAGAATGGCTTTTCAATCTCGGTAGGATTTTTTGCGGAGTTGCCACGATGAAAAATCGCGGGCGCAACGATGATCGATGTGTTCACCGATGGGGGGTTGCGAGGAAGAAAGAAAAGGAAGAGATGCGGCAGGAGTGAGAGAGAGGGAAGTAAATTGCGGAAGAGCGCCGAACAGGGTAGAGAAGAAGACGGCGAGTAAAAAGAAGGAAATGCAGGGATCTGGAGAAAAAGGAAGGCGCGCGTGGAAGACGGAGAAGGAGGGAAAAAAAAGAGGGAACCTCGTATGTTCCCAATTCGTTATCGGACGGGTGAACGGATCTACATCAGGGTAATCACGCCGATACGTCATATGGAAAGAGCTTACCCGCATAGAGAGGGCACGGAGAGAAATAAAGATAAGTAGACAGATGTAGTGCTGTGAGAAATGGTACACTCTGATATGGCTGATAGACGTGCATCAATATTACTTATATGTATATACACGTATTTGTATGGCATAGGCAGTGTATATTGCATATACCAGTATTTTTTACTGCTTATGCACATCTGTAATAATGTACATAGAGAGGGGCATAGAGAGAAAGGAGAAGGGAGATATGAATAACGGACGTGCATCAATATTACTGATTTATATAAAAGTATTTATATACTGTGACGTATCGCTCATTTAAATGGTATATGTAGTGAGTATTATATATATTAATATTAATCTATTACTCATGTACATCTCTAATAAGTAAATCTATGTATGTGTATATAACTTTTTGTCATTGGGCATAAATTTACTATAAATATACGTATGTACATATCTAACTTTGTCAACGTTGCAATATACTTTAAATTTATTATGGCAACTTCCTTTTGCTCCGATGTTTATACATTATGTTCGATACGGTACCGAGTCCCAAATTACATGAATTAATTTTGTAACAAATTTTCAGAAAATGTGCAGAAAATGTTCAGAAATTGTACAGAAAATTGTGGAAGAAGAAAACCATGAAACAAACACACATTCAAAAATGAATATAGAAAGTATATACTACATCTATGTGTATACTCCGTCTACACGTAGAGAATACGTGTGTTCTCTGAAAAAAAAATCTTTATGTATATATCTCGATTGACTTTTACGCAATTAATTTACGTTTCCCACAACGCAAAGAATAATCATGGTTTGATTACAAGATACAACCAAAAATTACGTAAGGTAAAACATAAACAATGGTTTTGCTAAGAGTACAAAGTAAACGAAATCATAATTTCTTTAAAAAATGATGTTATCTTTATATTTTTCTCAACAAATTATTTTTTCTTTGTATATTTTGATCTACACATCTATTTAAACCCTTTGACTGCTATAGACGCATATATGCGTCCGCCGAAATCGATCACTGTCGATTATGAGTACATATATGCGTTTCCAATCGTTTTGATTTCTTACCTACTTGCAGCTACAATTATCAACGTACGGGATGAATACAGATGCGTTGTTTATCGTGAATTCGTGTTCGAATATCGTAATTGCGCCTTACATAATCAATCAATAGAGTTCACACTAGCGAAAAGTCTTTTGTCCTCAACAAGCTCTTCGGCCCGAAGTATTCAACAGTCAAATGGATAAAAATTGATTAAATAAGTCATTCCCATTGGATGCATTTTCACATTCTAAATCAATTTTTCTATTGTTCCGTTTAGTTTTCAGTTTTTCTACAAATTTCTTTTCGAATGCTATATTTTGTCCAGATGCATCCTTCTTTGCGCGCCTCTTTTTTTTACACGATCCCCTTTTACACGATACACATTTACCGCGTAAATTTAATTTGGCGTAAATTAAGAATTATCATTAGAACTTTATTGCGCCTTACATAATCAATCAATACAATTCATGCTAGCGAAATGTGTTTCATCCTTAGTGAGCTCTTCAGCCGGAAGTATCCAGCAGTCAAAGGGTTAAAATACGTTTATTAAGTAAGTCATTCCCATTGGATACATTTTGACATTCTAAATTAATTTTTCTACATTTCGCTTGGGTTTTCACTTGTTCTACAAATTCCTTTCGAATGTTATATTTTGTCAGGATGCGTCCTTCTTTGCACGCCTTTTTTATTTGACACGATCTCCTTTTGCACGATACACATTCACCGCGTTAAAGGGTCCGAAGTCCATCTATTAGCGACGTGCATAAGCAGTACTGGTACCAACAGAAAAAAAGGGAGAGGGTTCTAGCTATGTCCTAGTAGCATCTCTCATGGGGCCGCGATAGCAAAAATCACGATTGCTAAATTAGGCATCCTCCTACATGAGACGGACCCTCGCATTTGTCAGCGGGACGCAAAGGAATAAGAATAAGAGAAGGATCTTCAGCGAGCGTGCGATTTCTCGTGCCCGACTCTTCGCCACCGTAAATTCCACGGATTGGATCAATCCGCGAAGGCAAGGTCGAATGCCACCCTGGAGACCTGCGACGAACGAACGACGAAGCTGTAAGTACAATCTGACTCCCCGTGGCATGGCGAATTCCTTGAGAACTGCCACCAAACGCATTTTTCTCACTAGGTAACAAAGTCAGCAGAGATTAATTGTTCTGTTTGCCCGCCAAATATTGCGAAATTTATTTTTATATGTGAACCAACGCTCTTACGCGTGTCATTTGTGTCAATGCAGATATTTCTTGAAAACTACATGATTTACTGTACATGTGTTGAGTCACTATTGTAAACAATGATTTTTGTTCATCACCCACCGATGTTCGAAAACTAATGACGAGTGCACAATATATAATATAATCACAACATATCCTATAATCTGAACATATCTTACAATCGTAATACGTCCTATAATTTCTATCACACATACGCATACAATATGCAAAGCATTTAGTTTGATATCTCACGTTAGAGTTGACAACCGCTACCGAAAGTGTTCTTAGTTACCGACAAGTCATTATATGACAACACGTACACGCCACCTCACGGTAGAGATAATCAATTAATTAATTAGACGTTGCCCAAGCCCGCACACCATGGTCATGCGATCAGACGAGTCTGCCGGAAGAACAAAGGCAGCGACTAAAAAGCAGGCGGCACGCTTGATCGTAAAGTAGCAATCATTCGAAAGATCAGAAATGACACTTAGCAAGACTGGCGTCGAGTGCTTCGGACGTGTCGTTTTGTCATGACTACGCTGTCCTCAACTCCTTTATGATCTCGCGAAAATAAGAGTAGGTCGAGCACGTGCTGGCGTCGAATTCACAGCAAGCCCCCCTGTTTCATTCTCCCCATCTCAGTCTCCTTCGGCTCTCCTTCCTGGGCTGTCTTCAAGGTCTGAAATAAAGGAAAAGAAAAAGCTAGAAACCAGTCCCTGCAGGCTTCCCACTCTTTCCCTTCCTATCTCTTTGAGCCCAATGGCGCACTAGTTCCTGTGCTCTGCTTGACCTATATACGAACACCACGTGACTGTGAAAAATATTCGCCCGGCTGCTCGATGGCAGGAACCAGAAATACTTGTTCGCTTTTTTCCTAATGCAAATCATGGCGGGGATCAAAGCGGCTGTAAAGTTGACTATTATTTTCGGAAGCAGGGCACAGATGGTGCGAAAGTATTTTTGCGTGTCAAGACAGTGATTCGTTTGGTTGTTTTGGGTTAGTTGCAGCTTTAGGTAGAAATAACACTGGCCCATGATACAATGTCGGTACAGTGTCTGAACGAAAAATAAATGCGAAATGCTGTTCTGTAAACAGTCAACACAGTTTCTCACCAGCAAAGTTTATGCACGCAATCTTCATACGTGCATATCAATATGCGTTTTACTCTACAACATATCATCATGAGAATAATAGTAAAACTTTGTTCAATCTTACATTTCAGTTGATACGGAAAATACTTGGTACATCTTGATTGAGATTGTATTCATTCTCCTTAAATTACATTTTGTCGCTGTACATATTTAGGAATCAGTACTTCGTTCTGCAACTGTTTCAATGTTGGTATGTTTGTATTAATATCCCTCAGTCTCAATTTCACACTGTGTGATTGTTTACTTATTTCAACTTGGAATAAGATGTATGATTTTTCTATTCCTGAGTTTCCTAAATAATATAGTGTACCTTCAAACTGTTTGACCAGAAGGGAAAATGAGTAAATACGGCAACTAGTAACGAACATCTAGAAATAGACTTTACCAGTGAAACATTCTCCCGTCCAAACAAATGTCAACAGATAAAAAAGAATAAGGGTTATCTGTTTATGTGTACAAAATGTGAATTTTGTCAATAATAAAGGGTGTCTCAAAATAAACTGACATTTTAATTTATTAATAAACAGTATTATTTATTTAAAATACAATTTCAATGCGTTGTTCGATCGTGTAATTTTCCATGACTAAACCTCAATATTTCCTGACACCGATAATGAATTTCATGTTTTATATAAACAGTATTGGAAATCGTTAAACGAAATTGTTACCGCCAGATACAATTCACCACTTAAATAATTTACAGACTTCTTTGATTTCAAATAGTGAATATTAGCTGGCGTTACTTGCGAAAAATGCATGGTGGAAACCGTACAGTTCGTTCGCGCGTGCGGGGTCGGCTAAATGTTAATAAATCGTATTATTTATTTAAAAAATACGAATGTTTTTATCTTAATATCGTGTAATTCTTCATGACTAAACCTGAATACTTTCTAATACCAGTTGTCAAAGTTTAGCACTCTATGTTCGCTATAAAAAAAATGGTGCGTAATTTAAAATATCAAGTCATTTTGAGACACCCTTTAAAACATGCGATCGGGCTGCACATATCGCGCAGTACACTGTCATGTTATATTCTGTAGAATGGTGCACAACGACAGTGCCGTAGTCAAAGGGCTAATCTCAGTAACTTCTTTTTTGCGCATCACTCTCTTCCCGCTGCTCGTTGGTGTTTCGTCCTTTTCGTTTCTCTATTTGGCTGCGCTCAGCACGCCAGCTACTCGACTGCGCAGTTGACCCATATAAACGCACGTGTCTCGTGTGCACGTGTAGGATTCGCGGGAAGGTCGAACGGGGCACCTTCCTCCTTCGTCCAGTAGGATCGTATGTAAATTCGCATGCCGCGCGTGTATCCGTGGAACACGTAATAGGGGCCCTCAGGAGTGTGACCTTGGGCCCCGCACGCCTACCTGCCCGTCTGCTTCCCAGCTGCCTTTCGCGCATGTAAGCGCTCCCTCTTGCGAATTAACGCGACCTTCAATCCCATCAGACCAGTCCGCCGCTTAGAGTACAGTAAGACCTGGCTTAACGCTGCTCTACTTAACACTTTAAGGACTGTTAACACGTTGACTGCTACGGTGGTCACCGGTGACCGGTGCAAAAGATTTGACTAAAAATGCAAAAAATTCGGAATGGAGCCTATTTGCAATCTTGTAAAAGCAATTGATATTGGAACGGTACTTCAATACTTTGGCTTCTAACAACCCTGCGTTACTTCCATTTTGCACAATTTAACCCTTTCGCGCCGAGCGCCGCATATATGCGGCATCCACTCGACGACCAAGTAGTACGAGCGCCGCATATATGCGGCATCGAAATAATCTGTACAAGTGTCATCTATAGCCGATGGCAACATTTTTCGTTATCGGCAGAGCATTTTCCGTTCATTTTATTGACATACTGGATTAATAATTTCTTAAAACTTTTGAGACTTTCCGATGTATTCGGCACAGTTCCGATTTAAGACTTAGAACAACATATATACAGAAACCACGCGCACTGTGCATATTTCCGGCGCGAGTTTCCGTTCAGTGACAGTACTTCGGCGGACGGGGCTGCCGTAGCGAAAGGGTTAATCATACTCTGCAGTATTTCATCGCATCGCGATTCTAACATAGCACAATACGCTTGGCAGTCGATGTGTTAATGCTGTTTCAGTATTAAGCGGTAGTATTTGAATTCCTCGAAATCGCACACGGTATTGGTACTTGTTGTACATGTGTGCAAATGAACAGGCATGCAACAACAATAAGCAATGTATTATGCAGCGATGGTACACACTATGTATATTTTGTTTCACTATGCTCTTTTGTTAGTCTGTCCAGAATAAATGTTCCAACTGTATTCCTCGACATCGCATTATAGTATGAACGCATTTTTCCTGTGTAAAAGTTGATTTAAAAACGGTCATCAATGTTTTTAGGGGTCTAAAGATAAAAACATAATATTTTATTTTATTGTGATAACTTCGCCAAGCCTTAATTCTTACAATAGGTGATTGCAAAGAACAAAACAGTAAAGCGACAAAGAAAAACATTTTGCTGGAGACTAAAATGCAGGTGTTAAGGCCATTAGTTGTAGGTCAACGGCAATCTGATGCTGCATTACATTTGTCAACTTCAACACAAGTGCACGAACATGACGAAGTTAGCGTTTCTGAAAATGAGGAGCAAAGGGAACTCGCGACGATAATGACTTCGACTTTAGATGACTTCGTCACAAAAAAAAAATCCTTCCTCGTCACAAACATGACATCTTTACGGGAACTTTTTTGATTTTCATAAATGCTTTATGAATAAAAATGGATATTAGCAATCAATAAGTCTATAATTAACGTAATAAAAAACGAGTTAACAATAAATGTTACAAAATAAAACAAAAGAAGAACTGCTTAATCTTCCTATTCTTTGGCTTCTTTCACTTATCCCCATTATTTACGTATTAAGGTTACCTCGTTTAACGTTCTTTTCTTTAGCACTGGAAATGATTGGAACGTATCCCCCGCATTAAGCGGGGTCTTACTGCATTGTGCCATGCCGTTATCAATGCTTACACTGACTATACGAGTACTTTACTTAGTTGTCGCGTGCTCCGCTTTTCGGATGTGTCATCTCCCTTTTCTTCACCTTGAACTTGTTTATCACGACGTTTCCTGTGCGGCTGACGGACTATGTTCTAATTATGTTATTTTGTGATCGGGTATTTTCTAAAGCATGAATGTAGTTTTGAATAAGAAGTCGAAAATTGACACTTTATCGACCGCTAGCCGATTAATCGGCTTTTCAGTGGTCAACGGTTATATTAGATAAAATAAATACTAAATGATATTATGACAATTCTAAATGACAATAAAATTACACTGTTTTGAAACCAAAGGATTCTCAACGACGCAATAAGTATGTTTGAGTTATAGAGCTTTAGAAATAGGAGAGCTTTAGAACTTTAGAGCCGGTCGTTAGTGAGTGACATCTTCAGTCAATAGCAATCGATAAAGTGTTAACATTCAATGGAAATAATGCAAAAATGTCGGTTGTGTGCTGCGAATAAAAAAGAAGATGTCATAGATTTTTGCAATTCTACTCATTTTTGATATTTTTAATGCTACTCATCCTTGAATTTCGTGGACATTATTTATTGATTGCGAATACACTTTATGCGTTAAAAATCCCATAAGAAAGAAGACAAGAGGTGTTAAACACAGTGAAAACTAAGGCCGAACAATTAGACCTCGTGTACTGATCCACACCTTTGTCCGTTTAAATTCTCTTGGAAAAGGAAGGTTCAATAATCAACTTATTGAATATACTGCAATCGACCATCAACACTGTATTGTCTTTGATTATTTGTATTCTTTCTGAAACTAACATTTTCAACAGACCATGTGGGGTTTAAACACCCCATTGTTGGTAAAATTTGCTCCATCCCTCTATAAAATTCGCAAACTAAAATTTGCCATCTCTTCCATACGTCTTAAAAAATATTGACACCAGTTCACAAGGTCGAAACTCATCCCTAGGTTGTTTGTCCTATGGAAAATCGAAATGAAAATCGAAACACTAGTCTGAATTCATGTAGAAGAAATCGTCTACTTAATTACGTTTAAAAAAATTGTACTGACGGCGGTAGCGACAATGAAAGTTTGACGGTACTATTTTGTAAAGGATGTGACTTGAGCACGCGACAGACAATAATATCGTCGAGCAATCATGACGTTGTCACGGCCTATACAATGTACAATAGTTTAAGCATTAATTCTTATAAAGAAAACAACAATACTGCATCGCTTCTGCATTTACAGAGGAAATTCTTCGGGAATTGATATTGAAAAATGATGATATATGTGTATGAAAAAAATGGAATTCCCCATTAATTTGAACCGCAAAAATGTAATAGAAAAATTTAAATCGTAGATAAAAACCGCTTTAGCTAATTTAGTTGCATTATATAGCGATCACATTACATTATTATACATTATTAAATTATATATTATATTTATTTATATATATATATTTGGTATTTCGTGAAAGGAAAAAAAGATTGAAACGTTTCTTTCATTTTCTATGAAATATACACGTAAGTCTCGCTTATGCATCGACACTGAGAAAAAGATATAAAATGCTACCAAAACTTACATGTACATTATTCTACAGACAAACAAACGCAGGGGCCGTTTCTCTTTAATTACATAGCATTGTCTCCCATACTTGGGGGACATGGGACCGAGTGTTGAGAAGTCGGCATTGTCCTGGGAGCAATCCAGTTGTCCACAGTAGGAATCAGGCGCATCAATGAACGACCGCATGCGTCTTTCTCGGCGAACGTTTGATGCCCGTGCATCAGGAAAGTGTTTTCGACGAGCAGTCGCGGTGATATCGAGGGTAGTGGAATTATGGGACGAGGAACGGGCCTGGAAAGGACCCCGAGGGCGTCGAATCATTATTTTCACGGGAGGCGGCTGCTCAATGGCCCGCAATGCCTCACGCGGACGATCGACGACACTGCGAAGCCGCCCTTAATCGAGACAACTCGCACTGGGATGTCGTACGAGCCGTTCAACAAATCGTCGGGACACGGGAGATGGTGGTCGACCGTGGAAAAGGAAGAAGTGGATCTGTGAAGGTCGCACCGAAAGGCGGAACGGACGAAATTTCTTTCTTTCGAATGTTGACGAAACGTAGATAGTTCACAACATCGTTGATAAAAAAATATCGTAGGTGAAGCAGGATGAACCAGCCCAGACAGTATCCAAAGCTGCCACTGTTCACCAAAAAAAGATTATGCTGCCAGTTTGGTGGGATTATATAGGAATTCTACACTTTAAACTTTTAGCAAAAGACCAAACGGTTAATTCAAACGTCTGTGTGCAACAACTCACCAAACTGAGTGATACAATTTCACATCTTGGGCACGGCTGAATTTTGGGTGGAGCTGTTTCTCTGTACGGCAGAGTTCGACGTGAATTACGCGTAAATGATACACCACTGCAATGTGTGACGGACAATGCTCTTCACTGCGCGAGCACATTGGAATTAAGTTTTTGATGAGTAATTTATCATTTTTCTTAAAGATATGATATATATAACTTAACTTCAGTCATTTACGCGTAATTTCTTATTTTTCGAATATTTCGATTTATTTCGTATATTCTTCATTTTTAATAAAAAAAACTTGTTTACTATAGAAATCACCTAATTTCGAAGGGAATTCGCATAAATAAGATATACTCAGAATATTTTTATTGCGAGGTGCGGATTGAACACCATGTGTGCAATGTAAGGTAAAATAAAAAGACATCATTAAAAATGATAAACATTTATTTCAAAAATACTTAGATAATATAAAATCGTTATTTTGCTTTCAATAATGAAGAACAGAATACATATAATACAAAGAAAAGATCTCCAAACAAAATGTTTTGTTTTCTTTGGTACACAAGAAAACCAATGCCAAATTTTGTTTTTCTGTACTTTACAGATACTATGAATACAAACAAAAATTTTACCTAGATGACTACTTTACTCAGAATAACTGATAATTGCTCATTACTACTATTGCACACTTGGTGTGCAACCGGTCTTATAGCCTCGGAAATCATTTGCACACACGGTGTATATTCATATATTCACGTGTATTCATAGAAGACATAAGGGCTCTTTAGGTTAATAACGTATAGATCATATATAAATGTGTTAAAAATACTGCATGGTAAGAACACTGGCTTGTCGTACACGCCAACTAATCCGTTCGGAACCAAGAACACAACATACCAGTCATGGAATAGCTGTCTCGATTGGTCGATGACAGCCTATAGGTCGTATATAGATCAGTATTATCAGTCGGTTATCAAGCAGCAACAGAGAAAGTGATACAATTGGACATGCAACATTTACAGTTCAGTATATAGAGAATAACAATTTAACTAGCTTTGCATTCAAGTCGTATCAAAACAAAAGTAATAACAAATGAAGTGATTTGCATAAACGCCATTCGCCACTACGGATAATTCTGTTATAAAACGTCGCTCGCAAAAAGATTAATCGGAGATATATCAAGTCTAAAACCTCTACGAAAGGAACAGTGACATGCCAAAAAAATTTAGCCGTAGGCTAACTCGGCACGGGAAGTGTATCCCGGTTTCCTTTCATGCGATAGCTCCGTATCATGCAAAAAAAAAGAACGTGCAAGAAAGACCGGGTAAAAGAGATATATAATAAAGATATAATAAAGAAACCGCTGAAAAAATCAACTATCTAGACAAAGGATAGCGTTCGAAAAGAGATTTGTAGAAAAGCAGGAAATTAAAGCAAGCTACACGAAAAACTATTAGGTCCGTAGGTCCGTATCATGCAAAAAAAACGTGCAAGAAAGATCGGGTAAAATAAAGAAACAGCAGACAAAGGATATCGTTCGAAAAAAGATTTGTAAAAAAGCAGGAAACTAAGGCAAGCTACACGAAATACTATTAGAATTTGCTAATCGATTTATTGAACAAAATATGAAGAAAGAAATATTTTACAGAAATCAATGTTTATTCACTGTCGCTGTATATTGTGCACCGAATTCGTTCGATTCGTACGGTAACAAAATTATCTTTCTACTCAAAGCATTTCTTGAGCTATCGTCTCCGGCAAATAAAACCCTTGATAAAACCGTGTAACAATAAGTAAAACACGAATGTTAATTATGTATGCCTAAACGTGAATATATGGAGTTTGCACTATACCAAATGTTTTATATATGAACGGAATATTTATTACAATTGAATAAAAACGTCAACGCAGTCTTAGCATAACGAGACACAATATAGAAAACTGCAAGCATGCAAAGAAGATACACAAAAGGGAGCACTGCACAGGATCCTAGAGAAATGATATATACATCCAACACATATTGCATATAGCATATAGCATTCAAACATATCTGTCACTTAGTAATAGAACAGTACAGTATATTAGAGAAATGATTTACACACACAACACATATTGCATACAGCGTATAGAATTCTAGCATCTTTGTCGTTAAATAATAAACCAGTACAATATTCTAGAGAAATGATATACCCACGCAACACATATTGTATGTAGCATATAACATTGAAACATCTCTATCGCTTAGTACCAAAACAGTACAGTACCCTAGAGAAATGATACATAGACACACCACACAGTGATTTTTCTTCTCCCACAAAGCTGTGAAAAAACCTGCGTAAAAGTAGACGCGTAAAAGAAAGCGCGTAAAACAGAATCGCGTAAAAAGAGATAAAAGGGCAGGTCACGGGACGTTTCGATGGCAGAACATTGGCACGGCCAGATCCAGGGAAGTGCGAGCGGGAAGAAACCCTGGAGAATAGCGGCAAGGATCGGACGAGCGCAGAGCCCATATTTGAAATTCAGATGCTCGGATTGTTTCGCTAAATCAAGAGAAATGTGGCCCCGGTGAGTTTCCACGGCGAAATATCGCGCAGCCTCCGGCGATCTTCCTCTCTCTGTCCTTACCTCCGTCACACCTTCATCCTGCGAGTGTGTTTATGGCCAAATCACTTTTGTTCTCGTCGCATGTCGCTCCTTCTGGCAGCTTTCATATCTTCATCCGGACCCGCTGTGCCACTGTACTCACTCTCTTGCCAGCCCACCCCCGCGGCTCACCCTTCTTCCGGTGGAAGAAGATACATAGCCCGCACGTAAGGGTGGGAGTGCCGAATCGAAGAAAATTTTCCGAGTGTACATAGGCCCCGGAGCGTATTTATCAGCATGCGTCTTTGTCAATATTTAAAGCGGCTGCTTACCGGGGGGCGAGGGACAAATATTTTAATAGCTACCTTCAATTCGCTAAATCGAACCCCTGCGAAAGCCGCTTTGTTCGTACGTGCGCGACCGAAAATAGGCGCCGCGCGATCGGGAATGTGGATAAGAGAAAATTATTTTTCAGCCGTGTGTGGATTTAATGAATTCAAGCCGATCATGGTTATATTCGATATATGGATGAATGCATTGCTTTATTGTGATCACATGTTTGTAAACTTGTCCGGAAGTTTAAGATTTTATAGTTTGAAAAACGGCGTGTGAATGCAATTTAATAAATGAAACGTTTATGTAATAAAAGTCGCCCTGCGGAAATCTGTAGTAAGTACGAATCTCTGACCTAATATTACACGGAGAATATGTTCTTGAAACAAAGTGAAATTACTCGTTAATTAATAGACTTACGACTCATACAAATCAGTACTTTTTTAATCAAAATATCACGCTCTTTCAGTTCTTAACACTTTAACGGCCGCTAGCCGATTAATCGACTTTTCGGTTCCAACTTCTATTTACCGGTAGCCGATTAATCGGCTTTTCAGTGGTCAACGGTTATATTAGATAAAATAAATAACAGGTGATATTATGACAATTCTAAATGACAATAAAATTACACTGCTTTGAAACCAAAGGATTCTCAACAACACATTCAGTATTTTTCAATTATAAAGCTTTGCAAATAGGTACATACACAATTCCTGCGCGATATCGAAATTATTGTAAAATAAAAATTTACTTTTTCATTGTTGGGAATTAGAATGCGTATTTATTATTATAAATTAAAGCATTTATTATTGTAAAATCAAACATTTACTCTTTCAGTAATGAAAGTCAGAATGCGTATTTATTATTGTAAAGTCAAAGATTTATTATTATCAACTGAGATTATCATACAATATTATCTGCTGTAGTTGCACTACGATGGATCACGAACTGAGATTATCTTGTAATGTTATCTGCTGTAGTTGCACTATGATGGATCACAAACGACTCATTGTCAGCTATCGGTGTTGCCGGATGTCCAGCCGAACACGGGCGATTCATTTGTCAGTCTAGTGTCATATGCCACAAACGAGGAGGGAGGGGCAGCTATCAGAGAAAACAAGATCCTGCCACCAAACCAGCGACAGTGCCTTTGAAGACAAATTACAAATGCCGCCACTGCAGCGGCACCGACTCCAAAAGGTTAACCCTTGCATGCATAATTATTTTCATTTTGACCCGGAAATTCTATTATATGTAGATTATTATATAGGTTAAGGAAAAAAAATAGTATGTTGATATTACTTTTTTTTTTTAAATTAAGTGTTTGAAAAATGATACACCATGCAGAATGAACATAAATAATATTGTTTAATTCCTAAGAAAAAAGCATGTATATATTGACTTACTAATTATTATGAAATTTCAATTAATTTATTTTATTGTATTTTATTTTTACTTGTATTTTGTTCAATTTTGTTTTATTGCCGCTCCTAACTTTCACGAATTTCTTTGGACGCCCCAAAACAATCCGTCAATCTAAATGTCATATTGAAAAGCGCGCGAATTCACTTCTTTTTGTTCATATTTCGTTTGAATACATCGAGCTGCTATGGTATACAGTCAAAAGTAAAACTTTCACCACGGTTAATACTTTAATTACGAGTAAAAAACAGTGTTTCATTTTTGACAGACTATGCATTTAAGAGTAAAAGCGGTTAACATTGTGTGCGCGCAAAACCATTACGATGTGAGCAATAATTATTTTAATTATTTGATTATTTATGGGTAATGGAACGGGCCTGTAAAGCGTAATAGAATTTTGAACAACTAATAAAAAATTAGCTTCAACCTGACGGATACAGTGAATAATTATAATGCAGAATATGAAATGATTACTTGTAAAGGAAACCAAAAATATCGATGTCAAGAATGTTCGGTATAAGGTGCAAACAAAACAAGAGGTAAAACGGGATATTTGCAAATTGTGCTTAGGCTTTTAATGCAAAAAATTGCTATTGTCAGACAAATCGAAACCCTTTTCTGACGTTTGTTTGATTTTTGGAACCTCTTCAGTTTCAATTTCGATATTCTCCCATCCAGAGCAAGTAAAACGTTTCAACAAAGCCAAGCAACCTGCAAACTAGGACTTTAATTTTTCTGACGTTTCGATAAACGTTTATTTTAAGCAAGTACCCAAAAAGCACTATTAGCAGCATCAATGTTCGTACCGACCACTTTTTTATAGTAGATTCCATTTAACAAAATATTTACATTGCTTTGAACAGGTGCATAAATATTTCACCTACAGCTTAAAAATCTGCGGGCACTGACCATTTCGTTTCTCTACATATAGTGTTGATAATATGTTGAAAAAAATCTGCGCAAATAGTTAAATTAGAAATATCCGACGTTCAGTGTCAAATGATCTTCACTTAAATATTGCGAATGTTCAAGCAGTACGATTAAATCCGATAAATTTAAATATTGTCAATTTTTAAGCGAGAATTTAACACTAAACGTACCAAGAGGGGTCAAACGACCTCTTTAAAAATTTACTTTAAAATCGTACATTCATTGTTATTTCTTTCGCTCATCTGTCTGAAAATCAACGTTTACTTCATTACAAAATTTCTATCTGAAAATCCACGTTTACTTCATTAGGCGTCAAATGATCCCTCGTGGTAAGAATAGGTAGGTATAAAGTATCGGTACATTTAGTGTTAAGGCAAACTATTGCTACCGGAAAAAAATGATTACTCTTAACACGGGAACCCAAGTACTCCCAAAACGTGTCTCGGTAACAACTAAAGATCTACATTTCACAAAGCCGTATTATTTCGAATAATGTAAAACTTTGAAATACAGATTAAAAACACCTTCGCCACCCATCGCACGTCCGCCACACTGACTCTTAGAATTGCATCGCCCTGTACACAGGCACCGACAGCACACGTGCAAAAGGGCGCGTAGCGAATAAAGAGAAGTGCGATCCTTCGGGAAGCGCTAAATCTTTCTTTCGTTTCTATTACCGGATAACAATGCGCTTAGTCGGCGCGCGAAGATCCGTGCTCGGATACGGAGGGATGACGAGGAGGAAGGAAAGAAAGCAGGGAGGTTGCAGGGGAAGCGAAAGGACGTTTCCGAGAGTGAAGAATCGCCGATTTTAATGGCCCTTTGTTACAAGCACCTCGTTCGCGCGAGAGTAAGGAAAATCAATACCGACATCGTCTCGAGAGACGCACCGTTTAATCTCCCGTGTGCCGCGTCTAAGCCCGTTATTTTCTTTCCATGCGATTCAATCACTTATCGACGCTCGGCAAACGTTTTCCTTCGATTAACCGTATTATGCAACGTGACGTGAACGAGGTAAGCGCGGACAAAGGGCGCGGACAAAGGGCGCGAGGGAAAACAACGGAACTGGTCGCCAGCTGAGACAAAGGATCCACGGACTTTCGGGCATAGGCGAAAGGCACGTGACGGAACGGTTTGTGATTCGGGGCTCTTTGCACTAGGGCATGTTTCTTGGTTTATTACCGAATATATTACTGATTACCGAATCATTTTCATTATTAATATGTCGCTTTTTTCCGAACAAACTGAGTGTTTTTGGAACTAAACGAGCATGGACTCGTCTGAGAAACAATTTGTTTTTCAACATCGATTGAATCGATCCGAATGAAATCCCGCTCATGTCAACAAGGTGTTTAATTGTTAACCGACGATTTTTGAGCACCAGATCTACGATTTCCTTGACATGATTTCCATCGGTAGACATCGAAGAATAATTTGTACCAATCAAAAACATTTGCTCTGGACAGTGTATTGTCTCCAAAACCCTTTTTTAACATTTCCAACGTGTCAGAAGCCGAAATTCCATCTTTCTAGCAAAATTTGATACAAATTCTTTGCTGAATTTTTTAATTCATACTGAAAATCGCCGAAAGCACTTTTTTAGATTATAATAAACAAACGTATCTCAACAACTACAAAAATTATTGACGTGAAATTTGTTACAGATACCTCTTAGAGTGCCACCAACGTAACAAAAAAAAAATTTTTCGGATAAGCCTGCACGATTTAAATGGAAAAGTTTTACTATTTTTTGATCACGGTATTATACCTGCACATTTCACCATAAATCTAATGTTAATTCGCGAGTACGGACTTCCGTGTCCCATAACCGGCACGCGCATTTTTCCCTCCCGAAAAAAAGCCAACGGGGAAGGACAGTGAGCGACGCGGCGTTATTTTATCTTGGCCGCCGGTCGCAATAACTCAGGGTCCTCTTTTGAAAGCGATCGCGGATGATTTAGCGCATCATTGTGCCACTGTTAGCACGTTGAATTTATGACGTCAGTGACCTCTGCCGTAACCGATATAGCGGTGTAACAAGTCTTTTCCTGGTTACTCTCATTATACCATAGCTATTTTCATGGGATCATCTTTTTATGAGGCCGGGCGCGTGGACGGACAGAAGAAGAGAAAGAGAGGAAAGACAAGGGAGCGCGACTACCTGAAGCCATTGTCTGCAAGTGGAGCAGTTCTCGAGTTCCACCACTTTATTCCTACCACTCTGAATGGAGTACCGCAAAGGCCGCTCTATGGGATTTTACACGGGACTCTCGCAATGGCGATTCCGCTTCACCCATTGGCGAAGCCGTGATTTTCCACTCTCCCGCTCCAGGAACAATTCTGCGCAGAGTCCTCTGTGATATACAGATTAGGGGACTGAAATAATAAATCAATCGCTGCCTACCTTTTCTGTTTTCTCCTGCGGGCCGACTACTGCGTTTATGCGTGCTTTTGCGTGCATCGATGTAGGACAGATTCTGAAGCGAGTGAGAAGAAAGAAAATTGCGATATGGAATTAAGAAAAATTTGTTAGCAATATTTGTTAAGCGCTGTACAAGCAAACACATACAAAAGAATGTGGCGCAGCGGAAATACAGAAAAATGAAAAAATGAAATAAAAATAATAATAATTAAATAAAATGAAAAATAATAACAAAAGTAAAACAATAAATAATAACAAAAAATAAAATGAAAAACAAAAATAAAATATGTTTGGAAAAATGCTTTGGTACGTTACAAGCTGACGCAAATTATAGCAGAATCGACCATATGGGTGGATATTTTTGGATATACCTGGATAATTTTCGTTTGAAATTGTTCAATAGATTTTTTCTATGCGGCAACTGTGTGATGTAAATAAACTAAGTGTGCTGTTGTTTAATGTAATGTAAAATGAACTCTGGTATTAGAAAGAATTGCGATTTTCATCGTTACATTTACTCTCAATTTTTAATTGACACACGCAACAACGACATATTAAAATGATCACTACTTTTATAAAGAAGAAAAAAGTCCGACACTGTCAACTCAATGAGACAATCAAAGAAAATACCTGACTCAGTAGCTTCAGATTTATTTTCCAAGACGGGTTATTTAACTTTTCATTAGAGACCGAACCAAAAAAAGTCAGAAGCCGTCTCTGCTATTTTCTTTAACATTCTTATAAATCGTTCCGGCATCTCAACAAAATTAACTTGTTTAGTCGAATTTAAATAGTTATTCTATTTTGAAGACTATCCGAATAATGAGTCACTGCATTTCTGTATTTTATTCAGTATATTCGGCTGACCAAAGTCTACAAAAGTTGTTGTTTATGTTATCATTCCAAGGTCGGAAAATAAAATTCTCTTACTCTCTTTTTCGGCATTCTTTCTCCATGTCACCTAATAATGCACTCTTCTGTCATCTAAACAATCGAAACTGCTTTCTTTCATATTATGAAAGTTAGTCTCTTTTAAAGTATGTTTGAATATTAAAATAATAATTGATTAATATAAATAATAGTTGCTTTTAAGTGCGCGCCACAGGTATCTCTCTTTTTGTTATATTTGCCATGTTTACTCTTACGCAAAAGTCGATTTAACTAAATACGGGATGCATGTAAAAATTCTTTGTTCGTCCTCTCCTACTGTCCACCTCTCTTAACTATTGTTCTCGGCAGTAAGTGCACGGCAGTTTTTGGCCATAAATATGCTGGACGCTTTTCCAAGGGTGGCAGACCCCTCTTTGTTTGCCTCAGGCGACGAAGTTTGCAGTGTACCGAAGCGAGATGCGGAAAGGATGAACGGTAAGAAATAGGCAGGAAAGAAGGGAGACGCATGCATACAGGGTGTTCCGTAAGTGTTGCGCAGTCGAAGGTTATTCTCGAATTCTATGCGAAGAAATGGTTTAAAAATAGGTGGGATGTGAGATTTTGTACGAAAGAGAGAATGCATGAGTCTGTATTTGTTATTAGGAAGGTTCTCGAACAAATTCGTTATCATGGAAACGAAACAGAATAAAAGGGTGGAGCGCGATGTTAAGACAAGTGAGTCGTTGGGAATCTTTCGAGAATACCAGTGAGTGAATCTTAGCAAATCTTCTAGCGAATCTTTAGAGAATATCGGCGAGTGAGTTTAGTGAACTTTGGTGAATCTTTTGAGAGTGTCAGGGTTTAATATGGAGTATAGTGCGAGTAACATTATAGCTACTACTTTTGTGACCAGGGCCGTTTAATAATATCATTCCAATCTAAATCCTACAAATATTAAATCACATTTGAGCCTGCGCGTTTTAGAAAGTCAGTGGAAAATATTTCCTGGGGAGTCATGAATATTGACTTTAGTTGCGGAATGTTATTGTTTGCAGTATCAAATATTGCACGAACACAAAAGGGAAGTAAAATGAAATCGACGTGCGTGCATAACAAATTAAAAGTGTCAAACTAATGTTTAATTTCTCTTTATCGTTTACCGCACACACGCGTAGAAAGAGCCGCACGCCTGCAGACGCGAGAAACAGAGCGCAAAGTGGGTCGTGAAGGACTGGGCGGGGTGAGAAGGGTGGACATTCTTTTTCTAACGTAACTTCGACCGAAATAGGCGGTCCTTGGAATCTAATTATCGGTACGCCCGCTGGAAACTCGGATTATTTATGCCTCTTCTTTGTTCGACCGCAGGCCTCGGGCCCGCACACATTCGGAACGGCAAGATCGCGGGAAGTTGGGCAGAGGATGAGGCAGCAGCGGACGGGACAAAGAAAGTGCGCGCAGGGACGAAAAGCCATCGGCCGAAAAGAGAGGAGCGAGAGAGAAAATAAGAGAAAATAAGAGAAAATAAGAGAAAAGAACGCAGAGCGATAATGGGACGAAGGCAGGGAGAAGGATGGAAGAGACGCCGCCTTTAAGAGCGATGGCACGTGATCATAAGTAACGACGGATGAACTTCTCGATCGATAAACGACGCCACCAAGCGCGCCTTCGACGATTCCTTTGTTCGTCCGGGCACGCGTAAGCGGACGCATGACAAATTGCACGCGTTTCAAGTCTGCCCGAACTTCGTACACCGTGCGATGATAGTCTGTCACGCTGCAAGTCAACGGATCGTCGTTAATTGCTGGCAAACTGCACTAGAGAGGCATGGCTCATTATATCACGAAATTCGTCGTTTTTTTTGTTTTTCTTTTGTTGAACATAGCGTAGCTTGGTATTCCGGTCACTGGTGATTTCTACTTTTTTATAGTAACTTTGGTTTACATAGACAAAACGTAGAAGACAGAGTTGAGAGAGCAATAATCAATCCAAACATGTTGTGTGCATTTATATTTTTCGTATAGTATGAGAAAAATGCACAGCTCACTACAATCCAACGTAGTATTGCTTATGTCTATCGGTACGGTCATCATCTATTTCGTGATTGTTTAGTTTCTGACACAGAATTTGTTAAAACATTTTGCTTCTTTAAGTTATGCTCAATCCGTTGCAAGTGAAAGCAATGAAAAAACTACTTTCCATTTAAACTCTACAAAGTTTGCAATCAATTAACTGGGAGAATTCCAGGTATTGTGTGGGCGTCCTCTTACATTATATTTATACAATAGGCTAAACAACAAACTACATACTACTCGAGCGGAAATAAATAAATGCAAATGTATTGTATCATTCAAAAGAAACACGCCACGTAAAAGACGACACACAACTTGTTATTGCAATATTTCTTCAACCAAACTCGCAATGTATATTGCTGATTACTTTGAACATTATCACACTTTCGAAAAGTATAAACTGCCACTTCAGTTTTCTTTCATAAAATATATACTAACAATTGTTATGCGAAATGTGATACCTATTCAATGATTATTTGCGATGGTATACAATTTTATACGAAATGATGCGTCACTTAGTACTTCATGAAGAGTCATGTTCGAGTTGTTTGAAGGTGACCTGAATGAACTCTTTAAGTACAAAGGTATAAAGATCACTGAACGCAGTCGTCAGTTACTTGTTCTTTTCAAATCCGCAAACAATGATCGGTATGGCAATTTAAACAGTCACTAAACGCCATAAAATCATTTTCTTGGAAGTTTTCTATTAATCAGGTCTCTGGCTCAAATTATTAATCGGCGGAAACTAAGTAAGCTTGGTGAAAATACATCCCGAAGCAGAGCATTATTCATTATTTAACACTTTGACTGCCGTGATGGTTACCGCTGACCGGCACTAGAGATTTTACTGAAGATCCGAAATGTTTGCAATGGGCAGCAATAATTATTTTGTAAATGCAGTTACTGTTAGAATAGTAATGCGATTCTTTGGTCTTCAAAATCTGCGCAGTATTTACATTTTTCATAATTCAGTCAAACACTGTAGTATTTCCTAGCATCGCCGTTCTAATTCAGCAAAATACGCACGGCAGTCACCGTATTAAAGTTTCCTAAGTACACACCACTAGTCTTGGAAGCAATTCATAAGCAATTATTACACAAAAAAGCCGTTCATCAGTTTTTACTTCAAGACGTTCGATAGACAGATATTTACATAGATTCATAGAGTCCAAATCAGCTGTTTTTATACTCGCCCATGAAGTAGCAACTAGACGTACATACATGCCCACAGCAGGAAATGGTTCAAACATAACAATTTTATACGAATGCAAAAGATTTTACTAAAAATACAACAAATTCGTAATGAAATCTATTTGTCAATCTTGTAAAAGAAATTTATATTGGAACGGTGCTTTAATACTTTGGCTTGTAACAACTCCGCATTACCATAATTTTGCACGATTTAATGATACTTTGCAGTATTTTATCGCATCGCGGTTATAACATAGCAAAATACGCTTGAGCAAAGTACGCAAAAGATTTGACTAATAATGGAAAAAAATCGCAATGAAGCCTATTTGCAATCTTGTAAAAGCAATTGATATTGGAACGGTGCTCCAATACTTTGGCTTCTAACAACTCTGCGTTACTTTTATTTTGCACGATTTAATTATACTCTGCAGTATTTCATCGCATCGCGGTTCTAACATAGCAAAATACGCTTGGCAGTCAACGTGTTAAATCCTACGATGTACTGAACTAAATTCTATTGTGGCACCAAAGGCAACACGTAGGAAACTTGCGTGGCAGTTCACGTATGAACCGCGTCAGACAGAAACCATTTTGTAGGAATGCCGTGCGTTACCGGGGTTGTCTGTATAAAGGTCGACGAATCGTAATTGCATTCGTGACGCGAGATGATTGCGGCCCCAAACCGAGAACCATAACGAGAGCCCCCCACGTCGCGATTCTGAAACGGGAAAAGAAAAATGGCGGTTGAGAGCAAAAAAGGAAGGCACGGAACGAAAGGGCGTGTACAGTTATACTCGGCTTGCACAAGTCGTACAGTGTGTTTCAATGTGGTCGGGGTTCACAAGACGAAATCGCGCGATGAAAGACAAGTAACTGTGTTTACAGAGTCACAGATGTTTTGAGAGAAGTTGTGTTTTCACAAATTTTCCAGTCATTCAGATTGTCTTGTTTATGTTTGTTTGGGATTCAATTTGGGAATTTAGTAATCTCTGTCCACACAGTCATAGATATTACGTTTTAAGATAAATTTGTATGTCACCCACATTGTAGTTTATTTTCATGTCTTTCGTTATATGTTTTAAGACAGAATTAGGAAAGGCAATAGAAGTTTACTATGTTGCAGTGTTCGGTGTTGGCGGTATATAATGTAGTAGGTCAAATCTAGTGTGTACGGGATGTTATAATCTAAACTGAAGTTGTTCTGTTCGTTTATGTTGACTACTTAAATAAATGTATACACGCAATATAAATGACATAAAGTAATCTTGAAGAAAGTTAAATGTTTAAACAAGCAATATTCTCGTAAGACTCAAGGAACAGAGGTGGAAATTATTCTAGGTAACCGTAACTATATCATTCAGAAATAACAGGAATACTAGACAAACATGTGCGATAACGAAAATGCATATTCTGAGTCTTGACATATTTCAAAGTTTGCGCTATAAAAAACTGCGACTAAACGCGCCAATTTAGATGACGTAAAAATTAAAACTCCCATTTTTTCTATCACGTTACCTCGGGCGCCTACAATACAAAATGGTGCATAAAAGTAAAACAGTTATCAAGAAATTAATAAGAATATTTCAGCTTAGTCACCAACACTCCGCGAACATTCTTAGAAAGGATCGCCTATGTTGCTTACACTTACGTCACCCCTAATAAATTTCGTGATGCCTTGAGACAAAATTAGCGCAAACCCATCCGACGTAAAATTCACTCACCATCTTAAAAATGACCAAAGATTATATCATGACACAGCAATATCCACATAACATTGCAACTTGCGAATAACTCAAAAACGGCGACCAAGATGACTCAACAATCATGATCACCTCGTTCAATATATTACGTGCAATGTCATTCATATATGTACGACACTCATTTTTGTCTGCGGGACCGCATCAATCAATTAATAAATAATTTTTTAATACTCGTAAAAGTAATGTTTTCACAACAAATTTCCTTTACTGCTTTAATTTTTAAGAGCTTGGGACAAAATTAATGCAAATCCATCCGACATAAAATTCACCCACCGTATTAAAATGCCCAAAAACCATACAACGAGACAGCAATATCCACGTAACATTGCAACTTGCGAATAACTTAAAGACGGCGACCAAAATGACTCAACAATCATTGTTCAACGTATTGCGTGCGATGTCATTCATATATTTTAATTATTATATTATAATTATTATTTTATATTATATATTATATATTTATATTATAATTATTATGCAACAATTAATGAGTAATTTTTAAATATTCGAGAAAGTAATGTTTCCACAAGAAATTTCCCATGCTGCTTTAATTTTGAAAATAACTATATATACACGTTTAATTGTTAGAAGAACTGAGTATACACGTTTAATTTTTACAAAAACTGTATATACGCGTTTAATTTTTAGAAGAACTATGTATACGCGTTGAATTGTTACAAGAACTATGTATATGCGTTTAATTTTTAGAAGAACTACGTATACACGTGTAATTTTTAAAAACATTTGTATACACGTTTAATTCTTAGAAGAATTGTGTATACACGTTTAATTTTTAGAAAAACTATGTATATACGTTTAATTTTTAGATGAACTATGTATACACGTTTAATTTCTAGAAAAACTACGTATACACATTTAATTTTTAGAAGAATAGTGTATGCACGTGTAATTTTTAAAAAACCACGTATAGACGTCTAATTTTTAGAAGAACCGCGTATACACGTTTTTGTCTTGTCTCCTGCGAAAAGTTTTATGAAATTCTCTAGCCCCTGAACGTGTCGAGAGCAAGTTGCATCGTGCGACGACACAAAAGGACTAATGGTAGATTTTGAACCGCCTGGACTTGTGCAGGAGCCGGTATGGGACAAACGGCAGAGAACAAAGGCCCCTTCAGTTGACTGGAAGCCGCTCGGAGAAGGTAGATTCGAAAGCACGCGTGGCGCCAATAGAATGCGGCCTTTAAACGAATTTAAATTAGGCGGGGTGCGAGCGCATCTGCGGCTGAATATGTGGGTCAGACTGCTCGACAATTTTCTGCCTGTCCGTCCGTTCTGCCTGCTGCCAGGATCCCGCGTAACACGCGATTATTAGCGACAATTAGCATTTTACCGGCAAGTCGCCTCTCGGCATGCAGGCAGAGTTTAGCTACTGGCGAATGAGTCGAACTGACCTCGAGTGTGGAGTTGTTTCACTATGCAAAAGTAAAGAGTCTGTCACGAACCTCATTGCAGAGAGACCTCGTCATATTATACTCTGCATAAATCGTGTTGGGGTAAATATAGTCAATACAGTGAACCTTCCTAGAAGTATTGTTAACAAAAAGTGACCACCGGTGGCTGACAGTGTAAGATATGATATGAACCTAAAAAATTTACATTGTTTTAAGTGATTACTGAAAATTTATTTAAAGTTCACTTAAATTTTATTTATTAGATGATTGTATCATTAATGCATTTATATGTTTCTCATCAAAAAGCTTAATGGTTGTCCCTTGCATGTATCACAAAATGTGGCAACATGTTTAGTCATTTTTCTGGCCATTGCTCTACCAGATTGTGTCGCATTTCTAAAATATATGTACTACATTGTCATAACCTAAACAGAACCCCGGCCGCAAACCGATTTCGACGAAATCTTATTTAGCGGGCCAACAATAAACAAGACAAAACAGACTTGGCGCATAATGTGTTGAATGAATGCCCAACAATCATTTCATTCTAAACATAAACATCTTCTACTATGATAAGAAACAATGGTCGTTATATATTTACATACCGGAATCGTGTAAATTTCAATTTGTTTGTAGTGCGCTTTGCATTGTTATACCGCAATACATCTTATACTTTCAATATATTTTCCTTAAAAATACGCGTGACGCTCAACGTGTTAAGGACCGCTCACGAGTTTTCTCGTGTTTCGTGTCCCAACTGTTACGGACCGCTCCCTATTTTTCCCGTGTTTTCTACACCCTGCCTTTAGATGTCACTTATTTTGATACATTGTATCTATTTTGTTTATTTAAGGTCCACTAATTCGCAATGAAAGATCACCTATGATCCTCAATTGTTATATTGGTGTATCATAGGTGACGAGTTTGTTGAATCGTGTTATTTGACGTAAAGACGAAACGGTGTAAAGGCGGAACGTCGAAACGACGAAAGTGTCTTCATTGTGTTGTTATTGTTTATAAATATTATACTCTCTAGTTTCACGTATTTAAAATGCTACATGTGTGAGGATGCGACTCACCTAGTAGAGTACACGTTCAACAATATGTCCATTAAAATAATTCCCTGAAAATATACACCTTTTACTTAATAACAATTTTGTTGGCACAAAGAAAAATGTCGAAAAATCAGTTCGGCACGGAATGTGGCAAATTTATAAGCACTGTTTTAAATGTTCCTCGTTTCACGCTGGAAAGCGGTTTTCCAATGGCGTGTTAACTCTTTATCTCCGCTTAAAACGTCAAACTACCGAAGGTTGAAATAAATCAAAGAATAATTGCGTGTTTAGATCGACTCGTTATTTACGTGTACCCGTACACCACCAATGCGCTTCTCTCAATGCACGTACCGGTTTCCCTTGTTCATCAGCGTTACGGTAATGCGAAATGAGGACCGTAGGTCCCATAAAAGGCACGCACCAAACCATTCAACCAATACCCCGTGGCCTGCCATGCGCTCGCATAAAAGCCCGCTGAATTTCAATGCGCGTTGCCTTTATATTTTGACCATTCTTTTCGGCCATAAAAAGCGCACATTCCGCGCTCCCGTATATGCGACCGGCTTAAAACACACATGCACTCATTGTAAATCACCTTTCCCCTTGTGGTTGCAGTTGTTTTCATGCGTCGCGCACGTTGCTTACTGCGCCTTCTTGTTTTCCCTTGTTACCGTCATAGCCAATGAACTTGGTGCGGATCGACATGCGTAACCATGAATCGGCGCAAGGCGAAAAACGCATTTCGGTTCATTTGACAAATTGTCGCTTAACCCGTTGAGCGCCATTCGTATTTTTAAGGAAATCCCTGTCAGGCCACGCGCGCTACTTACAAGTAATATATTGAAAGCGCACTACAAACAAATTGAAATTTACTCGACACTTTTACACCTTCGCGAAACGTCCAGCGACAAAACTTGCGATCATTCGAATCTCCGAATTTCTCGCTTTGCATCGTTTCTGTTTCAATTTCTCCTCTTCACCAGGCTCCTTTCTCCGTTTCGACGCACTTTATCTCATTCGCTCGCGAACTTACGGTACGCCGTGTGTGAGAACGGGCAAGTGGTCTTAATGGAGATTTCGTAGGGAACGGGCTGATTGGCTGATGTTTGAGTTACTGCGGGAAGAACGTCGTGGATAGGTCGTAAATAAAAGTCGTGGGGAATTTGCGAGGACGGGCCGGGAGAGAAATTTTAAGTTATGGCACCCGTACGCCGCTAATTTCGATTTCGCTGACGCCGCGACGATCGATAACAAGTCGAACGTGCTGACTGTGGCGTGGGCTTTTTTTTTAACATTAAACGTAGGAAGGAGGGTCAAATGACCTCTTCCAAAATTTACTGTAGAATCGTACATTTAATGTTATTTCTTTCGCTCATTTAGCTTTCTGTAAAGTCTTATATCATCTAGTTATTCAATTTCTCGCTTCAATAAATTAGGATCTTCTTTCTGCAAAATCAACGTTTATTTCATAAGGGGACAAAAGACTCCTCCTAGTAAGAATAGGTAGGTGTAAAGTACCGGTACGTTCAGTATTGAATGATCTTCACTTAAATATTGCTCATTTTCAAGCAGTGCGATTAAATACGATAAATTTGAATATTGTCTGTCATTTAATGTAATTTTTTATTGTAAATTTTGCATTTTATGTTATTTTTATTCACTATCTCATTCATATTCAATGTCATTTTCGACTAATTGTTAGAAACTATATTAAGACTCTACAAAGCGCTTACGTCATAATCGCAAAGTATAATGATCATTACTCACACAACTGAATTACGCGCACAAGTTGTGATTTGTTGCCTCGCGTCTTCAAAGTGAGAAAACTGCATAATGCTGATTCGCGTTTACCGTTTCTGCGATAGAAACTCGAATGGCGTCGATTTGCGTCTCCCGTCGTCAACGCTTGGCAAACGAAAGACGCTAATTCAGGTCCCCCGTCGACAAAGTATTAATACATAGTCGGCCTTTTCGGACCGCCAAGTCGAGAACCTGAATTAAACGTGTTCCGAGGCGGTCACTGTTTGGTGGCGCCGCCATACGGTCAATGGGAGTAATCAAATGGAAGTATCGAACAGAGCAGTGTACGTCGAAAATGCGAGACAGGCAGGAAATATCTGCGAAGGCTATTTCAAAAGTTTGCGGCTTTCTTAAGAAAACCACATATTTCGATACAAAAAAAATTTATTTCTTGACGAAGTCTCCCTGCAACTCGATACATTTGCTCCAACGTTTCTGCCATCCTTTTAAACCTGAAGGAAATACTGTTTTACAGCGTTTTTCACCTCTGTATTTGACTCATATTTCTTTCCCCCAAGAAATATTTTCAAATTAGGAAACAGGAAAAAGTCCCTGGGAGGTAAATCTGGCGAATAGGGTGGGTGCGGAAGCAATTGAAACTTTAATTCGTTCAATTTTGACATTGCGAGCATACACGTGTGAACCCGAGCGTTATCTTGGCGAAACAGGATTTTTTCTTGGCCAAATGCGGACGTTTTTTCTTAATTGTGGCCTTTCATTTATCCAGCAATGTACCGTTGTACTATCCGTTGATTGTTTCAGCCTTCGCAAGGTAATCGATAAGAATTATTCCACGGCTATCCCAGAAAATCGTCACCATCACTTTTCCTGCATTGACTGTTGTTTCGTCTCAAGCGTATGGTGGTGTAGCCAGGTTTCATCGACAGTTGTCACTCGCCGCAAAAATTCCGCTGAATTTTTTTGAGACAGGTTTGTGACACTCGCGCCTAATGTCCATTCTAGTGCGCTTTTGCCGATCATATCCAAATCTTAGCAATATCGTTAACGCGTTGAATGCCATGGCGGTTATATGTGACTGCAACATGTTTCTCCTGCAGCGCCATGGTGGTCATCAGTGACCGGAGTGCATCAAATACTTATAATTGTAAAGTTGAATGAAAATTCGCTGATTAGAAAATGCTTTGAAATAAATCTGCGCTATTGAAAAATTAAAAGCTTTTATTAAATCAAAAATTAAAAATGAATTTTTATCAAATCTATTATCTACCGGTGCATTGTATTGAAACATTTTAAACATAAATGTAGCTCGTTAATGTAATCTTGGCAGTATTTAGTGACATTTTTGGTTCAATTTTTTGCTGTTTGTGTTCCGAAGCTTGCAACATTTTACTGGTAAAACTGTTAACAAAATTTGCGTACCAAATACGTTGGTCCTTCCTTCTTTTGCAATTCATGCCGTATTCTTATAAATAACGAAATGAATGATTATTTTGCCATTACATGCTCAGAACAGTAAATATATTTTCATGACGTTCAGAGCGAAACATGTGATTTCAGCATTTTATTTTAGATCACATTTTAAATCAATCGCTTACTAAACGTACCGAAACTCTTCGCAATCTTTTTTGACAGAAAGAATACTTTTGATTTGACAAACTATTTAACAGGTTGACTGCCGTGTGTATTTTACTATATTAAAACCGCAACGCGATGCAGTACTATAGAATACGATTGAATTGTGCAAAATGAAAATAATGTGAAAGTATCAGAGACCAAAGAATTAAATTACTATTTAATATTAATTGCATTTACAAAATTATAAATGCTACCGAATGGATATTTTTTTACTATTTCGCAGGACCTGATTTTCAACCTGATTTTCAACGGCCCTCGCGTTTCAACATATAAGTTGTCTCACAGAATATTTGCTGTAAAAGCATTGAAACGCTTGAACCTTCACGGAATCTCGCCCCCCATTGCGTTCGACGCCCTCAGCAGCGACGTGGCAACAAAAACGTTACCTTCCAATCCCGAAAACGGTATTCCGGGGGTCTCCCTTTCGGAAAACGCTCGAGTGCCGTTTCAAAATGGTGGACCGATGGGCGGAGTCCGTCTTTTCGGCAACCCCTGCAGCTGTCCACCGGATCTCGAGGGGGTTTGGGCGGGATCGACACGCACACTGTCGCATTTCTTCCCTTACTTTCCTGACTCACAACGGTCCAACTTAAAAACTAACGCGACGTATACGCAGCATTGATTATTCCGATGCTTTCACGTCCTGTGCTGCCTTATAAAGGGTGTCCTGACATCTTAAATTACGCGCCATTTTTTTGCAGCGCACATAGACTACTAATCTTTGACAACTGGTATCAGGAAGTATTGAGATTTAGTGATGGAGATTTACACGATATTAAAATAAAAACACTCGTATTTTTTAAATAAATAACATTGTCGCATTTCTTCCCTTGCTTTCTAATGTACTATTTTACGAAAATATATAATGTTTTGAATTTTTTTTTGGGCTATTCATTGATCATAAACAAGCGATACGCTGCCGGCGCTGAGGCTTTAAATGTCTCTTAGATCGCCGGTTGTCAATGTGTTAACTTTTATTATTCTTCGCGCAGCTGACTGTCTCTGTCGAACGCGAAAGAGGGCAGTTAGGAAGGGGCAGGACATAGTTGAGGGTGGGGGTTCGCGGCGGTGCAGAAAGGGTGGTGTGCAGGCGTGGGTCGCCGAGGGTGGCCGGGGGTGGCTGATGACGTCAGGCAAGATGCAGCAGGGTGCAGCGGTGCAGGGGGTTGAAGCGAGCTGCCCGGAACTGGGCCAGTGGGTCTCCGGCAGCCATCTGTGATCCTCTCCTCGCGAACGCGACGAAGCGCTGCAATTTTTTATCCAAGTGCGCGATCTACCGACGGCCACGACGCATGGGATTATGTGTTTAAGTGCTCAAGAGTTTTGAAAGTGTCCGACGAAGAGTGAAAAACGGTGCGAAGGAAGTTCTTTCCGTTTGTGTTACGGTGTCAACCGGCGCTTAGTATTCTTTGGTAATTTCAAGTAGAAACTGCCAAGGGGCGCGTTTGTATTTCACTAGATTCACGTTACGAAATGGCAAATGATGTAAAGGCGTTTTGCTAATTACATGTCAAAAAATACTAAGGGATACAAGCACGGTTTTTTCGGTTTGAGGCTGAGTGTCGAATGTCAACCGGCGGTTAGTGTTCTTTTGTCGTTTAAAGTAGATACTGCCAAGTGATGCGTTTGCACTTCACTAGTTTCGCGTCGAAAAATTGCAAATCATGTGAAGGCGCTTTGCTAATTTCATGTCGAAAGATGCTAAGGGATGCAAGTGCGGTTTCCTAATATTACGTCACAAAGTGTAAAATCGCGCGCTTATACTTCAGTGATTTCACATCGAGAAATCTAATTTCAATTCTAAAATCTATTTTCTAATGTCACATCGAAAAGTGCCAAGTAGTGTATTTACGCTTGTGTTACTTCACGTCGAAATGTGTCTGCGCTTCCGGAATTTCATGTTGGGGAGTGCCAAACAGTGCGATCGGCTTTCTTTAATCAGTTCCTGACTCACCACCCTGGAGACCCTACTGGACTCTGCATTCAGAAGAGGGAAATCATCAGTGACCAAATGCTTAGTAGGCCAAAAACACGTGACACAAAGCGCAGATGCCATTTGTTTTTATTTTCTGACTCAGGCGAACACGCTTACTCTTCACAAATCCAACGCTATAAAGTAGATAGCTCATATTATACGAAAGTCAATTAATCAGTCAGCCAATGCAACTAACTCATGTAATCACAGTTCGAATTGTGTGTCCGAAAGACTACCAGTGTTTGTAAAATAGCTGTTAATATTAATAAAAGTTAAAATTTATAGTTTCATTTCACGCCATATTCAATACACCCTACCATGATACTTCATTCGTCTTGCAGCAACAAAAGCAAGGATATTCGCAGGTTCAACAACCATAAAGACGCGCACGGACAATATTTGAGCTCACAGGCAGTTTGATTCTACTGATTAGCTGGCATCATTAAACACTCAACATGACAAACACGATTGAGCCACCTTGTATTCAACACATCAATTCCTACAAGCAGAGTCTAAGGTTATGCAAAGGAGTTTCGGACTATCTAAGTTTTTCTTCGTGTATATCAACAATCCGACCTTTGTTTGTCGATCTTTTTAAGAGAACTATATAATACTTAATCCTTAACGCCCCAAGTGTGCCTCTCAATAACCACCGATGTGCGACGCTTTACCCCAAATTAATTTTTGGGTCGTTATCAGTAATTGTTTACAAATAAAAAATAATACTCCCGAGTGAGTTACAAGCCATCAGTAAAAACAGTAAGTTCTGAACTTTTTTATTGTCAACCCAAATATTTTTCAATGATGTTGAGAAAAGAAATGAATTATGTGTATGGCAGTAATTGCATCAGTAAATTGAATGAATATCTAATAGAAAGCCAGAAAACAGTATCCGTCAATACATTACAATAATATTGTATGCAAAAGTAACCTCATTTTAGTAACTTCATCGAGATTCGAAAAACTGTAAGTAGGATAAACTAAATACCGAGTAATATCAAATAGTAAATAATAATAAAACGAGGAGTGATCTTATAGGATTATAAAAGCTTCATTTTGAAGAATGCTCTGGTGAAAGCAATGAATAACTGGATCGAAAAAACCGATGCACAGATTTTTCGATTTGAATCTGTTCACTGAAGCAGTGCAATCCTAAGGAATTTCGTGGATACTTAAATGCGCACAATGAAGGGCTTACAAATGAAAAATAATACTCCTGAGTCAGTTACAAGCGATCAGTAAAGACAGTCAGATCTATACCTGTTTTATTGTTAGTAAGTCAGCTCATAAGTAACTTTCGGAATAACAATGTGTATGGCAGGCTTTCCGGAACAGATAAGGAACAGAAACTACATAGAATAAATCAGTTGTCAAAAGGGGAAAAGAAAAGGTGTCTTGTTTGTTCACCAAAAGGAAGTAATGCGCTAAAAAACAAACAGTTTTCTACTGTGAGACCTGTGAACGCAAATCTGGTTTGCATCCCAATAAATGTTTTAAAAACTTCCACACATTACACAATTATAGTTAATATAAATATTGTAATCAAAATTAATTTACGCCTGAGATGAATAAAGATTGTTTTGAATGACTGTAATATTATTATTTACACGTCATTCTAGCATTTAAAATCTGACACTTAAAAACTTGCAAATCGGAGTATGATGAGAATAAGTTGGAAATGCCGGTCGATATTCACAATTAAAAGTTGGACCGTTAAGGGTTAATACTCGACTTTAGTGATTATTTATAATTCAATTATGATGGGGATATCAATGTATATTCATTTAAAATTCTGCAACGGCATTGTGCCTTTATCATAAAACATATGAAGGCTTACCTCTGAGTATGTATGTAATTGTGAAATCTGCTGCGTTTTTCTTTTGATATCATCAACGCGCATCATGTAGAACCTCATAGAACTTTTATGAAAATCCCATAGAATGATTTTCTGCACACAGTCTTCTCATAACGTAATACTATGAAGCAACGTCGGGTGAACAGTTTCCTTGAAGTCGTAAGACCGGTGCGACAGCAGTCTCTAATGAAAAACTACGCGTGGCAATTTGAAAGAGCGCACCGAAATTCCATAAGATCTCGCGAGTCGCCGCAAGGGACAATCCTAGAGCGGAGACCTTTTCGTCGCAGACGCGTCAACGCTGGCCAGTTTAATTATCGGCATTAAAAGTCCTCGCGGTGCCTTGAATAATATCCCTTTACTGCCTGCTTTATTGCGGCTCTTTAGAGTTCCCGTTTTTTCATTCCTTCGACGCATTGCCGGGCGCCTTCTTTATTCCCGCGATCCTTCTTCCCTCCGTAATTAACTCCTGAGGAACTGTGTCTCGGACTTTAATAAAGCTTATCCCGGCCCTTCTTTTTGCCGGCGCTCATACGCGCCGTGTGTTCCTTTGTACGCGATCTTACACGTCTGTGAGCAACGTCAAGGGTCGCGGAAATTAAACGTACTGAGGCTCTTATCAGAATACGTTGGCTGAAACGATCTTTTCGATTTTTCGACCTTCTGATTGACCGATCTGACCTTCCATTGGTGCTGCAGCTGGCCGTCAGAGTTTCAAGAAAGAAGCATTAATGTTTTCTTTGATAAAGACATCGTTTTTTAACACTAAACGTACCAAGCGAGGTCAAATGCCCCCTTTTCTAAATCTACTTTAAAATCGTACATTCATTGTCATTTCTTTCGCTCATTTGACTTTCTGCAAATTCTCATATCATCTGCTTATTCAATTTCTCGCTTTAATAAATTAGAAATTTCTTTCTGAAAATCAACGTTTATTTCATAATTATGAAATTCATGGTAAGAATAGGTAGGTGTACCGGTACGATGAATGTCAAATGTTGCTAATTTTCTAGCAGAGAGGTTAAATCTGATAAATTTAAATATTGTCAATTTCTAAACGAGAATTTTATATTTTTACAAATATATTTCCATAAATTTAAGCATTTTTGATTATATAGCGGCAATTTTAAATGATCTTCACTTAAATATTGCTAATTTTCAAAAAATAAATGTTAAATTTCAGAAAGAAATTCCTAATTTATTAAAACGAGAAATTACATAATTAGATGATATAAGAATTTACAGAAAGTCAAATGAGCGATAGAAATAACAATGAATGTGCGATTTTCAATTGAATTTTTAAAGCGATCAGTTGATCCCGCTTGGTACGTTTAGTGTTTACTTCTAAGGGGTACAACTTGTCTGTCTTCATCGATATTTTGTCACACACGCTTACGTTTTCAAATTTGTCACGTTCACCGCTAGACATCTATTGAGAAGATCTGCTCTATACGTGCAAGCGCGACAGGAACACTCACCTTCAAACAACAATAACAGAAAACCTTTTCGACGCTGAAGTTTAATTTGGGCCGTCTGACTAACTGTCGTATAACAGATTTCTTATATGTCAGGTAGTTTTAACACTGACACTCCTACGAATGGAGTATCTCAAACATTTTTTTCGACAGTTGCGTAAAAAGAAGTAAGCGTGTAGCGGGTAAATCCCGACATACGATCGCAACACTTTTGCGAGAACTGCACAAAAAGACGCGTGAAAAGCGAAAAGTAAAAAGTGTTACAACTATCCCTGGTCTCCCCCAGAGCGCTCATCAAGTCGAAGCCGTTAGTCTTCGTCGAGTAGCTGCCACGGAGACGCCATTACGAGTGCGTGCCCCCCGCAGTGACCTTGAGGCGCACACTGAGTCATATATTTAACCGTGCATTTCTGGCGCTCATCAACGCACACCACGTCGGCACTAAAGAGCGAACGATTGAAGCAGCCAGCGTCCGCTGTGTGTGGCTGCACGGCGATTCAACTTTATACGTAATCAATCGCTGAGCATCGTTTCTTTCGTCATTGAGGCCGTGCGCGAGTTATCGGGACGGCAAAAAACGAAGTTAATCCGGAAAGAGAGCGATGTACCGATTGGCTATTAATTTATGGAGAACGGAGCGGACGTCGTACAGGGTCGATTAATTATCTAAGCGTTATGGAAACGGCGCTTGTGATATATCACGCGGCGTGGCAGGAACATTGCAGAAAAACGAACGAAGTGAAATGCTGCCACGTACGACGGCGCGGCCTGGCGAGGATTAACCCTCTGCTAATTAAAGGTGCACGTAGTAACGCAGCGTTGAGGTTCAAGGAATCAATAGTGCATCTTTATCGTGGGACATTGCAAATGATGCTTCGCAGAGAAAGCTGTACATGACAGCTATATGGATAACTCGCGACCTAAAATTAAATATGTGAAAATCGTGAGAATTAAACATGTGAAGATCGTGAAAATTAAATGTGTGAAAATATGTGAAACACTTTGCCTACCGATCGGAGAGATCTCCCCACTTTTACCCTCTATGGACCGAATTTTTTTTTGTCGCAATACAAAATTTATGTAACGTGAAATCAACAAATATCAACCTCAAAATACATATTAACAATGAATTCAGCAGTCTCAACAATTTTATTATAACGAATACATATTCTAACTTTGAAGTAACAACGGCTTACAACGTTTGCACTTGCGTGTAAAAGAGCTTAAGCATGGAATTCTATAAAACAGTTGGCGTTTGGCTTTAAACATAGATATACGTTGCATTTCCTTATCTGATGGTTTTTTACTACTAAATTTATCGTCGCTATCAATAATATTTATACGTCGTCGGACAAATACTATTGGATGATCTTTGTTAGAATCAGAATCTGATAAAGAATCTTCGGACTTATTACTACTAACTTATTATTTCTTTTTAAAATTATTTCTTCTTTTTGAAATATGTTTTGCAATCTTGGCAGTATTTAGTGACATTTTTGGTCCGGTTTTTTGCTCTTTGTGTTCCGAAGCTTGCAACATTTTATTGGTAACACTATTTGCAAAATTTGCGTACCAAATACGTTGGCCCTCCCTTCTTTTGCAATTCATGCCGTATTCTTATAAATAACGAAATTAATTATTATTTTGCCATTACGTGTTCGGAATAGTAAAAATATTTTCGTAGCGTTTTGAGCGAAACGTATGATTTCGACGTGGCAGTCAACGTATTAACTAGTTAACAATATATTTACATCGCTTAACTACATGCATGCAGATTTTACTTGGATTCCGAAAGTGCGCGGCATCTGACGCTCGATCCGTTTCTCATAGCATCATCGACAATGTGTTCGGTGCGTCACACAGGCGGAACGAACGTATGGATAGTCTGCGGCGCATTAAGTTGGCGCCCTCGAAAGCGATCGCGATAAAAATACTGCGCCCAATCGTCATTGAGCGAGGGGGAACGAGCGGAGTAGCCGAGATCCCGCGGGACGTCGTCATCGGATTTTCGAGTGTCGTGTGGAAGCAAGCGCCACAATGCGCGGAGGGGTTATGTATTTGCATGCTGCGAGCGTGGCCTCTAATCGCCATGCCGCGAGTAGGTGCGGTCATGGCTAGTGATGGCATTCGAACAGCATCGAAAACTTCAGTCAGGAGAGGAGGTGCAAGAAGTTCGAAGTGCTTTGGAAGATGGGTGAAGATATTGAAATACGATGAAATGCGGGGGTAGGGCACAAAGAATCGAGAGAGATGCGGGGGATGCAATGAAATTATTGAAAGGCAATGAAATGCAAAGATAAGAGAAAAAAAGAAAATATATGATAGTATGCAGAGAAATGTAACGAAAGTGATGAAATATAATGAACAATGAAATACAGAGACAAAAGGGAAAAAATAAAAAAATGTAACAATATGCAGTGAAATGTGATGTAAGGGGTGAAATATGATGAACGATGAAATACAAAGACGAAAGGGAGTAAAAGAAAAAATGTAATAATATGCAGTGAAATGTAACGAAAGCGTTGAAATACAAACACAAAAGAGAAAAAAATAAAGAATGTAACGTTATGCAGTGAAATCTAGCGAAAGTGGTGAAATACAATGAACAAGGAAATACAAAGACAAAATAAAAAAATATAAGAATATACAGTGAAATGTGATGAAAGTGTTGAAATATAATGAAGAATGAAATACAAAAACAAAAGGAGGAAAAAAAAATGTAGCAACATGCAGTGATTTGTGACGAAAGTGTTGAAATACAATAAATAATGAAATACAAAGACAAAAGGGAAAAAATGTAACAATATGCAGTGAAATGTCACGAAAGTGTTGAAACACAATGAAACATAGAGCTGAAATGCACAGAATTTGGAGAAATGTAATGACACGCGATGAAGTGCGATGAAACTAAACGCGGTAAAACGCAGAAAATGTGTAGAAGCAAAAGTAAACGCAGCAAGTGCAGCGATGTATTATACAATGCATTATGACAAAATACAGTAACGTCCAAGGAACCGTTCAACAACATGACCAGTTTTAGCAGTCTCGAAAGCCTTGAAACTCTCGCCCGAAATTCAGCGATTTGAGCAACGCTCAAGTCTCAAATCTGTTCTAAAATAGCCCACCGCGATATCCGATTCGCGTATACTTGCACACATCATTAGAATGTATAATGGCGGCGACAGTTTCGTGACGCATAATTCCCCGAATCTCTGCACTGCACTTCTAACATGGGACAAAATTGCATATTGCATTCTACAATGACGCCGATTTCCGGGTACGAACAATAATTCGACACTGTCACCATCTTCGTTACCTACTTGTAAATCACCAATCGATTGGATTATTTCGACACATGCATAGTGGTGTACTTGTAAAATATAAAACAGGCACGGCAGAAATGCAAATAACTTCTTAACTGCAGAATTTATTTCGACACTGTCCATAGAGGTGTTCTTGTAAGGTAGAAGCACTTGTAAAGTCTACTTATAAGGTATAAGACAATAGGCACGACAGAAATGGAAATAACTTCTTAGCTGCAGGACGCATTCAAAACAGTAGGTCACCCCCATACAGCGCGTAAAACATGCTCACATGTCCACATGCCCACACATTTCGCCGACTATCAACGACATATTACTGTTCGGCACTTCAAAGCTTAAACTGACACGAAAACACATGCTTCATTTGTTTGAGTGACATTTAGCGCGCAAATGCCTTGGCATTCCGTCACTAGTTATGGCAGGGAGGACATGGCGAAGGTCAAAGACGTACTGCGTCTCGAACGATGCAGCCGGCTGCAACTGGGGAAGCCGAGGACGGGAAGGTAACGAAACATTGGGAGGGCGGGGGCTCAAGGGAAGTGGAAAGCAGGAAGGACGAAAGAGAAGGACAGAAGAAACGATCGAAACTAGTGACTGGGACATATATGAGCCGTTTATTTTGAAAGTGGCCTAACTCCATTTATCTTCAAATCGAGATAAATAAGATTTACTGATAAATAACCTGAATTTGTACATGTAACCATGGTAACCGGAAAATATTGAAAAACGGAGTTAGGCCACTCTCAAAATAAACGGCTCATACGTCCCATTAATCTTATAAAGATTATGACAAAATTTATTCTCAATTGATACACATGTGCCATATTATATGTAATAGCAACAAAAGTAATATAAAAACAGTTTTTGAAAGCTATAAAAGTGCTGGGACATCTTTATCCCGTTTGAAAGACGGGTGGAATATAGGTATATGTCCCACTACTTTTTGTACATAAAAAAATTAGTAATTTGAATTGGCTACATAAAAATATTCAAAACAGAGCTTATAAAATACAAACCAAAAAACTTACCGGCTCATTTTATCTATACACCGCGCTGATATTTTACACTTAACGCGTTGACTGCCACGGTGACCGACGCAAAAGCTTTTACTAATAAAGGCAAAAAATTCGCAATTGAGCCTATTTGCAATCTTGTAAAAGCAATGGGTACTGGAACCGTGCTTCAATACTTTGGCTTCCAACAACTCTGCGTTATCTTCATTTTGCACGATTTGAATATACTCTCCAGCATTTCATCGCAACGCGGTTCTAACATAGCAAAATACGCTTGACAGTCAACGTGTTAACGGACTTTTTGACAGCAAGAAATTATGATACTAGATTTTAAGGAATGTAACAATAGAGGCCCATTCACAATGAAGTAATGTGCAAGAAATCTTAGTAGATTGATAGTTAGAATCTACGATTAAACTTGACTGCTACACATGTGTCCCAACAGTCTCGAAAGGTTTAAAGTCCCATCACGTATGTATTGGAGCACGCGTTTCTGGCAATCCAGTGGTGTAACTTTAAATCCGCACGATCGAACGAGGGCGGGACTTCTACGCCGTTTGCCAGGGTATTTAATTAAAGTTCCTTTGATGTCGAGTGCACTGGAGCGCGGCGAGTGAATTCGCTGCCGGGATTAAAGGTTTAATAGTAGGCGCTAAATGGTTGGCGGACTTGTGCAAGATGACACATTATGCTGCGCTGAGAACTCGGCTATACAGGTGGTTCGGTGAGATTAGGCGTAAGTTGGGTGAGTGTTCTGCGTGTGGCACGAGAAGGAAAGTTCGCAGAAACGTGCGTCCCTGAACCTTTGGCGCCCAGCTGTAACTGCGTGAATGGGTCTATGGATGCTCGAAATATACAGGGGTTATGAAAAGGTTAGTTAACGCGTTCGATGTGGATATGGCGTATAGTTTTTCTGCTGCTTTAATGCGTAAAACCCGTTTCGACTCGGTCAGTCATAATGTTGGATATGCGTTCTGCGTCTTAAAGGAGGAAAACATCTGGATACACAGAACCCAGACCTAAACTTGACTAAACTTATTCAAGCACCGTACAATAAAATAAAATACATTAAGAAGCAAACATTTTACATTGTTAAGTACGACAATTAACAATCAGGATAACAATTTATAAATTATTTGAAAACAAAATTTATAATGGTATTAATCTCTCTAGTACTCAACCTTAACCTGACCAATCTTACTGAACTACCGTGCAATAAAATTTATATATTTTTGAAAATAACATTATAATGGCATTATTCTCTTTAGTACTCAACTCAAACCTGACTAATCTTACACAAATACCGTACAATAAAATTAAATAGATGTAGGATTTAAATACGTGAAACTAGAGAGTATAATATTTATACACAATAACAACACAATCAAGACACTTTCATCTTATTTCCTAATCTTTCGTCGTTTCGTCATTTCGCCTTTTCATCTTTACGCCATTTCGTCTTTACGTTTCGTTGTCAACTGCCTATTAAGCAACCAAATAACACAATTTAGCAAACTCGTCACCTATGATACATCAATATAATAATTGAGGATCATAGGTCACCTTTCCTCGCCAATTAGAGGAGTCTGTATTTGAGATCTCACATAAATGAACATAAAAGAATACATAAAATTCGTTATGTGCGAAAAAATGAAGATAAACATAAATAAAGTTGGAAAGAAATTGATAGCGATACTAATCTCACAAGTACCTCGCATTGTATTATTATGAACCCAGTATGGATCGAATCTCTATAGCAGAACAATCTAGACTCCGTCGGGTCTCTCGGACGAGGACATATGAGTATACCGCGATTATTGCCGTAGACGAGGGACCGGTGGACATTCGGAGAACACATAAAGCGCACAAAGGAAGCACTACGCCCAATATCATCTAGTTCCGGACCCACTGTTAGGTCCGTTCGCAGAACGCAATAATAATCGAGTCCCGCTTATCTGGCTGACAGTCGACGTCCGATAAAAGTAATTCGAACGGATAGGCAGAGATAGAATTAGATCGACTGGACGGTGAAAGAGTGCCGGGCCGAATCTGTCATAGGCGGCTTGTGTTTTTTCTTTCTCGCAGGCTGAAAGCCGCCGGGCTGGAGGGCTCCTAATCGCGAACGACAGAATCTCGAACACGTTCCTGCCCCTCTGAGTGACGTCACGTCCGGACGCACGACTGCCGAAAGATAAGGAGCCGCGGATATAGTGTTTGCCTTTAGGTAACGGCCGATAGTCGTCGACGTTTCTCAGGACGAAAATCAGGGGGGACGGCGGATGGCTTTTGTTATCGAAAACAGAAACGGCGAGACATGAGGCGGGTAAAAGTCGAACGTAGATAAGTGTGGAGTTGATTACGCCGGTCCTTTGAGTAATTCGAACGTTTGGATAAGGTGGATGAATTTAAGCCTGCTTGGAATAACTAAGTGCTTTACAATATTTAAGTGGATTTTAGTAGTTGTCGAAATAAATTAGTTTGCTTTTTTCAAATGACTCCATCAGGTTTAACCCTTTGCGGTCGGGGCGGATTTTGCTCTTAAGAGGTCCTCTTACCGAAATCTAGCATTTCGTAGTTACTTTTCCGGACAGAATTTAAAGTCAATATATGGATATGAAAACACACAGAATTTGTTGAGACTAATTTGTTGTGCTTATTCCTACTTGTAATACGTAAAAATACAAATTTTTAATCTCTGTAATGTTCTAAAGTATAATATTTCATGAAACAATCACCGATATGAAGTCCTGGCTTTCGTGTACCCGTGTCACAGTACGTGTGTGTTTGTCGTCCTTTTCCCGCAGTTTTCCTGCCTGAACACACTGCGCAGTTTTTCTTGCCTTCTGAACGAATCATATAAAATTGATTATTTAATCAAATGTCTACGAATGACGCTAAAGATTACAGTGTAGATAGTGTTTGGTGCCGGAAATTTCCTACTAACTGATCGACTGAACATTTCACAAAATTGAACTGTTTTTGTGCCTTTTCACTGCTCTATGGTTTTGTTATTTTATACAGTATGTATGAGTTACTAACGCACATCTCCATGTCCCAAAAAATAATTGCATTTTCGGAGGTTCCCACTGCGGGGATATCGAGTTCTACGACGATTTAAAAATATCCCCGCTACGGGGACACCGACTTCTATGCAAAGGGTTAATCTAGTGGTATGTGCTGATTATTTCTGGCGAATAGTGCCTGTTATGAAAAATGTGGAGTTGATTATGCGAGTACGTCGAATAATTTGAATGTTTTGGCACGGTGAACACATTTTCAGCTACTTGGAATAAGTAAGTTGTTTACAATATTAAACACCAGATATATGAAAACCGTGAACTGGACGGGTTTCAGATTTCATGAGAAACATTAGAAAAGCTATTATTATTTTTTTCCAGCGACTTTTATCGAGTTTTATTAATGGAACAATACGATTATATACCCAAATTCGTTTTCCCATCAGTCTTTAAATTTTTAAGGCCTATATGTCGCGTACCCACATGTTCCCTTAGAATATGTTGTATATTTACATGTTTGACCATATGATACCTACATATTTCTCAGTAAATCTAGTGTTCAGTAAATTTATAGTGGTCAAATAGAATTAGTTTCAATTTGTCTTATACAATATTTGAGCATGCTGGACAAATGTTTAGCTATTTGGAATATCTAAACGGTTCACATGTTTTAAGTGGATTTATAATGTCTCAACTATTTATTCCGAAGAAAATTACTCCAAATTTGTCGATTTCATCAGTTATTTGCAATCCACACGCATGTCAAAAGACTACACAAAAGTCTCATGCATATATTAACACATTGGTTACCGCTGACGTGAATTCATGTAATTTTATATTCTGTTTCTGCTTGCCAATGACATATCATATTTAATGGTTTCGGAGGTAATAACAAATTGACTAAAAATGAATTGTCAGCCAAGCCAGAGAGAGATTTTTGAAATAACACTACAATATTTTGTTTTCAATACGGCGATACCGATTGTTTTTTATTTTCTTCCATTTGCACTTCTAACTTTTATTTTTAAGAAAATGTTAAACAAACGATTACAAATGTAATATGACGAAACAATATTTTGCGTATCGATATCAGATACGTGGAAATCTGAGTATATCCGACCGAAGTGCTCGTTGCAAACAAAATACTTTCTGGCTAGTGCAACCTCTATTAGTTAATTATACAAGGCGCAACTAAATCACATTTATAATCCTTCACATATATCAAATTAAACAATGCAAGAAAGTAAGTTGCTAAAAAGCTCAGTTATGAACACATAATCCATGCTGGTAACCTTTACCGAACGCATGCATGCGTTCATAGCATTTACCGAGTTAAATACTTGAACCCTGCGGTATTCAGGTAGCGGTCACGCTTCGTAACTGCAGGTACCGAATGTATTAACACCTTAGGATTATAGGATTTATTATCGTTACGTTTAATCTCTTCAAGTTATTTATGAATACAGCTAACCTCGTCTTGTAACAATGTAAAATAAAAATTATGTTCACTCGATCTAATCTATTGCGAATCGTTGAAGAGATACGACGTATTGTGAGCTCAGTAAATCCATACACACATCTACAGAATTGCAATCAGAAACACACAGTACGACTATACAATATAAAGGCGGCAATGGGATTGCCCACGCTATCCAGACAGAGACTGGGAAAATCGAAGGAAAAGAGTGTAGCATCTAGCTACCTTTTCAAGCTGTTCAAAATATAGCGAGACAGCGGTGGATTATCTTTAACGCCGACGCTTTCTCTCACAATAACCATATCTTGCCCCATATTCTCTGCAATGCTTACAAATAATTGGCCACACATATGTCAATCTGCCCCCGTATCAACACATCGACGCAATACATACACAGTATGTCGGGAAAATAACGGAACTTTTTAAATTAGAAAAAAAAAAGAATTGGTTATTTTGGCAATTTTGTTTATTCTTACTCAAAATACATCCCGTCCGCATCGATACACTGCTGGGCACGTTCAACCAATGCTTGCATAGATTTGTTTAGGTCATTTTCCGGAATCGCCTCAGTGACCCTGGTCACGGCGTTTTGGACTTGTGTAATATCATCATAAAACGTTCCTTTCATAGCCAATTTGAGTTTCGGGAACAGGAAATATCGTCTTTTCCATTAGAACTGCGAAGCGATAAAATACTGCAAAGTATAATTAAATCGTGCAAAATAAAGGTGAGGCAGAGTTGTTAGAAACCAAAGTATTGAAGTACCGTTCCAATATCAATTGCTTTTACAAGATTGCAAATAGGTTTCATTGAGAATTTTTTGCATTTTTAGTCAAATCTTCTGCACCGGTGACCACCGTAGCAGTGAACGTGTTAATGTGAAAAATGTATCAGACATCGTTGCATACAGTTGAAGAAAACTGCCACAAAACTACCTGCCACGCCTTTTCCCTCTTTTTCTTCTTCCATTCCTCGTTTCCACGACCCCTATCAAAAAAGGCGTACTCCACTCGGCTCAATTCCTCTTCGCTCGCGTAACACTCGATCCTGTTCTCGTGCCGGCTGTTACGTAAAAGCGCTCCCATAGAAGGAAACGCACCGTACGACATGACCGTCCGCTTTTTCTCTGAAGCGCGCGAGGCCGAATTTGGGATGGCGCGAGCGGATCTTATCGGTCGACAGTGTCGACGCGTAATCTCGTTCCGACGTTTCGCAGACTGTTCTCATCGTCGAGCAGCGAATTAATTACTCCCCGGCCCCCGGCTGTCTCTTGTCAGCCGCACACGCCGTGGCCTGATTTGTATCTGTCCTAGGCCACCCTCGCACATCTTCTGACAGGCCTCTCGCCACTCATGTGAACTGTTGGTGTCACGAGACGAAGATGGGTCTAGGTTAGGTATCGCGAAACAGAACATGAATTAGCGCGTGGCAGTTCGGAGGAGCCCAAATGGAGGCAAGATGAATTTCTGGTCGGACAAGGATTGTGCGCAGTTCGACTCAGTCGCAGAGACAATTGTGTTACTGTGTGGACAGGGGTGCGATTAAAATTGATGGATGGAGAAATTTTAAGTAAGATGTTGTTCTTCGTTGTTAGAGAGGAGGTACGGAGGGAGGTGATATTGAAGGATGTAGGGACACTGATGCGTCGGGTGAACAAGAACAAAATATGGAAATGCAAATTATATGAAATATTATTGCGGGATTTAAACACCTGAAACTAGAGAGTGTAATATTTATAAACAATAACAACACGATCAAGGCACTTTCGTCTTATTTCCTAATCTTTCGTCATTTCGTCGTTTCGCCGTTTCGTCTTTACATCTTATCGTCAACTGACTACTAAGCTACTAAATAATACAATTCAAGAAATTCGTCACCTATGATACATCAATATAATAATTGGGGATCATAGGTGACATTTCCTTGTCAATTAGGGGACCCTGTATTTGAGATCCCATATTAGTAAGATGGTAATATTATGCAGTAGCATAGTAATACAGTAGTAATATAATGGTAACATAAAAATAGTAAAATATAAAGTAACCTAACAAGGATAAGTCTGATCAACGTAAAGAACTTACACATGTGCTACGTTGCAGAAAGACTGTGAAACATTGGAGAACACTGTTTGAAACGTTGAAATAATGGATTACAATGTACGCAATGTACATGTAATAATAAATATGTGTATTATATATATAAATAACAAAAATAAGAATAAAATATATAAAATATATAAAAAAATACATAATATCTATTTTGTATAACAATACATAAAAATGATAATAATGTGCGTCAAAGCCGCAAACAATGACTAAAACAATAATTGAAATTCTGTAAAGGGTCCATAAAACCGTTCCGCTCACGGACGCCTATTAACCAAGTCTTCTGTTCAAATTGTCAATCGATGGAAAGATGGACAACAATAGCAAAAAAATAACTATTCATCAGTACTTACTTCAACATTTTTGGTATAATATCCTTTCTTTACTTAAAAAATTTACATTGTTTTAAGTAATTACTGAAAATTTCTTTAAAATTTACTTAATTTTTATTTATTACAGGATTGTGTGATTAATACATTTATGTATTTCTTAACAAAAAATGTCAATGGATCTCATTGAAACACACTAAATATAAAAACGGTTGCCCTTCGCATTTATCATAAAATGTGGCAACTTGTTTAGCTATTTTTCTGGCCATTGCTCTACCAGATTGTGTCGCATTTCTAAACTGTACGTATTATATTGTCATGACCAAAACAGAACCCCGGCCGCAAGCCTATTTCGATGAAATCTTAACTAGCTTGCCAAACGATAAACAAGACAAAACAGACTTGGCGTATAACGAGTTGAATGAATGCCCATAAACATTTCATTGAAAACGTAAACATCTTCGGCTACTATAAGAAATAATGACCTTAATATATTTACATACCTGTAACGATATATTAATACGAGAAATCTCTTAAAATGTTATTTGTGTTGCAAACTTTCATGCTGAAGATTTTCTATTATTGAATATGAGAATTGCAGAAACATACTCTAACACTTTGACTCCCGTGATGGTCACCGCTGACCAACGCAAGAGATTTTACTGAAGATCCAAAATATTCGCAATGGGTAGCAATAATTATTTTATAAATGCAGTTACTGTTAGAATAGTGATGCGATCCTTTGGTCTCCAATACCCGCATATTATTTACATTTTGCATAATTCAAACGCTGTAGTATTTCATAGCATCGCCGTTCTAATACAGCAAAATACGCACGGCATCAACTTGTTAACGAACATTTACACACACTCATACAGTACCAGTGTACCATTCGCCAAACGAATATCCCCTCGCATATGATACCATGGCGCCATTCGCCGGCCGTGGCACTGAAAGGGTGGATTGCAAAAAATGTTTAATCACGCAGTTTTCATTTTTGCGCGGCATTCAATGCGTCGAGCCGAATGCAACCGATCGTTTCGACGCCGGAACGGGCATCGCTCATGTCGTTATTCATTAGCCTCCGCTCGGCGAAGAAAAGATCTTTTCTCGCTCATCAACGAGATGATTTAGCGAGCAGCAACGGTAAACGCAGGTCAAACGTGCGCGATCCTTTACTGGAGCAGCAGCGAATAACGCGAAGGGAGAGTTGCATTTCGCGGATCGAGTTTGAGCGATGAGGCCGGACCTTGGCTCCGATTCAACGTCAATGACTGGTTTTCATGCCGCTTCCACTCGATTCTGCAGTCGACGCCGTCGTGAAACACGCATTGCGCGGAGAGTTCGAGACTCGGAGCAAGACAAATCGCCAGGGATGCTTCGAGAAGCGAAAAACGTAGACGCATTCTGGCGTACAAAGCTGCTGGGGACGGGGCGGGAGTTAGATGAAATCTGGTCGTTCTTACGCAGGTGTTAGCGGAAAATAAATTTACGGCGATATTCAAAGGGGTCTTAGGTGATTGTCCGGCACTGAATTAGTCATTGTTGTGCGGAATGCGATGAATCATAATCAAAATACCTGTGACGCGCACCTGTAACGAGAGGCCTACTTCGCTACGGATTTTTCTTCGGAACCGATTATTGTAAAATAAAGAATTTCGCAATTTATTGTTTCTCTTAATTCTAACACAGGCGAACGGAGGTTCAGGTGAATCGTTACACAAACTACAACCGGAAATGTATACGAAGTTTTGGTAAAGTCCGCGTGATGATCTTCGGATCGCAACGTGTTTGGACTGGTGCCTGAGGCATATGTCATGTGACATGTTTGGCATAATTGTTCTTATGACAAATTTATTTTCTATGCCTTACTTATTAAACACCTGAATTCATGTGTTTAATAATGATGAAATGTGTTCTTCCTTTCTTATTTATTTATTATTATTTTATCTAAAAAAATGTATTACCTTATAATTTATTATATTACTTAATATTATAAATATTATAAACACTTTGTCTAAATAAATATTATCTAAAAATAGTATATATGAAATAGAAATAAATCGGTAAATATCATCTCTTGGAAAATCGTTATGCGATTTCTATATAATGCAGGATGAATTAATGTGATCTATACTAATCCTGCGTTCTTCTAACGTGGTACAAGAATGGAATGAATGGAATGAACTGGAACATAAAAATCAAACAGCATTAAATAAAGTATATCCGTGGATTCGAACGTGGATTCTGCGTGGTTCTGCGAATCCGTTGATAGAATCCACGGATTAGTGTGGATTCGCAGAACGATCATGTGTCCGTCATTCGCATATGCTTGTTGAACAATGGCGCCGCAAAGATTCTCGTTTGCACACGAAACGCGAAGAAAAAATGCGTCCCTTCTGTTTGAGATCTCACCCTCCCTTCTTTTCGCTGGAAATCTACGCGTCCGATTTCGCAATGCCCCTTCTCCGATAACTTACAATAGTAATCAGGCTCGACCTGAATGAAAGCCTCTGTGTACCTCGCCACGACACAGTGTTTATAAATGTCAGCATTAAGAGATGTGTGTCAATGCGCTGGCTTTTCTCGGTGTGTTCGTCAGTAACCGTGTGCATGTGTGTGGAATGTGTGATAGCAACATGCCAGTCAGGGCCGAGTGATGTCTCATGGACCCCTGCGAGTCTTGGGACAAAGAATCAGACGGGTGAGACGAAATAAAATGCACAGTTATACGCATTAATATTCCGAAAGGCTTTAAAATAGAATTCAATCGTAAATTACGTTTAACCAGTTAAAACGTTCACTGCCAAGCGTATTTTGCTATGTTAAAACCGCGATGCGATGAAATACTGTAGATTGTAATTAAATCGTGCAAAACAAAGGTAATGCAGATTTGTTAGAAGCCAAAGTATTGAAGTTCCAATATCAAATGCTTTTACAAGATTGCAAATAGGCTTTATTGCGAATTTTTTGCATTTTTAGTCAAATATTCACCGGTCACCGGTGACCGCCGTGGCAGTAAACATGTTAAGCGTGTTTGATGTGTATACACGTCGGACCAAATTTCAAGTGCGCTGCGTACGACGTGTACACTCGTCGTGTAAAATAAAAAATTCAAATCAATAAAATACAATAAGAATATTATTTGATGGTATGTTTCCTTTATATTACCAACAGATCAGCTAAGTATTTTATATTACAAAACCAATTACATACGTAAGCCGCGACTTGGACGGCGAGCGTTGATTTGCGGAGAAATTGCGTAAACAATTAGCAGGGCCAATACTGGTCCTTTGCTCTATCAGGCAGAGTTCTAGACATTTTTTAATTGAATACAAGAATCCCAAGCATTCGATCCAAAATTCGATCCTCCCTCTTCCTCGCTTTTGAAGCATCTAAGGTAAACCTGCATATTTCCACAGTTATTGCCAAAATAAAGCATAAAGTATGAAAAATAGCTAAATATGTATAGTATAATAATAATGTTAATACAATAAATTACTAAATTTAGCCTCCAGATAGGTGATTCAGATAGCAGTAGTATCGAAATTTATAATAGGACCATTTATCCTGCGTTCGGCGTGTATACACGTCATTGCTTGATTTTAATTCCGCACCATGTGAGGAATTTCTAAAATTAAATTCCGCGCTTAACTGGTTAAAGGAACCTTTTGCATGATAATATAAATTGGAGGATAGTGTTGTAAATTATTGTAATATCGCCACTATGACCAAACTGGGAATGCATCGAAATTAGGCAGCAAAAGTAAATTAACTTCTGAAGCGGCAACGATATGTGCCTTTCGAAATATGTAGAGAAAAAATTGTTTTTATTTTTTTGTTTTTAATAAATACAGTAAACAACCAATAAAAAAGGGTACAGTAAACAACCAAACAAAATGAAGTTTTTTGAGAATTGAAAAGATTGCGATTATTAGATGACATAAATAATGTATTGAAAATGTTGGGTTTATAGGAATTGTGGAGCAAATGGTAATGATTGTTTTTACACCTTTTTTTTAATGACAGTACTTCACAAATACTTCATGAAGGTGTAATTGATAAAGTAATTTTTGGTAAACAATGAGTTTGTATATATTTTCTGAAATATTTATAGCAGATACAGTGCAAAAGAATTGTTTTCGTTCCATTGTGTAACAATCATTTTTAATACTACAATATTTATAATTCTATTAAAGGTGTAGTTATTTCATTAAGTTTAACTTTAATATAAGGTTTTCAGAAATACTGACGATGTCTACAATTAAATAGCAATAATGTGATATGTTTATGTCGTAAATTTTTTTATATATAGATGGAAGTAAGAGTTGTACGAATACTTATTATTCTTATATTTTTGTCAATTCTGTGTTTTTTCTTGTTAACTTCGCAAATTATTTAGACTCGACTTTTTCCTCAATATCTACCGTAGAGATTTTCGAAAACATGCATAAAGTCGTTCTTTATAAAAAATTATTTTTTAAATTACGATTTCACAAAGTATCGTTCGAAATGGTTCGGCGCACGAATACTTTCTACCCTAACTATTTATACCTGTTGACAATTTCATCAAAATCAGTCATCATAAAAACTGGGTATTTCACGCTACAGATATTTCTTTCAAAATATTTGTTAATGGTATCATGCCTGTAGGTTATAAATGCCAACGACATTATTTTTGCACGTGTACGTTTGAATGCTCAAGAAAAATGTAATCCTCCTAATTGTTCGTGTTTAACAAGGGATTTCGAGCGTTAATAAACTCCGGTCCTTTGTGCGACAGAAGGTGCCTGACCTTCGGGACTCTTTAGAGTAGTGTATTCTGACTATCAGTGGATGTGAAAAATGGCAGGCGTTTAGCGAGTCTTTACATTAATAAACTCCTGTCCATCGCGAAGTAAAGGATGGTTGACCTTTGGGTCACTTTACAAAACTGCTGTGCGGACGGAGAATAAACGGAATTGAAATATCATGATCATTCAGTGTCTTCGAATGAGGCTGCAGAAAAAGTTCTGAAAGGGAGTGAGTCTGGTGGAGAGAAAAATGGGAATCATTACCACGCAAGCCAGCTACCGGGATTCACGGCTAGGTAAGATTAATAGCTGTGTCCGTTGAACAAATATTTCACAACTACTCTGTCTTTTTATTCTCGGTATGTTATCTTTATTCAAGATACAATATATCAGTCAGACTGAAATAACAGGACGGTTTGACCGAAAACGAATTTTTTTCGTATTCATAATATCCGTTTCTCCTAATCTGGAAGCATAACAATTAACATTATTGCAACGCTCACAAGAAAACGTAGAAGGAAGTGATTTTCTAGCCTTGATAATACTTGATTCAGTAAATAATTGAATAAGACTTCACGAGACACAGACATCAAATTGATACCGCATCCAACTGTAAACTACACAATTAATACATCCACCAGGATTCCCACACAACAGTAACCCTCCGAACCCCGTTTCTGCTAATCTGTAAGCATAATAATTAACATTATTTCACCGTTTCTCGTCCAAAGCCTGAAAAAACTGCACAGAGGCTCTCACCGTTGAATCGCGCATAATGCCGCGTGCATTATTCCTCCAGCCAACAGCAACCCCCTATTACGTTAGGACGTGCAGCGCGGCTCCTGGGGCGAATAAATAATAAAGGCACGTCGCCTTTGTGCTTCGAACTAGCGACGTCCCTGCGCTTCGCCTAAAAAGCGTACGTGAGCTCGCATGAACGCCTGCACTGTGCGCTTTCGTTGTGTGCGCTTTCGTTGTGTGCGTATTGTCACGCACCGTAAGCGATCGGCTCGCAGTAGGCAACGGGCATAGGTTCGCAGTAATCCAACCTGAGGCGAGGAAGACGGAAAACGAGAAAGAAAGAGAGGAGATTCGATGCCCGGGCAACGACCTGGCGGCCTACTTTTAAAAACCAAAACAAACCTGGGGCCTGCCGGCGGACGCTGACAGTGGTCCGCTAACGTGGGATTCAGTGGCTAGAAAGACTCTCTGCGCGTGCGTGAGCTATTTCGCACAGCCAAGCGCGACGCTCTTCTTGGGTCGGCAAGAAAGATTCGGGGTTACGGTTGCAAAACTCGCCAAAGACGAGAGGCAATGAACTCGGAGCTTGGGGGAACCTGCTGTTTTCGATATTAACACTTTAACACTAAACGTACCGGTACTTTGCACTATCCTATTCTTACCGCGAGGGGTCATTTTTTACCCCCTATGAAACAAACGTTGATTTTCAGAAAGATATTCCTAATTTACTAAAGCGTGAAGTTGAGTATTCAGATGATATACGAATTTATAGAATTTTAAATGAGCGAAAGAAAGAACAATGAATGTATAATTTCGAAGTAAATTTTGAAGTGACATTTTACAAAATAGTTGAGTTTGACACATTTCTTGTAAGTTGGAAAACCTTGGCACTTATTAAATAATAGTATAATTGGAAAAATGACAGCATAAACAAACTTTACGAAAATGTGTGTAACATTTGCTGTGAATAAACCTCGCTATCGCATCTATTTAGTCGTTTTCAATCGACTAATAGCAGGGACACTTGAAAAAAAAACTCGATCGACATTTCTGCAATTTGTCAAGTCATTGTACTGCCAACCCTCCTATAAAGCAATTAATTTGTACCGTGTTACGTGGAGTCTGGTTATAAGAAACTCCGAGTTGACAAATCAGATTAATAGGTACCGCGTTACACAGAGACCGCGTATCGTATTATATGAGAACCGCGACATATGAAGCTCTGGAGCAAGTAAAAATTAAATTGATTCGTATTGTATTCACAATTTTCAAGAGAAGTAAACTTCCTCCTTGTCTTTTTTTATTTTAGTCAGACATTAGACAAAACTAAGGTTAACAATTATTTTCAGATAAATGATACTATCCCTTGATAACAATAAATAAGAAATATTACACGAAGTATTGTGTAATGTCATCCATTTACAATAATACAAATTAAGTAAGCACTTTTTGCACGCACATTTTGCACAATAACATGTGCAAACTTAACATTTATGGAATGTTTGTTTCCGTATGATATTTCCAATCCATTGTAAGAAAAAAAAGTTAAAAATGAAAGTCACTGTGCTATAACTTTTATACAACTTTTTGTCAATCCACTGAAAAGTGAACTCTAACAATGGCGAGGACATTTTTTTACATCATATTCAGACAATAGGCTGAACGCCAAATTTCCTATTATTTGTGCACAAGAAAATTATCGGGACTATGTACATTATTTGTCTAAAAAGAAAAAACTTCAAGTGAAAAATGGGGAACTGTTTATTATGACTATATTTGGTGAACTAAATCTGTGATGCATGTTGGTACTTCAGAAATGTATAAGCCATAACATTTTAATTATATTTCATAAAATACATACCAATAGTAATGTAAAGTTTTATTCAACTATAATTTATATTAATTAATTCTTCCTGAAAATGTACCATTTTATATAAAACGATACGATATTTAATATTTCGTGAAGAAACGTCTTCGTGATCATGTGAAAAAAACCTCAGCCGGAAAGAATGGATACGTTTGAAATCGTTTACAAGAAATAGTCTGCTGAAAGAAAGTTAGATGCAGATGTGAAAGCCAATAATACAGTCGATGTCGCTGTCACTGCTTATGTAATCTGTTTTACGCATTGGTTGTGACAAAAAAAAAACAGCAATACTGCATTGTTTCTGCATTTATAGGCTCAATCCCTGATAACTGAAACCGGAAAATGGTGATGCACATACATGGAAAACACAAAAAAGTCCTCCTGTAATTTCAACCACAAAAATGTAGTAGAAAACTTCATACTTGTTGTATTATATTGTATTATACAGTTATATAGTTATGTTGTATTATAGAATTAAGTTGTATCATACAGAAATCGTGTTATAATAGCAGCGTTATAGGACCGTTTACTGTACTCGTACAATAATGGCAAACTTCGAAATAGTTGCAACATAAACACACTTTCCGACGACATCTACATCGTTCGCTGCAAATAAGCCCCACTGCTGCGTCTATTTGCTCGTTTCCTGTCGGCTGACAACCGTCAGATTTTTCGAATCCCGCCAGTCCCGCATTTTCGGCGAACTGGGTCTTAACGTTGAGCCGCTCTTGTGCCTTCCACGGTTTATTTTCGGTGGGATTTCTGATTTCACAGCTGTCGTAATAGACTGTCCCGCTGTCTTCTAAAACGACGCTCGTCATAAACCGAAAATTACGCTGTAACTCTTATTTATGACACTTCGTCGTGTGTATGCCCCCACCTACTTCTTCCTCTCTTTCTCTCTGCGCGAGGGGAAGCGCTCAACAAAAAATGACACCACGCCACAAACGTCCCGCCTCTGTTTTCCTCGATTTCTGACTGTGATCAAAAAATAGTAAGACTTATCCAAATAAGTTATTTCTTTTTGTCAGCTTGCTAGCACTCTAAGAGATATCTGTAACAAATTTCATGTCAATATCTTTAGTACTTGTTGAGATACCCTTGTTTATTATAACGTAAAAAAGTGCTTTCGGTGATTTTCAGTATGAATGAAAAAATTCAGCAAAGAATTTGTATGAAATTTTGCTACAAAAATGAAATTTCGGCTTCCGACACGTTGGAAATGTTAAAAAAGGGTTTTGGAGAGAATACACTGTCCAGAGCAAGTATTTTTTATTGGTAGAAATTATTCTTAGAAGGCAGAGAACGCGTTAAAGATGAACGTCTTGGGTGCTCTTCGACGTCAACCGATGGAAACTGTTAAAAAGAAATATTATTTATCGTTTGCGTGAAACTATTCGCAAAAAGAAGGCGGAATTGTGGCGAGACAACTGATACTTTTTACACTGCATTGGTTATTCGTAATTATGTGACCAAAAATTCGAGCCATATCGTTCCACAACCACCGTATTCGCTGGATTTATCTCCGTGTGACTTCTTCCTATTTTCTCGGCTTAAAAAACCGCTTCGGGGTCACCGTTTTTATTCCATTGAAGAGAATCAACGAGGATCGCTGCGCGCCTTGAAAACCATTCCGGAAATCGAATTTAACCATTGTTTTGAAGATTGGCAAAAGTATATCGTTTCCAATGGCGACTACTTTGAACGGAATGAAAGAAATGTATAAATTAAATAAGCCGATTGTGTTTTATTTGAAGTCTTACTTAATTTTGATCACACTAGTATAAATTTCCAGCGTGTCTTCGTGAGCAGTCCTAAGACATGGCAACGTCTAGCCTTTTGTGGCGTTTCGCGCAGCAGGACGAGTGGCGAATGAAAGGCGACAATGTTTATGTTAGATTTCGTTACCTCCAACCGATAGGAATGCGATATTACACTAGTTACTTTTTAGCTAATGAATTATATAAATTGAAACGTCATTTTACTGGGACAATACTAACTAATAGAAAAGAATTGCCAGATGCAATAAAAAAACGACGACTCCCAAAAAGAAAATAGTTCATTAATTACAAAAAAATAGAGATCCAATAGGCCGATCACGGAATGGACATGTGCACTGGAGTGAAATTACAATACAAAACCAAGAAAAACTTCCCGAAAATAATGTCGCTGTAGAATCGTCTACACTCACGTGTATTGTTACAAAGAAAACTTCTGTCTGTGTTCACTGGAGTTCCAAAGCAGAGTGACCATCTGTCTTGAAATCTCTGTTCAAGACCATCTTTGGAGGCGTATCCAAAAAAGGAATTAACCAATCGTCGCCGTTCATCGAGTTTGGCCCTTCCCTGCCCAGAACTACCCCTTCCATCATAATCCCAGACAGGAAAAATCCAAAAGCTTGAACGGCGACCGTCGATGATTTCCCGGATTGCTGGTAATCATAAACTCCGTCCTGATCGCACGGAAACAAAGTTTTATTGCACCTATGGTGCACTTTCCACTGTGCACATCGTAATATACATAATACTTTTCGCGCTCTATTATATTACGTATATTATTTTTACGAATACGAATTTTATTTTTTTATACAAATATTTATCAGGATCTTCTTAATGTTACAAATTTTGCGTAAGGACCATGTGTCTATTAAAACGTACATTTACAAATTATAAGTAAATAAATAAATATTTTTGTAAAAAGTATATTGTTGCCTTCATTCACACGAATTGAGTTTATTTTAGCATAAAAAAGATTTTTTCTTAAACGAAAAAAAATTTGGGTCTGAAAGGGTTAGGGACCGTTCACGAGTTTTCTCGTGTTTTCTGCACGCTGTCTTTAGATGTCACTTCGGTACATTGTATCGATTTTGTCCAATTTAAGTATTTATATCACTATTCAATGCATTAAACCGACCGAAGTGGTCGTTGGATCCGCGAATGAAACCCTGAACAGCACCTGTTTATCGTTCCACTTTTTCATAACCCACCGTGTACGCATTAACAGACTATATCTGCGGTTCCGCGTGATACTCGAATTTCAGGCACGACTGGATATAAGGTTTCCTTCGATCGATGCTACGTGTTCGTGAGGTAGAAGCGTACGAGCACTCGTACTCCTCATGCAATAGTCGTTACTCGCTCGAAAGCTCAGTTACCTACTCTCGCTTCATCGGGTCATTAACGTAACGACTGTGACGTACGTGTATCCGCCATACGCGTCGGACTCCAACACATGTGTTTCACCTTTCTATCTACCGCCGATACCCACTGTTATGTCTTGACGTTATCAACACTTAGGATGAGTGCAGAAGAGATTCACCGAGATGCCTTATGTTACACTTTCGTTCGACGCCATCTAGGTCCCTTTTGCTGACAATTCATTTGTAAGATATTGCGTGAGATATGTAAGTTACTTCTTAGTGCGCGCGCAGCCATAAGCGCTGTGTCTTTTGTTTATTTTTTTCATTAACCGAACTTCACGTAAACTCAACTAACCTTTTGACTGCTAAAAGCGTATATATATGTTACCCTGAATGACCGAAATGGGAGAATGTCGACTTTCACCGGTGAATGTCAACAGATACCAAATACGTCGGTGAAAGATCGAATATTTCATTACATTGTTGTACATTCGGACCCTCTCCGGTATGTGTCGACAATCACAGACATGCTTTGGTGGAGGTCCAAAACAGCTCTCTCCCGCCAAATCCTTTGTTCTGCTCGGAGTTAATCAGCTTTGTCAGTCTTATGCAAGCTTTGATAACACGAGCAACGTTTTCTTAATTTTGTTTTCCGATACCCTAATTTATACTAAATGGATACTGTAGTAAATCGTCATCTTTTTCTTGACAAGTTAAATGCATTAATTGCGGGTAAACGAGAAGACAATTGTTTTTATTTTTCTCAAGAAAAGTATTCTAAAGTACTTTCTGAAGTGGTTTCTGCTAAAATTAAATGCAACACACCTTTGGATTACAGACGATTAAAATGTTTTGATATTTTAAAAATTAATGATGAAGAGAAGTTAATTGTACCATTAAAACCAGGGGAAACGAACATACAGTATTATGTTACCAATGAACAAATACTACAGTATACTATATGAAACTCACACCAGAATAGGCCACGGAGGAAGAACACGTATGCTTAAAGAGTTGCAAGTTAAATAGAAAAATATTACATATGAAGTTGTAATGTTGTATTTGAATGTAAAATGTACTGTGTATTTAAAATTCTTGGTCATTCCTTTCAGAAAGAGAGGCGAAAAACTTACGTCACCCTTGTGACGTTTTATAGCGACTGAATTACGGAGAAGAAAATATAAATCTCCAACATGTTCAACATTCACCATTAGTGCAGGGTAAATGTCAACATTTACCGGTGTAAGTCAGATATAAGGGTATTTAGCAAATATTTCGGACATACACCAAGCGACTATGTGAATGTTGACATTCACCGGTGAAAGTCGATATTCTCCAAATTTCGGTGGTTCACTGTAACATATACATACACCTTCACAAGACTATCAATAAATACGAAAGGCATATTTGTACGCTCTCACGAATCCATCAATATATACGAAAGGCGTAAATAATTTTTTTACTGCAACATTTCTATTACTATTGACCGATTGATTCAACATGGAATTTATCGTCTCATGTAACATAGCAACTAAATATCGGCAATTGTTTCAGTAACGGCATAATATCAATTAATATTTCAATTTTCTTACATACAAGTCAATCTCAAAGTGAAACACTTCTGTTCTTTCTTGTCTATACATATTTTCCGTATATATTTTCTCTTTTCCTTATATACTTTCGGGAAATGATTGAAATTTCTCGTTTACAACGTAACATAACGCTTTCGCTTGCTTCCCAGCAATTTCTCGCCATCGACGCTGTTGCGAAGACGCACAAATGGAATCGAATTCCGTGAAACGAGCAGCTTTACGTGGAAATGACTTTTGGATGCCGAAAGAGCGACGCGCATCGGCGTATCGATTCGCACGAGCAATTTGCAACTCTCCTTCTCTCTCTTTCGTTTGCAACGCTATGCAGCGGTGCTAACGGCCGTCGAGCGGTCATTGTTCCGCAATTACTGTCCTATCTAATCGGCATTAGTGGCTAGGAACGGTCGTCGAGCGATTCCGGATATCTAATCGCGAGTCAGCGATACGTGGGAGAGACAATTGCGGCGATTCCCAGTCGACGAAAAGGATCCCGTGTCTCGCCTTTTCCGCGGGAAAACATTCTCATCGCCGCAAGCATGGAACCTCTCATGCCCCTAAGACGTTGTCATTCTCAGAGCAGTGATTTAGAAGTGTTACGAAGAATAATTTAAGTGTTAACACATTGACAGCCGGCGACCTAAGAGACATTTAAAGCCTGAGCGCCGACAACTTAACACATTGTTGACCGACAATTTTCGGCAAAAGCTGTCTCAAGTCACCGGCTAGTATTTCGTAATTGAACATGGAAGCGAAACGATGTAAATAACCTTTAATAAAGTTTGTTCGTGCATAATGAATTCAAATTGAACTTTGGACATTTTATTGTAACTTCCACAAGTTAACACTTTATCGACCGCTAGTCGATTAATCGGCTTTTCGGTTCCAACTCTTATTTGCCGGTAGCCGATTAATCGGCTTTTCAGTGGTCAACGGTTATGTTAGATATATAGTTAGATATATATATATATATATATATAGATATATAGTTTTATTATGTTAGATATTATGACTTCTAAATGACAATAAAATTACACTGCTTTGAAACCAAAGGATTCTCAACGACGCAATGAGTATTTTTGAGTTATAGAGCTTTACAAGTATTACGATATCCAAAACAGAGCCGGTACTGGTGATGCATTCAACTGAGTCGGTCGTTAGTGAGTGCTATCTGCAGTCAATAGCGGTCGATAAAGTGTTCATCCCTTGCCGTACTTTGACGAGTCTGACTCGTGATGAGAATTTCAGCCCAAAGGTGAATATCACGAGCCTGACTCGTGATGAGAATTTCGGGCCAAAGGTGAATATCACGAGTCTGTTTCGCGATGAAAATTTATATATTGTATCAGAAGTATATTCATAAAAAAATTATTGTCGGATGATGATAATAAGCGGATGGCAACTTCAGAGGCAGTCGCAGGATATAATTTGTTTCGAGTTCCCACAATACGTCTCATACGCTTTGGCTTCTTTTGCTAATATTTTTTCGCATCGCTTGGGCCCGAATTCTTCCGAGTTAAATGGTTCGACAAGGGGTTAAGATCGTCATCATGAAAGTTCTTGAAGTGCCAGCGAATGGGTCCAAATATATGTATAAGAATGATAGCTCTTCGATCAAGCAGCACTGCTAGTATTGAACTAAAAAAACACATTCTTAACACTATTACTTCAGTATATGTCATTCACTCTGACACTGTAGCGCAGATAAGCTCCACAGTCCAAACACTCGCGTACCGTCTTAAATCAGATAATACTTATTAAAGTGCTTACAAGCAGTTCCCGCTAATAAATGACACGATACATCTGACCCCCGTTATAAACATAATCTCGCGTAACGAGAAACTCCTCTCTCCCTCTTTCTCATCCCTGCAGCCACTTGCCGTCACTGCATTTGACGGCATAATCAGGAAGGAACGTAATCCCTCGTCACACGACGGGATCCTATCAATAAGCGCCGTAACTTGTCAATGTTTCGCGGAGAGCGAAAACATATTGTCAGGGGTATTATTAAACAGCCTATCGTTAGACGTTTTATTCGAAGCAATCGCGTCGACGCGAAGACGTTGCGAAGCGGATTGGCGTGGCTATTGAAAAAGACGATGATTTACGATCGCACGGCATTAACGAAAGGACGATAGCAGACGCGAGCATACGAAGGGGTCGTATTATCGGCTATGTTATAACTGGTATAAGTCGCTATCGGTATTCATAGAGTAAGCAAACTGCGAGATGTGTTGTTAACTACCGTCTAACACAAAGACGCGTATCGGGTGTGGCACGATAGAAAGAGCACGGTCATCGTTGCGAAGAACAACGTTTTTCTAGGCGGTTGAACTCTCTGGGGGAAGAAAGGAAATGATTGTGACAAAATTTTCTTTCTATCTAACTTTCTGTTTCTAGTATTAACAACAGCGCATACCTTAAACATCCCGGTACGTTCTAACAATACAACAATGTATTTAACTTTATTATTATCACATAATTATTATAAATTATCTAATTTTCTTATTATTTTATCTGTATTAATTATATAAAATATCATTAACACACATAATAATAACAAAATTAGATAATAGATAAAATTATATTAAATATTAATTATTATCTGTAGAATTCGAATTCAATATTTTTGTACCCAAGGATCCTGAAATATGTCGAACTTTCAAAAAACAGAAGTCAAACATTCGACTGAAAATGGAAATTACCCTGCTTCGCTACTTACTCTACTACTTATTCTTTACGCTAGATTGATGGAAACTGTCAGTTTGACGGATTTCCAATTTCACGAGCAAAATGACAGGAATTATTACTAAGGCAACTTTTTCACCCTGTTATTGATGGAATAATATGAATGCACATCAAATTGAATTTCATTTCCAAACTTCCAATTTTCAAGTTCTGTATATTATATACGAAAATACTTCTCCGTAAATCTAGTATTAAACAAAAATATGCGTGTGACAACAGTCTCCAGCCTCCTTTATCTTGTCGACTGACCGGTTAATTGTGGTTTATTTATCACTGTTATTATATTGCCGTTGCGAAGAAGATGATTATTTTCGTATTACATCGAACACTTCGAACGGGGAAAGATAGAGAAAAGCAAGGATAATTGTAACACATTTTACTTTTCGATTGTTATCATTTTTCTTTTGGCAAAATTATCGAAAAAACTACTATTATTCCCAGAAGACAACTATTCCCAATCTCCCTTATGCAAAAAAAGACGTTCACTTTTCTATTCCACCCAAGTCTTTCCATGAACGACGATAGACTACATTAGGGGTAGTCACCACATTTTAAGTTTATGTTTCTGTATAATTCTTTCGGTCAACATTTTTCTCCGATTTATTTTTCCAAATACCGGAAGTATACCAATTAAAAGACCACTTAAACGTTTTCCTTGTAGCCAACACCAGCTCCAGGGTTAAATATATATGTTTAATATTTAATGTATATATATATGTATATATATAATACTGAAGATTTTTCGCGTATTTACTGAAACCAGCTACAACCTAGTGAGAATCACGTATGAAAAGCTAGCGACCGATAAGGGTTAAATATTAAATACATATAAATAAATTCACAACTACCGCAACGAAACCTGTTGATCGTTTGCTACTTGGATATTTTCGGGAAACGTTAATAGACGCCCGCAATAACGAAAGGGTTAATTAGAAAAGAAAATGGAGCTTTGGCCGATCGCGTTGTGCTTACGCTTCATTTATCAAGATGGTTGTACCGCGTTTCAACGATATCCACGGATACACTGACGGCATAATCGGGCGCAAACATTTGACTCCCCGTCGGCCAATACAATGGAGTCATTCTATCAATTATAACGGTCATAAATCGTCGTTGGCCCCTCGCTTCTGACCTCGCGCGGCGTCGTGATGTTAAAAGACAGAGGTCCGCGATATTTGCCGAGGGAAGGAGGCGGAGTGGGAAAACGCGAGACACTAGAAAGCTCCTTGGTGGCGGAGACTTTATCGTCGATCGCCCGACACTTCGCGCTCATGCATGCGACTCGTGTATATCGGACAGAACGAGATATATCGCGGCGTATCGTAAATCATTGCACAGCCTGATAAAATCGCAGATCACGTTTTCGGATTGCGCAATCCCGACGGAACTTCTTTTTATCGCCACGTTAGCCACGATTAAGTTGGCCAAATGCGATGATAATGTGAACACATATTTTTGACATTCGGAGATGCGGATTTAGAACGTTGATCATCGCGCGTAAATTTAGTATGCTGTGTGAAGGTGCATCTAAACTAAGCAAACATTGTTGAGCAGCGGTTAAACAACAGCTGATCAGCTGTTGGCGAATTTTATGTAAGAGAAGTTGATCAATTGTTCGGAAATATCGACCTTGCTAGTTGCTTCAGTGTTCGCTCAAAAGTAGTTGTAAAGATGAGCGACGAAGCATTGTCGTGAGCGACAATACATTTGGATGTAATGCCATGGCTAAATATCGTCGATATTCCGAGAAACACTTGAAAACGTAGTAACTGGTCTATCACCCATACCTGAGTGACATGGCATTGAAGGTACTAAGGATAGAGAAGAAACTTTCGTGTGTTTGCGGCTCGTTTGCGATTGAATGCGATCTGTGTCAGTCGAAACGCTCGGCTCCATTTTTTACGAAAATATAGCTAGTGATTTTTAACCGAATTGGTGGAAATAAATTCGTACTGCGCCATCGCAAGCAAAAAACTTCAGTTCTTTTCCAAAAACACATCCTAACTCCAAATGCAGTTTCGTTCAATTAAAGATAGGTTTGAAGAAACGTTTCATGTCGAGAATAAGTTACATATAAACGACTGAAAACTGTAACTGACCTTATACTTTTCGATTTAGAATTACAATTGGTGCACTTATGCTACAGTAGTCTTTAACATATGGTCGGTATCATGAAGGATCATAGTCAAGTACTTGTACACTCATTCTAGGTATTAAAATCTTTTCTCACTAGTCGGTCATTAAATTTATTTCCATTTTAATTATTTTATTTATTGTTTATTATATTTATTTTATTTAAATTTATTTCAGTATAAAATATTGTCCACTTTTTTGGTTGAGGTTTATTGTATTGATAAAAAATTTCAGTGTTCTACATGTTTCGAAACCACGTCCACCTGAGCCCAGTAAGGAAACCCTTTTAAATTCTTTTTTTCAATTGTACTCACCACGAGTAAGAATTGAAATGGAACCTTTCCCCTACAGTTTCTTGATTCCTCAAGTCTATACGATAACAGATACAATAGATGGAAACATTACTTTAAACTTAGCAATAATTAAAAATGTACAATAATAGATAATTTAAGCGAAAACATTACTTTGAATTGAATAACAATTAGGATTATTAATTATATGAAATGAATTACTTATAAGAACTCGATAAAATATTATTTTCATATTTATTGAAATGGTTACTTATTGTTAGTTCGACACAAATCTGTATAGTACAAATATGCTGTACAGCATGTGAATAACGTTTTACTCGCAGAATCCGCACAATGCAACTGGAAACCGAAATCACCGAATAATTGTACAAAGAAAAGTGAGATAAATATTATAAAAAATATTTTTTAATTTAAATTTTATAAAAAATCGCAATACACCAGTGACAAGAAACTTAGAAATGAGTATACAAAAGGAAATACAAAATGTAGGTGCAATCAAAATATGGTCATCATTATTATTTGCCATTCTGGAACGATGAGGTGAGAAATGTAATTATTATAACTAAAGTTGAGAAAGTTATATATAACACTTACAGCACATTTTCATTTACTATCAGATATATTTTTAATCATGTTAAAGCTGGGCAGAATGGTGCCAGGATAGAATAATTTAGACTTATAACCATACTGTTTGTTCTAATATTTAATGATTCAATACTTTAAAGATAAGAACTAATATGATCAATTCAATGCCAGAACAACTTCAAGCGGAATTAAAATGAAATTCGATTGCCAACAAATATCAAAGTAACTAGATTTTGTGATTTCTTGCCTCAGATATTAAATCTTATTAGTTTCTTCCAGCAAACTATAACTGTGGAAATACTTATTACGCATATATTTTTGCCAGTTTCTGGATATTTGTTAACATTTTCACAACAAATGGTTATAGATATCTCATTTCTTTAATAACAATTAATCTGGAGGCTTCCAAGTTTGTCAATTTTCGAGATTTTAGCGTTGTTAAGTATAGTATTGGAATAAATAAATAAAATATCCAATAAAGTGGACGTTTTAAACTTTTACCTGACCATCAGACCCAACCTGTTAACGGAACTTTTTTTATTCGTTTCTTTTCAGTGTTCGGTAGCACGTTTAGGATGCTTCATGAATAACTTGTTTGCTCTACTTTCCCACGCGTACGTGCGCTATTCATTATTAAGTGAAACACTTTGAGTTACGAGGACATATCGGCACGACGTGTCGAATTCGGCTCCTAAACCCGAAAAAACGAAGAATGGCTATTCGGTTGAAAAGTTGTTACGTGTGCTGCAAATTTATGTTTGTAGATTAATTTTATTTTTTAGGTTAGCACAATTCTTAATCTGAACAATACATATATTTATTGCATTTTATCTAAAGGGTTTAATTTGATCTACACTAAATTTTATATAATACATAAATGAAGCTTTACATGCCACGAAGAAAATATCTAAATTATAGCGTTACTATAAAGAGAACAAGTTCTAGATAGAAAGGAGTAAAGTGTAATTAAAGATTTTTCTGTGCAATCATGCATAGAAGAGATGTTTTATTTGTCAAGGTTCTTCAGGAAACTACTAGTTTAGTTTGTTAAAAAAAGAACAGTCCATAATATCATCAAAAATTTCCTAAAAAAAGCGTTGAATTTTTGATCCCCCACGACGGTTTAAAAAAAATTCACGTTTATCTGGTGTCAGATTTAATATTAGTCATTATCAGCGCGATTTTTTGACATTTTCAATTTAAGTGCAGCATATAGTAAAATGAGCCGTTTATTTTGAATGTGGCCTAACTCCGTTTATCTTCAAATCGAGATAAAGAACATTTACTGATAAATAACATGAATTTTTTTCATACACATATATCATCATTTTTCAATATCAATTCCCAAAAAATTTCTCTGTAAATGCAGAAACGATGCAGTATTGTTGTATTCATTATGGGAACTAATGCTTAAAATAGATTGTATAGGCAGTGAGAATGTCATGATAGCTCGACGATATTATTGTTTGTCGCGTGCTCACGTCACATCCTTTATTCCATTGTACCGGCGAATTTCATTGTCACTACCGCTGTTGGTACAATTTTCTGTAAACGTAATTAAGTAGACGATTTCTTTTACCTGAATTCAGACTAGTGTTTAACACAGTGCCTTTTGCTCGTTTAATTTACTTTACTGCAACTGAAGAACATTGTACAATATACTTTTGGTGGTACTCTTTATTTGCTATTATTAAAAAATAGTAACATCTACCTGTAAATAATTTTTTGACTCTAAATTTGCACAATGTCTGGTAAACAAAAATGAAAAAAGAAATGATCAAAAAAGGAAGTCAAAATCCAAATTTTAAAACGTCTTAAACTGTTAATGCGATTTCTATGTAATAGGGTACGAACGAATCTGATTTGTACAAATTCTGAGTTTCTTGAGCCTGTAACAAAGTTTAAATCAGTAATTTCGTAAATTTAAATCCATTACGTACGTCCAAGTTATCATGTTTTAACACATTGCTGACCGGTCACGAGTTAACTCATCTTTGCTCTTACTTCGGCTATTCTAATTTTTGAAACGCAGGTCCATGTAGAATACACTAAAATTTTATTCATTGTGTTCAATCGCGTCCGCTTTATTATAAAAAAAAAAAATATACTTTTTTGGTATTGAGGCTTTTATTACAATTCTAGCATTAGAATGTATCAAGAACGACGAAACATGACGGTGAATCATTTTTGAATTAATCATACGTGAATGCTTTATCCGGTTGTCCGAGTGATTTTTAAATCAGTTATAATTATTCAGAAAATTATTATAACGCATTTTTCATAGAATGCGGTACAAATTCACTATACATGCTTTTGCATAATCAACAACCGCATTGAAAGTATCGCGACTCGATAACATTTACTTTGCTAACAAATTTGTATGTTATTTACCATTTATTTTTGTCCTATAAGCGTATTTTGTCAGAGTGCACAGGTGAACAGATGTAAAAAGGCAGATGCTCCAGTCGGTTCTTTTCCTTAAATTACCATCATATATCATCAATATTATATACGGAATTATCATCAGTACACATCACCATGAGGAAACCACATGGTGTTGAAACACGCAGAGTGAAAAAATAATTTATGAAAAATAATTACTCAACCAAGAACAAAGGCTGGCTTATTTATATAATCCTTGGAGTAGAAAATTGCACCGGGCGTAGTTGATTCGAGTCCCACCATAATAAATGAACGCACCTGCGGAGTCGGCAAGGTGCACAGTGATGTAGCTCTCTTGGGTTGGCACATTGTGGCAACGGGAGTGTAGGTAACCTTCACGACAGTGGACCTTGAAACCACCATTTTTCATCTACGTCACATAGCAAACGGTGCTATCGTCTTTTATACAATTATTAATTTGCTTTTGGACGCGGTTGGGTACAAGTGAAAATGGCAACGGCACCTGATTATCAAAATCACGGCAAATAATTCCCATTCCAGAAAATAGAATTTGTCTTATTCAGTTTAAGTCAGTTACTCAAATGATTAATTGTACACGCGAGTGTAGATAACGTTCACGTAGTTGATCCCGGATATATTGCAGTATTTGTGGCATGATCATGTATCCTTTAGCATTAGTTACATCTGCTACAATGTATGCTCAGTGTGTACAGAATGCATTGTCAGAAGTACAGCACGTGATTCCTGTACTAGCATACGTAAATGCCGTAAAATGGCACAGAAATTAATCAGGCAAGCTAAGGATAGAAATACTTCTATGACACCTGAAATTTTATCAAGTCCAGTTATTTTAAAATCATTGACGTTTATTCAACCCAGTACATCCGGCATGTACAGTTACTCATGTTAATATTCGGACGCATTTTAAAGTAGGATAACTTTTTCAAAATTCGACAAAACCACTTGGAACGTTTTACTTCCACGTTCAGGTACGAAACAATAGCCGGTGCCTTTAGAGAGCTTTTGCCTAAAATTGCCGGTCAACAATGTATTAACACTAAACGTACCGATATTTTACACCTACCTATTCTTACCATGAGGGGTAATTTAACCCCTTATGAAATAAACGTTGATTTTTGGAAAGAAATACCTAATTTATTAAAGCGAGGAATTGCATAATCAGATGATATAAGAATTTGAAGAAAGTCAAATGATTTTAAAGTAAATGTTGAAAGGGATCATTTGACCTCGCTTGGTACGGTTAGTGTCAGCGTATCGGAATGTTGGTGTGTGTAACTCCATATTGCTTGCTCTTTCGGGTTGTTTACTTCAACAACAGGAGAACATGAAAACACAGAGGTGGTGAGACTTATGTCAGTGTCGCATCGGACCTCCTACGTCAATGTGCATACCACCCAAAAGATCCACTCTCCTCGAAACTACCTATACGTGTCGACGGTTTACAGACGAAAGCTCAAGACACGAAAAGGCAAAACATCCGGGCGTGCCTCGCGGTCTGTAACAAAGACCGTCCGGGTTCGATGCCTCCGGAACTCTGTGCAAGGTCAGATGTCTCGGAGAATAATTTCGATCTTCGAGAAAAAAGCAGAGCTTATTGTGCGAGTGATGCGAGCCTCCCGATAAGAGCGCACATGCAAATTCTGTGCCTGGAGGAGATCTCGACTTATGCGCCGCCATTGTGGGATATTGTCCGCATGCGCAGACGGAATCTGCAACTTGCTACATCATAAATACACGCTGCGCCAAGGAATGCTCTATTTTTTCCTCATTTCACGCTCATTTTTTGGTAATATAACACTGCAAACTTAGGTTTTCGATACTGAACGATGATATATATAACGATATACAGGGTGCCCACGTAACATGCTCATCTGTTTTATTTCTCAAGTACGCATCGTATGAAAAAACTTTTTTTTTATGTTTGTATGGTTCCAAGGGCTGCATTATTAGATGCATTTTTTTGGTGGAGGCGTTTCGGAGATTTCAACGTCAACTTAATTTTTTTTAATGGAACCCTATAATTTTTACATTAAGATCTGAAAGAGCGTGATATTTTGAATAATAAAGTACTGATTTGTATGAGTCATAAGTCGAGTAACGAGTAATTTCACTTTGTTTGAAGAACATATTCTCTGCGTAATATTAGGTCGCAGATTTGCACTTATCACAGATTTTCGCAGGACAGCGAGATGTGTACATCATAATATTGATGACGATATATAATGATGAGATAAAATAAATGCATAAAATGTTATAAATGGTTTTCTTTCTTTTCAGGAACGCAGCGTTAAGTGTTTTGCTATTGCTTAACAATTTTTGTTTAGTTTCGTGAACAAATCACACGTGTTAGTAGGTAATTGTTTAGACGCTTGCGATGCCGCATGACAGTAACGGTTTGTTTTCTTTATGTTTTATGTGACATGTTCGATGTCACATTATGATTAGGCGACAACTCTTCATATTTGCAAATATAGTTTAAAAAACAAAACAGACTTTTCCATTTTATGATATAATTTTTAATAAGCATCATTAGTATGATGTTATACTGATACTGACATAAGTTTGTTATAAAGTTATTCTCCACTTACTTCGTAATATCTTCCTTTTTTAGTTACATACATATGATTATTATTTTATTTTGATACTTACCTATATACATTCTACCAAACTACGTAATTTTGAAGCAGTATTCGTAGCATAAGTATTATTATATTATTCTTCGTCTGATACTAAAAGGTGTAAATAGAAAGAAACACTATATGCACGGTTGTCAAGACGCGAAACTGTAATTAAAACTGCACAACTGAATTATCCAAAAGCAAATGAATTTTCATGATCCGCGAAGCCCACTTTCTGGCGAAACATTTTCTTTGTCTTCTTTAATCACGTCGACTTCATCTATGCAAAAATTATAGAATAGATTCGCCATCAGCAGGTAAGCAAGACCCTGTGATAAGCAGCGCAATTCCTCGTTTATTCATTATTATTATTTCAATTCCTCATGCATAATGTGTCATAGTTAATTGATGTCATCTACTTCATCTATGTGTTATTGGTAACAATCGGGTAGATTAGTGCCAGTCAATTAATTTTTGTGGTCGACATAGTTTGGTTTGGTCAAAAATTTGGGTAGTTGTGCCTTTTTGGGTGTTGAATAATGGAAGTTCTGAACATTTGGCACGTAAGAAGAACAAGTGTTCTGATGCGGAATATTTTGGGTGATTTTCACACATTTAAGGCGTAACTGCGGGATGATCACTTCGACTATCTTTGGTAATAAAATGATTTCGTAAAATTTGATACGACAAAGCTAAGAAATACAATTTCTTTGACTCAATGTAAGGGAAATAATTCCGAAGTATAATCGTACAAATAAATTTTTGTACCAAAACATCTATCGGGTTTCTACCAAAGGAATGCAATAGAAATTTGTCCGCTTTATTTATTATTATCTACAATAAACGGTTTCTTCATGCTGACATCGTAATAATGATAACTACAATATCAGGTCATCATGAGCATTTGAACTTAACAGCGGTCGATAGTAAAAAAATATTATTCCACCTAATATTCTTTTTTTCACACTAAGTTTGCAAAACGCGTTATTTTGGTACATTTCGAACTTCATAAGGAAAAATACATAAACCGTTTACATATTTCTTCTAGCACTTATACTGATTTTTATCCGTTTGATAAGATAAATATATATCGAAATAAGTTTTCTTCGAAGCCTTTTAAGTTTTAAATTCTCAGTGCGGTACACATATCTCTAATCGATTTAACCCGATTGTAATGTAAGCATAGGTATTAGTAAATTGGCTTTACGTACGGAAACATTACTGCAGTAATAAAGATGAACGTGTTGAAAGAGTTAGTTTTTCCATAAAAAAAAGTTAGACGTTACTGTTTACGTCTTACGTATTTACCTCAAAAGACCCTGATGGAGAAAGAGATCAACTTTAGAAGATGAAATGAAAGTCAGTATGTGCGTTATAGTCACAGTACAAAGACGTTTTTGAAATTACAGTTACTTTTAGTTTGTATATCCAAGAAGAAAATATTGGTGCATTTTTTGTATTAACCCTTTGCTCGAAATAAGCCACTTTTCGAAAATCCAATTTACTCACCGGGAAGCTCCGATTGATTGTAATCTGACGATAGAGACTCGCGGGCAATGTCATGCCGGTAGGTTGGTTGTGAATGGTAGAACGTAAGAACGCAGTGGTCGACGATCGTTACCTAGTGGGATATCGTACGAACATCCGGCTGCACATTGTAGCTGCTGCGAGGCGCTATTAGCCGCGGCGATCCGAGATAAAGTTTAGATGCGAATGCAAATTCCGCAGTTCGTACCGGGAATGCACTGGTGATCTGGCGCGAAGCAAGCGTATCCTCGTTGAGAATGAAACATTGCTGGCCGGAATGTATCTACGTCGATCTGGAGGTACGTGTTTGCTGCTCGCCAAGTGTGTCCACGGTGATCCAGAGGTATATTACGCTGATAAACGTGGCATGATGGTGCTTTCATTTGATGGCGTTGCGAAAAGCGGATCTTTTGGCCTGAATTAACATTACTGGTGAAGAGGTTAATGAATTTGCCAACGTTTTCTTACTTTTCTATGGGCCTCCGCTTTTCTTTCTACATTCTATCAAATAAATACCGGGAATTTTTTCAATAAAACACAAAATATTACTTTAATTATCCAAATTTATTTTGTCGCCTTCAAAACAGGCTCGATTTGATAAGATATACTTATACCAACGAATAATCCAGTCGTCGAAACATTTCTTATCAGCACTTTCCGGTATGGCCTTCATCTCCTTCCGCGAATTTGGTTTTATAGCTCCAAGGGATTCAAATCGTCTTCCACGAAGTGGTAATTTGTGTTTGGGGAATACAAAAAAAGTCACATGGAGCCATATCTGGCGAATACGGTGCCTGGTCGATGACATTCGTTGAGTTCTTGGTCAAAAATTTGCGTACAAGTATCGGTGTGTGGAACGGTACACTATCGCGGTGCAAAATCCAAGAATTGTTCTTCCACAACTCTGACCTTTTCTGGCGAACATTCTCTCTCAAACGCTTCATAGATAATATTGCGCCTAGATAATATTGCTTCTTGACTGTTTGGCCCTCCCGAAGGAATTCCGAATGGACAATACCGCAATAGTAAAAAAAAAAAAAAACAGTCAACAGGACTTCGATTTTCGAACGACTTTGAGGTGGTTTTTTCGGCTTTGGTTCGTCAGCGATGTGCCATTCCAAAACTTGTTGGCCGGTTTGCACGTCAAACTCATGTACCCACGCCTCGTCATCCATTATGATGTGTTTCATGAATGTAGAGTCCGAATTGGGTCATTCAATCATGTCTTCAGCAATCTGTTTGCGGTGCTCTTTTTCAAAAATATTCTGGTCGTTTGGAATAAGAAGTGCCGCGACACGTCTCATGCCCAAAACATCAACTAAAATGGTTTGAACAGTTTCGTGAGACATGTCCAGATACTGAGCCATTTCTCTTAATATTTTGAGCGCCGCGTTGTCAGACATTAAACATGTGCCGTGGACTGTCCATTCTTTATGAAAAAACATACCGTGGGCTGCGTACCTTTTACAAAAGAGCGCAAGTTGAGCAAACTGAATTTTCATTGCAAAATATATTGATTGTAACTGAAATAAATTATGAAATACGTTTCATTATTTGAATTTGAAAAATATGTAATTTTTTAGATATTTTGCAAAAATTTTAACTTAAATAAAACGTATTTCAGGTGACGTAAATTTTTGAGTGAGACATGTTTAATCCTAATTTATAAATAAAAAACAAGAAAAATAAAAAATAAGAAACAAAAATTTGAGTGCGGACATTTATTTTTTGAAAAAAATGGTTAAGCTATTTCTTCATATTTCGTTAAGCTACCCAAAATTAAAAAAAAAAACATGATTCTACGATATGATTCATGATATGATTCTACATAGTAAAATACGCATGGCAGTCAAAGTGTTAATACTTTTTCTGATCCTTCTGCTCTTCTATAGTCCTTTGTTTTTCAATAATATGTCTCATAACCGATTTATTTTTCCGCAATACTTTTCTTGCCTATGTTTCATTTATCCTTTTACTTTTCTGCATACCCTGAACGCTTATAAGAACACATTTTCAGAGATCAACCACGGGCGCAATCTAGACTGACGGACTCGTTGGGGCTAGTACTTTTACCCACTTAAGCAGCTCACAAAGGAGAGTTATTCCATCGATTCTACGGTTCAAAGTTGAAAGTATTGTTACGGTCGATAGAACTAGGACTGCACGATCTGCCTGCCACGTGATTATTGAGAAAGTCATGTAAAGGTAGACATGCAACTAAGCCTTGCTTGTCAAATGTCGATACTCTCATACATTCGTGTGGCTTCCAAAGAATAGTAATCTCAGCCTAGTCGGTGCCTCATAGATGAGAATAATGCTCTTTACTGCAACACAGGGCAATGTTGCATTCGCCCAATTACCGACAAATTTGCCGCAAGCGTGCTTTCCTTTAAACTCCCATCCCAGGCAATGTTGATTCGACAAACTCATAAAGAATAATCATCTCAAATACTCTGTGATTAAAATCGATCCGGTTGTTACAACGTACTACATCTTCATTTCTTGCACTATATGAACGTATGACTCGCTGTTCTGTGTTCTGCGGAAAGTGACACCAAAACATTTAAAAGAACTTTTTCACGCGGAATATTACATCTTTCATCATTTTCATCATATAATCATACTTAGTGCTTTTAAATGCAGTTTTGACGGTTATTTTCGAAAACGTGTATAGCCGGGCAAATTTATCACATTTTCATTGAACAATAATCACTACTTCGCTTATTACAATACATGACATGTTCAACATGGCACATAATAAGTTTTTTCTTATCCAACAGCTGCATGCTTATCGTTACAAAAGCCAACATATTCTTATGCACATTTATATTGTCACATCTCTACAATGTTGGAATAAATATTCAGTTAGTTACATTCGCTTGATTTATGATGATCAAAATAAATGTATGTGGGGTCTCAAAAACAGGGTGGTCTAATTGGCAAGGAAAGATCACCTATGATCCTCAATTTTTATATTGATGTATCATAGGTGATGAATTTGTTGAATTGTGTTATTTGCTTGTTTAGTAGTCGGTTGACGATAAGACGAAAGACGAAACGGCGTAAAGACGAAAAGGCGAAACGACAAAACGACGAAAGATTAGCAAATAAGACGAAAGTGCCTTGATTATGTTGTCATTTTTTTGTAAATATTATACCCTCTAGTTTCACGTATTTAATCCTACATGTATGAAATGTATAGAATGGGTGAAGCACCAGTAAATAAGAGAAAAAACATGGAGGCAGTCGTGTTGACTAGACAAAATAGATACAACGTATCAAAGTAGGTGACATCTAAAGACAGCGTGTAGAAAACACAAGAAAACTCGTGAGCGACCCTTAAAGTGTTAAAGTAATACGATTTATTAATTAATTAAAATGTCAGTCCAATTTGATACACCCTTTACAACCGTTAACATTTTTTCTCTACACTGATTAAAGAACATTATGGAGAAGTCGCGGAATTTGAATAATTAATTAATCTTAAATATGGCAAAACTAATAAAATAATATGAAATAACGTTACTCAATACTTTAAATGCGTTTTTCTCGAAACTACGTTTCCCAAATTGGCTTGCAGCATAACTTAAACAAATTTTCTCCGATTCACTTGAAATTTTTACTGTAGCTGTTAAACTACATTCTCCAGGGAAGTAGACATGATTTTTAAGATCGGTTAAAAACTTTCGTTATTATAAATACTTATTTGACACATTTTTTTATGAAAATTAGAACTTTTCTTCACATGTTCGCCATTTCTACAAAAATCAATATTTTACCAAATACGTGTGCTCCTCTAGCAAATTTAATGTAGATTAAGAAAAAATTTTGCTTTTCATGCTTAGTGAAAGTGTACGGCACTTCTGCTGCAAGCCGCGGAGGCCATTTCGAAAAATCTACTTCTACTTCGAAAGCTCCAGCGCCGCCATTTTGAATTAAAAACATAAAAAAATTTTTTTTCATATTAATGTATGCAAATTAAACGCCTTTAAACCAAATTTCGATATGTTATATGATGTAATTAAAAAAAAATCCCAAATTTACCCTATATTTTTAGGCGTTAAGCTAAATAGGCGTTTAAGCCCTTAACACAATTGCGTCGCACCTAAAAATGGAAATCCTACATGTATCGCCATTGATCGAATGAATTATTTTTACGTTGGCTCTCGTCTTACACTAAACAAGCCAGCCCGTAAACACTGCGCCAGTATGTTGCGAGCCGTTTCAGCAACGTTTCGAAAAGAAATCACTCTTGTAGCTGACGTCGGCGGTTTGACGATAAGTCACGACGCGGTGTTGTAAAATTATCGGCAAACACGAGGTGCCGTGCCGCTGAATACGTTTCGTGCACATTGTTGGTAGGACTGGACGCGCGCGAGGACGAAGTTTGCTGCGGGCAACTCGCAGGAATATACGAGCGACGTGCACACGTTGTTTGCAACAAACACCGGGTTACGAGTCCGGAAACTGGGTCGGTGCAACGCATATTAAGCTGTTTCTAACGCCATTCGTATCGCTGTTCATCATGATAAGCGGCTAAGTGGTTGGGAACTGCTCTTTTGTGAAGCCGGTTTTTTTATCAGACCCTTTTTGCAATGGTTATGAGCAGCTCCGACGATGAATAGCGTTGCCGCCAAAGTGTTGCGTAAAGTGGGCAGTGATAGATTCGAAGTATCTTGTAGAAGGACACGCTCTTTGTGTTCTGCTCGATTCAAACCTTTTTTCAAAGTTTTGCTTTGTTTCGGATATTTTTCTACACCGTTTGCTTACTTAGAAAACATCTAACAGTCGTCAATGTGTTTTTGTTCTTGATGTTTTGCATTGTATTGCGATGTGTAGTTGGAATTTAGTCTGAAATAAGTGCTCATAAACGAAATGCTAATAATAATACAATAAAAAAATAGTTCTTTATATCGTGAGTTGCAAAAGTATTCTTATCCAGAAAATAACTTAGTAGTTATGGGCAAAACTGAATTACTGGGAACAAAATTCAAAAATACATATTTTTTTATATAATAAATTGTTTTTCTTGTAAACAAATCATTTTCACTCCTCCAGTAAAAGAAGGAATACGTCAGACGTTTGTAATTCTAGGCCTGGACGGCTAAGTTTAACACAAATAAAGTTTAAAAAAAAATTTTGTTTTAAAACGATACAGCATTGCAATGTCTGACGGACAATGCCGTTCTCTACACGAGTACACTGAAAGAAATATTTAGGTATTAAATTATTATTTTCCTTAAAAATATATTGCACGTACTCTAATTTTAACAATGCCCTTTAATAATTAATAATACAATTGGGTATTATATATTTTAAAACATAGTACGACACATAGATCCACGTCAGAATCTTCACACAAATAGCTTGATCTTCGTCTTATATCGTTTTTTGAACATACCATACAATTTCGTAACGCTATTTTAGATTTTTTGAATTTACTATACAATACGATTGAAAATGTTTTGTGCTTAGTCTGAACGGCTGATCAACCATTTATTTGCTGCAGCTAACGTGAAAGATGACATCCGCGAAAACCACAATAGTGACGTGTCGTCCTAAAAGATAATATCCACGGGAGCCACTATACTGGCCCGTCGTATCTAAAAGGTTAATTTTTTCAGAGGCAATTAATAAAGAACATTTGCATTTGCTAGATAAATACGCTGAGCGCCTATACGCGCTTACGTCCTCGCTTTGTCCATGGGCTTGTCTACGGCGTACCGTTGATTTGTGCAAACGCCTATAGCACCACAAGAATGACCATAAAACGTACACGTTCCACGCGCTTCCGTTCGTAGACCATTGACACGTGGGGCGCTGAAAAATTCTCATTTTACCGGTCAATCCCAGTATCTCGATGCGAGATGGCCGACGATACATCGCTTCCATCTGTTGCCATAATGTTCTCCGGAAGCTGTCGCTCGTTTGGACCGACGAACGACTGCAGTTATCGCCGTTCATATAAATGGTACTCGGCAATCTGCAATAGACGGCGAACGCACTGGACGCCTTTGGGTTAACGCGTGCAGTTACCAAAAAAATCTATCAACGATTTCGCTCGAAGATTGAAAGTTCACACGTGAGGGACCAGCTTAACTTTTTCACGAGAAGTGGAATGTATAGGTTTATCGCGTTAATATTTGGAGACACTTTAAAACAGAATGAAGCAGAATAGAATAAAAAACGAATATTCATGTAACAGTATTAGAATCATAAGCCGAAAGGTCCCAAAATCTGCGATTTTCAGTATTTTTCGTTATTTGTGACTCATAGGAATGTTATCGCATTTCGATGAAATTTCCAGTATGTATGTAATTTACTGGAATCGACAAGCAATGTTATTTGAATTTTCATTACAAACTCAGATGAAATAGTTGTGTAAAGAATTTTTCACACATTTTTACGTATCTACTAGATAACGCGATTTTGTTTTCTTTTGTATTGTGCTATATAACAGAGGTAATGAGTTCGCACAAAACTTTTATGTATCATGTCTTTCATCATCTTTTTCCCGCCTTACCATACCTAGAATTATAAGAATATTTGAATAAAATTTAATTGTGTGGAAAGTACGCATCTTGTTTAGACGACTACTGAAATACATTTACCGACAAAGAAAACACTGTTGCGCTATGTATATGACACACTCAAATTTGAATTTGAGAAACCAGATAAAAAAATGAACTAAACAGAAGAACTTTACAAAACAAAGACCGGACTTTCGTCAAAAACGTATAGAAACAACAGTAAGAGAAGTCGACGCGAAAAGGATAGAATTCCTCACGTGATCTTTTATTTTCTTCTAATAATGAACGCTACGTCCGAATTTCAAACAATAACCCACTCAGACATTCCTTATGCGCGTCTATCTTTCCGCAATTCATCCTTAGTTCCGCGCTTCAGTGTTTAACATTAATTATGAAAATTATGAGTAATTAGTATTATAATTAATGTATTTAATAATTATTATTATCATTAAAGTAATATAATTAAAGAATATAATATATATGTTATCGTGAATGACCGAAATTGGAGAATGTCGACTTTCACCGGTGAATGTCAACAGATACCAAATACGTCGGTGAAAGATCGAATATTTCATTACATTGTTGTACATTCGGACCCTCTCCGGTATGTGTCGACATGGGGAATGTCAACATTTATCGGTGTAAGTCAGAAATAAGGGTATTTAGCAAATATTTCGGACATACATCAAGCGACTATGTGAATGTTGACATTCACCCGTGAAAGTCGACATTCCCCAGATTTCGGTGTTTCACTGTAATATATATATTATATATATTAATTATGAGTATTCCTCCTTCCATACTTACCACGAATTCGGACGTTTTCTTTTCTGCAGGAGGAAAACCATTTTTCTTGCATGCATATGTGTGTTGTAACTTAGCTGATCAGAACACATGACACCCGAAACAAACTACCCGAAGTTGATAAAAAAGCAGGAAAATCAGTAACTGACCAAATGATGTGCATTTCATTTTTTTTAATTGACCCTATTTTTCATAGGGAAAGCCATTTCGCTTTTCACATTACGAGAAAGCGATCTTCCGTGTAAATCGGGAGATAGGTGCAGTGTGCTCGAACGTTCCACGGTCGGAATGTCCGTTTCGAAAGGCGACGGACGACGCTGGCCGTTAGATAAGACACTATGAGATTGCGAATAATACAACGATCTAGGCGCAAACGCGCTTATAGATATGCAACGTCGCGGGCACTGACTATCGAGCTGCGCTGTTATCGTTCCCGCTGATATCTGGCACTAGACGCGAGTTACGTAACGTTTAGGGTCAACGTATCCACTGGCTTTATGTAATTGCATGTCGGTATGCTATGAATAGCTACGGTCTAGCGACAGTTGCGAGTCGCGCTGGGCACGAACAAGAAAATCTGTAGCAACTGGAGATTAACGTATTATTTTTTATTTATAAACAATTACCGATAACTACCCAAAAATACATTTGGAGTACAGGCGCCGCACATCGGTGGTGCTTGATAGTCACACTTGGAGCGTTAAGGGTGTTAACCCTCTATGGACCGAATGTTTTTCGGAGGCTATACAAAATCTATGTAACGGGAAATTAACAAATATCAACCTCCAAATACATATTAACAATGAATTCAGCAGTTTAAACAATTTTATTATAACGAATATATTTTGTAGCTTTGAAGTAACAACGGCTTACAACGTTTGCACTTGTGTGTATAAGAGCTTAAGTATGGAATTCCATAAAACAGTTGGCGTTTGGCATTAAAAATAGATATACGTTGCATTTCCTTAGCCGATGATTTTTTACTACTAAATTCATCGTCGCTATCAATAATATTTATAAGTCGCCGGGTAATACTACTGGATGGTCTTCGTTAGAATCAGAATCTGATAAAGAACCTTCGGGTTTATACTTCTAATACTTCTTATTCCTATTCCTCTTTTATTTTTATATGATTTTGTATCCATATTTTGGGCCTCTGATATATAAAATTAAAAAGCAAAGAAAACACAAACGTTATCGCAAATACACCGAACCCTACCATTATAGCCCATTATTTCTTGAAAGTCACGAAGCTATATCACATGAAAATAGTAATAAAATGATTGTTTAAATGCAAGCAAATAAGACATTATTGATATACAAACTAAAAGCTATTACGTACGCTTTTTTTGTTTAACAAACACCGATAGAAGAAAAAATAATGACAATTGCACAAGACGGTTCCTTTGGCTTCTATTTGCAGACAACTTGCAAAAGCATTTACTTTGACATTTCAGGTTGCAGCTGATAACCGCATCAAGCATGTTATTGGTTACTAAGGAGACATTATATAACAAGATATATACGCCATCTAGTCAAAAAAATAAATTAAACTATTTAATAAAATATCGATTTATCGATATGTGAATTTAAAGTCACGCGGACCCATAGAGGGTTAAAGACTAGTAGAATAGTGTTTAGAAGAGGAAAGACGAAATGTGGAGAGTGGAACACCTAAATGTTTGATTTTTGGGAAACATTTGTTTATCGTAGTCGGAGTAATGGCAACTAGATTACGATCTTATTATTTCAGACCATTTATTATTGTCAGTTAAATCGTTTTAACGTTTTTGTGTGTAGTTTTCTTTGTGTAAATGCTCTGAATAGCGTAAGTGCTAGATTATTTGGCTGCCTTTCTGTTCTCTGTTTGTTTTCGTTGGCGAAGTAAATGATTGTACATTCAACGGATACAATTTTGAAGTTCATTCTAATTTCGTCGTTACTGGTGTGTCAAGGGGCCTGGACCACTGTCCGGAAAATAATGTGAGTGTTTCTGTCTTTTTTAAATAGCTGTTAGTGGCTCTTCCCTAAAGTTCGATGTTATATGTCGAAAATTGGATTGATGATAGTTTCGTTAAAGAAAAATGCTTATTTTTTGCACACAGTTTAGAGCTTTTACTTGTTAAGCAGCCCATATTTCTTGCGCGCAAGTAAAAACTGGAAACAGGAACGTAAAGTAGAGAGATTGAAGAACGTAAATGTAAAAATCGGATATAGAAACGTAAAATAAATGGGATAGGACGATAAAAGTGTAAAGATGGAAAACAGAAACGTCAAGTAGACTGTAATTACAGTAAAAGGCAGGGAGTGGTTTTAATCTTTGAAAATTACGACTTTCACTTTCTGACAAAATTTTGTTCATCTAATATATATAATATAATTTAATATAGTATAGTATAGTATAATACAATACAGTACAATACAATACAATATAATATAATATAATATCTCAAACGGTTTTCTTCGCCGCCATAAACTCATCGTATGCTTATACACATACCGACACGCGTTGATGGCCGCGCGATTTATGAATGAGCGATTTCTCCCGCTCTGCATACAGCTTCAACTGTTTCTTATACAGTCAGCCCTCTTACAACGTATTACATATTAATGCTTCAATCCTTTGGTCTCCAACACCTCTGCATTACTTTCAGTTTGCACAATTCGATCATATTCTGTAGTATCTCATTGCGACGCGGTTTTAACAGAACAAAAGACGCTTGGCACGTGTTAATTCGTACTACGCCAAATAAAATTCGGAAGTAAGTACGAAATACATTAATGCGCCTCGGTTCACAGGGAAATTCTGTATTACGTTATGATAAGCCATTCTCAAGACAAAGCGATTAAGTACACTTTGGAATATCCTTGTGGCTCAGTTCCAAGGCATTTGGCAATAGATGCTTTACTTCTAATATTTTAAATACATTTTTTTCCCACGCCTTAATCAATTTATAAATTTAGATTTTGTTCTTCATTTTTTTCCTGATTAATTTTTTTTTTTCATTTTTGATTGATATTAAGTAAATTTGAAATTAGAGATATTTTCAGATAAATGTTATTATTTGTTGACAACAACAAATAAAAAATATTCCGTGAACTATTGTATAATGTTATTCAATTATACTATCACAAATAAAGTGAGCAGAACATACGTTATAGAACACTAATCTGTAATCTGTACACAACATTTGTTCCAATATTTGTTTCCGTAAGACGTTTCCGATGTATTAATATATAAAAATAATATATATAATATATATAAAAAATATGCTTCGATGTCATGTTCAGACGATATGTTGAATGATAAGTTATATATCATTAAAATATTAACCGAGAGCGAAAATTTATGATTGGATTAGGTTACGTTCCTTAATTTAACAAAATCTCGTTCATAATGAAAGTAGAAGGTAAGAAATTTGACTACTTTGGGAGCCATGATTTACATTTCAACTTGCCTGAAACATACGTGTCCCAACAGTCTCGAAAGGGTTAAGCTACCAAAGGGCTGCCGCAATTTTTGCGCCGCTTTATACAAGAATTTATTGTATCACGTCGAACGGCGGGCTTTTTGTTTATCGAAGTACCGTTAATCAAGCTTCTTTTCGCAACGCGCCGTGATCCCGGCTTCCGCCGATTGCCGCAACATCCTTTAAATTCGCATAAATCTCCGCGCAACTTTCTAACCGTCGTCGCATAAGTGCACTGAGAACCATCGGGCACGTCTTTTTTCGCCTTTCACGCGATGCCGACGCGAAGTTCCGACGACGACGTTTCTGTGCGACAAGTCGTTGCCCTATCACGCAGGATATTGAGCGGCGACTGCGATTACCTGGAAAAATCGCGCGCAACAAGCAGCGCAAAAAGCAACGTGAATAATTGCCGACGGGAGAACGCGATGCTAATGTCAGGATGGCTGAAAATTGCGACGAGCTCAATTATGCGCGTTGCTGCTTTCAGTAGGGGACTCGTGTGTTCGATTGTTTCGTGTTAGATCTTAACGAATGGTGATTTGCAAAAAGTATTTGTTTGTTTCGGGGTGACGATTGATGGAAAGGTGCAACGTGGAAAATATTGCTACATTCAATTGTTTGCGTTGGTATGCTTCAATCTAATCGTGCATTGGGTTCTGTTGTGTACTGCTCAACGACTATCAGCTGCCTTAACCCGTATTCGGGTGACACCAAAAAACTTGATCGGGCCGTGTCACCTGTATTCCGGTGACGCGCATTTCAGTACTTACGAGGTAAGTTAATAGGTATTTGGAAAGATATTTCACAAAATATAATAACACTATTAAATTGTTATAAATGTAACGTTAGCCGTGCGTCACTACAGAACGAGAAAAGAAAAAGAAGAAATAATTTTCAGCGCACACACGCTTTCTTAGATACTTCGTTCTTGAGGAAAGATTTTCAACTGAGTGCATGTCTCGAAACGTTTCGATGTAAACGTGCTTATCTTCTGCTACAAGAAACAATAGGTCCAGTACGATTCTCCAATATAGATTTTCAACTCGATGGAAATCCGTAGGCATTTTGTTAAAAATGTAATAATTTTCTACTACGATAAGGAAAGTTTCTTCCTTTATTTACTTAAATTGCCTTATTTTTTAGTTAAAGTAAATTTCAAATAAAACACTTAAAAGCGTTGGGAGCTGTTCGTAATGAAATTGAAATAAAATTCGGAGTGCAAAGGTTTCATAAAACGTCATGTCAAACAACCATGTTCGATTTTTGTTTTTCATAGATTCAACCCTTTTCATCCCTTCATCGTATGTGCCACGACGTCAATTTTATTGACTGGCGCTCGTATGTCGTGTTACGCAAGGTGAGTTCTAAACATTCCTATAAAATTCCGTCATAATCGGAAATGTCTGTGTTTTTCTCGAGTTTCGCGTCCGATATGACGGATCCAATGATTGACCGCGTCACCGAAGGTTAGAAATCTTCAATCGGAAATTGCCGATATGCGGATTGCGCGATGATTCCAGAGTCCCTTTCGGATACTTAAATGAAAGAGTGTGAAGTGTTAAATGTTTAAATAAAAGAGCTTTGTGACTGTGTACATGGTTTATTTTGCTGAACTGTGGTGATGGGTGTGGACTGTCCGAGCGTCAAAAAAGATGCGATGTTCTTTTGCATGAATGTTTCTGAAGGAAAATGATGAAATAAAGGGGAGGTGGAAAATATAAAATGCGATGATTGGCTGTTTATTATGTATAGGACGCGGATGAATTTCGGAACAGTGCAGTTCAGGAACGAAGAAAGGGATGGTGATATTGTTGTGTTGGAAGACTATTGAGGGAGGATTAGGCTGCGTGTTGCGAAGTAATGGGAATTGCGATAAGCCTGATTGTGTAGCGAATGGGATGTTTGCATGATTGAGTGTATGTGATGATACGAATGAACAGTCTGTCCATTAAAACTCTGTGATTGTTCGAACTCTATGTCAATTAGAGTGTCAAAAGATTTTCGCCACTATGTGGCCAGATTCGCCGTTTAAAATATTTATTCTCTTGCGCGAACAACGAAGCATCGATGATGTCTGTGGTTTTGGTTCCGCAAAAGACTAAACACAACCTTTAAGTGGCCTGTAATAAGGCTATCTGAACTTAAGGCTTAAGGCTTCAATAATCGATTAACACCACCAGAAATATTTATCCTGGCAGATGTGCTGCTTCTTTTTGCGTATTATCGCTAAGATGTCTATGCAAATTTTAGACTCCAAATGCAATCTTTCGGCAAATCAAGTTCACCTTGTATGTGAATGGAACGTGAAGTAACACAATGTCATTTTGTCGTGACTATATTCAAAGTAGCGCGTGTGGTTATATATATATATATATAATATATTTATCTATGTATATTATATTTATGTATTATGCGTACTTTCATAATATATGTATTATTCGGAACGTTCCAATTAATGATATCGCAAATTTCTTTACTGCATGTCAGTCTATTAAACAGTCTGAAAAATTATCATTTGAAACCGCACCTAGTGTCAAAACATCAGGTTTTCAAATAATAAATACGTTTTAATATATGAATTGACTAGTACACACCAAACAAATTTGGAACGCAACTTGTATACTGTGCAATATTTCCAGAAAACAAGTTTGTAGGAAAATGATTATGATCAATTTGAAAAAGGGTAAATTTGATTTACAACAATATATACGTGATCTGCAAAAGAGGAATTTAGAGGGCAAAAGCCGTATTTTAGAAGAAACCCCTTTACATTATGCACATTTTGATGATCAAAATTTAGTTCAGCGTATAACCTCTAAAAATGCATAAAAAATCGCCATTATCCGCTCTTACGTAATTTTTCCGCAATTTTCTGAAAAACAATTTTCACTCAAGATGAAATTCAGCTCTACTGTTGTGAAGCTGATTACATAAACAGTCGAAAATTTTCACCAGTCTCATTTGTCATGCATGCCTCGTTCCGGGGCATCGTCATTGTTGGAAATGGGTTTGCTATCCGTTCGCCCTGTCGCAGGGATGAAATACGATTACTGCACCATAGCTGGGTATCTGAGCGAGGCTTGTATCGCCATAATAATTTATCCGTAGGAACAAGGGTGCTGCCGAAAAGTTTCGCATTGCGTAACCTTGCGCGACGTTTAGCAACGAACGACGCAAGACTGACCCCAAAGCAAGCTGAAATTTATTTCCTCCATCGCCGAAGACGCAAACGCTCTCCGTTTCCAAATTTAGTAAGTCTCCGGTGCCGCCTGCACCATAAACGGCCGAAAGCGCTTATAAAAAGGACGATTATGATAAGCGAGTACGTGGCGGGCCATTAACTACAAAGAAGCAAAATAACGGAAAGTTATGAAGTTGCCGTAGGACGTATTCGCACAGATTGAATGATTTTATGTAGTACTTTATGAATCGTGCATAAATCATACGCCCTCTTCCTTATTCAATTTGTAAAAGTATATTTCATTCTATCCGTTTTTTCATAATTATTGTATTTGTGTTTTTAATCATTATTTTTATTATTATTATCAGAACAACAAGATAGGTAGCGACTCAGAAAGGAATAAAGAAAAAACTGAAAAGCGGAAAGCTATTACACTTCCATGTATTCTTGCAAATCCAAACGACGGTCAGTATAAAGATACACCAATCTAATTGGAACTTCATGAAACTATAGTTCATTAGCTAGTTTCTTATAAAAGATGAAATTCTACACAGTTTCGAAAATTACAGAAACAGATACAGTGCCGAAAATGTTAGTAGTTCTAACCATTTTTAAAGTTAACGCGAAAATACAAATATTTTATAGAAATATAAAAACAATAAGCATTTGCGCAGTTCTTATTTCCGAGCATTTTCAAGAGTGTTGACGAAAGCAGAAATTGATTCACATTGTGGTATCTTTCGAAACATTATACCTTTGTTATTTCTAACGTTATGAGTTTATCAACAATAAACTCCACTTATGAAAAATCCTATCTTTATACGTGTACACATTACATTTATGCAGAATTTATAAATCTCCATCATCGATAACGAAGATCAAAGGCCTCGAAACACATCAAAAAATGATGAAATGCGATTTTTATAATTCAACCAATAAAAATGGCGTATTATTTTTCCAAGCTCCGGCAAGATTGAAAACGTATTTCTTTAATATTCAGTGAATATAGTCGCATAGTGGTCAGTAGGTCACGATATATATTTGGATAATTCAAACGATTTTGCGCGGTACTTTATCAAGGCATATAGTACCGAGTGGCGTACAGTGTATGTCGGGACGCGATAAATAATTTGGTGTGATAGATATGATACTTTATGAATGAAAGCATAACGCGTTCAATAGGTCATAATGCGTAATACTTGGACATTGCAAGCGGCTTTAAACTGCGCTTTATCAATCAAACGATATAATATGGAAATTACCATAGTACATATTCAAACATTTTAAATAACTGTATGCGGTCGATGCAATACCATATGAATAAAGTCACAATAAAGCTTAATAGATCACAGCACACATTTAGACATTTTTATGCCATATATTAGAACATTTTTAATCATTTTCGGCGATACATATAACACTATAAACTAAGTCACATACTTTCCAATAGATTGTAAAAAATAAAAACATTCGTATTTTTCAAATACACAATACGATTGATTAATAAATTGAAATGTCAGTCCATTTTGAGACACCCTTTACAAGACCTTACGAACGAAATCACCCAATTCCCAATACGTCACACTACGTTCAGTCACTCGATACTCCATCAAGTAACCTTTACATCACACTATAATATCCCGCACAGTTCTCCACCCACACATTTCTACATGACGCCCGCTTTTCAGCGACACACACATCACTGACCGTTCTCTCAACAATTTCAACCGAATCTCAATCGCTCGCCATTCCACGCTCATTCCGTCACAAAAGCCCCGAACAATATCCGCTGAGCGAAGTAGCGTTCTCAAGTTCACCGACATTAAAAGTAACTCAATCTCCGGGCGTGCCGCAATTGAATCGCGGAAAGAGAGAACAGCGTTGGTCTTCAACGAATTCGTGAACCTAAAGGGGCGCATTCGCTGCAACTGAATGTCGTCAGGCCAGAACAGCAGGCGCGTGGTTGGCTTGGCAGCAGCAGGGGAAAGTAGAGGTGGAATTTCTAGCAGAAGAATCATGGAAAAGGGTCGACGGGTGGTGGTCGTCAGGCTGACTCGCTCGTCCGCGAGTGACGCCCTGTAATTTTCGATCCTGAAGAGGAACCCGGCGCGATGGTAGGTGCTGCCTAGGTGGTGGTGGTAGTTAGGAAACTGGTAGTGGTGGTCGTGGCGGTGGTGGTGGTTGTGGTGGTGGTTGTGAACTACCTAGAGAAGGCGGTGGTGGCTATTACGGGGATGTACAGGGTGTGCCGTAATTGGAGAGGTAGGGTGGCGTAAGGAAAAATGTAACATGAAGACGGAAAACCGGGTGTTTTTAGAGAATGTGGAGAACCTTGGAGAAGAAAACTTCTGTCTGGCGTGATATATTCGGGCGATTATATTTCAAAAAATTGTGATTTATTAGAGATTTTGAAATGCCGAATGCTTCAACTGTAGTTTGTGTGTCATTCTCAAAGGTCACTTCTTTGTGTTGAATTAATTAATGAATATGGGTAAGGTAGGGTGAGATATGGAAAAGTATGGTGAAGACACGAAACTAGTTGTTTTTAAAGGATCCGAAAAGCGTTGTAGAAGAAAATATCCATTTGGCGTGATATTTCATGGCTATTTCGTGGATATTTCATATATTTTTCCAAATTGTGTTTCATTGGGAATCTTGAATTACCCAATTTTTCGACTGCAATTTATGCGTCATACTCAGACACAATTTCTTCGGATTAAATAAATAAATGTATATTGCAATGAGATTTTTAATTAAAAATAACTGTTTACAAGGTTGACAAAATTATTTGAACAAAAAGGAGATCATAAATTATTAAATGTTCAAAAAATTCTTAGGTGATTGTAATGTTCGAAAAAATATTAAACTTAATACAGATAGTATATTTGAAAACTTTTATTGCCAATTTTATTTGTCAGCAACCGATATTTTTTTGAAATGTGGCGTGACAGACGTGACATGCGAAGAGAGCATTATTGCCGTCAGATTACGTATTCCTTGAAACGTGGTAAAATAGGTCTAGTGCACATTTCTCCGTAATCAAGTGCGAGTTATTCACGTGGCGGATTTTATAGTAGAACTTAAATTGTCTCTTAAAAACGCTTAAAAACTTAAATGATTAAAACCCTCATTATCTGAACGTTCTGTGATGTAAGTATTCCACCACGGAAATCTTCTACGTTTCTATGCCATGTTCAGAGCTTCATGCATATGGAATTAGGCAATATCTACTCCCGTCCACATACATTACAATCAAAACAAAATCCCTTACCAATATTCTAGGATGAAACATATATTTAAAGCTCTCTCGCTTTATAAAAGTGCCGTCAAAACACAAGCAAGCAGTTAAATAAAATTAAATTAAATAAGGTAACAAATTCATCAATCGTGCGGCATTAACACTGGTACAAAAAATAGGAAATCAATTGACAATTAAATACAAACGACAGTATCCGCGAACAATTAAATTGACGTACATTTGCATGATTTGCTCTACACCTTCATAAATGAACATTGTCGTTTCATAATCCGCACACAAGTATCCAAACAACCACATCTCCACCGAAATTTTAAGCGACAAAGCACACAGTGGCAGAGTCCGTCATGAATTTCATTTTAACCCGGAGCCGGTTGCGAATATGTGTGCATGGAATATCGATGAGAACGTATTACAACAAAGAAAAACAGCTTCTTAAAGCAGTAGGGGAAGTAAGGCATACGGGGCGACTAAAATTTATTCTGGGGAAGATTAACGATATTCTTATATAACCGTTTTCATATATAAACCATTGATATTGACTTGTATGTATTTATCCTCGTACTTCTTTCTTACTTATACATTATATTGATATCACCGTATGTAATACTTTTGTTATTTATTGAAAATTGATCGGAAAAACTGATTTCGAAATATTTTATTTTTTATGAAATCGTTAGGTAAATTGTTGCAATATTCTAATAAGTAAAAAAATAGACATGTGCATATACGTACACGTAATCTCTAACAGAATAAATTTAAATGTAATCGGAAACAAACTCTGAGTGTACATGCGTAGAATATTGGCGAGAGTAAAGATAATCGCAAATATGATTAGTGAAATCTAGGTGTGAGTCTGAAATTTAATATGATACATTGTAATATGCGATTATAATAATTACACATACATATTATATGTATAAATAAAACTATTTCTGTACATTCTGTATTAATCCCTTCAGGCTATTGTATAATAGTAACGATTGTAACATTAAAAATTCGGAAGTATCGACACTCATTTGCATTATGTATTTTGACTAATCTTAACATTGTCGGTCACCGACGTCTCACTTGACATTCAATCAATTAATATTTTCACAGAAATTTTTGAAACAATTGATAGATTACAACGCTGTATAATAATTTATGTTTTTTAATAAGCTATCATCCGCAGTTCCCATATTCTGCATTTATAAAATTAAAAATATTGCGCTGTAGTCATAGTAATGTATCATCCAAGATATTGCGGTTTCATATGATGTGCTTGGAAACAATTACCAAGATGAAATCAAACTTCACATTTGTAAATATACAATTCCACGTCGAAAATCCTAAAATAGAACAGAAAGTCGCAAACACATTAATTTATTCTATTTCGTGCATCCATTATGATATCACCAAAAAAGGATTGAATCAGTCATGCCACATTTGTTTCAATACTTAGCCAATCGAATTAAGAAATCTTCTACTTTTTCCTTAGCAACGCGTTGCCTTTTGTTTTGTTTACTTCTCATTTGTTATTTAGTCAACCTTTAACCGTAGTTGTTTGCAAAGTATTAAACCTTCTCTAGTTTTGCAAAACACAATTTACAAGAAATCTATTAAATAAAACCAGTTCAAATTAATGAAAAACTTATAGTACCCATTTTAAACTTATCTATTTCGAACGTTACCACGTTTTAAAAAGATTCTAAAAAACATTATTAATCTTTATGTTTCGCATAAACAATAAAAAATACTTAAGTACGAGGTCGCTCATAAATTTCACATTCTGTATGAAGCACACGCAATTCAGTTTCATTACCACCAAATATAATTTACCCGTTAAAATGATTTTCATATATTCCCCGTGTCTTTAACTCAATGAACATTAGCCTGCGTCATTTGAGAAAAATGTGCAATTAATCTTTTAGGTACAGCTGAATTCTTGCGTGTGGCTATTTGCCTCGACGGCAGAGTCTAACAGTTAAATTTTTTTTTAACCGAATACATAACTGCAATGTCTGACAGACATAGCCGTTCTCTACACGAGTACATTGAAATTAAGTATTTGATAATTAACCTATAATTTTTCTTAAAAATATATTGCACATACTTTAACTTTAACAATTCAAGATATATTTTAAACCATGGTTGCAATATAATTAGCTCGATCTTCGACTTATATCGTTTTTTGAATATACGATACAATTTCGTAATGTCTTTTTTAGTTTTTTTTGGATTTACAATACGATTGAAAATGTTCTTTTGTTAGTCGAAACGGCTGATCAACGATATATTTGCTGCAGCTAACGTGAAAGGTGACACCCGCGAAAGCCGCTATAGTGTCGCTTCGTACCTAAAAGGTTAAAACGGATTAAGTTTGATGCGCGGTTGGCTGTCAATCAAAAGCGACACGGTTAAAACGGCAAAATGCAGGCATCCGTCATCCCGCACCGTGTTAACACTTTGCCAGTCGCACATTTCTCGAGTTACCCTTGCGCTGCCGCCGACGAAATTCACGCAAGTTCGATTACTCTCCAACGATGGTATTTATGCAATCGTTCGTAACATAAGTGATTGCAATATAATTATTATTAAAGAATGCATTAACCCTTTCGAAATAATCTGCATCCACACGACCAAGTGTCATCTATACGCGGCATCCACGCCACGATGGCAACATTTTTCGTTATCGGCAGAGCATTTTCCGTTCATTTTATTGACATACTGGATTAATAATTTCTTAAAACTTTTGAGACTTTCCGATGTATTCGGCCCAGTTCCGATTTAAGACTTAGAACAACATATATACAGAAACCACGCGCACTGTGCATATTTCCGGCGCGAGTTTCCGTTCAGTGACAGTACTTCGGCGGACGGGGCTGCCGTAGCGAAAGGGTTAAGGTAACTGTTACACCATTTTTACTGCATAATCTTAAATTTTTTAGTTATTACTTAAACATTTTACTTAAAAATGTAACTCTTAGGATGTTTCGTTATTTTTGAATCGTCTTACATACAACGATATCGCTCCCACTGTCCAAATCACTATCACTATCGCTATCAGATGTATTCTCCACTTCTGATAACGAATTATCATATGTTTCCTCATTTTATGACATTTCGAAGGATATTTTATAATGTTTAATCAATTTAACGTAATCTTCCGATATGCGAAGGCAGCGAAAGACAGTGTCAAACTAACCAAACAAGCAGCCGCTTCGATGCGACCGGCAGAGATTTCAATAAAACACAATCTGGTAAATTGGGAGGGCAAAACAGTTGAAATCACAGTTACCTGTTCGTCAAACATTGCTCTGCAACAATGTATCTCACTACACAAACATGGAAATTAAGCAACACCGCTGGAGAACAAAAAGTCACGTGTACGTGATAGCAGCCGATAACGTTTCGCAAGAAGAAATCACGTATACGTGACAGCGGCCGGCAAAATGTTAAGACGTTGACTGCCGTGCGTCTTTTGCTGTATTAGAACGACGATGCTATGAAATGTAGGAGGGAAGACACAGGGAATAAATCGGACTCACTAAATTAATGAAAATATATTCTACCAGTGTTAAAAATAGCTTGGGATAACAATTACGTCGTATAATGAAGGTCACCACGAGCTACACTTTGCACGTCTTTCGCGATGTGGCCTGAACTGCCTTTTATCTTTCGGAATGCACAACATAGCGCAGCTGCCCTTTCAGCAGAGTGTGACTTATGATCACGCGTTTGATTCCTACATAAATACTACAGCGTTTGACTGAATTATGCAAAATGTAAATAATGTGCAGGTATGGGAGACCAAATGATTGCATCACTGTTCTTACAATAATTGCATTTATAAAATAATCATTGCTACCCATTGCGAATATTTTGGATCTTCAGTAAAATCTTTTGCGCCGGTCAGCGGTGACCATCGCAGCAGTCAAAGCGTTAATCGTCGTTCCACTGCAGACGGCTCACCCAGTATACAGAAAGTTCGTGAGCGCATGCAACCCCTCGACTGCAGACAAGGGAGCCAGGCAAAGCGCAGGCGCGGCCTGAAACCGAAAGTGCACGCCCACCCGAGCAATGCCGCCCCTGAACCTAGACCTACACCCCCGCTTTCCAGCGCCCCATGGTCAACCCGGTGCCCCCAACCTTCAAACCTCCAACCCCACCACCACCACCACCGTGCGGCCACCTCTACCAACCCATTTCACCACTACTTTCACCCTCTCACTGTCCTACGCGCGTGGCGCGAAACTGCATGGAGTCTCTGAAGCTGTGCAACGCATAGAACGTGGGAAAGCGTGGGCGGAATACGCCAAGGATTTTGTCTCGTTTCATTGTGCTACGTGCGTGCGGGATAAACCCATTTTCGAAATGAGGTTGTTTAACCGTTTCGATACGGTTTTTTTTTTTTTTTAAGAAAATAAAAGGGAGAAGTTACATTTCTAATAATGGAGGTGAAGAATTCATTCGTTATAATAGGGTAAAAAACAAAAATAATTTTTTTTTAGATCTCTGCAAAGTTAACACTAAACGTACCGGTACTTTACACCTACTTATTCATACCATTAGGGGTAATTTGACCTCTTATGCAGTAAACTTTGATTTTCAGAAAGAAACTTCTAATTTATTAAAGCGAGAAATTGAATAATCATATGATATAAGAATTTAGAGAAAGTTAAATGAGCGATATAAATAACAATGAATGTATGATTTTAAATTAAATTTTGAACGGGGTGAGTTCACCCCTTATGAAATAAACGTTGATTCTCAGAAAAAATTCCTAATTTATTAAAGCGAGAAATTGAATAATCAGATGATGTATGAATTCACAGAATGCCAAATGAGCGAAAGAAATAACAATGATTTTAAGGTAAATTTTTTAAGGGGTCATTTGACCGCACTTAGTATGCGTAGTGTTAAAGCCTGGAACATTATATGTCCCACTCGGCCTGCGCAATGGTGAATATATGCTCCATTAGTCTTACAAAGATTATGACAAAATTTATTCTAAATTGATAGAATTGTAGTGTATTATATGTAATAGGAAAAGAAGTAATATAAAAACAGCGTTTGGAACCTATGGGATATATATGCCCCAACGCTTTTTCTACATAAAGCACCGAGTAATTTGAATTGGCTACATAAAAATACTCAAGAGTGCTAATAAAATACAAATAAAAAAACTTACCGGCTCATTTTATGTGTATACCGTAATCACTTTTTGAAAACTACGTAGAAATGATGTTATCGCGCTGATATTTTACACTTGACGGACGTTTTTCTAGAAAGCATTGCGACGCGCGTATCCTCACTCTGTCGCAACTGTCGTAAGAAACTTTCTTTTTCTATGAAAATCGTTACCAAAACATTTTTAAGCGTAAAACAAGCCCAAACGCGAACGACTGTCCTTCACAATGTGTACACTTTTGGCACGACTCTTTGGGGTGTTAAAATGCCTAGTCCGCAATGCGTTGACACTCAGCCAACCACGCGCTATATCATTTTTCGCAAGTAGCGCAGACTTCACTATTTCAAAGATACAAAAAACATACAAAAACGGTTTCAACGGATATCTTATATTTGGTTGTAATGATGCTGTACTGCGTGTAGTTTATACAAAACAGGAAATTAAAAATATTTACCATAACCTAGTATTTTTGTAGTTCATACAAAACATAAAATTAAAAACAAATGAGATAAGATAATCACACAATTAAAAACGAATAATATGTTTCACATAATTTTGGAGCGACCATTGTTATTTTTTTATCACAACCACCTATTTCACGAATTTTAAACTCTGCTAATGATAAAGAAAGATAAATTTCAGATGGATGCTGTAACTATTCAATACATTTAACTGAACTCATTTAAGAGATTTTACCAAAAAATTTTGTTTTACAGAAGCAGAAAAGATATTTCAAGAATAGAGAATAAATCTATTCCAAACGCGACTTAGTAGCAAAAGAAAAAGGCGATGACATACAATTAAAAAATGTGTCAATTGAACAAAACTTACTCTGAATCCACTGACCTAAGAGTGACACTTTCAGACAACAACTACATTTCCTCGTTTACCACACAACCGAACGCCTCCGCACAATTCACCGCATTCGTCGAAACATAATCGCGAATTCTTTAATCGCACGCCCGGGCACTCCTTAATACGCGCGAACCGGGACGTGCTTCCTTTCTGTGACATCTGGTTCTCAATGCCGAAAATCCCCACCCAGCGGTTGTGTGCCAGGCTAAAGCCCTCATTCACGCTCACCGTCCTAGAAACCCGAACCGATCAAAACAACTTTTTCATGCGCGCAACCCTCTCGAGGACGGACGCGGGATTATCCTTTTTTTGTTTCCCCGTCTCTATTCCGCTCGAGGCTAGACGCTGCCCGGGTCCACTGACGTTACGAACTCTCGACGAATTTCGGGAACCGACTGACCTGGATTCCCGTTAGGCGACCTCTCTTGCGGCCCGATATTTACACGATCCGATAAACACGCGCGCCTTTGTGCGGCGGATCAAATTCGTCTCTGGCGTCATGTATACAGCCGACGATACAGTGAGTCTTTCTTTCGTCGCTTCCTCCTTCGGCGTTTCGGCCGCTTACGCTGCTACTGGCTTTGCGGCACACACGTCACAAAGAACGCGGTGGTACAAGGATACTTAGATTCTATACTATTGATAAGGCAAAATATTAATACGACGGCCGTGCGTATTTTAGTATATTAACACCGCAACGTGATGAAGTACTAGAGAATATGATTGAATCGTGTAAAATGAAAATAATGCAAAGATACCGGAGACCAAAGAATTGAATCACTATTTTATATTAATTGCATTTACAAAGTTATAAATGCAACCGATTGGGTATTTTTTGAATTTTTAATGAGATCTTTTGCGCCGGTCATCGATCACCACCACGGCAGTCAACGCGTTGACACGTGGATCATATTGTGTTGCATGTATAAAAATTGACTAACAAAATTACTAATGCATAATAAATGAGGGTCCTAATAAGCAAGCAGTAAAGAATCCTAGGTGTACAGATGTTCGGAACACTCGGCAGAAAAATACTTGACCATATTAGGTCACTTCTGATCCATGTTTTAAAGCAAGGTTTTGTTACCACGCTAAGTGACGATGATAATAAACGCGATGTTCGTGTGTTATCCTTTACACGCTGCAATGTATCCTATCTTATCGTTTTATTCAGAACAATATCATTACGTAAACGGCGTCTAGATGTATTCTATTATGGAGAAAAAAATGTGTATTTTAAATATACATGTTTTATGGTTAGTATGCTATATACCAGTAAGCAACTAAAATGTGTTCCGATATTCCATGTTTAGAAGAATTTCTCGCAGCGTTCAATTCATGCGGGGTCAATGAATGTATGATATCCAAATAAATGTAGTCTTTGATCAAATATTTAACCTTCAGCACATAGAAAATGACAACAATTATGCCAATAAATTATTAGGTTAGTATTCAAGTAACGGGTTTAAAATATATTTTCTTTTTCCTCTGTGTCTTACGTATTAAAACTACTCTATGATAAAAAAGAGATCAATTAGAAGGCTAATTCACTACATTCATTGTTAATTCTTTGCGCGTTACATTAGTCTTGTTCAATGAAACCTATTTTTTCTTGAGAATGACAGTGTCGAAAATATATCACATGACTTCATAGCTACAAAAATGTAAATAGAATTAATTTCAAGTTAAAATATATATGTACAAACCCTCATTGATTTACCGCGCTAAAAAAGGCGAAAAAATCTAACTTTCGGTTTCTCCTCTTGCCACATAAATATTCAGACAGTTTCACACACATTCGGCTAAAGCACTAGATTTACGAAGAAATGCGTACATATACATAATACAGAAATTGAAAATTAAAAACCTGTGTTTTCTTAACTCTTCTCAAACACCATTATTTTGCCCCAATTGTTTCACACAATATAATAAAAGGCAACTAAAATATTACATATTTTTGACATATAAAATAGTAGTAAGCACTTCCATACACTAGTCTGGGCTGTTAAAAAATATTTTCGTTACCATTACAAATTCTCACAAATGTATGGTAACTCGACCGTTAGACATATCCGGATTACATGGTGTTCAATATTACATATTTTTGATGTATCAAATAGTAATAAGCATTTTCATACAGTAGTCCGTGTTGTTAAAAAATATTTTCGTTACCATTAGAAATTCTCGCAAATGCTTGGTAACTCGGCAGTTGGACATATACGGATTACATGGTGTTCAATGTGTTAAAAATGGACGCGACTGTTTTATGCTCTCGTACAGCACACGCATACCTTACGCAGAATATCGTCGCACGTTATTTTCTATCAACATCCGGTACTTACGGCTGCGTTCGTCGTTTGGGAATCGGGCGGTCTCACGTTTCGTAACAGCTTTACGATCGCCGATAAAATTATGCAACGTAATCTAATACGTATCTCGTTTCGCTCTGTCGCAGCAGCCGTCTCGCTCGCTGTGCGCAGTTTTCGGTTGGAAACCCATGAACCGCCGTCAGGTGAGCAAAATCGACTGTTCCGACGATGCATTCTTCTCCATAGAACATCCGCGATATAAAAATCCATTCACGGCCGGAATTTGAGTCACGTGCGTCCAGGCACTCCGTAAAATGACATAGTACAAGACGCTTTTGCTAGATATGTTCTTGGAACATTTTCGGGAAAAAGAAATTGGACGACTTATGTCGATATACACGAACCGCGACTCTAATGAGTTATGTGTAATTAACGTGACCTGTAAATAGAGAGATATGCAGCATTCGTTTTAAATCGAAGGCGGTAGTATGTTTCTATTATTATTGTTATTATAATTTATAAATGTATAAGTGATAAATATAAATGATACAATTGTCATAAATTAAATTATTAAGCCTTTGACTGCTGGATCCTCTCAATCGAAGCGCTCACTGAGGACGAAATACTTTTCGATGCTTTGAAGTTTATTGATTGATTATGTAAGGCGCAACTAAGTTATAATGGTAATTCTTTATTTACGCCAAATTAAATAATGCAAGAAATTTATTAATAAAGAATGCATCTGTATTTATCTCGAAACGATTCGGGAAGCGCATATATGCGCCCATAGTCGACATCGATTGATTTCGGCGGATGCATATATGCGTCCATAGCGGGCAAAGGGTTAATAAACATAAAAATAGAGAATTCATAAATGATGATAAGAATAATGAAAAAAACGTAGTCAATAATATATACATTAGATAATCGCCTGCGACGTAAAACGAATCGTGTAATAACTATCTGCTATATGAATCGTTGTATTTAATACGAATCATGTCAGCTGAATATATCCTGTTACAGTGGCTACTTTCGCTTTCTGCGTACCGACAAAAGAAACCAATTTTTCAATTCGGCCAAATAAATGCATTTGGGTATTTCGCTACTTCTTGAGCCACACACGTGCGCATATCATCTCTTAGGTAGCCAACTAAGAAAAATATTAAACATCCAAGTTCCTCACTCAATCATTCCGCAAATTCCCAAACGCTGTCGCATCATCATCATTTAAAATGGTGATTGCTCAATATCAAGTTAGTATGTTTCTCGCGGAGTCTAAATTGTCAGCGCGCTAGTATGGAAGCTACTAATAATTATTTCTTTGTTTTCCAATACAATTGAGGCTGTTAAAGAAAAAATTAAAAGGCACACCTAAAGAACTTTTAATTACGGAATGACTGTGTTAACAAACTAATCGCGTCCGCAATATGCATCAAAGTATAACACACAATTTAATGGTTCGAGAAATGTTTGAAGGAAAATAACTAGGCAAATTGCTAGAGGATTGCTGCAAAAGTGGAAAAATTCTAGATAGACAAAAATTAAAAAATGTAAAAGAAACTGCAACTTATCGCCTTCAATGCCCTGGAAGGCCACAACTTTGCAAAATTTATTTCGAAGAATATCATAAAAAATGGATATAATTTCATATATTTCCTAAGTATAATTACTTATAATCACTTGTATATAGTTGTATGTGTTGTTGCTATTAAATATCTTTATTACTATTACAAACACTTCTAAGCATATGGTAACATGTCCGTCTTCCATATATTGGTGACAAGATGTTCAACGTGTTAATACATTGTCAATATGGGACGTGAATCAGTATTTTCCATATTTGAAAGTAGTTCACGTTTGTGTTTTACATTTAACGCAACAGTTAAAGGTTTGCGTGTGTCAAATCATTAATGCGTCAAGAATAATCATTATATTTGTTTCATTTTGTGTTCATAACGACTTATTGGAAAAACTTTTCAAAAATGGAGCTTTCCTCTGTAGAGCACAATAATTAATTATTGCACAACTATTATTATATTATTATTAAATTATTACATAAAACACAGAATTGTCATTGGAATAAGAAAACAAAAATATCCATATAAAAAATGTCGGATGTGTGCTGCAAACAAAAGAAGAGACAAAACGCAATATTTTTGAAAATTTTAATTAATGTCTCTCCATAAATGGCTGTTTAGATTTTGTGTCAAAAGCATCTAAAGTGTTTGGTGGCAGTACGCAGTTGACGGTGTGCGCAAAGATTACAGTATTTTTCGACATACAATCAAGCAGGGGAGAGGGGGCGACCGCAATACTAAGCATTTTTTTCCAATTCTTTTATATAAGTGTTATCACCTCGTCTGGCACTAGCAGACACGTTTTTAAAATAACCCCAGACCTTAAAACCCGTCGTTGCATTGTATTTCTGCGCGGCGCTCTTTTGTTTTCCAGAAGCCGAGTTCGACAATTTGGCTTAAAACACCGCAGAAAACTAAGAGAATCAGAGAATAAAGTGTTCTTTGGGAACATTGTTATTCATTTACTCAGTGCCCATATGAGTGCCCAGCAGAGTGAACTGAAGTCCACTCGATATCTCACACACTTTAAAAAACACTATTAGTATCATCAATGACCCCTGCAATCAATTAATAATAATCCCTTTTAATAAAATATTTACATTGCTTGAATAAATGTACGCAAATCTTGTATTGTTAAAAGTGTGTCTGTACTTCTTTCATCGATTATCTTAAAACATGTAAAAACTTTCTCGTGATGCCAGTCATTTTTCCACAATCATATATAAAGTGGAAACACCTAAATAAACCTAAATGTATTTTATTCAGACATCATGCGCCGCAACGAAACTTATTATGGATACCTAATCATTATTTCACATATAGTATTTATCTACGTGCAATGACACAAGTTTTTAAACATATACGTCTGGGTTGCATTTTTCTGTGAAATCGCATAGTGTAGATAGTTTAGTAAGATTTTTGCATACACACTAGTACCACATAAGCAGACCTATTCTGTTTTCATGCCTCAAAACTGCATAAATGGATATTCGTGCAAACATGAGCTAACTCGTGACCGGCCAGCAATGTTCGGACATGAGAACCCAAATATACATCGCACTGGTCAATAAAGTGTTGAATAGAAGTGAGGTTTCTTCCCCTTGTCTCTTGTTTACATACAGATGCATTTCCTATGTTTACGTATCTACATGAAAAGTCGAATAAAATCATTCCGCGTCTACCGCATCAATCGGTTCGCCATTAACTCTTTTAGTACCGGTCGAAGTAGTAGTATGTATGTGAAAAATACCACTTCAGTATGATGTCGTATCATAAAGTATATAACAATGCAGGTAAAAGCAAATTTAATAATGAAATATGCATAATTCAGAAAGAAAAATACTGCGAAATAAAAGCAAAATAAATAAATAACAAACTTATGTTAATATTAGCTAAAATGGTGTTAAGAATGTTTATTGAAAATTATGAAATAAAATGGAAACATCTGTTTGTTCTCAAAACTGTATTTATAAATGCAAAGACTTGCAATTCGATCGTAGCTTGATATGATACACATAATATAAGACACAAAGAACATATTTCCAATATTTTGGAACAAAATTAGTCGATAAAACATGTAATTCGTATAAAAACTAAATCCATAAAAAATATTACACAACAGTAGAACATCCAGCATAAGATTTATGAAAAGAAACGAAGCCATTTCCTACGTTTTGTACATTTATTCCGAGACTAAATTTATCTCTGCCGACGCGGAATTTTGCAAGAGTTTCTACCAACAATGTATCGTCGTTCGGTACTAAAAGGGTTAACTGAGGACGAGCGCGACACACTCGGCATGCAATGCATTGCATAAGCTTGTTGCGAATCGTTCGACTCCAGCATCCGCTCCTCTCCGCGACTCTGGCTGCGCACACGGCGAACAATAATTTCGCCGACACCCCAGAAACTGTTGGCACTCAGTTGCGCTGCGCTGATAAGCGAACCCACGAAACTTTGACAATCGCCGCCGGGCGGAAAAAAAAAACATTTTACGCTTCCGTTTTGCATACGCGCCTTCTTTATTTAGAGCACTAGACGTCAAACGACATCTCCCTCGTTCTCTGTTAACGACGCTGCATTGAAGATAACGCGCGGACGCTCGATAAGGCGCCAGCGTAACAGTTGCCCGCTTTAAATCGGCCTGTTGTTTGTGCAACTCTCTTGTGAATTTCGATAACGCGAATCCGAGAGGCCGAGTCGTGCGTCGAGTGAGCCGCGCGTTCGGCAATGATCTGCCGATAAATGTAACGATGTTTTCAAATCTGCGGCCGACAAGAGGCCGATAAGTGAAATATCGTTCTATTTGCGTCCTTGCCGGGCCAGACGCGAGACTTGTTTATTATGCATTTTTTCCCTATCACCTACGCGTTACCGTATTATGCAATGAGTTGAAAAAAAAATAACGCGGACGCTATCTCGCGGGCACTGATTTATCGGGGAGGCTCGGGACAAACAGTACGATCGAATCGCCGTAACATATGCTGCCAGGAGAAAAACACTGCTGAAAGAAGATCGCTTTTAAGTTGCTGCGGGAGCGCATTGTAGGAGAGAATGTTCAGAGTTTATCGAGGCCTGTAGAGGCTGTGCCAAAAGATGTATGCTACAATCAAACAGAACGCTAATTCGTACATAGCGCTAAAGATGTTGCGGTAACTTTTTTAACACGTTAACTGCCAATCGTATTTTGCTATGTTAGGACCGCGATACGATGAAATACTGCAGAGTATAATTACATCGTGTAAAATGAAGGTAACGTAGAGTTGTTAGAAGCGAAAATATTGAAGCACCGTTCCAATATCAATTGCTTTTACAAGATTGCAAATATGCTTCATTGCGAATTTTTCACATTTTTAACAAAATCTTTTGCACCGGTGAACGGTGACCACCATGGCAGTCAATGTGTTAAATACACAATTCGCATACAAAGCGATTTCCTTCGTTTCATAATTACTGTTTTTAACTTTAGATTTTTTTATTTAAAGCAATTATATATGTGCTGTATAAAGAATGTAGGAGACTGAAGGGATCATTCGGTAGAGTTGTCTCAAGCGGACAAGTTTACTACGGTCCTTTCGATACCGAAGGCGTATGAGATAATTACATACGGGGATAAGTCTAGAATTGCCACTGTTGAAAACAATTAACGTTCCTATGAACGTCAAACTACATTCAACCTGTAAATGTAATAAGTTTAAACATTTTTACGAAAAAAGTGTTATTTAAATTTTTACTACCGGATCAGCGAAAACGACATTTACCTTTTCTTTTGAAGACTCCAATAATTGTTATTTTTCAAAACTTTTTGTCTAATTTTGTTTCGTTTAATTTTACAAAAATCATTGTGTTTTAAAAAGTATTCGCATATTAACGTTAGCAACTGTAAATAGCGGGACGTAGATCGGTTCGTTGTGATTTTGCGAAAAGCTCCAGTATAAAAGCCAACCGTCGCACTAACCAACGCATAGTTCATAAAGTGTAAACAGAACCGGCCGTCAAATAATTTTCGGCGGTTCCCGACGTGCCGGGTCGGGCGCAATTTTAAAAGTAAAAATAAAAACGCCGAGAGATCGCAATCGCGACGCCGTATCCTTGGATCGTATTTTAAATCCAAAGATAGATGACCGGTCCGTTAAACGATACCGCGTCGAGCCTCGGACGCTCGAAAGATGCCAGCTAAATTCATTCGTCGCGAACCTTGTTCGCCAATGACCGTTTAAATAATATTGTAAGACGTTGTTGGTGCGTTAATCGAAGTCAGCAATAGTCTCTCGTTCTGGCTAGCAACGGGAGAAGACTTTTTGTGAATTATTTCAATAAATTATGATACTCGTAGACGACATGTGTTGAAGAAAGTAACAAGCCGGTTTTATCATCGCTATGTAGCGTGGCTGAAAAGAGTCAAAGTGAAGCGTTGAATCTTATTATCCACGTCGATTTTAATCGTTTTCGTACTTTATAATCGGCGAAAATGTTTTTAAACATATAAAAAGGTAGTATGAGCTTATTCTTATTCGAAGAACGGTTCCAGAACATTTTTTCTTTCCCTGGATAACGTTATTTTAATTAAAAGTTCCATTGCAGTATACCTGATTTATTTCAACCTCAATGAATTACGCTTAAACATGACATATACATTGTGGTCGAATGGTCAGACACTTCAAAATTCATAACAAATGACAAACATTTAAAATATGAGTGACCGAAAAGTATCGCATCAACTGAAAAACGTTTATTTTTCTCATTTTACCTTTTAATGATATTTGAAAAATAACTTACATAAATAATTTTTTCATATAATGTTTGAAGAATAAACGACTGATATTTATTTGAAATTTTATGATTTTACCTCTTATTTCTTGCAGCACATTGCTTGGTATTTGATTTCAGTGGAAATAATGCTTGCAATAACACAAACATTGGCACATGCATTTATTGAAAATGAGTGATTTTCTGGTTATTTCGCCAAAGAGATTATTCATTATTTTTCGATATATTCTGCACTTGGGACTGATTTTACACAGCGAATACGAAACGTATACAAAACGTGGCGAAAAAACAATCGTAAAAATGTATGTGTAACGAAATGTAAAACTTGTGTTTGACTAAAGCAAAGAGAAATAAATTAAAACCATACATCCACGTTTGATAACAACTTTTTTTCAACACAACTTTTTAAACACATTAAAAAAAAAGGGAATGTGTTAAAGAAACTTAACATTTTCTGTTTCCAAACTCACATAACTGTAATCCAACGTGTTAAAAAACATGTAAAACTACAATGTGGGAAGAAATTCTACTGTGGAAAGAGTCCCAGGCGTATTGTGTATCAGATTTCAATGTAAATCATATTTATGTTATTACGCAGTTTACCGTAACTAAGAACATGTTTATTTACGTTACTTATAATACTTTCAAAATGTAATATGTAGTATGCTTAGTTCTGCGTATTGATTATATCACTGTTGTTATTGTAATTTTCCTTTGAAGTGGGAAATCGTATGTTTATGCAGTTTCAAAACATCCCATTAAACTGTGCTCGGTGTAAATTTAGTTGCAATTGTTACATTTCATACAATTTTATTCCATCTTTTTCACTATATAATAAAGTTTCCAAAATACGCGCACCTTACAATTTCTTAATTATTTAAAATGCTACTCAAAGAAACAACATTTACAATTACAAACGAATTATTTCTAAAACTAGAAAGAGATAAATGGACCGTTTGCTATTTCCCGGACAAAATATTGAAACAATGCTTTAAACAACCATTGCATCAGTCCAACAAAGAGAATATTCCGCAAAAATGTAATTTCACTTGTAACTTATGCCAAGCACTTGCCAGCAAGCTGTCTGCTGCGAATTTGAAAAGCCGCACGCCGTTACGTGCTAAAAACTTTCACGCGGATGAGGAAAAAAGGCGTCTTACAATTAGAGGCTTCGCGTAGACAAGGGCCGCGGGCGTAAATATTTACAGCTTGCGCGACGTCCATACCTGGCGCCTTGTACGTCTATTTCCACAAAATGAACGTATACATGGCCGCGAGTCGCATTTCTGGCGAAGACGGACGCTATTCCTGGAGTCATACACGCACTCGCATTCCTAGGCTCATCCCGACGAGCGACGAAGCTACCAAGAATAATGTCCGTTGATATCCGACTGCAACGGATATTTTTGGAGTGTATTCAAACAGGATTGCCGCAGGCGAACAAAAGCAGGCTCAAAAGATGGTGTTATGACAGTTGTTGCTTTAATTCATTCCAAAATTTTCCTTTAATTCAGTCCAAATTTCAAATCATCAAAGAATTGAGGGTACTTGAAACTAATTTATAACGGATGACTATTCCATATTATTCATTCATTTGTCAATTCGTTGATGACATTATCTGCTATTTCACGAATTATAGTATTTTGCATTTTATGTCGATGGAAGATAATAGTTATGACGTTACGAATTTAGACATAGGCTTGCTTGACATAACTGATTTATGGGTTACTTCGTCAGAGCTTATATGATATTAAAAGTATACTACTTTATATGTGATTTCTGATGGGAAAGTGAATAAAATTGAGAAGTGAAATTAAAATTGCAACATTTTCAATTAAAGAGTAACTATTATTTGTGAAAAGAAATTATTAAACCGTTTTGTACTGTTTCAACTAACATATTTGAACTAGTCCACGGCACAAAATATTTGGAACAAATTATTTGCCATATTTTCATTACATTTTTACTTCGGTACATGGCAAACTTTTTGATTAAATATTGTCCAGCTCCGGGAGATGGCAAACGGCAATTGTTCCCAGGTGAGCAAAATGTGCAATAATGCGGTGGATGAAGAAAACTTTACATAACGTATTTATTAGCGACTGCTCTGAATAATCCGCAACAAGTAACATACGCGCATTATAGCACGTAGGCAGTCGATGTAAATTCGCAGAAGCTGCAGTGAATTGTGGCTGGAAGGAGATAATGGACTGAGGTGCGATAAATGCGAATGTCAAGACGGAAAAGAACGCGATGATGCAATAAAAGTAACTTGACCTAGTATTGATTCGTAAGTTTGTAGCATTACGTGTTGCAAGTCTATGACGTCATTTTCTACTTTAAGCGGCAATGCGAAGGTGGCTTCGTTAAGGTAGCTTGAATATTCCAAATGTTTAAAAACATTGTTGAAACATTATGCATTTCGCTGTTTTTCTGCACTTGCGTACGTGTGAGCATAATAGGCATATGTAGATTACAAGGTACAGGTATAAGTATAGAAATGCTTATTATCATAATTACAAGAATAGCATATGACTGTACTCTGTAACTAACCGAGTTCATTATGTAAAATTTTTTATTGTACACGACAAGGTAAAATACTTCGGTACTATACGTGTTTGCGCATTCCACGTAATCTTGGAACTTTGCACAACTGAAATGCACTAACTAACATAACAGCTACCCATGATACTTCATAACCTAAAACATTTTAGTAGTGCGCCTTTAAAAATTCTGCGTCATTCGTCAAAACGCTCAGAAACTGTCGTCCGCCGCGTACATCGTCACCAACCATTAATTAGTGTCTCATTCCTGCGTTCAATATTATTCTCTCTGAAGCCACCAACGTTGTTATACACTGGCGCGTAAATTGCGTACCGTAAATTTATGACTGCATATGCGTAAATCGAGCGTCCTCACAATATATGTTGTTTTACCTTTGTAACTGCTGCACCGCGATTCTCTGCCAAGTTTCGAGCGCCGCCGGCGAGAATAACATACACTTTAGCGAGCATGTGTTCGACAAAGTCATGAAGCCAATCATTGTAATAAAAAGTTGAAAAACGGTGTGGTCGTCGCTTGTTATGACTTCAAAAATGAAGAGAACCGAGTTGAAACGCGGTCGGCGATCGAGAAGAGCAACACACGCGTTTTTCACTGCCTGTTCCACACATCTACGGCTGGCAGTGCGTGAATACCTCTGCAACGCAAAAAAGCATCGGGTGACGAACATTTTCACCCGACAGCGGCCACGTACGACTGCGTAACTTGCGCGAGTTGTTGACTTATAGTTATACAACAAACGCGTCACTGAAAATCTTCATACCTTAACCGTTTGAGTCCCATGCAGCGCTGTTCAGGTTTCATGTGGAAAAGTTCCACTAGTTTTATCGCGACACGTGCATCATTTTATTGATAATTATTCTTCGCATAGTTACTGTTTTGGTGTGAACCACGTGAGCAAAAGATTTTGTCTCTAATTTTCATTACTTTAAATTATACTCATTTGATAAACACAACCGCTGTTGCTCCATTTGATGTTTTCCGACGTAAATTGAAGCAAGCGCTATCGCGCTGCTTGGTATTTCTCGACAAGATTTTCTGAATATCCTCTGGGATCCAAACGGTTAAAGTTAACATAAAAAGTCCCACTAGTTTTATTGCGATGCGCTATTGGCGATACGTGCATAATTTTATTGATAATTATTCTTCGCATAGTTACAGTTTTGGTGTGAACCATGTGAGCAAAACATTTTGACGTTTTCCGACATAAATTGAATTGATATTTGTCATCAAGATTTTCCGAGTAAGCTCTGGAATCCAATCGGTGAACCGAAGATAGAAGAATCCCACGCAACGACAGTACCAGCGCAGAAAGAACACATTTTCCCGGAAACCCGCATAGAAACCTCACGAAAGTAACAGCCCCCGCAATTAACCGCAGCCCGTCAAACATCCCCATAATTGTCGAAAATTATCGGCGTTCATACCTGGCCCCGCCACCCGCCGTGATTTTTCAAACACCGCCATCCATTAAACCCGAGCGCCTCCGCGCCAATCATAAACCCGCTGAATACCAGAAAGCGAAGTGCCTTAATAAAATTTTTGCATAACCTCATCCCGCGCCAGGCATCCCGAGCTGGCTGCAGTGTGTCGTGCAGCACACAGCTGCACGCGTCCACACGCCCACCCACACACGCAGGGGTCGCGGCGCAAGCCTGGGCAAACAGAGCCATCCATCCACGAAGCACACGCACACGCGTGTCGCGGATTATTCACAGGTCTCTCTCGCCGGGTTCGAAAAGTAAAACGCGCGCTCGTGTATGCAAGCAGCCGGGGCAGCGGATGTGAGTGAGAAAAGGACGGCGAGCGAGGTGTGAGAGAGAGAATCGGATGGAGCGGTAGCGTGCGTCCGACGGAGGGACGACAACGGCGCGCATCGATTGGCGCGCTAGCCGTGACCCCCACCATGGTGCTTTCGCTTTCACCCAATGGGGCCTCACTTTCGCGCTCGCCCGCGCGCCGAGCCACGGCAGCCGGCACGCTGTCGTCGCCGGCGCTCTCAGTGACTGGTGCACCCTACGTGCGAGCGAGTGTTTTTCGTCGTGGGCTCTCCGTGCACACGAGAAAAGGAAAAAGGAAGAGGCGAGAGTGTCGGAGGCGGCGAAGATTAAAGTGCACCGACGGCAGCAAGAGACGGGAGGCGTCTGCACGTCCGTGCGCGGCCTTTTTTCGACACGACGGATTCGCGAGGAGAGGAACGCGAGGCAGTGAGAGTTGAGTTTGCATCGACCGTTTTTCTTCCCTTGGTGTGACCCTGACATTTTTTCTAATAGATATTGTGTTCGGCGGGAGGGAGGTTTGCCGGCGAGGCTGTTAGTAGTGTCGCGGTGTAGCGGGAGGTGAAGGGCACGAGAGTGTGGAAGGGAATTAATTAATTGCGAAGGTGCGAACAGCGGGAGGAAGGACGTGAGGAATAAAGTAAGGAAGACGAAGGAGAGGAACTTCGGTGGATCTCCGCGACGCGGCGTCGCGAGGGCCGACGTCGGTGGTAACCTTGACTTTGGTGCGTGCTCCAATCGGGACGGAAGCTAGTCCGCGGGAAGAAGAGACATTCGGAGCGGTTCCTACCGCGCCGTGTCTGCGTTTGTGTGTTCCCGCGTGTTTTTCAGTGTCATCCGAACAACGACCTTGACTTTCCGTGCACTAGGCGCCCTAGCTCGCACCTCACGCGCGCGATCGTCGCAAGCCTGTCTTCGTCCTTCCTTATTTCGCATACCGGCGTTTTCCGACAGCAGCGTCCGACGTGACTTCGCCGCGATACGCGTGGGCGTTGAATGGGAACGTCATCAGTGAGAACCGGCGAGTGCCGCCGCGTGCGCGATGACGTGGGACTCTTAAAGTTTCGCCAGCTCCTTTAAAGGAACACTTCCGACGGAGATCCGCGCAGCCGAAGAGAGCCGCTCTCCAGCAAGTTCGAGCAGAGACATCGCTCCTTTGCCAGAGGGCACATCCTTCTAGCCTGCCCAGGTCGGATAGTCCGCTTGAATTACGGCGTTCGACGGCTTTTTCCTGCCAGCCATGCCGCCGAGGCGTCACGCGAACGGCCATGGGGGTGCCCTCCTGGAGAACGGCGGCACAGGCGGCACAGGAGGCCTTGGAGGCGGTGGCGGTGGCGGTGGCGGTGGCGGTGGCGGCAACACCAACGGCACCGGTGGCACGGGCGGTAACGAGATCATCGAGAACGTCAACCTGCAGAATCAAAGTGCCACCCGCTGCTGCACGCCGACCGGCGAGTGTCTGCGCGGCGACACGTTGATACGTCTGAACGCGTTGCACGACGCGGTCAAGGTGACATGCAACAACGAGAGCTGCCCGATGGGCCAGTTCATGCACCGCGAGTGCTTCGAGGCTTGGGAGCAGACGGTGCTGACGTACTTGAAGAGCTGCGGCCGTGCGCGCAGCTGGTCCGAACGTCAGCGTCACCAGAATCTGTGGACGAAGAAGGGCTACGACTTGGCCTTCAAAGCGTGCGGCTGCCGCTGCAACCGCGGTCATCTCAAGAAGGACCTTGACTGGGTGCCACCCGTGCCCGGAAACGCGGTGGGCAATCGCCAGGACGAGAATGAGGCAAAGAAGAAGAAGCGCCGGAACAGGCAGAATACTCGGCCGAGTCTGGCTGTGTCTGCTGGACCCCCGAATCACAGCAGCCACGTGTCTAGCAACGGGAGAGGTGCTACGGAGGCGCAGATTATTGAATCTGGCCGAGGAAGGGCCGGTTCTCTGTCCTCCAGCACCGGATCCAGCTCGCCACCGGCGACCAGCGAGCCTAGTGTCAGCCCGCTGCATCAGCCGCAGGCCATTATCAAGAAGAAGAGCAAGGTGGACTTCTTCAGCGATCGTGCTCGGTGAGTACTCAGAGTTTTGTGCGCTAAGTTCCGCGGCAGACGTCGGCTCGGTATCGGGAGAGCAGAATCTGCGGCGGCTTTAAGATGGGGGGGGGGGGGGGGGGGGGGGGTGATGGAAATAAGAATGGGAAGAAGACGGATGCGCGCTATATGATGAGTGACGTGTAAGTGCGTGGTAATGAAAACGAGAAAGCGCTACTTAGGTAATTTGGCAAAAATAAAAGTTACAAAGTCAACTGACACCCAAGACCATTTACGGATTTAAGATCTATATTTTAAATCTCACCGAGTGCTCAGCATCGTAATCCGATATATTTGGCAAAAACAAAAATTACAAAATCAACTGACACCCATGGCCATCGACGGGTTTAAGATCTCTATTTTAAAATTCACCGAGTGCTCAGCATCGTAATCCGATAGCATATAGTATCTAGCCTTCTATTATAGGTAGTATCAGACATCCGTCAGTGTATTCCGTAACAATAGTCGTTCGTGCGGGATGGGGGCGTCGTAGATGAAAAATAATAGAGCGCACGGGTCACATGGCTCGTGGCAAAGGTTAAAATCAATCGCGGCCACCGGCCCAGACCGACGGCAATAATAACCAGTTTCGCGGTCACGAAGCCAATGGCCCTCCGTTCCTGAAGAACAACTCCATGGTGAGGTGCGAGAATATAATAATTATCTCCGATTCTTTATCCGGGCAGTCACGCTGCGCTCCCACAGCACATTTCCTTCGTATGGTAGCAGAAATGTTATGCCGAAAGAAATCTCGTTTGTGTTCTCATTTTGTCCAAACAATCGAGGAAACATAGAAGATTGGAACGATAACTTCGTGCGGCTTGTGTTTCACTCTGTCTCGATGAGGCCTGACGAGTACGCTTAAAATTATGTTCAGGGAACATTGGATATATCATGAGCAGTGCGAAATGATACTCAAGTGACATCATGTAGATTGACGTTCAAGAAAGAAGTAGCATTCGAGTAGATGTATGAGAAACATTTTCTGTTCTGCAGACAATTTTCGATGTGTATGAAGCATCTTCTATGTTCAATTAAAGGTATCGCGTCTATATAAAGTGCGAGATTGACATCGACGATTCTCAGTACCGTTTTATCGACTTTCCCACGAACACGACACATTATAAATCTGTAATAGCAAACCAGTAAATGTTTTCATCATCCAATATTACTGACGCAAAAATTCTCTGCGGCCAATCATCATATCAACTTTTCGACGAAGCTTACAATTATAAATCTAACAAGAAACCAGGCAACTCTCTCAACATCCAGCACTACTATTGCCAAATTTTCTTAACATTCAACGTTTCCTCATTCCTCTCACGCGGTCATACCTTCTCAATCCAGCGTTCCGATGAAAACTTTTCTCGTCGAAGTACTTTCTGGCTCTCCGCCGATAATGAACTATATTCCGATGCACCGCCGGCCTCGTTTCCATACTGCACGTCGCGATCTACGAAGAGATCTTCGTGGCTCCTCGTTCAGCGAAGAAAGGAAAGGTTCTCGGAATAGCACGGGCATCGTGCAAAGGGGTGGAGGCAGTCGATAAGAATGATAAACGAGAAAGAACGCGTCGAGAGTCGTTTTCGCATTATCCCGACAACGGTGGCACTTTACAGATCCTTCCTAGCGTGACGTAGTTCATACACGCGTGTGTGTGGGTAGGGTTGGTGTGTCGTCGAAGGAAGACAAAGCAGATAGGCGAGGCAGGCGATAAAAGGTACAAGCCGTCGAAAGGGAAGAGGGACTTTCGGTAGGACAGGGTGATACACTCTCGGGGAACTAAAGTGCACGGGACCCAGGACAAAAAATGGGGTTAGGCAAATGGACGAATGCGCGGCATGGGGAAGTATCTGTGTCTCACGGTGCTATAATACGCGCTGCGAGTTTTAAGGCGAGGGAGAGTGAGCGTGTCTCCTGTCATTTTTCGATGCAACGCGCAATGGCAGTTTCGTGATTTGCGCCGGATCTTCGATTCTCACAATGCTTGCGGTTACCGCACAATACAGTTGCGGGCACACGTGACTTGTGTTAGTTGTGTGAACTTTTAACACATTGTTAATCGGTCACGAATTAACTCATGTTTTCATGGCCGCACGTTGCTGACAGGTCACGAGTTAACTCGTCTTTGTACTTGCGTCGGCTATTTTAAATTTTGAAATGCAGGGCAATATAGAATATAGCAAAATTTTGTTCATTGCGTTCAATCGCGTCTGCTTTATTATAAAAAAGTATACTTTTCATGGTACTGAGGCTCTTATTACAATTCTAGTATTAGAAAGTGTCAAGAACGACGGAACGTGACGGTGAAGCATTGTTCAATAAATTATACGTGAATGCTTTACATAGTTGCCCGAGTGATGTTTAAATAAATTGTAGTCATTTAGAAAATGATTGTTGAAAATTAAATAACAAAGGCATAATCTAGCTCTTTAAAAGGAAAGCCCAACGAAACAAGATATACGTGCAAAACCTCTTGTATACATCTACGCGTAAATGACTGCTGTACAGTTAATCATACAAAAAAATATTCAAAGTTACATAAAATGTCCAAAGTTCAATTTGAATTCATTATGCACAAACAAACTTTATTAAAGGTTATTTACATCGTTTCACTTCCATGTTCAATTACGAAATAATAGCCGGTGACTTGAGACAGCTTTTGCCGAAAATTGCCGGTCAACAATGTGTTAAAACTAAATCTTCGGCCTTTGGATGACGAGTTCTTTTAACGGGACGGTTCTTTTATCGGCGGTGTAATGGCGCAATATTAAAAGGATTGTAGGAAATTTAGGAAAAAGCGCATGGCAACAGAGACACTTTTACCTGTCTTACGCATGTTGCAACGTGTTGTGCGATAGGACTAAGCGTCTTGCACCTCCTTTGTACACGGTACAAAGGAGATGACGTAGTCTCGGGCGATAAGGGACATTCTGCGGCCCGCGAAGGCCCAAAACGCTGCGCCCGAGGGGTCATTCTGGCGTTAGCAAGCGAACCGAGCGAACAACGAGTAAATCTTATAATTTTAAAATACTGTATTTCTTACATATCAGAAGTGGGATTAGCGATCTACGCGCGTCTGTACGTCGATTTGGTAACTGTGAGACCGGATAGTAACACAGGACACAGTGAAAGTGCCGTGATTTACAATGGGTCGTCATAAGTCGCGACGTAACTAATGATACCGTTTTTCGACCCATCGCGGGATGATCTGGTGGTCGAAAAATGGATTGAGCATGTGGAGGATTTGGCCGAGCAGTACGGATGGGATGGTCGGTCGATAATGCGTCTTATACCAACCAGACTAAAAGGCCACGCGCGTCAGTGGTATGACACGCGACACAGGGTGGCAACCACGTGGGAGGAGACAAAAGGAATCGTACAAGAACAATTCCAAAATTGGACATTCACATCCCCGACAAATATCTTGTGGACATGGTGACTGGCGGAATTATGGACCCGAACGTTGCAAGGGTGGTACGCGCCGCGCAGCACACAAACCCGAACGAGCTATATGCGTACATGTCGACACTAGGGGATATGCCGCGAAAGCACGAGGGAAGTAGACGTGTACCGGACACTGGCAGAATAAAGCCATGGGTCTCGATTCACGACGAGTAAATGTAGTAGGTATGGAGTACCTTGTCTTATACTAACTGGATTTCAGAAAATGCAGACGAACAACAGCATGATTGCCGATCCGGAACGAGGACGGTCGACCGGAGGTGTTGTAGCACCGTAGTCGATCCGACCTGGAAGTTGGTTGTATGGTAGACAGTGTCGTAGCACTGCTGCTTGACCAGATGACATTGGGACGGTCGACCGGAGGTGTTGTAGCACCGTAGTCGATCCGACCTGGAAGTTGGTTGTATGGTAGACAGTGTCGTAACACTGCTGCTTGACCAGATGAGATTGGGACGATCGACCGGAGGTGTTGTAGCACCGTAGTCGATCCGACCTGGAAGTTGGTTGTATGATAGACAGTGTCGTAGCACTGCTGCTTGACCAGATGAGATTGGGACGATCGACCGGAGGTGTTGTAGCACCGTAGTCGATCCGACCTGGAAGTTGGTTGTATGGTAGACAGTGTCGTAGCACTGTTGCTTGACCAGATGAGATTGGGACTGGACGACCGGAGGTGTTGTAGCACCGTAGTCGAGCCAGTCCGAAAGAGGCATGGTGTCTGAACCTGGGCACGGGATGGTGCTGCAAAACCATCTCGGGCTGTTTGGTGAGATGACCGTCGGAGGAAAGCAGTAACATCAACGACAACGTGGGGCAGCCGTGCAGCTGGTGAAGCTGCCTGTCAACGGAGTCTAACGCTTAGGCGCGTTAGCCGACAACGTGGAGCAGCCGTGCAGCTGGTGAAGCTGCCTACCAACGGAGTCTAACGCTTAGGCGCGTTAGCCGACAACGTGGAGCAGCCATGCAGCTGGTGAAGCTGCCTGCCAACGGAGTCTAACGCTTAGGCGCGTTAGCCGACAACGTGGAGCAGCCATGCAGCTGGTGAAGCTGCCTGCCAACGGAGTCTAACGCTTAGGCGCGTTAGTCGACAACGTGGAGCAGCCATGCAGCTGGTGAAGCTGCCTGCCAACGGAGTCTAACGCTTAGGCGCGTTAGCCGACAACGTGGAGCAGCCATGCAGCTGGTGAAGCTGCCTGCCAACGGAGTCTAACGCTTAGGCGCGTTAGTCGACAACGCGGAGCAGCCACGCAGCTTGGGAAGCTGCCCTCCAGTGGAGCCTAACGCTTGGACGCGTTAGCCGATGACATGCAGCAGCAACGCAGCTTCGAAAGCTGCGTTCCGATGGAATCTAACACGGGACGCGTTAGTAGAGGCCCTACACATATACCGTTGTCTGAGGACAGACACAAGTGTCAGGATCGCCGAATGTAGGAAATTTAGGAAAAAGCGCATGGCAACAGAGACACTTTTACCTGTCTTACGCATGTTGCAACGTGTTGTGCGATAGGACTAAGCGTCTTGCGCCTCCTTTGTACACGGTACAAAGGAGATGACGTAGTCTCGGGCGATAAAGGACATTCTGCGGCCCGCGAAGGCCCAAAACGCTGCGCCCGAGGGGTCATTCTGGCGTTAGCAAGCGAACCGAGCGGACAACGAGTAAATCTTATAATTTTAAAATACTGTATTTCTTACAGGATCAAAGTTGTACCTTTATGCCGCCGCAGTTACAATGTATACGGAAAGTTTTCGAAGCCCAATGCTTCGGCGTGCGGGCGTCGATCCGACATCCGCAGAGTATCGTAAACAAAAAATTTTACACGATTCACTTATTCGCCAAACGGCTAGAAACATTTTTTGCAAGTAACGTATCAAGAATTCATATAACTTTACGTTTATTTTGTACTTTTCACATTGTGTCCCTAACCTTTTATAATTTTCGAGGATGCATACGTCATCAGTGTTTTCTACGAATCATTAAAATATTTAAGAGAACATTCAAACCATCTTTAGTTTATTCGGCAGACGTATCAAACGCGGCAGATGTCGCGCTCTGGCCTTACTTTCAGTGCCAGTGCACTGTTTTCTATCACTTATTTGTGCGTTCAGAACCGACGCCCGTCTTCGCCGCTTTTAGAATCCACGGCCCATAAAGGGTAAAAAAGAAATAAATAGCTGGTTAGGTCTTCCATCGTCGTACGCTGACAAACAGATGTGCACCGAACGATACAGAGCTGTCGTATTCTTACGCGTCCTTTGAACTCAGGAACGTATAAAGAAAGAGCTCCGCAGGATCTCACGGCAAAACACGATACCTCCGGCACAGTTTCGATCGCTTTTATACACAGTTGCGCACCGGTTGGGCTTTAAGAAATCAGCGACATTCATCGCGACATTTCGGACAAGGAGTCTACGATAGTGTAAACGAGTTTCGGGTTGTGGAACACATATGTTGGTCCACCCCCAAAATGTTTAGAATTTGATAATATTTTTTCAAATGGCCAGTAGTTTGGCACACGCGTCCCCCATATATGGGCGACAGCTATAGTTCCACAGGGGCCCTGTCACCCAGGTATGGGTGACGATTTTTAATTGAAGTAACAGGAGTTTACCAATCATTTGCAAGCGTTTTCTGGAATAATAGATATATTTAATAAAAATGATACAGGAAATTGTATGCAAACCGTTATAGGGAATTTGTATATAAAAAAGTATGTAATCTTACGGTTGTTATAATATTCTTTGAAACAATGCAAGTTGTACTTACAGTAGAATTAATACTGACCAATTTCAGTTATATTGGAGAAATAACAGAACACGAAGAAACCATTGTCAGTAGTTTATATGTCAGATATGATGGCCTGCAGTAAACCGCGAACTTAGGCCCCGCGGGAAACATACTTTATTCACGCTGGGCAGTCAACGTGTTAAGGAAATCGCATAAAATGATTTTCATGCGCATAGTCTTCCCATAACCTAATGCATAACTTTGAACAGCGATGAAGCACAGGCGGCAAGGCGAACATTTATTGATGCAGCGTCCAAACATTTCAAGTCTTTTTTCTATCTTTTTTACTTCTTTTTCAACTTCACTTCTTCTTAACCGATTTCTTCTTTAAACTTCTTTCTTGCGACAAAAGTTTAATACCACGCATAGGCAGGTTTGGACTTTCGAGTTTTAGGTGTTTCGTACGAACAACATTGCCTTGACATGGTGAACAAGAATTATTATACTTATAACACACTCAGTATGTAATATATAATATAATTGACAATTAAAGAGCATGAAAGAATATATATTAGTAATTGAACCATTAATTTAGTATGCTACATTTTAAAATATGGAACGACGCACAGACCAACATTACATTCTTTGCACTGATAACGTGATTTCTTCGGCATCTATTATTCAGTGGATTCGTAAAGCGAAGGAAAATGTCTTCCGTTAAATCTTGATGCGTAATTGGTGCCGAGCGTAATAGAATTACGTGCCGTTGATTTTTCGTTTGTTCTGTAATATCTGACCTCAACACATTTCGACGATCATTGCACGTTTAACACGCGTATGTCTCGTATGCGAGTTCGCAAATTGTGGCCGGATATAACTGGCCTCATATTAATGGGTTACATTGTATTTACCAACTATAGCCGGTTTTCGTCTCCGTCGGCTGCTTTGTAGATACAGGCGACTGTCATCTACATAGGGAAGTTCATTGCAGTCCGCTACTTTGATGAAACTTACGGAACTTACGAAATTTGAAAGACAAAACTGAACAACGTTTCAAACATTTTCTAATGTGTTAAAGAATGAACTATTAACGCATCAATACGGGATGAGCATCGCTATTTTTCCTTATTTGAAGTCACAACATTTGTATCGTCATACAATCACAAACTAAGCTTAAGAAAAATGGAGTTCAAAATGTCTTATTCAATTTCCTTAACACCTTGACTGCCGTGGTGGTCACCGGTGACCGGCGCAAAAGATTTTACTATAAATGCAAAAAAATTCGCCATGAAGCCTATTTGCAATCTTGTAAAAGCAAGTGATATTGGAATGGTGCTTCAATACTTTGGTCTCTAACAACTTTGCGTTACCTTAATTTTGCACATTTCAATCATATTCTGCAGTACTTCATCGCGTTGCAGTTTCAACATGGCAAAATACGCACGGCAGTCAACGTGTTAATTAAAATTATTAGCCAGTCAAAAAAATGTTTTAGGATACCATATGCTTTGGTGTGTGAAACAACATATAGGCCCTATGGCTGGAAGATCGTTTACACTACCGTAGACTGTCGTTGTGAGATGAATTCAGGTTAATTCGCGTAACTCGATACCGACGAAGATTTCGGTAGTCACGAATACTCGGGAGCCAATCGTTGATAGAACGCTCTTTCGTGTTTTGTTACTCGCTGGCCCTGATTTCGTCGGCCGGCGAGAGAAAACGAAGGAGGAAAGAAGCGAAACCGGTCGCGGAACGTTGGAAGCCGAGGCGTGTGGGTTTCGATACGTGAACCACGCTGGTCATCTTCTGACATACAGGAAACGAGATGGGGTTATGACGAAGGGAGCTGTTCGGGGGCTTTGAAGTTAATATCGTCGATTCGGGCTGAAACTATAGTGACAGCGCGAAACTTTCTTATTTCAATAGAAAATCTGTTTTAACCCTTTGCGGTCGGCAGACTTTGCTCTTGAGAGTATCAGCAGGTCGGATGAAATCTACCATTTCGCAGTTACTTTTTCGTACAGAATTTAAAATCAATATATAGATGTTAAAACACACAGAATTTATTGAAACTGATTTGTTGTGTTTATTACTATTCCAAATACGTAAGAATACAAATTTTTAATCTCTGTAATGTTCTAACCCTTTCAATACGGCGAAAAATCAGTCCGAGTGCGCCCCATTACCGGGATCAGTTATTTCTCCTCCAAGCGATTATTAGATAAAATAACTTTTATGCCTAAAAAGTTGAAGGTCTTGGAGACGCATAAACGTCCTCATATCTGCGCATCATCAACATCAATGATTTTATAAGCTGTCCCAGCCGTAATATCAAACATTTTGCCGCCTAGGACAGCACATGTCCCGTCCGGTGCGAAAGGGTTAAAGCATGGTATTTCGTGTGTGTTTGTCGTCTTTTTCCTACAGTTTTCCTGTTGGAACATACTGCACAGTCTTTCTTGCCTCCTGTACGAATTATATGAAATCAATTATTTAATCTAATGTCTACGAATGACGTTAAAGGTTGCGGTGTAGATAGTGTTTGGTACCGGAACTTTCCTGTTAACTGATCGAGTAAACAAATTTCACAGAATTTAAAGGTGTTAGTGGCTTTTCGTTGTTCTGTTGTTATGTTACTTTATACAGCACGTATGAGTTGATGACGCACATCTCCATGGCCCAAAAAATAATTGCATCTTTGAAAGTTCCCGCTGCGGGGATATCGACTTCTACGACGATTAAAAAATGTTTCCGCTACAGGAACACCGACTGCAATGGCTTAAATGTTGATAGAGTGTAAAACAATGAGACATGCAGAAGATGGTTTGGTTTCATAGTTGATTTACCAATTTTATGTACGATGGCATGTGCGGATTCTTCACATTAGGAATTAGGCGAACGTTTGTGAACATTTTGAATTCAATTTTATGTACCCTTAAGTTTTTGTAATTATTATACCTGTCAAGATAATTTCTAACTGAATTAAAATATGGTAATCTGACTACCATTATAAAACGTGTTTAATCAAATTTCGGATATCACGACCAATTAAAAAACAAAATGACTGTCAACTTTTGCACCTCGCTGAAACTATTAATATCCGCGAACCTGTTAATTCATTTTCATACTGAAGGTCCTTCTCATCATTCTCTACATACGCAATTTCCCCAAAATAACGCACTTAAGCGTTTCTCAAGCAACAATTGATCGAATCCATGTCCTGCCCATCAGGACGCAAGAGTTAGATTCACTCGCATCGAAAATACCTGCGCCGCCTAGTATTGAGCAGGTTCTCCAACATTCTGGCACATTCCTCACATTTTAATAGAAACGCTTGAGCTCTTCCCTCGTTCGTCCGCCATTGCGTCAAGTTTATTCCGAAATAAAGCGCGCGCCATGGCCGAAAGCGGCGAAATAACAGACAGTATCTTCCCCATCTCGCAGTCGTAAAGGAACTCTCGAGACGCGCGTCCTGTATGAATGAACAGTGAGGTCCGTTTCCTCGGGCGCGTAGGTCGTGCCTGGTGCGTTTTCAGTGGCTGTGTGCGTTTGTGCCTGCCTCTGTGTGTTCCGTAGGTACACGATGTAGGTTGTTCTAGACCTTTGCGAGCAGGCGAGAAGAGCGAAGGGCGGCAAATACGACGATTACGTCCGGCCGACACTGCCCCACCCACCACGTTCTGCTCTACGCACACTCAATCCTATATTTAGATCCCGTCTTGAAAACCTGTCCTATTTCTATTTATCTTCCACCCAGTTCGCAGCGCAGGATTCTCGGTCGAACTTTCGTGTCGCGTGCGTTCGCTCACTTTGACTCTTCATTTCGGTGGGTTGTGCGATATTTTTGCTGGATGGTGTTAACATCCGGCAAAAGTGTCAACGCGCTTTTGTTAATAGTTTAATGGCGAAGCAGGTATATGTTGTTACAGAACGATTAATCCGCGGTTTGGGCGTGGTAGTGCTTTGTACTACGTAATTAAATGCAGCTATGCAATAAATGAATATAGCATTGGCCTTGTCAATATTTGCTTCCGCGAAAATTGATGACGCGTCGTATGCGTCATTGCGAAAAATTTTAATATTTGTTTCTGACAAAATGTTAATATTTGTTTCTGACAAAACTGATGACACACCGTATGTGTCATGACGAAAAATGTGAACATTTTAACACTAAATGTACCAAGCGGGGTCAAATGGCCCCTGTGAAAATTTACTTTAAACCGTACATACATTATTACTTCTTTCGCTCATTTGACTTTCTGCAAATTCTTATATCATCTGTTTATTCAATTTCTCGCTTTAGTAAATTAGGAATTTCCATCTGAAAATCAATGTTTATTTCATAAGCAGTCAAATGACCCCTCATGGTTAGAATAGGAAGGTGTAAAGTACCGGACGTTTAGTGTTAATGCTTTAATGAAAACAGAGTAGTGTTTGCGTGTGTTGATTTATAGTAATAAAACTAATTCGAATTCGGCAAAAACTTGAAAGGTAACACTCTAAATATTTGGCACCGTGTTTCATTAAAGGAAACAAATTTAAGTTACAAGTTTAACGCACGTAATGTCGAAAGATTAGGATTCCATTTTTCAAACTTCTCAAGCATTTCAATTTGTTTCATTTTTATAGACAGTTCTAAAGCATTCCAATTAATTTTATTTTTACAGACGGTTTTAAAGCATTTCAATTTGTTTTATTTTTATAGACAGTTACACGCCAAGCATACGCTTTGCTGTAATTTAAAAATACAATTAAATCTTGCAGTTAAAGGCCGCACTCTAAGTGATGTTTGAACGATCAGTTACTCTAGTGGCACACATGTTTAGTTAGCAGTGGGCATATAATGTTGTTGCGATGGTTTTACATTTTTTATACGGGAATAAATAAAAGTGTTCGTGGGACTTAATATCGTTTAGATGCTCTCTGCATTTTTGTACAACTGTAAAATCGGCCAGTAGTTACACTGTTTAAATTTTTATTTTGTTTTGTAAGTGGACTATTGTCGCGAGCCATATTACATACGTTTTATTATGATAGCTGCGTAAACAGTACGATTTTTCAACACTTGAAATCATGAATTTTATAGGAATGAAATTAACGGCCGTTGAATTTGTCTTTAATGTTCGAACATGTTTTACCATTTAATTTTATCGTGTTGAATGGAAAAGCGTAATGTTTGCATATAATCGAAGTTCAAATGGCGGTTTCCTAATTTCATTCAGTGGGTTCATTAATTTGGATCGAAGTTCCTGAATTGGGCAAAGCAATCGGAAATCCTGCGAACCGCGAATTATAGGACAGATAAGATATAGCTCGCCATAGGACCAAGTAAAGTTATGAATAGTCATTATCGATTTCTTCGACTATCGCCCGATAGAATTCTTGTGAACACTTATCATGCGGAATAGACAAAAAACGTTTTAAACGAAAGTTGGGGAATATGGTAAGAATTACTTAACTACGTACCCATTTCTATTGCTTTTTATTTAAAAAACGGAACAGTGATTAGAGTAAAATCTCGTAAAATGTTTGAGAGCATTTGCATTTTTATTCTTACATTTGCCCCTTAAAGTAATGTATGTTTGCTTTACGTTTTTCTTGCAACCAAAAATAACGAAGATACTTATCTGTTTACATTTAAATGTCCCAAGCATATAAAGTGCTCTTTTTTGCATTACCGATCATCTTGTAACTGCGTCGTCAACAAACTTCGTTGTCGTTTAAATATCACCCCACCAGAAACATGGTTCTTGAGCAGCAAATTCCACGATCAAACTAAAACGCTCACCGCAAACACATCTGCGCCCCGTCGCTTCTCAACGCAATTAAAAGTACAGAAAGGAATCCGGCCGAATTTTCGTTTTTAGTGCAACCAGGCAAATCGCGCGATGTTAATCTTTAGCAAACATTTTCACGACGCCATATAGAACACGAAATATTCCATTATTTGTGCGTAAAGTTAACAAGTATTTTTAAATGTTACTTAATCCTTTTGAGATCGAGAACACAACATGCGTATCATGTAATACTTTTCCCAATTTGTCAATGACACACCGTGCAAAAAAAATTTTATATTGTTTTATGTATTTACTGAAATTTTATTTAAAATTTACGCAAGTTTTATTTATTATAGGATTGTGACATTAATGCATATATGTATTCTTATCAAAAAGCTTAATGGATTTTATTGAAACACGTTAAATATAAAAACAGTTGTCGTTCGCATGTATCACAAAATGTGGCAATATGTTTGGTCATTTTTCTGGCCATTTCTCTACCAGATTGTGTGGTGTTTCTAAAATGTATGTATTACGCTGTCATAACCTAAACAGAACCCCGGCCGCAAGCGGATTTTGATGAAATCTTATCTAGCGGGCCAAACGATAAACAAGACAAAACAGGCTTGGCGCATAATGTGTTGAATGAATGCCCATAAGCATTTCATTCTAAATGTAAACATCTACTACTACGATCAGAAACAATGGCCCTAATATATGTACATACCGGTATCCAGTCATTTCGATTTGTTAGTAGTGTGCTTTGTATTGCTATACCACAATACGAACACTTCTAAGCAGCACGCATGGCCTGGCGGGGATTTCCTTAACCCTTTGACTGCTATGAATGCTTATATGCGTCCGCCGAAATCTATCTGTGCCGACTATGGGCGCGTATATGCGTCTCTGGTCGTTTTGATTTCTTACCTATTGCAGCCACAAGTATCAATATACGAGATGAATACAGATGCGTTCTTTCTCAAATAATTTTCTTTAGAAACATTCGAACTTCGTTGCACCTTACATATTCAATCAATAGATTTCACACTAGCAAAAACTGTTTTGTCCTCAGCGAGCTCTTCGGCTGGAAGTATTTAGCCGTCAGATTGTTAAAAATACGTGTGGCTCTCAACGTGTTAACCCTTTGACTACTGAATCCTCCCGATCGAAGCGCTTGCTGAGGACGAGATACTTTTCGATAGTTTAAACTTTATTGATTGATTACATAAGGCACAACTAAATTATAATGGTAATTCTTCATTTACGCCAAATTAAATAATGCAAGAAAATGACTTGATAAAGAACGCATCCGCATTTATCTCATACGTTGACAATTGTGGCTGCCGTAGTTAAGAGATTGAAACGATTGGAAAACGCATATATGCGCCCATAGTCGACACCGATGGATTTCGGTGGTCGCAGGTATGCGTCCATAGCAATCAACGTGTTCAAAATGTATGTCGCACGTACTCATGTACAGAAAGGAACCGTTGGTTGCGCAGTCCTCAGCGTTTCGATTTCTTACCTATTGCAGCCACAGTTATCAACGTATGAAATAAATACAGATGCATTCTTTGTCAAATAATGTTCTTGCATTATTTAATTTGGCATAAATGAAAAATTATCATTAGAACTTAGTTGCACCTTACATAATCAATCAATAGACCACATTAGCAAAAAGTGTTTTGTCCTCAGCGAGCTCTTCGCCCGAAAATATCCAGCATTCAAAGCGTTAAAAATACGTGTGGCGCTGAACGTGTTAAAAGTGATATTTCGCACTTACCCATATGCATTCGCCGTTCATCTCGCAATTGTAAATACTGAAAGGAACCCGGCAGAATTTTCGTTCGTCCCACAGCCAGGCTGATCGTGCGCGCGCGAGATCCAGCTGAGTGCACGTGCACTGAAATGCAACGGGGCGAGTTTAGGTTGCCTCCGCGTTCGCTCGGTCGCAAGGATGAAGAAGAAGAAGAAGGCGGAGAGGAAAGAAGAGGAAAGAAGAGGAAAGAAGAGGAGGCGGAGGAAGAGGAAAGGTGCTGGTAGCCTTGACCGTGGCCACCTCCTCAGGGCCACCGAGTGAGGAGGAGTCTGACGTTCTACCAGCTTCCAAGGCCAACTGCATCGAATCACGCCACCATGGTGCATTTAAAGAGGCAGAACGTTTGGAACGCACTTAAAAAACTCCGCGCGCCCGGTCCTACGGGGAGACCTACTCGAATACGAATCGATATTCGCTGCGCTCTCACACGCAGACTATTATCGCGGAACTTGAATTCGGGTGTGGTCTTGCGAACGTGAATGCGCATCTGTAAACAAAGCGCCTCGCTATTTTTGGTCAAGTCAAATGCGGCGACGAATAAAAGAACACGAAGGTGTAAATTGACGTCATTTGCTGATTGTATTAATCACGCGGTGGGAAGGAGTGAGGTAGATGCTTTGAAAGGAATTATTTCGGTGAAATGTTATGTAAGGTTTTAGTCGGTGAAATACTTGAGAAAACTGTTTGATCGGGTCTATAGACGCTTTCGACAACTTCCTCATCCGGAGTTTACCGGTAATGATTTTGTAGAAGTCGATGTTGTGGGATTATAAAAACGGATCTTTACGTGGGTACGATTATATAACGTGGATTTGCAGAAAATGTTTAATTGGGGACTTCCGATGAAGAGGCTTTTTGAAGATTTCAATGGTCTCTTTAAACATATCAATCAATATAAAAACTATATTACTACACCATCCAACTTTAATAAGATTGAGAACACACCTTCTAATGAGGAAACATTAGATTATTTGGATATTTAAAAGATTTTCTAAAGAATAGAGATGAAAATAGTGAAGTGAATAGGGTATTTATTGATGATAACGTTTGGAATTATCGAGAAATGCTGGTATTTTTATTTTTATTTATTGGTATCTTTATTTTTTATTCAGTAAAATTCGATACTTTTGTCTATTTGCACTGCACTGGTCTCTCGATCAGTTCAACAGAAAGTAATATCCATTCGCCGGCGGAACGAATAATTTTTCTCTCATACCGTAACTACGTCTCTCGATTCATCAAGTCACTGCTATTTTTCTTCACCAATCTAAAACCAATGCCTGTGGAGCTATTGTACACTAAAACAGTTTTCTTTCACGACACTGGCAGCCTATTGTTATTGTTAGTGAAACACTTTTCATCCACGAAAACGTTTTCTAATATCGCCTGTCTAATATCTAATACTGATTTCCGTAAAAATTAAAAATGTCGACTGTTAAGCAACGAATAAAGTTTCTGCCATTCAATGTCAAAAGATGTTTTCGAGTACTGTAATATTCGATTCGAATAGAACTTGTTTTCAGAGGAAATGAATGCGTAATTATTTCAGGAACTTGCATATTCAAGTAGGTGCGAAAACTTTCGTGCCATTTGAAATATTTAAATATTGGGCTATCTTTTAAGAATATCTATACAATTCGGAAGATCCAAGTAGGTTTACAGTGTTTAATGTATTCGAATTACTCGATTATTTCTAATCGAAATGTGGATCGTAGTTTAGGTTTTTTCTTTCCTACTATAAAAATCATAAATTAGTCGAAGAATTCTGAATATTCGCAGAACTATGAATAATTGAAAAAACGAATACATTATTCCGAATTGGCAGAATCAAGCGTAACAGATTTATTTAATATTACTATGATTTTACTATCTGAATAGATTGCGTGTCTTAAGTAATCTCGAATGTTCAACTTATATCAAAGTTTAAAGCTTGGCCGGATCCAAATAAAAATATCTTAACGTTTTTCTATGCAGATGCGTATCCTTTACTTAACAAATTATATACCATGTTGCATTTTACCAAGAAGAAATTTAAAAGTGAATCGTTTGACACATTCAGTATTTTTCCCGCAAGACTCAAATCGCTAACGCCCTAGCAGATAAACTGCTGACCATGAATTATCTCTTTTTCCAATACTTTTAGTTTTATTATGATTGTGCCTGCAAAGCAGTAGCGGTAATTATATGAGCCGGAATTTTTTTACTGCTAGACCAGTAGACGAATTCTAGACCGATAAACAATTAGAAGAAATATATAACACTGTGACTTATTGTTATATCTTTTTCACGCATAAAGCACCTATATATAATTGTGTGTGTTGTGTTAGTATTGGATACCTTTATTACTATAACTTTTTAAAACATGCAGTGACTTGCCCGTCATCCATATTTGGGTGACATGGCGTTCAATGCGTTAACACATTGTTCATCGGCAGTTTATTTAATTCCATAATTGCAATGAAACTTTGACATATATTTTGTAATACTTTTAATATTTTTTACCTTATGAACTTTTAATACTCTCGTAAACAAACGTGGAACTCAGATCACCTAAATAAACTGCAATAAGCTTTATTTATGAATCATTAATTGCAATGAAACTTTCATATACATTTGGTAATACTTTTAATATTTTTTTATCCCATGAATTTTTAATATTCTCGTAATTCAACGTGGAAGTCAGATCACCTGAATAAACTGCAATAAACTTTATTTATGCATCATTACTTGCAATAAAACTTTGACATACATTACAAATACATTTGTACCTAAAAAGTTAACTCGTGACCGGTCAACAATCTATTAAGCGATTGCAGACGCGCGATTATCTCGTGTTCAGATGCTTTATTCCGTATTCCAACTCTCCTTCTTTTCAATTCAGCTTCGCGGAACCCATCGAGGGTAAACTTGTCGATGCTCGTAAAATTTTCGTAAACTTCCTTTGTCTCCGGCCCCGCCACAACGCGTCCTCGCGCTTTATGGCCCTCAATTAAAAGGAGAATCTACGAAAGCCGCGTTATTCTAAATCTTGCCGCCGGGCCCCCGGCGGATGGAATAAACGAGGAAAATGGAGGGTTGACGCTATTAACCCCCTCTTCCAACGAAAACGGGGGCTACGTCGATTACGGATTCTGCTAGCTTGTTACGCATATCGCGGGGGCGGAAGGGGCGGAAGGGGCGTGTAAAAAGGCCACCCTTTCGTAGCAGGCGGAGGACGCGTTATTTTCGGGGAGGCCGCATTAGTTCACAGTTAGTACAGAAAGTATTCGTGCGCCGATCAATTTCGAACGATACCTTGTAAATCCGTCATTTTGTCAACTCTTTACAAAGTTGGTGCAAAGTGCAAAGTTACTCAATAGAAAGTTAACAAAAAAGTATGTAAAACTGAATTAAATGCAGAAGCAATAAGTATTCAAATAGTTCCTATGGCCAAGTGTTTATAGAAGAGTTGGCCATTTAAACAGATCGCATTATTGTTTTCTAATTGCGATTGACAATGGCAGTATGCTTCAGAAAGTTGTAGCTCCATCGTAACTAGTGTTCGAAACTTTGTACTTTTGGAAATCATCGTTGAAAAATGCAGCGAAGACGTGCGCAAACTCGGGTAAAAAAAGAAAAAAGTATTATTAATTTGCAACTGATTTTTTTCGCACCATATCCATTATAGAGCTTTTCAAAAATACATACAAGCTCGATTATAGGAAATTTGTTAGTAAGATACAATTTCACGCAGTGTGTACTGCTCGAAATTCAGCGGTGCATGAATACTTTCTACACTAACTGTATACGACGTGTCTTTCTGCCGAGCCTTCTCTACATCGCTTTTTCGTTTGGACCCCCGCAGCACCGCCTATAGACATTTTTCGAGCCGCACTGCGGCCGATAAATTTTGCACGCGGCCGGAGACCGACGAGGGCGCGGCTTTATTCCTGTTTTAACCCGAAAATAAATTACGGCAAATAGTTTCGCGGCTTTTCACAACGGCGCGCCGCACTCTTGTCGAATGGCTTTTTTCGTCAGGGAAACGCGCGATGCTGCGGGAGATTTTCATTGGCGCGGAACTGTTTATCTTCTGACGATGGCACAATCAAAAAGTCAGAAAGTTGCGTTCAAAGATCGTGTTTAACCAACGATGGAGAAATCGAATAATCAAATCATATAAGAATTTACAGAAATTCAAATGAGCGATGGAAATAGCAATGAATGCAGGATTTTTAAGTAAATTTTGAAAGGAGCCATTCGACCCCGCTTGCTATGTTTAGTGTTAATTGAAGTACTAAATACACTTTTATTTAGACACTAGACCTAATGACAGAATACCTAAGAAATAACGATCAAATTTATATTATTTCTTGCATGTGCATGCGTATAAACAATCAATTAACGGTGTTTAGTACGTGAATACCCCTCCCATTTTGCATTTTTAGCATTTTTTGCATTTTTAGTAAAAGTAGTTTCAAAGTGTGATATCGTTCAAAACCCTTTTTTTGTGCAAGAGTACGTTACAATAATTACACTTATACCGCGTTACACTGCGACTCCACAAAAAACTACCCAACATTTTTTCAAGGCGTTCAGAAACCTGCCCCTCAAAATCTTTAGCGTATTACAACGTAATCGCGTCAGCAAAACGAATTCATCGAAATTCATTCTTGCAACGCATGTCTATCCCATCTTCTTGTGAAAACATCACAAAACCCCATCGATAACAATAATCCATGAATAATTTGTGAAAAACTACTTTAGTCGCTTCCCGCGCAAGATGTGTTAAGATATTTCAGAAAACTCAAGTTCTGGGATAGATATTTTGGGATATCTCTCTTTCTTAAAAAAAAAATTGCATAAATAATAGGATATGTAGATATATTAATATCTTAGACTTTTAACGAAACAAGTACGTCCCGATGTTTTCCCCGAAACTCGCTTTTATCCTTCCGCGAAATTTTCGACGCGAGCATTCGTGTTACTTCCTGCCGTAAAATGATTTAACCAAACAAGCGCGCGGGAGCGGATTGCGTAACGAATTTTTTCCGGGGCGGCGTACTTTTGATCATTACCGACACAATTTACGGAACAGTAATCAAGGAGCTTAGCCGACGGAAGAGTCGCGCGTCGAATTTCGTTTTGTCCGACGGGGTTAGTTCGTTTGAGCGATCGGTTTGACGAATCAAAGGTGCTTCGGGAAGGGTTCAAAGGGAATGATGAGTGAGTGGGTCGCCAGGGAAGCGTAATGGTAAACAAGGTTTGATAAGTTAGTTTCGGTCTCCAGTTGGCTACGCCGAAATCTTGCTTTGGCAACGTCGTAGAGTAATAACGGCAATTTAAGAGCCATCTCGGGAGTGTAACGAGACATTCGAATGTCGAACGGGAATGATATCACTAGCCAACGGCGACAATCACGTCGAAAATCCGCTGAAGCGTGTTTATTTCGATACGTAGAAAAATTACGTAATCATGTTAACAGTTGTAGCAGGATTTACTGTATGCTGGGTTTAGAGTTCGGGAACCTGTCGGTTTATAATTATTTACGCGGAGCATCTTAAAATTTGTTTATTGACCTTCTTTTTTTCTTATCTTATTTTATTATGCATAGCATTTGAAAATTGATCTATAGTTCAAATGAAATATTAAAGAAACTTAATTGTAACGAGTCTTTATTCCTTTTTCTTCTTTTTAAATTATTTTTCTAATGCGATCGTATTTTAACCCAGTATTCTTTAATTATTAATTTAACTTTATTCAGTATTTTCTGTTTCTATTGATTTATAATTACTATTATTTTGGTTTTTCTGAACCGCTCTTTATTTCAGAGATGCGTAAAATTCCACCGCTGAAAACCCATATGTAAGGTCGAACTGTTTGGCAATATTTGCACACATATCTTTTTATATTCGTACAGTTCCCGTCATCCATTTTTCCCAAGTACTAAAGACTAATGTTCAGTACTTGAAAGACACAAAACATGTATAAAAATTATTTTAATGGTTGAATCACATTCGATAGGAATGATTTTCTCTTCCCCGTAGTTTATACCAGACGTGAAATAAACAAAAAATGCCACAATTAAGCATTTTTGTATTTTTGAAATTAATAACCAATAACGTACCACAGTTTTTTTTTCTTAGGTTCGGTAACGTTTCAAACAGATCAATTTAAATTGGAAACTATAATTATTTCATTCACTTTCACGGAAGCTATTAAACAGATTTGATAAAAAAAAAACGTTTTACGCAAACAGAAAAGGTATTTGTTGAATTGCGGCAATTTCGTTTGAAGACTCATTAAGTAAGAAAAAGAAAAACTAAACAAAATAAAAGTTAGTGGTAAGGAAAACGGTAGATGTCCCTATTCGGTTGACTAAGCGGTAAAACTGAACGTATTGTCATCTGAAATTCTGAGAATGCATGAATGGACGCAGGAATAAGAGTAGGTTCGGGAGAAGTGTTGCGAGTGAGGCTGTGCTCTAAAGTGTTTGAAACGACAAAACCGTATTCAACGATTTTCAAGGATGCGATTAAAACTCACTGAAATTGGAAATCAATTAAAAAATACTGAAAATATGTAATATTTTTATAGTAAGTCATTCAGGAAACATACAAGGAAGTTTTTTCCCATAATTAACTACTGAAAACACAGACAATATATAATAAAATTAGAAAAAATAATAGCGTACACGTGAAAGGAAGCTTTTTCCCATTATTAACTACTGAAAATACAGAAAATATATGATAAAATCAGGATAAATAATAGCGTAAACATAAAAGGACGCTTTTCAACAGAATTGAAACTGATGAAACATCATATTTTCTTAAGATTCCACGTAACGGCGACATTTTAAGTTCCACACCGTCAATGATCACGACGTTAACGTGAGAGGGAAATTTGAGCGAAGAAAATGTGAATAAATAGCTATCAGCTTTACCCCTGAATGCATCGCACGACGTCTTTTCACTTCACTTCGCGTCACACTTTGCTGCACAGACGAACAGAACTGACGCCTCCGTAACGTAATGCAAATAGATGCGACGGTTGCACCTGCAAGTGAATTCTCTATCACGAATCCGAAGAAGCGCAGATGAGATGCGAATGCGTATTTAGGCTCCCACGCTGCTGATAACTGATATCTCAAGGAGCTTGAGGACACTGGCGTGTCTGTCAGATAAATAAGAGCAGCGCAGAAGAGAAAGAGGGCAAAGTCGTTTGTGGGACAGCAAAACATACGTGGCGAAGGTTGCTGCAACTGCGGTTATCCGCTACTTGTCGGTGCAACTATTTTAATCTTGAGACCGCTGATGTTTATATGGATCGCAAAATAATGCAACAGAAATTAAATTGCGTATTTTATTATGCAAAGAGTATAAATAAAAGCCATACTTTTCCCACGCGTATGTTGCCAAAATTGCTTTTGCTGCAATTGAAAATGCACATTTTTCGGGCTGGCTAATATATATAAATAAAAATTATAAAATTAAAATTTAGAAAAGAAACTATAATTATAAAAATTAAAAAATTATAAAAATTATGAAATATAATATATAAATAAACGGTAGGAAAGGGACTTGTCGGGAATATCCCGACGTGCGGCCACAATAGTAAGTCACTTGCCAGGAATACCTCGAGTTACGATCGTAACAGAATAAGTGGCTTACCGGGAAGATTTTTGTCGTTTGTCAGGTATATCCCGACATACGACCGCAACGGTACAATTTGCTTGTCGAGAGTTCAATTTACTGCACCGACTTGTACATTGCACGAGCCCTTTGTATGTTTCGCCTCGCATGTTTATGAATGAACAGAAATTACGCGTAGCGCGGACATGCTCTAAAAGCGACGGGTCTTATGGCTTCTTATGGGTATGACGATGCAGTATCCTCGATTTATTAGCGTGTACGTTGCATACGCGATGTTTGCTTCCACGTTCGATCGAGCGGACTCTCGTTTTTTCGCGTCCAGCCGTTCACTCGCGGCTATTGATTGGCATAACTCCGTGCGTTACGTATTGAAATTGAACGGTGGATATAAGAAGCATTCATTGCTATTAAAAGCTTGCGTCTTAATATGCTAATGTATACTTAAACGCACCTGAGATGCTTAAAAATGGAAGATTCTACAGCGTCACTCAAATGCGCTTGTTTGTTTGCAAAGACGTCAAAATGATGTTTGTCTTTCGAGCCTTGGACCTTGTCTTTGAAAATTTGAATAAGTTGCGCGACCGAATCAACGTTTCTACGCAGTATTTGGACAGACACTTGACTTACCGTTTTATATTAACGCTCAATTTGTTGGTATCCGGAGAAGTAGCTACTTATGTCACGGGCGGAATTTCAAAGTGAGAAGTCTGAGAAGAAAATTAATTTGGATGTATATTCGTATCGTATTAATAAATGTCAACAAAAATTGCAAGTAATAATTGCAAATAGGGCAAATCAATTTGGATATATACTCGTGTCATATTAATGAACATCAATAAAAATTGCAAGTAATAATTGCAAATAGGACTCGTAAATCTACTGCATATGTCAAATTTTCAGGTACTAGGAAACTTTCCACGATGTCAGTGAAATGAAATATTGATTAAATCAAAATCCGTTCAATCTTCATCTAAAAATGGAACACATCGTGCATTTTCATCGATAACTTCATTGAATACGTATTCGTCGTTTTGCCCCATCACATTCCTGTGTCTTGCAGGCATCTTCCTTAATGCATGCTTGTGCATTTTTTATTTTCCTCAACAAGGAACTGTACCGCGAACCCAAAATAATTCCTGACCGTTACCGACTTTCATCCGGACACCGGCAATTTATAGGAAGCAATAATCGGTAACTGTTCGCATTTCTTCGATCTCGTTGAGGTCACGAGGCACATCGAATTAAACGACAGCTACCGATTGTTAAATTACGCTCTCGTGATCGTGATTAATCGACCGGTAATTGGCTGTTCAGCGTCAGCGTGCGAATTAACGCAGACGGGTTTCCGGACTACCTTCTCAGACGAAAATACGTCTTTTACCCGAACCGAGAAAAATGAAGAGGAATTGAGACGAATGGGCGGACAAGAAGTAGCGGGAGACGATGTCGAACAAGCAATTAACTTTCATGAAGTACAGTCGATCCGCGCATTTTTTGTTAGCCACAAGAACGTACTTCCGTTAATTCGTATTAATTGTAGCATAAAACCTTCTTATGAAATAAATAAGCGTGCCCTTTTTCGTGGTTAAGTGCATTCATTGTTTGCCAAACATTTTTTTCCCATTTCATATGTTCCAAAACCTTGGTTCGATTTAATATTAACCCTCTATTTGCCCGCGTGATTTTGAAGTCACATATCGATAAACCAATATTTTATTAAATAGTTTAATTTTTTTCACTAGGTGGCATATACATCTTGTTATATAATGTTTTCTTAGTAACTAATAACATGCTTGATGCGATTATCAGCTCTAACCTGAAATGTCGAAGTAAATGCTTTTGCGAGTTGTCTGCAAATAAAAGCCAAAGGAACCGTCTTGTGCAATTGTCATTATTTGCTCTTTTATCGGTGTTTGTTAAACAAAAAAGCGTACGTAATAGCTTTTAGTTTGTAAATCAATAATGTCTTATTTGTTTACATTTAAACAATCATTTTATTACTATTTTCATGTGATATAGCTTTGTGATTTTCAAGCCACAATGGGCTATAATGATAGGGTTCGGTGTATTTGCGATAACGTTTGTGTTTTCTTTGCTTTTTACTTTTATATATCAGAGGCCCAAAATATGGATACAAAATCATATAAAAATAAAAGAGAAATAGGAATAAGAAGCATTAGCAGTAATAAATCCGAAGATTCTTTATCAGATTCTACTTCTAACGAAGATCATCCAATAGTATTTGCCTGATGACGTACAAATATTATTGATAGCGACGATGAATTTAGTAGTAAAAAATCATCAGATAAGGAAATGCAACGTATATCTATGTTTAGTGCCAAACTCCAACTGTTTGATGAAATTCCATACTTAAGTTCTTATACACACAAGTGCAAACGTTGTCAGCCATTACTTCAAAGTCACAAAATGTATTCATTATAATAAAATTGTTGAAACTGCTGAATTCATTATTAATATGTATTTCGAGGTTGATACTTGTTGATTTCACGTTACATAGGTTTTGTATAGCCGCCAAAAAAAATCGGTCCATAGAGGGTTAAGAATAAAAATTACGGATAAAATAAAATTACAAAATACGGCGTGCGGTATCATTATCAAATAAAGTTAGGTGCACTACATTAACCTGGTTTTTATTTTTATTACTATACATACTTCACAAAACAGGAAAACTCACAAGTTCGAATCATGTCGAGGGTCCACAAAATTGATTGGAAAATTATAGATTTGTGCAAATGCAAAGCAGGGCGTTCTCACGTGTTTAATATTAATCAAAATTTAGCAACATTTACCGAAAGTAAACAGTTTTGGGTAGTTAGATTACTGTGACGAAATGTATTTACTTAAAACTTCTTGATTAACCGGAATCATAACGATTTGTGCCAATTTTTATTCTGTGTTCGCAGTGTTTGCAGTCTAATTTCCGAATACAAAATGAAAAGTACTATACCGCACGAAGCCCAACACTGCGGTGGTAATCACGGCACTGTTTGTTGCTTTGGGATAATCGGATAAAATGAATTTCCATTCCAATTTGACGACTGATCGGATTTGAACATTGCGATAACAATAATATGTTATAATCCGCGTCGTGCGGGCTCTGTTGTCAACGCATTAAGCATTGCTGAATCAACGATGCATATAGATGGTATCTAGAGGTGTTCCATACCGAGTGCCAAATTGAATTAACAACGGTAACGGAATTAACAGTGATAAGATAAAATTGCAATCATAACGAAGAATTTGGTATTTCCCACCCGGTATCTAAATTTCCGTATTCGATTGTATCATGGGGATCGTCTGATAACGATAATCCGTTGAATAATAACAGCACACAGCATCATCTGTGAATTTGAGTTTGGCATTCAAGTTTATTGCAAATAGAAATTGTTTGCTAGCTACATATTTTTTGTATTAGCGTCGCAACCGTGAAATTTCCACTTGGTCTACATTTAATTTAAATATATTAACTTTAGTTTTTCTATTTCTATACCATCTTATGTATGTTCTTTGCTATGTACAATAGCTCTTATAATTAATTATTTTCTTTTGTTCTCTATTATAAATAAGTCTATTGCCATGCTTGTATTTTCTCTTTTTTTTTCAAATTTCGAATCTTTTCATCTTGAAAAGTAATTTGTTTTACAGGGTGGTCCGTTTGCCTCACGATATCGGAAAAAGTATTTTATGATGAACTGCAGTTTGTAAAAAGTTGTGTGGCATAAAAGGGAGACTATGTGATATTATTCATTTTTGTGTGGTTGAAGTAATAGAGGACAGTTTCAAGCATAAATTCACTTCCAGATTTCTTAACTTGGGTCCAGTTAGTCGCAGCACTGTTAGATTTTGTTTGATTTGCAATTATGAAAATTTAAAAAATGCTCTATATTATTTTCCTGCGTTTACAATGTTATATTGGGTATACAACTATAACATTAAAATATGTTGAAATATGATTCTTTCGAAAAAAAATGTATTACTTCAATTCGAACGTAAGTAAACTTTTGGTTCTGAACGTTCCATCAACAACCGAAAACCGAAGAAAAATGCGTTGTGTAGTACGAAAATATATTTTTCCCTTATTGCAAAAATGGTTAGGCGAAGTTAGAATTGTTTCTTTCTAAATTTTACTTATTTATTTATTTTTTATTAAATGTTTGCAGCGCATTATTAGTCACTTGTTATTTAATAAGTAGATATTGAATAACAGTGTTTGTTAAGTCAAATTAAAGAAATGGAATCCAGGTTACACAAGACATTTTTCAAATTCGATTAGTTGCAAATGTTTCATTAGATGTTGTTCCCACTTTAATTTTGGAGCCATCGTTGTTTCTTTATGCTTTCCCAATATTATTCATTAACACATTGGCGTCGGATGCCGCATATACGCGTGTTTCGGGTTTACCCCATCCTGCCTTAAAATAAATACGTAAAGCACCGTAAATGGTTCAATCACTCTTCGGGTACTTCGTAACAGATATTTCACGGGACGGAATAATGGAATACGTTTGCAAGTTCTTACTTTATTTTCGGATTATCGGCAATGGAACCCCATTTATGTTAGAGCAATACGACGTAAGTTCGTCACTAAAATTGTGCCTAAAAATTCGTCAGGAGATCTTTTGCACGTGTAAATATTGTGAAGTACAACTGTATGTTAGCAATTGTTCTCAAGCATATAATAAGGTAACGTATCGGTAAAATTCATAATACGATACCACGGCTGAAATTTGAGAAGCACCGATAACAGCGTATCAAAAAGTGTAAACCATTATGCAAACTAGTAATCTATTACTTTTCTCATTTCTTTGAATAATATTAAATGCTTAAACAGGCATGCCACTTTTTTTAACGTAACGCTTTGTGCGAAATGCGCTGAAGCGAATGTGTTAATACGACGAAAATTACCGTCAACTATCGAAGACTGACATTTTTCCTCTGCAGTGCGTTCATACTTTGCTTTTCGGCACATTTGTTTTGCGGCGAATTAAACACCTCTGTTGAAGCATCGCGAGATAATAGTGGCAGTAAACTAAAAAAGAAAAGGAATCCCGGGAGGAGCGACGAGTTTGAGGGAGATTGACCCTGAACCCGGTCCCTGAGACTGAACGAGGACGATAGAACGAGAGAGGAGAGCAACCTCGAGGATGCCTTAAAGACGACGGCGCGAAACGTTCCTTTCCTTCACGCAGTATGATTGCGCGGTTAAATATTTAAGAAGCAGGTCAGGGAATAGTCGAAATTGAACATTACGTCGAGGTGTACGAATATTTATAATATTTCGCTCGGGTAAAACGTGTTTTGACGAATATTTCAACGTTTAGGTAATACAAATCACGCGAACGAGCAGGATCGGAACATTTGGTTTACTTGAATATGCCAAGAAGTGTGGGAAATTTAGTCTACCGGAGTATTTAAATGAAAGCGAAGATGTGGGATTCATTTAAATATTCAAGTGAGATGTCGAAGACATTTTATTCGATCTATTCGAATACTTAAGTAAGACTGCGAAAAATTCGATCTATTCAAATAGTTAAATAAGACTGAGAAAAATTCCATCTATTCGAATACTTAGGTAAGACGGAGAAAAAATTGATCTATTCGAATACTTAAGTTAGACTGAGAAAAAATTGATCTATTCGAATACTTAAGTTAGACTGAGAAAAATTCGATCTATTCGCGAACATTCAAGTAACATTAAACAAATTTCATTTACTCGAATATTTAAGTAAAATTAAGCAAATTCGATGCACGCGAAATATTCAAATACGGCCTGGTGTGAAGCGAATCGGGTTTAGATCGCTTTACAACTCTTGTATTTTAACAGTTTTACTAAATATTCCATGTTCGCAGTTTGTTAGGTGCCGCCCGTGAATAATAACTTTTACGCTGCACCGACGGTTGTTATGTAATTATTCATAGGTTATTTTCAGGTACCCGAGCGCGCTTCTATTATGACGGATTCTGTGTTTAAACTTTTATTAAATGCCGCTCGGGAATAACTTTTTGTGCTACACCGTTGACTGTTACGCAATGTTTTATAATTCGTATTTCCATTACGAGTTCGGGCTTCGACGATCTGTGCTTTGTTTCCTTCCCTTTCTATCGGCCAACGTGCCTTTTGTATGTTTTTTTTTTGTAATGGTGGAACTCGGGCTTAATTAAATTCTCTATCTTTTACCCTCAGATAGGGTGCCCTCGCCCTTCTCAACAAATCCTGCAGAATTTTCGCGTGATTATCGGTGGTCCCTGTTTTTTTCCTACCCCTGCCGAATAAGACATTCTTGGCGCGCCAAAGAGAGGGTGGCACGGACGTTCCAATTATTAAAAAGAAAAGCATCTGTGAATATGTTAAGCGCCGTATCAAAGAAGACCTCGAACGGATCTACGAGAATGGGAAAGACAGTCGAAAAAATCGGGAGAAGTTCTCGACGTAAAAAATTCAATCGGTCGAGCTCGTAATTTTTCTAATTTTCAATGCATAAAAAGAGGATGAATTTACGATCGTTGCGAATGCCAACTCCGATGAAATTTTCTTTACCCTTTTATACATACACATCTGGTACCGTTATATTGTACAAAATAAATCAAAATAAATTGTTGTTCAGTAAAAATGTTAGTATGCCGATTATTTTTTAGCAGACTTAGATGGACCGCAACAGTTTTTGAGTTTTCAGTTTATTGCGCATCGAAAGCGTGTAAGCAAAACGTCGGTCCAATCATTTTCGGTACAGAAAAATGAATTGTCCCATGAATTGTCTCTGTAACACGACCTGGCCTCTTTTCTTTTCCGCTCTACAAAATGCGCCGAATGCACTTTTTTCTTTTAAATGAGCCCTCGCCGCGTGGCCAGGCCGACGAATATTGCGCAGGAGGAAGGAAAGTTTATAAAGGGATTAAACTTTATTATAACTAGCGCCTTAGCCGCGTATCCACCTGGCCAAACTCGGCAAACTTTTTATCCGTCCCCCGACACGCGGTTAATAATAACAACGCGACTTCGTTATTAGCATGTTTTAACTAACCGTCCGCTGAAAGACGGCGAACGGAATGAGTTTGGGCCGGGAGAGGAGAAAGATTTAAGGGAAAAATGGCGGACGATCGGTGGCACCCCAGCCTCAGACTGGAAGACGGAATTATGAAATTGTGTCATCGCGTCTGCTATGAAACACGAAATGGCCCGTTTGCGGTCATTTTTGCAAAGGCGTAGCAAGATTGGAACTTGGAATATTTTTTAACCCCTTAATGCAGTTTTTTTTTTAAGAGCCGACCAAAAACAAATTTTCTTTTTTATGTAAAAAAACACAATTTAAAACATTGTCTTGCCACAAAAATGTAAAAAATACAAAAATAATCAACATTTTTATTTTAATTTTGGATTTGGTCCACATTCGGCACCACATCGACTTTTTTATCTTTCCTTTCAAATTCCTATTTCGAAAAAAACATATTATCAGTAAAACTATTTATTTATAATTTTATAACATAAATAATAATAATACTAGTATTTATTTTAAAAAATTATTCAAAATTTTCTTTTGTGTGATATATTTCGAAGTAAGATGCAGCACATACTCAATGTTGAGTACTGATCAACTAATTAATATATTGGCATTTTTATTATTATTATCATATGTCATTTATTGTCATTGGCATTTCTTTTTTTCCGTTCCCATCTTTTTTGCCAGGCACCGCCGCCTGATCAAATTTCTGTCAGAGACCCGTCCTTCACACGTTGACCCAAACTCGAGAACGTATCCTTTCGACCCACCTGTAGTTATATGCACGCGCGCGCGGCTTCGAATTCGTAACGAGCTCTTTGCCAAATTTATGCAAATGTATAGATCGCATGAGGCAGGTAGGAAACGACACGTGTCATTAACATTCATGAACCACAAGTCCCCACGTCGCTTTCCACTCTTTCTCACTCTTCCCGACGCTCTTTTATTCCTGACACTTCCCTTCACCTTTCTCTCTATCTGCGTTTCCTTTCTTCTCTCCCTTCCGCGCCGATGCTTTTCATCGCGAACTTTCTTTCTCCGACAGATATAAAGGGAGACAGGTCCCGCGCGAGGACCGAATTTCCCAGGGCGAACTGGAAGTCGCTTGCATACTTAGCAGGGAACCATTAAGATATTGTGTTCAAGGTTGCGGGGTTAAGGCGCATAAAATGGCAGGAGTCTGTAGCTGGTGGCGCGTTAAAATTAGACAGCACCGAACGACCGCAGACGCGTGCATAAAGACACGATTATTCTTGCATTTATTTCGTACGCCGACTGATACGCGTCTGTAGCAACATAGAACCTCCGGTTGGTCGAAAGGTAACTCCTGATTTCTGTGTTGGGGGCAAAAAAACGTTTGCGCTGAATGTGCGGGCTTTTAGTGATCGACCGTTTTCTGCTGGTTGTCGATTAAATCAGTTCGACACGAGAGCATTCTACGAGATAAATGCCCCACGCTGTATAACATGATTGCAAGTTCTACGGATATGTAACTCGATCTTGCTTAACTGGTTTTATCGGTTTCTCTTTTTCGTGCACAACCCTCTCTCTCTTTATCTCTCGCAGTTGATCTTTATAAAACGCTATTGTGACGAGACCATTTTTTCGGGAGTGATGTTTTGAAAATAAGAAACGGAATTTACGAACGGTCTAAACTCGTACAAGAAAACGTTAGTATCGAATAATAGTCCTCGTGCTTTCAAGAATTTCTACAGTATGCACTTTTCTAGCAAAGCACTTTTCTAGCAGTATTTAGTGAAATCAGTTTTACACGAGATTAATCTGCGATATACATGGTTGCGGATTCTATATTTTTTATTCGCGTATCTTGTTCAACTGGTTTCGTCTACCTCTCTCTTCTATAATTCCATCCTCCCCTCACTTTGGCGCTGTTCACACAATACCATGGCAATTTTTGCAACATCGAGAGTTCGAAAGCAAAAATACCATATTTTCGAATGCTTCACGCATAAACGATGAAACACAAGCTCTTAGGTGAGGTTTATTTTATTTTCCAATCAAAATAAATCCAGTTCTTTAAATGTACGTTCTTTAAAATGATCTAACTCTTGTAAATGTATTCCGTTCAAACTTAACAGAAGAACGAACTTATGGTTCCGACAAATCTAGAATGATAAAGCTCAAGCGGAAAAGAAGAAATATAGTGTCAAAACGAAAAGAAGTCTAAATCCTCTATACCAAGTATCGGAATCGCTACAATCAGCGGCTTTGATTTTCGATCTTAGTGTTTTCGAAAGTCGCGCCACACAGCAGACCTCGCCGGAGGCCAGCAGCCGAAACCGTCCGTTTTTCGGGAGCAATTGGCAAAATGACCCTGTGGCGTGTCTCCGACTATTTCTCCGCGAAGCGTTTTCACGGGCCCTCGACTTCTGCATGGTTATTACTTAAAAATGACACATCCTCGGTGCGAGTGTAATTGCGTTAAGCCCTCCGTCCCGTTCTCCAGCGTCGCTATAGCAACGTTCGCGAGTTTCGCCCGCGCACACACGCGAAAATCCGTCGTGCATGTATCGTCCGGGCGCATGACGTAATTAAGGAAATTGCGTTTCGTAAGTATCGTAATTGCGTCGCGGCACGTTCGTTACGTTGCCGTTTCATCGTCGTACAACTTTCGGCATCGACGCGCTGTGGGAACGTGACGGATGGCGGTTCGTTAAATTAATGATTAAAACGTACGCGTAATTGGTCGTACGTCTTTCTCGCTCGATGCGAAGCCCGCAGCGGCACACGTGACGGGAGATCGAGTTTCTCGAGGAAGATCATCCTCGATTACATGCTCGTTGCGCCCGCGAGCAACGGCACTGGGCGTTGTGCGTTACATGCTCGTACGGAGACGATCTTCGTGTTATGAAACGAGTAATTCGACGCGTGCATACCATGGGCGCAGTCGATATGGCTTTATAATTTGATAAATAACCCGCCAGCGAACGAAACGCGTCCTCGATACGCTACTTCCACGTTCGCATCTTCGGATATGCGCCTGGGAATATCGCGCTCTGGCTTCGTAATAGTTCTAGCGTCGATTTGCACGTGCCCATGACGGTGATACTGTGAATAAATATGGGTTCTCGTAAGCGCGCGGTGCTCCTCTGTTATGGGCTTCTATCTCAATGCGCAAGTAACGGTTGAGACGCTGCGGCCGTAATCGCATACTAATTTGCTGCGCTGTGTCACGGGAAAAGCTAAACTGAACGATAAAGGAGTCGTCAAATCCACAAAGGTAGTGAAAGACAGTATTTTAGTACTTGGATTTGGTACCTAAAATTATGGGCCTTTATATATATTTTTTTATAGCAAAAATACTGATATTGTTTTCCATCATCTTTAGTAATTATGTATGTATCAGTTGCAAGGGGCAATATATATTTGAGGGGAAATTAATTTTCCACGTTGCATCATTGGAAAAAATAAAATAAACGGTAAGACCGTCGTAAATTTAGAAAAGGTTGTGAAGGACAAATCAGTACTTTGATACTAAAATTTATATATACATAAATTCATATTTAGTACTTTATCGTATTATAGAATTTTTTAGTAGCATAATTATTCATACTGTCCTTTAATAACTATATATATTCCAAAGAAAATCAAATCAAGTTAATACATACTCGTCACTGATACGTCACAGGAAGGTATTCACATCTTGCGGTTATCTATAAATCGAATTGAAGTACACAAAAACAAGTCTCAACGAACCCTAATGCCGCGGATTCCAACAATGCGAACCGTTTAAATAAATTAGCACCGTCTAGTGGAAATGATGTACGTTGACATCAGAATACGTTCCGTGTTCTAAGACGTTTCAAGGAATCTTTCATTATTGAACATGATTTCGCAGAGTACCCGACGAAAAAATTCCCTTTAAGGTTACCCCGACCAAATTTACTTTGCATCTCGACGTTAGACGCGCGTCAGCAAGTTTGGGCTTCTTAAAGGAGGTCCTCGAGGGAGAAGGGTTAGGGATGCATAGAGATTCGCAATGAAATTGCGGTGTCGGCACACACAACGACGGGATCGATACGGAAGCAGGCCCGATCGAGTTTCGTTTCGTAACTGGCGCGCTACCAACGGATACCAGGTGGTATTCGCGTATTCAAAAGCTTCGATGGGCCAAAATACTCCCGCTGGAACCACTTTTCTCCTGCGAGCAGACTCCCGGCTAAATCTCAATCTTCCCCTCGCCCCACTTTATCTAACTTTCCGTCCATTTCTCTCTCTTCCCCCGAGCAGATGCGTGCAAACTTTCTCATTGTGTTCCTGCGAAGGCCACGATGAGAATTTAAGAGACGGAACACATTTCGAAGATAGTGAGTAACGTGCGGCAAGCTGCTTTCGATCTATTTACCAGATGTGGGCTGTAATGTGGTTAGTGCTCTTCTATTTATTCTTTTGTTTGTCCTATTTTTTTTTATTCTTCATTTGTTCTATTTATTCTTTTATTTGTTCAGTCAAAATAGAAACTGCGTGATAGATCTACGGAAATATCCAGATTGTGATAGTATTAACACTTTTACTGCCATTCCTTTTTTTCTGTATTAGAACGGCGATGCTATGAAATAGTAAAGCGTTTGATTGAATTATGCAAAATGTAAATAATGTGCAGGTATTACAGATCAAAGAATCGCATCACTATTCTATCAATAACTGCATTTATAAAATAATTATTGCTACCCATTGCGAATATTTTGGATCTTCAGTAAAATCTCTTGCGCCGGTCAGCAGAGACCGTGACGGCAGTCAAAGTGTTAACACTTGCATATGCTGCAAGTACTTGCCGTACATGCTTTCAATTGCAATCTGCAAAAGTATGAATTTTCATTTATATAAAAAACATGTACTAAAAGCTAAAAGTAGTCTATTTCTGATTACTTCAAACACATGCAAAAAAGTACTTTCGCTTTTTATCACGTTGGATCCCGTTCCATCCAATTTCGCCGCCGGGCCAAATTCTCAGGCGTCCATTACTCTTTTTAACAAAACCATCATCGTACCCTGAACGACCATTTGGCAAATACGGTGCAGTACGTTATCTTCCAAAAGTCACAATCTCGTGCCTCTCCGCCGCGTGCCTCGTTACCAAACAAAGACCCCAGTCTGAAACAGATTACTTGATAGGGTTGAACCTCGCTTTGGATTCACTCTTGCCCACGACCGTATACGGTCTTACGTACCGCGTTCGTACAACTTGCCAGCTAAATCACCGGCCTAAAGCACACCACCCCCACCACCAGGGACCCCGGGATCCTTATTTACACGATCCCGTTATCTTCGGCCTTCCTGGTGCCACCGCCTTCATCCCCACGCTTTTGCGTCTACCCTTTCCCTTCCCATCTTCCGCCCACCTCTTCTTTTTCCACCAACAGCGGAGAGAAGTGCCACCCCGTGAACTTGAACCTGGCTCGCATCGAGAAAGACATGGCAGCCAGGTAAATTCCCTCAAAAGTCCCTTATGACTTTACATTATCCCTACTGTCAAGTGTATATCTGCATATCTGCACCCCTTTATCCGATGACATTTTCTATATGCTTAATTTTAACAGGTTGACTGCCGGCGACCTGTGAGACGTTTAAAGTCTGAGCGTTGGCAACGGATCGGCCATTTAAATCCCAAACGCCGGCTTTATTCGCTTGTTTCTGATCAATGAATAGCCAAAAAAATATTCAAAACATTATATATTTTGGCAAAATAGTACAATTTATTTGTATATTCGTCATATACAATGTAACGCTAATTAAAAACAGAAACAAAATCGAAATTTTTAATATATAATTATAGAAAAAAATACAATTCCTCATTTCGTGATGGATTATTGCATATATATATTAATATATTAATATGTTAATATATTTCCATAATTGAATACGTAATCCATTTTATCGCATTAGTACGCATTTAGCTAAATAAACGCTTGGCCTACAACATACCAATTGATCAACAAGTATTGAAGCTCTGTTCCAATATCAATTGCTTTTACAAGATTGCAACTAGGCTTCACTGCGAATTTTTTGCACTTTTGCACAATAGCCTAGCCTAGCCACAAATGCCTAGCTCTACATTATACGGTTATATATGTATAAGTGGTCGCTGAGAATGAAACATTTTTAGCTAGCGTGAAGCCTATTAATTGATTATGTAAAGCGCAATTCAGTTTTGATAATTCTTCATTTACGCCAAATTAAATAACGCAAAAAAACTATTTGATAATTAACTCATCTGTATTCATGTCGTACATTGATAATTGTGGCTGCAATAGGTAAGAAATCGAAACGACTGGAGACGCATATATGCATCAATAGCAGTCAAAGGGTTAACCCCTTGCCGGACTTTGACGAGTCTGACTTGTGATGAGAATTTCCGGTCAAACGTGAATATCACGAGTCTGACTCGTGATCAAAATTTATATATTGTATCAAAAATATAGACATGAGAAAAAAATTAAAGTACTTTCAAAATTGTTGGTCTTGAATTCACTTCAATTCAACAATAGCATCATCGCATCTAATGAATAAACAGACGAGTACTTCAGAGGCAATCGTCAGATATAATTTGTTTCAAGTTCCGACAATACGTCTCAGCCACTTTGACTCCTTTCGTGAACATTTCTACGCATTCTTTGGGCCCAAGTTCTTCCGAGTTAAATGGTACGACAAGGGGTTAATGCCGTGGATCTGTTAACGTTGGACCACAGTGTCTTTTTTCCCTACTCCTGTTCTTGCAGCTCCATTCTTTTGTTGTAGGGACCAGGCGAGCTCGTATTGTGAGCGCGCGAAAGTGTAAATTATTGCGGACCCGGGGGTGGTTTACTGCTAATTGGTTTGTTAACGTCGTGTTTGCTTCTCCTGAGACACCCGTCGGCTTCTCTCTTCTGACCACCGACACGCGCACTAAAACATAGTCCACGAGACTCGGTCGCTTACAGTTCCTTGCAGTTTAAGTGCCCAGTGCGCGAGAAATCTTGGGACACGCGATTATTTCGCGGTAAATCGGTTCATATATGGCACGCCGAACTCATTAAGCTGTTTGTCGATTGGCAGACGGAAGATCATTAAGAGGAGGCAATAATCGTAAGAGAAACGTTAATTGCCGCGACAGCGGGTTGTTTACGAAGGCGTAACGGTGGTGTTGGGCATGCAAAGTTAATAAATAAACCGCGTTGCCGACCGATGTAACTTTCGTTACGTAAAACGAAGCATGTCTGAAAACGAATTTTTCGAACGCGTGGTGAAGTTTTTGCAGTTGATTTCTTGAGCGGTCTTGTCTTGCCTTATGATTTGACCCAACAGAATACTTCAATATTTACTATAGTCAATTCAAATGATCATACTTAACACGTTGCCGACCGCTGTCACGTATACGTGACTTCTTGCCAAGCGTAATCGGCTGCTATCACGTACGCATGACTTTTTTTTCTGCGGCGGTGATGCTTTCAATGTTTGTGTAGGTAGATTCATTGTTGCAGAGCAATGTTTTACGAACAGGGAACTGTGATTTCAACTGTCTTGCCCTCTCAATTTACCAGATTGTGTTTTGAAATCTCTGCCGGTCGCATCGAAACGGCTGCTTGTTTGGTTAGTTTGACACTGTCTTTCGCTACCTTCGCATATCGGAAGATTACGTTAAATATTTTAAACATTATAAAATATTCTTCGAAATGTCATACAATGAGGAAATATATGCTGATCTGTTATAAGACGTGAAGAATAGTTCTGATATCGATAGTGATAGTCATTTGGACAGTGGGAGCAATATCATTGTGAGACGATTAAAAAATAACGGAACATCCTAAGGATTAAATTTTTTAAGTAAAATGTTTAAGTAATAATTAAAAAATTTAAGATTATGTAATAAAAATGATGTAAACAGTTACCTTAATGCCTCCTGTAACACGTTCGGCGCCGCAACACCCGTACTTAGGTGACGGGTATGCTTCTATGGGGACCACGTCACCCATATATGGGTGACTCTCTCCTTGTTCAAGTTAAATAAAATTTTCAGTTGCATTTTGAAAATAAATTTAATATAACAAGCACTGAAGTATAAACAGAGAATATACAGCATAAAAATATTAAAAATACACAAATTGCACTCTACTTTTTCTTCTAAAACTCACAACGTTTTCACCACTACTCTCACTTTCAATTGTACTTCGACGATGTCCAATGAACATTTTAGGGATAAAAAATTACTGAGGTGCGTTTCAGAAAAAGTATGCTTCTCAACTGAATGATCTGAGATAACTGAAGTGAGATCCCTCACAGATCTCTAGCCGAAACGCTTATCGGTTTCCCTAGAAAGTGATAAGAGTTTCAAAATCCAAAATAAGCTTCTTACCAATAAGCTTATTACGGAACTAAACAATGTACCATTTTTATGGGTCGAAGGCTCTGTAAATATAGATAATCGACAATGCACGGTTCTACTCGAGTTACATTGTTGGTGTTTTCGCTCATCTTTCCGTTTCCGTTTTGGTGTGCTGACAGTAAAATTTGGGCCCGCGAGAAACTCAACCGAATCACACTTGGCGCCGAACGTGTTAATAATTGTTGCAACTGCTTATATTACGAACGATTGCATAAATACCATCGTTGAAGAGTAGTCGAACTTGCATGAATCTCGTCGGCGGCAGCGCGAGGGTGACTCAAGAAATGTGTCGGCAATGTTAAAACAAATAATTGATCAATTTTATTTTATTATCGTGCCACTTGTATTTAACAGCCAGCATTTCAGTGACAAAACATAAAAATAAATCAAGTACAATAACGAGTTTGTCACCTGTTTCTGGCAAGGCGCTTTTGGATAATAAACCTAACAATCTGCTGAATTGTCTCGGTTACACATCCTCGGATCATAAAACGGCAACCTGCAATCCTCGTGTCAAATGCAGCGCTCGTCGCAATCCGAAAATAATCTCATTATCGTACATCAATCGGACCCGGCAGGAAGTGAATTAAGAATAACATTGCGCGCGATACGATCGCGTCGATGAAGAGATCGGTGTACGGAATGACGATGCCAAGTCTCCCGTTCTTGTTTACTCTGCGCTCGAGCCAAACAGCTGGCGAGAGATTGTTAATCCAATTATCAACACGCAACGTGGCCACTGCCTGGCGCCAACCACCGAACTTGCCTCTCGATTACGAAACTTTTGAGCGCCGCCTTCGTTTCCTTGACGCAGACGGCCTTTCTGCCATTACTTCCTTGGCGCATACCATATTTAACCCTTTGTCTGCTATGGACGCATATATGCTCGAGCTTATCAGTATAGTAGTTCAAGTTTCAGTCCACCTTCCAGTTTGTCAATATAGTAGTTGTCTACTTATGTAGCAGTAAATAATACGCATAACTTATATCTAGCAACGGTTGCCGCATTTTGCGTCTGACCGCTGGTCTTTTTACACCATATACATTTTAACACGTTGACTGCCAAGCGTATTTTGCTACGTTAGAACCACGATGCGATAAAATATTGTAGATTATAATTAAATCTTGCAAAATGAAGGTAACGCAGAGTTGTTAGAAGCCAAAGTATTGAAGCACCATTCCAATATCAATTTCTTTTACAAGATTGCAAATAGGCATCATTGCGGTAATTTTTAAATCATCCGATAATTCAATATTTCCATAAACGTCACATTTGTTTTCTCTACACACACTACTCTCGAAACTTCCGTTAATTCGATGAATTCAAGAACCTTCCTTGTGTTTTCTTGGCGCAAACGATTTTTGAATCATCACATAATTTTTAATTTCAGGCAGGAGGCGTTTGTTTCATTAACGCACACCACTTTTAAATCCTTCAGTAATTTGTTTGTTCCAAGAGCGTTTCCATAGGAACGCCGTGCGCATCAAAATTTGTCCATACCTATAATCGAACTTCGTCATTTTTTATGACACGAGCAATTGACCGGCGGTTTCATTGATTTTTACGTTAATACAGCCGCTAATTATTTTAGCGGATAATGGATAGAAATTGCTCAAAAAACTCTGTGTCCGGCATATATTAATTACGCACGCTGGTGAAAGGTTATCTATAGACCCGCTGAATTTATCAATACGTTGAGTCACGTTTTTGTATAATCTGGCGAGGTCAGTTAATATACGTAACGAAAATAACCCCATTACTCATTAGAACAAAACGTGCACGCGGAGAGTATTGAAAATTCATACACATGTGAGATAAAAGAAATTAAGATACACAACGATCGTATTCACAAAAACACGTGAGTCAATACGAACTATGGACCCGGCGATGTTCGATGAGAAAAGAACAACGCAAACTTACAATCTTCGCAACTCATATCGGACGTTCTCCATCTAACAGTCATTCCAGCATACCATATTCTACTCTCAAATGACACTAAAGTCTGGTTAAACGTCCGATGCGATCTCACTAAGAAAAAACAAAAAACTTTTTTGGAACCAACATCGTTATGCAAGTACGTGAAAATTACGGGCACGCACCTTTAGTTACCTGCATCTCGAGACTCAAAAGCCCTCAGACACATCTGCCTTTACTGCATAACCACCACACGCTGTCTTGGTGGTGATCTTATTGCTGGCCAGAAATTCACTTTCGGAGACTCGTAAGTGGGGAAGTGCCCACAGAAGTATTTGAGGTTTATGCCGACTTCTCGATGACATCAATGCGACTGATATTGGCTGTGAGGTATAATCCAGGTGAATTAACGCGCGATGTCCGCAAATTTATCGGCTATCTATGAAAACTCGTTTAAAACGGATTTTATACATTATTCTTCATTAAGTGTTATTCTCGCTTAATTTAATTAACACATTGAGCGCCACGCATATTTTTAAGGAAATCCCCGTCCGGCCACGCGCGCTGCTTACAAACAGTGTATTGAAAGCATAAAATGTATTGCGGTATAGCAATGCAAAGCGCACTACAAACAGGTTGAAATTTACTCGACACCGGTATGTAAATATATTAGGGCCATTGTTTCTTATCGTAATAGATGTTTACGTTTAGAATGAAATGCTTATGGGCATTCATTCAACACATTATGGATCAAGTCTGTTTCGTCTTATTTATCGTTGGGCTAGATAAGATTTTATCAAAATCGGCTTGCGGCCGGCTTTCTGTTTAGGTTATAACAACGTAATACATATATTTTGGAAATGCGACAAAATCTGGTAGAGTAATGGCCAGAAAAATACGAGTAACTAAACATGTTTCCACATTTTGTGATGCATGCGATGGACAACCGTTTTTATGTTTACCGTGTTTCAATAAAGTCCATTAACACGTTGACTGCCAAGCGTATTTTACCATATTAGAACGGCGATGTTATGAAATACTACAGCGTTTGACTGAATTCTGCAAAATGTAAATAATGTGCAGATATCGGAGACCAAAGAATCGCATGACTATTTTAACAACTGCATTTATAAAGTAATAACTGCTACCCATTGCGATTATTATGGTCGTTAAAGTGTTAATACTGATTTCTTAATTCTTTGACAACAACCGTCTGAATGATAAAGTTGCATCACATTTCTTTACTTCTGTTCGTAACGTTCAAGGTCTGTCGGATAATTTTCAGACACCGCGTGTAAGCGCACTAACCTGCAGGCATCCAGTAGTACATAAGATATTTGTAAATGACGTCTAACCGTCTTCTGAGCGGTAGACAGACGAGTTACGTAACAAAGAGACGGCGCTATCTGAACGTTTGCACAAACCTCAGACACAGGTCGCTCTCCTGCAGGTGCAATCTCGTCGACACATAATTTTCAGGGGAATTTAATAATGTCCCGCTGGCAGTCGGATGATGGATGCTTTCAGTGTCGTGGGCGTGGATGGAAGGCAGGGAGAGGGTGGAAGGTGAGGATCGCAGCCGAAACGAATGCTCGCGAGGAGTGCAAAATACCGGCTTAATTAAGATTTAACACCGAAGAGATGAAAGGAGCGCGATTAATCTCCCTTCGTCTTTCTCTCTAGACTCTTATCTTTTCCCCATCTCGTATACAGGGTGTTCGGTAATTGGCGGGACGACCGAAGGGCCAGCGGTCTTCCATGAAGAAATAGGTCGGCTGATGGAAAAAACTCGAATTTTTTCGAGAAGCAATAAATGTAATTATACGCGTCGGATATACCTGTTCATGTAGAACGACTTGGCTGATTGGGGCTAGTTGCAGAATAAAATGCTTTTTCGGTCATTCTGTTGTGTGGAAGACGTACCACACGTCAATCCATCCAGTTTGGGCCTTTCTACTATCATCAGTGGGTACCAGATCTGGGGAATTACGGTAAAATGGCATTTTCGTTTAAGATAATGATTAGATGAACAAAAGAATTTTTGCAATTTTATTCCATGTTTTCTTTTACATTCAAATAAAATCACAAATATATATCCTGTTTGATTATTTTGGTATTTTATTAACTGAATATGCCGTCTAGATTTTTCTATTGAAAACACCACTATACCATTATATACTGTTCCATTCAAAGGCGTGAATTTATCAAAATGATGTAGCTAGCAATAGAAACTCTTTGATGGCATTTGCACCTAAGAAACTAAATACAAATTTCTCATGTCGATTAAATATAAACGAAAACACCATTTTCTAAAATATCCACACGAAAACATGACGAGTAATTCTACGTGATGTGACGCAGTTGTAAAATTGACAATAAAAGTAACGTAATATTTTGAGTTATAAACTGAAGTCCTTTTTTTCTTGATCGTTTGGTTTCTTTATTAAAAAAAATAACGTCATATTCGGTTTCTTCTTCAATAGCTAATTTGTCACTTTATGCCTAATTTCGATACATTCCCAGTTTGACCATGGCGGCGATATCATAATAATACAGTTTTTACATCTCAGACACTTTTGAGCGAAGTCCTTTTGTTCTTGATCGTTTGCTTTGTTTAATGAGAAAAACAATGTCATATCTGGTTTCCTCTTCAATAGCTGATTTGTCACTTCATGCCTAATTTCGATACATTCCCAATTTGACCATGATGGCGATATCATAATAACAATTACGACGTCTAACAGATTTTTGTGCGAATCCGTCTGGCAACGCTGGTCGCCACCTTTGCAAGGTCTGCCTGCGGAATTCTTACTTTCTTGCCGAGACGCGTGGACACGTAATCCCGTAGTTCCGGTAGTTACGCGAATAACTAACGGCGCCGGCAAACTCGGCGGATTAACCTCTGGGCGAGTTTTCACGTAATCCTCTGCCATGATGCTCTCCCGCTCTCCGGTTAACGTGCAGAAGATAAGTCGTGCTCTCAAGGACCGCCTTACACGATCATTCGACTTCCTTTCTCATGCGCGTACGCTTCCAACGTTTCTCCGGGAAATGTCTTTATCCGAATGACTCTATTTCGGTTTATTGGACAGGACCAATTCTCCTTCCGTCCCGTCCATTCCTATCCTCGGTCTTCTCTAAGTGCCTCCCATCTCTCTTCCGCTTTTACGGCCGGATTCTGCAGTTTGCTCTGATACCACCCCACTACCTTGCGACTCTTTGTGTGCATTCCGGTTAGGTCGACCCGTGCAGGAACCAGTTTCACCCATCGCCGTTCACCCTTCCTTCTCCAGACGTTGTTCTGCGTCTAACGCTCGCGAATAAAAATTTTCATCGATCCCCGACGGGTGGGTGGTCTTACACTTTCACGGCCGTGCTTCTCACAAAAAAGTTTCCTCATCCCGCCGGCGTGTAACGAGGAGAACTACTGGCTACCGCCGGCACTTTTTCTAAACTTTGTTACAAATTCGAACATTTCAGTTGTAACGTAACATCTTCATTATTCAATGTGCTTTTTCATATTTACTATTTCGATGCGGTATGATATTTTTCCCAATCCTGTCTAACTTGCACGGAACACGAGGTGAGACATACATAAACACAGTTGAACTTAATTTTTTGTTGGCAGCGGTGCATATATTGCATGGTCTTCGCGGATGTTTTATTATTTTATGTTTTCTAAGAATTCGAATGATTTTATTTTATATTTGTTATAGTTTATGTAGGATCTCAGATACAGGGTCCTCTAATTGACGAGGGAGGGTCATCTATGATTCTCAATTATTTTTTTGCTATTGTTATTTGGTTGCTTAGTAATCAGTTGACGATAATAGTATAATGATACTACTAACGATAATGACGTAAAGACGAAACGGCGTAAAGACAAAAAGGCGAAACGACAAAACGACGAAAAATTAAATCCTACATTTATATAATTATGTTAATTAGGTCATATTTTGCAATCCTTAAAACCTACATCGCCGATTGTCGTAGTTCGAAAAAAAAGTTCGATAAAAACTTATTTCATACCTGCAAATTATATAATAATTATATGACATATACGCGAAAATACACGTATATGTAAATCCGGCTGTCAAAGGGTTGATGAGAAATGTTCGGTAACAAAGTTTGCCTCGTCAGACTACACTACGGATTATATGAATAAACGAATCGAACGATTGGTCGTGATATTCAAGGTCCGGTATGTTTGCCGCCAGTCGTTCAAAGACGCCTTATTCCCCCAACAAATGTTTCTCCTCTTGCGAACTTAGTCGAAGAGGGTGCGGTAATCCCTGGAGGCAAACGACAGCATTATTGTCAACGCAGACTCCCGTTTCCAACGCGGATGTTGCTTTTGATTTGTTGCCGGATCCGTCGGTGTCCCGGTCTGGGTGACAAGCCGCTGGAACAGCCGATAATTTCATGAACGCGATCTTAGTAGTGCACTCTGTGTGCCCTATGGTCACCATGAATGTCGAAGAAGACTTGTTTTAGCAATCCTGATGCGTCAAGTACAGGCGTAGGACAAAAGAATCGGGTCCAATGGTGCATGTTTGTTAGAATTTATTTAGATAGGGACGCGAAAGATTTGGGATAGTCACATTAACCCTTTTAATGCGAAAAAGAGGTACCTATGCGAAGATAACCGGCCGAATTTCTTGATTTTACTAGGGTGTGGAAAATGGTTTATAAAAACCAAACAAAAACAATATTTACATAATTCAAGAAGCAGTATATTAAAGACGAAATGGAGAATAAAAATATGACACTAATTTTTCTATATTCATTGAAAATTATATAAATAACAACGGTATAAATGACCATAAAGGAAATAAAAATTCCAAAGTATATACTTTGCATTTCCATAATATTTTGTAGCAAAATACGAAACACGTAATTGTTATAGGTAATATAAAGTTAAACCGAAAAACTATTTTTTTTTTTAATTCTCCCCTAATGAAATTAGACCATTTATAACGTATTATGTATTACGTACAAGGTGTGGGCCGATATATCTGCGCTGACTCGTGATATTCAAGTTTGGCCTAAAATTTTAATCACGAGTCAGACTCGTGAAAATAGTGTAAGGGGCTAAGAACCACATGTCAATAATATACATATCGAAATCCCTGTACGCGTGACGAGTCAGTTGAAGCCAGGCGTCAGTGAACACGCAATTATTCGTCAAACTCCGCCCTCATTTCCGATTCTCGATCCTGAATGTGACACTCGAAAAACAATTACACTCGCAACGCAGGAGAGTACGTCGAATAATCATCGCGCCGCATCGACATACTGCGAATCGGCGCACGCACACTTCAATTTTCTCAATCCTCCTATGTTAAAATACTTTTCATGTTAATCGGACTCGACAAAGCATCGTTAAATCGGCGCTTCCAAAATGCGCGAAATTACCATTAACGCTACTAATGCACTTTCGATGCTTTTGTCCCGTCCGACCTTCCTTTTTCCCCATTTGCATATGGTGAAACGCGCGGCCTTTGTGTATTCGATCGCGTAATTGCGTCGTTTCGGCAACGTGTCATTTGCACAGACCTGACGGAGTTTGGTAGGACTAATAACTCGACTGCGGCTGTTTATGCGAACGCATCATTTTCTCGACAATACTTAAAGCAGAGGGGCTTAAAAGTTTATCTTGTTTTATAAATATTTTAATCACTTTTAATTCTACTTATTCACATCTCTTTTGCAGTATGCAGATACACACTTTAATATTCGGACATCCATTAAAATAGAATAATTTATTTTAAATTGCACAAAACGACATTATTTTTGTTTTAATTGGGATTTTGTATAATCTACAGTATTTTATCGCATCGCGATTCTAACATAGCAAAATACGCAAAAGATTTGACTAAAAATGCAAAAAATTCGCAATGAAACCTATTTGCAATCTTGTAAACGCAATTGATATTGCAACGGTGCTGCAATACTTTGGCGTCTAACAACTCTGCGTTACCTTCATCTTGTACGATTTAATCATACTCTGCAGTATTTTATCGCATCGCGGTTCTAACATAGCAAAATACGCTTGGTAGTCAACGTGTTAAAGTAACGTCGTGTCTATTGTGCTGTTTCGCCGCGATAAGTCATCTAAAGCCAGGCCGTCGCAAGGAAATGTTCGCACAACGATTTCCGGAACGATTCCAACTATAATTACCCCGGTTTTTGTCAGTCAACAAGCGAGCGCCACGCGATTTTTCACCGAATTTTATCGCGGCCGCTTTCTTGTCCGAGCGTGGCTCGTTTTATCGCGCGGGTATTAATTAGCCGCGCGCTCCGCTGATATTGAAGCGAATTCGGCTTGAATTTTCCTCTTTTGCGCGAGTTATCGTTTTGTCCGGCGATTCTCGCTTAATTAGCGAACGAGTCGTTGTCCAGCGTCGTCGTCCTCTCTCCTTCTCTCCCTTCCTCCGGTCGTCCGCTAAATTAGCATACAATTAAAGTTGGAGCGTGTAGCAACATTCGAGGCTTATGCCAAAACGTAGATTACGTTCGCAGTTCCATTCCGCATGCACAGCCGACTCTCGGGTATTAGCCGCCATCCGCAGAACTTCTGTACAGGTAGCTGCCGCGAGAATGGACCGACATTTTTCGTATATTTTTCGCGAGATCTCCTATTTGCCCGTAAAATTGCTAATTTCGTTTCCGGCAGCACACGTGCGCAATTGACAATAACGGGCCGATTTAAAGTTTCTCTATATCCTATTATATTACGAGGATGATCTTCAAATTCAACATATGCATTAACCCTTTGACTCCTATGGACGCATATATGCGTACCCAATCGTTTCGATTTCTTACCTATTGCAACCACAATTATCAATGTCCGAGATGAATACAGATGCATTATCTATCAAATAATTTTCTTGCATTATTTAATTTGACGTAAGTGAAGAATTATCATTAGACATTAATTGTGCCTTACATAATCAATCAATAGAGTTCACACTAGTGAAAAGTGTTTCGTCCTTAGCGAACTCTTTGGCCGCAGGTATTTCGCAGTCAAAGGGTTAATCAGTTAAGCTGTGGCGCTCCCTTTTGCGAGAGCGCACGTATATGTGTTGCCGAAATCGAGCGATGACGAGTATACTCGTCTATCACAAAGTGTTGCTATTAAGATATTAGATCGAAAAGATGGGTTTATTTTATAAAATGTACACTTTTTTTTACTAATGCATACTTATTTGGTTAACTTAACACGTTGACGCCGGCATGACCCACCGGTGGCCCAAGCTTGTCTGTTCCCTGCGGCGGCATGACCCACCGGTGGCCCATGCTAGATTGTTCCATGGGGCGGCATGCATCACCGATGGGCCACGTTTGTATACAAAAAAATACATAGTACAAAATGTTATTTTATTGATTTAACATTATACATTAACATTTCTACCTTATAGTAAAGCATTTAACACAAAATACATAACTTATAATTTAATCAATACATTGAATATAACAAAATATAACTACTCATATTACCGATGCAATATTTTAAAACATTTTAAACAAAGTGCCGGCTTATCCGGACAACTGTTACAAAAGGTCATTACTTTTTTTGCTTTGTTCGTGGCGTACTGTGTACCTTTTAAGTTTGTTAAGCGTTTGTAACACTCTTTACATCTTTTCCTCGTCTTCCTCGCGGATCCTTGGTATGAACTTAAAAAATGTTTTTTTCCCTCTACTTACTATTAGTTCTTCATTAGGGGGATTCTCAACTCTCTTCAATAGGTAATCAATAATTTTTTCTCTAAATTTTAAAATTTTGTAACGTTTAGTTCCCCACTTCTTGTGGATGTACCACGCATTTACTAAAGAGGTCCCGCATAATAGCTCCATGACAACTTTACGATACCATTTTACCGTTTTCCGTAAGTATTTATAATACGAACACATTTGGTCAGATACGTCAACGCCTTTTCTCGCACTATTGTAAGAAAAAACGGTATCTGGTTTTAATTTATCATCTTTGCCACGTATAATGGCGCAATTGTGAGATCTCGAAGTGGTTAACATGCACAGGGGTCCTTTGTCTGTCCACTTCAAAAATTTCACGCCGCTCCGATTTTCAAGAGATATAATATCGCCCCGTTTCTGTTTTTGTTTTCCCTGCGGCGGTAGGAATTTTGTATTAATTTTGACTGTACCGCAAATATATGTTCTTTTATTGAGAAGATCTTCGGCTAAAGGAACGCTTGTATAAAAACTGTCGGTAAATAAAATTCGGCCCTTGAATAATAGATCTCCTATTAATTTCATCACTACATCATGAGAATGTGTTTTTACAATTCTCGTTTCATTTTTTCCGGAATAAATATGCACATTATATGTATATCCGTCCGGAAGGCAGAGTTTGTACAGTTTTATTCCATACTTGTATCGTTTACCTGGTATATATTGACGAAAACTAAGGCGTCCTTTCCACGGAACCATGCTTTCGTCAATTACTACATTTTTAAAGGGTTTTCCTGCGTCTTTGAATGTACGAACAATTTTATCAACCACATTCCGGAGTTTATGTAACCGATCCTCGGTTCTAGCCGTAGAATTATCGGAAAAGTGCAAGTACTTCAATATTGCTAAAAATCGATCGCGTTTCATTGCTCTCTTTATACGCGCATTTGCATACATCGCCTTTTTAGACCAATATAATCGAAGTTCGGGTACCTGCACTACACCCATAATGGCCACCGTGGGTCCTATCGGCAGGCCAGACCACGCACGGGCCACGTGATAATTTTGGAAATTTGGTCTATTCGAATCAGCTAGTGGGTATTAGGGCGCGAGCATTGAACAGTATAATTTGGTGCCGCGCCGCCCCATGGGACGGACCGCTAGTTGAAGCGCCGCCGCACGGAACGGGCCCCGAATATCCGCGCCGGCGTCAACGTGTTAAACATATATTACATACTTATTAGACGAAAAACGCAAAAAAATTAAATATATATAATGGTAAGAATTTTAATTCCTGCTGTGGCCTGGTATTCAGCAAGTTACACGTAAAGGGACTTTACAAATGGAACACCAGTAACGGGATTCTTTCCTGATATTGCGTTTATAATGCACACCGTCACGTAGGATTTTTTGTTCTCGAAGTTCCGGGTATATGATCCAGAACATGATTCCCAAGTAATTGTATTACGGTAGGCCTAGATGGCCGAGTTTGTGTCGATTTTTCTCATGTTATTCGATGTGATGCAATGGTGTCCTCAATATATTCTAGCAAAAAATTAATTCGCGATAACGTCCCATTATTATTTTTTGTATAATATATATGAATTCAAACAAATAACATGTAATAGATGGAGAAATATGTTTTTATAGTATTTTTTAGGCTTGTTCTTGCAGTGTAATACGCGCTACAATTATGCCATCACTCATGTCCACTCCACCCATTTTCTTATTATAGTCTGTCACTATCTCTGGTTTTTTTGTTATTATTTTTCTTTTCACTGTTTCTACTGCGTTATCGTTTTGTTTCAGCCGGCGCATACAGGGGCACATGAATTTATCTTAGATTATTTATATTTTTTATTTGTTTGTTTTATTCCTGCCTGGCCTCAAAATATTCTAAATATCTTGAAATTTGAAAATATGTTTAATTCTTCACAATAATTGCAATTTAAATACATTTTTAATCGCTCTGTAATGTTCTGAAGCATGATATTTCGGGACACAATCACCGATATGAAGTCCTGGCTTTCGTTTACAAGCATCACAGTACGGGTGTGTTTGTTGTTTTTTCCCGCAGTTTTCCTATCGGAACACTGCACAATCTTTCTTGCCTCCTGAACGAATTATATGAAATTGATTATTTAATCTAATATCTACGAATGACGCTAAAAGTTGCGGTGTAGATAGTGTTTGGTCCCGGAAATTTCTTACTAACTGATCGACTAAACATTTCACAAAATTTAAGTGCCTTTTCGTTGTTCTATTGTTGTTATTTTATACAGTTAGTTTTATAAGTTGCTGACGCACATCTCCATGCCCCAAAAAATAATTGCATTTTCGGAGGTTCCCTGCGGGGATATCGATTTCTACGACGATTTAAAAATGTCGACACCGATCGCAAAGGGTTCAACATTCCACACAACTCCGAATATTCTAAGATCTCTGTATCGATTATACGTTTGCGGATTTTCGCATCTTTGCTTCCATACTTCTTTCGCCTTTTGCGCCATCTCGTGTCACGATTTTGCATATCTGCACCGACTGTTAATAAGGAACCGCAATCCGCCGAAAGAACCGGTCCCCGATTCTGTCTTCCACTTTACGCTCCCTCCAGTCTTTCATCCACTCTTTTCATTCTCCTTGCGGTCCGCTCTTACGGTTCGCATAACTCTTGTCCACGGAAAGAGAATCTCCTTGTTCTCGTACGTTCGTTTTCTGAATGCGTGTAGGTAAGGACTGCCGATGCCTGTGTGTCACGAGGACGTGAATGTTTAGTAGGTGCAGCGCGATGAAGAAATTCGAACGCGTGTTTTGACCTGGCTGACCTTATTCGGCCCGGTAATAAAATTCCGATGACGTCTCGAGAAGTTGCGGAATTGTGTTGCGCCGGATCGTTAGTGTCGAACGGCAGTTTGCTTTTATAAGCAGTGCTGTATCGTGCACGTCGATGTTCTCTGTTCGTACAATGCTATCGTGCTTTGCGTCGTGTCTACCTTTTTCGCGCGGCATATCTTGCAATTTTCATGTTAATTTTGTAACATTTGTCTCGGACGATTAAATGCACCCGTTCCGTTCCGCTGTGACATTCGAATGCCATTCCAAATAAAACGTCTTCAACGTTCTACTTTAATTTCTCCTTTTCCAATCATTCCTCTTAATAGTTTGCACTCGGATTTTTTCTCGCCTAATGCTTTCAGCAGCTCGGACTTTTCTTTGCTGTACCTGGTCTTGTAATGTGTTATTTATTTGAAAGTGAAATATACATATAAAATTTCATAGACAAGATATTTTATCAGAAAAATGTCTTTCTCATCTGTGTGACTCGCAACATACCGTGGCGTAAAAGGAAAGGTGTACAAAGTAGGTTGTGGCGCTTAATCCAATGATATCATATTTAAATACTCTAAGAATTAACTGAGTAATCACATTTAAATACCCTAGCAGTATAGTTAGGAGGACAGTAATATATACAATAGGCCATCTAAGACATTAAACCTAAATTACTTGTATCTATACCCAGCAGTCATATGATGCATCCGCCAATAAAATCGCATGACGACCTCAGGGCGTCATATGATTCCAATGGGTTAACACATTGACTGCCGTGTGTATTTTACTATATTAAAACTGCAACATGACCAAGTACTACAGAATATGATTGAATTGCGCAAAATGAAAATAATGCGAAGGTATCGGAGACCAAAGAATTTCATCACTACTTAATATTAATTGCATTTCCACAATTATAAATACTATCGATTGGGTATTTTTTTAATTTTCCGTGAGGCCTTTTGCACCGGTCACCGATGACCACCAAGGCAGTCAACGTGTTAATATGTTAAATTGCTTCTACCTATCGAGCCATCTCTTTCTTATCATTCCCAGCTCTGTCTCCCCAAATATTCACCTTCTCTCCTTACACTCCACGCATCATCTGCCTGAACGCCGAAACAGCCTCAACACGTTCTATTGTGCCTCGTCTCGAGTCTTCTGCCGCGTCCAACATCGTTTCCATTGTCGTCGGACTCATTAGCGCACACCTGCGAGTTCGCTCAATCGTGGGGCGGATTTTGAGCCCAAAGCACGCCGCGTAGATTCCTTTCAGACGTTGTCACAGTACGTAGGCGCACGTACGTTCGCCGTGGAAATTGCACGAGGCAGCTTGTCGCAGAACGCTGGGGTAAGGAAGGAGACGTTCTGCCTTGGCAGGATCCTCACGTCCTTCGTAAGTAATTCGTGAATCGAATCCACGAGTCTCATCCGCGCCGCCCAAGGACACCGGGAGACACGGAATCTACTTCTCCCTCTTTGTCCGTCTCTTTTTATCGTTCCCTTATCTCGTCATCTCCCTTCGAGGAGGCAAGGTTGCTCGTCGATCCTCTCGCAGCTATCTCGTTACCAGGCAATCCCTCGTGGACGCTGCGTGCTTACCAATAAACAGACGTACGGAGACTTGTTACCTCGTTGATGCGGATGTCATGAGCTGGAAGTAGCGAGTGTTGGAGATGTGAGCGTTGGCCTGAGATTGCAGCTGACGGCCTATTCAACATTTTGTTAATAGATTAATGGCGAAGCGTGTGTATGTTCTTATGGAATGATTAATCCGCGGTTTCTGCGTGGTAGTGCTTGATACTATGAAATCAAATGCAACTATGCAATAAACTAATATAGCATTGGCTTTGTTAATACTAAACCTACCAAGCGTACTCTCAAAATTTACTTTAAAATCGTGCATTTATTGTTATTTCTTTTGGTCTGTGAACTTTCTGCAAGTTCTTATATTATCTGATTATTCAATTTCTCGCTTTAATAAATTAGGAATTTTTATCTGAAAATCAACGGTTATTTCATAAAGTGTCGAATGACCCCTCATGGTAAGAATAGATAGGTGTAAAGTACCGGTACGTTTAGTGTTAATAAAAATACACTAAAGTGAATTGGAAGTAAAGTGGGAAATGTGGAGTCAGAACAGTAATTATCTTGGTAAACATTAACCGTTTGTGTCCCATGCAAAGCGATTCCGCTGTTCAGGTTTCATGTGGAAAAGTCCCACTAGTTTTATCGCGATATGCGCATAATTTTATTGATAATTATTCTTCGCATAGTTACTGTTTTGGTGTGCACCACGTGAGCAAAACATTTTGTCTCTAATTTCCATTACTTTAAATTATACTTATTTGATATACATAACCGCTGTTGCCTCATTTCACGTTTTCCGACATAAATTGAAGCAAGCGCTATCGCGTGCTACTTGGTATTTCTCGACCAGATTTTCTGAATAAGCTCTGGGATCCAAACGGTTAAAGCAATTGTAATATTACACATATTAAAACATTGTAAAGAGAATTGCTATTTGTAAACAATTTACCTCGAAAACGCGAAAATACGGGAGCATGCCTCCATTATTCACATATCAAAAACACCACGGTCAAGTTTGCTCAACCCACAACTTTTGTGCCGGAGAAAACTCTACAAAATCACGATCTCAAACATATTAACTACAAGTAGAATAACTGTTCGTCAACCATTCTCACCGCAAATGCGCGAGATGAAAATAACACGGCCATGTTTGTCCGACGCATGACTTTACCGTGGAAGCATAATTCTGAAACTGTCCATCTGGCATTATCGATAAACATCGCCACGTAAGTCGCGCGGCATTCGTGCCCAGGAATCCATGACGAAATTCTCATCGGGCCTCTCTCTTCTTTCTGTTCCGTGATGCAAGTCTCCGTCGTTACATCTCGCTCGCGATTTATTTGCCGATTTATTTCGCGATTTCTCTCGCGATTTCTTTCGCGATCCCGCGCACGCATAATTCCGCCATGAAGCCTCGTGTTGTGTCATCAGCGTGACACGCCTAAAACGCGACTATTTTCGTTCGCGGCCGGGCGACCATCGGTCGATACACATATAGCTGTGTGTACCCACACCGTTTTGTCATTGAGGCTGTCGAGCGGAAGGGCATCCGAGTCACTCCGCTGGTGTTATCGTCTAACTGCGCAAAATGCTTCAAGTGAAAAACATCGTTTACACTCCGGCCGCACACTTTTCTCCGTTTGTCTCACGTTTTCCCTCTCCGTCGGTCCCTTCTTTGTCTCGATTTTTCTCCTTCGCCGACTCGCGTCTCGCTCCCGTCGGCGGTGCTCTCTTCTCGCCTTCTTTTTCTTTTCTTCTCCTCACGTATTTCACATTCGTCGCTCACGTGTTGCTACACGCCACGTTCAGCTGCTATTTTTTTCCGGTCCCTACTCAATCGTCGCCTTTCTTACTGCGCGCGGGTATACAGGGTGTTAAAAACATCATTCAATATTTTTGTGGTACACGGGACACGGGGGACGTACTGTAAAAACCTTGGTTAATATAGGTCGGAAGGTCAAGCGTTTTCGGAGTGTAAACATTTTTGTATGCTAATATTGTGGTAATGAAACATTCTAGAAGGAATCCGTTGTCATAGAGAAGAAAAGAGAATAAACGAACGAGATGATCGGCAGTTTAGGGCAGTTCAGGTTCAACGCGAGAAGAAGAACGACGCAAATTAAAGAGACACTTACTCTCATCAATTAATTTATCCTTATTCATTAATTCGTTAAATAATTATTCTATTAGTCATAAAGAGACTACAGTGTTATGGTTGATAACTATAGGTTTTTCGATATTTGCCGAAGGTATTCCACATGCGTTTGTTTCATTTCCATACATTTCTTATCTGTACATTTCTGTTTCAGAATTCATTCTAATATTGAACATTGAGTCCCATAGACCTATTAATAATCGTAACTTGAATTTTCATTCAACTTTACAATTATAAGTATTGTAATTGTAAATAAAGTATTGTAACCGGTGCACTCCGGTCACTGATGAGCACCGTGGCGCTGCAGGAAAAACAAGTTGCGATCATATATGACCGCCGTGGCGTTCAACGTGTTAAAATGAATCAATCAAGTTTCTTCTGATTTGCCCATCCCATCACCGCCTCGATTACGGTAGGTGGCCGAATATTTCTTTGGCCAGCTGTAGACTCCGTTGCCTTTTGAATCGACAGCTTTCCTCCCCCGCGTCGTTCTTGACTCTTGAAGAGCGCCGTGCTCTCTGCGCTTAAGAAGCGTGCCGGCGTAAACAAGGCGCTTATTATCTATAAATACACGCCTGCCTCTCGCTGTGTTTATTCGCGGCCGCGTATGTACGCAGGTGTCTGTCACTGTCAGTGTCGCGCGTGTTTGTTGGGTGTCGGTGGACGCGTGGGAGTCGCGTTTGTCGATTGCAAATCCGTGCACGTTCCGACTTCGACTCATTTTATGCGAGACTCTTCTCATAACGGACGCTTGTGAATAAGACGATGCCGGATCGCGAGATGACACGATAACAAACGTGCAGCGATGTTATTTTCTGTGGAAGTCATTTTTTCGACCGGTATGACTACGGTAGAGGATAGTGTGATGAGAGTAGGTTAATGCGTATTAATTACTAATGAGTGATTCATTTGACGTTTTTTCCCTCGTGTACTTTATTATAGAATATATTTTTTTCCACATTCTTTCTTATTATGTACTAATCGTAGGCGAATAACTACATTTATCGTATGTCACATTAGCATAGGGACATTACCATACTTTTTGCTACTTATGTATATAAGTAATAAAACTACTAAAACTTACTAAAAAAAACTACTTATATATAATAGAAGTAATTGGTTTGACGTAATTAATAGGAAGTATATAAGTAGTAAAAATATGTATACACATTTTTTTTTTACTTTTTATATATTTGATACTAATTACGTCAAATTAATCATTTATACTGTAAGTAGTTTTTTTTAGTAAATTTTTGTAGTTTTATTACTTACATATATACATATAAGTAGTACAAAGTATCGTAATGTCTCTATGCTAATGCGACATACGAGAAATTGGGTTACTTGTCTATGATTAGTGTATAATAATGAAGAATGTGGAAAAAATTACATTCTATACTAAAGCACCTGAGAGAAAAGAAGTTGATGTAATATCGTAATAGTGCGCTAGTATAAAATAAAGTAGATACACTATCATATTGCTGCTAAGTTAATACCAGAGTCAAATGACAATAGTTGATTTATGAGAAATACTCCTCAGCGGAGTGATAAGTACAAAAAAAGAGGGATGCGTAGTATCATGATGGTATTGAGTTATTAGTATAAGTGCCCGCTAATCAGTTATTGATCTGACATAAATATTTGTCGGCGTGTGCGTAAAGAATACGAGCACAGCGTTGGAGTTGTGTGATTGGAATGAAGCACTTTTGTGCGGCAACTGGGCCAAACTCGTTTTCGTTAGCATCTTCTCACAAAGAACCTTTTGGGACGGCCGTAAATTTATCTGAGCGTACGGGACGTGACGTTACATTTTACATTATCTCTGTTTGCCTCTTGCGATCCGTTACCGCTTGTACCGAATAAGCCCTCTGATTTGTGTTATTTCCCCGGGGGAAATCTCCACGCTGGATTTGCTCGAGTAAATAGCGAGTGACGTCACACTTTACATTATTCCTGTCCGTCTTCTCACGCGCGATACGTTATATCAAGGATGGCATTTGTCTGATTTCCAACAAAAACGAACCTCTCGCTTCTCTAAATAACGGTTAGAGCTATACGATTGGTGAGCGACGACATGATTTAAATAGAACATGATCATTCGGAGAGAGCCAGGGAATTTGAATATTTCGAGGAGTGCTAAAAAATGCATACCGTTTCTAGAGGTTTCCGCAATTTTCTTAACACGTTCGCGGACGTGAATGCTATAACATTCATTTTCATGATGACGCTGAATGACATGAATATGTCGTCCAACCACAACGTTCGGCTTGCTAAAAACGAAATATCTCGTCACCCGTACGCAATGAGTTAACTGGTTAAAATGTCCGGTAATTTTGAGACACCCTTTACTATGTCCACACCTTATCCGTATTCCAATTAAGCGGCCCGTCCTGTACACAAATAAAAAATGAAAGCAGGTTTGACGTGTGCCGAGTACTCATGGAAGGTTTGGTCGAGCTTATAACGATGACCTTGAAAATGCTCCTGACAGGGTGCCCTCGAATGACACGTCGAGGTAATAGTTCGCCAACGCGACCTCGATGCAATCAAATCGTCAGCCGCACAAATGACTTCTTAAAGCGTATGTAGATATATGTGTCTGCAGGCGTGGGTGATTCTCAGGCAGGCTGACGAAGGCAGAAGTTTGCTGGTGTGTCGACTTCGTGCATGTGATTTCAACGTCGCGTGCTTAATATGTTGACTGACTCTCGGTGCAGCTGATTATTTTATCAGTGGGTTTATGATGGTCACGTGACGGAAAAGGAATTAAAAAAATTAAATAATGAGAGGCGTACCATTAAAGAAAAAATCTTGCATAATGCAAATTGCGCGATTAGGGTGTAAGGTACAGGATCTGCCATTTAATAATTAATTATTGTTGTTAAGCATTCACGTTTCTGCGATAAATGGAATAAAGAATTTTCTGGAGAGTCGACTTCGTGCATATGACTTCTACGTGGCGTGTTGAATTGATTGACTGTTATGGTGGTTGCATGCAACTGGCGGTGCTGAATGAAAAAAGTGAAATAATGTACGTAGAATGATACGGAAGAAGTATCGTTACATAAGGCAAGTGATCCGATTAGCGTGTAGCGGAAAAGACGTACTGTTCAACGGTTAATGATTGATATTAAGCATTTCCGTTTCTGTGATAAATATGATAATGAAAGATCTGGTATATCGCTTTCGTATAAATGACGTCAGCGTGACGTGTTTAACACGTTGATTGTCACGGTGGTTGCCAGTGACGGCTAGTTGTTTTATGAATGGATTTATAATAGTCACGTGATAGACGGTAGGGTATTAAAATAATTAAATAATTAAACACAAAAATATATAAAAATAATATAAAAAAATATATATATATGTAAATATATGTAAAAATACATGAATAAGCAAGCACTCCTTCGTTGCATTCTTATTTTCATAAATTATTTTTTCGCTTTGGATGTTGAAAACCCATGAAGTTTTTATATCAAGAGCTTTGAAGTCCCAATTTTCATTTCCGGCATATATAGAATGACAGGGTTATAACTAAATGTGTTAAACGATTGACCATTCATATTTCACCGAAATATGACCTCGCCTAAACTATTGCACTACCATAAATAAAAACGGTTAGTCCCATCGCGCCATTCATTACACGATTGCATTTCTTATAATTTTGTTCCGAAAGCCACAATTTTTCCACGCATGACCACTGCAAAAAATGCGCAATTCAAATGTGCATTGCCTTATTTCGTCACGCCACGCAATATATCAACGTTATCCGTCTGTAACAACATAAACTACTGTGGCTCCCAGCGTAAGGCGTAGAAAACTGGCAGTCAACGTTCCGAAGTCCGACGCAAATTGAATCGCCGGCGAAGCCATGCTGACTGACCAACCTCAACGGAACTTAGACAGTCGCGTTGTGAAACTACTGTTTTGCTAACAACTTCGTTATCTGCCGCCACTTTACATGCATTCCGCAACACTCTGCATTATGCTAAATCAATACGGCCGTCTGACATCTAGCTTGTTTCTAGTAGATACGAAATGTCACGCGTCGGTATTAATGTGATATCTAGACTATCGAATGCAATGCAGAGCGAGTATTTTTAGGTGGCCGCGCTATGCGTCACCGATGATGCGCACATTGAAACGCATTAAATATACATTAACACATCGATCGGCCAGTATAAATTATGTCTGTTGCCCGTGAAGCTCGCATCGTACACGCTGGACACATAAGCTGCTGACAAAGATTGATCTGTTTTTTTCTTTCGTTGTAATTGAGGCTGCAGGGAAACTCATAAAATTCACAAGATTATGAAACTTCTGGTTACAGTGTTATCATGGTCGCAAAGTAATAGGAGTGATGGTATGTGTCGGAATATCAGACAGTTTGTTAGTTAGATAAAGGTCTCAAGAAGAAGCAATTAGGTGAATGTATTTTTTTGTTACTACAAGATAAGCTAGTAGCTTCACGAATAGCCAGAAGAGATATAAAAAAACATTGACTCACGACCCCAATTTCTCAAACATTAAGCAGTTAAGAGCGTTTGTACATAGTTACGTCTGCCTGCATATTGTCACTGTTAATATCTTTGGCGCTACTAAAAATTCTGGACAATTGTCTTGTAATAAACTCGCGGAAGCGCATAACTTCGTTATTTATGAAGCAATTTTTGTGAAACTTTCAGAAATTGTATAATTAAAAGTATTTTAGGTATTATTAAAAAAATTATGTTTTTTAATTATTATCATAACTTTTACTTAAAAAATAAATTTGTGTGAAATTTATAGAAATTGTAAAATAGGAAAACAAAATTTTCTTTTGTGTGATATATTTCGAAGTAAGATGCAGCACATACTCAACATTGCAAGTATTACACATGTAACGACTCTCTTTTCTTTTGCTTTTGTGCCATTGAAAAAGGCTATATTTTATTCTTGAAAAGATAAGTGTTATAGCTTACAATCCCATGTAAATTATAAATATCAATCAAACGACTATTTTTCTTTGCTTTCACATTCTTATTTTCAATTCTCGATTATATTCGCGTGTAAAAATGGTAGCAGCATAAAATGCAACGCCGCTCAAATTATCTCGAGTGTGCAAGTTAAGGGGTTAAAGAAATTATCATAAAATTTAATTTAAAAGTTGATTTTGTCAGAATTTTTAGTAGCTTTGTTTAACGTATGATATTGCGTGAAGCATTTCTCTATGAAAACAAACCATATAAAATTGACAAATGTATCGCGATTCGCGTCGTTTTCCATGAATATTGATGGCAATACTTAAATAGACAAAATAGATGCAATGTATGAAGACCTCTAAAAACAGCGTGTAGAAAACACAAGAAAACTCGTGAGCGGACCTTAAAGTATTAAAAACTGACAAACCATAGTAGTTATTAGAGTTTCTAGTAGTGTTTTAAAGCATGATATTGCGTTCAGCATTTTTCTCTATGAAAAGGAACCATACAAAATTGCCATATGTATCGTGATTCGCTTCGTTTTCCATTGAATACTGATGTAAATACTTAAATAGACAAAATAGATGCAATGTATCAAAGTAGCTGACCTCTAAAAACAGGGTGTAAAAAACACGAGAAAACTTATGAGCGGTCCTCAAAGTGTTAAAACGCAAATGCGCGACCAACTTGTTCACCCCCCATATATGGGTGACAGTATTGCCCGTGTTGAATGCAGAAACGCGCGTCACATTCCGAGAATTGATTTTTCTAACGTGAATCGAGCGTCGCCGTGTAAACAACCGACATGTTAATGCGACACGTTTTTACGGTGCATGGTATTCGTTTATAATCACTCTGACTGATCAGACCTTGCACTGTCTAATCCCCCACCCGCTTCTTTCTCAAGGAACGCTATGCTGCCCATCGTGTGGACGCACGTGGCACCACACGTGAGTCAGTCGCTTCACGCCTCATTCTTTATTGCGTGCTGTTATGCCTCGCCTTCTTATGATTCGGTTTACTTCTCAGACGTCCCACGCCCCTCTTTCTCTTTATCACGTACCTCCTTACACAATGATACCTATTTTTTCGACTTTAACCCTTTCGACTCAGTATTTGCATAGATGAAACCTCGCTGAAAACTGACACTTATGGAATGTACACATATTTGTGCTGAAAAGTTTACTGCACAAATTGTTTATACATAAAAGAGAATTAACACCTTAAAAGAATAAAACCTGAAAATTCCAAGTTAGAGGTCTCTAACGAGAAAATGCATTACAAATTATGCATTTTATAAACATTGAGCGTTAACTCTTGACTTCTCCCGAACGCAATATGTACTTATGCGTTTTCTGGGGAACACCTTTTTCGAAGGCCAGCACTACATACTCACTACTCGTTATTTCCGAAAAATGATCCGTAACCGTTTCTTCAATGTCTTCACCTGTGTCGTCACAAACGGTAAAAACTTCTAATCATTGCATAATTGACACGTCGAAACTGTGCTGTATTGCGTCATCCGTCGGCAAATGTGTCCAAGTGTTTGGCACAAGGTGATAAAATGCAGTTACCGAGCATACCTAACCATGACACATTGTTACCCGCGAACACGAAATAAGACGTAACAGCTGCCGTGAAAAATATCCGTGAACATGTTCGCCGCCGGTCATTACGTGCCAACGCGTGATGAACCTATTCCGTTAGAACAGACTAGTCCGTCTGACGAGCAGCGAACGTGTCAGTTACCTTACAGACTCCTAACGTCGGCACCTAACCTAAGCTGCATTCGCAGGCACACGTTAAATAACCGGCGTGTTCCAGTAATAAACAGATCCTCCGTTCACAGCGTGTTTACCCCCGGCTTCACCTATTTACATAGGCTTGCGCAAACAACGATTTACGACAGACGCGATATTGTCGCAAGCGAATTTGCCGACATCGATAATGATCGTCGGCGTGCATTGACAAGTAGTGTGTGCGCACGCACGTGCTGCTAGAGAAACGATTCATCGCCAGTCTCGCCTAGCTATTCGCGAGCAAAATGGCAATTACGAGGAATGTTTGACGCGTTTCACGAAACAGGGAATCGCTCTATTCTGTCTTCTTTGTGTATGACGCGATCTGCCTGGCGTCTAAGTGTCTTCTTCGTGACTAAGCAGCGCAGTGATGGTCATATTGACACTTTAACCGTTTGAGTGCCAAGCGGCGCGATCGCGCTTCTTCTGTCTGTCCTCAAAACTGCAGCGTAATCACAGCGTTTTTGGAAAATTTGTCGTTGCAAGAAATCACGGTAACTTTTCAATCTTATAAAAAAGATAAAATTTTTGTGAAACGTTCAGAAATTGTTAAATTGAAAATATTTTGGGTATTATAAAAAAAATTATGTTTTTTAATAATTAACATAACTTTTTTACTTAAAAAATAAAATTGTATGAAATTTATAGAAATTAAAAAATAGATTGCATTTAAGGTATTATTTAAAAACATTTTAAAATTAAAAACAACAAGCGAAAAAAATATGAAGGTAATCGAGCTTAATACATTGAATAACTTCTGGATTCATAAAGTAACACCTTTACCATTTTAATCATGGCATCATATTATCGAAGTTAGTACTTTCTATATATGCTATCCAAAACAAATATAAATGTGCATTTGCACATGCAAAAAGTTTCGCAATTAACTGTGAAGCAAAGTTTAGACTCGTATTTGAACGGTTGAAATCATATTTCATCGTTCTAGCATGTATGCAGTTCAAGTGTCGATAATTCCGAAATAAAACAAGAGGTAGCAAACATATCCTATTATTCTATTTCGCAAAATATTCGTTATCAAATCTCTGAAGAGAAATTGAGTAATTTATAATGATTCACCCCTTTATTTTAAGATCGCAGGGTAATAGATCTAAACACGCATATATGCAGAATTTATAATTTTGATACCAATAACAAGTTGAGTGGAGGCATAGACTCAGTTTCTAAAAAATGCGAGATGATCTTGTTTACTCAAAGAGGGACGATTTTTGTATTTATTTTGTATGTATGTTAAAAATAAGATGATAATATAGTTAATAATATAAAATATAATATAAAATAATAATAAAATTATATTAAAAGTGTTAATTAAATAGTTAAATTTTGATCGGTTACAGTTTCATAAAATATGAAGACATTTGCAATTTGCAACCGCTTCAATTACACACTTAATATTCTGTACCGTCTCATACTTTTGCTCAGTGTTGGTGCATAAGAAATCACTTGATCAAAAAGACCAATGCCGCCCTTTCCTGTTTTGTTCTCTATCACTGCCGATGGCTTTCGGTCCCGCAGGAAACAAGAGCAAAACACTCTTGGCATTCAACGTGCCACCAAAATTTATTGTTTCGGGTCTCGTGAATTTTTTGCCGCGCCTTGCCTCCGCCCATTTTATCGGCCGTGCGACGGATAATGTGAAGACGCGAATGAAGGTGGTACGTCTGACATTTTATGACGCCGACCACGAATACGGACTAAAGTGGGGCCGACGGGTATTGACTGCCTTTGGGTTTTGGGATCTAACTTCGGAGGGGCGGAGAAAAATAATGTGCCCTTTTATTGGTCCAAACGTTTAAACAAAAATATGTTTTATTAATCCTTGACATTTTGTGAAATACGGTATTTGTAAACTATTCACTGACACAACGTTTTGTAATTTTAGACTCTGGCGACGAAGTTTCTAGAATATTCGAAACATGTAGGAATTAATTGTAATTAATGTAGGAATAAACCGAAAAATATATTTGTTTAATCGTTTTAACCGCGAATTTTTTTCTCAATCTGTAACAAGGTTACAATACATATCTTTTAGTCCTACAGTGGCTTCGATATGACATGTAACATTTGTTTCGTAATATAATATAAATGACGTGATTACGCCATAAATACTATGTCATCATCGGTGCTAGTCATTTGTTTCTTTACTTTTAACAGAATAACTTCTGTAACATTTGTTTGCACAATTGTTACAATGGAGAATTTACGGACAAATGAAAGTGAATGCGTATTTGATTTTGAAATATTTAAAAGTAATTTAATTGGAAATCTTCATGTAGTGAAACATGGTAAGAAAAACCGGATTGAATTGGATGTGCTAAAAGACAGGAGAAGGTTGGGAGACAACAGTCAAGCAAATTTTGCACTACTTGTCCAAATAAAACATCCATTAGGGAATGTTTCGAAAGGTATCACACCAGAGTGAATTACAAAATGTCAAAATGTAAGTTTTTTGTTTACACTAAGTTGAAGCGTACTTATTAGATAAAAAAAGGGAATGAGAAAATTCATTAGGAATTGTCTGTTGAACTAAAGCTTTTATATTCGGCATTGAAAAGATAATAAAGTTGGAGTAGCGAGATGCAAGCGTGGGGAATTTGTTTTGCTGAGCTCTCGGACGGAACTGCACGAACTTCAGGAATTTCTCATTTTCGCTAGGGCCGTTGCCACGTAAATTGCGCAATGTGTCAGAGCGTGCCGTGTGTTAACCTTTTAACACGGTGACTACCGAGCGTATTTTCTTCGTCCTTCCTTAAGTGGCGGAGTGAAATTGTCCATATTACAGCTACATCGTCATAACTTATTATTCAATATGTTTGAATTACGGAAAATGATCTTCAGTCAACAATGTAAAGTCAATGGTGTAAAGTACCGGTATGTTTAGTGTTGACTCGTCTTGTATACTGGAGAAGTGTTTTCCAATGACGAGTTAATTCGTCATCCCCAGTTAAAAGGTTAAATAAAGAGGGCAATGCACTCTGGGAAGGCTCATGCGATGTTGGAATGACGAGACGCGGGAGAAGCGGTTGGCAAAAGTCTAAAGAGTTATGTGCTCGCATTGTTGATCGTTGCCACGCGCGTCGGAAACACTTGTGCAAACAATATACAACCGCACGGAACATACGCGTCGGCGCTCCGATCGCATATGCATGCGTGTCAAAGTTTAATGTACCCTCCGGGAGAGTTATCGATATCTCAGGCACGCCGAATATTTCCAGTGCGAATAGACGGCGTCGAGCTGAGCGCAAAAATTCGCGAGCGAATGAACGTATTGTGCCGATCCGAGTTCTAAGAAGAAGCTGAAAAATAGGGAGCTGGAGAAGAACTGGTTGAATGATTACACGGCGTTGAGAAATGCGCTGGTTCTAGATGAATGAAAGGTTAGAAGCGACCGTGAAATGCAGACACAATTTTAGCCTCGCAACTAACCTAATTATGGTATTTATGAAAACAATGAATTATGTAAATATCAGATAAATTGAACCGCTTGCTGTGTTGGCTGTTTGTGTTTATTGAAATATTTATTTAGTCTACATATTTCGAAATCGGATTGGGTTCCCTCCTCAGGAAGTCTCGATAAAAATGATGATTATGATAATCTGTATTGTGGTGTAATACATATGTGGTTGGTGGTGATGATTTAGGGTGCAGAGTAAATATTCTGTTACATGTCGAGCACGTAAATGTTTCAATGAAATCAAATAACCAGAAAAACAGACTTTAATTTATCTGATATTAAACTGCGGAATTAATTTGCAATTAATTTGCAAAAAGCAGACCGTCGATGCGTCGTTACAAATAACGGTGATATTTACCACGAATATTGTTCGCAGTGGATGTAACTTTATGCATTTCTATGACACTGCTTCCTCGCGCTGAATATTCGATATCGTGGCAGTTTGGTACAAAAGAAAACGATTTATTGTATTTAAAATAATGGCTGTCATCTTCGAAGTTTCATGACGAATTAACTCGTTAGCGCCAGTTTAATTTGTAGTACTTCCCATCCGTTTGGGAAATGCTAGCTGAATCGATTATATTGCCGGATGAGAAATACCGAATGATGCGGAGAGTGGTTACGCCGAAGTAATTAAGAACGTTGTACGTGAATACGATGCACGAAAATAAGAGTAAAAAATGGGCTTTGAAAAACGGGATGCGGAAAGCATCTGTAGCAACACATTATGCAAAGTAAATATAATATTAATACAAATAAATATAAAAATAATATATGTATATATATAATAAATGTAATATATTATAATATTATATTCTTATTGTATATTTGTATATTTATTATATTTACTTTGCATACTCGTTTGCTACACATACTTTCCGCATCCCATATAAATAAAACAAGTTGAAAAGTGGAGTACAAAACAATTCTCTGAAAACGAATCGTGAAAATGGCAAACGAAAGTGGGATACGAAAATAGGATGCAAAACCTGAATACGAAAGTGGGATATGAAAACGGGGATACAGATATGGTAGACGGAAATAATAAAGGAAAAGCAAGATACAGGAAACTGGGTATGAAAAGCAAGGTACAGAAAACGAAAAATGCGCGTCTGGTAAAAACGTTGCACGAACAGGAAGCTAGAGAAAACGATGTACGAAAAGCAAGACATCAAAGTCGGGATATGAAAAGCAGGACACAGAAAACGGGGTACAGATGATGGTAACGGATAATGTGCGTCGACTCAGTTCTCTGGTAGGAAAGTTGCGCGCACTTTTTTTTTTTACGCAGTTAGTCGATCGGGGGACAGGCACTGTAGTACCGGCGCGATAAAGTGTATAAATTACGGCCGAGTTTTATGGCTGCGAGTTCAGAGCTACTTCGGTTGACACGGGCGCCCGGGTACAATGCAAATACCGCGTCGCGATTCGATTAAATATCGCAAGGATACAGAGATTGTCGAACGAAAAACCTTAGCAAAACAGAAAAGCGGAGATAGAGATCATAAAGAGAGAAAAAAATTATATATATATATATATACATGTACGTGTATCTATTTGTATTCATGTATATATGTATATTAAATTTACGAAATTAATATTTTTTATTAATATTTCCTGAATAGAAATGGCTTCTTAATATGTTAACTAATGGATACTTTAATATGTAATGAACTTGGAGATATATTGTGAGTGTACAACATTATTCAGAGAAGTACGTAGATATATCAGATATGGCCAGAAAATAATAGTAGGAATTTCTACAATTTTGCCAGTGAAGTTCGGAACTCATAAAAACTAACGGAATCGTAAATTTAATGCCAAATAATATTTTTTATTAATATTTCGTAAACACAAATGCTTTCTGAATATTTTAATCAATATATATTTTAATATGTATTAAATACTTGCTTTGCAGAGAAAAATTGTGAATGTTCAATATTATTCAGAAAAGTACATAAATGTACCAGATATGGCCAGAAAGTAATAGTAAGTTTCTACAGTTTTTCCGGTGAAGTCCAAAACTCATAAAAATTGACAGAATGGTAAATCTACTGTCAAAAATTAGTATGGCATAGTTAAATATTCGAAGTGAATTGTAATTTCGTTTTTTAATATTAATTAACATTTTCAATTAAAAACATAGTCTGATATACATATTAAAGTAAGCTTTTTCTTATTCCCTTAAACACACTTATTTACAGTTGACTCTTTCTTTTATCAATATTATGTTCTTATTTTGAAGAGAAGGGTGTGTGTGTGAGTTGGTGTGCATGTGTGTGCTTGCAGAGAGCAATCGTCTACTCCGTGGGGCACGCCGCTTGCGCAACCGAGCGTTAGTCACCGCGAGTCTAATATTAACGAGGTGATGCAACGCCGATGATTGGAAATAACGCGATATTTAACGCGGCGGCAGACCGCCACGAACGTGACTGAGCGTGTGCACCCGATAGCGGACGATTCCCGACCGCAAAAGCCAGCGTGATCAGTCGTGCGTGGAGACACGGCCGGAAAAAGATACCTAGGTACACAGAGAGACTGCTTGCCGAGTGCGGATGGACCTACGGAACGTTTCATAACCAGCGATTCTGTCTTTCGATTCGCACATTTGCCAAATCAATGAACGCTACTAAATCAAATGTGTTTATTCTGAATATCCAAAGTTGAATAGTTTAGTACGGACCGAAAGAGGTATGCCTACGCGAAGGGTATTAATTCAGGATATAATTCAGGAAGGGGATTATTTCATAAACCTCACATCTCATCAAATTGTTTTTTATTATTCTCCATTTAAAAAATATAACTTACAACAGTTAGAGTTCTACAAAAATTCTTCTTCTTTTAATACCATCATTTTTGCAATAATTTCCAATTTTCCTTCTTTTTTCTTCTTCTACGTTTAATGTACTAGAATAAATGATCTCTTCACAATGTTACGTACGAGATGTCGAAACGTTCAACTATTCTTTAGTCAGAACTCATTTTTGACACAAGTATTGCCCACAACACAATAATCTCTCAGATATATGTACATCAATTCAGAAGTGTCTACTTTCATACTTGTCACATTTTTAACTTTGCAATTTTCCGACTCTTGCTCAGAACCCCTGTAATTTTAGAACAGAATGCCGAAGACCCAGATCATATTGGCTCCACTATAATCTAAAAAAGTCTGCATTCATCAAACTATTACCACATTTCATCGGTAGCACTGATCCAGATCACGTTCTGCATAAAACTAGCCTATTTGAACGATGCAGAGACTGTTTCCACGAAGCCATAACCTCGACGTCATTCCTTTGCCTATTTTGATCTGACGGGACGAGCAGACCTGAAAAAAATCGACATTCCAAAACGGTAAGAAACAATGCGGCGTCCTCACAATACAGCGCTTGATTAAAACGGCACTGTTAATTAGCGCCGTTGAATTCTTCGCGTGGGCAACGCATGCGTATCTTTGCAACAACAGTCGCCGACGAATGAAAATCGTCGCAGCACTATTCGATGCTGCCCAATCTACGATTGAGCGCCGGTGATCACTGCCGTATGAAATTGCAGCGCTGCACGTCGATTTTTTTGTTGCCTACACCGTGAAAAACGGCGCATTGAAAAATGCTGTGTTAACGTCGGCGATGCGATCGGCGGGAAAATTAGTCGGCAAAGCAATCTATGAGAATTCCGTGCACAGCGGCGATCGGTGATATGAATACTTCGAAGTAGGGTAAAGTATACAGTGATGGACCGCGTAAGTGTGATTGAATGAAAGGCGTGTAACTTAAACGTGTAATGTTGCATTCTTTATTTTTTACCATATTAGGACAAAAAAATATTGTAAGAACATGTCTAGCCTGTAACGAAACAGAAACAAAATTTTATTTATAATACAACGATACATTTAATATTGCCAATTCATAATGATTGACCGCAGAAATTACAATCACCGACCGTGTTATTTACAGTTATTGACCACCTTGTAAACTTGTGAGAAATGAGAAATATTTAAGCGGGTAGTTTTGCTGTATTAATAGAAATAATTAAGCGGGTAGTGTTGCTTTTCGACGAAAGCATCACGCTGAAACGTATCAGCATATTAAAATAAAAGCGCAAAAATTAAATATCCAGCCAATGCGTAACGCCGCTGATAACGTTTTACTTGTTTTTGTAATATAATTCGAACCGTGAGAGAATTAATTAAACTCAAAAGATTTAGGGAATTTTTATTTACCGATTTATGATGCCTTCAAACAAAGTGTTGGTAGTGGGCATTGAAATGTAATGCACAATTTTATAATCACGAGTCAGACTCGTCAAAGTACGGCAAGGGGTTAATTTGATTAGACGGTGAAAATAAAAGCAAAATCCCACCCAAAATATGTTTACCCACTCCCCGCATTCATCCCAGCCCTCAGTCTCATCGCTGTCTCCCACGAATCACGTTTCACCATGAAAAAATCGTCTCCAAACCCTCGACACGTCGACCCGTTTCGGGACTCTCGCGCGAAACACAATTCGTGGTCGTTCGTTGAACGTCGTGTGAAGCGCACGTTGCGACCGAAGAACACGCTTGACGCTGATTCGTCTGACGCTGATTCGTCTGACGCGCGGTCGGTGAAACACGTTGCATAATGAGAACAAGTGTTTTCCTGCCGAAAGCCATGAGGACGCGGACGGTGCGCAATATTTTCGCGACCCCTGGCTGACATTGCCGAAAATAACCAATACGAGCGATGATAGGACGGTTTCGCTCGAGTGGAGGCCAAGGTTAAGGTCGACTCCCACCTCCGACACTCTTTTGCGCCAGTTATCGTCCGCTTGCCTGCCGCTTGCTTGCCGGCTTGCCTAACTGGCTCACTGTTGGCTGCCTGTCTTTCTAATGACGCAATGCCGTTCCACCGACGATTCGACCTCTACGGTCGTCGCCACGATTCTCCGCGCTTTGTTAGATGCACCGAAACATACCGGAAGGCGGGCCAGATTACGTTTTCGTGCGCCGCCTCTAGAAAATATGGAGGCAGGCGCGAGTTCGGGTAATATGGGTTTTGGGGGGTCTGGGCCGATTCAATTTCTTAATGCTTTGGTACCTAATACGTATTTCGCATGGCGGTAATGAGAAAATAGCGGTGCGAAATTACGGAGGTCGATCAAGTGGATATGTGTAGTAATGGTATTTGTATAATGGGGCGGGAAAACATTACGAAATAAATGAAGAATAAGTGAATGATAAATAGTAAACTTACTACTACCGATCAAATTGACTGTTTTCAAACTTTTGTATGACTTATACATATTTAAACGTTATCATATCGCTATCAAACTTTATGACTTTTGTTAAACTATGCATACAATATATTCTTCAGAATTTACTTCAGGTTTGTTTTTTCTTTTTTGTGAGAAATATTTGTAGTCTCTCCTACCTACCATAGTCGGTCCATTTGACCGGTCGAGGAAATATTTTATTTGCTGTTTTAAATATGTGGGGATTTATTTTCAGTGGGAATGAAATTGATCAGGTACACTGACAAGCATGTAACAGTAATATATTTGAAAAAAACGATTTCAGTTTATTCTCCCGGTCTCCGTACGACTGAATGTCGACGTTCCTTTGTCCCGATTCTACGAAAAACTTTTCAAGTAAAATATTGTAAAGGTTGTAAAACTACGAAAATCTGTTCGAGATGCGAAAAATCTGTGTGTGGCAAATGTTCATTTGAGACCAAAATAATTTGTAAAAGATGCAGTGAAGCCGAATAAGATATATATCGACATAAATAAAACGAATTTTTTTTCATTATAAGTAATTGAAAAATAGCTTCCAAATGTACATACTTTGTCGTTATGCCGGAGTTACAAACCCTCATTTATTATGTTATTTATTTTTTATCTCTTCTTTTTTTTATAAACTATATACAATACGGGATCATCACCATTAAATATAATTTATCCGATAGTTATTTTTACATGCTTTTTGTGTCTTCTTCTGAGTAATATATTTGATAACACTGATACGGTCAACTACTATATTTGATAAAACCTTCAAGGTAGCAAAGATTAGTCTGCGGTACTTGGGAAAAACGTACGTTAGGCGTGGCAATATATAGCGGTTGGCTATAAATGACGAGTAAATTCGTCATGAAGAAATGCACTTTTTGTATAGTGATAAGTATATGCGTTATAGCAGTCTTCAGTGAGAAACGTAGATATGGTAAACCATCCTATGGTGTGATTAATTCGTAACGAGTTACAATATATGCAGAACTACTATAAACCTGACGTCAATATCATTACTTGTTTCAAAGTTATAGTCTCCAAAAGATTTCGCGAGGTTGCAACTTTGATCATTTCCTTGATCATGTCCAAAATTTTCTGATAAATGTACACCAAAAAACCGACGACCCTTTTATATATCTGTGAATATAAAAAAATCGAACATCCATAAAAAAACTTACGACCCTTTTATATATACGAATATAAAATAATCGAAGCAAATCGGTTTTAAAAGATTTTCGTTGAATTTTCATAGCGGCCTCATCGAAAGACGGAAAAATATGTTTTGCTACGCATTAGATATACTTGGATTAATCATTCTGGCGCCTTGGTGGAATTAAGTGACGCGTTTTTTTCTGTTAGGTAACTAAGAAAAACGCGGCTGTTAGTAATATTGAGAGACGTGCTACTCGACAGGTTTATCTGTGCACTACCTTTGTTTGTCGACGATTTCTTACGAACCCGCTTTCGATTTCTTTCCTTCGCATTACGCCTCGGTTAACGTGATAAGATTGTTACAGGAAACAGTCACAATGTGCTATATTTTGCGCGATGAGATTGCGCAGTGATGCAAAACATATACTAGTACACGCCGTATTCCATTTTTACAATCTCTCGAGTGATTCATGCGGTGCTTACGTGCTGGTACGGGCCAGAAATTTTGAATAGAGGCGTTGATCGAAGAGTCATGCGATACATTTCTCGTGTCTGAATGTACCGTGCACGCTAATTGCCGTGTCATTGCGTCATTCGTCCGCATAAATGTTTATTTGTGGAACTCGTTTTTGTCACTCTTCGTTTTAATTTATTTCAGTATAGGTACTCATTTTCCTTTATTCTTTTCGAGACGAATTTTTTTTTTAAAGAAAATATAAGTGTCAGATTACATTTCTAATACTTCAAGTGAAAAATGTATTCATTATAATAGGGCAAAAAAAAATTTTTTTTTACACCAGTGCAAATGTTAAATGATGAATATTTTACATCAGTACACAATGGAACATATATATCCCATTAGTCTTATAAAGATGATGACAACATTTTTTCTGAATTGTTACACATGTAGTGTATTATAGGTAATAGCAAAAAAGTAGTAATATAAAAACAGCGTTTAGAAGCTATAAGACTGCTGGGACAACTTTATCCTGAATTGAAAGACGGATGGGATATATGTATATATGTATAACTACCTCTAGAAACCTCTAGATCATGATACAAAATCAGCGTACCTCAAACAGCTGCTAATTACAGCGTGATATTTGCACACGTATCCAATCGATTTGTTACTTCCCTTTTTTCGCTGATGCTAAACGATCGTGTCTATCGAGTGTCGGCTTTGAAAAGGTCAGCGAGTTCATGTGTCTGGCTCGTTTCCATGCATTCGCGAATTTGTTACAGGGCATGTAGATTCAGCCATTAGTGATATTAGCTGTAATCGTTTGACAGGCCCTAATTATAAAAGCCGTATTTGCGGGCGCAGCGTGAGTTTCTTTCTGCCGACCTGCACGATTTGCGATCGATAAGATCACGGGAACCGAATTTTTCTAAGGGAGGGTTAATGAGTTCAGGTTTTTGCTTGCGCGTGATTGACGAATTCGATGCAAAGCGTTTGCATGCCAACTTCTACGGATTTGCGCGGGTCATGTTTCCGGCGGTTCTCAGTAATTAGCAAAGCGGTATTTAAATACGTGGCTAACGTTATCCATTCTTGCTGGCTTGAGTGACTTGCAACCTGGAACTACGCGCGGTGGTTTACACATTTTTTAGCGTTTTGTAGCAAATTCGTTGAATTTACTTGAGACTTCAGTATTGATGACTTTTTTATAGCGTTTTGTAGCAAATTCGTTGTTTTTACCCGAGTCTTCAATATTGATGGCTTTATTTTAGCGTTTCGTAGCAAATTCGTTATTTTTAACCTAGATATCAGTATTGATGACTTTATTATAGCATTACGGTGCAATCCTCGGACTGGCGCTGGATAGATATTTTTGTTGCTACTTTTTAGTAATGGGCCCGACGTGTGATTGCATCGGACTGCGATTTGTTAACTTTCTATACGCATTTTTTTTTAATATAAGAAAAAAATGTTGTCTTGTACATTTTGTTTACAATGTTGACCAGTGATTATCGCAATATATTTTTTTCAATACGAAAAAGTTGTCCGATGTCTTACAGTTTTTAACCATTTAACCGCTATGGACGCATATATGCATCCGCCGAAATCTATCGGTATGGACTATGGGCGTATATATGCATTTCCCGTACAAATCGTTTCGATTTTTTACCTATTGTAGCAACAATTATCAATGTACAAGATGAATACAGATGCATTCTTTATCAAATACTTTTCTTGCATTATTTAATTTGGCGTAAAAAAAATGATCGTTAGAAATTAATTACGCTTTATATAATCAATGAATAGAGTTCACACTAGCGAAAAGTATTTCGTCCTCAGCGAGCGCATCGGCCGCAAGTACTCAGCAGTCAAAAGGTTTAATACGTTGACTACCACGGGGGTCACCGGTGACCGGCGCAAAAGATTTTACTACAAATGCAAAAAATTCGTCATGAAACCTATTTGCAATCTTGTAAAAGCAATTGGTATTGGAACGGTGCTTCAATACGTTGGCTTCTAATAACTCTGCGTTACCGTCATTTTGCGCGATTTAATCAACCTCTGCAGCATTTTATCGCATCGCGATTCTAACATAGCAAAATACTCTTGGCAGTCAATGTGTTAATAGTAAAAAAAATGTATATGAGTCTGACAAGGTAGGTTAAGGATAAACGGTGGATTTAAAATATACATATTTCCTAACCCCCACAGAATCGTCTAAGGTGAATTTCCCGATTTGCGAAAGCATATTTTATTAACCTAAAAATGATAAGCACCAAATCGGGAAGTTCATTTTGCTCCATCCTGCAAACTTGCAATCGAAAAGCATTGAACAGGAGAGTAGGAATTTAGCAGGAGCAGATAACGAGACTCTTTGTCAGAGAGCGTAGACTAAAAATGGCGATTGTGCGGCAGACTCTCGCAGACTCTAGATCCCTGATCATCCCCATATAATTCGCAATCATGCGAAATCCCCCATGCCGCATACAGTTTGTCCTCCGACAGTTATCGCTGGATGATGACGAGCAGCGAAAATGGAGAGTTGCAGGAACGTGTGCGCATTCTGCATCGATGAATGTGTGAGTTCGGTTGCCACGACCCTTGTGACTCGTGACGGAGTAAGGGGTGTACGGAATGGAGGGCTGCGAAGGGAGAGGTCGAGGGTGCGAGGGTTATTATGAATCACGAGAAATTCACTGGGACGCCCGCTTTCTCCCTCTTCTTGGGAGAGTTTCTTAAAGAGAGCGTTTAGAACAAAAATATGCGGACCCTTCGCGTGCCGCGACGATAGACTCATTGACTGAAAGCAGCAAGTCTTCATTGTCGTTTAATGTTTGCTGCGTTGATGCATGGTGTATTGGTTCTTGGACAATTTTACTGTTTTTCGTGAAAAAATGCGTGAGATGGGCCAAAACAGTAATTTAATAGCGAATTAAAACATGCGGACCCTTTGGGTGCCGCGACGATAGACTCATTGACTGAGGGCAGCAAGTCTTTATTTCGTCTAATGTTTGCTGCGTTGGTACAGGGTTTATTGGTTCCTTCTGAATTTTACTGTTTTCTGTGGAAAAATGCGTGAGACGAGCGGAAATAGTAATTTAGTAGCGAATTAAAAATGCGGACTCTTCGGGTGCCCCGACGATAGACTCATTGACTGAAGGCAGCAAGTCTTCATTGTCGTTTAATGTTTGCTGCGTTGCTGCAGGGTTTATTGGTCCCTCGACAATTTTACTGTTTTCTGTGAAAAAATGCGCCAGACGAGCGAAAACAGTCATTTAGTAGCGAATTAAAGTGATCGGTTACATTTCGCGATGGAAGTATTGTATTTTATAGAGCGGAGACACACATTGCAGGTGAAAATATGAAATTTGTGCATTTGGAGCTTTAGGTACTTGGAAGAATGCGTTGAGCAATAGCAAGCAAAAACCATTTAATGATTATGATGGTTAGTTATATTTTGTGGTTGAACGTTTTTATGGTATGGAGGCACACATGTTAGTATAGTAGTTGATATTTGGGCATCTTGTAATTTTACGGATTTCTTGTGAGGCGTGGAAAATTTATTGATCGAAAGTAAATCGTCATGTCTTAGTAATCAATTAACATATGTTTCGCAAGTTCTTTTTTGCCTGTTCGGTAGTCAATCCATATCTGTTGTCGAATCTTCCTAGCAACCAACCGTCGTCGAATCTGAGTGTTAGATATATTTAAAAATAGTTACGTTGTTAATATTAGATTTACGGAGAAATATGTAGATACACGATATACAGAACTACAAATCAGAATCAATACAGAAGATTATGGCGGGAATGCATTCGGCTGTTTATTGCAAATGCAAACTTTCGGCATCCGGTGGTTCACTTCAATCCTTTTACTGTAATAACTTTCGGACGTATTTTCGACTCGACCATTTCTTGATTCATTTCTGTCGATATATTTCACGGCGTTAAAGTCTGAGGGGAGCGTGGCTGTGGTTTTTTACGAGGTTCGCACGATACACTCATGCGGTACGTCGTCAAGGGACTCGTTTCAAGAAAGTGACATGGCTCATTAGTTCGCGTTCTGTTACTACGATGATATTTCGCGTTTCATTCGCCGCGCGTTCATTACAGTCGCCTGGTCGACTCTTTCTTCACAGTTCGTGGGATTAGATTGAACTTCCATGTATTATGCATGAACGGGTACCGGCCGCAGGCTTGTATCGATGAATTAAGCGGCAGTTCAAGTATTAATACTGCTAGGAATCATGATTTTTTCGTTTCACAAATTTGTTGTGTGAGCAGATTTGTTGATCGGTGAAATCGGTAGCAGTAGACCGGTAGTTTCGAATAATACTGTGTGAAATTGTAGTTTATTTACTAGTTTTTGCTGAAAAAGGACTTTATAGAAGGATGTAGAGTACAGTCAGTAGATATAGTGCAATGAAAGTTAATTCAGATAATTTGAAAAGTTAACAAGAAAAAGCACAAAAATTTTATTTTTAATCACTTATTGAAAAGTTTACGACGTAAGCGAATCAGATTGTTGTGTCCTAATTATTATTGACATCTTCAGTAGATTTGAAAACGTAGCTACATTATGTTTGACGTTACAACTCTCTTCAAATTGTCAGTAAAAAATTGGGCAAAAATATGCGGAAGCTACGAAGGTAAAAAAAGAAGAAAGATTATTAATTTGCAATTTATTTTTTGGTTGGTACTATCTATTACACCGATTTCTGAGAATATGTACTAACTTGTTGCTGGGTAAAAATTAGTGAATAAATTACGATTTCACGAAGTATCGTTAGAACTTGATCGGTACATGAATCCACACTAACCGTATATGATCCAATTTAGGATCTTAGAATTTCTTATTTTTGCAATTATCAAGTTTACAACATGTGGACAATGTAATTGCAATAATATTGGACGAAGTATTAGCCGATAGTCACAAAATCAGTACTGACGTCGCTAAATGTAATTAATTCGCTAATAACAAGGGTTGTCTTCTTCAATGTGACTCAATTCGATTTCCGAGTTTAACAGCTCAACTTACAACGACAACAAGATTTATAAGTAATTCTTTCCAGCATTTATCGTGTCATATAGTTGAACAACGATAAAGCCCGCTTTTTCCCGTTAATTACTATCTTCTGTCTTCGGAATAATCATTTCCTTTCGTTACCGGAACGTGATATATTAGACAGCCGACGATAAGTTCGCGTTTTATTTCTAGTTTACAGCATTTCGTGGAACGCGACGTCGTTCTCACCGCACGATTAAAATTGCAGATGCAAGTATGAAAAAAGACGATCTGTTACATGTAACATGGCGAGTCCTCACATCGTCGTTTCATGCGGTGGAGATAATTGACGAGTGCTTTTTTGTGGTTCTAACCAAAAGTAAAATGCGTGATAAATTGTGTCGGTACAAGAAAAATGCATGTTTATAGCTATCGCAGCGTCTATATCGTGTAGCATTGAGGACGCATGGGTAAAAATATAACAAATTGGCAGGATTCTCTTTCTTCTCTCATCGTGCTCTAAAACGGGAACTGCGCATATAGTTTATACCACGTAAACGTCACTATATTCTGGTTTAAGGTGAAATGATTTACACGTAAAAATGAAATAAAATTCACGATACTAACATTTATTACGAAATACAATATCGTCAAACGTCTGTTTATAACGAAACAGTTGTAATACGTGAAACGTTTTGCGAATTTTTTACTCTAGTACCCAGCGGGACCTGTGTCTTAACACTTTAAGGACTACTAAGAAATCTGTAAGAAATACGTCTGGGGCCGCACGTTTTTGCAAAACTTACGTTACAAAAAATCATAACTTATTATTTATGAAGCAATTTTTGTGAAACTTTCAGAAATTGTATAATCGGAAGTATTTTAGATATTAATAAAAAAAATGTTTTTTAATAATTGCCATAACTTTTTTTTACTAAATAATAAAAATACGAAAAAAAACACGAAGGCAATCGAGTTTAATGCATTGAATATTTATGTACGTTGTAAGCCGTTGTTACTTCAAAGTTACAAAATGTATTCGTTATAATAAAATTGTTGAAACTGGTGAATTCATTGTTAATATGTATTTTGAGGTTGATATTTGTTGATTTCACGTTACATAGATTTTGTATAGCCACCAAAAAAAAATCGGTCCATAGAGTATTAATTAGACAAAATAGATACAAAATAGTACTTTCTATATATGATATGCAAAACAAATATAAATGTCCAATACTGATGTAAACACTTAAATAAACAAAATAAATACAATGTATCAAAATAAGTGACATTTAAAGACAGCGTGTGTAGAAAATGTGGGATAGTTTCCTTTTGTTTTGGTACGCAGAGTGGGGGGCCAAACAACCGACGGGACCGTGCGGTGACGCAGCGGCCCTACTCGGCCGTGGACGATGAGTTAAGACAGAAGTGCGTAGAGAAAAGTGTGAGAAAGAAAAGGTTTCAATATATGTTATTATTTATATTTATAACCAAAGTGTAGTTATTGAACACCAACCCCACACATCCATCACAAATGGTAGCAGAGCATGGTTGGATGAAATAAACAAAGAGAGAGATCCGAGTGTCGAAATACAAAGCGTGTTGCGAAGAACAAAGGAAAAGACCACGTGCGACCCAATGGCCGATCTATGGAATATATCAGCGGTGGAACCGTTGAACGATACAAATTATTTCGTATGGCGAGAGAAAGTCGAAGGAATATTACGATCTAAGAGATTATGGAAGAAAATTATAGGTGTCCCAGAACCAGTGAAACCACAGATACAAACAGAAGATTTTGAAAAACAAAGTAAAGCATGGGACACTTGGGATGATGAAAATTATATGGCCAGAACAATAATTTTAAATACAATGAGTAAGGCACAATTAATGAAATATAGCAGTGAAAGGAACGCCGATAAATTATGGCACAGGATCAAGAGTGACATGGCAGCAGAAACTGAACAGGTAAAGGCAAGGTCTCTGAGTGAACTGACAAACTTACGGATGACTAGGGAAGAAAACGTAGATGCCTTTCTGAACAGAGCTGAAGGTTTGAGAAACCAATGTGTGCAACTTGGCAAGTTGATAGAAGACTATGAGTTAAAAATGTACATTATGAGAGGTTTACGACCAGAGTTTGACCAGAATGTGCGTGTATTGGAATGCCAAAAGGAGGTAACAATAAATGATATGAGACATGCGCTTAAGCAAGAAGAATTAAGGAGGGCAGCACGAAGAGAAGAAAGAAACCCAAAGGGACATGAGGAGGTACGTGAAGCACAGGAAAGAATAAAGAAACAGATATATTGTTACAATTGTGGAAAAAACGGACATGTAGCAGGGGATTGCTATGGTAGGAAAAAATGTTTTAATTGCCAAGGAGTAGATCACATCGCTGCAGAATGTAAAAAGATAATAAATGGGCCATCATATGAAAGAGATTCAAGGAGATACAACAGAGGCAATAACAGAGGCAATAATAGAGGTAATTATAGAGGCAATACTAGAGGAAGGAGCTATGGATCTGTGGAAAGAAAAAGAGAAACAATGATGAAGGTGGAGGAAGAGAGTGTGATGAGAGTCAATGAAGAGACATACATTCAGCAAAAGGATGACGACTGTGAGTGGTTATTAGATTCCGGATCAACAAGTCACATGGCATGTGAAACTAAACATTTTGATAAAATAGAGGATGACATCAGAGGAATATCATTGGCAGATAAAGAAGGCAAGAAATTATATTCAACAGGCAAAGGAGAGATAATAATTAAACAGCAGGATGCACCACACAGAGTGAAGTTGACAAATGTGTTATGCGTTCCAGACTTAAATACACCTCTATTGTCAATAGCAAAAATTACAGATTATGGGTACAAAGTAGAATTTGACAGCAAACGTGCAATAATATATAAAGAGAAAGGACAGGTACAAATGACAGCTATGAGGGAAGGGAATGCTTATTATGTGAAATCAAAAATTAAAAAATGTGAAAAGATAAACATGATGAATGATGCAGAGATTTGGCACAAAAGGCTTGGACATGCAAATAAAAGAATCATTGAACAGATGAAGAATGAAGAACTGGTTGAAGGTCTGAAGGAATCCAACAAAGTAAATGTGCAGTGTGAAGCATGTATTGAAGGAAAAGCATGTAGGAAAGCACACCCCAGAATGGAAAGAAGAAGGGCAAACCAAATTATGGACCTGTGGCACATGGATTTGGTTGGACCAGTAAAACCATCCACTAGAGGTGAAAAAAGGTATTTACTTACAGTCATAGATGATTATTCAAGATGGATTTTTGTAACCTTGTTAAAAAGGAAGGATGAAGTGACAAATGAATTAAAAAGGTTGATCACACTGAATGAAAATCAAAAGGGAATGAAATTAAAAGCAATTCGTTCAGATAATGGTGGAGAATTTACAGGAAAAGATTTGAGAGAGTGGCTAGCATGGAAAGGTATCAAGCACGAATTGAGCCCAGCAAGAACACCACAATGCAACGGAGTGGCAGAGAGAAGCAATAGAACAATAATAGAGATGACGAGGGCAATGATGTCAGATTCACAGATGCCAATGGATTTTTGGGGCGAGGCAGCGTGCACAGCAGTGCATATACGGAATAGAATTAAATCCTATGTGCATGGGACAACACCATACCAGTTATGGAATGGAAGAAAGCCAAACGTGAGTTATATGAAAAGATTTGGCTGTGTGGCATATATATTAGATAAGGAAGGATCGAGCAGAAAGTTTGATCCAAAGGTGAGCAGAGGGATATTTGTGGGTTATGCGACAAATAACACATATAGAATATATATTGAAGAAACTGGAAAAATACGGAGTGATTGCGACGTGAAATTTGATGAATCGAAGAATGGAACAGAGTTGATTGGAATCCAAGAAAACACAGAATATAAGAAAAATAATAATTTGATAATAGTCGGATTTCAGGATGAGGACAATGAAAAAGAGATGACACTGGAGGAAGGAATAGAAGAAGATAAAGGAGGAGAAAGTGAGACAGAAGATTGTCAATACGAAAATATGTCAGAGGAAGAATCAGATGATGAGGATGATGTACAAAGTGAGGATAGACATGAAAGTTATATGGACCCAGAAAGCCAAAGCATGGAGACAAAGAAAAAAGGGAGACCGAAAGGAACTACAAAAGAGGCAATGGAAGTACAAAGAATCTTAGAAAGAGAAAAGAAAAAGAAAGAGGCCGAAGAGGGAAATGTTAGAAGGTCGGAGAGAATTAAAAATCGAAGTTTAGCTATGCATGTTATAAATGAAGAAATACCAAAGACTGTAGAACAAGCCAAAGATTCAGAAAATTGGAAAGAGTGGCAAAAAGGAATGGAAGAGGAAATGAATTCAATGAGGAGACATGAGGTATGGGACGTCGTGTCACGCCCAAAAAGTAAGAAGATAATAAATTGCAAATGGGTATACAATATAAAGGAGGATCCGAATACTAAGGAAAGGAGATATAAAGCGCGGCTAGTTGCAATAGGATGTGGACAACGACCGGGTTTCGACTATAATGAAACTTTTGCCCCGGTGATCAGAACAGAAACAGTGAGATTATTGTTTAGCATAAGTGCGAACAAGGAAAAGAAAATGAAGATGTACGATGTAAAAACTGCTTTCCTTCATGGAACTCTGAAGGAAGAAATCTATATGGAGTTACCAAAAGGATACGCAAAGGATAAAGATAAGGTATGCAGACTGAAAAAGAGTATGTATGGATTAAAACAAGCCGGAAAATGTTGGAATGAACATATGACGGAAATCTTTGTAAAGAATGGTTTATGTCAGTCAAAAGAAGATCCGTGTCTGTTCTATAAGAAAGAAGGAGAGAATTTCATATATTGTGGGGTACACGTGGACGACATAATAGTTGTATCCAGTGGAGAACAGATAGAAAGACAATATATGGAAAAGATAGGAGAGGAAATTGATATTAAGGCATTGGGAGAAGCAAAATATGTGCTCGGGATGCAAGTTGAACAAGAAAGAGGAAAAGTATATGTTCATCAGCGTGAATACATAACCAAATTATTGGAAGTATATGGCATGACAGAATGCAACACTGCTGCGACTCCGATGGATCCAAATGTAAAAATGGATAATTATGAAGGCAGCAGAGAGTCCAATGAGAAAGATTATCAGGAACTCATGGGGAGACTTATGTTTTTAAGCGTACACACGAGGCCTGACATTGCTTACGCGCTGAGTTGCTTGTCTCAATTCAATAATGACCCAAGGGAGATGCATACAACCGGATTGAAAAGAATACTGAGATATTTGAGAAGAACAATTAATTATCGACTGGTATTTGGGAACGAGAATTCGGAAAACATCGTGGAGTGTGAAACTGATGCATCGTGGGACAAGACAAAGGACGCAAAATCATTCTCAGGAATATTAGTATTTAGAAATGGTGACCTGATTCTGTGGAGGAGCAAAAAACAAACAATAGTAGCGTTGTCATCAACGGAGAGCGAACTGGAAGCAATGATGGAAGGGGTAAAGGAAGTCGTGTGGACCAATAATTTGTTGAGAGAGATTGGAATAGGGGAAGACTTAAAAATTAAGATTAGATGTGATAGTCTGAATGCGGTTAAATTGGCAAATGGGGGAAATTTCAAAACACGATCAAAGTTATTAAATCGTAGATGTTGTTTTATTAAAGAAACTGTGGCGAAGGAGAACATAGAAATTACGCATATCTCAAGTGATCAAATGAGAGCCGACTGTTTAACAAAAGCCTTAAGCGGACCAAATATATTAAAGAACGTAAAATCTTTTTTTGGCATAGATGACTGATGAAAACTAGGGGGGTGATTGTGGGATAGTTTCCTTTTGTTTTGGTACGCAGAGTGGGGGGCCAAACAACCGACGGGACCGTGCGGTGACGCAGCGGCCCTACTCGGCCGTGGACGATGAGTTAAGACAGAAGTGCGTAGAGAAAAGTGTGAGAAAGAAAAGGTTTCAATATATGTTATTATTTATATTTATAACCAAAGTGTAGTTATTGAACACCAACCCCACACATCCATCACAGAAAACACGAGAAAATTCGTGAGTGAACCGTAACAGTTGGGACACGAAACACGAGGAAACATGTGAGCGGTTCTTAAAGTGTTAATTAAAAACTGAAAATTCATCGACTTTCTTGCAAAGAATCTAGTAAGACCACTGGCGATGCACTTCTCACGCGCCATTTTCTTTCTGTTGCAGACAAAGTTGCGGTGCGAACGGCATATTCTCACGTCGTCTGGACTTCAGCGCCTTCAACAGCCTACCACGAACCAAGCTGAACTCCTACCACATCAAGGTAAATAGTTTCATCGTTATAATTAGCGCCCGCGGACAGGCGCGGTCTTTTTCCTCTTCATTTCAGCTGATCGGCTACTTGACAGTTTGAGAAAACGTAGCCGGAAGCGAAACCAACCAACAGAATACAGGGTGGGATATGTGAAACGAATTATACACGAACATAATTTATCGAAAATGTACAGTAACAATTTTTATTCATATGGGTATGCTTTGGTAGAATATTTTGGGCAGAAACCAATCTTAGATAGTAGAGATCAGTTTTGCAAGAGTCGTTTTTAAAGACAAAACATCAGGCAATGTTTACTTTGATATATGCTGTCAATTTTTACAAACGTGTGTACAAAGTATAGTAAGCTTTATTTTGTCCTTATTTTATTTTAGCAGTACCTGTGATGGATGTGTGGGGTTGATGTTCAATAACAACACTTTGGTTATAAATATAAATAATAACATATATTGAAACCTTTCCTTTCTCACACTTTTCTCTACGCACTTCCGTCTTATCTCATCGTCCACGGCCGAGTCCGACGCTGCGTCACCGCACGGTACCGTCGGTTGTTTGGCCCCCCACTCTACGTACCAAAACAAAAGGAAACTATCCCACAATCACCCCCCTAGTTTTCATCAGTTATCTGTGTCAAAAAAGATTTTACGTTCTTTAATATATTTGGTCCGCTTAAGGCTTTTGTTAAACAGTCGGCTCTCATTTGATCACTTGAGATATGCGTGATTTCTATGTTCTCCTTCGCCACAGTTTCTTTAATAAAACATCTACGATTTAATAACTTTGATCGTGTTTTGAAATTTCCCCCATTCGCCAATTTAACCGCATTCAGACTATCACATCTAATCTTAATTTTTAAGTCTTCCCCTATTCCAATCTCTCTCAACAAATTATTGGTCCACACGACTTCCTTTACCCCTTCCATCATTGCTTCCAGTTCGCTCTCCGTTGATGACAACGCTACTATTGTTTGTTTTTTGCTCCTCCATAGAATCAGGTCACCATTTCTAAATACTAATATTCCTGAGAATGATTTTGCATCCTTTGTCTTGTCCCACGATGCATCAGTTTCACACTCCACGATGTTTTCCGAATTCTCGTTCCCAAATACCAGTCGATAATTAATTGTTCTTCTCAAATATCTCAATATTCTTTTCAATCCGGTTGTATGCATCTCCCTTGGGTCATTATTGAATTGAGACAAGCAACTCAGCGCGTAAGCAATGTCAGGCCTCGTGTGTACGCTTAAAAACATGAGTCTCCCCATGAGTTCCTGATAATCTTTCTCATTGGACTCTCTGCTGCCTTCATAATTATCCATTTTTACATTTGGATCCATCGGAGTCGCAGCAGTGTTGCATTCTGTCATGCCATATACTTCCAATAATTTGGTTATGTATTCACGCTGATGAACATATACTTTTCCTCTTTCTTGTTCAACTTGCATCCCGAGCACATATTTTGCTTCTCCCAATGCCTTAATATCAATTTCCTCTCCTATCTTTTCCATATATTGTCTTTCTATCTGTTCTCCACTGGATACAACTATTATGTCGTCCACGTGTACCCCACAATATATGAAATTCTCTCCTTCTTTCTTATAGAACAGACACGGATCTTCTTTTGACTGACATAAACCATTCTTTACAAAGATTTCCGTCATATGTTCATTCCAACATTTTCCGGCTTGTTTTAATCCATACATACTCTTTTTCAGTTTGCATACCTTATCTTTATCCTTTGCGTATCCTTTTGGTAACTCCATATAGATTTCTTCCTTCAGAGTTCCATGAAGGAAAGCAGTTTTTACATCGTACATATTCATTTTCTTTTCCTTGTTCGCACTTATGCTAAACAATAATCTCACTGTTTCTGTTCTGATCACCGGGGCAAAAGTTTCATTATAGTCGAAACCCGGTCGTTGTCCACATCCTATTGCAACTAGCCGCGCTTTATATCTCCTTTCCTTAGTATTTGGATCCTCCTTTATACTGTATACCCATTTGCAATTTATTATCTTCTTACTTTTTGGGCGTGACACGACGTCCCATACCTCATGTCTCCTCATTGAATTCATTTCCTCTTCCATTCCTTTTTGCCACTCTTTCCAATTTTCTGAATCTTTGGCTTGTTCTACAGTCTTTGGTATTTCTTCATTTATAACATGCATAGCTAAACTTCGATTTTTAATTCTCTCCGACCTTCTAACATTTCCCTCTTCGGCCTCTTTCTTTTTCTTTTCTCTTTCTAAGATTCTTTGTACTTCCATTGCCTCTTTTGTAGTTCCTTTCGGTCTCCCTTTTTTCTTTGTCTCCATGCTTTGGCTTTCTGGGTCCATATAACTTTCATGTCTATCCTCACTTTGTACATCATCCTCATCATCTGATTCTTCCTCTGACATATTTTCGTATTGACAATCTTCTGTCTCACTTTCTCCTCCTTTATCTTCTTCTATTTCTTCCTCCAGCGTCATCTCTTTTTCATTGTCCTCATCCTGAAATCCGACTATTATCAAATTATTATTTTTCTTATATTCTGTGTTTTCTTGGATTCCAATCAACTCTGTTCCATTCTTCGATTCATCAAATTTCACGTCGCAATCACACCGTATTTTTCCAGTTTCTTCAATATATATTCTATATGTGTTATTCGTCGCATAACCCACAAATATCCCTCTGCTTACCTTTGGATCAAACTTTCTACTCGATCCTTCCTTATCTAATATATATGCCACACAGCCAAATCTTTTCATATAACTCACGTTTGGCTTTCTTCCATTCCATAACTGGTATGGTGTTGTCCCATGCACATAGGATTTAATTCTATTCCGTATATGCACTGCTGTGCACACTGCTTCACCCCAAAAATCCATTGGCATCTGTGAATCTGACATCATTGCCCTCGTCATCTCTATTATTGTTCTATTGCTTCTCTCTGCCACTCCGTTGCATTGTGGTGTTCTTGCTAGGCTCAATTCGTGCTTGATACCTTTCCATGCTAGCCACTCTCTCAAATCTTTTCCTGTAAATTCTCCACCATTATCTGAACGAATTGCTTTTAATTTCATTCCCTTTTGATTTTCATTCAGTGTGATCAACCTTTTTAATTCATTTGTTACTTCATCCTTCCTTTTTAACAAGGTTACAAAAATCCATCTTGAATAATCATCTATGACTGTAAATAAATACCTTTTTTCACCTCTAGTGGATGGTTTTACTGGTCCAACCAAATCCATGTGCCACAGGTCCATAATTTGGTTTGCCCTTCTTCTTTCCATTCTGGGGTGTGCTTTCCTACATGCTTTTCCTTCAATACATGCTTCACACTGCACATTTACTTTGTTGGATTCCTTCAGACCTTCAACCAGTTCTTCATTCTTCATCTGTTCAATGATTCTTTTATTTGCATGTCCAAGCCTTTTGTGCCAAATCTCTGCATCATTCATCATGTTTATCTTTTCACATTTTTTAATTTTTGATTTCACATAATAAGCATTCCCTTCCCTCAGAGCTGTCATTTGTACCTGTCCTTTCTCTTTGTATATTATTGCACGTTTGCTGTCAAATTCTACTTTGTACCCATAATCTGTAATTTTTGCTATTGACAATAGAGGTGTATTTAAGTCTGGAACGCATAACACATTTGTCAACTTCACTCTGTGTGGTGCATCCTGCTGTTTAATTATTATCTCTCCTTTGCCTGTTGAATATAATTTCTTGCCTTCTTTATCTGCCAATGATATTCCTCTGATGTCATCCTCTATTTTATCAAAATGTTTAGTTTCACATGCCATGTGACTTGTTGATCCGGAATCTAATAACCACTCACAGTCGTCATCCTTTTGCTGAATGTATGTCTCTTCATTGACTCTCATCACACTCTCTTCCTCCACCTTCATCATTGTTTCTCTTTTTCTTTCCACAGATCCATAGCTCCTTCCTCTAGTATTGCCTCTATAATTACCTCTATTATTGCCTCTGTTATTGCCTCTGTTGTATCTCCTTGAATCTCTTTCATATGATGGCCCATTTATTATCTTTTTACATTCTGCAGCGATGTGATCTACTCCTTGGCAATTAAAACATTTTTTCCTACCATAGCAATCCCCTGCTACATGTCCCTTTTTTCCACAATTGTAACAATATATCTGTTTCTTTATTCTTTCCTGTGCTTCACGTACCTCCTCATGTCCCTTTGGGTTTCTTTCTTCTCTTCGTGCTGCCCTCCTTAATTCTTCTTGCTTAAGCGCATGTCTCATATCATTTATTGTTACCTCCTTTTGGCATTCCAATACACGCACATTCTGGTCAAATTCTGGTCGTAAACCTCTCATAATGTACATTTTTAACTCATAGTCTTCTATCAACTTGCCAAGTTGCACACATTGGTTTCTCAAACCTTCAGCTCTGTTCAGAAAGGCATCTACGTTTTCTTCCCTAGTCATCCGTAAGTTTGTCAGTTCACTCAGAGACCTTGCCTTTACCTGTTCAGTTTCTGCTGCCATGTCACTCTTGATCCTGTGCCATAATTTATCGGCGTTCCTTTCACTGCTATATTTCATTAATTGTGCCTTACTCATTGTATTTAAAATTATTGTTCTGGCCATATAATTTTCATCATCCCAAGTGTCCCATGCCTTACTTTGTTTTTCAAAATCTTCTGTTTGTATCTGTGGTTTCACTGGTTCTGGGACACCTATAATTTTCTTCCATAATCTCTTAGATCGTAATATTCCTTCGACTTTCTCTCGCCATACGAAATAATTTGTATCGTTCAACGGTTCCACCGCTGATATATTCCATAGATCGGCCATTGGGTCGCACGTGGTCTTTTCCTTTGTTCTTCGCAACACGCTTGTTATTTCGACGCTTGGATCTCTCTCTTTGTCTATTTCATCCAACCACGCTCTGCTACCATTTGTGATGGATATGTGGGGCTGATGTTCAATAACTACACTTTGGTTATAAATATAAATAATAACATGTATTGAAACCTTTTCTTTTTCACACTTTTCTCTACGCACTTCCGTCTTAACTCATCGTCCACGGCCGAGTCCGACGCTGCGTCACCGCACGGTACCGTCGGTTGTTTGGCCCCCCACTCTACGTACCAAAACAAAAGGAAACTATCCCACAGTACCTTACACAATACGCCCATTTTCTAAATACAACGTGTGAAGAAAAGAAAAAAATGAAAAATACATACACTCATTTACGGTGTATGACTCTGTAAGTATGTAATAGTTACTGTTAGACTACTTATTTGAATCTATGGTCGTACGAAGAGTTTATATATTTTTTGGGACACGCTGTATATTTCAACATGATGTCTACAGAAAACACTCAACAGAAATAGCAAGAAATATATCCTCGCATCTTTTAAATCGACCTCAGAAATACACTTTTTTAAAATGTTTCTTTGCCGTTAGATGAAATTAGATAATGATGCAATGCTTATAAGGATTAACTAATATTATTTCCATTAGTCTAAAATTAAATGTATGGTGATTAGAAGGGTCATTTCTCCATCAGAACAAAACGCAAGATATGCTAAGAAAATGGCGACTATAGCCGCCATTGCTTTTGTAGTATTATCTAAAAAAAAAATTATAAAAATAATGGCGATATAACGGCTTAAGATTTAATTTGTAATAATACATTCCCGTCTCCTGCTGTATTATGACATAGTTATACACATTATACTGTACTGTCCTTTTGCTATACTATGGCCAGATCCATAATTTACAGGGAGCTGTTAATCCCGGGTGAAACTCAAGCCCATGCCTAGTCATCATTTTTATACATAAACTAGCTATTTGTGTAAAACAGCCCTGCTACGTAACATTGTCACTTAAATTCCAATCGATTTTCGCAAATCAAAATATTCCCACCAGACTTGAAATGGGAGAGTACCGAACATACAACACACACTTTGCTAAATTTCAACCAAATTCTTCCATAGAGACCCTAAGGAATTCCATATAATTTGGGAACATCTAGAACAAACAAACGTTTCATATTAAACGCAACACAACCCCTAAAAAGAACTGCAAATTTATCATGCAATTAGCTTTATATGAAAATATACTCTAGATGTTCGACTTGTTTCTTATCTTCGAGTGAGTTCTCTGACGGCCGTGTCGTATTTCGGCCAATTCGTATAAATAAGGAAAGGAGAAAACGAGGACGAGCGCACGAGAGGTGTGGGCAGTGGATAGAACGTATTAAGCGACGTTCCCTTCGAGCACGAGAGAAGACACGTGTTTGTTCAAGAGCGTGGGATAGTCCGGGGAAAATGCCACTTCGCTTCTGAGACACGCTTGACTTGTATTTTTCACCGGTCGCCGTGCGCAGCGACTTTTTTCGCGACTGCGGATTCACTTCGTCTCGAAGTTTCTTTCGCAGTGGACGTTAAACGCGGCCGTACCGGATTTCAGGGAGAGTCGGATGGAATTTACAGCGGTCGTCGGCGCCATTTTATTTTCTTGACCGCACGGACCTGCACGGTATCCTGAGAAATGGCATATCGCTATCACGGTTCTGTGCAGTGCATACGGTTTGACGCGGGTCAAGTTATTTCTGTGACGTAGGAATACCATTTCTGATAGGATTCAGTTGATGTGATTATTATTCAAGATGTACACTCGTTACGTTGTTTATAGTAAAAAATATTCTATGAAGTTACAGTTCGAGTATGCGGCGCAGAATTATATGGTATTATATTATCGAAGCATGAATTGTATTCTGTTATTATAATGATGAAAATCGTAAAAATGAGAAGTACCAGAATATAAAATCTCGGTCAATGACGTCGAATATTTGTTCACATACCTCACAATCATACACGCATTCGTGTTCCTATCGGAAGAAAAGTTGTGAACGTCCACAACACCTGAAATACTAAGATTATTAATACACTGATCCGTACACCTGTCTCTCGGAATTTAATGATACGACTGGTATCAGCAATTTTGCTTACTCTGATAACAGGACGTTAATATAAACACACGTGCTTCCATATTAAATCACTCCGAAGCAGCTGCATAATTTCTTAAAAATTCGGAGTTCGGAAGTAATATATGTAACGACATTGACATTAACAGTGACTGGCGCAAAATGTTTTATTAAAAATGCAAAAAAATCGCAATGAAAGGCTATTTGCAATCTTGTAGAAGCAATTGATATTGGAACGGTGTTTCAATACTTTGGTTTCCAACAACTCTGCGTTATCTTCATTTTGCACGATTTAATCATCCTGTACAGTATTTCATCGCATCGCGGTCCTAACATAAATAGAAATATTTATTTTTATATATATTTATATAAATACTTCCATAAATTTAGGCATTGTCGATTTTCATGCGGCAATTTTAAACGATCTTCACTTAAATATTGTTAATTTGCAAGCAGTACGATTAAATCTGATAAATTTAAATATTGTCAATTTTTAACTGAGAATTTTGTATTTTTGTGAATGTATTTTCATAAATTCAGGCATTGTCGATTATCAAGCCACAATTTTAATACAAAACGTAGCAAGCGGGGTCAAATGACCCTTTTCAAAATTTACTTTAAAATCGTACATTCATTGTTATTTCTATCGCTCATTTAACCTTCTGTAAATTCTTACATCATCTGATTATTCAGTTTCTCGCTTTAATAAATTAAGAATTTCTTTCTGGATATGAACCTTTATTTCACAAGGGGTAAGAATGGGTAGGTGTAAAGTACCGGTACGTTTAGAGTTAAATCCGCTACATGTAAAAGCTGTGGCGCTTTGCGCCGCGCGTGACGAAAGAGGCCAATTTCCGTGATGGGCAAAAATGAACTGACCGTTCTCAACGCCCTGAACGTTGCCCCTCCGAAAAGCCGAGCCACACCCCCGACTCGGCAACTATAATCTGAACGATTTAATCTTGAGCGACCTCTGTCATAGTGACTCCTTCTCGCGTGTAAATCGGGCTTAAGGTACGGCCAACAGCAACAGCGACTCCTTCCCCGTATACTGCGTCTCGTAACACTGTCGTCCTACCCCAAATACGAAGGAAAATCAATACCACATCCCGTCCCGTGTGCATTCACACCCACCTTCCTTCGTGTCTGTCCATGTTGGGCAAAACTTAATCCGAAAGCGGCTGAAGATTCTTTTTTCATTTGTGCTCTGTGTATAGATGTTTGATTTTGTTGGCATTTTCAATTATCTGTAGTTTAACCGGTTTGAGACGGATTTTTTTTTTTTTTTGACAAAATAAAAGAGGCAGATTACGTCTCTAATATTTCGGGTGAAGAATTTATTAATTCATTATTTTACAGTAAGAAATTGTGGTACTAGATTTTAACACATTGTTGACCGGCACTTTTACGCAGAAGCTATCTCATGTCAACCGCTACTATTTCGTAATTCAACGTGGAAGTCAGATCACTTAAATAAACTGCAATAAACTTTGTTTATGCGTCATTAGTTGCAATGAAACTTTGACATATATTTTGTAATACTTTTAATATTTTTTTTTATCTGATGAATTTTTAATATTCTGCATTTATACATTTGTCCATGAAAACACAAGTTAACTCGTGACCGGTCAACAATGTGTTAAGGAATGTAATAACAGAGGTTCATTCATAATGAAGCAATATGCAGGAAATTTTAGTAAATTGATAGTTAGTTAAACTGAGAAATTGTATTCGGGGTGTCCGCTGCAATGTTCACTTTCTTAACGTTTCTTTTATTTTTATTCTTTATTTTTGTTTGCTGTGGGTTTACGTTTTGCGTGTTTCGGTCACGTCGAATGCCAGCAGCGTCGTTATTATACTAATGGGTCTTCGCTATTGATTTATGGCAGATACAAAATTAAAGAATGTGTACCCTTCGTGTCCTTGATGTTGGACAAACCTTCATTCGGTTAACAGGTAAAGATTTCTTTACATGCAATAAGAACGAGTAAAATTAGCATTAGCATATTCACGATTAAATATATTACTATCGTATAAACGGAAACTTGTTACCTCAATCAATACACGTATTAACAAAGATGTTAATGTGAAAATAAGACACTAAAAATACCACCAAACATACCGTCGGAGGCATAACAATAATAAATACTATCGCCGTATCTTTAGAAATATCTCACGTCACTATTATTTGTACGAACATCCAATTACCCATAACTGATCTTGAAACATCGATAAAACCGCCTAAAAAAAATGTCAGGTTCCATCGAGTACCCTTCTTTTTTACCCCCACTACAAATCATGACGCAACAGTGAAAAATGGGCATCGTAAGATACATAGTGAGAAACAGGCATATACTTTTTCATACGCCAAGACCTTCACTCCATTTCATGGTCTCCTCATTGCGTTTGTGGACGGTTTTTACGTGAAAGTCCGAATACGTGCGTTTGCCTGGACGCGAAGCGAAATTGTTTGATGGGTGGCGTCGTGGGTGGTAGTGTTCGGTGGAAAGGTGGTAGCACTGGGTCTATCCATCGTCCCTAGGCGGTATGTCGAGCTGCAGAAGGTCGATCGATGGCCGAAGGACACGTCTCCTCGACTTAAGACGTAGACGGTTTCCTATAGGAAAGCTTCTCGCGCGCACTTCTGCTTCCATGATTTTTGTGGGCGAGTACAGTCGATCGTGTAACGAGATTTATTTCTGTTATAAGAAAATCTAAATTAGTCCAAATCAGTTTTACCTTTACTGCGCAGGATTTTCCAACAATTAATTAACCAGTTAACACGTTGACTGCTGGGGGTATTTTGCTATGTTAGAACCGAGATGCAATGAAATACTGCAGAGTATGATTAAATCATGCAAAATCAAGGTAATGCAGAGGTTTTAGAAGCCAAAGTATTGATGCACCGTTCCAATATCAATTGCTTTTACAAGATTGCAAATAGGCTTCATTGCGAATTTTTTGCATTTTTAGTAAAATTGTTTGCACCGGTCAACTTTTACCACCGTGGCAGTCAACGTGTTAATATATTAATATATTTCAATAATTTAATAGATAATCCATATAAGTATACGTAATCCAACAATATGTCTAAAATTAAATTCTCGTGCTTAACTGGTTAAAACAATACCGCGATTAATTTCTACCATGTTATAAAGAAATCTAAATTAGTCTAAATCAGTTTTAGTTTTACTGCGCAGCATTTTCCAACAAACACGTTTTCTTTGCCCTTTTAACGATTTAGAATTTCAATGCTTACCTCAAGAGAAATAAACTCTGTTTTTAACTGTTCCTTTTTCATTTTTCTCAGTCATGCAAACCTACGCTTAAATTTATCTTCAGGTAATTACTACTGTTTTTTGATAACGGCGAGGGAGGGATATTATCTGGAGTATTGTGTAATGTTATACAATCACGGCAACACGAATGAAGCGAGTAAAACGCACTTTATTCAATTGCTATCTGAACACGTCTGGATTAGTTTATAAGAAATCGTCGAGTGAATTACGCTCGAAAGTAACAGTCAATAATATTGTAAAGATACCTTTGACACTGACCTTGCATCTGCGATCTCTTTTAAGCATTAGTTTTGATAAAAAATAGCAATGCTGCATAGTTTCTACATTTCCAGGGGAATTCCTTAACAATTACAATTAGAAAACGGTGATGTATGTGCATGAAAAAAGATGAGGAAATTTCTCATGAACTTAAACCGCAAAGTGTAACAGAAACATGCATGCTATAGGGAAATTGCTTAAGTTAATTAAGTTGCATTGTATGAAATCTAACTTAGGTTATTTTCGATTGCAAGACTTATAAGAAAAGAAAGTAAAAGCACATGATCGACATTTTTGTCATGTTTTTCATCTGTCATTTTTAAGAGCAAACTATATGAATTGGATTTTGGTGCGTAATTTGAACGTGTGACAACGTACGTACAACGTATAACGTACGCAATACGTTGGCGCAGGACATCAATCTTCTAATGGACGCGTCGGTATAGGACTTTTATGCGTCATCACTATACAAGTGTAACCACAAAAGTTTACTTTTAAAAACCATCTAATTTCGACTGCATTCCAGTTATACAGTTATTTTGGCCAATATTCAAACACTGTTTAAAACAGTCTTAGAATTGGACAATCCGACTTGAATTTCATTGAGAAGTTAGAAAAGTGCGTTCACTGGATGACATAAATTCTCAAAAAATAGCAATGTGTAGGCTTTACGAAAACATAAAATAACGTAATAATAAAATAATAATTCCCAAAAAATAGCAGTGTGTCGGATTTTCGAAAACAATATAACTAAGCTCGTTTTTATAATTTTCTTAGCTGTAGTTGTTATTGATTTTGTAGCGTTATAAGTGATAATACAAAAATGTCCAGGTTAAGCAAAAAATAATTAAGCATATACAAAAACAGTAACGCCTACAGCTATCATTTGAGGACATATATTAGGAGTTATCAGGTTTTAAACAGTGTCTGAATGTTAATGCGTGTATTTGTAGGCACGTTTAAAGAATAGCAATGGATAATAACACACCAGTGAACGATTAGAGAATAGGCGGCGTAAGTAGTGCGTGAATAGTCCTTGACACTGGCAGCCGGGTTCGACCTTGAAATTACCTGCCATTTGGGTAGGCGGGAGAAGCGAAAAAAGAGGATGACTAGCATCTAACCCGCTCCCCCTCGACGAATGCTCAATAAGTGCCCAACCACTGTGCCAGGAACGAGCATGGAGCCACATAATGGAGTCACCCCATTACGCTTTCGCCCAAAAGGACCTGTTGTGCGCGTTCCGGACCAGCACAATGCGTCGTACCGAAAAAGAAACACTTCACTCGAGTGGTTAATTCGCACGCGCTGTGTTTTCGAGAGCCGTTAATTGCGACGACGCAAATATTATAGGAATAGGCCGGCCTACGTGCTTTGGAATTGCAACATGACATTTTTGCAGATTAATCGTTTGTTTTCTTGGACAATGCTGATTTTATTGGATTGTTTTTGCAAGATATTAATATATTAACACTTTAATTATTAACACGTCTTTAGATGTCAGTTACTTTAATACAGTGTATCTATTTTGTCTATTTAAGTATTTGCATCAATATTCAATGGAAAACGAAGCGAATCGTGATGCATATGTAAATTTTGTATGATTTCTCTTCATAAAGAAAAACGCAATAACATAGTTTGTATTGTACATAGTGTATACACGTCGTTACTTGATTTTAATTCCGCACCCTGTGAGGGATTTCTAAAATTAAATTCCGCGCTTGATTGGTTAATGGAGCGTAAACATTATGAGGGAGGGCCCGCTCTGTACTTGGAGTTGCTTTACGAAATCCTTATAATTGAATACATTTTCTCTTGTCACTTTTTCTGGTCAATGCTCATTTGATGGCAATTTTTGCAAAATATTTACGGATGACTGTAGCCTAAATTTAGACATAAGTTGCCTTGCGCGTGTCATTAATAATTTGCTTCTCTGGTGATTGCTAGTTTGATATCAATTTTTTCGAAAATGTTTCTGAATTAAAGTAGCGAAAATAACTGGACGGCCCGAGCCGGTGCCCGTTGCTTATTTCAGAAGAAAACTGTATCACTATCGCTGGGCTTATCTACGCTTGGCTAGGTTCGATAAAACGAGTTCTACCCAACTCGCATGTTACCAGTACTCCGAGCCGTCTGTTCAGAACACTCTCACGCCAATTTTCCTCCACGCTCGCTGGCTGAAAAAGCGTCGCATTGTTTCGTGGTTCACGAGAAAAGCCCATTCCTCGAGACTCCAGGTGCGCTATCGAGAGGGTAAAAAAAAGATCGAGTGCCGTGAACTTCCTTCTTTTATACTGCTTGTGAGGCACTGCGCGATAAACCTCTGACCGCTCTTTCAACGGAGCTAGGGTTGAAAAAGTGGCGACAAAAGGTGCAGGACTGCGGTAACGAAGTAGATACAATGAAAGAAACGATTTCGCAAATTGTGTTTCGACATTCTGTGGCGTAGCTCAGTTTTATGGATGCGGTGGTATGGACGTTCGTTTCATGTGGCGCCTTTGTACGAAATATTCAGTTTGCCATTGAACTTCATACGTGACAGAACGTTGAAAAATGTGAAGGTCAGGTGACTCAGTATATTATTATAATATAATAATATATGTATAATATAAGAATTTATGATCTCAATACAGATCATGCAGTTTCCGTTTTATAAATATGTTTCTGCGTGTATTGGATGTTACGGTAAGAGGACATTAATCCCTTTACATTTTTATATTCGTATCTGTCTTGCCAAAATCAAAACTATTGTTTACATTTTTTTTTTCAATCTGCCTACGCGTCAAGGGTCCACATAAATTTTCAAGGTATACATAACTGACCGAAATCTATAAAATGTGTTGTTCACTTTATTTTTTATAAATTCTACTAATTATAAATACGTTAACACGTCTTTTTTACGTTATAGTAACCGCATTCTGCCAGTATCTGAACTCAAGCCTTCTTCTCTAATCAAAATTCAAGTCTTTTTCTCTAATTTGCAAAAGTTCTCTTTTTAAAGCAGCGTTCGAATATGAATGTGCGCAGCTGCAGCTACACCCATACTCCCCATAAGCCTGAGTAGCATACATGAAGGGGTATCGCATCGTTTCCAGTTCCGCTCGTCAGTATGCCACCCAGTATATGCACATGGTGCGTGCACGTCGGATGGCGAGTGCAACCCCTCCGTAACTCTGTAACCCTTCGACCTCACATAGCAACGTAGCTGCGCAACAACGTCCTGTCGGGCACCGCCTAAAACCTCCACCCCCTCTTTTCTCTTCCCCTTTCTTTTTCACTTCCTCTTCCTCTGCCTCGTGCATCCCTGACTGGTCACCCCTTGTTGCGCGTTGCAGATTGCAAAATGCACGGTTTGCCTTTTGCGAGCTGAATGCCGATACGCAACCCACCGGGCTCCACCCTTCTTCTACCCCCACCCCTTTTCAGCGTTGCTATGTGCAATAGTCCCTTTGAGAATGGAGTATTGCCGGCGTGAGTTGCAAAAACATTGGGTCTGGTGGATCGCTGGCGATGAGAATTATTAGACTACGACGTTAACCCGTTGCGCTCCTATGTCGAGTTCTGCACGTCGTATTTCTGGCATTTGCTTTTCCATTTCGGAAAATGCTACTTATTCGAAGAAGTATTATTTTGTGTTACCATTTCTGGTAGTATTATAATTCTGTGTAGTTTGATTATGCCCAGGTATGTAGAAGGAACTTAACATATGAGAAATCATATACTTTATCATATGGGATATAATACTTTAGTTATACTTACTACTTTATATAATACTTTATGAAATGGGAAAATGCTGATTATTTGAAGAATATTTCTTCCAGTATTATAATTATATATACATTGGCTCTAAACTAAGTCTTTCTATATCGTCGCCGCTTAGCAGAATGCCAGGATAGACCCTTAAAGTGGAAGCCTGCAGGATTCAAACTACATAGAGTAAATCACAAAGTAATAAAGTATGTTAATATTAAACGTATCGGTACTTTACATCTACCTATTCTTACGATGAGAGGTCATTTGCCCCCTTATGAAATATACGTTGATTTTCAGAAAGAAATTCCTAAAGCGAGAAATTCAATAATTAGATGATACAAGAATTTACAAAAAGTCGAATGAGCGAAAGAACTAACAATGAATGTACGATTTTAATGTAAATTTTGAAAGAGCTCATTTGACCCCGCTTGGTACGTTTAGTGTTAAACAAAATGAAGCGTTAATTCGAACACGCCAAATGCAATAGAATAAAGGAAGGTGAAGCGAAAGGAGAAAAGCTTGTTATTAAAATTTTCATTGACGGTTGCATAAACTATTCAATTTTTGTGCGACGCACATAGTCCCAGAACCCTTCGCCTTCCCTCTGCATCCACTACGTTTTCGAGGGGTGGCTCGTGATCGGCGGGAGGTTGACATGATCGCGAATTATTGCTCGCACCACGGGTGGTCCGACAGTTTGCAATAGTCGAGCGCACGCACTCGCGTATAATAAAAAATAGCGTTACGCACGTGCGTTACATGCGATAGACACTTTCGTTTGCGTAACAGATATTCGAGAGGCGTTCAAGAGACGGTTGAAAAATTCGCAAAACGTTTAAATGTTCCAACAGTCGCTGACAGAATTGCGAGTCTGCTTGACGTGAACGGAAAATATTACGACGCGACGGGTGGTCGGTTCGGTCTGCCGTCGATGAAGCCTTGAATGTGCCGGCGCCAAAATAGATCGGGCTCTGTGTGTGCGCGTGGAGGATAGAACGAAAAAATTGGTTGGCTAATGAAAACGCACGGGAAATGACGCGTAGTGATGTTTGACGATGGTGTGTGCGGAAATGGTCACGCTAGTCAACTGAGAAATTTCATGTTCTGCGGTATGGGGTGCCGAAATTGTGGAGTTGAAATAATGAGTGCCCGTCGCAAAATTTAGGGGTTTTCCTTTAGTAATTTGTTTTGTGTGTGACGGTCAAGTGATTGATATCATAAAATTTGCTGTTCAAAGAAACCTGACGTTTCGATACTAGGTGCTTGCCGTTATCAAATTGTTGTAGTGTTTGCGTATTTTAGTGGCGGAAGAATGTAACTTCGTTTAACCTGTGGATATTTGGCAAATGAGTGTTACGTTTTTATCGAGAATTTATTGAAAGGCTGTGAAATAACGTGAAACGTATTTTTGGTTGGTTATTGAGGCGTAGTAATATTTGAAGTTTCCCTTTTTAGGACAAATTACGTATGTAGATTGAAAACTGTAAATACATAAGTTTAATTTCGGTTCAGCTTGTCTTGAACTGAACACGACGCTCTTTGTTGCTTAACCCTGTGACTACTGATATCGTCAATTTACTTTTCTACTGGTGTCGACTATTGACGCATATATGCGTCCCTAATCGTTTCAATTTCTTACCTATCGCAGCCACAAATATCAATGCACGAGGTGAATACAGGTGCATTCTTCACTAGATAATTCTCTTGCACTATTTAATTTGGCGTAGAGGAAGAGTTATCATCAGAACTTAGTGTGCCTTCCATAATCGATCAATGGAATTGACACTAGCGAAAAGTGTTTCGCCTTCAACTAGCGCTTTGAGCCGAAATATTCAGCAGTCAAAGGGTTAAATTACGTACGCTCCTAGCATCCAAATAATACTATATATTATAACTATAAAGCTATATAATACCAATATAATACTATATACAAATAGTACTATATTAATATTCATATTTTCATTCTTTGGTTTTCATATCAGTATCATCGTAACGTGACAGAGCATATCACATCATATTTGTACCACAGTTCTGTATCAGTGTAGTCAGTGTCGTCAAAATCACATGCTATAGAAATATTTTATACTTTGATTCTGCGCTTTGCGCATTAGTTTAATATTATATTCAGAAAATGTTTATTTAAACGTTCAGTCCTACAACCGTAAAGGTTGAAAACAAAAATTTCGGTTTTGCACTGTGAATAATCTCCTCGAACGGCGTGTAATCGAGACGTCAGTCTACCGGCAAATTAAATGGGGTGTGAATTGGCTGACCCTGTAGATCCTTATTATTAGTGAACGCGGGTAGGTGTGGCTCGTCGCGACCGTTCTCCTAGACATGCATTTGTCCAATCGTCCATTCGTTTACGTTTGACGCCTCGTCCGGTTATTGTCCTCTGTCGTGCGCGAGAAAAGTCATTAACACTTGAAGGCTCAGAGACGCTTAAAATGTGTTTATCTTTTCCGGACCGTTCTCAGATGTCATTTCAAAGAATTCTAGAATGCGCATGCAGCATTCAAAACATTTTGTACCTGCAGATAGTTATATAATTAACAATGCCCTTTGATATATTATTAATACGGAATCAAAAATGCATAAATAGGAATAAAAATAAAATATGTACTGACGTAACATAATTATGTAATGCAGAAAATTGTTTTGTTTTAGTAGACCCGTTTGTAGTCCTTCGTATTTAAAAAACAAATATATCAAGAATTTTTTAAAATTTCACAAATACCGTTGAGTCGAGAAAAGCGGTGTTTTTAAACGGAAAAGGTAAATATCCGTTCGACAGCACGAAAGAACAGAAAAACGGAAAGATTGATTGACAAAGACGGATTGTTTGACGATGGAGAATTTCAACAAAATTTTCCCTCGAATCCGACGTCTGTGTATTTTCGGAACTGACGCATGCTTAACGTCGAAGCATAATAATAATATTTACCGGCTGTTGAAAGACTGTTTTCCTACCGAATGACATCGCCCACTTTTCCTTCTTGCCATCGTTTGCTAATAAAGAACGAGCGAAGACGATTTGTGGTCACATATCTCATGTTGGGTGTTGAGATCTTCGTTTGTGGGACTGTTTTAAGCGTGTTGGTCGAGGTCAGAAAATAGAGTTTGGATACCTGATCTGTGCTTGGCCTTCAATATTTTTGGCCTTAATTGTGGTGTACGAATTCAGACCATTTTTAAATTTACTAATCCGGAAGATTGTCAATCAAAAAGCCAATTCATTATAAACTGCAACATAGTTCACCTCGCCCCTAATTAATTTGTCGACGCACAACAATATTCCATTATCTCCCTACAAAAAATGTCCCAGAACAACAATCACCGTTCAGCGAGAGGGCCGGGCGATAATTTATCGGCCATTCTGTTCGCGCGCATAAGCCGTATTTATTCTTTGCATTGTGGACTCCTTCTTTTCTGGTCGCGCCGCGAAAGTGACCCGTTTGTCCGGTTTTCGACTGGTCTCGCCGCCATTTTCCGCGCACGCCGCGAGCCACGCAGATTATTATCGGACCGCACGGGTAAAGTGCTCTTTATGCCGGCTTTGTACCACCACCACCACCACCTTCATTCCAGGCTTCCGCGGCAAAACGCTCGCATCGGAATAAACACGTTACGCGAACGTTTACTGTATTCCGCGCAAATTACGTCGCGGCCATTATCTCTGGGATCCTCTTACACTTCCTCGTGTACGGCAAAGTCGACGTAACAGTTAGAGGCGGCTGTGTAGTAGTCGTAACATGCGAGTCGGCTGAAACACGTTGTGCGGAGGCGTACGGAGGATTTGAATATGCAAGCGGGCTGAATGGAAGCCGATGAAGCCCGAATGTTCAGGCTAATTCGAAAGTTTGTGTAGTTGAATATGCGAGTGAGGCGGAAAAAAACTTATTTATGCGAATATGTGGGCAAGCTCGAAAAAAATGTGCGGTGGGGAATATGTATGCAGATGGCAAAAAGCGAGGTTGTGAGGACATATATGCGCGTTCGAGAAATTAGTGTAATCGAAATGGCGGGACAGTTTGCAATTTTCAAGTAGATTTATATTGGTATTTTGAATAAAAGAGTCTTAATGTCTCGATTATGTATTATGAGGGTTTAGTAGAAAATATGAACACTCGTATATTAACACTTTAAGGAACGGTAAGAAATCTGTAAGAAATACGACTGAGATCGCATGTTTTTGGGAAACGTATACGTTATAAAACATCATAACTTTGTTATTCATAAAGCAGTATTTGTGACATTTTCAGAAATTTTATAATTGGAAATATTTTAGGTATTATTTAAAAAAATGATTTAAAAAATTATATAAACAAATGATCATAACATTTTATTTAAAAGTCAATTTCATCAGAGTTTTTTAAAGTATGATATTGCGTGAAGCAACATAAAGGCGGTTTAAACATTAAATATTGATGTAAAAAAATAGACATAATAGACACAATTTCTGAAAGCATCTATCAAAAATACAGTTTTAGAAATAATGTCTCTGCACATCCGTCCGGGTACAATAAAAGAACGAACTTTCATAAGTACCGAGAATATGCTTTTAAGAAAATTGAAAAAAATTGTTATTCATTAATTGTTAATATAAAATTCTAAAAACCTGAATACATTGCATTAAGAACACAGTTTTTTCTTGCGTACAATACAGACAACTTTCATGAGTACCAGAATAGAAAACATTAATTGTTCCCAGTGTCAACCACCGATATGCCTTTAAACCAAAATCATCTCACAGTTTCGTAACAGCATAATATTAAACGCTAAATAGCCGAATACATTGCCGCAACTCTGATTTTCCACGATCTTAATACAGACCAGTTTTATAATTGCCAGAATAGTGAACAAGATTTTGTCTCAGCGATGTGATGTTCAATGAGAATTATTTTACAGTTCTGCAATAGCATAATTTGGAACGCGAAATATTATAGCTGAATACATTGGCAATTCAGATTTTGCACACTTTTAATATATCTCATTTTTATAGTTGCAGAATAGCGACCAAAACTTTGTTTCGACAATATGATATTAGGCCAAAGTTACCTAGTAACTTAGTAGTAAAACGTTAAAAAGTAGAATATATTAACAACTCTCTTTTCATAATATAAGCACAGTTGACTTTCGTAATTAACAAAATAGTGAATAAGAATTTTTCTTGCCGTTTACTGAATTGACCGTCCGCATACGCGATTATTTCATTTTTCGTCGTTCTGCTGGACTGAATGGAGAGCCGAATGGTGGTCCTCTCGAGATGTAGAAACGGAGAGTCCTGGATGACGGTGCTCGTGCTCAAGAGGGCAGAGATTAATTAAAAGGAGCGCTCGTGAGAATGTCGGAAACCTTTCATCGTAATTCAGGTGACTTTCGTTGAAGAGAAAAACGAGAAAGCGGAGAAAGAAGGAGGCGGACGAGTATGGTCTGTCAGTCAGAAACTTATAGGCGAGATCCGCGTGAGTAAACCTTTTGGTCGGTGTACATAATGACGTAGGAGCTGATGTTAGTCCTCGCTACTTGTGGATTCTCAAGTTTTCTCCTGCTGCAGTAAAGAAGCCGAATGCATAGGTTGAATATGTATAGGGGTGGGCTGAAGTGGGCAGGCATCTTATAGCTTTATTAATGTAATCCGAATAGCAGCATAATTTGTCACCGAAAGGTTAAATATCTAAGTATACATATAATTATATTAAATATGTGTATATACATAATCTATAATTATACATTATATATAATTATATTTATTATATATTTAGATATTTAATCCTTCGGTGACAAATTATGCTGCTATATTATAATGTATTTAGTATATATTATATTTTATAATATATATAATTATATTAAATATAAATATGTTAATATGTAATATAGTGGCCCGCTTTTGTAATATTGAAACCCGCTTTTTTACTGGTTCTTCAGTTCATTGAAATGGGTACTTGTTCTACAATTTATCTGGCATTCACACAAACGATCGTGATAAACAAATGCACAATTACTGGATTTTATTTGATGCATGGAATGCACAATTATGGATTTCGGTTGAAAAGTAGCAGATGGAAAATTCGGTTTGTGAGAGCAGAGGGCGTGACCACTTGCCATGGGGCGTAGACGAAAAATCTGGAGTCCATCTTTGTAGCGGATACCTATAGACACGTGTCTCGCGTACTTCTACTTCTACTTCTTTCGTTTCTCATTTCTCCTGTCTGGCTCGGTTTGTCTACCGATACGACGGACATTGATTTCCAATGAGTTGACGCTGATATACGGCGCTTTGCCTTCGACCACTTTAAGCTAATAGGAAACGCCGGCCGGAATTTATTGTGTTCGTCGTACTCGCCGACTGCTTGATATCGACGTTCGCGTTCTCGTTGTTGTCGTGGGCGTATTCTTCGTTTGCGACGGAAATAGTTAAGCTTAATGATGGATAGTGCGATAAATTCTCTAGTCTTTAAACACTTTTTCGTGACAGAGGCGCGTTATGTTTCATTTGCGATATAGGTTTTATAAAATCTTCAAGTTGTTTGATGTGTTAATGTATGGCTTTAGCGTTCCTAATGGACAATCATTTTATTTCTTGGCTTTTGACTTTTCTCAGATACTTGGCGCTGTGCTACTGGTTTCAAATTACGTGGTTGCAAATGGGAATTATACATTACATCAGTGCAAAGTTAAAGCCTGGAACATATATGTCCCATTAGTCTTATAAAGATTATGACGAAATGTATTCTAAATGGATACACATGTAGTGTATTATATGTAATAGCAAAAGAAGTAATATAGAAACAAAGTTTGGAATCTATAAGACTGCTGGGACATCTGTATCCCGGTTTGAAAGACGGCTGGGATATATATGCACAATATTCAAGTAATCAATTTGGTTCGAACAATTATACCACATTTATACAGATTCGCAACTTGCCAGTACCTGAATCTTCCCATTATCTAGCATATTCCTACGTCGCATCCCATTCTATTATGCTTCTTATATTACTTTCCTCTTTCCCCTCCACATTTCCTTTATCGCAACCACTTAAACATGAACTTTTCCCATCATTCAATCAGTCCGCTAACCGCCATTCGCATTTTGCTGTTTTAGGTAAGCACGCATCCGAACATCTCAATTTCTGCAGACTGCCATGTCCTTCTTATCCCCGGTGCATCGGGGTAAGTAGCCATTCAACTAAGAAACGAAAATTTTCCTCAGGTGTCTTTTTTAAGGGAACGTATTTATTTTGCATTGATACACATGTAGTGTATTATGTGTAATAGCAAAAGAAAGTAATGTAAAAAGAGCGTTTAGAATCTATAAGACCGCTGGGACATCTTTATCCCGGTTTGACAGACGGGTGGAATATAGTATATGTACCACGGCATTTTGTATATAAGGAATTAAGTAATTTGAATTGGCTACATACAAATATTCAGAACAGAGCTAATAAAATACAAATCAAAAAATTTACCTGTTCATTTTATTTCTATACTGTAATCACTTTTTTAACACTACCTAGAAATGATGTTACCGCGCTGATATTTTAGACTTAACGGACTTTTTGGCAGCAAGAAATGATGGTACTAGATTTTAAGGAATGTAACAATAGAGGCCCATTCACAATGGAACAATGTATAAGAAGTTTCAGGAGATCGATAGTTAGAATCTACGATTAAACTTGGCTGGGACATATGAGTCCCAAGTCTCGAAAGAATTAAAGAGTGTCCGAACGTCAAGTCACGTAACTGTATTTCCTTATCTTACGTCTGTGTTCGTTATCGACCGTGACGAAATTCGCATCCCGCCCGCCGCCCCGATTGGTCCTTTAAAACGAGAGTGAACGATCGAGGTGGTCGTCGACGTCCTTGTCCGCGCATAAGCCAAGAACTCACCCTGTTCCTGATATAGTTTCCAAGTAATATAATCCCCGGCGTGCGGGATCTCCTTCGGGCGTTGATTAAATTCAGAGAAGCCGGTAACGAAACGATGGACGGAAGTTCGACCACCCGAGTTTACGGCTGGTGGTTTCGGACCTCGCTAATTTCGTTACGTCGTAAGCGAAACCGCCGGCCACGATCTGCCCAAGTATCCTGGAACTTTGATTGGATCTCACTTTTCACGGACTTTTCAGTCGCCAGCGGCGAAAATGACTCGAGAATGACGAAATGTGCGCGTAGAATTTTGGTGTCGCGGGCTTGTGTTGCATATTTACTTGTCAACATGTTGGTACTTTGAGTGTCAAGTGTATATTTAGGCTTTTGTTTCCTGTGGTGTCGAAAGTCAACAAAATGTACCGCTCGCAACTACTTAACACGTTGACTAACGTGCGTATTTTACTATATTAAAACCGGAACGTGATGAAGTGCTACAGAATATGATTAAAATGTGCAAAATGAAAATAATGCGAAGGTATTGGAAACCAAAGAATTGAAACACTATTTAATATTAATTGCATTTATAAAATTATAAATGCTACTGATTGGGTATTCTTTGCATTTTTCTTGAGACCTTTTGCGCCGGTCACTAATGACCACGATGGCAGTCAATGTGTTAACGTGTGCTTCTTCTTTCGCCCGGACGATGTGTGTGTCAGTAATAAAACAGCAAAGCTCTTCCACCTTGTCGCATATGTCTTGTCTGTATATAATAAGAGGTCGTCTTAATACATGGAAATTGAAGGTATTAGCTGAGTTTGATTGCATAGCTAAAAGGATGGCATCGATCTTCTTCGAAAAAGTTATCAACTGCTACAAGTCAACAAGTTGTTTAAACAGTAACACCAAAAGGGACATATGGGTGTTACCAAAGTACAATTTTTACTTTCAATATATTTCCACCGTAAACAATTCGACAATGTTTTACCACCGAAAGTACGCTTTGTTTATTTTTTTACTCACTTTTTCTTTTCGTCCATGTTCCCCCTTTTCTCGGCTCTTTGCTCGTTCCCCACTGGGCACATTTTGTGCTTTGACCCTCGTTCTGGAGCCGTGCTCTCGCCGTGTACAATGGAGCTCTGCATTAAAGGTCATTAGCTTAAACGTTCGCCTTCCTGTTGCGCAACCCGCGCACAATTCACCAGCGCAGTGGCTATTCGCGATGCGAGCGCAGTTCAGCGCGAAATAATTGTCCCGACATATTTTCGTTCGACTACCCTCTCTCACCTGCTTTTCAGGGTTCCCCGACATTTCCGAGGAAACTTTTGGCTTCGGCTATCAGCTCTGTCGTTGGGAAGCCGAGCAGCGGAACATTTTGTGAAAGTGGATCGTGAGTCGCCATTTTTACTTCACGTCCCGTGGCAAGTGGTCGTTCTTTTTTGCTGACGGAACTTTTCTGAATCCGTAGCGGTGCGCGAGGTTTTCGGTGTCATTTAATCTTTGTACGGTAAACCGACAGATAATACGATATGAATTAATGCGTTACAGAATTGATTGTACGTTTCGAATTACGTAACTGAATGCAGTTAAAGCGTATATAATTGTAACACTACGAGAAATTATCTGGGAATGTCATTGCTTTCGAAGATACAAAGGTTCTTGCAGCGAAATACAGTGTTGTGCTATAGTCGACATAGGATCGCAAAGGGTTCATCTCTTTGCGTCTTTAATTTTATGCAAGAGAGTATTCCAACGTCTGGCCGTATACGACATTTATCAACTCCCCGTTTAATATGTATTCTATTTGGCAATACTCTTTTGGTTAGATAACTAACGTTAAGTATGTATGACTTTTTCTGCAACGAAAAGAATCTTCGATGTCCGATATCCGATAAATTTAAATATTGTCAATTTTTAAACGCTAATTTTGTGTAATTGTGAATATATTTTCATACTTTTAGGCATTGTCGATTATGAGGCTGTACTTTTAAGACTAAGCGTAGCAAGCGTGGTCATATGTCCCCTTTTAAAATTTATTTAAAAATCATACATTCATTGTTATTTCTTCCGCTCCTTTGACTTCTTTCTGAAAATCAACGTTTATTTCATAAGGAGTCAAATGATCCCTCATGGTTAGAATAGATAGGTGTCAAGTACCGGTACGTTTAGTGTTAATAAAAATACACTGAAAACGATTCTCTCTGTAGGTAAATTCGTATGCGTAGCCTCGCGTATCGCTAACCCTGAAACGCCGTATATCGTTTTCGCAACGAATGTCGCAGGCAGACTGTGAACGTAGCGATAATAGTTCTCTTCGGACAATTCGTATTCCACTCACCCCGCCCCCGGTCGTTTGCGTCGAGAGGCCATCACATTCGTGCGGGACATAATATTCGTCGTGGCGTGGGCGGTCGGACCGTCCTTGAAATTTATCCCTGAATTGGGATAAGAGTCGTGGCTCCTTTGGGACCGAGACCTACCTCAACCGGATCGATGCAAGATAGCCCCACGCCTTCTGCCGCCTCACGTCACGCCCGCTACTATTTTTGGCCTTGAACTTGATACACAGGGTGTGTCGTTACGGCCGTCGCAACCGGAAATCTTTTGCGCGGCCCTTTGTTCCCGAGAAGAACGCGTTTTAATGCATATTGAAACGATTGAGGACGGTGACTGGGACAAGTACGCGTATTTTCCGATTTTCGCAGAAGAATTTTCTTCTAAATATCATATAAATCGAAAAAAAATTGTGCATGATATAGACAGTTATTTAATTGAATCAATTAACTTCACGGTAAAACAAAAATAAGAACAATTCGAAAACAAATATATCAGTACATTCATGAAATAACTAATATGTAAAGTTATACAGAATTAATTTGGTAGAAAGCAGAAACGGAGAATAATGAAAAATCGATTCAAGGAGTTAATTAGTACCATCATCACTATTAAGATTGATGGTACTGGTTGAAAAATGGTTATTGTGACGTTTATGAAAGACGATAATGTAAGAGACAGTAACTTTCCGCTGCTAAAAATTTGCCGCTCTAATTAAATTAAATCCTTTTCACGTACGAAAAAAAGGAAATTCCCTTTTTAGGTTTAATACCAGTATTAACGAACGAATAGTTCATGATTGTAAACTCAATTGAAGAACGTTTGCGTTCTTATTACGTCTTAAAGGTCGTTTCACTATTTTTTTACGGTAACTTCAGATTCATTGTCTGTCTCTTTGCATATTTTCCAAGTTATTTCGAAGCATGTTTATAATCGAAACGTAAGCAAACCACCGAACTTTCAAGTTTTGACAGAAGTAGAAACTGTTCTACCAGAAAAAAAATTGTTCAATAATATCACATGTTTTTCAATTAAATTACAGCTGACATATGAAGAGACTAACCCGTAAAATCGTAAAAATATATATTAATCTTGTCTCGACCTTAGCTATCTCCGGTACTACTGCTTCAACAACTCATTTTCCATCATCCCACAACCTCTCAGCGAAAGTCAAGGAAGCATTTTCATCATCGATCCATCACTCTCCCGTAATCAGCCTACCATTTAACGAGTGTAATCCCGAAAATTAATTACCGTGCCTCCCGGACGCAACAAACACGAAAGTCGCAGCGCCGGCATCCAATAATCGTTTTCCATCTTCCCCGATAAGAAAACGCGCATGGCAAATCGTCCCGTAATTAGCAAGCAAAGGAAGTGTCGAGTACAAAACAGAGAGAGCGAGAGAGAGAGAGAGATTGAAAAAATTGTAAGAGGCAGGAATGTGAAAAGTGAGCTGTAAAATACATTTATTAAACAAAAAAATATGACAAGAGCATGAAAAGGGAGTTATTATGTCGACGAAGCTAAAAGAAGATGAAGAAGGAGTTAAAGAAACAGAAATGGTGCAATTGCTAAGCGGAATGATATATCGGGGTGACCATTATATATATAAATATTAATGATAATATAATGCAAATTTTTATATTTGCATGTTTTGTGCTGTAAGTAGGGACTAATTAAGATGTTTTGTAGATAACACACGTTTCCATTGAATTTTTTTCAATTTTCGCCGGTCGCGCGATCGAAGGAGAATAATTAAACAAACAAAAAAAATGACGAACGGAGGCAACAATGAGATCGACCGGAACGTGGACATTGCGACACGGTGTACAGAACTTTCCGCCCGGAAGTCTCAACATTATATAAAGCATACGCGCAGAAAACTAGAGAACTGAAGGAGAAAGACATTTTTGCGTAATAACCAATTTTCAATATATAACCATTTTCAGACATTCGATAGCGCATATGAAATTAATCAAATAGAACTGAATATCAGACTTCTTTGATTTCAAATAGTGAATATCAGTTCGCGTTACTTGCGAAAAATGCATGGTGGAAACCGTACAGTTAGTTCGTTTAGGCGCTCGCGGTCGGCTAAGTGTTAATTGCAAGCAAGAAAGAAAGCGAGAGCGCAAGAGAGAGAAATAAAGAGAGAGAGAGAGAGAGAGAGAGATGGTCTACTGCGACGCAGACGCAGCAGATGCGTGTTTTCTCCTCATCTTCATCATCATTATCGACGGGCAGCGGGGAAGCAACTGGTGACCTCTCTCGTCTTTGACGCGAGCGGATTATTAATGATAACGGCGCAACGGTACGAGAAATACTCTCCTACAGCGTCGACGTCGGCCTTCGTCTTACGGCGACTCCTCATCAATCTGCGGAGTGCAGTTGGGAGGAATCGAGGGCACACTCTTTGGCTGCGACTCCGTAATTGCGAGTAGGAAAGGACCGCGCTCATGACGAATTGCACTGCGCGTCGATGACACGGGCGTCATTGATTAATTTCGTTTCCGGAATGACGTGGCCCGCGAACGTCTGTTGCTCGTCGGCTGCCAACTTTTTCATGGGTCAAGTGGCTCGACGCTGAGTGCACTGACAGAAGAAAGGTTAGGAAGTAAAGTGCAGCAGAATAATGCGAAACAGGAACGGTTGCAGGTGGAAACGTTTTTTGGGGCAAAATAGAAATTTTGTTGACTGATTTTGTGGGAGTAACGAGTTTTTTCTCGTACATGTCCAACACTCGCAGAAATCTCATACCTCGCAGCTTAGCAATGAGAAAAAATGAAATTTCATTTTTGCTCAGTCATTCTTTCATTTAATACGTCGCTGACAAGATCCATATTGCGCGAAAAAGTATTTAGTCTCCAGCGACCGCTACTGCCAACCGCACGCTTCAACTTAGAGCAGTTAGCAGTCAAAGGGTTAAGCACCTCTTAACAAGTCGAAATTAATTTAAAAGAAATTGTTTCCTGAATAACATCGCCGAACCACCACTATCGTTTTCTATGCAATTTGTTTTGCGAGTTACTTTTAATAAAATACAACAATGCTCATTTGGAATATCAAACATAGTAAGATACGTACACGAAAAGAAAGAAGAGAATGTCTCATTAATTTCAACCGAGAAAATGTAAGAGGAAAATTCTTGCGCATAACAAGACTGCTTTGAGCATCTTTTTGCAATTTGTTTTGAGCGTCAGTTTTATTAAAATACAACACATGCAAAATGTAAATAATGTGCAGGTATTGGAGACCAAAGGAATTATTGCTACCCATTGCGAATATTTGGGATCTTCAGTAAAATCTCTTGCGCCGGTCAGCGGTCACCATTATGGCAGTTTAAGTGCTAAGATACCAGGCGTAGGAATATCGGGGCGGACAGTATGAGGGAAGGACCGATAGGGATAACGTGAAAGAGTTTACTATATATGGAAACCGCGTGTCTACACATCTGCACATCCGCACACGCCGGGCAGATAGTCGCAGTCCAAGATCGGTCCGTCCACATAATTGATCGTCCGTTTCGCGAATCCCATTCGCCGTCTGCGCGTTCGCGTCTGACAAATCGTCGTGTCGTGAAACAAAGGGCCCTCACCGGGGAAGAAACAATAAGCAGACATGCAGACAAGGAACGTGCATGCCGGCGGGAAGATGGAGCGACACGCGACGGGTGGGGGTAGAGATGTTGGCCGGAGGGAGAGCAGCAAAGTGAGTCCGTGTCATAATCACCAAGCCAAGACAAATGTCGTTCTTCCTGTGACCGTCGTCGTTGCTTGGCCAGGCGATAGAAAAAACCGGGGAAGCCGGGAGACACGGGACGTACATGTTTTCTCCTCGCGTCATTCTTTTCCACTCCCTTTCTCTGGACGAAAAGTAATGACGCCTGGACGTGGGCGCCTGTTTTCCGCTTCTGTGAAAACGGGTCCCTATCCGTTGCACACGGACACGCGTGAGTGTGTGCGTGCGAACGCACGACGGACGAGAGAGCGTGTCGAAACATACGTCAGGGTGCCATTTACGGGCTTCCCTGCCAGGCGTCGACAGGTTTTCTTCTAGCCTTAAACGGAACCCCCTTCTCTGCCGCTGTCGAGCCGCGAGACCGGGTGACTGAATTCACTTTTTGCCATTATGTGCTGTATGCCAGGCGTGTGTGCGGACGATGTCCGAGAAGAGCCGCCGATGGTCACAAGACGAGCGTGTTCTATCGGCCGGGCAGGCAAGAATGGAGGTTACTGTGTGCGATACACGTCAGTGGAATTGAAGTCTGCTTCGACGGCAACATACGCGGCCGCAAAGAAAACGGGTATTTCACTATATTTAGAGGTAGACGAATGCGCGCGTTACGTTGAGATAACGATGAGTGCGGCGCAGTAGTCTTTTGATGGGAGTTAGAAGAGAGAACTTTCGTTTAACCCGTTAACTGTTTATGACGAATATATTCGTCATGAAAAAATGTCATGTTTATCATGTTCTGTCGTCGGGGCAGGCAAGAATGGAGCTTACTGTGTGCCATACATATCAGTGGAATTGAAGTCTGCTGCGTCAACATTGTCAGGCACAAAACTTGTCGATGCAAGTCTTCACCTTTATTCGGCCTTATTGTAATTTTAGTCCACTTACCCTTACGTTTTCGCTACGCACAGTCGTAAAGATTTCGAGTAAAAAAGAAACGACGTATGCCCCGAAGGCCGCTAGGTCTCCACCGCGATTTCTTCGATAATGGCGATTAATTCGCGTCTGCTGTCGGTTCTTTTGCGTCGAAATAACGTCGCCCCCGGCATCGGTTTCGCACCGTTGCGAAGTGCCGAAGTTTCACAGGGAAAGGGAGAGTTTGGGGCCGACGAAGGGACTGTTCTCACGGCGGTTTCGGTTTTTAAACATCGTCGGTCGTAAAATTTGATGGATACCTATTGTGCTCCGTCAACCGAAGTTTCTGCATTTGGAGACCGGAGTAGGATTTTCGTTATTATGTGTGTGCGATAATGTCGATTATAGTACGCGTTTAGTTGTAGTTAAGTATGGCATTTTGCATTAGAAAGGCGATGCTATGAAATACTAGCGTTTGACTGAATTATGCAAAATGTAAATACTGTGCAGGTATTGGAGACCAAAGGATCGCATCACGCGTATTGTATTTATAAAGTAATTATTGCTGTGCATTGTGAATGTTTAAATGAGAGAAAACACGTAAACTGAACAGTGTTATTGAAAAATGTTGAATTTAGCTGTACATTGTAAATGCACAAAATAGAATATTTCGTTGCTTACTTAAAAGGTTTCATTATTCTAGTATTCTACCTTAAACTTCTGAACATAACCCGACAAGAAGAGTGGTTAATTCGATTCTACCATACTAAATTCTGTACTTTTACATTTGCTGTATCTGCAGCAGTGAAGTGTCGAAGTTTTGTAGTACGAAACGAAGAGGTTAGGTTCAACGAAGGGACGTTTCCACGGCGGTTTCGCATTTAAACATCGCCAGCCGCGAGGCAAACTCTCGGTAGCCCGGATTCCTTTTAATTAAAATTCTCTCCTTCGAACGCACCCCCGCTTTCTACGTACTCGCTTACGCAACCGCCGTGGAAATTAATTGTTACGTTAGAAATATTGCTGCTTGCCGGAAGGTGGCCTGGGCAGTTCGCGCAGCTACGGCTTCCCTCCCTCATTGTCTATCCTCTGTCGCTGAAAATGTGATTTTTTTAAAATACCCCGTCCGCGCTACCGCAGACCCCGTGCACTCAAAGAGAAAATTAATTAGATCGCCTCAAACATAACCGTTAACCCGAAGAAACTAACCGCTCGCACTGGCAGGATCGTGTAATTGAATTGGAAAATTCGAAAGCGCGTTTCCCGGTTCTGCTCGGTTATATAATGACGTGGCCACTAATCGAGTCGTGGAAAAATCAATTACGGCTCCGCGAGAACGATCGCTCAAAGCGCCAAAGTGACGGAGAAAATTTGAGTTGTGTAGCTAATTTCAAGCTGCGTAACGTGTAGAGGCATTCCACGCTGAAAGCACGAAACGTATTTCTTTCCAAACCACATTTTTCAAGTTGTTGAGCATGAAAACTCGGAAAGTAATTGTTTAATTTTTCCATTGACATTCAGTAAATGCTGACATTGAAACATTTTGTCTGGGAAATATAAAGACACGTCAGTAATTGTATGTCTTTTCTTTTATAATAAATTTGTGAAAAAATGCCAGTCTCCATACTTAATGCTAGAACTGCGAATTTAGACTCAGACCACTTAAGCTCACAGTTCAATAAGAATACTTTACCAATTTCCGATAATTAAGTTGCGGCGGGACTCTTTGCACACTTAATACGTTTGCGGACGTGAATGCTATAGCATTCATTTTCATGATTATGCAGAATGACACGAATGCCATAGCATTCAAATCTTAAAGTAAATTATTTTGGATTTAATTTTATATAACCTTAAGTTTTGTAATTATTATGCCTGTCAAGATAATGACTAACTGAACTAAAATATGATAATCTGACGACCCTTATAAAATGTGTTTAATCAAGTTTCGGATATCACAAGCAATGGAAAAATAAAATGACTGTCAATTTTTGCACCCCGCTGAAACTTTTAATGTCCACGAACATGTTAAACGTCGCAAATCAAGTCTTTACAGACTTATGCAAAAAACCATCGAAGGCCGCACTATTTTCGGTGTATTATATCGGCATGACCCCTTACGTTAGTTTCATTGTTTACGACACACGTGAGCCACATTGTGTTTCGTAGAGTGCCGAAGGTGGTCAAAAATGTTGGCGAACCGGTGTCCGGTTCTTTTTTGCCTCTCCTTCTCTACAAGTGAGGCTCTTTATCCTTGAAATCTGAAAAAACCCTGCGTGAGGCGGAGGCTGGCAGAACAAAGCATCGTTGCAACAATATCAAAGGGTAACTCCCACCAGCGTCGGTAAAGTTATGCGATTACTGGCCTGACTTTCATCTGCACTATGTTGCAATAGATACATGTGTGCGTGAGTGCAGTTGTGTGCAAAGTTGCATAAGCGTTGGCGTGCACGACTTCATGCAGCTATAAAGCCGTGCGCATTACGTTAAATATTGCGGAAATTTGTGCGTAGGGCAGAATCTAACTTGTGATATAAGCGAGCAGCGAACGACTTATTGTCGAAATATCCTTTTACGACGCAAAGTTTTGACAGTTCAGATGCCACTTCAAACGCCCTCAAACGTAGCGAAGCTAACGGAGCCCTAAGGGTTAATTCTATGACTATAAACTGTCAAAAAATGAAAAAAAAAATCGAATTTTTCTACCCGTCACGTTGGAATACGCTCTCAAAGATATAAGAGAATAAGAGAACAAAGAGAAATAAGAGTCTTGATGCACGAAAGAAAGTATAACGTCTGTATTTGGATGTGAGGCAAAGCAAATAACCTTTCCGCCCTTGACGATTACATCGTGAGAAATGGGAAGTGGCAGGTAGTGAATTCTCCCAGTTCCTTTCTTTCGGACGATCGTCTCGGTCACGTAACGTATCCAGTTCGACATCATTGTTCGTCAGGATCGACGACCTGGCAGACACCGTCTCGGTGGCCGCCGCATAAATTCGCCACCCTCTTTCTCTCGCGAGATCATCGTCCCTCGCGTGGGCGGCGCACCTTTTCTCTTCTCGACCCTCTCCCCACGAGCGTCGGCGGGAAAATGGAAATAAAATCCCGTTATGGAAATCGAAATGCGCACGTCGTCTTCCTCAATGCCCATAACGATACACTTTCTCCAACCCCCAGAAGCTACGTTGCGTGTCCGAAGTGTTCGACTGCTGCGTACTGCCAAAGAGAGTACGGTAAGCCTCAGAGGTAAGCGGCTAATTTATACGCGCACGCAAAAAGTATCCCACGCAAAAAATGCTCTTATTATTAAGTCTTATTTAATGTTATTATTTATTTAATATTCATCTCTATTTTTATTTAATCTTTAATCTTATTGTAGAATCTCAAGTACAGGGTCCTCTAGTTGATAAGCAAAGGTCACTTACGATCCTCAATTGTTATATTGAGGTATCATGGTTGACGCGTTTGTTGATTTATGGTGTGTGGTTGTGTAGAAGTCGATTGACGACGAAACGTAAAGACGTAAAAACGAAAAGAAGAAAAGGCGAAACGACAAAGCGACGTCTTGATTGTGTTGTTACTGTTTATAAATATTATACCCTCTAGTTCCACGTATCTAATTTCTACATTATTATTTATTAATTTATTTAATGTTATTATAATATTATCTTATTGCTTATGCTCAACTATTGGCAATGGTTTCGAATAGAAAAAATTCACAAGTTATGCGCCCCAGTGAATACTATACAAGTATGAGCGCATTGGCGTTTAATTCATGCTGACGTTTTATAACAGAACTGCCTTCCGTGGCTGGCGATGTTTATGCAATTCACTTTCTTCCTTGCTATTTTTACTTTTATGCAAGTTGACAGTAAGATCAATAACAAATTTATTTTCTACAGTTTAAGCATTTAATCGTATCACTCTCTTCTTTGTTGTCTAATAACCATTTGATGATACTGATCCATATATGATCCACACGGTGAGTCATTGGCCATTCGTTAGGGTCGTTCGAAAGTATTCGATGAGACACACATGCTGTATTCTAGGTCTCGAAAGGGCTAATTTCTTCTCAATCGTAACACCCTAAACCTATCCAATAATATCGCTACTTTAATTTGCAAACTGCACATCCACAAAATCCGCAGAATTCGCGTAAGTCGCGCGCAGTTACTCTATCACGGACGCATAACATTATCGAACGAATCATTGAATTGCTCCTCGACTCCTCGATTACTCGTTGCTTTGGCAAACTGAGCGCGAGATGAGAAAAATTGCCGAGACGTACCCGGAACAATGGCCGCAACCAATGGTGTATGAAAATAGTCCAGGTACTAAGCGGGTCGTTTCATCAAAGGGCCCTTCTCCTTTATCGGCTAGGAAATAGCCTGCACAACGATAACGAAAAGCTCTTCAGTTTCTTGCTATCGTAAACAGAATAGACTTCGGATCGTAAACAGCGGTTAATTTTATGATTATTCGGTAACTGACGTTGTTTTGGTCGGACGAACGTGATATGTGCCATTCGCTTACGTGCGCGAGCAACGCGCATAATCATTAAGTGAATTGTTAAATTAAAAATAGAAGGCGAAAAAGAGAATAGAATGTCATGAGGAGTACAATTCAGAAATGTTCTTCTTAAACGTATTTAAATATGTATGCACAGTTGTAAATTTATTTCCTTGACCACAAAATCGAGATAAAAAAGTTATACACGTAATAATATGGCGTTGTTGGAAATAATCGGTTTTTACAAAGGCACATAAACTTATGATCGAGAATACTTAAGGAGATTAATATGAGTTATTGAAATTTTACAATGATTTTAATATATAATATATTCATATTAAATCATAGTTATGAAAAATTGGCCTAACAAGTGAGTGAATACTGCTGAGACTGATGATTTTAATAGGGTACACCATACTCAACTTTTTAAAATAAAGTATATAATGTTTCAATTAAAATCGTTTACTGTTGAATTGTGCATTTCTCTTTTGTACTATTGTCTATTGATTTTTCTATAATATTGCTTTTATTGAAATTATACTAAACGTCTCTGGCACTCCAACTACGAATTTACAACATGTCAACGTACAAAAAAGCATCAAAATAACCATAGCAAAAGTGTGATAACTATTCCGCTTCTCCTACAAGCAAACCGTAGAGCAGCCATTCGGTATTCGGAGTTGAATTATGCATTTCTCATTTCACACTATTGGTCAGGTATGATACAACCTTTTTCATTTGACAATATTGGTTTTATTGAAATTATTCTAAACGTCTCTGAGTATACAACAACACGTGAACGTAGAAAAAAGCGTCAAAATGACCACAACAAAAGTGCGATAACTATCCCGTTTCCCCTACAAGCAGACCGTAGAGCAGGCATTCGGTATTCGAAGTAATTATCGCGCAGACACTCGGCTGCGAGGCTGGAAATGTATTACCGTGCGACATCTTCCCTGGGAACCGCCGTTTCTGCGTGGCAGCGCGCACTTTCCCTTTCTCTCCCGTCTTCATTTCCTGTCCTTCCTTTGTTCCGGCGTCTTTGTTCGGTCTCCCCCCGCGCTTTTTCTCGCCCCGCCGGCGGAACGTAGGGGAAGTCCTGATAGAGAAATAGTTGGTATACGGGGCGTTACGCGCGGTGATTTCGTTCTTGCGATGGATCGATCTGTCTGTCTGCGGACGCTGCTGGAAGGGATGCGAAGTATATCTGCCCGCGCACGTGGCCTATCCTACATGTCTGGCGCGTATCATGGCACGGGAGGATTTCTATTTCGACGCGTATGGAACATGCTCGCCTTTTTTTCAGGCACACCTGTTCCGCGCGAGTATGCGTCGCGTTACGTGCAAACCTCGTTACACGCACAGACGAGTGTCAGACATGGCTATTCACGGAGTTCAACTGATACGTTATGTCCATGCGGGAGTGCAGTTAGGCAGAGCGAAGGGATGACTGCGTGCGAAACGTTAATCAACTCTGAAATTACGCTTCCCTGGGCTCTGCTGAAATTTGCTGCGTGCGGGGCATATTACTTTTTAGCGGCCCTGTGTGGGTTGGTTGGGTGTCACCTGAAACGACCTGTACAGACGGAGTGATAGGTAACGTTATCAGACCGAAGGTATTAACCTCTTGACATACAAATTAAATGGTACTTGATTCGACCGAAAAATACTATTTAATTTCGCTGAACTGAACAGTTACGGGAAAGCTGAGAAAAAGTACATTTTATTTTGAAATTTGGACGTTTATTAATCAGATTGATGTTAACAAAGAAGATCTAAATAACATTAAAAAATAATAATTTAATAGTTCTGTACCGTATGGAATATTTCGAAACAGTTGGGAACATGTAAAAGGACGAAACATTTTTGGCACTGTCATGTTGTATTGAAATTTAACTTTGGACATATTTTCTATAACTTTTAATATTTTTTTCGTATGATTAATTGTACAACAATCAATTACGCGTAGTCGGCATTTTGCATTTTAATTTTTAACTTTGAATTTTCTATAACTTTTAATATTTTTTTATATTAATTGTACAACAACAGGTTTTGCACGCAAACCTTTTTTTTGTTGCGCTCTCCTTTTAAAAAGCTAGATTATGGCGTTGAGCCTAATATCAGATTCATAATTGTTTTCCAATAAACAATAATTTTCCAAATCACTACAACTTATTTAAAAATCACTCTGGCAACCAGATGAAGCATTCGCGAATAATTTATTCAAAAATGCTTTATCTTCACCTTCCGTCGTTGTTCAGACTTTCTAATACTAGCATTGTAATAAAAGTCTCAATACCAAGAAAAGTATATTTTTTATAATTAACCAGATACGACTGAACACGATGAACAAAAGTTTTGCAATATTACATATTGTGCTGCGTTTCAAAAATTAAAATAGCCAACGCAAGTGTAAATACAAGATAACTCACGACCCGTGAACAATGTGTTAACACTAAACGTACCAAACGAGGTCAAATGACCCTGTATCTGCGTAATTTGTAATTTGTAATTTGTATCTGCAAATCTGTAATTTGTATCTGCAAATCAACATTTGTTTCATAAGGGGTCAAATGACCCCTCATGGTAAGAATAGCTAGGTGTAAAGTATCGGTACGTTTAGTGTTAATCACGTTCGAAAGTACGAAGTGCAACCGTTGTTACACCTGCCATCGAACACAAGTGCGTTCCGCACTTCTCTCACTTAGTTAACAAATCTCAGTGAGGAGAAAATCGCTCCCGATAAACGTTCCCACGAATCTGTCCGCATTGTAGACGTGCGTGTTGCCCGTTACAGTGCGCCTCGCCGACCTTTCGATCTTCTCCTTCTTTTCGCCGTGTCGAAAGATCGTTCACTACTCGTTCTCAGATCTCTCAACACTGGTCGATCCACTTTATTCCTTCAACTTGATATTTGCCCCGTAACACCTTCAATTTTCCCTACTGTTCTGTACATTGTGCGGGTCTAATCACGAGACGTCTGGTTTCTCAGGTTGTTTCTATTCTGACATATGATTGTAATAATAGGTATATTGTCCGCTGCAGACTTCACGGCAATAATGAACTGGTTTATAAAATATTGTGTTTACCGTGTTAGGTATATGTCAGTCTCAGTTCTAGCGACTTTAAGTTTTGGTCGCATGGGGTGTATTTAGAAAAAGACAACAAACGTAATTATCAAGAAGAAGGTAGACAGCGTAAGATGTGGTAGACAACGAAGTAATAGATTTTATTTTCGTAAACTCAATTAACAAAGATATTGCATGAACGCAAACACGGGTCAGATGCACCGACATCATCTTAAAATTGTTCTACGCGTCCGACATCCGCTTCAAACCCCCATGCTCATTATTGTAAGAACAAAAATGTAAGTAACAATTTTTTTTTTCATTAAAAATGTTGTCTTTAATGCAAATTTATAATAAGGCGCCACCGTCATCTTTTCCCGTCCGAAAATGGAGACATTAAACGCGCGCAATTTTCAGGCACACATTCAGGGCCAAGAGTTTTGTCCCAAAAACGACTTTGTGACATTACTTTTAGAAGGAAAATGATTTGTGTTCATAATTTTCTCATGAACGTATTTTTAATTCCACAATACAATTGATATTTTTACATTACACAACAAAATACATAACTATAATGTATAGGTGTCTTCTTGTAGCAGATGACTATAGTCATCCGTCGTATATGTTTGTTGTTTTCTATCGATTACTATAGTCACCCGCCATAGCGAAAGGGTTAAACCCCGTTCACATCGATCGCAGGTTGGTATAAACAACCTCCATCCCGCCATAAAAACGTGCATTCTCCGGACAATTGATTCGCGCAAGCACGCTCTCACGGACTCTGCGCCGGGACGATTTAATTAATTACGAAAGGCACTCGCCCGCTCACAAAACGTAGAACGCTCTGCACTCCCAGGCGCCGAATTTTCATTACTCGTGAGGTCGGAGGGTGTGGGTGGTTAGAGACCGGCTTGTCTGCGGTGGTGGTTCGTGAGCTTCGAGGTTCTGTTCGTGTACGGCGCATTGCGCGGGCGAAAGGGACGGGGCACGAGATGGGATAGAGAATGGCATGCCATTAAAGTCGCCAAGATGGAGGAGTCCGTCCTATCCGGAGGGCCAAGTGCCACGGATAGTTGTCGGAGGGCACGGTCCACGGTGTCTCAGGTATGTACCTTCCTGGCCCTCCTCGTATTTCTGACAGTCGATATTCCGAGTCGAGAAATGCCGGCGACATTCTCGGCAAAACATTACATACCGCGCAAGGTCCGTCGAGCTGTTCCCAATTACTGCACAAGCGTGTGGCTTGGCGAGAGTAACGGCCCAGCGATCAATAGCCAGAGTGAAAATGTGGATTGATGCGTTTTCAGGTGTTTTTTAACACGTTGAGTGCCACGTCAGCCACCGGTGGCTGACAGTGTAAGATATGATACGAAACTAAAAAATGTACATTGTTTTCAGTGATTACTGAAAAGTTGTTTAAAATTCACTTCATTTTTATTTATTAGAGGATTGTATCATTAATGCATTTATATGTTTCTTATCAAAAAAATTAATGGATTTTATGCCGCAATATATCTTATACTTTCAATATACTACTTTTAAGCAGCGCGCGTGGCCTGACGGGGATTTCCTTAAAAGTACGCGTGGCAGTGAACTTGTTAACTCCTTGCACTACGCTGAAATTCGGAAGAAGACCGTGTCTAACATATGCACCCGAATGGTCGCGAACTTTAAACGCGATATCTTACGACTGAGTGTGAGATAGCCGCGCTCGTGTTCTTCACTACTGTCATATCGATTGACTGCTTGCAACATTGGATGCCTCTCCACTACTCTTACTTCCACGCGAACTACTTGCTTTTTTGGTCATTTTCCTCGTTTTTTATACGTGCTGGTGGAGGGTTTGACAAAATTAAAAATGATCAGGAATATTACTTTTTGGGAAGAAGACTGTACGAAACGTGTGCACCTCGTGTAGTGGAATAGTAAGAACTGAAGAACGATTGAAGCATTCTTCGTCTCGTCGAATGTATATGTTTACTTAGTTTTCAAATATTACTTGGACTGCAATAATGTATCCTAAGTACCACGTAAACTGCATTAGGTCACAAGATATACGATACCCACTCATATAAAGAAGAGAAAAGAAGAGAAAAAAGCCCATTCAGACGTTCTTGTTTGGCCCGGAGATTAAGACCACGAGTACGGTTCGTGATATTCATGTTTGGCCCAAAATGTCGATTACGAGCCAGACTCGTGATATTAACGCTTGACATGAAATTAAACAACGAGTCTGACTCGTGATATTCAAGTTTGGCCTAAAATTTTCATCACGATTCATACTCGTGAAAATAGTGCAAGGGGTTCAAAGCGTCACGGCTTTTCGACTGCTGGGCAAGAACGGTTTTACTGCTATGGAAATTCGCGTGGCAGAATGGGCGGGGGCGTTTATCATCGACGGAAAAGAGGATTTGGAGGTTTTTGAAGTATAAATCGGTGAGCAGAGAGCGAAGTTTTTCGTTTGTGCTATATTACTGCCTTTGCAATGTAGTTGTGTTTAAATGTATTTTGTGAAATTTATTTTTGTGATTTTGTTGAAGCAGCGTTGTCGACTATTCTTACCTGACACGGATTGTCATTAAATGCGTCGTAGTTCCGAAAAATTGGTTAAATTGAAGTTACTCTGTTTTGTGCCACTTGTTCGCAGTCAGACATATTTTGCACACCTTACTGCAGTTCTTTTCGGCATCCCCCTCGTGATCTTTATTTTTCGACCTTATTCGCTTTTTTCATTTATTTTCTACCGAACGTTTAATGCGGTTCGTTCGACGCATCTCGTTCAATATAATCGATTCTGCAAAAAAACCGTAACAAATTGACTTCAACGCACCATAGAGACTCGTCATTTTTTGGCCCTTCGAGTTTCGTCGAAAGTGCCACTCCTACTTACTCTCTATCTCAATTCCGTTCGCGTCGAATACTTTTTTTTCCCGCTGCTTCACTTTAACACGTTTATGAGTGACAACATCATCACTACTTTAGCAAGTAAACATAAAAGTTTACGTAAACAAAAATAGGGATAATAATAATACGTTCGTACGCTGTGTCGACGAAATGCCAGTTCATTATTATTTTGCATTATAGCATATTATAACTCCTTAATAAAACATTTAAGAGTATATGTTCATTTTACAACACAAAAGTTTTAATATTTAAGGTAAAAACATTCCACATCATCGTGGGGCCGCCACTCAAGCGACAGACTCAAAAACTCGAATTTTCGCTGGGCCGGCTGCCAATGTGTTAAAAAAATAACAAGTAAAAAGGGCATCAAATAGGTCTGATAATATGAGTGACTGCACGTATTTCGCAGACAAAAAGTTAACACGTTCACTGCCAAGTGTATTTTGCTATGTTAGAACCGCGATGCGATGAAACACTGCAGAGTATGATTACATCGTGCAAAATGAAGGTAACGCAGAGTTGTTAGAAGCCAAAGTTTTGAAGCAGCGTTCCAATATCAATTGCTTTTACAACAATGCAAATAGGCTTCATTGCGAATTTTTTGCATTTTTACTAAAATCTTTTGCACCGGTGACCGGTGACGACCATGGCAGTCAACATGTTAAATACTCCCCAATATCTCCAGCACCCGGGTGCTCTTCGCCTGCCAATCAGCCACTCGCATTCCAGCGATCGACGTCGTGCGTTCATTTTCTCGTGCCGGAAGTTTCGCGCCGGCACGTTCCGTCCGGTAACTCCCGAAGTTTTCGCGCCGCACGGGCGGAATATCGGTGATCGTTTCATAAATAAATGACGAGGAAGAATGTTGTGTAGTGGATGCGCCGGAAAACAATCTAAAGTCGCTTTAAAGCGTCATTACGGCGAGAACGATCAATTCGTCTACGACTTTGCTCGTCTCCCGCTACAACTATCGTCTCCCTCCAGCCATCTGATGGAACTTTAGCCATTACGTGACGAGGCATGATCGTCGAAAGTAACAGCCGCCTGGGGGCTCCACACACCCTTACTTTCGTGCAGCTTATTTACGTGCAGCGCCTCGCACCAGGAATCGGATTAGGATCGGCCAACGATAATATTCAATCAGCCGTCCTTATCTAAAAGCCGCGCGCGCTCGCGTTAAACGTGTTTTTCTGCACGGCACGAACGGAGTCGTTTTTGGGAGGCCAGTTCGGCTGTGCCGCAGGTAACTTGCCAAAACGAGTGAAGAAACTTTTATATGCCCCGCATGGTCGGGAAATACGTATGATAAATATGACGTGTAGTCCTGGACGAGAATAGAATAGTGCTTTTTTTTTTTAAAGAGAATTTTATCTATTTGAAAGATTAGTCATTAAAAAGTATGCGTATACTGATCAGTTTCAAACGATATTTTGTGAATTTGTAATTTTTTAATTAATTTTTTATAAAATGCGCATTTGTACGTATTTTCGGGAATTTCCATAAGATGTCTATAATACGCCATACTGCCAAAAAAATCATGTTAAAATAATATGCAAAGTTAACAAAAATACAAAAAATTTGCAGAAATATAAGAGCAATAATTATTCGTACAGTTCTTGGTTTTTGTAACATTCACGGGAGAATTCACGACGTAAATCATCACTGCTTTCTAATTATGATTATAACATCGTTTAATTATGATATAACATCATCAATATGTTTGGAAAAGTTATACCTATGTTATTTCGAACTTTACAACCCTATCATCAATAGAGTTCGTAACTTTCTACTATTGGAAATAAGCTTTGAAAAATGGAGAGGAAGCTATGAAAAAAGGGTAAGAAACATATGTTTTTTTCGAATTAGTGTTCGAATGTATCCGATCATTTAAACACTGTCACATATATTCATATCACATGTAAGGAATCCAATCCACGAAAAAAGAGGGAAGTTCAAAATTCAAGGTACTAACAATATCACTTCAATAGCCGCATTCCCAACATTACGTGTAACACTACATTTACTGTACCCAACATATCACCGTGTTTCAGAGTTCACGAACAAAATTACAAAAACTTACTGCAATATAAAATTCTTTATATTGCAAACCTACCTAATTCTCCATTAATCTAGTATTAAGATTGAAAGTAAAACAAAAACTGAATTAAATTCATCACAAAATCGACGGTTCTTAGTGAATACGAATATACAATCGAACTCATTTCCTCCACAGGCTTATATTTTTAAATTCTGTATACTGCATACCTCCCTAATATTCCATCCATCTAGTATTAGGATTGAAAGTAAAACAAAGGCTGAATTAAATTCGTTACAAAATCGACAATGAAAAAAAATCGAAGCCGAGCAGCTGTCTACGATATTCCTATTTATTAACGCCCCTACATCTGCACACCTACTTGAAAGCATTATACAGCAAAGACACTCCATACACCAGCGGTCGTTGATCATTCCGACAATGTATTGCTTAAACTTGGAGGCAAGTGCCGTTATGGTGGAACATTTGCGGTCGAAAGTCCGGGCCGTACCGCCTATGGCGCTGAATGTCAAGGGCATGGGGGTGGTGGTGGCTCTAGGGAAGGTTAGGGGGAGGCGACTAGTGGATGCGATAGCGGTGGTCGATATCGGAACGAGCACCAGCAGCAGACGGAATCAGTTAGAAAAAACTGGGGATAGTTCCCACACTTTTTACTTGTCACTCGTCTACCTGTCATATTTTTAGCACATTGTTGACCGGCAATTTTAGGCAAAAGCTGTCTCAGGTCGCCGGTTATTATTTCGTAATTGGACGTGGAAGTGAAAAAATCTAAATAAAGTTCAATAAAGTTTGTTCGTGCATAATGAATGCAAATTGAACTTTGGACAGAAATTTTATGTAACTTTTAATATTTTTTCGTATGATTAACTGTACAGCAGTTATTTACGCGTAAATGTAGACAAGAGGTTTTGCACATAAGGTCGTTAATTAATAGTTTGATAGATTTGAGTGGGTACACATTGTTCACTACGAATATTAATTTAATCCGAAAGATTATGGGTTTCTTAAAAATATTACCGATATAGACGTTTTTTCCGAACTAATTCTTATGTGAAAATGCGAATTACGTTCAAAAATTTGGTAAACGTTACCTTTGATCGTATCGCATCATTTCATATAGAATTCCATAAAATTAGTGTAAAGGAATGTACATAAACACACATCTATATACGTATAAGAGCAAAGAATGTATGTATGTCAAGTAAAAGCCCTTATATGGTTCAAGGTATTGTATAATTTTATACAAAGTACTATAAAATCATATCAGTAATATAAAATTGAACTTTGGATATCAAACTTTTTCTTTTTCCCTTTCGGCAACTGATTTATTATATGCAGTTTTCCATCTGAATGCTGTTCCTTATCTGTTCCGGAATGCTTGCCATACACAATTCATTTTTCTTCTCGACATAATTGAAAAATATATGTGTTTACAGTAACAGAGGTTCAGATCTGACTGTCTTTACTGATCGCTTGGAACTAACTCAGGAGTATTTTTTTTTATTTGTAAACAATTACCTATAACGACCCAAAAATACATTTGGAGCATTGCGCCGCACATTGGAACTAATCCGCGTGACACGTAATTTGAGTTTCGAAATTTATGATTGCTCGAGACGCGGCTGGCTGCTTCCTGTCGTCCGCAGAATCCTTTTTCTCCTCGGCTACCGATTTGCCGTTAGAACTCCTGTTTACGCCGACCTTCCACCCCCGATGACGCTTAAAACTTTCCACGATGCCGTCTCAGATGAAATGGGATCCGTCGCGGTAGCTCCAACTTTGGTCCCCCGTGTAATACTCGGCAAACTTGAATGGAGAAAGTGACTGAATCTACGGAATGACAGGAAACGGCCTGCTTGACGACGTCGAACTTTGCCCAGGGCGGTTCTTCGCTCGAAGAATGTGCAGTTTAGATAAGCGCGCCACGGTAACTCAGGGTACCTTGAAACTTGTTTGCCTATTGGACATATTAATAAGGACTATCGTTCACTCCACGGTGGTGTTATACTCCTAGGTAGTTTCTTTACGCTTTCTTAAAGCTTATTGATTAACTACGTTATAATATTTTATTGCGACCATTCTAATGAATGAAACTGAACTTTTTGGCGTGTATTCGTTAAATGATTAATGTGTTGAAATGTATTATTCAGAGATACTTGACGTTTCGACACTTTGCGTTCTTATAAAAAAAAAAATACATTTTCATACTGTATTCAGCTGTATTTTGTAGTAGGAAAATGAATTCGCTTTATACAGGTAGGTAAGAGTAATAAGCGTAAAAGCCTTATGGTTTTTGTCTAGCCTTACATGTAGCGTACGTGTTTAGTACGTACATTTTAAAGTCTGGTATCAACGCTGTGCACCAATCTGAAATAGCAGAGTAGTATATCGTAAACACACTGCATCACTTTCTGCTACAATAAAATCTACTCCCAACTTTGTGCATCACTTTCTGCAATAGTAATATCATTCAAACGCAATCGCTCGCATTTTGCCCAACGATCAGCGGATTTTCGGCTTTTCCGCTCTATCGCCAATATTGCGGCCTATTCCACGCGACAGTTTCCTCACGTCATCCAGATCCCATCCGGATCGATCGCGGGAGTTCGTCCGTCCGTAGACGTAAGGCACGATATCCTTTTCGATACCGAAATACGCTAGTTGGCGAGCGAGCTTCCATTTTCGCCGTGCTGTACGAATCTCTTATGCATCCTCGTTTCTGTCAGCACGGCTGTATGGCGGTCGTTGTCGAGACGGTTTGCGTGAAAAAGGAGCACTCACGCGAAAGCCCGTAGTGCGATGCCGAAATCCTTCGCTGAATCTTTCTCGCCCCGTTTATCTATGAGATCAGTCTCACTCCGTCTCAAAGAGAAAAAAGCCCCGAGGCGGACCTAGACGTCTATGCAGGAAGCAATAAACTGATACAGCTACGTGCACGGGGTGTCGGGAGAAAATTTCCGCTTCATATTTCAGTTAGCGATTCCTGCGTTTGATTGTGACAGCGTGAAATGCATCTTGTCAAAAATCATTTAACACTGAACGTACCGGTACTTTACATCTACCTATTCTTGCCATGAAGGATCATTTGACCCCTTATGAAATAAACTTTGGTTTTCAGAAAGAAATTCCTAATTTGTTAAAGCAAGACATTGGATGGTGAGATGATATAAGAATTTGCAGGAAGTCAAATGAGCGAAAGAAATAAGAATGAATGTACGATTTTGAAGTAAATTTTGAAACGGGTCATTTGATCTCGCTTGGTATGTTTAGTGTTAATAACAAGCATCGCGCAAGAAAAATCACATTATTGCTACCAATCGGCTAATTTTGCCCGAATACTGACTAACATGTAGATTTATTAGTGATTTTTATATAGTACTAATTTTTTTAGTGTAACGTCGCGTGGAACCGATGTTACGAATAATAATTTACATGTACACTATAAATGCAGAAAAGAACTTTAGTTTTATAATTTGAGCAGCATAATTTAAAGAAAGCTTAAAGAAAACAGATATACTCATCAAAAACAATATTTCTATTTTAACCGTGTATTATATCGTACCCAAAAACCTTAAAGAAAAATCATATACCATTTAAAAACAATATTTCTCTTTCAACCGTGTATCATATCGTATCCTAGAAACCAGGTATGTTTGCCAGAGAGACAAGACATTTTGCCGGAAAAGAAACTACGAAAAATTCACGACAGTCACGTGCAGCACCCGCGCACTCAGAAATACAAGGCGTCACCATAAATTTCCTCGACACCACTTACGCGAGACACCCCGTACGCGTATGCATACATCAGGCAGGGAAGGAAGAGATCTTGGGAACGTCCCTTTTCTACCGCAGTGCGAACGTCAGACTGAAGAATCTTAATACGTTGACTGCTACAGTGGTCACCGGTGACCGGCGCAAAAGATTTTACTAAAAATGCAAAAAATTCGCCATGAAGTCTATTTGCAATCTTGTAAAACCAATTGATATTGGAACGGTACTTCAATACTTTGGCGTCTAACAACTGTGCGTTACCTTAATTTTGCACGATTTAATCATACTCTGCACTATTTCATTGCATCGCGGTTCTAATCTAGCAAAATACGCTTGGCTGTCAACTTGTTAACACATTGACAGCCGGCGACCTAAGAGACATTTAACCCTTTCGCGCCGAGCGCCGCATATATGCGGCATCCACTCGACGACCAGTAGTACGAGCGCCGCATATACGCGGCATCCACGCTACGACTTCTAGGTACGAGCGCCGCATATATGCGGCATCGAAATAATCTGTACAAGGGTCATCTATAGCCGATGGCAACATTTTTCGTTATCGGCAGAGCATTTTCCGTTAATTTTATTGACATATTGGATTAATAATTTCTTAAAACTTTTGAGACTTTCCGATGTATTTCGGCACAGTTCCGATTTAAGACTTAGAACAACATATATACAGAAACCACGCGCACTGTGCATATTTCCGGCGCGAGTTTCCGTTCAGTGACAGTACTTCGGCGGACGGGGCTGCCGTAGCGAAAGGGTTAAAGCTTCAGCGCTGGCAAACGTATCGGCCACTTAAATCCCAAACGCCGGCCTTATTGGCTTGTTTCTGATGACTGAATATCCAAAAAAAATATTCAACACATTATATATTTTCGTAAAATAGTACATTTTATTTGCATATTTGTCCTATACAATTTAACGGTAATTAAAAGCAGAAACAAAATCGAAATTTTTAATTTCTGATCACAGAAAAAAAACAGTTTCTCATTTCATGGTGGATTATTGCATATATATAACGTAAACAGAAAACAACATTTTTTATATTTAAGGCAAATATGGTATTTGTCGAAACATGGTTTCTCATTTCATGGTGGATTATTGTATATATATATAACGTAAACAGAAAACAAAAGTTTTAATATTTAAGGCAAGTGTGGTATTCATCGAAACATGGTTCCTCATTTTATGGTGGATTATTGTATATGTATAACGTACACAGAAAACAAAAGTTTCGATATTTACGGCAAGTGTGGTATTTGTCGAAACATGGCAAGAAAACACAAATCGGAGTGTGAGGCACTCATACCAGCAAAAAAATTCTGCATCACCATGGGGCCGCCACTCAAGCGACAGACTCAGAAACCCACGTTTTCGTGGGGCCGGCTGTCAATGTGTAAAGAAATAGCCAGTCATTCGACGGTCTAACCCTTTCATCTCGTAGCTTGGCCGAGACAAATTTTTCGAAGCTGCCCTCCGCGTCTCTCTGGTCATGGCTTCTTTTGGTATCAATGTGATCGGGCAACGTCGAACAGATAGCACTGTTGCCTCGGACAGCGACCCCTCTCGTGACATTAACGCGACCCTCGCTCTTTGAATCCTGAATATCAACGACATCAGCCGTAACCCCTGACAGCCTGATGCTCGACGATGGGTGCCGAATGTCAAAGCGTGCAGATTCGACTGTCGATGCTGAGCGAATACCAGTGATGTGGAATTGCAGGCGGTGGTTGCGGAACAAAGGCAGACGCTTTACGCGGGCTTTTGACGAATAGTTGATCAGGGTTTTTGAAATTTGGAGCAGTTGCGGTTAGAGGGATTTGAAGAGTCGGTGCGAGTTTCTTAGGGAAATTGACGGACGTGTAGTGTCTGTTGTCAGCGTTTGTTGTGTAGTAATAGTATACGAACGTGATAAATTGATAGTCGTTCGGAAATATTCTACACTGTTATAATTTTGAATTTATTAACTGTGCATCATTATTATTCCATTCTTTTGTACCGCGAACAGTTTGTCATCAGAAGTATTATTCTTTCTGGTGTTTCTCCTTGTCATCGTCATCATTAACTATTTCATCAACTCCTGCTCTTCAGCTCACACGATATTTGCACGATTTACCTCACATTCCGGGTCGACTCCAGAAAGTCCCCGAATGTCGAGTGGCACCGTGGCCGTGTCCTTTTCTACCGCGGGATCAAGAGTAATCCTCTCTTTCATAGTCTTTCATAGGGCGGGGTGCGTGCTGCGGGGAACTTTTAGAGTTTCATGGGAATAAGGCGGTGGCGGCGCTGTCTGTACTCGGGAAGCCAAGCAAGGCGACGTGAACCAGCCAAGCGCTGGGGAGTTAAAGCCGAGGGTGTAGCACGGAAGTGTCTGACTCGCCTGTTACTTTAAGCTCTCACGGCTGTCTCATTCCCCGTTAGGCGCATCGTCGTTTCTTGATGCGTCTGGCGTTAGGCCGATTAGGCGGAGGCCGTTCCTGTTTCGTTTGCGACGATTAATTCGACGCCAAACGTGAACTGCGAAAACTTAAGGACTGCAAATGGCCGAGTCATAGGACGGCAGTTTGTTAGTGTCAAAACGTTAATGTTAAAACAATCGGGAATAGCATACATACTCTCTTGTTTGAGACCTTCCCCAAGTAAAACTCCCAAATTTAGTACGTATCGTGCGAATATATTTCTTTTGTGCGGATGAAGGTACGGACGAATAACTTCATAACTGCGCTCTTATAATTCCTACACAGCGCCTACGTGTGTACGTTCATATTATTGAGGGATAAAGAAAATCAACATGGGCAAAGGGCTTTCATAATTCGCATTCGTGATGACACGATAAACCTCGCTCTTTGCTTAGGACTGGGTTAACGTTCAACGACCAACAACGAGGGACCATTGTTTGCTCGTTAGATCATGGCCATTCTGCGCGTAAATGTACTAGCATCGCCGGGATAAAGGATATGGCCTCACATCGGAACCAAAACGTTCTCGTGCAAGCAGCAGTTTCCTACGTACCTTCCTCGCACAGTATACCGTGGGTGGGCATTAATGTTACAATCGACTTTCGTCCGCTTGTACACACTCCGGTCTTCGTCGGTTAATCTCAATTGAAACGCCTCAACGGGCTCTTCGCAGAATGCTTTCACTCGTAGAACGACGAGAAGACTTCGGCAAGGCGTCGAGCGTGTGCCCACTGGCCGGATATACAAGAAAGAGGAGGGACCGTCGAAAGAGAGGCCAGTCGGGATCTCGGCAAGAGCAAAATCGATACCGTCGTTTCGATGGTCACGAAATCGTCCGCTTCGGCCTTTTTCCACCAGTCTCCTCGCTTCTTCCTCGTGCCCGACTTCAAATCGACACGTGCCTCGCCATCCGCAAACGTTCTATCGACTATCCGCGACAGTAGATTCGCTCGGTTTCTTTTCCCGGATCCAATCTCAATTTCCCAGGGGTAGTCGGGAATCCTGCTCCTCCCTTTCCTCCGATCCGCGCGTTTCCCTTTCTCGCATGTTACTGTTTCCAGCGTCTGCACCTCCACACTCTCCGCCATCTATTCCATTCGACGTTAGGCCGCCTCCGAGCGTCATGGTCTTTATTAAACTCCGACTTCACCTTTCTCGTCTTCGCGCATCGAAGAGAAACGACCTCACTCCGCCTTCCGCGTCGTCCTGCACCCCTCTCTTTGTTCCAGGATCGTGACAGCTCAAGATTTAGCATCGTCGCGATTATACAACAGCCGGCCGATAAGGGTTTCCGCGAATGCCGACTCCGCACGCATGTGTTTCGTGTCCGAGTCTCCCTCGCGTCGAGTTCTTGACCACTCCTCAACGCACGCCGACGCCGGGAAGGTCAACGTTTCTCCTCGCACACGAGTCCCCCGACATCTCCTGACGCTTTCCGTCCGAACACCTCGAATCGCCAAACGCCGAAAGTGCGTAGCGGAAAGCAACCACCCTAGTCATTTTCGCTCTTAAGGGGTAACATCTAGCTTAACGCCTAGAACTATAGGGTAAATTTAGGCATTTTTTTTAATTACGTGATATAACGTATCAAAATTTGGTTTAAAGGCGTTTAATGTGCATACATTAATGTATGAAATAAAAATTTTTTTATGTTTTTGATTTTGAAATTTTTAATGAGTGAATTTCTATCTGTTACTAGTAAGCTTTGCACTGCTATACCGCGATAGGAGCGTGTCAAAATGAAGAGAAGAGATAAATTGCGAAATCTTTATTTTACAATAATCAGTCCAAACTCTACAATTCTCCGGTGGAATGACGAGGTGCCAGGGAATGCGACACTCTACCACCCACCCCTTCATTCCCCTTCCCTTTGCCAAACAAAAATTCGTAGCGGAGGCCTCTTGTGACAGGTCCGCATCAGAGGTATTTCGATTATGACTCATAGCATTCCCTACAACAATGACTACTTCAGTGCCGGACATCACCTAAGACCCCTTTGAATTTCGCCGCAAATTTATTTTCCGCCAACAAGCGCTTCTAAGCAGCGCGCGGAGCCTCAGAGGGATTTCCTTAACACTTTGACTACCACGGTGGTCACTGGTGACCGGTGCAAAAGATTTTACTCAAAACGCAAAAAATTCACAATGAAGCCTATTTGCAATCTTGTAAAAGCAATTGATATTGAAATGGTGCTTCAATACTTTGGCTTCTAACAAGTCTGCGTTACCTTCATTTTGCACGATTTAATTATACTTTGCAGTATTTTATCGCATCGCGGTTCTAACATAGCAAAATACGCTTGGCAGTCAATGTGTTAAAATAGACAGAAACATTTTTAGCTTTCTCATCACTTTTTTCATTAAAGTATCGGTGACCGCTGGATAATACTATGATAGTACATGAATACTATTGATAGTCCATGATGAACGTGCTGAGTCACAGTATCACGTGACATCGCAAAATACGCTTGGCAGCCAACGTGTTAAAAATACGCGTGGCGCTGAACGTGTTAACCGAAATTTCTCCACCGCGTCTTTGTTCTCGCCCATGCCTTCAGCCGCACGCGGAGGATCAGGACCTAGAGGCAGCGTCCCTCTTTGTGAGACAGCGAACAAGGTCACCCGCGGGTGGTTTACCCCTCGATCAACGATCTCCTGCCGTCTGCCGCATCTAACGCTCCCCGCTGGCTGCCTTCCCAGCGGCTTCCACCCTCTTTTCGTCCCAGGACGTGCCCCGCGCCGCTGCTGAGACGGCGTTATACAAATTAGCGACCTCCATTCGGCTCGTTCCTCTTTAAGTCTGCGTGGGCGGCGGGGTGGTCGGGCTGGGAGGTGTTCGGGCGGGAATCAATGGCGCAGCTGACGAGGCCTTTGGCTGCGCATGTGCGCAGACAATTCTATCGACCGTCTCGCTGCAGCACAGACACGGTCTACCCCTTCCGTCGAGGCTCCGGGCTGATCTGTAGTGGAGATGGGGTGTGCAGGGTGCTTTCCGAGGGCGGGATGCGTGGAAGGGATGAGCTGCTGTTCGTGGAGAGGGTAGGGACCGGCGGCGCAACACTCCACGGCCTTGACTCTGCACCGCTAACTTTCCCTGATGATCCATGGCAGACGCCACGGCGACACGGACTAGCCTTGTCGGGATCTCTTACTGTTGCGCGCCCAGGCTGCTTTTGTCTTTCTCACGTGTTGTCGGACTCTGTCGCACCTGAGCGGACCGGCTCTAGAACGCTGGTGCGACTCAGGCGCTCTAAGACTGGGTAGTGCCTTTGTTGCTACCTCTTACTGGTGAGGTCTTTCGCTCACACGCACGTTGGCTTCCTTTCAACGGCCCTTCGCTTCCCCTTACGGGTCCCGTCTCGTCTTGCTGCAGCGGTCGCCGACGTTGGCCGAGGGCGGCACGGACCTGATGCCACTACCTCGGGGTCCTCGTGCCACGAGATATCCTCCTGACTCTGATAACCTATTTCAGGGAGCGAGAACCGGCACTGCTGAATGATCTAACAGCTGATGAATACTCCTGTTCTTCCTTGCGTTCTGAGGACCTGGTGGCGGTTGCGGCGAATGAGTTTGGGTAGACTAAATAATTTGAGTGCAGGTACTAAGCCATGAGGATACATCATTTGTATTTGAATGAATGATCTAACAACTGATGAATGCTCTTGTTCTTCCTTCAGACCGCGTCAGTCACTAGTGAATGAGATATATTTTCTATTGAAACAGCTTTAGTGACGGCGGATTGACGATATAAAATTTAACACGTTGACTGCCAGGCGTATTTGCTGTTAGAACCGCGATGCGATGAAATACTGCAGAGTATAATTAAATCATGCAAAATGAAGGTAACGCAGAGTTGTTAGAAGCCAAAGTATGGAAGCAGCGTTCCAATATCAATTGCTTTTACAAGATTGCAAATAGGTAACCACCATGGCAATCAGCATGTTAACCTCTTGCACTACGTTGAAATCCGGAAGGAGCCGTGTCTAACATATGCACCCGAATGGTCGCGAACTTTAAACACGATATCTTATGACTGAGTGCGACATAGCCACGTTCGTGTTCTTCACTACTTTCATGTATAATTGACCTTCTTGCGTGATTCATCACTGGCATAATGATACTGCTGTCACTAGAATTTTCATCACTGTTCAGAACTGTTTCAATATCTATCGATTGACTGCTTGAAACATTGGAAGTCTTTCCACTACTCTTACTTCCACGCAAACTACTTACCTTTTTAGTCATTTTGCTCCCTTTTTTGTATATGCTAGAGGGTTTGACAAAATTAAAAATGATCACAAATATTACTTTTTGTGAAGAAGACTGTGCGAAACGTGTGCACTATGTGTAATGGAACAGTAAGAACTGAAGAACGACTGAAGCTTTATTCGTTTCGCCGAATGTATATGTTTACTTAGTTATAAAATGTTACCTGGACTGCAATAATGTATCCTAAGTAGCACGTAAACTGCATTGGAACACAAGATATAAAATACCTATTCATATAAAGGAGAGAAAAGAAAAAATAAGAGCCCATTCAAACGTTCTTGTTTGGCCCTGAGATTAAAATCATGGGTACGGCTCGTGACATTCATGTTTCGCCTGAAATGTCGATTTCGAGCCAGACTCGTGATATTCACGTTTGACACAAAATTAAACAACGAGTCTGATTCGGGATATTCAAATTCGGCCTACAATTTTCATCACAAGTCAGACTCGTGAAAATAGTACCAGGGGTTAACATATCTCCTGCTAAGATACTCTCAGAAATGATCCGTCCTTGCGCGCTCCAGGTGTTTCAGCCATTCCCCTCCTCTCTATTTAACCATTCTCCGTTCTGCCCGAAGCACAACGCTCAGAATCCACGCTTTAATCCCGCGTCACGGCTAATAACGCCGAATTAGCGATCGTCGTCCGCGCGAATTGACTCACAGCTCACGCGTCTTACGCAAGAAGACTCGCTTGTCTCGTCTTTCTCGTGATCCCGGCGCGTGGCATTAAGATGCCTCTATCCGTGCGCACACCTCGCCTATTCTCGCGGACATGTATAATGCATACGTCTCTCGGATATTAATATTACATCGCTCTAAGTCTCGTGCGCCCCTCTGCTCCCCTTTCGTCGTTCTGCTTGCCTACGCACCGGTACGCACATAATAAATCGCTTTACCTATCGTGTGCCAAGCGCAAAAGGAGGGCCAGGGGTGGGCACGAAGATGGCGTGTAGACTACGTAAAAGAATGGCGAGGCGGAGTCTTCGGCGAGAATTCCGCGACGGCGAGACGGTCTTTGAACTTCGCGAAACAGTGGAAATTCGGAGCCGTCCCGAGACGGGCAAACGACTTAAGAACGTCTCGCCCCTCTCGTTTCAATGGGCTCGTTCCACACCCTCCAAACGTTCGTGCATTCGTTGTTAGCCCGTGCGATCATGAGGGAGGATATTCAGGAATAATGCGAGTAATCTTCTGCCCGTGATTCGCTATGTACCGCCATGTTCCGAGTGGACTGGGCACGTATTGCTTTCGGGAGGGTTGTTCGGGAGGTATGGATAATGTTTAACCCTTTCGATACCAACGATGGCTATAATTGTTCTATCGTAGACGCTTGCTGTGAATTAAGCAGGGCTATAGTTGTCCATGGTTGAAACTCGTTCTATAGTAGCGGTGTCTGTTGTCTATACAGATTTCGCATTAATTCGTAACTTAAATGGAGCAGAACATAGTTTGTCTGAACCCTAGACTATTGGTGTCCATGGTTGAACACTTGTTCTATATTAACGGTGTCTACAGTTATCAATGCAAATTTCGCATTAATTCATAATTTAAATGGAGCAGAATATAGTCTGTCGTAAGTCTTTGCTAACGGAATCCCGTCTTCAGTGCTTTTTAAAATGTGATTAGTATAACACATGTTAATGAATAATTTCTTTCCACTAATTTCCTATATTTTTATAGGATAAATTTTGAAGCATTTGTCAATATGGCACAATGGGTTATGTATACATATACATATACATATTGTTTTATAACTCAATCAATCTGTGTGCGGCACGATTTAGTCCAACCAGTTATCATAAATTGATAAAGAATATGTGTCACATTCTCGTGATGCCTATCTCAGGTAATAAATTCTGGGCGTTATGTGGATGTGATGCTGGTAGCAAACGGGTTTATTCTTTGCTGTTGTAGTTTCCGTAAGTATGGCTGTTATATCGGTCGGAATTATTTTTGGATAGATTATAGAAACCTGCTCGACCTTATACATTCAAACCGTTTACTCCATAAATCGTTTATGGACTAACTCTGGCAGTTTGCGTATTATGAAACCGTAAGTGTTTTCTTAAGAAGGCTATATAATGATTCATCATACTCAAACGAATTTAAGCTTAAGTCGGAAATGAAATAAATGTACAAATTAGATATAAATTTGATTGAAAAGTAAAATACAATGGAACCAAAAAAGTTAGAACAAAATAGGCCCATCATAATACCAACCAAAAGTTTAAACTTTTTTTAACGTGACTAAATATGAGAGTTGGTTGAAATATTATGTGAATGTTCAAGCGTTCAGCTCGGTTCAATACTGGTTTTCGATGATACGAATATTACGAGGAGGATTCTGACGGTGCATTGTAAACCGATGTGATTCTGAAATAAAAAGGATATCCATTATTGGAAAAATCCACTGTGTGCTGCGTATTTTTGCGTATCGATTACTCAGCTTTTCATTACTTTACCTTTTTTTATTCTTAGTCTCTCAAACAAAAAACGTCGATGCTTGGACGTATTTATTATTATTTACAGAGAAATCCGCGTGATAAGAAATAAGTGAACGACATACAGAATTTCAAAATTAGGAGCCTCTAAAGAAAATTAATTTTAGTGTACATTAGTAGTATTTGACTAATAACGCTAAAAAAGGCTATTACAAATTATTAGTACCTGTTTCTATAATTATGTTCATGAAATCCGAAAGGCTCCTGGGAATTTAGTGTCATATATGTTCACTGATCGGGCTTTTTAACCTTTTAGGTACGGCTGAATTCTGCGGGTGGTTATTTCCCTGGACGGCAGAGTCTAATGTGAACTGAGTTTAAAAAAACATTTTTTTTTAAACACTGCAGCACTGCAATGTCTGACGGGCAATGCGGTTCTCTACACGAGTACATTGGAAAGAAATATTTGATGATTAAATTATAACTTTTCTTAAAAATATATTATACCTACTCTAACTTTAACAATTCCCTTTAATAATTAAGAATATAATTGGGTATTATATATTTTAAAACGTGGTACGACACATAGACCCACATTTTCTAATTGAAAAATACCGTGAATATGCTTATAGTAGCGGAAAAATGGCTGTCTTTAACCGGCTGACACCGATTGACCTCCGCACATGCCGCTGACGTTACGCGGCACCATAAATTTTCCTCGCAATAACGCTTCGCAAAGATGACAAGGCGAAGTATAGCAGACGGTGCGAAAGTACCTTGGCGAGGAGTCGAGAAACTGGTGGCGGTCCGTGAACTTAGCCGTGCGAATGCAGGTTTGATGGGGCAGAGGAAACTTAACGGGTCCTTCTAGATGGGTGTGCTACTTAAGATCTTTCGCTCCTCTCGTTTCGCCCGGCCGTTCCTTGATACCTCACACCTTCCGTTTGTGTATTCAAACGTTAAGGCCGAGTGCATCAACCGTGATGAAGGAAGGGAAATTTTGAAATGAGATAAGCTCGCGCCCATAAACGTATCAACGGTATTTTCAACGAATATGCGAAAGTTGCAAATTTCTACGTGATTTACTGTAGCGTAGGAAAACGTGTATTTGCGTATACCATTTTTGAATTATTTCCGAAAAAAAAGATTATATTGCGCATTTTGCGGTAATGGTGTTAAGCTACATAAAACGTATGTTTATATGCAAGAGTAGTTCTAGTGTATGTAAAAATAAGGAAAATAGCTGTGGACATCTAGAAATCGTATATAGGATTGTATAAGATTATATATAAAAAACGAAAAACGAAAAATCATCATTTCACCATTTATTTATTCAGTGACAGATTTGATAATGGACATAACGTGCTTGTATAAGGAGATGTAAAATTTACTTAACGAAAAAATTACGATAAATGAAATTTACTTACAAAAATTTACTTACGATTTAATAAAACGCAATTGGCTCCTTTGATTCATACCGTAGGAAAACGTGTGTTCATTTGTAACATTTACCCCCCATTTAAAAAAAAAATCTGTGTATTTGCGTATTTTGCTGTAAGACAAAAACGTGTATTCATACGTAGTAATATTGTCACTGGATATTAAAAAAATCAAATGGTTGTGCGTACATACAAATCGGATGTTACAGACGTGATTATTCAGTAGACCATACTTTAACCGTTTATTATTTGACGAATACTTTAATATCGCAGATAACCTGCTTCAGCGACTAAATTTATTTTCTCATGAACTGACGTAATGCAACTGCCTCCTTTCACTCAATTTCTTTTCATACTTCCCGTTTTGTTCTGTTCCTCACACAACATTTAAGTCTGTCACGCACAGAGCTTTACGTAAAACCCGACGCAGAACGACAAACCTACACGAGTCAAATTATCTATACTGCAAACAGTTAATACATTGCGTACGGTGCTTGAAAACCCTTTATACGATGCATATACGCACAATAAAACAGGGAACAATAAAAGAGGGATTGTGTTGTGTGCTCTACAAGGAAACCAAAGGATGGCGACGTCAAATAAGTAATTACTGTGACACTTGCCAAAGTAAAAATCCAGGATGCACTTGCGAGATTGTTTCCAAAGATATCACTCCATGGTGAATTATAAAATTTATAACTTATCTTTCATTTGCAAGAAGAAAATGCATATGTATAAAATAAATAAAATTAAAAATATTCACAAGCACGCGTAATTCTTCTCACGTAACTCTTTGCACTCCGCTGTCGCCTCTCAGGGGACATTAAAATTTATTAGAGATTACAGGGAATTAACTTATTTCAGCGCAAGTTTTTGAGACATCCATGTTTGCCTGAAGTGTTCTCTTGACATGGCACAATAAATCAAATCAAAATATAAGCCGTTTATTTTGAAAGTGGCCTAACTCCATTTATTTTCAAATGGACCCTTTGCACTCCGATATTTTCAATTCGGAGTGCAAAGGGTTAAAATAAGACTCCGTTTCATTCGTTCGGCTGCGAAAATGTGCCGGAGTTGGTAGGCAATGGTACAAAAATGTACGAAGCGCTAAGGGTTAAGAGATAGTTCATTTTTCCTCCAAACAATTCCGCTGACAGTCCCACTCTCATCGATCCGCCCGCCGTGTACCACCTTCATTAACGAACCAATTCAGCCGTGTCTCAATCAGCCCGCCCTAAAAGTCGCCTTCCTTCAGGCACCTTTAACGCTGTGCTCTCCTTTTTCGGCGCAAACGTCATAATCAGCGCACCACCGTAATTTTCAACCCTTTGTCGCGTAAATGGATGAGTCGAGGGTAGCTACCCGTGTTTCCGTTGCCGATAAACGCAGTCGTACTCTTTCGTCAGCCAGCCTCGACTAACGAGGTGAATCCCTAAGTTCGCTCTGTGTTCGGTCCTTCCTGCCTTGTCAGACTCGACACGGACTGCCGACGACTGTCGACTATCAGCAGGACAGATAATGGCATGATTAGGACACAATGTATCTACCCTCGGCCCCGAAGCATAAGCTGTGTCGATCCTCCGACGGAGTATACATCATCGGTACAATATGTGGTTTTGATGCTGTCAGGTTGGCTAATGAAGATTGTCGAGCCTGTAATATAGTGTAATTGTTTGGGTTTCAATGCAGGGTATTCTGGAATAAGAGTTATGTGACAGATGTGGCTTAATGCGTTAGGTTAGATTTTTTAAATAATACGTATGGTTGTTGGGATGGTGGTTATAGTGTTCTACTGCGGGATACTGGGAAAAGTTTGAAAACAGGGGAAATATTTCGCAGGCTAGCTAACACTTATCGACCGCTAGCCGATTAATCGGCTTTTCAGTGGTCAACGGTTATGTTAGATAAAATAAATATCAAATGCTATTATGACAATTCTAAATGACAATAAAATTACACCGCTTTGAAACCAAAGCATTCTCAACGACACAATGAGTATTTTTGAGTTATGGAGCTTTACAAATAGGCACATACTGGCACATAGGTACTGGCGACGAATCCACAGGGTATCATAGAAACTTACTTAGATAAATTTAATTTATACCCTGTTTTGTGTTTTCAGATATTCTATACCACAGCAATATTCTGTATAGTAATATAAACACGTTGCACTTGTTCACTTTCCTGTAACATAGGCGCGTACTATTGCAGTTGCGTAATTTCATACCTTACTTATGGCTTATTCGGCAATTCGCAGATATCATAAAAACATGCACAAATAACACTAATTTATACGTTTATACTAATTTATACATCGGCTCTGTGGGTTTACATTTATATTATCAAGTTTGTTTTCACTTACGTTTGGTCGTTATCTTTAATACATTTTTGTGAAAACATTTTTCCACGCATATTTTGTATAATCTAAATATAAAAATTTACATTATTTATTATTAAATATTTTATTTTACTAAAATTGTATTCAATATCTTCTAAGTTGGAAAGAACGCATTTTAAAACTTTCCTCCAGAAAATCGACATTTTGATCTTTATAAAGCAATTCATAGAAGCGTGAATATACACAGTACGTGATATACACAGTACACACAAATGAACACGCACATTACAGTTGTGCAGTTTCTTGTAGCACTGATATCACGCCGCACTATCTTCTTCACACACTATCTCAGTAGCAGAATAAGTTACAGTTCAAGAACTTTCCTCATCGAATGGCCGTGTACGCGGGACTAATTCAAGGACTACCGACACAGAACACGCAGTTGAGAACATTATAGTGAGATTAGCCCCATTCAACCCAAACATTCTGCAGGTCCTCTCCCGATCCTCATCCATCGCACGCCCCTCTTGTCCAAGAATCGAAATCCATTGTATCGCTGCGGGTAGACTCCATTCTCTCTCTTCCTCTGCTTTCCCTTTCTCGCATTTCGGTTTGTTACTGGCTTGTAGCGGGAGAGTGTTGCAGCGTGTGCCTGTAGAACGTCAACCGCGCATTAGTTTGATGTATGAGCTCCAGACTCAGGTACTGTCTGGTTGCTAATGCCTGGTATTTTGCGGGTCTTCGGCGAAAGGGAAAACCTCAGAAATTCACAGTCGCCTTTTTCTACACAGACAGTCCCGAATCCCGTTTCGTGCACGCTATTTTACTGCGACATACGTTCGAGTGAATTTTAGTATTTCAAAATAATGCAATATTAAATTTACGTGGTACGTATATGTAGGAGTTAGATACGTGAAACTAGAGTATAATGTTTATAAACAATAACAAGACAATTAAGACACTTTAGTTTTATTGCACCGAATTCAGGGGATATGTATTATTTATGTAGGATTTAGATACGTGAAACTGGAGAGTATAATAATTATAAACAATAAGAACACAATGAGTCCTATTTCCTAATCTTTTGTCGTTTCGTCGTTTCGCCTTTTCGTCTTTACGTCAACAGTATTTAAGTATTGGTTACTGAAGCGCTGGAACAATAGTCGTTTGAAATTTTCAATAAATATATACATATATATGTAATAAATATTATACTCTTAAGTTTCACCTATGTAAATCCTACACACATAGTCATATATATATATATATAAAAAATGTTTATATATTTATATGAAACTGAAGAATATAGTATTTATAAACAATAATAACAGAATCAAGACCTTAGTCTTGTTTCCTAATCTATTGTTGTTTCTTCGTGTCGTTGTTTCGTTGTTTTGCTTTTTCGTTTTTATATCTTATTGTCTTTACATTTCGTCGTCCACTAACTACTACGCCACCAAATACCACAATTCAACAAACTCGTCACCTACGATACCTCAATGTAATAATTGAAAATAATTGGAAGAAACGAAATCCCAGGAGCGCGAAAGGCAACAAATTGTAACTGCTTTAGTGAGACCACGAAATTGCAAATTTAATAATACCACTAGTTTCCCAATATATTTACAGTTAAATAACTAACAAAACAGCCTTTACATTAATATTTATTGATGGATAAGTTTAGTGAACCAGTCATATATAGCTTTGTATACTTCCATCATATATTGTAATATTTTATCACGATCTACTTCTAACATGGACAGTTTTGCTTCGGCATCGGGGTAAAAATCATGAAAATACGTTCGGCATCAACTTGTTAACGATTTAACGAGGTTTAGTTTAACTCCGATTGGCTCCGTCGCATTAATCTCGTGTCTCTACGTTACATTGCAAGTCACGAGAAAGTTAACTCGCGTTCTCCGCGCCTGCAGAGTGTTTCTGGTCGAACGTGGTCTGTTGACAAGTTGAAGGTTTCCGTAAATCTCGCCTTCCGGGTTGGCCCACCTGTGGCTTACCTTCGGGTTATCTGATCGTTCGTACGGAAACGTCGGTACCCGTGGCATGCCACGCGCAGACGGCGTAAAAACACGTCAGAGGGCGTCGAGAATCGTCATTTGCAAGAAGCGCACTACGTCAAAGAGCCGTCGGCTAATCAGCTCCCCAAACAGAAGGCAAAGTTAATCTGCCCAACTCATCAGCGAGGCCAGCGAGTCGTGTCTTTCTGACTTGGGCGCGTAGAAATAGAAGCAGCAGGCGGGAGTAGAGCAGAAGTTAGACTGATTGACGGGAGAGACAGCGGTTGATGGAAGATAGACTTCCGCTGAACGACGCAAATTACGCGAAAAGAAATTGCCGGGCGAGCTCGTTTACTTCTGGCCGTGATGTGAGAGTAGATCGAGAAAGGCGCGGCGCTAAACGTTTCGACGGAGGGAAGGCCAAGAGGTAGACGGTTAGTGCTGTTTTTTCGCGGGATTGCATTTCAAGTGGGCGGAATTACGTGTGTGAAGCTCTGCGAGCAGTTTTGACCTTTTGCGATCCGGGAGATTTGCGCAATTACGTTGGAGCCGGTCCATGATATACTCGCTGTCATTGAATCTCTATAAGTTTCGAATTACGTAATTACGTACAATCAAAAGATGTAACATAGATCTACCAGAATGAAATAGGAGACGTATTCTAAAATACCAAATTCGCATGTGCGATCCAGCCGTTAAAATAGACAGCAACATTTAGTTTTTCCGTTATTACTTTTCTCATTGTCTTCTGATGACCAGTCGATAATACTATGATAGTACATGCATATTATTGATAGTACACGAATACTATTGATACTGCATGACGAACGTGCTGAGTCACCGGTCATTCGGGCACAATATCACATGACACGCCGTGTTTTGGTCTCGAAAGCATTAAATGCGGACTCTATAGCTTCGAGGTTAATCTTCCCTGCGCCTCTACTCCGTCTCTTTCCCATCGACCAGCGACTCCGAAGTATTAAAGTATCATGCGCCTACCCTTCTCCCGTGTTTGCTGACCAAGGAAAGGTGACATTCTTCCTCCGCGACAGTAAAACCGGCTTATTCACTGCTAAATCTCCCTCCCCCATCCACGCGGCAATAACGCAGACGTTTGCCCAGAAACTCGCGACGTTATCAGACAAAGCTCCGAGGACCCTGCTGGCAGAGAAATGCACAGGTGGGCTTCGAATAAAAGATAAAAACGCCGCGGCGGGAGGACGAAGAGATCGGACGCAGCATTTTAATATGACAGAATCCTCTTACTGGGCTCTATAAAAAGTTTAATATACCGGTGTTGTCCTGCAGCAGTTCTCCTCTCGTCTCCCTTCTCATCTCCCTTTTTGCCCAACGCACTACCCCTTCGCTTCGAAGCGTTCTCATTCCGTCCCACGAGAGTGAAGGGACTTTCAGCGGAATAGACAGTGCTTAAAGCGCGCAAACTTTTCGAGAACGGCAATAAGCCGCCCCGTTGATCCACCCTAGCGCATAAGCTCCCTATAAATCTTCATTACAGTTCGCCACGGGCTAACAGCATCGGTTACTGCACGGGGCTGGGGCGACAATCGCGAGATGACCGATTTCGTCCTGCCCTGCATTAAGTAACGGTGAATCGTAAATAAGAAAGTTCTGCGGGTTTATGAATGGCTGGTGTCTCGGGGTCTTGGGTGTGGGAGGCCAAATATATATTGACGGCTGTTTTGGACTTTCGTGATTTGCTAGTGGTTGGGCTCATCTGCGTTCTACGTGAAAGTGGAAACTTTACTCACATCACCATTTTTCTTATTGCATCTAAATGAAAATTGTTTAAAACGTATAAACGGATAAAAGGCAAATGGCACAGATGAGGATGTGATAATTTTGTTTACTTCGATAGAAAGTATTATACATTGATAGTAATAAGAGACGTTAGATATGATTGTTTTGCACAATATGATAGTACTTGAAATGGTCTATGCATTTAGCCGTATGGCAATTATTACACTGATGAATTGGTATCTTTCTTCTTTTTTTTTTTGTGACAAACAGCTGACAGTGTTCATATAAGCATTTTGTTGATAGTGATCAAGCGAATTGCACGCAAATATGGCACGTAATTGACGATCATTTAGATACGTTAAATAAAAAACAGCAAAAACACAATAAATTACAACACGCTGCGATTAAATCTTTCATGTAGTATACGATGTTTTTCAACAAAAAAAACTATTATCTACATTATTTTGCACGCCTACACAAAATTAACATACACATAACATATATATTTATATAATTCCCGCACAGAATAAATGAACAAGTAATAGTTCACTACAATAAAAGTTAATCTTCGACCGCCCAACATTCCTCTTCTCAAGAAGCATCAAATTTGCACTGTTCACTCCCCCACTGTAATCCACGAGACTAAACAACCAATGATTTATTTCGATAATAATAAACACCGCAACGTACCTTGTTCCGAATTCTATCTTCTTTCCATAAACACAGTTTCCAACTCCGCGAGCATTCTAATTTGCCTCTAATAGCGGCGCAGAAAATTGATCACGACGTCGTGTGGGGGAATCGAAGTTGGCAGTCAGTGTTTTGCGGATGATGAATCGAGGAATTCGTGGGCGGGCGAGGTCGTCGTCGTCGTTGCCGATCGAAACGTCGAGACGAGAAGCGGGGCAACGTTTCGCTACTTCGGCACAAAGCCGACGTCGACGGCCTAGCCGGAGTCGAGGATGAGATTTCGAGGAGAGGCCAGCAGCCCTGTTCCTTTTCCCTTTCTTCTCCACGCACGTCCGACCCTCGATGCTTCTCGCACACTTCCTCTGCGAGGAAAGTCGCAAAAACCCGCCCTCAACTTCCTGCAACTCGTTCACCTTCCTTTTTGCCGTGCGAACTTGCCAGCGTCTGACGTCTACACGCAGTCTTGTGCGTAGACGACTTAACCTCTTCGACACGCTCATCGTCTCACGCGGATTGCTGTTTATCCCCTTCAGCTCGATATTTTTTTTTCGTTTAACACTTTGACTGTCGTGATGGCCACCGCTGACGGGCGCAAGAGATTTTACTGAAGATCGAAAATATTCGCAATGAGCAGCAATAATTATTTTATAAATGCAGTTATTGTAGGAATAGTGGTGCGATCCTTTGGTCTCCAGTACCTGCATATTATTTACATTTTGCGTAATTCAGTGAAATGCTGTAGTATTTCATAGCATCGCCATTCTAATACACCGCATAAAACCTTCAATAAGCTGTTTACATGCTTCTGTAAGACAAATTAAAAAAGTATGCAGACTATAAAACACTGGATAACTCGGTTCTTCTCTAAGAGACAGATTGAAAATGTATCGAAAACATCTTCCAACTTTGTCCACCCTGAAGTATGGGCCTACGACGCATGGCTACGCGATTTATCTCGCGAGACGAAGAATGCCGTGCGTGGCAGTGGAATCTTACTACGTCACATCCAGCGCCTGAGGGACCTACCGAAATCCCGAGACAATCCTTCTGCGCGTCTACCGTCTCGGACGTGACTCTTCTGCCTTCGACTGCCTTCTGAAATTGCCGATTCGCTCGTGCAGGAAACGGCACGTCTCGAATTTGAAACGAGGGCAGCGTATGTCGAGCTCATTTCGGCCCGCATGGGTTTACGATAAACGAAAACCCGATTTTTCCCTCGACCCGCCTCCCCTTCTATACTTTTTTATCCGTCAACATCGAACGCATACAACCTGAACACGTCTCCCCGGGGAGTCCAAATACGTCCCAATTTTCAGATGGAAACATCGTTGGTAAATGGTTCGTGTTTTAAATTCCCTGAGTTATTAACCAGTTAAGTGTACAATGTTACAGTGAAACACCGAAATCTGGAGAAAATCGTTTCAATTTCTTATCTATTACACCCACAATTATCAATTACGAGATGAATACAGATGCGTTCTTTATCAAATCATTTTCTTGCATCATTTAATTTGGTGTAAATGAAGAATTATCATTCGAACATAGTTGCCCGCCTTATATAATCGATCAATAAAGTTCACACTAGCGAAAAGTGTTTCGTCCTCAGCGAGCACTTTGGCCAGAAGTATTCAACAGTCAAAGGATTAAAGGTACAGATCACCTCGCACATGACCTTCTTTGTCACTACTCCTAAAATGGCCTAAGTCCACATTTATTCACCCCCGTATTCTACTCGCAGTACCTTCAAGAAAATTGAACTTCACACAGAACCGTACAATGGGCCATTATCAGTAATCGCCGCTGCCGGCATTTGCCTGCATTCGGCCAGTAATAATTTCTGTGTACGAAACAATCGTCAGCGCACACGACGGAAATCCGAAGCCTGCCGCGCCGGAGAAAGATCGCTTGGAAATCTTCGTGATTCCGGAGACCGCCACGCGGAGTGTATAGATTTACGATCCGGTCTTGTAAACGACGCGGAACGATCGTTACAGATCGATAGCCCCGGTCGCGTTTTATTGCACGCTTCCATTTCTTTTCCTCCCCCCTGCTTTTCTCTTGCCGAACCCCGACGACGTACTATACAAGGTGTTTAACACGTTCGCGGACATTAAAAGTTTCAGCGAGCTGCAAAAATTTACAGTTATTTTATTTTTACATTGGTTGTGATATCCGAAATTTGATTAAACATATTTTATAAGGGTAATATATAAATTCAGACATATTGAAAAGAATGTTTAATAAAGTGCCTTTTGTTCGCTTAATTTGTATTATCGTCATTGGACAAAATCACACAATACTTTCGATATCCTTTATTTATGGTTCCTAAAAAAATAATAACATTTAGGCAAAAATCATTTTTATTTCTACGTTTACAATTCTGACCCCAATGAAAAAAAAATAATTTGAAAATAACGTTGATTGTTGTCGACGGCAAAATGTAAATTGCAAATCATGTAAAAGGCGGAGAAAAAATATCTATTGAAAAATCGTTAACGCGGTTTTCATGTAGCACGGTACTAATTAATCTGATTTGTATTAATTCCGATTTTCTTAAAACACAACTTATAACATCCACCGTTTTTTTCTTTCACATGTCCGCCTTCCATTTTTATACACGTGACAATTTTCTTATACAATCCTGAAAATGCGATTATTCGTATTGGGCGTGGATGCAGATTTAGATTCCCAGAATTTCGATTGCGAGTAAACGAGCCTGCTTCATAAATGCATTGGGTACGTGGAAATTCTTCACGTAAAGACATCGTGCTGCTAAAGTGCACACATGAAATGCATATCTACCGTTTCCTCATTAGACTAACAGGCGGACATCTTCAGTACGATACTTTCTAACTGTAATTAAAAATTCCAATGTAATTTGTTCATAAAGCAATCGCTTGTTGACGACAACTGACTGATTTATAAAGACGGAATTAATACTTTGACTGCCGTGGTGGTCATCGGTGATTGGCGAAAAAAGTCTCATGAAAAATGCAAAAAATACCCAATCGGTAGCATTTATAATTTTATAAATGCAATAAATATTAAATAGGGACTCAATTCTTTGGTCTCCAAAATCTTCTCATTATTTTCATGTTGTTCAATTCAATCATATTCTGTAGTACTTCATCACGTCGCGGTATTAATATAGTAAAATATTAATACGGCAGTCAACGTGTTAAACACCGCATGCGCTACTAGAAGTTAGTAGCTAAATCATACATACCAAAATGGTTGTATCTCAAAAAACGTTCGACCTTTTTTTGAATGTTCAGCAAGGTTCTTTTATTCAACATTCTCTCCTTTACGTAGCATACAAATATTGAATACTTTTTTCTGGAACACCCTGTATTCAGCGTTTCGCAGTGAAACACGAGTAACGCGCGCCTGTTTTCGCTTCATCGATTAGATCTCTCGCTCGACTATTGAATTTCACCTTTGCGCTCTCGATCCTCTGAAGGGTCTGTGCGACTCTCTCCTCTCAGCCGTGGACGACATAAATATCCATTATCGGGACGAGCCTGCGTATCCGGCCTAGACGCGGTTATTGTCCGCCAAACGGCCACCATTCGCAGTTTCGCGGTTGCCTGTGTCACGATGATTTGTTTCGCGCCCGTGCGAAGTGCGCGAAGCTGCGCGGGTTTCCTGAAAATGGCCGCAATCTGGGCTTCTTTACAAGCGCTTCGACGAATTTATTCGAGCCACACGCGTGCGCGCATTACAGTTACTTTGCGTTTTTTATGAAGGGCCTTCTCGGTATTTTGTTGGACAAGGCTTATTCATTAGTTTCCGCGCAAACTTTAGTTTTAGAATAAACTTCAGTTTTAGAATAACGGAGGATTTTCGAATCTTGGCTGAGACCCCGAAATTTGTAGGAATTTGATTAGTAACTGAACGAAACTTCATTTTGCGTAGGAGATATACAATTTACGTCGAATATTATCGATGATCTCGTGACACACTGTGCACGGCTTGCGTCTTTCAATATTTATCCTCAACTGTTTATCTGAACGCGTGATCACTGCATAATTCAGTCAAACGCTGTAGTATTTCACAGCATCGCCGTTCTAATACAGCAAAACACGCACGGGCAATCAACGTGTTAACACGTTGACTGCCGTGGTGGTGATCGGTGACCGGCGCAAATGGTCTCATGAAAAATTAAAAAAATACCCAATCGGTAGCATTTATAATTTTGTAAATGCACTTAATATTATATAGTGATTCAGTTCTTTGGTCAATTCAATCATATTCCGTAGTACTTCATTACATTGCGGTTTAAATATAGCAAAACACGCACGGCAGTCAACGTGTTAACACCGAATTTCAGTATAATCATTCATTAACCGGTGCGCGCCAAAAAAATGCCTAATTTCCCAACAGTTTCGGCATTTAAACAGCAACTATCTTTGACGCGGCGTGCATTCAGTTGGTTTTAATCGAGCATAAAACATGTCGCGTAAGTCGACAGGGGAGAAAGTGACGATGAACGTGTAGGGGAACGAAATAGTCGCTGAGAATAAGAGCGAGTGGGTGAAAGAAGCAGCGAGGAGGTGTGTATTCCTACTTTACATGCAAACGACGGCGCCCTACGGGTCTTAAGGCGTTAAGTAATTGCGAGAAGTAATCCCGGATATGGGTTATCGTTATCAGGGGAATCGACGGGATCCTGACTGCGCCGTAATCGGCAATAGCTCGAGGGTGACGCCCGATCAGAGGGAAAATTTGTGATCTTCGTGTAAAGGGAAGGTTTACGCCTGTTTTTCACAGAATCTCGCTCATTTTATTCACTGTCGCGGGGTGTAAATGAGTGGATTTGGAAGTTGGTGGTTTCGGCTTGAGTTTTTAACACATTCGCGACCGGCAAATTTTTTCCGTTTCTGATACTGAGTAGCGGTGGAAAAAATTAAATACTCAAGCTGGTTGCCACAAAATTGTATTGTTGAAGAAAGGATAAAAATGGTAACATTTGTTTTGAAATATCAATGTTGCGATTATGTGTTGTTTAAAATAAAAGGATTTTTGTAATTTGTGTACTTGCTTCATGGGTAGACAATAGACCACTTGTTATTATTGTGCTGAATTTATTTAGCATTTTATTACAGGTGTTTTAGGAATAGCCGAGTAAAAACGAAATTTAATATTTATAGTTAGTGTTGATAAATCGAAAAAACATGACTTTTGCATAAAAGAACTTTAGATAATTTGCATATATATGAAGTGTCACGATGTTTTTTATCTTCGTTACAAAAAAAATGGTGCGTGCTTTAAAATGTCAGGTCATTTTGAGACACTCGTTATATTTTGTCGCAACAATGCACGCAGCTATATGTATATGCTTTTAATTAGTTTATACGTAATAAACGTAGCCGGGGATTTTTCCAAATAATTTTTCCAAATAAAATTCACGAATCCGCAGAACAACGACTCAACCAATCCACTATAGGCCACACCAATAATATGTTGCAACCTTCGGAACACAAGGAGCAAAAAATCGGACCAAAAATTTCACTAAATGCTGCCAATATTGCATTGATGAGGTACGTTATGTTTAAAATGCTTCAATACAATGCACTGGTAGATAAAAGATTTGATAAAAATTAATTTGTGATTTAATGAAAACTTTTAATTCTTCAATAGTGCAGATTTTATTTCAAAGCATTCTCTAATTAGCGAATTTCCATTCAACTATACAATTATAAGTATTTGATGCACTCCGGTTACTGATGAAACACCGTGTCGCTGCAGGAAAAACAAATTGCTCTCACATATGACCGCCGTGGCGTTCACCATGTAAACTCAATTTCACCTCGACCCAGAGCGATCTTTCATTATTAGTCCCGTGACTCGCCGCCCTGCAACTTAACCAATTTATCGGCACTAAACCACGCGCCGATAGACTCTCCGGGAAATAAAAGCGACAGGCCAAGAAACTAACGAGAATACGATTATCCGCGCGGCCAGATTCGAGAGAAGAATGCCCCGCCATAAAAGGAGCACGTGTCCGACAGCGGAAAAACTTGCATCGGGGGTGGGCGAGACTGGTCAGAGACGTTGAAGGAGGAAGATAAGGCGGAAAGCGAGCAAGGTGCAGGGAGCTGGGTTGAAAAACGGTCCGCTGTGCGGTAGTTAATTCGAAAGAGGTCCCCGGCGTGTCATCAGCCATCCACCACTCACTCCTTCTCTTTTGCGCGCACACATCTTGTCACGTTGCTCTCCTTTGCGCGCAACTCTCATTTCTCGCTCTTCCTGTATCTATCTCCCTCCTGGGACTGACTCCCGGTAATCGTGGCGTTTTGTCACTTTTACGTCGAGAAAGGGAAAGGGAGAGGCTAGACACGTGAAACTGTAGATACCAGACGTGGTTCGCTGTTACACGTTGGGGTCGTTTCATGAGCTTTGCTCTCTGGTCAATTCTCCGATGGTGCGACTAATTCGGGCGGTGCTGCATTGAACGCGCGTACTTTGGGCAAAAGTTCCTAGTGTACGGATTATGCGGTAAGTCGGAACTCAGTGTCTAGAGATATTCAATAGTTCAAGTATTAACACTTTGACCGTCATGATGGTCATCGGTGACCGGCGCAAGAGATTTTACTGAAGATCCAAAATATTCCAAAAATTATAATTGGAGAATTATATTGGTATAACCAGTTAATTAACAGGTATAAAATTATAGGATTTGTTGGAAAGAAATATCCTTACGTTTCGGCTCTTGGTTTGTGGTCTTATCAAAAAAATCGAACTTAATTTAAAACACACGTTGTTGTTTCTATCAGACTATTATTATTCATCCGGGCATTATAGGACAACAAAATAAATATTGTACTATAATAATTTACATAATATTTTTGCTCTGAGGTAGGGTTCTGTGTATATCTCAACATTTAATTGAATTTTTGAAGTAATACAACGTTTGTCTACGTAGTATAACCTTATTCCAAATCAAATTTCAATCAAAATAATTACCCATTAGGAGGTCGAGAAGGAAATTCAGTAATTCGTCAGATGAATCTGATTTGTGTTATCGAAGGAAAAAGGCACATCTTATCTGTAAATATTATAGTGATAGTCCAGTTTCTAGTTTCACCTATCTAAATCCTACACTTATATCTCGTCAATCGCTATTTAATCCGCTTATGTGATTTAGCACGTAACAAAATACACTGCGCCTGCAAATTAATTCTACATACCTTAAAAACCGTAGTTGTATAATTTTCTATTCCTACAAAAAATTGTTTTTCATCTGCTAACTTGTAACTGCGCACTATCCAGTCAGGTCACACAGCTGGCAGCAGAAAGAAAGTTCTGACGCAACGTTTCGAAACGTAACAGCCGCACATAATCTTCCTGCAAGCCAGAGATACATCGACGGAATGTATTTTAGAATGACACGCTCTGTCGCGGAAACATTGTCGCAGGTCAGTTAGACGCGTTATGAATCACGATGCGCGTTCATTGCCAAGGAATTCCACCTCTGTCATCATCCTTCCTTGTCGACTTGTGTAGATGTGCGTCTTTAACACGTTAAGTGTCGAGCACATTTTGTTCATCTTCCCGTTTATGCCGCCCGATGCCTTCAACTGAAAAGACACGCAACATCGCAATAAGATTGCATGTAGTCCTTCTCTGCAAACACGTATTTTTCATATTATGCAATTATTATAATTATCACTGCGTTTAAAACACTGTTTCAATGCAAAAAACGGCGGGAGCAAAGTTGTATACCTAATAAAACACTGTTTCGCATATTTAATCTATATTAGTAAAGATTTCTGAAAACTCATGCTTCTCAAACATTTAGGGTGGTATAGTTTTATGAAAAATATCATTTTTTTTCATGAAAATTGCTATTATTATTTTTGTGAAAAATATGATCGTCTGCATGAAAATCGATATTACAATTATTGTGAAAAATACCATAAACCTCTACCAAGGAGGGCAATTATATACATAAAATTTGGTATCGTCCATCACCGGTGATCGACACTGCACTTAACGTGTTCCTTACTTATGCATCAGATGGACGTGTATATTTACACGTGCGCACGACGTGTGTCTGTTCTTCGACTTCGTTGGCAATTTTACACTGCTGCTCTTGAGGTCTCTTAGAAAGTCAAAACTTCTGTCTGGCGGTCGGACAAATGTGGGCGCACCTTTAAATTAATCGCTGCAATTACGCGGATGTGCTACGTCGCTCGCCAACGATGTGGATCGACGATTGTGCGTGGGTGGACCGAACACGTGATGGACATTAATCATTCGCGCTGACGATGAGCAGGCGAGTTTAAAATCGAAGGCGAGCGTGCCAAGAGTTAGTACTTACATGGCGATCGCACGTGAGTGGAGAGCAGAATTTGACGGGTGCTTTCGAGTTTTAAAACTTTCAGATATTGATCACGAAGTATCTTCAAGCTTGGGATATAATTGGGGAAAGCGTAGTTATTACAAAGATACGGATGCAGGAATAGTACGCGAGTCTTATTAGTTGAAGACAACTTTACCTTATATACGGAATCACAATACATTCACGCAAAATTGATAATAGTTGACGTCTGACGAGGAGACTTTTAACCCCTTCAGACCTGAATTTTTTTCGTTTAAGAAAAATTATTTTTTATACTAAAATTAACTTAATTCATGTGAATGAAGGCAACAATGTACTTTTTACAGAAATATTTACTTGTTTATAATTTGTAAATGTTCATTTCAATGGAAATAGGGTCCTTATGCAAAATTTGTAACATTAAGGAGATCCTGAGACATATTTGTATAAAAAAATAAAATTCGTATTCGTAAAATAACATACGTACTAAAATACAGGACGAAAAAAATCATGTATTATACAATTTCTGAAAGTTTCACAAAAAATGCTTCATAAATAACAAAGTTATAATTTTTTGTAACCTACAAGTTTCCCAAAAACGTGCGGTCCCAGTTGTATTTCTTACAGATTTCTGCGTGGTCCTTAAAGTGTTAATTAAATAGCATCATCTTCCATTTCTGAGGGATGTGACGCTCGAAATGTAAAGAAACGATGATCGTCTAACGCGGCATCTAAATGGCACTACACTCCGTTGAACGGCATGTCCCCTTTCTTTAAGCCGTTCAAAGAATTTGTTCTTCCTCCGCGCGCCCTCTTTCTTCATCATTACCGTCGTTCCATCAAAGAATCAATTGAATTGAGATATCACAGGCGCGGCATGCTTTAAAGTGCTGATACGTATTATCGAGGGAGACAATTTACTGTCCGCTCCATTACCGGCACTTTCGAAAATCCCGCTTTTTTCTCACGCTTGTTTTTCCACACCATCGACCCCCATCGAGACGAACACGAACTCAGTCCACGTAATACTGATGGGATTCAAGAAACTTTTAATCATCTCGAATGCTATTCGCGTCTCGACTATTTCCGAAGTTTTTATCCGTCTTAACACATTGTTGACCGGTCACGAATTAACTCGTGTTTGCACTCGCGTCGGCTATTTTAATTTTTGAAACGCAGGGCAATATAGAATATAGCAAAATTTTGTTCATTGTGTTCAGTCGCGTCTGCTTTATTACAAAAAAGTATACTTTTCTTGGTATTGATGCTTTTATTACAATTCTAGTATTAGAAAGTGTCAAGAACGACGGAACGTGATGGTGAAGCATTTTTCAATAAATTATACGTGAATGCTTTATATAGTTGCCCGAGTGATTTTTAAATAAGTTATAATTATTTGGAAAATGTTTCACTTCCATTTTCAATTACGAAATAATAGCCGGTGACTTGGGACAGCTTTTGCTGAAAATTGCCGGTCAACAATGTGTTAACTTTTGGCATATAAATGGTCTACGTTAGTACACAAAGAAGAATATGTTTCTTGTAAACAGTGCTATGTCCGTTTTCGCGTTAAATTACTTAATATAAATAGAAGAGCGCGCATCAATGGATGGCTTTCTAAACTCGAAAGCTTGTTACTTGTAAAAATCAACGATATTATTTAATGTTATGATACATAGCAGTTTGTAATTTTTCAAATAAATTAAAAAAAGTACTCAATAATGTTTCAAAACGTTGTTCGAACTGTTGTTTGTGTAAGAAAGTGAAAGTGTAAGAAGGTAAGAGACTTGGTGGATTTGAAATTTCGGAGGTTTGAGTGTCGCTGACAAACAACGAAGCATGCGTATGCTAATAAGTGGCATAATGTCACGTAACTATTGATGGTAATTGACCTGGGTTACTCTGACGACGATATTTTTAGAATCTTTCAAGGTTTCTAACCTTTTAACAACCGCATCCCTCGTACAAGTACTTTGACCGACCATTGGCATCCTCATTAACCTTTTAATTCCAAGGCAACTGACTTTGTCAACCAAGTGTATCTATGAAAATCATTGTTGACTGGAATAAAATATATTTCTCATGAGTACGATTATATTCCTTTCCAAATTACTTTTTTTCAATCGATAACAGAAATTATTTTATAGTATAAATTAATCTCAAGATGTTTGACTCACGCTCATTTCGTTATATTATATATATATATATTATAGATATTATATTTTTTAACATATATTATTTACATTTATTTTTATATATTTATTTCATCCACGTGAAAACGCTTTCCCAAGTTTTATACCAAGCAACACGTAATTGTGCGGAATCGATGCCTCCCCATTTTCTACCTATACTACTTTCCTAACTACTAACCTATACTACTTTCTCCCAGTAGCGTCCAATTTTTCCTTAATTCCCTCGGTCCTCGACGCTAATCGTGAGTCTATGCATATGCCTAGATACTGTGCTGTTTTAGTCTGAAAGCGTAGCATAGGTGAGCACTTCTGTTGGGGGTCCCGACCATATTGCCTGGGACAATCGCGATACACGTTGTACGTGCCGTCTGGGGCCTCGGGGCTATTCAATTACGGCTAACCGGCGGCTTTACCTCCTTACCGGCAAGAGTTACGAGGAAACTCACGGCCTCGCGAACGGTACACGCCCCGTTTCGCGTTTTTATCGGACTCCGCACGGAATTCTGCAAACGTCTTGCAGGCTGTTTGTTACGGCCAGACCCAGCCATTTCTTGATTAGATAGCTCGCGAATTAGGGGAATACTTCAAAGATTTCGATTGCCGGGCGAATTATTGAAATTACCGTTAGTTATGGGTTTTCGAGAATTGTGGCAGTGATGTGGGCTCACGACACGTGACACCATGTAATAGTGGGTGAGTGGAGTCTCGGGTAGCTAATGCAGAATTTATATGCTGTGAGGCGGAAGTGTTGTGGTGGGTGGGAAGCCAGTTTGAGGTTGTATCGAGTTGTTTAACACTAAATGTAGCAGGCGCGGTCAAATAATTCCTTTCAAAATTTACTTTCAAATTCTTATGTCATCTGATTATTCAATTTCTCGGTTTAATAAATTAGGAATTCCTTTCTGAAAATCCACGTTTATTTCATAAAGGGTCAAATGAAGAATAGGTAGGTGTTCACTATTAAATGAACTTCACTTAAATATTGTTAATTTTCAATATAATATTTATATAAATTTTATATAAATTCACCTGTTCTCAATTAATTCGAAAATTATACTAACAAACAGCAGCGTGATCACGCGTCATTTTTGGCATAGGACAAGCGAAGCGCGATAGCGCTTCACCGCACTCAAACGGTTAAACGGTTAAAACACTATTAGAAACTCTGATAAAATAGACTTTTAAATAAAATTTTATGATAATTATTAAAAAACATAATTCTTTCTAATAATACCTATAATACTCTGAATTATAACATTTCTGAAAGTTTCATAAAAATTGCTTCATAAATAACAAAATTTTGATATTTTGTAACATCAAAATTTCCCAAAAACATGCGGTTTCAGGCGTATTTCTTACAGATTTCTTAGAGGTTCTTAAAGTTCTAAAATCATCTTTCGCTCGCATTCATTTGATCTGACCCGCACAACGTCACAAAAAAATCGAACCACGGGGTCAAAAGCGCAACAGTCAACCCTTCACCAATTACATAGGTAACTAGCCGTAAATTCCCTGAACCTCTTGGATAATTTCATATTGGTTACATAAAACACGCGTCGTCGACATAGGAAGAAAAAAGTCCGGCGTTGCCCTCGGTGACAGCGGTGCACTTGCATCGAGTGCATAATAATCAGTCAATGACCGAGCGAGGCGTTGCTACTTTTGCGTCAGGGTCGTCTCGGCGTGGGGTAACGTAGCGTTGAGCTAGGTTAGTAATATCGCCTCTGCCAGCTATTTACTAGCTCTATTCTTACACCAGCAGTCAGCGGCACACGCGACGCGTCTGTGGACTCACATCTACACGCCACGTGCACATGCCTATGTGCCACGAGCATGCCGTAGTCCACTTACGGTCAGTGTCTGACGATAAAGGATATGGTGGAACGCGTGTGTACGGAAACGGACGAATAAAACGGCGGACTACGAATCTCAAAAAAGTTCACTTTTTGTGCTTGGAGTAACGAGTAGCGCATAAAGTGCAGTTTCGGGAAGAATTATTTTTGGAATTAGATTTTGCATAAAAAGTTGTTGAGGTATGTGACATTCGTTCGCTAAGGGTTAATTAACACGATAACTTCTGTGTTGGTCATCGGTGACCGGCGCAAAAGGTCTCACGAAAAATTTAAAAAATATCCAATTGGTAGCATTTACAATTTTGTAAATGAAAAAATATATAAATGAATAAATATTGTAAAATACACACAGCAGTCAACGTGTTAAAAGGACGAATGCCACTTTTCCTACATCGTAATCTATCAAAGCCGATGGTTTACATTTCTCGGATTAAGACGACTGCCACTCTAGATAAGACGTATGAGTTACGATCCGAAAGATTCGTTGACTTTTGGGCCGCGGCGGAAACAAAGGCAAATACGCCTGGCCCTCGAAGTATAACGCTTTAACCACGGAACATGTCACGTATTCACGTGTTCACGTCGGAATTTTATTGCCAACAGCACACGCACGCTCGCACGTTTATCTGCAAGCAGTTACACAACACACACAGGCTTGCGTTACAGGCATATGACATACTATAGATAACGCACACGGCAAGAATCGATGTGCGTGGGTTTCGATCTTGCTGAGACATCGAATGAACGCACGTACGAACTGTTACGGACTGACGCAAAAACCAGTTCCGCAGCCGTGTGCCCACGCATGCACGCGTGTACAGACGTACAAGTGTGTCGTTACGTACCCCACATACGTACGGGCATTTGTAACAACATGTTTACTGAGAGTCGCGCCTTTATAAATAGAGAATTATTTATTATGCGCGCAGCGTGCCATGTTTTCTATGGAGTTAAGTGCCGGGTTAGAGTTGGGACGAATGGATGACGGTTTCGTATATGAAGGGTGCAACAAACTTCGACGTCACAGGGTGTGTCGCTGCGCAAGTTGACAATTAGCAAATATTCGTACACCGATCAATTCCAAACAAAACGTATTCCGTGATATCGTAGTATAGTAAGTGTTTTGTTATTTACTAAGTTTTTTCACTTATTAAACTTAAGTCTCACAAAAAATTAAAAAAATACCCGATCGGTGGCATTTATAGTTTTGTAAATGCAATTAATATTAAATAGGCATTCAATTCTTTCGTCTCCGATACCTTCGCATTAGTTTCATTTTGCACAATTCAATCATATTCTGTAGTACTTCATCAGGTTGCAGTTTTAATATAATAAAATACATATGGCAGTCAACGTGTTAAAATAAACGTAATACTTTTTGTTTTGTGGACTTTTAATCGGCTCAGCAAATGCTCGACTAAAATTTATTGTCATTTATTTTCATACATTTATTGTCATTTATTGTTAACGCCTGACAGTCTTTACCACTAGTGTACTGTTAAATTTAGAACGCAAACAATCCTGCGCCTGAACCGTTCGTTAAAGAGGCTGGAACGTATTAGAATAACGGCGTAGATTATCGATTTGACTGAACTGTATAAACAGTCGGGCAGGCAATGACTCGTGAATCCGGCGGGACATAGAATGATGACAGTTTATACGAAAAGTTTCAGCACTTTCAGGATGCTAGTTTGCGAGGTAAAGTTAAGTGCATGAGTAGATAGCAATAAACTCAACTCACCAGAAGTAAGACTCCTCAGAAGTTTTATACAAATCCCAATATCTTATATTAATATTTCTGATAGCGAATACTTTAGAAAACGATACTTTTGGAGATTAAAAATTTGTGTTCTTACGTATTACAAGTAGTAATAAACCCAACAAATCCGTTTCAACAAATTCTGTGCGTTTTAACATCCATATATTGACTTGCATCGGCTATTTTGAAACGCAAGGCAATATAGAATATAGCAAAACGCTTCATTGTGTTCAATCCGTCTGCTTTATTATAAAAAAGCTTTTCTTGGTACTGAAGCTTTTATTATAGTATTAGAAAGTGTCAAGAACGACTGCAAACGGGAAGCATTTTTCAATATATTAATAATTATATAGTGTATTTTTAAATGTATGTATCTGCAAAACTTGAATCTCTACCGCACACTGTCATCGAATTCATTATTGCTGGAATGTTGTAGCGAAAGCTAACGTAGTTACGGGCGGTTGACTTACGTGTCAGTTTAAGAATGTTGAGTAGAAAGCTGATGCCTCTAAAATTGTGTGACTGTAAATCGATTAATTAAATGCCCTACCGGAAAGATGCTGAAGCCGTGTCAAGAGTATGGTACTATCAAAACAGTAAACTGTGATCAGTTTTTTTTATATACCAAGCAGTTAACTTTCATTTAGCGTTTTGTCCATAACACTTGTCCCGGATATGTAAAATAATGAGATGAGGTTGCAAATGAAAAGTTCAACAGGGTAAAGACTATTTAAAATTTGTACGATCTATAATGATATTGTGTTTCGGACATAAGAGAAACATGTACAAAATTGTTCATTTATGAATTATCTCCGTACATAACAAGTGTCCCGAATATGTAAAATAATGACGTGAAGTTACAAATGAAAAGTTCAACAGAGCAAAGACTATTTATAATTCGTATGATCTAGAATGATATTGTGTTTGTGATATAAGTGGAATATCTGCAAAATCTTCATTTATGAACTATCTCCGTACATAATAAATATTTTGGCCTCCTAATAAGGAGACCCCAGGATCTCAAAACACCTAAAATGATTACGTAAAGTTATAAATAAAAATGTTCAACCCATAAGCGGCTGTTTCTCTCGGCATAAATGAATAAGCATTAAAAGCGACACTTCGTAAAAACGTTTGCCGTGAAATTCCAGTTTTATTCCACGTTAATACACGCTCACTCGATCGTTCGATGTATGCGCAGCACGATGGACGAACGTTGAGCAAACACTTTTGTCCGTCGAAGTAGGGGCAATGTAGATGTGTGTCGTCAATCAGGTTTCGGTTGGGCTAGGTTAGTGATATATCGTCTGCCGTGTGCTGTTTACTACGCACTATTCTTACGCGCTTGCTCATTCTCTATTTCTCCCACCATGTCTATTGTTGCGTCTCACTCCTTCCAACTATTCTCCGCGTCATTATGTACGTATGCATGACACATTCTCACGGGGCAATGTGTCCCTGGCTGGCGTGGATACACGAACTATACTTATGAACACATGACGATCCGTTTAACACGTTGAATGACATGCCAGATATGGGTGACGGACGAGTTATCATATACTTAGGAGAAACTTAATAGTGACGAGTGTATTTGATAGTGACTTGTAAATTGTGTTAAAAACAGCCTTTTGTATGATAGTATATTATGTATGTTGAATTATTATGTATAGAGTATAAGCTCTTTTTTGTTGTTTAAAAAAATTCTTCGAACCGCCTTTTACATACAAAACCGACAGCCTTATATATGTACTCTCGTATCCGACTTTAACTGGCTCCCCTTCTTTCCTACCATTGTGGGTCTCCAGCAAAAAGTAAGAGAAGGTTTCCAAGTGTGTGAAGATCGGCGGCGAGATACGATCAAACGAGATAATTAAAGTCGATGTTTACCGACGCGCCACGACAGTCGCTGATAGTCTCGATAGTATTCGATAAGTAATCGTGTTTGAGTTAGGTTAGTGATATTCGCGAGATATTATTAGTCTCCCAGCCGGCGCTAATGACGACGCGATGAAATGTTCTGAATCAGACTCGATAGGCCTCGAAAAAACTCGGTTCGTAAATGTAGGAAACCTTGGACGAGTCGAGCCTGTTGGCTGGTGGAAGGAGAACAACAGATGTTATCGGTCGAATGAGATGGAATGCAAGCTTCTAAGAAGGTAGAAGGGATAGACGGTTAAATTAAATTCTCGAATAAATTTGCAACGGAGAGTAGAGGAAAATACGAGGTTATATTTTATATCAGTACTGTCGCGATTATTTTAGATTTAGCTCACGATATAGCTCTGTTAACCCTTTCGCTCCGACGGGCGTATATATACGCCCTCGAAGAATGACCATTCATATACGAAGAGCGTATATATACGCTCTGGAAAAGTGGGCGCTCGGGTACGGAGAACGTACTTATACGTTCATACCATATATACTTTTATTTCATACTTTACATGAGATACTTTTATTAACAACTCGCCATTCGGCAGACATCGTTGATACAGCTAAGATAGATTATCGTACCGGCTTGCCAGTACAAATACCGACCTACGCCGTTGATTATAATGCCAATATGGGAGCCCTTGACAAAATTGATATGGTTCTAAAATTGCTTGAATGTATTCGTAAAAGTTTAAACTGGTACAAAAAATACATTTTCCGCATGCTAGGCATGGTTGTGTGGAATGCATATTGTTTATTCCAATCAGCAACTGCGACAAAATTACCGTTTGCCAAATTTAATTTAACCCTTATAAGACAATTATCGGGGCAATTATCGCGCATTTGACTACTTACGGCGTAAGCCAGTAGGTACTTGAAAAAATATTTAGCAGGATATAATAACACTATTAAATTGTCATAAAAGTAACTTTAACCATGCGTCACTACAAGAAACATATTTGAAAAGCAGAAATAATTTGGGTCGTGTCACCCGTATTCGGGTGTCGCGCATTTGAGTACTTACGAAGTAAACCGGTAGGTATTTGAAAAGATATTTCCCAGGATATAACGTTTTCACTATTGAACCAAGTTACCTGCGCATAATTTACGACGGACCACTTGACCAGCCCCTAAGAATCGCAGGTCCTACAAAGCAACCCATAACGATATGGTTTTACGGTATTATTCAGTAGCAGCTACTGCTGTTAGGTAATTAATTGCTCGTACGCAGGTATCCTGAGAGACCACTAACGGCCACGTAAACTTATTTCCACGAAAAGAAAGAAAACATCCGCGTCATCGTTAGATTACGAGCCGCGTCGGCTGATTATTATTACGTAATGCATTATAAAGCGACTGGATTTGAAGACCGGCTCTGCCGCGTATTCCACGCACTTGGGCCCGCAAACAACTTACATAATGCCGTACATTTATCCGGCGGTACGAGTTTATTGCATCAACAATGCGTCAGCGATCGTCGGTGGTGCGTGGCAAGAGTTTGTTCGCAAGAGAAATAGATTTTCTGTTTAATTATTTTTCCGTGGAACATTATGCATACCCACGGTTAACTATTATTTTCAATTAGATACTACTGTTTTTTATAACAACAAATAAAGAGTGTTATTTAAAGTATTGTGCAATATTGTTGAATGATTATAATACGAATTAGGCGGACAAGAGGTACTTTACTAAACACCTCTTAACAAGTCTGAATTCATTTAAAATAGTAATCTGACGGCGCTATTGCATAAAGAAAATCATGGGAGCACGCAACAGCCAATAATGTTGTCGAGAATCAACTCTGATAAAATTGACTTTTAAATACAATTTTATGATAATTTCTTTAAATCATTTTTTAAACAATTTTTTAAAATAATACCTAAATTGCATTCTATTTTGCAATTTCTATACATTTTATACGAATTTATTTTTCAAGTAAAAAAGTTATGATAATTATTGAAAACCATCATTTTTTTTAATAATACTTAAAATACTTCCAATTATACAATTTCTGAAAGTTTCACAAAAATTGCTTCATAAATTACAACGTTATGATTTGTTCTAACGTACAAGTTACCCAAAAACGTGCGGTCCCAGAGGTATTTCTTACAGATTTCTTAGCGATCCTTAAAGTGTTAAGACTCAAGAATAGTGTGCCGAAAATAGATTGCTATGCTCTCAGAATTGAGGCGTAGCTCTGCTATATAGGAGGATTGTGCGGATCTATGGAATCGAAATGGGAGAACAAGAATAATCCGACAACCCCTTAAGCGTGCTAGGATTTAGAGGGGGTGCCTCGATGGTTGTTCGGAACTTTATAATGTGTGCTTTGATATATTGAGCGATTTTCGAATTCTGCGGCGTCTGGATTAGATAGCACGTTATCCAACGGGTTCTGTAGTTTCGTGAGCTTTTGTGCTCTATTTCAATAGTTCTGCTTTAATCCACGCACGCTTACTCGCGTCTATCTGTGAAAAACATGATTCATTCTTCCGATAGACATAACGGACGCACTTTATAATTTAATCTTTCTGACGAGATCAAATGAAAGTAAGGTAATTACAATCCACTTTGTAAGGATTGGAACCGTGAAAATATAAAAAAAAGACGATTCACTCTCTTTTGCGATCACTTGAAGTTTAACGATCACTCACGGATTTTAACGAAACTAATTTCAAAAACGAAATAAAAACGAAATTAATCGAGTTATATTTTGTAAAAATTGAAACTGTCAAAATATCTAAAATTATAGTTATCGCGGATATTCTTTGCAATGTACTTAACTTGATAAATTTTTAACATCACTGATTTGACGACCTCAATACTTTGATATCGTACCAGTATGACACAATCAATTAATTAAAACAAAAGATTGTTCAACCGTGGTTAATAATTTCCGATAGAAATTTTAACAATTGTTCTTCATTAGTTCTTCAGGAGTTTCCACAAAAATTATTTCATAAATAACAAGGTTATGATTTTTGGTAATGTAGAAGTTTCCAGAAAATGTGCGGTTCCAGGCCTATTTCTTACAGATTTCTTGGTGGTCCTTAACCCTTTGGCTACGGTAGACTTTGGCACGCAGTGGCCATACGGTACGGTACAAATTCACTCGCGACGTCCACTGGGTACGGCAAAATTTTTGGTTAGACGTGCATTTCTCAGGAAGTATATTAAAATATTTAAAATACTGAATTTTATTACATTAAACGAATATTACTTAAAGTGAACATTAATTTTCAGCTTTTTTCACAATATTTAATAGTAAAATGTAATAACATAATAACGTGTGATAGATTTCAAAATACGGATGAATAGATAATCCTACATTACATTTTTTGGATTCGTAATATGTATCCTTTCTCTTATCATTTTTTGCACGCACTACACATTTACGCCTTGCACTTTTCCGAATTGTGTATTGCTTTCATATGGAGACGGAAAATGCTTTTGCGTCGAACGAAAAGGCTCATTGTTAGTATCTTTACCTTTTAATTTATATCCATTAGTTTCATCGGAGCTGTATTTTCTTAATATTTGTTTTATTACATTTAAATGAAATTTATGAAATGTTAAATTTCTTCCAGTTACATAGTTATATAATATAAATGTGTTATATACAGCTAAATCGAATAAACGAGAAAAATATTTCTTATACCATTTTAAGCTTTTTCTGGTAGAATTTAGAGTGTATAAAACTTGATCAACTTTGTCAACCATCCCCACTGTTTTATTATAATCAAGTCCGCATTATGGTTTTAGTTTTTTTTCTTTTGTTACGCGGTTTATCTTGTCGGTCTCAATAATATTGGGACAATGATAGATGGAAATCATCCACACTTCCCTTTTGTCCATCCATTTCAACGCTAATACATTGTTCACTGAACGAAATATGCATTCTCCTTTGTTTATCTTTTTATCCAATTCCGACCCATTTTAATCTAGATTTAATCTACGTTACCATTAGAGGTGTACATTACCATAAGAGCAATTATAACATTTTTAAACAGGCGAAACAAGCGAAATTTGATCTGGACGCCTATTGGCGCCTACAGTACGGGGATGCCAACATGTTTCGGACGCCAATAGGCGCCAACCGTACCGGGATGCCAAGATGTTTCGGACGCCAATAGGCGCCAACAGTAGTCAAAGGGTTAACCCCTTAAAATATAATGTAAAAGAAAAGAAAGATAAAAAAGTCGATGTATGTGTAACATTGCAATATTCGGCTCATTTCTGCAATGTGGATAAAAATCCAAAATTAAAATAGAAATTTTGATTATTCTTGTATTTTTTAATTTTTTTGCCAAGACAATGTTCAAAATTGTGTTTTTTACATAAAAAAAATTGATTTTTTTTTAAACTGTGCGTTAAGGGGTTAAAGTGTTAATCGTTTAAACACTAACATTATTACATATAGCATACTGTGCAGAGGTTTCCGAACAATACCAAGAACAACGGCTAATGTTCACACCGAAAAAATGTTTAATCCTGTTTAAATTGATGGGCGTGGTCTTCGAAGTTCCATGACGAGTCAACTCGTCATCCTCAGTTAAAAGTTTAACCCCGCTGTATCTGGCCGCCATGTTACCGAAACGTCGGTATACTAAAACGTTCGCGGCACAAACTCTGTAACAAAGTTTAATCCGACACTCAAGCCGAAACTCTCATAATAGCTTCGCAACGGTCGCCTGCAATAAAAGCCGAAATCGCCGTGTCCTTTTGACGATGCACGCCTGCTCCAACAATCGCGATTAATTTTCTATCGCTTCCTGCCTTTTTCCGCACGGAAACCTGTCAGCGCCATCTTCTCGTCATTTTCACGCGCGTCGCCTGTCAGTTAAGCTAACCGAAGTGTCACAGGCCGTTCTAATTCTTTGCGCGCATTGTCGCCACAAAAAGACGGGAGACGTGTGAGGATTTGAGCGCATGGGTTTGTGTGTTTTGTGTGCGTTTGTGTAACGGGAACCGGCAAAATGCGGGAGGATAGGCGTAACAATTGTAACTTCGGCAGCTGCTAATGCGCCACAATGAAGTTCGTTTAACGATAATAGTGGGCTTTGACAAGTATGTAACAAAGGTATTTTGCCAGTGGTGTGCTTGAATTCGTCGTGATGGTTGCTGGAGGCAGAAATTTCGGATATTTCTTTGAATTTGTTCTGTGAATACCGTTGACATAACGTTAATATAATATAAGTATCAAATTTGAGACTTTCGCGGCCATAATTGTTATATTGTTGGCTTCCGAAGGGTTGCTGGAGGTAGAAATTTCGGATGTCTCTTTGGACTTTTTCCGTGAATAACGTTAACATAGCGTTAATATAATATAGATTTTCAAATTTAGAGTTTTACGGCCATGATTTTTTATATTATTGGCTTCCGAATGGTGGCTGGAAGTAGAAATTTCGGATGTAAGTCTCTTTAGACTTGTTCCGTGAATAAAGTTGACATAACGTCAATACATATATGATAATATAACGTTGAGAGTTTTACGGCCATGATTGTTTATATTATTGGCTTCCAAATGGTTATCGCGTCTTTTCCCAGGATTTTGCCGCCATTTCGCAGGCGTTACAGTTTATATTCATATATATATATAAATTCACTTTGATCAAAAATTAAATAAAAATCAACCAAAAAGGAGGGCAATTATTCGTAGCTATAAATGAAGTAACGTTGAGCAACTTCGTTCTAATGTATTCTACAATATTCGAGAGGCGAAACTTGCAAAATACGCTCGGCCGTAAACGTATTAAGTGGGTAGAAGAGAGTTTGCCTCGAAAATTTATGCGAACACACTGGTTCTTTCCGCTTTGCATTGCGATAGTCGCGATTCATTGAGTATTGCGTTAATGTTTCCTGTGAAAGTGAATGCATACCTTTTTCACGGGTATTTGCATTCATTACATCCGATCGTGGGTGATTGCATTCAATGATTGTTATTGTTGCAATGTCGGCGAACCGGGTAAATGACTGCCTATTTTAAGAACATAAACGCACGTTTCCTCCAGCCGTAATTAACGTCATTTGAACCGTATTTTTTTTTATCGCGTACGTTCTGAGAAGCTGTACCAGCTTGTATGAAAATTGGCATCTGTACTATGTAAACAGCGTTTACGTATTCAGTTTTTTTATATCATTTAATAGCGCTTATATTTTTTACTCCGCTGTTATTTAAAGCCGGAATTAATCGCAGATGGATTTATCGCCGTTAAAATAAACTAAGTAATACTATTACACGATTATTATTTTCTGAAACGTAAACAAAAGGCTAACGGCGCGGATCAAGGATTTGAAACGAACGTGTGAGTGTAATATGTGGGTAATTGTCTATGGAAATGCGATGGTAATCAAATGCAAAGTATCAAGCTAACAATGAACAATCTGTTCTTTGTATCATATTTTTCTGACCAAACATTTTTAACGGCTCGAAATATCAGTCGCAAACAATGCTGCCTATTACCTGAAAATGTACATTCATCATCTATCAATGAGAATTCCATAACTTAAACGATCACTAACATGAATAAAACCATTAATGCATACATCGGTTTTCGCTTCGTTATTCTTGTGCGTACATTAATTTTTAACAAAACAGTTTTTCCGGACACTCACCTATTCGTACTACATCCCCATCAACACCTCCAATTAAACTTACGTCATTAGCATCACAACGCTTCTTCCGAGCATTCACGTTTTTCTCCGCAAACCAGTCTTTCCTCGTTTCCTTTTCTCCTGCGTTCTGCCCGTTCACCATTTTGAAAAAAAAGCCGACTGCTTCATTGCACACGTATGTGACGAGCTCTTCGCAGGACGCGTAGTGTGAAAAGGGGAGCAAGCATGAGTAACGGTGTGGGGTCGAGTGTCAGGAAATCAGACATTCAGGGTAGGAAACGAGGACACAAACCGGTGGCAGGCCCCCTTTTTCGCAGCATCGACAGGTTCAAAGGGAACCTCGTCATGCTGGATTTTCTCGTCTGAGAAGCGTGCGACGTGAGCTTTCAGGCAATTCTTCAAGCGTGCAAGATCACGTCGCGCGTTGCTACGCGTCAACATGCAGGGTTGTGCACTGATTTGCGTCAAATGCGTACGGAAGCATGTGCTAATGCGCTCATGCGCACAAACTCACACGCCGCACTTCCGATCCTCTCATTTTAATTGTGCCTGCAAAAATCTGGCGTCCAAGGAAAATCGCCGGAATACATATTGTAAATTACGTATGTGACGTTAGAAAGAGGAGGCAATATTTGTTAACACTAAACGTACCAAGCGGGGTTAAATGATCCCTTTCAAAATTTGCTTTAAAATCGTATATGCATTCTGATTATTCAATTTCTCGCTTTAATAAATTAGAAATTTCTTTCTGAAAATCAACGTTTATTTCATAAGGGGTCAAATGATAACCCCTCGTAGTAAGAATAGGTAGGGGTAAAGTGCCGGAGCGTTCAGTGTTAAATGATCTTCACTTAAACATTGCTAATTTTCAAGCAGTACGATTAAATCCGATCAATTTAAATATTGTCACATTTTTACACTAGAATTTTGTATTTTTGTGAATGTATTTCTGAATGTATTTATGAATTCTTTATTTCTATACCGACACTTAGAAATTTGCCGCTTTAAATAGATGTCACCGGTTGCAATGTTCTGATAAGTAATGCGCTAATAATAATAAAACAACCCGTCAAACGTTCGCTGAGTGTTGGTTAACTGCTTTCCTTCCGCGCCTTTGGTATTTACATTTATTATTGTTCACCAATTTGGTCAGGCTTAGCTGTTTGTGTGCTGAAGCTCTTCTATAATGTTAATATCAGTATCAATTAAGTTTAAACAAATGTCCTAACCAAATAACGGGCTGTTTTTTTCGCGTTATATAGTTTCCTCGAAACGACGTCACTATTAACATGGCAACTATGAAATTCTAACGATCACTTTACTTTTTGTACTTGTACAGAACACAAAAAAAAACGTGTTAGCTATCAACCATCGAATTTCCATGTTTTTCCTATGCAAATTCCAGCAAAAACATTCTATGACCTTTCAGTGTATACCGCACACTCTCGCCGTACTTTTTATACTCGCTTTTCAGCTTTTCAAAGGCCGCCATTATTAAAAGCCAGCGAACGGGAGTTTCCTCGCACAGCAGCAAGAGGCGGGATATATGAGAGCATATTAACCTTTTCGCGCTGACTCTTTTGCTGCTCCTCTTTTTATGTTTTTTTTTAATATACATAAAAATCTTTTTATAAAAAAAATGTATAAAAATAGATTTTTGCAATTATACAATTTATAATAATAATCTTATAAATTTTTTGTAAATAATAGTGTTTAAATATAATAAACAGAAACAAATTTTTATATAAACAAATTTTTATATACATAAAAAAATAGTATTTTCAGTTTTTTCCTTAAACTTTTCCTTCAATTTTATTTAAAAAAAAAATTAATACCTATACACTAGTTTCTTTTACTTTTTTTTCCACAAACCAAAATAATAATCTAGATATAATAGAATATTTTGGTAAAAATTAAAAAATCATGCATTTAAGTGTTAAGGTGCACAGTATGTCTTTGATAAATTAAAAAAATATCCAGAACCGAGAAATTTAAGACTCGGTTTCCATAATCACGTAGAAACACATGTATAAAATTAAAAACACTTTTGTGTACCAGGTTTTGTTCCCGCAAGTTTTACATTTGAAAATCTATCAAAAAACATAACCGCAAATACAAATAATAATTTATAGAAACAACGCGCGTCTTCCGGTTTATTATTAACTACGTTCCTGCGTACGTCGGGTTTTAAAAAGTAATTTTTTCGGCAACGAAGCATTATACACGTAGTAGAATAATTCGCAGAAATATCTCGAGCTTTACAGATAAAAAGATTATCTCAACAAGGTCTGTAAATATCGCTTTTAGAATTTACGGATATTCTGTTTTGTAAGAAACAAAACAGATTTATTTTATTCATCTTCTTTCGTTATAACAACTCGCACATTATTGGCACATTAAGCAATCCAAACACTTGTCACAATTGTTGTTTAATTACGCTCATTCATTTAGCATCTCATATTTAACTAAATATTATTTATATCCATTCGTTACAATTACTCACATTAAGGAATCTTCAAGACACTTGACACAATCAACACCTTATTCACTGAAAAAAAAAACATATTTCGAAGAATCTCTTTGCATCTTTGTTCAAACGCTCTGATTCGCCTTACCATTAATGCTATTGTTTCTTTTTCCGTTATTACACAACGCACATTCTGATATTCACGTAAAGTAGAAAAAAGTAGTACTTGTCAGACGTCGGTTTCCAACGATCCGTCGAAACGAAGTGACACAAGATCGCGCAACTTCTCGTTATCTCTCGTCCGTATGAAGCAGTTGCATATAATTGTTGTTTTCCCACGTGTATTGATCCTGGCGGACAGATAAGCCGAACTTTGTTCCTCCGACGTGGACCACTCGACATTCATTCCCATTCCTTGCGCGCCGTTTGTGAAAACATCGAATTACCCGCTTGCGCAAATAAACGCGACACATGCGTCTGCAATGTTTTAACAGAGTTGATGCAACGCGTTCGACGGTTTTATTAATGCGATTGTGTAAAAAGAAAGGAATCGACGTTGGGTAAAAAAGGGTATTTGCCTACCCCGTTTTTTCAGTTTGTTTGAAGAAACAAGATGTCGGCGGGAATTTACTTACGAAAGCGGTTCGACAATTCAAATCAATTGTAAAATGTACTGACGACACATCTATGAAATACAGCGAAATTTTACGTTTGATCTAAACAGTTATTGAATTACTTCTGTATATGTGGCTTATGTTTTGTATATGGATATTAATAAAATTGTTAACACTGATGTCTAGTAGAACATTATGCAATTTTTGTTTTACATGCCAACCATGCAAAATTTGTCTTGCAATAAAATATTTTTTACAGATTTCATGAATTGACGTGTATTAATGTGTAAATATTTTTAAATCGCTAAATTTATATTTCTTGTAGTTTACTGAATTTATAATTATACTATGCGATACTTTCACGTATGTTTACTTTGATATATGGTAGATTCTACGGTAATTTAGTTCTTTAATAAAAATGTATAAAGTTTAATAAATTTTAATAAAGAAGATTGGGATATGTCCATATTTACAATAAAACGTGCGAAATTTCAATTTTTTTATTTTTTATGAAATTATGTAAACGTAAAAATATAGATAAAATGCGAGTACAGTTGTTATTGAAAAAGCAAAATTGTAACTATACTATATATATTTGATATTATATTGAAATTGCATAATATATATATATATATATATATTTTTTTTTTTTATACGTATATATAGATTACGAACAATAAGCCAACGTGTCAGAGAGATTATCATCAATATATGAATTTCTAGTGACGAACAACCTATATAAACCCTAAACAGTTACCCCTTCGTACGTGTAGGCGATGGAATAACAACGTTGCGCAACGTTGTGCAAGATCAAACAGGATTATAACCCCATCCATGCTCCATTTTCGATTGGAACCCTTGAACAGGGCGTGTTACGTCAACGTCGAACTATTCAATTTCGCCACCCGTTTTCGCTTCTTCATTCCTTATTTCCGCCGTTCACTCTTCTACGTCTAATCGAAACGTCTTTATTTTTCTATTTTTCATTATATTCCGTTTTACGTTTGCACCGTACATTCTAGGTTCCAAAATTCTGTCTTCGGACAAAAACGTTCATTATTTCCGAAACTAGATTTTGGTCCCAGTTTTGTTAATTTAGGATAACAGACAGCTTGAATTACTGTGCGAATATTGTAGGTTTCTACGTGATGGAAATAATGTGTCAAATATGCTCTTGAAGAAAAGTAGTATTTATTCATACTAACCACTCTTTTCAGCACGCAACTACGTTTTGAATTTTTTTGGTCTGCAGAGTTAGTTGAATTCGGCAGCAAAATTCCTCTGCTGCCATCTTCGTCAATATCTCGGTTCCTATATCTTAAAAAATTGTAGTTTATATAATTTTCCGAAACAATTTCCGAAACAAAAGAGTTTACTCGCTCCTTATCTACTGAAATCTGTAAATATAATACTTCTACTGAAAATTCGCTCCTCAAACTCGTTTGGCGGGAAATGAAAATGACAAGACAGCTTTTTGTGCTCAGCACTTTTTAATACCTGGCAATTATAGCAAACGTTACATTTTTTTGTCGTTATTTGTCTTTTGCGGCACACAGGTACAGGTCATATGGTAGACCCAATGCGGAGAGGTTAGATTTGCACACTCGATAATATAGTCTTGGAACTTGTTTACGTCCGCATAAGCCATTTTCAGGGGATTAATCGCAGCATTGACAATCGCATGGACGAACACATTTTCCTTCGTTGTTACGAAGAAGGCCTTTGTCGCACACACATCCCTTCATGCACATCTGAAACGAGAAGTTATTTTTTAGCTCAAATTTTCTGCACATTCGACTGCAAGGGGCGATAGATGCGAAACGAAGAATTTCTTTCGGTACTCATATAAGAACATGGCACTTGCGGCTGTTAACTCGTTTGCAACATTAGCGAATATTTACATGCAATTTGTGTCGTGACAATCGCGAAAGCGCATGTATGCGCAGAATTTCTCTGGACATTGTCATTAACATTGCGAATGAATAGTGATGTACGCGAACAGGTTAAATTACTTTTCCAATTACTCGTTTACTCGACAAATTTTACTAGTGAAACTGTTTATGGATTATTTTTAAAGTAAAGCTATTCGATTTGATTAAATTGTGAAGTGTTCAAGCGATTTTTATTGCATGCGTTTTGAAACATTTTTATTTATGATGCAAGTATGAACAAGAACATTTAATGTTTCGGCGACAGATTACATTTTTCGATGCTGGAATGTGGAATGTTGTGAGGCTGTGATTGGTTGAAATTGTTACATTTGTGGAAATGACGGTCTAAGTGATAATTAGAGGGAAGGGGCGAAAGTTCAAGTGAAAGCTTGTCTTTTGGAAATTGTTTACTTTATGATTAAAGACGTGGTTGTAATATACTTGTGAAAATGACAGGGAAAGGGTGAGATTTGTAAGGAAATGTTAGTTTTCAAGCAAAGTAACGAATAAAAGGATAAAAAGAATTTTGAAGTCAAGTGTTATTATTTCAAAATAAATAATTATGAATATTACGGTCAATGTGACGGTTGTTTGAAATGGGCAGAGTTTCGAGTAAAATATGAGTCTTTTTAGAAATTACTTAGACTGTAAACAAAATCAGAATAATCAAATATTACTGAAATTATGATCAGAGTGTCGGCTATCATCAATGATAAAAATTGAAATTAAAATTATATTTAAAAAACGATTTGAATTGTACTTAAAACCATGATACTAAAATACATTTACTAAAATCATAATCAAAATGTCAGCCACTACAAACGACAAACATTGTACTTGAAATTATATTTTTCGCAAATGATTTAAAACGCACCCCCGCCGTCAATTTTGACCTTCTCGAAAATTCCATTCAAAATGACAATTTTCTAAGTATGGATAAGGTATGAAAATGTAATCAAAAGTGGCCGAAAATGAATTTTGCTCTACAAACCTTGCCGCATTTCGGGTTCGGGTTGTCACAGGTTCCCTCGCATCCTTTGCCGCAGTCAGACCAGACCTCGTTCTTGGGACACTTCTTCTTCGGCGGGTTAGCGGTGGCCGCTGCAATTAATCGAAATCCACATTAATCAAGCACACTTCATTTTCAATCCGAACCATCCAAAAACTTTCACTCGATAAAGCACATCGCGTCACAGCGCCATCAATAATAAAAACTGACGCGCATCAAAGCAAGCTGCTTCCGCATTTTTCAAAACTAAATCGCATCCGGATGCGTAGACTTCGTAAAGAAAACTAGAATCTACAGTTTCGCACTTACAGAGAACGAAGACCGCCATAACGACGAGCAGGCAAAGTACTCCGCGATTCATGTTGTATGTTTTTTGTAAGAGTGTCGCTTGACAAGTTGTCTCGAATGTGTCGATGCGAAATTGATGCAGACCACCGAGGGTCTTGGCTTTTTATACAGATAGGATTGTGTTCGTTGCCCGCGTCAGACCATTGTCCTGCTTATTTGTTATTTCTTTCGTGCGCGCACTGTTTACCTCGGGAAGAGGCGAGGAAGCAATTTCCACTTATTTTCGTTAAGCAGCTGCCTCTATTCGACCTCGTATTTAGTCAGTCCCGCGTTTGCACACAAGCAAGTTCGTGCGCCGAGAAGGTGTCGCGTCGATAATTGTGAAAACAGTCGGCGGATTAACGCGTAGTTCTTTTTAGCGCTTGTTGATTCAGTCACTTGACGGTGAACTTGACGGCCCGATGAAAATCGTTTCGACACGTGAACGATGACTGACGGCGCGCAGTGGGTCGTGCGTTTAGCCGCCGGAAATAATCGTTGGTGCAGGGCGTTCGAGAAACAAGCTTAAGGGGTAACATCTAGCTTAACGCCTAAAAACATAGGGTAAATTTAGGATTTTTTTTTAATTACATGATATAACATATCGAAATTTGGTGTAAAGGCGTTTAATGTGCATACGTTAATGTATAAAAAAAATATTTTTTTTTTTTTTTTATGTTTTGAGTTATCGCGGCAAAACAGATGGAAAATATTGTTTTGAGAAAAACACGATTAAAGTTTGGGAACAGTATTACGGTTACTTGCGAATATGTTCTTAAAAAATGGTAGTAACCGATTATGTAAAAAACCAAAAATCGATTTTTTTGAAATTTCAAACCTTTCTGGTCCCCTTAAAAATGTCGGGTCATTGAAAGCAAATTGTCGAGTTTGGCGGGAGGACGTCGATTATGAAAATGTAGAAATAGTGCAATAGGGCGGTAGGCACGTTAACCCTTTGACTGTTGAATACATATGCGCGAAGCACTTGCTGAGGACGAAACACTATTCGCTAGTGTCAACTCTATTGAGTGATTATCTAAAGCGCAACTAAGTTCTAATGATAATTCTTCTTGTACGCCAAATTAAACAATTGCATGAAAATTATTTGATAAAAAACGCATCTGTATTAATCTCGTATATTAATAATTGCGGCTGCAATAGGTGAGAAATCGAAACGATTGAGGATGCATATATACGCCCATAGTCGACATCGATAGATTTGAAAGTAGTCAAAGTATAAGCCATAGTAGTCAAAGGGTTAAACGGTTAAGCCTTTGCACTCGACACGTTTCTTCACGAATTAGTGAACTTCGGAACATTTCGTAGAAAGAGGTATAGCTTTGAATAGAATAACTTCATTCAAATTATATTTTGCTTTAAACTTTCTTCGTTTACCTGCTGTGTGATGTAAAATAGAAATTGTATTGCTCTGTTTTTACAATGAGCATAAAAGGCGAAAGGGGGAAGTTCAATTTCAGCGCACAATTCCGGTAATTAAATAAGCCACGAGGAAGTAAATCACGTCTGCTCTTTCACCTATGTAAGAATAACACGAAAATACACACATGTATACAATTTGATATTATTATTAACACAGATGTCTGAAAAGAAAGCCGAATTTGCTTGGAAACGCGTCGAGGAGACGAGGCATTCGTGTGAACATACCGAAATCAATAAAATCAAATCAAATCATGTTGTTGAAGAAAAGAAAAAAATCGAAAATAAATTTGCTGGTCGAGGTCGAAGAAATTGAAGTATTTGTATAATTTCGTGTTTAGTAACGCAGTAATACATAATAATTGATCATCCATTTTTTTCAACTTGCGCTTGTGAGTTTTTTTTTTTTAATTTTACACAACAAATTATTATAAGTTTAATATGGTGACGCATTATTTTATATATTCCGATTGCCTTTGCAAATTGTATACACCGTTCAGGTAGCCTCTTATGTGATTTATTCGAAATCTATTTTGAAGGACAGTTAATTAATTAGAAGCAGGGTAAACCATTTTTTTTTATCAATTATATTAGCATTGAAACTTCGCTGAAAACCGATCTTTCTGGAATTCCGCAATATTTTTCCACTGGAAGAGTAGATAATGTGTATAAATAAAGGAAAAAAAGTAGACATTTCTGGCAAGAGGATACATTTACAAATGACACATTTGTAAACATTGGCAGCTGACAGGACATCGGAAGGTCGCTTGGTTTGCGTAGATCAACGGCGTATTGTTGTTTTTATGACAAAGCCAATCATGCATCTGAACACTTCAGAGAGTTTCTTACTGCAAAAGGGGTCATACACATGTAACGCTGTTTACCTAAGTAAAAAACAAGTATTATTGAAAGATATGTTTTCAACCTTATTAAAGATGGATAAAAATGATATATTTTTGCTGGTTAAAATATTTAAAAAATAATTTTTTTATCAGGTTATAAAATAAAAAATGATATTACAGATTATAATGTATTATATATTAATACAGGTAATTTATAAATGTCGAATTTTCAACCTTATTAAAGATAGATAAAATAAAATGACATTTTTGGTGGTTGAAATATTTAAAAACTAATTTTCTTATCAGGCCATCCGGTAAAAATGTTATTACAGAATATAATGTATGTATATTAATATGGGCAATTTATAAATGTTGAATGACACTTGTCGAAGCGGCGCAAAGGATTAACAGGAATTTGGCAAGAAACAAACGTAGAATGTAGACGGACCTCGTAAAAAATGAATGCATTGAATGTCTGCAGATTATTTTGAGAAGAAACATTCATCATTGTCGTGAAGGAAAAATTCAGAAAGTTATTTCCAACTGTAATAAATACGAACTTAGAAGAATTATGTATCTGCTGTGTAGCGTACAGTTAAGTTTGACGTCGATATTGGCGAACATTTCTTTCTAGACTTTTCTGTCTAGACTTTACATTAGTAAAATACAAAACGCAGACAAAATATTAGGTTTAAACGTAGCAACACAATCGTGAAGCGTGCGACTTTTATTAGCAAATGCGTAATTATCGACCAAGAACGAAATAATTTTTTGTTTCCAAATGTTTCTTATAGAAGCAACGAACCTTAAAAATGGATATTACTACAATACAAGAACCGCCTAAATATTTAGGTTAGGTCCTGTAAAGGCAACGACACTCTTTCGAAATATCCAATTGCGTATTGTGCAACACTTGTCATACGGTATTTGTTGAAAAAATACGTTTCTAATCCAGTTTACGTCTCCGTTGGAATTCGTTCTGGAAGATTCCACGTTGATTGACAATCGTGAAGCACCTCGACGTTTATCTTAAACGATGTATTGCATCAGCTGCGTGTCAATTTACGGTATTATGTGAGTGCATTTCGGTGATTCAGATTTTTAACAATGTACGGGTGGGTGTGTCCAGAAGATACATTAGGAGACAATCAATTACATTCTACCAACATGCCATGCGTAAATAAGTGCCGAGTGATTGCAGATGGAGATGTGTTTCATCGAGAAGATTCTTCGAATGCAGAACATTTTCAGGTTTATCGGTGGTCACTTCAATAATACAGTACCGTAAACGCTCGTGCAGAAATTTTGCAAATTGCTTGATCAACTGATCGTTTGGCACCCTGCATATTGTATCTAATTATACATATATGTAACCATTGATGTAATGAAATTATTAAAACGCCTTTTTTGTTGTTTTATTACGATTAAGAATAGTTTCTAAGTAATCGTTCCACTTGTTGAAATTGTTGAAACGTGTTGAAATTTGAGATAACATTTCCGGACAGAACTTACCGGTAGACATTATACATTTATCTCCAGAAAAGAAGGACCCAGAATATCGAAACATGCAGCGGTTTACCATAAGAAAATCATAAGTAAAGTACATTCAACCAGAACAAACCGTTTAAAAACGTCAGTGCATTCATTACAGAAACTTTCAATAACTCGTACCGATTTGTAATTTATACAAAACAAGTTAACACATTAATCGTGCAACATTGAACTTTCCATTTAGACCATAGTGTCAACTTCGACAGCCTACTTCATAAATCATAAGATACTAAGACGTTATCCTTTTTTAATGGATTCCATTGAAACGTACTAAAGGGTATCTTAAAATGAACTGACATTAAATATTTTATTAAAAAGAAATATTCCATCGCTTTGCGCGCCGATCTTCGCATACCGTTTTTCTGAACGATCGTAAAAATATTATTGATTACTGTATCGACGTCGCCTTGTGTGATTCGTTGACCGACATACTAAAAACCTGAAACACTCGGCCATCTTGTGCTCCGTGCATAAAACATGGTTGTCTCGCAGAACGTTTACTCTCGAGCTCCTGAAAACAATTTCGCCGGATCGCGGCTTTATCGCCGTGAAATTCACGGATGTCGATATGAATATGTAAAAAGACAACGACGCCGGGATTCTCGAGTTTATGCAAGAAGCCTCGAACGATTAGAATCGCTTAGCGGCGAGATTCTCGACGTGGCACCGTTAACCGCTTGATTCAACAGTGTTGCAGTATTTGCTTAGTCACGTCCGCGCTCCGCGGGAATTTCTCTTGACTCTAGGAGCGAAAAAAGATTAACCCTCGCCAGTCAACAGACGTGCGAGACTAATGAATACTGAGAATACAGAGGGAATGCAGAAACGCATTTGGAAAACGTGCGTTTGTCGATATTATCACTTTAACCCTTTCGCTCCGACGGGCGTATATATACGCCCTTGAAGAATGACCATTCATAGACGAAGAGCGTATATGTACGCTCTGGAAAAGTGGGCGCTCGGGCAGGAAGAGCGTACATGTACGTTTATATCATATATACTTTTATTTCATACTTTACATGAGATACTTTTGTTAACAACTTGCCATTCGGCAGACATCGTTGATACAACTAAGATAGATTATCGTACCGGATTGCCAATACAAAAAGCGACCTGCGTCGTTGATTATAGTGCCAATATGGGAGCCGTTGACAAAATTGATATGGTTTTAAAATCGCTTTAATGTATGCGTAAAAGTTCAGAATGGTACAAAAAATACTTTTTCCACATGCTAGGCATGGGGTTGTATGGAATGCATATTGTTTATTCCAATCAGCAACCGCGACAAAATTACCGTTTGCCAAATTTCATTTAAGTCTTATAAGACAATTATTGCAAACATATGGGAAACAAAAATTAGATATGAAATGTTCAGTTGTACGAAATAGTAATAATCTTAGAAGAGTTACTGAAAGACATTTTCCGTCTATATATTTGAATAAGGTGTTAAAAAAAAAATTTGTTGGAAAATCTGTCGTCTGCAGTAAACGGGGGGAAAGACTGAAACGATTTTTAATTGACCCGAAACTCGTAGCCAGTGAACTAATAGTGAAGTGTTCGGAAAATAACATATCACGTTTACGGCGTAACTAAACTACCGCATCAGAATCTGTATATCGCCTGTCCTCTGGCGGCCCAGTGAAGCACTGTGTTTGATTTATGGCGCGCAATCTCCAGAGGATCCGTCGAATTCGTGGCAAAAGCAAAGTCCTGCGGACGTGATCAGTTCGTGTGGACAATTAGGCGGTCGTCATGGCATTGGGCCACTGCCCTAATAACACACTGACACGGTCAACCACTCGTTATGGCCATTAGCGATGAGCCACGACTTCGCTTTCCATCGTAACGGCGTCGGGCCGATATTAGATCGACGGGAAAGATACGGGGGGCTTCTTATGGGGCGCACGTCCGCGACGCGATTAATTTTCGATGGCGAATCGCCCAGTCTTTGTTGCGAGGATTTGCCGAACCCCTGAGTTCATGCCGAAGGGTCGTATGATTATTTACTATGACTCCTGTCCGTACTGACACAATGCCGACATTTGTGTATACACAATACAACTCGGCAATATGCTTTATCGCAATTCGGCAGACTATTTCGTGCGATGGATTGCTTGGGAACGTCACGTGCATTGTGACGCATTTAACGTTGGATGGGCGTGGAAACGGGCAATGTATTTTTTTCGGCAAAACTGTGAATCTTATGTTCTATACAGATATAAGAGAATCGTATTGTTAAGTAATTGAAATAGCATATGCTGTTTTTATGCAATAACGGAAGGCACGTATAAAAATGTAGCAATTGAAAATAGTTTTTGTAGTTGACTTTACTGCCCACAATTATTTCTGATTATGGTAAATTTGTATTTTTGGACATTTCTGCTTTCAAGTACCTGGGATTTCTAATTTTTAGCCTAGGTTGTTTAATAACTGGTTATCTAATAGTAATGAAATAGCATATTATTAATTATTTTTGGGTTAGCAGAGTTTAATGTGTCGGTTCTTTTCGAATATTTTACCGGCTGTGCTTTGATTATTATTAAAACAGACAGTACTTTAACACAGATTTATGCAATTGAGCTCTTTGCAGGTGATAACAGTTATTTTTTAAGATGACTTCGTAACCTCGAGCAGTTCTGTAGATAACCTGTTTAATTTTGCAGTCGTACATATCAATTTCGTAACAAGTATTGACACACTTTGCAACTTTGTAGTGATAGAATTCAACGTAATTTTCAAAGATCCGAACATTATTGTAATCGCTATAATGGCACGAATATATGAATTCTGGTGACGCTGCAGTGAATATGTTAAATTGAAGGAGTAGGACACTTTCTGTAAGTCGAAAAACCAGTAGTAACCCAATCTTAATATTAACATACAGAAATATTTATATCTCTGTAATACGAAGATGCCAAGGCTGCGTGAAAATTGAAGCAGTAGAACACCATATGTAAATCGAGAAACCACTAGTAAATCTAATATTAGCATATAAAATCTTTTACGTTAGCCAATCTTAAGTCAATCTTAATATTAGCATACAAAAACGTTTATATCTTAGAAACGTTTGACAGTGTGTTCTGTGTGTTGTATAAATACTGAATGATTTCTGTTTTCAAACACGCCATATATTTCTCTCTAAACATTTTTTCTCGTCAATTCTATGCCGCAAGACGCGAAGTACGTCAACTCGCGATTGCCCCATCGATACCAGTCAGTCTTTTTATTTATCTCGCGATCCTGGCGCGCCTTTTGTGCGGGTGTCGTTCGGTAGACTACTTAAATTGCTACACACGTGCGGCTGGGTCGCATTTGCAGTCGTCGTGTCGACTCGTAAACACCGTGTCCGGCGTACCTGAAGATTCACGAGTGATAACGCGCAGACAGTAGTACGCTCAAGCGACGTGCGAAGAGAAGGACAGAGGGAGATTTATTTCTTACGAGAAGAGACCACGTTGCGACACCGATTGACCAGAAAACTCCGAGACGCGCTTCTAAATGATAATAAAGTTAGTCGTCGAACAAGTATTGTTTCACACAAAATCTACTGCAAGTTTGAGTATTGCAGTAGATGTTTCGTTTTATGCGCGAACTTTACATTTTTTGAACTTTGACACGCTTTTGTACGCAGTTCGGTTGGCGTCGAATATGTATGAAGTTGAGGAGAAGTGATGAAGAAGAGAAGTTCGGAAGAAAAGTGGGAACGAATGTTTGTGTTGAGCGTAATATCAGAATTTCGGTTTCATCTCCCGCCATTTTGGTTCACAAGTTTTCATTTCAATCGGTTTCGAATATTTGTTCATTAGTAGACGTTGACATAAAAGATTTTCGAGTATGTACGTTTCCAGATTACTTCCAAATTTTATAATTATCAAGTTTTGACTTTTCAAACCAAATTCGTACCTCCGTATAGTAATATTTTCACATAACACCCTATACGATTTTCCAAACGATACGGCATAACAAATTCTTACATCCCTCATCTTATGTATTCATCGCCAGTCATCCACTTATTAACATTCGAATTTCCACTCCTTGCATTCATACTTTCCAGACGCTCTTGTTCCATGTTTCAATATTGCATTAAACAAGTCATATTACAAACTACACGATGCTTCGAACAATACGACATAATAAACTCTTCCGTCACCACAGCTGATCTGCAAACCGATAGTCGCCGCACGTGCCTTATCAAAATGTTTGTCACTTCTTCGCTGTCTGCAGCCGTTGGGCAGTTCGAGAAAGTCATCCACTTGTGCAGGCATCGTGCTTTCACGAGCGTACAAGGGAACAAGCAAATGGCACCAGCGATACGACCCGATCGGCAAGATTCCTTGCCACGATCGATTTTCTCCGATGGCATTCTCCATATATTTTGCCAAACGCTTCTTGCTGTTGCCCAACAGGAAGTTTTTTTAGTTTCGATGCCATTCATCTAACACACTGAAGTTGCGAAGAGCATAGTTTCACATATAGTAAATTCACTCACATTGTCCCTATTCTTCCTTCACAGTGTCCTTTTCGGTATTACTACAGACGTGTAAACGTTATTCGTGCATTTGTTGTACGTTAACACATTTCGTACGGCATTCTTGCTCACTCAGTCCTCGCACATTTTTAATTGATCTTCACTTAAATATTGTTTTTAAATAATCTTCACTTAAATAGCCAATTCTCAAACGAGAATTTTGTATTTCTGTGAATGTATTTGTATACCTTTAGGCATTGTCGAGCATCAAGCGGCAATTTTAAATTATCTTATTTAAATATTGTTAATTTTCAACCAGTACGATTAAATCCGATAAATTTAAATATTGTCAATTTTTAAACTTTTTTGGTAAAGGGAAGCAAAAATATCCATGTCGAAAATGTCGGGTGTGTGCTGCAAATAAATGAAGAAACAAAATACGATATGCTTAAAAATCTGCTTTCTTTATAATGTGCGCTGCTTTAATAACTACCACACCAAATAGCATTATCAGCGTCATCAATGATTGTAGCAGCCAATCAGAAAAATTATGATAGACTATTAATTTTAATAAGGTATTTACATTGCTTTGAAGAGGTACATGTGCCTTTCACCTAGATCCCGAAAATTTGCGAGACCACACTCGATCCGTCTTACAACATACCGTCTACAATGTGTCAACCAGAGTCAGTCAAGCATATCGAAAATGTCTCTCTTTTATACCTGAAAATTATCATAACATCTTGATAAGAATTTTTCAAATTAAAATGAGATCAAATACGATATTATTTGAACCACATTTACTTATTTAAGTATTATTATAAAATAAGCTGCTCGATAGGTATTCAAAAGTAAATGTGGATCAAATAATACCATGTCTCGTATCGTTTTGACCACAATAATATTATCACAATGTTATAAACATTTCCACATAGAAATAATTAAGAATGCTATATGTTAAGCATCATATTTTTTTGTGCGTTGATACGTTGATTTTTTAGTATTTTGAGTGCCTCGCCACTCAGTTTATCATTTCCAGTACTCTTATTCCCAAACTGTCCCACTTCAGTTCCGTCCAGTGGGACAGTGTGAAAGGGTTTACTACACTCGCTCGGTACGGGGAATTTAAATTAATTGAACACGTCGGTTTCAGCCCACGTGCCTTTTTGCATCGCTTTCGAAGGCTGGACGCGTAATCGTCGTTTGATGAAATTCATTACGCCGCCGGGAGAAAATGTCGGCAGTGTTGGGTCGGAATAGAAATTAACTGCGTCAATTTATCGCCGAACTTAAAAATTCTCGTTGCATCAGATATTTTGGGCGTTGTTATGACACTTCAAAAATTGCCTTCACATTCAAACGTTTTGCACACTGACTTGACATTGAATATATTTCAGTTTGGAGTTCGACAATTTTTCTTACAGGCAAGGAACTGCTGTGAATTGATATCTTCTGACTGTGTAAATAATTATGTTATGCATGTAGAAAAGAAACTTAATCGGTAGATTGACATAACAGTGATCATTTCTGTTATGATCCCGACGGGAAAAATCGTGAATTTTCAACAAGTTACAAGTTTGGTAACATTAATATTAAAAATCATATTTTACTACATTCTTATGTCACCTGCAGTTTTATATACTTATGTATATATATATAAATATAGCTACTGAATCGCGTATACTTTCAGCTATAGCCTATGACTCAAGTAAGTTGACATTATGGAAAGTACTGTTTATATATATATAATACAATAATATATACATATACGTACGTATAAGTAGATAGCTATATATATATATATAAACAGTAATTTCCACAATGTCACCTTACTTGAGTCATAGGCTATAACTGAAACTATACGCAACTCAGTAGTTAAGGAATTGCAAAGTGTCTTCTCTGTTCCTCTACGTTATTTATATTGAATAACATGAAGTTGCACCCAGAAAGAGTACTATTACCCACACAGTCATGACTTTCAAAACTGCACTGCATTCTAATCTCAAACATAATTCTTCCCATACGAAGCGCAGGACGCTGCAAGATGCTCACCAGTGAGCAGATACGGAATCGTCTCATTTAGGAGACAGTAAAAGCATAAATCGTTCGAGTATGGTGGCCTGCTCCACTGTCCTTCGAGTAATCTCCTTAACGAAGAATATCTCCCTCCCCCGTGCGAGGGCGAAAGAAGGTAAATGTGCCTCCTCCTCGGCAAATCCAATAAGCGGCTATCGGATACGCTTGTCTCTACTCTCTGGAGAGACGAAAACTCTCCTGACCGGACTAGATGGCTTTGGAGCCGACCCCATTCTCTGCCTTCGTCTCTTTCTATCTGACTCACTTATATTCTTTCTCCTCTTACAGTCATTCTATCTGTTTCTGGAATTCGTTAACTAGAATCCATACGTTGGAGCAGTAAATATAAATAGTTACTTGCCTAACACCCGGTGAAAAGAAAGAAAAGCGTTTTGTTTAAAATTCCAGTTAGTAAAGTTCATGCCAAAACTGGGTTCACAAGTCGTAGAGCGACTACGTATAGTATAATTAAGTTAATATACTTGAGATAACATTTTTCCCGGAAAAGAAAGAACTTCTATATCAACGCACATGTAAAATAAAGCAGCTTTTTTCGGAAACGGCCTGTTCGATACTAGAGTCTTATTGGTCTATTTCGGCTTGTTTCCCTTTTTTCGTCCCTTTTCGGGACAAAAGAGATCCGGATCGTAGCTGAACGAGTGGCAGGTGCGCGAATTTTCGCCGAGGGTACAAGATGCACCCTTAATACGGTATTTCACCGGTCATAATCCGCCTTTGTCCCTTCGCTCACGAACCCAGGAACGCGTGGCCATTGATGATCTATCCTTCCCAATCTCATCTTTTCCCCCATTTAAGTCGCCCCCTGTTGTCGAAGTTGAATGCGTAGTTGCGTCCTGCGTTTGTTTGTTTACGATGAACGAAGAGCCGTGGGCAGTACGGATAATGTCTCTGTAGAATGGATGTGCATAATCAGTTCAGGTTATTAAATGTAGAGTCTACGCGGTGATTTGTGGCGCGTGCGTAGATTGCGTCCGTTGTAGAGGGTGAAGATGGGCTCGATTATTGGAAAGCGTTTATATGCCGATGAAAATTGTTATCGAAGAATTATCGAAAAATAATTGTATTTTAGTGGAGCAATCTAGGGGTCGATCTTTTCGATTGTAATAATGCAAACGTTATGTGGTGTTGTATATTATCAGAACTGTGCTCTTCGGCACTACATCAAAAATGTAAACGTCTTAACTTCAATTACTTGCATTAAATATTTTACATCGGAAAACTATACAGCTGCCATTTTTCTAATTTTTAAATATAAATATTTTTATATTATTTATACACGAAAGCATTGTATACCTTGACAGCCTAAACGAATTTTACCAAAACTATATATTTGTTAATCTGAAGTACATTAAGTATAATAGTATCCGAATTTATGGTATCTAAATCTATAGTATTAAATTTAATATAGTATTATATATATATGTTTTTTCGTATTTTCATTTTTTAGTAAAAAAGTTATGATAATGATTAAAAAACATAATTTTTTTAACAATATCCAAAATACTTCCAATTATACAATTTCTGAAAGTTTCCCAAAAATTGCTTCATAAATAACAAAGTTATGATTTTTGGAACGCACAAGTTTCGTAAAAACGTGCGATCCAGGCGTATTTCTTCCAGATTTCTTAGTGGTCCTTAAAGTATTAAGCCCTTTTGCACAGAAACGACGCAGCTGCCTTCTTTCAATCTTGTAGAGACACGCTCCTCCATTCACCCTTTTAAGTTCGCAATTCCCTGATAACGACGACCTTCAGCAGAAGCACGCGCTGGACGGAAAGAGACCAGCGAACAAAGACGTAAAAGTCTGCGCGAGGGTTAGAGCAGAGAACGCAGGATGCGAAACCGATCCGCGAGACGATTGAAAGAGACTTTTCCCTTTCCATTCACTTTCGGAACAGTGCGAAACTTCCCCGACGACTATCGTGTCTCTAACTGCTTTATCCGCGGCACGCTCTTTGTTCTCCAAACACTTCGGACCGTTTCGCCAAACTGGATATCGGACCCTGGCACTGGGGCGCCTAGCAACTTGACAAACACAGGCGACTAAAGCGGAAGTGCGAGGGGCCGATCGAAGTGCGAACGATTACCACGATTTCAGTCGGTTCCGATTTTTTTTATGGGTCCGGTAGTCGCGCACAGTATATTGTATCTCCATCAAATCTTCCTTAAATTTTTCCGCACCATCAGCATTATTAAAATCATAAATAACAATACTTCAATAGCTAGTAAAATTTAATGTGTACCTTATAATATACATAGTTACCACGTCGTCTGTGCCGGGAAGCATTTTTCAATAACAATTTAATTCGCCGTGCGCACTGGTCAAGTATTTTCCAATAACGATTTAACTTACTATTCTCAGTTAAGAAGTTCAAACTATAAAGAAGTACCTAATGCGCTTGACCATAAAGCAAAGATAAAATATCAACTACCAATATGCTTATGATATTTAGAATATAATAATTTATTTAATTTTATCATATCATATCAATTATATTTATTTAACACCTTGACTGCCGAGCGTATTTTACTATATTAAAACCGCAACGTGATAAAGTACTACAGAATATGATTGAACTGTGCAAAATTAAAATAATTCGAAGGGATCGGAGACCAAAGAATTGATTCACCATTTAATATTAATTGCGTTTACAAAATTATAAATGCTACGGATTGGGTATTTTTTGAATTTTTTGTGAGACCTTTTGCGCCGGTCGCTGATGACCACCATGGCAGTCAACGTGTTAATTATATCACATAAAAAGAATTTCTTCATAATCCGGTGCTAAATCGTTCGCGTCCAACCCAGTTCAGTTCAGTTGTTCGGTTTTATGTAGTAAAGTGAATTTTCCGTACAACTTGCACATGCATTTTTTTCCTTTTTTTTTCTTTTTTTATATCTTGCCGCCCTTGCCCGAAGGTAATTCGAGACGCCTTTGATGGGGGACGCAGGAAGGGCTCTCCTTGCTTCTCTCACTTTGCGAAATTGGAAAAGCACGCTGTGTACGTGCGTCTGAGCAAAGTTACGACTAAAACAGCCAGACACAGGCAAAACGTCTTCAGGCGTTCGATGGATCGTTAACCCTTTTGCGCTCCGGCTAATTCTGTAACATGACGTGCGCAGGCAGGCCAAAAATGTTGGTGCTAGTGGGAATCAAAAAGTTATGGTTACGATTGTAGGATCGAATTCATTAGCTAGGTGGTAAAAACAGGTGCGGATATTAAAAACTGGTGTTCTGCTGTTTAACTGGCTGCGAGTATAAACCACAATGTGAACATCATGCCAGAGTACTCGTTCAACAGTACTCATTTCTGCATTGTAATAATTTGTCAATAGTGTGACGATTCTCTTATCTTTCCACGCCAAAATCACATTATTATTTCTACAATAGACTACCACTGATTTTCCTTTTGGAAGTCGTTGTTTTTTATTGCATCTGGCAATTCTTTTCTATTACTTAGTTCTATTATTTCTACGATAGAGTACCATTGATTTTCCTTTTGAAAGTTATCGTTTTTGGCAATATTATACGAAGTGTAAACCACCCGGCATGATACCAGACAGTCTGTGAGAAATGTCGTGGAAAATGAAATAATAAGAAAGTGTAATGAATGAGGGTGGAAGAAACGATCGGAGGTAGTACGTTTTCATAAACTCCTGCCATTCGGTCGGACCTTCATTCGGATCCTCGACACGACTGCGGATTTGCGCTGTCCAGAGGATATGATGGGAGGGCCGGTGCGTAAATCCACAGGTTCTTGACTTTCGCCGCCAATTGTCTCCCCGAGTCAGAAGTCGGTAGACGACGAAGAAAGAGAAAAGGTGGATAGCGAGGAATAGAGATATTCCGAAATTACGAATAACCTTTTTCCCCCTGGCTCTGGATCTCCGGTGGATAGTTTGGATTCGGATAAGAGCCGACGTCAAGATGCTGTACGTTTGGAATATTTACGAGCTGGGCCACACGACACAAAAACGACGGCGAAAGGTTCTGGATCGAAATCAGATAAAAATCGGATCATTGTCATTTCGTCGGTTTTCACCCTTTCGAGTGTGTTACATTTTACGTTCTCTGCGTTTACGATCCATTTTCGTTTAGTCGGGGTGGATGTAAACTCATTGAATTTGCGATTGATTGTACGGGAATATTTTAAAAAGTATTAAACATTTTAATTGTCTGAAAAAATTAATTTTGTTTGGAAGTTTCATAACGGTTATTTTATAGTATAATACGGTGGAATTATTTTTACAGAATAGTTTGTGTCATTTAAGTTGGAAAAGGTATATTTGCCGAAGGAGTCATAAAATATTACAATTAGTGAAAAGATTTACATGTAAGCGCAAGTATCCTGTAAAATATTTTATCACTGCCATTTTTTAAAGCGCTCAAATTTATAAATCTGGAAAAAGTATTCAAACAGTACCAAGATTTTGTTATTTATTAATGCACCTATATTAAGAATGAACCATACAAAGAACCATACAAACTATACAAACAATAATACAGCACATATAACAGTCTTCATCTTTAAAGATGAAGTGAAATAATGAAAAGTGAATATGGGGTAGGACTTTAACGGAAAGCAACAAAGTAGAGGATCCTAAAAAATAAAAAGAACATAAACTGTATGTGGAACATGATAAAATTAAGCTGCATGTGTAATGTTCTATTAACCCACTTGCATCATTTGACTAAAGCCGAAAATAGACTCGTATCACGAAAATGTTCATTTTGTGAGAAAGAATGTAAATCCACTAAAATCTATTAACACATATTTTTAAACTAAGCCTTAATAAGTCAGTCATTGTAAAGATAACTTACATACTTTGGCGGAATATTATAGAATAGCACAGTGCGCAATGAACAATGTATCAATACATCAGGAAAGTTTAGCATTTTCGGCATGCACGTTTTACAACAGAACTTTCTTTAGACTTCTAACTTCAGACCTTAGGTTTTATACTTCTTTAACTTCTTTAATTTGATACGACTTTGTATGTAAAACGAATAACAAATTTATTATCTGTATACTTTCTTTCTTCATTCTAAATTTTACACTTTTAATTGCAGTTTCGTTATTTTTCTTTGCTAAATGATTGATAATACTAACCTACGCGTGACCCACCTGCTGAGTCGTCGATCAATCGTGGGGTATTCCAGACACACATGCCGTATTCCTGATTTTGAAAGAGTTAAATAGTGTACGGAAATGCAACGAGTACAGGACAACGAAACCATCTGTCGAAAGTATTATGCAGCTCCTGACAATAGAACTTTCTCCGTCAAGCGAACACAATCCACCGCGTAGAATCGATAACAGCGGTGAATTTTATGATCCATGACCGAGGTTAACGCAGCTTGCGCTTCTTTGGGGCCGAACGTAGCAGACTGCGCGAAGTTTCTTTATTCGAGGCTTTCGGAGGTTTCCAGTCCGTTAGGCAGCGAGTCGCTCCTGGCATCGGCAGAGGAAAAAACACTCGTCCGCTTTAAATGACAATTTAACGTCAGTGACGCATGTTCCGCATTACGAACTGTGCACGCCAAAATAGATCCGTGATCGATCGAGCCTGGTTACTTTGTGTGCGCTTTGTTCGTCTCTATGGAGGCACTTCAAACCTCGACCGAGTCAATCGAAACGGAAAAATGAAACGAAGAAGACAGAATTTTCGCAGGTGGGCGAGTGTGTCAAAATCAAAAGCAGTCACCAAACGCTGATGTTCTATTTAACCCCTTAACGCAGTTTGTATTTAAAAAACCCGGCCAAAAAAAATATTTTTTTTAATGTAAAAAAAACAATTTAGCACGAAATCCAAAACCTGTCAAATTGACGGATCCTGCAAATCTAATGCCAACGGTTTCGTATGGAATTCACACTTGAAATATTGCAGTAATGTAGATATTCTGACGAGTTGACCTTGCAACCGACAATTACTTAAAAAAAAATGAACACGGAATGACAACAGATTTCGTTTCCAAATTTGCTTGTCGCTTGTCATATCTTATTCTTTACACGTTAAGTCGCGTGGAAAAGAATGGAAGAAAACGAAAGTATGCGGAAGTGTTCCCTAGAGGCTACTTCGTGATTATTCCCGATTTCAACCAGGAAAGAAAACAAGAGCTCTCCAGACAAAATGTTTGTTGGCGGTCACGAGATTTTGGGTAAAGCTCTTGTGTGTGCGACGAAAACTGACCTCTGACGGAAGTGAGAGTACCCTCAGGCTGGTGTTCAACCAATCGCGTTCGGAATACAAAACGTAAAAGGGGCGTCGGACTCGATACCGTAAGAGATTTGTCCACTACGCCCACACATGTCATGTAGAAGGAACCAATCATGCAGACACATGGGTTTTTTTTATTGATTTTATTATCATTTACAACTTTTGATGCACATGATGCGTACCTTCGTAAGATTGATAAGGGCAAAATCGCAATGGACAAGGTTAGTATCTTTGATTTGGGAAGCTTCAATACGTGAAAGAACGTTACATGTTTAAATCGGGAGATGGGCCAATATAAAATGTAGGCGTGTGTGCAAATTTCGTGCTTAGCGTAGTTAAAGAAAAATTACATCGTTTCAAAACAGTTGCTTTATCACTATTAGCAAATTCGGATTCGGTCGAAGACGTCAATTAATAAAATGCGTAAGGGCTGTGAAGAGCAAGGCCAAAGTTTAATACATGATAAACATATTTACGCTTAAATACGAAAATGTTTCAATAAATAATGCTTAATCTAGGTTACTATTTCTTTTTCATTGCCACACCTGTGTCCTTTCGCTAATCCTAAAGTACTAAGCAGTAAACTGTTAAAAGCGAGTCGTTTAACAGAACCGGAAGAACACAGGAAATGGGAAGTAGCGTGTTCTGTGGGAAGCAGACTAACGTCTCTTCTTAATGCCCACAGGTAAATTTCGCAAAATATCCGAGCAGCTGCAGGAAGCCATTTTTCCTGCCTCTCCTACCCCGTCACATTCGTGGCTGCATGTCGCTTCTTTTCCGAACCCTTGACCTCCTGTTTCTCATCGCACCTTCTCACCCCGCGACAGACTTCGCCATTTCCGCACTGCGAAACAGCGGTTTCGAAAATACGCCTGCCTCACTTCCAGCTTCCCTTTTCAGCTTCCCTTTTCAGCGACCTTCGCTCTCCGCACACTCCTGCGTGCGCGAGATTCTCAAAGGGCGACAAAGGAATGAAAATACTCGGTCGACCGGAAATGAGATACAGCCGCGTGTGCGTCCTTGTTCTCCTTCCGCTCCTAACGGATTACGTTCGAACGGTATACACAGTTCCCGACTTTCGTGCAACTCGCACTTTCGTAGGTAGCCAAAACTTCAGTATACTTAAATCTTCTTTTGTAATTCTTGGATAAGTTGAAAGATTTGTAATACCGATTAACTTTAAGCTCAAAACATTTTATGAAGCAGAGGGTGTTTGGAGGAGTTAACAACTCAGGAGTTTGAAAAAATGTAGAAATATGAAGTCGCGATACGAATTTGGGAATACCTTTATTTGAGTGATAAAATGTAAGTGCCGCGATTGTAATTGTAGGAATTGTAGTAAAATGTGTGGGAAGGTGAAAATGTTGGCAATAGTGTACCTCGGCGTTTGCAAGATGTGATAAATGTTTTTGGCAGCCCAACAAAATAGTGGAACTTAATATATTTACTCTATAACATAAAGAAGCTATGGAATTGCTCAAATATTTTTTGTGGTTTTCATGCCGTCGATGTACGCCAGGAATGCTTTATAATTGGAAATCTCTTCTTAAAAACGACATACCTAAGAAAGCCTGTGTTCTTCGAAAATTATTTCTTCTTTTACAAACATGTTTTCTGTAACGCCGAATGGTTAAAGTTACTCTCCATAACAATTTAATAGTGTTGTTATATCCTGTGAAATATATTTCCAAATGCCTACTAACTTACTTCGTAAGTACTCAAAGCCTCGTCACCCGGATACGGGTGACACTAGAGTCAATGTGTTAAAAAAGAGGTCATTGACCGGAGGAAGCGCGTAGAACTGTTTCTCCGAGGTGACAATTAGGAAAGAAAGGTGTCAACGGCTGAGACCCAGTTGCCACGATGACATATTCACGAGTGCAAAGTCGAACCGGCTGTGCTCGCCGAAGGTGGTCGGGAGGTCCTAATTAACGGTTACACAATTCGTTGGCCAGCCGGTAGACAGTTGCATGCGCAAGATGGCCCTGGGGTTTGGGAATGAGAAGATTACAGCTGTTGATGGCATGAAGGTATGAGAAAGATGCCAGAAGAACAAACTGAAAGAGTGCAAAGAAAAGGAAAAGAACAGTGGGCCGGTCTCAGTGATGAATATAATGTAGCAAGTATATGGAACAGTCATAAGATGGTGTGTATATCAGTAGCTGATGGTTTAATGGATGTATGGGCAGTATAACAATATCTGATGTATTGATGCTTCAGACGTGTCAACGCTTGAATGAAAAGCATGACAATACTTAACACGTTGACTGCCAAGCGTATTTTGCTATGTTAGAACTGTAATGCAGTGAAATACTGCGGGGTATGCTTAAACCGTGCAAAATGAATGTAACGCAGAGTTGTTAAAAACCAAAGTATTGAAGCACCGTTCCAATATCAATTGCTTTTACAAGATTGCTAAAAGTCTTCAAGTATATATCAACGTATAAACCAAAAGTATCGGAATTTGTCAAGGGTTTTGATACAATAATTTACTAATGTTGAGTGTTCGATGTATAATGGATGCAGTAGTAAGAGTCAATACTATACCAGACTTTGAAGATTATATAGTATACTTTTTATAGTATATAATTGAGGAAATCGTATTTGATACCAATTTGTACAGTAGTTAATATTACGTTTTTGAAAAGAAGATCAAATTAATTTGACATCAGACTTTTTTTGTTTAAATATATCTATAATATATAAAAGAACCTAATGTCAACACGTTCTTGTTTGACATTTCCAAGTGCCACGTATTAATACAGAAGCGTGAATATCAAATCGGCCCTGGCAATCTTTACGCGTACCGTCTAGAATGGGCCTGGCACTAAAATGGTTAATCATACTCTGCAGTATTTCATTGCATCGCGGTTCTAACATATCAAAATACATTTGGTAGTCACGTGTTAAGGAAGATGAAAAAGGTATTACAATGATTACGTGCCATGGTGACACGACAACAAACACGCCCTGCTCTTATTACAAGAAAAACACGAAGTAAACAGAAAACAACAAATAAACATTCCGATCTTCTAACGCAGAGTTTATTTAGGACATTCTCAACTCTTAACTGTAACTCAACCGTGTCCTTTCCCGTTTCCTGACGTTTCATTGAAACTCGGTCGGGTTTTCATCGGTGGAGGGATGACTCAGAATATATATAATAGATCAATCGCGGGGATATTACTCGACCATTGACGATGTAAGAAAATAGTCCGAGGGTAGGCCCGATTCGGTTCAGTCGACTGAGCGCTACCGACCATGACGTTTTGTCATCGTTTGCCCCTCGTTACGCGTACGGCTCGGTTTATTGTGCGCTTTTCAGGCTTCTCGTATCGCTTTCATATTGTAACGTCGGTGAGAAACGATGTTTTGGGCTTTTCAATGGCGCGCTTTTATGCCCGCCCGTTTTCATTCTCGCAAATTCGATAAGTAGATGCGTTGCATAATATAACCCTGGCATTCAGATGTAAAATCAAAGCACAAGCATATTTTAATGCTTGTGCATTCAGTCCCATCATATTAAAATTACGACAAAGATAGACGTGTTACCTTTAGTACCGCTGTACATATTTTTCTATTATCTATGTGCATATAATTCCGCATAGAATACATGTGTATTTTTAATACATGGAAGCTCGATCAGTAGATGCGCTGCGTAATTAAACCACCGGTGTGCAGATGATTTTTCATGTTTATGCAATAATTCGTATCCTCCGAAAATGACGGCAAACATGTTTTCATCACCTTAAGCGTCCGCCATTTCCATGTTACGAACTTGTTCCACTACTCAGTCCTCAATAGTTAAGTTAATTTCGCAATATTCTCAACCGCGCAGGATTAAAATGTTACAACGGAAAAATCGATTCGCTAATCCCGCGGCTACTTCATCGTTAATTCCCACGTCAGGAGCAAGTTTGTAATGATCTACACGATACAAGGTATTCAAGGTATATCAAAGTGCTCTTTTCCACTCCCTCTCGCGATCCTTCGCTCGCCAGTTTCCATTCGTCAGCTGCAAATGGCGCCCGGCAGACACTTGACTGGCATCTCATTAGACAAAATCCGCTTCGCGATCAGACCGCGGCGATCGACAAGGAGGAAAATTGGATTGACTCGTCCGATAAAAGTGCCCCCACCATTTTTCATTGCAACGGCATCGAATCATTTGATCTCGCCGCGCGGTTTCGCAATACATCCAAATCTCTCACATTGTCACTATAACACAATGATACAACGTTTAGTCGAATTTTTTTATCTGAAAATTACATATTTAAAAATAGAACATTTTCTATTTACACTAAAATTATATATTTATCTTATATCTGATTACATTTACGCGTTTAGTACTTATTTGAACTAAGTTACTCAATGAGTATCTAAAGCTAAATGTAGAGTGCATTGTGTCACGTTTGGTTTTTACTTTGATTGTAATAATATTACAAATATGTTGCAGACACTTTCGTAAAGTAAAAGATAAAACTGCAATAGCTTAAATTTCGCCTTTGTTGTATAATCGATACGCCGGTTTTAATTCTTTTACTGCTATGAACGCATATATGCGTCCGCCGAAATCTATCGGTGTCGACTATGGGCACATATATGCGTTTCCTAATCGTTTCGATTTCTTACCTACTGCAGCCACAGTTCTCAATGTATCAGCTGAATACATATACATATCAAATAATATCTTGCATTATTTAATTTGGCGTAAACGAAAAATGACCATTAGCATTTGAATTACCAATAGAGTTCAAACTATCGAAAAGTACTTCGTCCTCAACACACGTTTCAGCCGGAAGTATTCAGCAGCCGAATGATTAAGTGTGTCTCCGTTGCCTCGTCAATAATTTCATCGTTATCTTTTTTGGACCCTGTTCCCAAACTGTCCCAATTCGACTCTGATCAAGGGAACCACGTGAGATTTTACTCTATCGGTTTTAAGTAAAGTACCCGACGTCCCGTCACGCGTATCAGCTCGCAATGAAACTGACTCGAAAAAAGCCCGAGACGACTAACGTTCGTCGCGAAACAATACCAATTCTTTCCCAGTCTCCCACTCGTTCTTTTCTCCACGTCGTCCCGTCTATTTCTCTCAGGCGGAATCCGCGACGAACGAAAGCAGCGAAGTCCTTTTAACGGTAGCATGTTATTCCGTAGACTTTGAATATCAAAGCCCACCGCGTTCACTCGTTTCTTTCTGTCACGTGTGACGGACGAAAACGTTAAAGGATATTAAACGGAACGGCGCATATGAGAAACACGCAGTCGTCCGCGCGTTTCTTGGCACGGAAATTATTGCAGCTCGGAGGTCGTTAAACTGCGTGCACATTCTCTCTTTTCCGCCATGTCTGTCTGTCTGGTCGTCTCTGACACTGTTGCGAGAGCGCGTATATGTACGTAAGAAATGCACACCCGCGCGGAACCGTTGCACGAATGTAAGTCCGTCGACGGCGCGAGCCGTAAATTATTCCGTCCTTTGTAATTTCTCAATTTACAAATCGCTACGAGCGTTGAGTCGTCCTCGCAGTTTAACGAAGCACCCGCGACGATGTTGGAAAGCTGAGTTCTTCGATTGCGATCGTGTATCGTGTGACATTGCGTGCACCGAGTTGTCTGATATTTGACAATACAGTTAGCCCTTATAATACGGACCGAACATTGCAATAGCCATCCTACATTGCGGTACTCTTGGGACACTTTAACCCTTTCGGGACGGATTTTTTTTTTTTTTAAGTTTTGATTAACAAGTTCGGCGCCGGTGATTCGGTTAATTTTCTCGCGGGCCCAAATTTTACTGTTGGCGCACCAAAACGAAAACTGAGAGATGAGCGGGAATACCAACAATGTCACTCGAATAGGTCCATGCATTGTCGATTATCTATATTTACAGAGCCTCCGACCCATAAAAATGATACATTCTTTAGTTCCGAAATAAGCTTATTGGTAAGAAGCTTATTTTGGATTTTGAAACGCTTACCACTTTCCAAGAATTTAAACATGAACTCGTCCCACAATTTAATCAATCCGCTAACCGCCATTCGCATTTTGTTGTTTCAGGTAAGCACGCATCCGAACATCTCAATTTCTGCAGCCTGCCGTGTCCCTCTTATCCCCGGTGCATCGGGGTAAGTAGCCATTCAACTAGGGGACGAAAATTGTCCTCAGGTGTCTTTTTTAAGGGAACGTACGAATTTGATCGTGTCGCGGCGACTTTTATCTCGAATGCCGCTCTCGTCCTGCTTAACACCCTGTGCGGGGGCGACCGTGATTTATACGAGGGTGATCGTCCGTCGTAAGCCTCTCTCGTTAGAATCGATCGTACGAGGGTGGACGAGACTGCCGCCACACGGTGAGGCCACCACCACGTCGACCGGGACGAGAAAGTACACGGGCATCGAGTCTTTGGTCACGTTGCGCTGGAATTAGGTGCCGGACAGCCCTCGGACAGATTCGAGAAAACAATTTATCGCGTGCACTCGCCCGACACGATTTGTAATGATATTAGAGCAACGAAGTTGCCGCGGCGTGCTTCTGGCGTTGGACTTCTATGGGACCCGGTATGGGTAGTTCGCAGATTTAACACGGTGACTGCCACGCAATTTATAAGAAAATGTTCGTGAGGTCAGGCGTGTCGCTATCCCATGCGCGAATTGTTTCTTAGCGTAGCAGAAAATTATTAAGTTTTACATAAAATGGCAAGGGATTTCCATCCAAAAATGTTCAAACGGATGAAAGGCTAATATTCCTTATGCATTATTTATTCCATCAACATCGGCCAACTCCATTCAGCATTACAACTTTCCAGCACGATTATTGACATGTCGACTGATCCGGATTCATCGCGATAAGGATTAATTCCCGTTGCATCTTTGTGACCTTTCGTGGTGTCCACGACTCGCCGGATTTTAAAAAATCTCTCGACAATCGCTCGGTAATCGGACATGTGACAGACATTATCGATCGGACGGCCAAGAACTTCAGCTGAAAGCTTAATGCGGAACGCGTGGTGAAAACGTGTGTGCACACACGTACGATAGCAGGCATTCGCACGGCTGAATTATTTAAATCGTTTCGGGGACCTACAGAGGGCATACTTCAATTACCGCAAGTTAATTCGTTTAATTAATGTGGCAGTGCGATTAAAATAAAATTCCCCGGCGCCCAGTGAACAACATCGGTATAATGCCTTGGGACGTTTGTGCTGTTGTCTGCCTAAATTCGATTTGAACAAAATAACAGAGCAGGTCGAAGAATTAGAGTGCATTTCTAATGTTTATCTAGTTGAATGAAAAATAGCGATCCCATCATCTGTCATAGAATCATGTGAAAATAGGCAGGTTTACATTCCGCGACAAAGAATCAGGTTACTTTTGTCTTTTAAACATATTGAGTGTGAGCAATCTCTGCATATAGATGTACTCTTTATTTCACACGTGATTTTACTCCTATGTTATTATTTAGTTTACATACGCACTTCGAATAATACCTGATCATTTAAATTAAAACATATTCTTGTCAATGCATCAGCATAGTCTATAGACAGATTCAGTAAATCCATTCACAAATCCAAAGCTTTTATGCTATTATTGTAACTAGAATTACTTTTGATATGTAACTAGAATTACGTTTCGCGAATATTCACATTACAGACACCGTTTGTATTATTTTCTAACTTTGATCCTGAATACTGTAATAGTGCCGTTGTCTGACCCAAATACTATGCATTACATCAGTCTTATTTTCTACGTCTGACATTGAACATCATCGCTTATTTTATATCCCGGATACGAGACACTTACTATTATTTACTAAATCTGTTACTGAACACCACATTAGTGTTATTTTATAACCCTGTCGAAGATAACTGCACTTCCAGTGAAACGCCCGATATGAAAAAGACAGGATGCAGTTCCTGTTGTAATTTCTTTAAACTAACTTTAATTATTGAACGAAACAAAGTTTAAAAATACAGCTAATCCGAACAAAGTCTCAAGAAACATAGCATTTTGAAAATAACTAATTCCCTATTTTCTTTTCTTGTCACGTCTTCTCATGCGTTTCTATGCGATCTGATCTTTTATTTTTAACTTTTCGTTGTTTCCCATTCCTCTGCCCTTTTGCAATTACACGACCGACAATATAGGATATAATTATCCCCAACAGTTCCCAGCTGGAAACCTTCCGTAATTCCAATGTATAGACTCCCCAACAGTCTTCTACTGAATTGCATTGCCTGCAAGTAGGCCCGTACGCACGCGAAACACGACTACGCAGGTTTATTCATCGTTTGCCAATTGCCGTTCTGTGTGCACAACGAGCTCGATAAAGTCGCAATCGATTGCAAGCAGTCTGTGAGTGCATACGCCAATGCAATCGCCGGAGACAGCGCCAACGACCGACTTCAAGGTAGCAAAGCCAGTCGGGAGAGCTTATGTAAGTTGTTTGGAGGTCTGCATACGATCGCGTGTGGTAAGGGACGGGTAGAACGTTCTACGCATACAGGGTGTTCCGTAACTGGTAGTACAACCAGGAACGTATCATTCTATAGGAAAAAAGTAATCAGTAACATAGTAGGAAATTTGCCCCTGGGAGGCTTCGATTTTATCAAAGCGAATTTAAATATTCGGCTGGGAGTAACGAGAATGAAACTGGATATGTAGCATCAAGATGATACAAGTAAGTAGTAATGTGATACAGGATTCATTTCTATGGTGTCACATTTTTAACAAGAGTAGCCTTGAATATTTAGCGGGTGCATTTGCGCATTGTAGAAATAAGAATAAAATTGCGCACGCGGGATGCGTGATTTTCTGCATGCAGAAAATAATAAGTGGTATAGTGATATAGGATTCATTCCTATGGGGTTGCAAATCATTTCCTATATCGTTTTTAAGGAAAGTGGCCTTGAATATTTAGCGGGTACGTTTGCACATTGTAGAAATTGAAATAAAATCGCACACACAGGATTCTGCGTACAAAAAATAATAAGTGACGGAGTATGAAATTCGTTTCTCAGAAGTTTGAGTTTTTGCAAAGCGACTTTGAATACTCGCCAGGTGTAGTTAACCGGATACATAAAATTAATCGAAAACACAATCAATAATATAATATAGAATTTTTTTTCGTGAGGCTTCATTTGCGGCCAAGCCAATGTGGAATATTGCCGAAACTTGCGAACTCTAGAAATGAAAACGAAAGCGAAAATGTAGCGCCTCACATAAACAGGTAATCAATAACGTAGTACAGGATTTGTGCCTATGTGATTTCTACTGTAGCAAAGCGACTTTAAATATTCGTTGAGTTGGAAACTGTAGCAGTGAGAAAGAAACTGGTAATTTTTTTTTTTTAATTTTACGTGAAAAAGTGTTCAACAACGTAGTACAAAATGTGCTCCTGACAGACTTCATTTTTAACAAAAGCGTGTTTAAATATTCGCTCGGTGCGCATGCACTTCACACTATAGAAGCAGGAACGCAAAATACAAAGATGGAAGGCCGCGACGAGCATTGTAAAGTGCAGAGTTGATTTCTGCGCGATTAAAATACAGAAGTTGAACGCGCGTATAGAAAGTGTCGAGAACCGTCGAACGTCATTCGCATGGCTAATCGCAGCGATGGAATAATGCGTGAGTGATTTCGTGGGAATAACAGTTTTGAATTTTATTTCTCAGTCGTAACGTATATAGACCTACAAACATATTCGTGACGCTCTTTATTCTTTATATTATTGAAACCTGGTGACGATGTATTTGATTGTCAGCTTAACTATGCAGATGACACTCAGAATTTGAACCTGAACACAATTGTTAGCAGTCAACATCGAATGTTTGATGAAATAATTAACTATTTATTAAAACAACTAATTATTTCAAGACACCCGATAATTGCTATGTTAACTTTGGTCACTTCAGACATTGGTTTAAATGTAACATAACTGTCAACGGCCAATATCATATATTGTAAGTACCTGTTTTATTATCTACCTGTTCCTATGTTAGTTTTCCAGACTTGAGACCTAGCTCGTGGAATTGAACGCAACTTCTAACAATCAGCACTGCTTGTTACCATGTATCAGAAGGAATAACTGTTTCCACTGATCGGGACACTGGTCAAATGACTTAAACAATCGACTCTTTCTCGCGTATAAATGATCGCGGCCACATTTATCGTTCGCCATGTCTTTCCTCCTATAACACCACAGCATCGACTGCCTCCGCATTAAATTCGTCTGCTGATCTCGCCTGCATTTTAGCACCCGCTAGAAACGAGCTTGAGCCTTTCCGCGCAAAATTAATATTCGGTACCGTGCCGGATCGTTTATTAACCGACACAGAGGGGCGGCTAACACATACGGTTAGCAGTTACCCGCGAGAAGTACGCCGAGTGTTCGATTTACACGCTCGTCTGCACTCACCAGCGGCCGGACCATCGATTCTCACTTAACGGATCGCCGTTAAGCATCGTTCGTCGACTTCAGCCGCTTCTCTAATTGCGCGTACTCGCGATTTAAGGGGCACTGCGTTCATTTATAACTCCGAGTATGTAGCAAGTATTAACACCAACAGTTCCGAGTATTCCTAACTGCATACGATGTTGCTGTATCTTAAAACCGAAACATTTGGTGGTTCCTTTTGGTTTAGTTATTGGGTTGTCCGGAAAGTAATTTCCAACGTCGGATATTTTTTTCCGGTTTCCGAAACTTTTATGGAGTTTGTTCAACGTGGGACTGGCAATTCATGGCTTTATTCTTGTGGTATCTTGCGGCAAATTACACAGTCGTTATATGAATCGACCATCGCGTGCAATTATTTGTTTCATACAGCAATATGTCGCACGTACAAAATATAAATTTAGATGTAGTACGTATAGCACATACATGTAGTACATATAATACATGTATAGTATATATACATGTAGCATATGTTACGCTAATATTCTCCCGTCTTTGCTGACTTGCATATTGACCTCTTCTTCCTATTTTTTGTTTCCGTCAAAAGAGTTCCATCGTGGAAAAAAAATTCGGTTTAATAAATAAGTTACAAATATACCATAATACTTTTTCAAGCAGACCACAACAATTTTGACAAATACCATCGTGTGGCTTCCAGCCAAATCGATACGTAACGACACATCAGAAATGTTGCTTTTTGTGCTTATCGAAAGTGTACGGCACTTCTGCTGTAAGCCGCGGGGGCCATTTCCAAAAATGTACTTCTACTTCCAGAGCTCCAGTGCGGCCATTTTGAAGTAAAAACATAAAAAAAATTGTTTATCCATTAACGTATGCACATTAAACGCCTTTAAACCAAATTTCAATATGTTATATAATGTAATTAAAGAAAAAATCCGAAATTTACCCTATGTTTTTAGGCATTAAGCTAGATGTTACCCCTTAAAGTGTTAACTGGTTAAATGAAGTTGCCCGCGAATGTCTTCGCCTGTCAGCGATTCTTCCAACATCTCATTTCCAGCTATTTGCTTAGTTGCACTGCGTCCGATATGCGCGAGGATCGACGGTGGTCTAGCCGCTTCCAGTTAATTGAAACGTTATCGCGCCTCTCAGGCTGCTTGGGTCGAAGTACTTTATGTGCCCGCAACCATGTAACGTGCGCCTTCGCATCCTTTCATCTACACGTTCCCTCACGATGCTGCGCGGTGAAAAATTGCGCGCCCAACATGAATAGCACACGTACGTTAACACTACGCCTTTATGCAAATTACTTGTTAACACGTGTACCATTGCTATCATACGGAACAATAAGTGCAGAGTTTATCATTTTTTCTTTGAGTAACGTGAACGACGTCAGTATGTTGGCGAGATGCACTACGAATGTGAGAAAGCTAAATTTCAAGCTAAGCTGGGTGGCGTAAAGACTGAAAGAAATTTAATTATGCGCTGGATGACTGTTTTGTGTTGTTAGTTATACAAGCCTTTCAGGCTTGCGGCTATGCGTAATGAATGCTATGCTTCAGGCTATGCGTAAATGAATGTTTCAAAATTTTTCATGAAAAAAAATAAATAAATAACTTGTATTTCGCTTTAAAAAATGTTTTTATTTTTATGTTCCTTTCCTATCTAGTTAATTTCCTTTTTATAAAATACGTCGCATGTGTGCGGTGTGTGGTCTATAAAATAAGTTTTTCATCCCTGACCCAGCGTCGCATATATGCGTCGTATGAAAAAATGCTTATTTTTTATATAATTCGAATGTTATAAATATATATACTCAAAATCAATGCCAACTGAAATCATATTAGAAGAAAAAACACGATTATCTGTAAAGCCAGAATTTCTTCTCAAGGCCTGGTAGCGAACGAGTTAAACGAAAAAAAATTTGCGTCTGAAGGGGTTAAGTGTTCTTGCCGGATTCCCGGACTTTTGCCGCAAAGAGTTATTATCGATTCGAAGTGCCGTTGCGAACCGACCAAATGATGAGTCTACCAGTTGCAAGTGTTGTGCAGGCGGAACACAGTGTATTCCCTTTCGCGAGACTCCCGAGCAGCTTATTTTCTGCTGGCGATGATGTAACGCAATGAAGTCGGGAAAATAATCGCCGCCGGTTTGAGAGTGCAGCGAACAATCAATTGCGCACGCGCATGTTGTGTACCTTACGCGGGATCAACGTTTGCTGAGGAATGGAGAGGATTGCCAGGCCTCGCGTGCTGCTCGCTGCGAATGATTCATGGGTGGCATAGGCGAATGGATGACTCCAGACGAATTTATACGTTATCGTTAACCGGTCAATTTCATTTCCGCGTTTTGATCGCGCAGTTCCTTATCACGATGGCGTCTGTGGTCCTGTCGATTTATCGTGGAAAATGGTAGAAAAGCGTTTTTCGAGGTTTGGTATTGAATTGTTGGTCCACTGCCGAGCGACTCTTACTGCCAGAATATGTAATATGAGTATTGATTGGTGCGAAATGTTTAGTCGAAGTTGATTTCTTTATTTGGCAAGATCAGTGGTTGTATTTGAAACTTATTAATGTATTATATGATTATTTGATAATAACTATATATATTGATAAAGAAATACTATATATTTTGATTTGACCACCATGTCAGAGTACTTGTTCAACACTACTCATTTCTGCATTGTAATAATTTGTCAACAGCGTGACGATCTTCTTATCTTTGCACGCCAAAATCACATTATTATTTCTATGATAGATTACCATTGATTTTCCTTTTGGAAGTCGTCGTTTTTTTATTGCATCTTGCAATTCTTTTCAATTAGTTAGTATTGTCCCAGTCAAATGACATTTTACTTTATGTAATCCATTGGCTAAAAAGTAACTGGTCTAATACCGCCTTTCTATCAGTTAATCAGTCCGCAAAGAGTTAGTTGTAATTTATTTAATATCGCTAATCGCCATTAAAGTTTACCGCGCATTTCATTTCCCCTCCATTCATAGACGTATACAGCAGGTGGTCGGACACTTCTGTGTCGAAGTGCATAATTTCCGCGTGATCCAGCATCTGACGCTCGAGTGCTTTTTGTAAGTACACGCGCTTTCGTAAGAAAACAACGAAGCAGTCGATTCATTCCGCCAAGCTGGATGTTGATTATCGCGTTGCGTGCAGCTCGCCGGAAGTCGAATACATTTAGATCTCGCGAATAGGTCAATTACATGAGCCCGAATCTCGCATGCATTAAGACCGACCCGTTCGGCCACCGAATTTAAATGCAAGCGTTATTTTCGGTAACGCCTTTAAAAGTAACGAGGCCGGCTTGCCATTTGTCGACGAAACACGACAAGTCCGGCTCAAAACTGGAAACACGTTTTTCATGTGCGCCGTTTGCGACATTAAGGTGAGAACGTTAATTGACGCGTGAAACCGCGCTAAAGCACCTGTGAAATTTATGATTCGCCCCGGATATTAATGGGGTATTCCAATGTGGCGGGGCGAAAAAATCGATTTTTTTTCGCATTATTTAATAGTTTATAGTCGTAGAATTAATATTCCAGAGTCGGTTTAGGCGATTCTGTCTTTTTCAACTAGTAATAACGTTTCAAAGCAGAGGCTGTAACTGCGCGTGCATTATCGAGATTTTTGCAAGTGGCGCAGAATATTACTCAAAAACCGCTTTATAGATCGACTTTAAATTTTAACACAATATTCAGCGTACTTATGGCTATCGCATGAATTTCAATCATGTTAAAGTTTTGATTATAGCCCATAATTTTGCCTTATTTATAGCACATAAAAATTGAATTTCTTGACACTTTTTTACAAAACGCCGCCATTTTGTTAATTTTGATGGAAATTTGAAACTTGAGGTTCATGCGGTAACCACAGTCATACAAATTAAGAATCTCTTTCCATTTTCTGTCTCAGATGTCCAGGAGGGCCGGAGTTATCTGTACCAGCAGAATAAAAATTTTTTTGATGGGTGTAAAACCACCAATATAATTAAATACGCAAATATTTTCAAACGATAAAAAAAATTTCCTCTATTGTCCTAGGCCATACCTTTTCAGAAAAAAAGTTTGCTTAGATGCAACGGTTTCTGAGAAAAAAACTGTTCAAAATTTGCTCTTTTTAGGCGTTGACATTAGAATACCCCCTTAAAGTTTTCTAGCCGCGGCGACGCGAGTTTAGACGCAAAGCGGAATTTTGCGAAATTGGAACCGGCGGCTTCGTGAGCTGAGAAAATTATTGATCACTTTCGCAACTTATTTGCAACAGGGTTAAGCGTTGCGTGCAACGAGCCTGGGAACCGTGCACGCATGTCGTATGGAAAAATTAATGGAGTGAATTTGGCCTGCTAAGGTGGTGAACGTTGATTGCCGCGTTGCGTGCCCTCAGCGAGCTGGTTAATAAGCGCTGCGAATTGCAACATCTACGACGACCGCCGATGACGCCACGGACAGAACATTATCGTGCGAAGCGTGAACGAATTTTTCTTTTAAAAACCTATTAAGCTGTGCCATTTACTTTTTTTCGTAAAAAATTGCTGGTTAGCCTGTTGCGGTCGGCCCTCTGATTGGCTCAGGATGGATGTAGTTTGGAGTTCATACCTAAATATACAGATTAGGCCGGCCCATGCCGTAAGTGGCAATGTTCAATTATATGAAAGACAGGACGCGTATTCTGGGTATTTTACGTTAACCCTTTTATTGCCATGCCCATCTACGCGGTACGCACGAAGACTGCCAGGGTTGATTTGATATTCGCGCTTCTATGAATTGCTTTATACAGAACAAAATGTCGATTTTCTGTAAGAAACTTTCAAAATTTATTTTTTTCTAATTTAGAAGATATTGAATTCTATTTTAGTGGAACGAAATATGTAATAATAAATAATGTAAATTTTTATATTTAGATTATATGAAGTATACGTGGAAAATTATTTTCACAGTAATTACATTAGTTACACATATTGTTTTTAAAATACGACCAAACATGAGTGACAACAAATTTGACACTCAGAGGAACCAAAGGGTTAAATCGCGGCATCTTTCGAAAAACACCGTAAAACAACAAACCACTGCAATCATATTACATCAACGTCAGTACCGCAATATTCACAAGTCACACTCGCAGACTATATCTTCTTTCTACATTATCCGCAGTAAAATTTATTTCTCATCAACGGTATCTTTTATTTTCATACGCGTGCACTTTATGTGTTCGATCCTGTAGCTTTATTCTCAGCTGTAGCACGATTTCCGCCGCACCCTGTACACAAACGGGCTACCTTATATCGTTATCGCTTATCGAGGCTCCCTCCGCGTGTGTAGCACATTGGCCGAGAGCAGTGAATAATCGGACGAACGGATCGCGTGAGCCACAGGCAGAGAACATACATTTCCCGGTGCTAAAGTTGCACCGCTCGCGTGCACTCGCCTTCGCACTTTTTAATGAATGAACGCAGCCAATTAAAAGGCGGCGAATCTACCGTTGGCCTTTGGCCTCGCGCGCTATTGAACTCCTACATCAGGGCTAGTGCGGAATTATTCACAACGGACGAGTTCTGCCATGGAAACCGACGACGGCGGAAAGATTTTGGAAGTTCAAATGATTTAATGCACGGTCGGTAGATGGGTGGTGGTGTTTGATAGTGTAATGGGTTGGAATAAGATTATTTTTAAAGTTGGGTGATAGTGTAATGAGTTGAAATAAGATTATTTATAAAGTTGGGCGATAGTGTAATGAGTTGGAATAAGATTATTTATAAAGTTGGGTGATAGTGTAATGAGTGGGAATAAGATTATTTATGAAGTTATGTATTTTTAAAAGACATTCTGTGATAACGTGTCTGGCAGTTTTATTTGCTCAAGATGTGACTGATAGAAAGTAAATACAGTACATACTTATATTTACAACTACTCTTAGCCAACTACCGCACGTACTTTAAATTACAAAAAACGTCTCTTCTATGTTTCTGCAAAAATCGAACGAATGCCTTAGCTACTCCAGACTATACACCTCCGCATAAATTAACCCTTCGGACTTCAAATTTTATTTCAATTTCGTTACCAGCAGCTCCCAACGCTTTTGAGTGTTTTATTTGAAATTTACTTTAACGAAAAAATAAGGCAATTTAAATAAATAAAGGAAGAAACAAATTCACTTAAATACCAGTTTTATTTGCACTATTGTCGTATTTTCAAATTTTTAAGCCATTATGACTCATCGCATTCCGTACAACAATGACTACTTCAGTGCCGGACATCACCTAAGACCCCTTTGAATTTCGCCGCAAATTTATTTTCCGCCAACATACTCCTTACAACTACTTCGCGCACCGCGGAAACCACACTTCGGCGGTTCTGTACTTGGCATTTCCCAAGAACAAAGGATCTCAGCGCAAATTACGTTATCACACATTCTGCCGCCGGTGAAGGTCAAAGAAATGACTGGCGACGCGTGCTGCTCGACTGCGAAATTTTTCCTCCCGGCGGCGAGAGGACCGATCTGTAATCCGAAAGTTGTCAGGCGCACATCGCGGTGCCCTAATGGAATTTGAATGTCGTTAGCCGGAGTAACCGGGCGTGAGGAAGGGACCTTATCCCTATTACCGCCTCGGCAGATAGGGACCCAGCAGCCAACCATCGACGCGCGCTTCTCCGTCTGAGTTGTTCGGTTTATTGGGGCGCGAAAATCTGCCGGGTTTTGACGCTCGTGTCCTCCTGCCGGCCAGGGATCAACGCAGTTCGGGCAAGTGGAGCAATTAGCAGCGCGATAGATTACGCTCTCTCGTTATTTCGCCATCGATTCTCCGGGGGTCCGCTGTTTAACGCGCAATTTAAATGGAAACGGGGTTAGAATGTCGTTGCTTCCGAGTAAGGCCGAGGATGTTTGCTTTGTGGATGAGGTATTTTGAACTTTCGCACCTTGCTTCCGCGTTAACGATTTGCAGGCGACGTGTTTGCATTTATGCGACCGTTGGGATCTATGGCCGGCGTATGGACATGATGGACGAAGCGATTGATACACGACAAATATTAACACGTTGACTGCCATGGTGGTCACCGGTGACCGGTGCAAAAGGTCTCACAAAAAATTCAAAAAATATCCAATTGGTAACATTTATCATTTTGTAAATGCAATTGGTATTAAATAGTGATTCAATTCTTTGGTATTCGATACCTTCGCATTATTTTCATTTTGCACAATTCAATCATATTCTGTAGTATTCAATACTGCATTCGACATTTATTGACTAATTTTGAATGGACACACCTTATTGGATTGTAACAAGCCTGAACTTAGTTACACGAAAAGTCGAGAGAAGATAGGAAAAGGTCACGCGTCAAATAGAATGTCAAGAAGAAACGACCATATTTCGCTAGCAGTAGGGCAGCGCGTCCGTCTAATATAAAGTTGCTGAAAAATGGACGAAGCAGAAGTGTCGGCTATCGCTAGACCTCAAGATGTGGAACAATGGAATTGAAGAGTGCACCAATATGAGCGGCGGAAAAGGTTCCATTCTACCATGTTCCTTCTTCCTCACCGCAATTACTTCTTATGCATATTATCAACACACATGTGACGTATACTTGTAAATCTTTAAACGTATTTTACAGGTGCTATTTATATGTTTTGCAAGAAATTAATCATTTGAAACTTTACTGCCACCATTAATGTAAACTGTTTCTTTAAATTGTCGATATAAATTGTGTTTTTCAATGAGGTATTGAATAGAGAACGTAATTTTAATTGTATAATTGAACAAATTAGACTTTGCAGATTCTAAACCCCTTGCGCCGTTCATCCCCTCAAATTTGAATGTCAAGTCCGCAAACGACCATATTGCGAAGCCCATAATCACAGCAGGCTCGGTTTCTCTCGATGCACAACTTTACGGTGACTTTTCAGTCTTAGGTAAAGAAGATAAAATGGACTTTTACACTTTGTAAGTCTACATGCTTTTATTCATTTAAAAAATTCATATAAAAATTACTATAATATAACAAGTGCTATCGCGCCGCTTGGCAAGTTTCGACACGGAATATAAGAAGCGCTATCGCGCCGTTCGGCGTTTTTCGGCACGGAATATAACAAGCGCTATCGCGCCGCTTGGCAAGTTTCGATCGGGAAATGAGAAAAGCCCGTGGCACTCAAACGGTTAATTTTTGCGTTGAGTCTCAATAAATTCCCGAGTTTATACTCAAAGTTTTCAATCTACACCTATTTCAACATTTTAGTCTCTACAAAATCCTTTTAAGAACATTACAATTAAATTCCTTCGCTTATTTTTACTGATCAAAGCCTTGCGCAGTCAATTAAAATAATTCCAACATACATTTATACGAGTAATGGCCAGGAAAGTGGATCATGGAGCCTCTATTTTTATTTATGTCCTATAACAAATAGTCGTGTGTTCTTATCCCACTAAACTCTTATTTGTCGGGCGACCGTTTGATGTCGATACCGCCAATAGGATAATCGCATACTTATGATGTGTGTGACAGTTTCTGTCGCACGTGTACAGTGCCTGTACATCTAAGTGCCCTGCAATAAGATGGGTTGCCGGAAATGGAATACGTAATTTCTTCACACATGATATCATACATGCAATATATATTTGATTTCCTTATTTTTGTTTGTTACGTCAGCAAGCGCTAAGTGCTTGCAACTTTTCTGATACCCTTCAGTTCTACCCATCTACTTTATCCTGATTCTTTATTTCACTAAGATCCCAAAACTTCCAGTCCCGCTGACCATCATCCAACTCAGCTCCTCTGCTTTGCTTTACATTTGATTCACTCATACCAATTTCTTGCTTGAACTCAGCCTCTATGCTTCGTTCATTCAACCAACCCTAAAAACTCACAAAACACATAACATCGTCCCCTTCTGCTCATCCATTACATTGAGCTCCTTTCCATCATCCACTCACCTGCCACAACATTAGCCTCGTCAGTTTGTGCGCCATCCAACAGATTAACGATCGCACAGGTTACCTATAGCACTGAGCGAACCGTTGCTTGTCTACAACTCGCAGCATCACGATCTTTCCGATTACTAGCCTGCATGGGTGGGTTCTCCTTGGGCTGCGGTCTCGGTTGGAGTGCACCCTGCGTGGAGATCCTGAAGAACGAGTACAACTTCGACGTGTTCTCGACGAATCTGATCGCGGCCGTGTTCCCGGTGGGCGCGGCGCTGGGTATGTTGGCGGTGCCGCTTCTGATCGACCAGATCGGCCGGAAGTGGACCATGATGGCCCTCGTCCCGCCGTTCGTCGTCGGCTGGCTGCTCCTCATCTTTGCCGGCTCGGTTATTCCGCTCTTCGTGCTGGGTCGACTGGTGACCGGCGCCTGCGGCGGCATGTTCTGCGTCGCTGCGCCGATGTACTCCGCGGAGATCGCCGAGAAACAGATCAGAGGTACGGAAGTCCGCGGGTAACCTTCGTCTCGGACCTCAGAAGTTGCTGGGAGCGGACAAAAATCACGCGCTCGCGACTCTATGTTCCAGACGTCGTAGCGCCGGGGGGGTTTTGATACATGCGATCTGACGATTTTTTCGACATTTTTTCGAGATTATTCGCAAATTGCTTTTAGTGTCGGTTGAAGGTTTTTAGATTTTTTGCGAAACTACGTCGGTGACGCCAAATTTTTTAATTACAATTTGGTCTTAATTAATTGTTGGCGTCGTTTTCCTCTGGTATATAATTGTCTTTCGTTTATTTTATTTTTTTATTTTTTTAGCCTTTCGCATTTTAGCCTTTCGCATTTCATGCCGAAGGCTGGCAGCCAAAGGGTTAAAAAGCATAATTCACTACACCAAATTCTTCTCTTGGACCAGGTACTCTTGGCGTCTTCTTCCAGCTGCTTCTCGTGATCGGTATACTTTACGCATATTGCAGCGGTTTTACTAGAAACGTCGTTATGATAACCGCTTTCTGTGGTCTGGCGCCAATAATATTCGGCGCCCTGATGGTCTTCATGCCAGAGAGTCCGCTGTATTATTTAGCAAAAGGCAACGAAGAAGCAGCACGCAAGTCAATGCGTTTTTTCCGTGGTCCTGACTTCGACATTCAACCTGAGATTGATGCGTTCAAGGTTAGTTCTGCTATAACAGAACCTGAGAGTAAACAAATGTACTGTTGATGATGCGCTTCGAACCAGGAACAAGTGGAGAAGAGCAAGGCGCAGAAAATAAAGTTGTCTTCGCTGATGAATAAGCCAATTTTGAAGACATTGGGAGTTGCTTATGGACTGATGTTCGCTCAACAGTTTAGCGGCATTAATGCAGTGATATTTTATGGCGTGACGATCTTCGAGTCCACTGGTGTTGGCATGGATCCTCTTGTGCAGCTTGTTATCTTTGCTGTTGTGCAAGTTATATCTTGCACTGCATCGGCAGTACTAATCGACAGAGTTAGTAAACTCTTAGCGTTATAAAAGTTGGAAATTTGATAGTATATATTAGGTCTACCGGAAAGTTCTATCCGGAAGTGTTATCTCAAATTTCAACACATATGAAAATGTTCACTTCAAGCATATATAGCTACCTTTGTTTACCATTAAATTTTTAGATGCGCTATCGAAATGTACTGCAACAATGATTTCGTAATTTCAGTAGTATGTATTGAAAATTGGTTATTACGTAAAAACTGTGAAATATGGTATCTTATGGGGATTTTCTTCCAACACGATACGAGTTAATCTGATTGCTACTAATTCTGCATTTCTTACAACACGGTACGAATTAATCGCGTTATAGCAGGGTTGACTGTACTATGTAAGCACTCGTCCGCGATCTATTCGCAGCTTGGCCGGAAGTTGCTCATGGCGATCTCGGAGGCCGTGATGTGCGTCTGCCTAGTAGCTCTGGCCGGCTTCTTCGTCGTCAAGAGCAATCAGCCTGAGGATGCCGACCGCTTATCCTGGCTGCCACTCACCTCCGTCTGCATATACATACTCGCCTTCTGCTTTGGAGCTGGTTAGTTGCCGATCGAATCGAGTAAAGTAGAACGGTTCGACGAACGTTCTGTTCTCCCGTAAACGAGAAAACTCAGTTATTTTCCGAGAATGTCTCGACACGTAGTCCATCGACTGTAGACGCGATTTAGTTCAACTGGCCTTCTCAATACGGCATTGTTTATCGTCGCTTTCCTTTCGACGTGCGAAGAATCAAACGTTGAGTACACTCATGCTGGTGTACGGAATAATTTGACGCGAACGTCACTTCAAAAGCGAAAAAGTATAACAATATAATTTTTTTATAATCCCCTTCTCAGAATGAAACTCCTTTTGTAGTAAACATACTTAACATGTTCGCGGATGTGAATACTATAGCATTCAAATCTAAATCTCAATTATTTTGAATTTAATTTTATGTAGCCTTAAGTTTTTGTAGTTATTATACCTGTCAAGATAATGACTAACTGAACTAAAATATGATAATCAGACTACCCTTACAAAATGTGTTTAATCAAATTTCGGATATCACAACCAATTTAAAAATAAAATTACTGTCAATTTTCCACCTCGCTGAAACTTTTAAGGTCCGCGAACGTATTAAGGTATTTTTTTAATCATACAACTTTATATGAAACGTATCGAAAAAAGAATGTGGGCGTAACGTACATCACAAATCTTACGACAGTAATGACTTTTTCTATTAATTTTATTAATATTTACTATTAATCGGCTTTTCAGTGGTCAACAGTTATATTACATAAAATAAATATCAAATGATATTATGACAATTCTAAATCACAATAAAATGACACTGCTTTGAAATCAAAGGATTCTCAACGACACAATGAGTATTTTTGAGTTATAGAGCTTTACAAATAGTGACAAATACAGTTAGTGAGTGGCATCTTCAGTCAAAAGCTGTTGATAAAATGTAAACATTACTATAAATCGAAGAGAAATTTTCGGGAAACGTAGGTACAAAAGCGGAGGTAATGTTGATGCGGATTGAAAGGGAATCGGTGGAAAACGTTAGGTTCAAAACAAAGAGAAATCTGGTCAAATGATCCATTTAGTGCCACAACACTAACTATATTCTAGCCGCGCACGCACCGGCGGCGTCACGCATCAAGCAGTCATTTCCATCGGCGATCATCCAATTAGCGGCCCAACTGCTCAATAAATCCTGCGCGGACAACTTCTGTCTGCTTCCTTGAACTTGTATGACCTTTAACACTTTCGGTACCACATCTTCCAGAAATGGGATACATACGAGTTTCTTCAAGGGTTCATTTTTGGGAGACGATTTTATTTATTTGAAGTCGAAGGATTTTTGTGTGTAATAACTGCATGACATAATTCATTCAAGAGCTAACAATTCTCGTAAAGACGTGATTTTAATGTGTTATTTGGTTGCAATTTGATATAATATAGAGGCATTTACCACTGACAGTCTTGGAATTAAATATGTACGTGATTTTCGGTATAATTTTATATCTTTTCTCAATATTGTTGCATAAGAAACATGTTGCTCAAGTGGATGAATGCTATCCTTTCGTGTATAGTAATCTAACATAACTCCTCTGATTTAACTTATTAGCGACGGGACATTTGTTTATTGCTTTGTATAGTAACTTATATTTTTTTAGTAAGCTATTATCTTTCTTTACTTTTTTATTCATAAAATTAAAACATTGGCATTTTAAATTCACAAAAATACAAAATTCTCGTTTAAAAATTGACAATATTTAAATTCATCGGATTTGATCGCATCGCTCGAACATGAGCAATATTTAAGTAAACATAATTTAAAATTACCACTTGATAATCGACAATGCCTGAAAGTATGAAAATATTTGAATTTATCAGATTCAATCGTACTGCTTGAAAATTAGTAATATTTAAGTGAAGATTATTTGACACTGAACGTACCGGTACTTTACACCTACCTATTCTTACCATGCAGGATCATTTGATCCCTTATGAAATAAACGTTGATTTTTAGAAAGAAATTCCTAATTTATTAAACCGAGAAATTGAATAATCAGATTATATAAGAATTTACAGAAAATCAAAAGAGGGATAGGAAATAACAGTAAATAAATGATTTTAAAGGGGTCATTTAACCCCGATTGGTACATTCAGTGTTAAAACACGTCAAGCCCTCAAAGCCTTAATTCCACTAGATTCAAATATTGCGCTTATCTCCAATTACACATTCACACTAATCCCCCTTTACAAAAAACGCAGGTCCTATTCCGTGGGCATACATGGGCGAAATATTCACGGCGAGGCTGAAAGGCGCTGCATCGTCAAGTGCAGCATTTTTCAATTGGATGCTCGCATTCATAGTGACGGTGTCCTTTGAAAGTGCCGTGCAGGCTGTCGGAAACGCCCTGGTGCTCTTCTTCTTCGCGTTCATTTGCGCGCTGAGCGTAGTTTTCGTCCTCGTCTGCATGGTCGAGACGAAAGGGAAAACGTTCGCCGAGATTCAAAAGGAATTCGGCACGTTCGAAATGGATATTGAAGGCGCGTCTACGAGGCCGGAAGAGTAGAAGTTGTTGGAACGGAACGAAAGCGGCTAATAAAGACAGGATACCTTCGTAGCGGAGATGGTCGAATTTTAACCTTGCGAACGTCAGCGAATTCGGTTGGAAAATATGCTGCGGGAAACATCAGAGAAGCGTCCGGAAATTAAACTATTTTAACGAATGAATCACATGTTTTAATGCGATTTGCTATGGCTGTTTTTACACGGTGTGTTTTACGTCAAACAATAATGTGTCAAAACTGTGCTTCGATGATTAAAAAGAAAAAGTCGCAAATTTTGATTTTTTTGATGATATGAAGAATCAAAGATTTTTACTATATTATTTTCAATATTTTAAAATGTGGGCTTATCATAATGCCAATTTCAATCGTCACATTATTTTTATGCTACCAATTGTCAGAAGATGTTAAAACTGTCTTTTGATAAATAAAAAACCAGGCAACTACGGCTATATAAATTCTTAAGTTTTTTTATCATTACCGGGAATCGGAGATTTCTACAATATTGATTTTAATATTTTTAATTCCACATTTCCCCCGACACCAAGATTCCACTTAACTCTTGCCGAGTAAATGAAAAATATATCCACGGAGAAGTATTTGAATAAAATTTTTGGTCCTTTTTCGCACTTTTTCGTCCCCGAACTTGTACACCCTCAGATATCATAGCCTTCCTCAAACATACTTTTTCCTCCTAACTATGGAGCGATCCGCAAACGGAACGCGTCGACCCGCGTGATCATTGACGGCGATATTTCAATTTACTGGATCTCTCGCGACGAACCGGCGTCCGACAAAACGAAACCTGTAAATGACTTAATCGAGTTTGACCGCGCGGCTCGACGCACTATTTCCCTGCGGCACGCAGGCGCAATTTTCACTCGACTAGTTCCCGTAGTCACGCAAATTCCTCACGGGAAGTGGGACGTATGCGATAAGCGGCAAGAGGGCGGCCAGCATCGGCGCTATTGTGCAGAAGATAGGATGCACGCTAAACTCGAAAGCCGGGAGCGCATGAACACGCACCGGTAATGCACGTCGGGTGTAATGGTGGTGGGCCGTTGGGAATGTGGCGTAGGGTGTTTCGCAACATGCGGGAAGCATGTGGCTGATAAGCACGTGACATGGATGCGCGAATATTTTTCTACTTGCTGCAAGTACTCGAGTATACGCAATGCCACTGGAAGAAAAGTCGTTTCGAGCTGCGCTTGATACTTCGTGTGTCGGGTAGTACTTCAAGTAACGCGAATGATCGGAAGGATCCGGTACTACTTTGAAGTAGTGTGTAATTTTAACGCTCGTGTGCATGTGCGAATACGTCAGTTTACTTGAACGCGCAAGTAGTATTTTAACCCTTTGTGTGCTATGAACGCATATATGCATATAGCATCGCCGTTCTAATACGGCAAAATACGCACGGCAGTGAACGTATTAAAGCGTTAACACGTCTTCGCCCAGCACAATAATCCGAAACAACTTACAGTCCGTCACCCGACCGGGCTCCACGCACGTTCACAAACGCGTCGTCATTGGAATCGAAAAATGCACGAGGCGCAGCCAAGATAATGCGTGTCTCGTCTTTCTCGCCCCGCCACGGATGATGATGACACCCGACATGTTTGTCATGCAGTCGTCCATATCCATCTCGCACTAGGCATACGTTCGCTCGTATCCATTGATTATGCATTCGAATTTATATTTATGAACCCCCCTACCATTGGCGCCCTCTCATGGTACGAGTAAGCGAACGAGCGCCGAGAATCGCCGTTCTAATAACGGATGCCCGCCATAAAGCTCTCGTTCTCCCTTACTGCCTCCTCGTTCGTCCCCCTTGATCTCGCTTCTTCGCCTGGTCTGGCGAGATCACAGGGTGCACGCAATCTCGTGTTACGCGTCTGCCTCCCGTCGTCGAAGAGAGCGTTCGAGATTCTGCTTCTTTATGCGGCTGCACGCCTCGCGGATCTGTCCTGGACGATAGGCGAAGAAGATATGTTTCAGGCAGAGCGCTTTCGAGTGTTTGCTGTCGAAATTGCAGAGAGAGTTCTGGGACTGACGATTTCCGAGTTAGATACAAGACAGAGCTGCTGATTTTTCAAGCATTAATACTTTAACACGTTGAGCGCCATGTCAGCCATCAGTGGCTAACGCTGAACTTTTCATTTAGGCCGCGTCAGCCACCGGTGGCTGACAATGTAAGATATGATATGAAACTAAAAAGTTTACATTGTTTTCTGTGAAAAAAATGTTCAAATACCTACTAATTTACCTCGAAAATACTCAAATGCGATCAGGATTTTGACCGTCACCCGAATACTGGTGACGCAGCAGTCGACGTGTTAATAGGATTCCATAGTCTAAGAAAAAAATACGTGCCAGGCAGAATGCTTTCGAGTCTTTGTGTTGAGATTGTAGAGAGTGTTGTGGGACTTGTGATTTTCGGGTTATGTACGATGCTAATGTATCAAGATCTAAACTATGGATTAGTAGATGTTACAATTTCTGGTTGGGTACGGATACGTTAACAGTCGTGTACAATGTCTAATAAGGAAAGTATACGATGGCATTAAAAAGTTCCAAGCTGTGAAGCAAATATTTTGTTCCGTTCTCCAATACATGTAAAATCCTAAAGTATTTTTTTCCTCTCCCCAGTAGTAACTATTAAATAATTTACTACACATTTTTAACCAGTTTTATTGAAACTTTTTAAACAAAAGTGTGATTTTTTGCTCATTTACTTTTCCTTATACACAGTCGCGTTTTCTGTGTCTACACTCTGCCTAAACGGGAAGTTAAATATAAACGGCGCCGTGTTATCCTACAAAGCCCTTTGCCAAACTACAGTATCTATTATAATGTATGCGTTCGGGTAATTCGCAAGAACCGGGCAAAGCTCTAGCGACATGAATGCGTTGCCGAATAAATTTCGCCAGCAAAACTGCAGTAAGTGTACGGGGGAAGAGGCTGGGTCGCGTAAGAAGCAGTTGGTTGAAGAAGAAGAGCGTTGGTATGGGACTCTCGAAGGGTTTGCGGAGGACGGGAAGACACCAGACGAGTTTTTCGCGCGGTGAAGCAAGAACGGGCGTTTCTTTCATCGTGAGAAGAAGCCAGACTTATGGTCGTTGGTATCGTTCTCGTTCTTGTCGACGCCTGAGAGAGAAGTAGAAAAATTGCGGATGTCGGTGGCGTGGCCCACAAGTGAAGGAGGTCTCGACGGCATGTGGTATTAGAGGGAATTAAGTTGGGAGATTCGAGTTAAAACTCGGTGTGTCAAGAGTCTGACTATTTGGCAATGCTGGATACTCGGTGTAACCCGAAATATTTCAGTTCGTAAAAATTCGATCTGCGTGAAATATGTGAATAAAAAATTAAACAGTAAAAAAATACTTTATTTGGATCGTAATAGATTGAGTGTAAGAACAAATGGTTTAGAAGTGAGAAGGGTTTCGAGACGTTTTTGGTATTGGAAAAAATTCGAATATGCATTTTTTTTCAATACCACACATTTCAATATTTAGACGACTTCGAAAAATGTTATGCACTTGGAAGATGCGGGTTGTTTGAAAATTGCTGTTTCTATGCGAGTATATTAAGCGCAAGTATTTAATTTTTGGTAACAATAAATGTAGCCGAATGTTTAACATGTTAAATCAATACGATATTGACCTTAGATCCTCGGAGAAACTTTATCTCACGGTTTCAAGGATATTGTCATTCATGCATACATGTAATATTTGTAATTTTAAATGTCACCTGTGTTGATATAATCACTGGAATTCAGAATAAGTATGTTCAGTTGCGTCAAAAATAACCCGAATCAATAATACACGTTTCAATCTATTACAAAGTTTGACTGTATGCTAACTGTTATATGTCATCTTTCTACCTGTGGTCGATTTCTTGCAATTTAATTCGTCTCCAAACAATAATGTTTAACCGTACAAACACAAGTATACAGAGCTCTTTCTAAGTACTCAATACATTAAAAATATATAATGACGTTTGAATAATGAATAGCGTTTTAGACCAATTTGAAACCCATAGTAACACCCAAATCACAGTCCGCCATCAATGTCTTACAAAATTTCACTTGTCATGAATCTCGACCCCGCCGATCGTTTTCATGCGATTACTTCGCACCGAAATCGTTATCTTCGGCTATAATCAGGCTATTTTTCTACCTTTGCTCGATTTCTTGAAATTTAATTCGTCTCCAAACAATAACGTTTAACCGTACTAACACAAGTATACAGAACTCTTTCTAAGTACTCAATACATTAAAAATAGGTAATGACGTTTGAATAACGAATACCGTTTGAAACAAATTTGAAACCCATAGTAACACCCAAATCACATTCGGCTGTCAACGTATTACAAAAATGCATTTTTCATAAATCTCGACCCCGCCGATCGTTTTCATGCGATCACCACGCACCGAAATCGTTATCCTCGGTTCTTTAAAATCGCATCGGAATTCAATGAGGTGCGATACAACGTGTCCCGACGCCACTATTATTTTTCTCGGACCCACTACTACCGAGCACAGCGTCACCTTAGTCTCATGCATTCGCGAGTCGTCTCAAGTAGTCTGAATAATTCATTCCATCTCCACAAGCAGTTCAAGATCTTCACGCCTAAATGTTTCGTGACTCGAGTGGGTAAGATTCTTTCGGCTCCGTCCTTCACTCTCTCTTTCTGTGTCTCCGCGCCTTCTTGTTTTCTCGTGTCGACGAGTGGTCGAAAATTTGTCGCACAGTGGATTACGCCGGGTTGTTGGATCCTCGGCAGCGTTGCCAGACGAATTCTCTCAAAAATCCTCTGTGACGTCGGATTACTCTTACTACTAACTCTACATCTATGTCACTTGCGCCGTGTGATGTGAGTTATGAATTATGCGCCATGCGCCCTTCTCTGCCATTTTAGAAAATGGCGTAAACACGTCAAAATCAAATATTTTGCCCATCGAAAAGTTTCGATGCCACTTTCACTTATAAAAATGAATATAGATTTGTAGTCTCCCAAAAATCCCCTGTGGCGTCGCAATACTCTTACTACTAAGTATGCATCTACGTCACTTGCGCCATGTGATATGAGGTATATGTTCTGCGTCATGCGTTTTTCCGGTGTCATTTTAGAAAATACCGTACATCCGTCAAAATCAAATGTTTTGTCAATAGAAAAGTTTCGATACCATTTTCACTTAATAAAATAAATGTAAATTGGTAGTATTGATTAAATATAAAGAAGAACAGGACATATAATTAAATTATTTTTTCACATAATTACTGTATTAAATGAAAAAATACCGTCGAAATGTTTCTATTGAAATCGTACGATTCTGATGAATCTCTGCGCCAATGCATAAAAGAAAGTAGAATGCGGTATCATATATTTCGTCGTGTCGTATCTTTTGATGCTGCCCCCCACCATGGGTTTTCTGCAGTATGAATTACGTCGTGACTAGTTCGCTATCTATTACCGTTGCCAGACTAATTCCCTCAAAGATCCCTTACGACGCCAAGTTATCCCCACTACGAACTTTACAATTACGTCACTTACATCACACCACATGAATCAGAGGTGCATATTAGAAACAAATGTTTTCCAACAGTAAAATTTGGAAGGAATGTTCACTTAATAAAATAAATATAAAGTATAAGTATATTATAGTATAGGAGTATGTAATCCATATACAAGTATAAATGTGGAATATTAATTAAGCATACCCGAAAAATGGCATAAAACTGAAAAATAATTTGCTCATATCATTCCTCAAATGAAAATACCATCGATATGTTGCTATTCAAAGACATGTGATGCTGATTAACACGTAATTTTTCAAAAATGATCGCAGGAGGGTCCGCGATGCCTAATGCATGTCACATTACGCAGTAGTAAAAGTCAACGGCGGGGCAGAATGACGTCATAAGGGATGTTTAAGTGAATTGGCAACGCTGCGTCTCGCGGAAAAGAAAGCAGAGATCATTAACGAGCGAGTCGGCGGACATTGAGAGGCGAATACGCTCGACGAACGTCGATCAACCGTCGGCGACACTTCCTCGAAGTTGTCGGGAAATAAATAAATAGAAAGTGCAGCGGACGGAGTCGGTCGAAGTGCCGGCGGCCACTTCTGTCGTGCTTGCCGTGTAAACGTGTGTCTGGTATGCTTGTTTCCTCTTTCTCTCGCGCTGCCGTTAGAAATTCGCGGAGACGCGTTGCCGGATGTTTTTAAGGAGACGTTTCATTTATTTAATCAGCAGAGAGCTTAAGGTGGTATTCCAATAAGAACGCCTAAAAAAAAGCAAATTTTCAACACTTTTTCTCAGAAACTGTTGCATATGATTGAGCAAACTTTATTTTCCTGAAAACGTATGGCCTAGGACAATAGAGGACATCTTTTACCGTTTAAAAATATTTGTGTATTTAATTATATTGGTGGTTTTACACCCATCAAAAAATTGTTTATTGTCCTGGCGTAGACAATTCCGGCCCTCCTGTGGACATTTGAGATAGGAAATCGAAAGAGATTCGTAATCTGTATGAATGTGGTTATCGCATGAACCTCAGGTTTCAAATTTCCATGAAAATTAACAAAATGATGGCATTTTGTAAAAAAGTGTAAAAGAAAGCAATTTTTTGCGTTCTATATAAGGCAATATTATGAGTTATAATCAACACTTTAACGTGATTGACCTTCATACGATGGCCATAAGTATTCTGTGTTAATCATTTTATGAAGGTGATTCCCTTGGTATTTTAGTTATGTTTGTGTCATTGGGCTAGTTTAATGTATTATAGAGTATTCCATGCAACTAGGCCGAGTTATATCTTTGAAAGGATTGGATATAAAGAAAAATATACGCAAAATTAAATGGTATGAAAGGCTACGTATTCCTATAACATTCATATGCATTTTTGTGCATCGGTGCAGTTGGGAGACGAAAACTATACTTTTATTTTTAACTAAAGCTCATTCATTGATGCCTTTTTTTTATATTTACAAACACGTTAATAAAACTCTGTCTGAAAATTGTTTGTTTCAGCGTTACTTCAATAATTCCTCTCTGGTAAAAATCTAAACAAAATTAAAATTAAACATTTTAATTCATCGAATTATATTCTTCATCTCCTATATTCACACATCATACTAACTATTGTTACAAAATCACTCAATGTAAAACATGCACTTTTATCTATCAGCGATTACATTGTTCCACTAACAGAACCATACTCTTTGTCAAAAAAACCGATGTTCGTAAATATCTACCGTAACACATTGGCCACTACATGCTTATATAATCAGACTCATATTGAAGCGTATAAAACTGTGAAGTTTTATCAGGCTCACGTATAGGCCACTAGCACTTCACGCCTGCATTTTCGTTCGTAGAAACGCGATGAGATGAGGTCGAGGAAGAAAAGTACGAAGAGTGGGAGGCTGATGCGGTTTCAGGGACGTGTCTACTCATGGGGCACCTTTGATCTTTCAATTCAGTAGACGGTTACCATTATTGTGTATATTAGCAGGAAGTAAAATAAGAAACTTACGAATAATTCAATAGACAATAATGCAAAACGCTTAAATTGACGAATGCTGTTGATATGATTCTAATGTGACCAATGTTAATCACTATAATTACTTATTGTGTACGTTAAGTTCGATTGATGAAATATGATCTGTGTTGGTGTTCAATACGGAAAAGGTTGCATTATTTCATTTATGTGCGTATTACATGACTCATACGTATTACATGGATCACTGAAAATTAACATCACTTTTGTTTAAGCCGTTTCGATGACACCCTTTAAAACGGTATAGACACATTTTTTAATATCGTCTGATTATAAAGTATCATCTCCCAGAGTTGACATTATCGTCCAAACGTTAAGGTTAGAGTCTACATCGGACTTAATATGCTAAAAGAAAATTATATTGGCACATACATCCGCTCGACCCTTCGTTGTTGATTATCAAGATTGCAAAATTCTATTCACTCGTACCTGACGCTCGTCAGGTACACTTTCGGCCACCAACCCGCAGCATAATTTCACTTGAGTCGTGCGTTTTAATTACTGCTGAAAGGTTTCGCGCGTTGCCACATAGTCGTGCCTCATGAATGGCAGGTTTCCATCAGTACATTACGAGTTTCTGATATTGTACACGTCGACGGATCTTTCACTGCTAATTCCTCTAGTCTTCTGCTTGGTACAAACATTTTTCAAGTTTTCCACACGAACATTTTCCATTCGAGTCTTTTTCATTTGGGAGCTTTTGGGAATTTTGATCTTCGATGGAGTCGCGTGCAGAAGTAGGTTCTCTCGAGAAAATTAAAGAGATAAAGGTGTTTTCCTGTAAGTTGAATTGCTGTAGGCTCTAATGAGAAATTAAGTATGAGCAGAAACGATACTTCACGGACGAGAAGTTTTTTAAGTGCACTTCTTTGCGGTAGGATGATGGTTTCTTGTGTGAATGAGGGGTATATAGTGAAGACACTTAAGTATCAGGTATTATACGCTATATGTGGTAACAAAAAGCGTCAAAATTATGGTTTGGTAAGAGAAACTGTAAACTAATGGGTCATTTGAAAGCATCTGGTGGTGGCATAAATTATCGAAATAAATTTGCCTGAACGGTAATGGCAGTTGACCCAGTAATTAACCATATGGTACTAATTCGGCAGTATTTGTTTGCAAAAAGTAAGATGAGTACACATGAATTCAGTTCAGAATTGTGCGCAACATTACAATACTGAATTTACGTTGTCTGCTGCTTACAAAACGGTTAATAATTTTTTTTGTTTAGTGTCGGTCACAGAATTCTTTACTTTCTTTATTGCTTTCATAGAGTAAAATACATCCTGCGTGTTTCGAAGTCCTCACCCGTAGGTGTATTTTAAATTATGTGATTATACACGTAGCTTATATTTTACAATACAATTGAAATACAACACTTGTCTCCAACTCGCAAGCATCTGAAATTCTAAAATCCGACTACCGCAGCGTCATAACTCAATCATCAAAATCTCCAAGCCACCTCCGCAAATGCCTATCATAAATGTTCGCTCCGCGCACCCAGTAAGATCTGCCGAACAATTACATTCTTTCCCCACGCGGGTCTACCGTACTTCAGCACGTAGACGTAGAACGAAGTAGAATCCGGTTGCTATGCGCGCAGTGACATTCGACGAAGGGCCGTTTATAGACGCCCCTGGACGTCTCGTTGACTTCGTTCGAAGTCAACGTTTCTCCCTCGCCTTCTCTTTCCCTCTATCTTACCAGTTCTCTCTCCACTGCACGAAACCTGCCCCCCGTCCCGCCGCCTGTACTTCCCGCTCATCATTCCTTCTCTTTCTCTCCTGCCTCACTCTATGTTGACCCACACGCGAGTCGCACTTCACACAGAACACATACACAAGATGCGTGTGTGAATTAGTGAGAAAGAGAGACGGAGCGAGTGAGTTTGTGCACGCATACTGCTGACGCTTATGCGTGCACCCTCCTCTCTCCTTGCACATATCCATCCGCACGATTGCACACTGCACCATTGCATCGTCGGCCGCGAGGGGCCAATGGCCTCTCTCGCTTCGTATCGCCAACTCGCTTGCGAGCGCACGCGTGAAACAGCGCCTCGGCCGAAAACTTGACTTTTTTCGCTTTCTGCCGTTTCTCTCGCGCTGCCCTTTTTGCCGGCGATTTCTTTGGCGATTGACGGGTAACGCTTTATCAAACGGTCCCACGCTTGTAGAGACCCGCGTATGATGCGGGGAGAAACAAATTTCTGCACAGAGGTCATCGAGATGTCAAGGCGGATGTTGGCGTGATTGCTCGTAAGTGGAAATTCATAGTATTAACGATGTTTTGAACTGTAAAAAGTATCCGTTTGTGCGATATGGTACGTTACAAAGCGTATCGCAAACTTGCTTGCGAGTGCACGCGTGAAACAGCGCCTCGGCCGAAAACTTGACTTTTTTCGCTTTCTGCCGTTTCTTTCGCGCTGCCCTTTTTGCCGACGATTTCTTTGGCGATTGACGGGTAACGCTTTATCAAAGGGTCCCACGCTTGCAGGGACCCGCGTTATGATGCGGTGCAAAACAAATTTCTGCGCAGAGGTCATTGCGGATGTTGGCGTAACTGCGTATAAATGGAAGTTGATGTTTCGAACTGTAAATTGTGGTAAAAGTATCATTTTAGCAATCGTGCTTTACAAAGCAAGTCGCCAACTCGCTTGCGAGCGCACGCGTGAAACAGCGCCCCTCAGCCGAAAACTTGATTTTTTCACTTTTGCCGGCGATTTCTTTGGCGATTGACGGGTAAAGCTTTATCAAACGGCCCCACGCTTGCAGGGACCCGCGTTATGATGCGGGGCGAAACAAATTTCTGCGCAGAGGTCATTGCCGATGTTGGCGTGTAAATGGAAGTTGATAGTTTTAGCGATGTTTCAAACTGTAAATTGTCATAAAAATATCATTGTGTGCGATGGAACGTCGCAAAGTGAAGCTTTTTTTTGTTGGTTGCGCGGTTTATAGCTGAAAATACCATTTTTAGTCTATATATTTCGAAACCACATGGGGTTATCTCTTCAGGAATACTAATACCGTAAATTTTAGTTTAAAAGATGAAGAATATATTAAGATATAACTGTACTGTTACCTCCAGAAAGGCTCATGTGGTTTCGAAACATGTGGCGCAGAAATGATTTTTTAATAAATAAACTACACGATCAATAAAAAGGGCTTTAGTTTACGATGCTTTTGCACGGCGCACGTGACGAGAGTTGTTTAACGTTAAAGTAGGTTACGGCAGAAAGCCGCGAATATCTTATGTCGTTAGATAGGGTAATGTTAACATTTCGTTGAACGTTTTAGTGATTGTGTGTATAAGAATTATTGGCCGCGAACGGAATTTTCCGTGTTTTATTGATAACCAACACGGCTGACGACTTGTTTGCGACAGACTGCACGCGCGTATAGTTCTGGCAGACGCAGGGAGAACACGTTTAGCGTCTTGAAGCGAAAGATTAAAGGGCCGTTTAGATTGGCTGTCTGATATTCGAGGCATCTCACGTTTGAACGTTTATCCAACGGGCGGTGGACAAACTACGCATACGTCGGCTGTAAATCTTCGAAATTGATATCGGCGATCTTTATTCTGGGGGCGAGCTATGAACGGTAATAATTTACGCTTCGACTTGCGTCGCACCGTTTGCCGAGATTATTGAAATCGGCCGTGTGTTATTCAACGGTACCGCTATGCAGTCTAGAAACTGGATTGGGAGTAGGACGGAAACGGTTCGAATGACACGTTTCGTGCAAAGCGACGTTCGGCAATTCGTTCAGTACCATTTGCATCCATCGAACCTAGCCAAAACGTTTACAATCAAATATTATGCATACAGGAAGTTCTACGGTACGTGTCGTTTAACAATTGTACAAGTGGTAAGACGAAAGTGTTAAACCTTTCGGACCCCGTGCAATTGTAATGTACATAATACTTTTCGTGCTGTATTTTATTACGTATATTATTTTTACGAATACGAATTTTATTTTTTTATACAAATATTTCTCAGGACCTTCTTAATGTTACAAATTTCGTGTAAGGACCATATGTCCATTAAAATGTACATTTACAAATTATGAACAAATAAATAATTAAATATCTGTAAAAAGTATATTGTTGCCTTCATTCGCATTAATTAAGTTAATTTTAGTATAAAAAATAATTTTTCTTAAACGAAAAAAAAATGGTTCTGAAGCGGTTAAATCACTTTCATCATCGTTTTTATATATAATGTCACTGTATTAGAAACATGGGTATCAAAAAATGTCGACGTTATCTTGTACTTTTTAACGGAACGCTGTATTGTTATTTTAATTTTGTCAAAGGTAAAAAAAATTGAGGTCATGTAATTGAGAGTCACGAGAATGAAAATGTTTTAGAAGCTCTATGGATAATCTACAAATAATTTTACACAAATTTCATATCAGAAAATTTGCAATTGCATACAATTTCATATGAGAGAATCTACTCGATGCTGTTGGTTTTCACCGAGAATTACTTCGCGATTATACCGCAAGTCACACCTCATCTTCTGGTTCCGCTAGAATTTCGCGCCTTCGCGCGAGAATTTCTAAACACTGCACTCCCCCAGTCGAATGCATACACGAACTCTGAGTGTATTTTCTCGCACCGAAATTCTCCCGTTACATTAACGCAAAGAGTATACAGTGGGTAAAAGCATTCGCACATCTCGTGTTTCTGGAGTAACGTTACACGAAGAAGCGAGATGCTTGAATGCACTTTGGTAGATAGTGGACAGAAACTATAATCATGCGCTCTGATAATAACACAGCAGTTTATTTATCAATATTTGTTTGAGACTACCTAGATTATCGTAACACTAGAAGAAATAATTGAAGAGTGAAACGAAAAGTACGTTTTCACAATTACATTGATTTAATCGTCAGGAGTATAGTTGCACACCAAATTACAAGTTTTCCAATATTTTAACAGGGGATCGCACTATTTACAGGGGAAATAAGTTGAAACGAAGATTAATGCTTAAACTGTTACGACTCGAAGTTTTTGTTTAAATACTCTAAAGAACGAGTTCATATACATATATTTTTGGATATCTCTGTAATAAATGTAATGCAGAAAAATCGTTTGCAAATGAATAACGTTTCTTCTATATATTCTTCTATGTTTATCTAGGTGTTTTTGTGTATTTTCATTCTATCATAGCAAAATACGCTCGGCAGTCAATGTGTTAACGAACAATTTGACGTTCAAAATTCCGTCACCATCATTGGCAATCCATCGATGTCTGACTACTTCCTATACAAACCTTACCACGTTCCCATAGAATCGCGAAGCGCAGCGTAGCGGCTGTACAGACAAAAAGTGCAGTATTCGCTACATTTATAACTGCATTTATGAAATAATAATTGCTACTCCTTGCGAATATTTTGAATCTTCACTAAAATCTCTTGCGCCGGACAGCGATGACGATCATGGCAGTTAAAGTATTAAACTCTCTGCTGATTAACAAACAATTTGACATTCGGAATTCAGTCCTCATCATTGTCAATCGATCGATGTCCGACTACTTCCTATACAAACCTTACCACATTTATGTAGAATCGCAAAGCACAGCGTAGCGGGTGTACAAACAAAAGTGCAGGATTCGCTACATTTATAACTGCATTTATGAAATAATGATTGCTACCCATTGCGAATATTTTGGATCTTCAGTAAAATCTCTTGCGCCGTTCAGCGGTGACCATCGTGGCAGTTAAAGTATTAAACTCTTTGCTGATTAACGAACAATTTGATGTTCGAAATTCAGTCCCCATCATTCCAATCGATCGATGTCCGACTACTTCCTATACAAACCTTACCACGTTTACGTAGAATCGCGAAGCACATCGTAGCGGGTGTACAGACAAAAGTGCAGGATTCGCTACATTTATAACGCATATGTGTTTCTCGCGTCTCCCACAAGACGCGCGCGCTATCTCGTGGTATCTCGAGCTCGCCCACGTGACTTCGATCGCCGCCTCGCTCGATCATGGATTTACGTGGGGCCCTCCTCGTTTCCGCCGCGGAGCGTCCGGCCGCTATCGGTCGCCATAAATAAAGCGCGCGCAGAAATAAACACATATCGCTTCCACGCCTCGGATGTATTAGCATACGTGCGAGGCACGTGCGTGTGTTGCGCGCTATCGCGCATCTGCTATCTCTGCGTTTCGCCGTATCATGCCCCGCAGCCGTGAGAGGGCGATGTCAATGGAGCTCGCTGTTCGACTCTCGTCTTTTCAGAATCCTTTTATTCTCCGCGAATCCCGGGAACGAGCGAATGCGGCGGGAGAAATCAATGAAGTTGTGTATGCTGCGCTTGTGTGGCTGGCTCGAACGTTACAACTGGGCATAACGATTTGACTCGCTAGTGGAAAATGCTGGCCATGGCGCAACGTCACGGAGCTTTGAAGACGACGGATATACATTTAACACGTTGACTGCCACGGCGGTCACCGGTGACTGGTGCAAAAGATTTGACTAAAAATACAACTTACCAATACCCGAATCTTCTCATTATATAGTATTTTCACGCCGTACCCGATTCTATTTTCCTTCCCATATTACTTTTTTCCCTCCACATTTCCTTTACCGCAACCACTTAAACATGAACTCTTCCCATCGTTCAATCAGTCCGCTAACCGCCATTCGCATTTTGCTGTTTCAGGTAAGCACGCATCCGAACATCTCAATTTCTGCAGACAGCCGTATCCCTCTTATTCCCGGTGCATCGGGGTAAGTAGCCATTGAACTACCTGCCCCACCGCTTTTTGTACATAAAGAAGCAAGTAAGTTGAATTGGCTACATCAAAATATGCAAAAGAAAGCTAATACAAAACAAACCCAAAGACTTACGGGCTCAATTTATCTATATACCGTAATCACTTTTTCAAAACTAACTACAAATCATGTTACCGCGATGATATTTTACACTTAATATTCTTTTTGAAAGCAAAAAATTGTGGTATTAAATTTTAAGGAAAGTAACAATAGAGGCTAATTCACAATGAAGCAATGTGCAAGGAATTTTAATACATTGATAATTAGAATCTACGATCAAACTTGACTGGGACATATGTGTCCCAACAGTCGCGAAAGGGTTAAAGATTATATATCGTCTTTTTTTCGCAATCATCGCAAAGGATCGCATCACTATTTTAACAATAACTGTATTTATAAAATAATTATTGCTACGCATTGCGAATATTTTGGATCTTTAGTAAAATCTCTAGCGCCGGTCAGCGGTGACCATCATGGCAGTCAAAGTGTTAACTAATTTGATTTACTACATAGTGCCATAAGTTAACTGTCAACCTTCACCGCTGAATTAATCGTCGCCCTCTCGCCCCGGGCATATCCCGCCATGGGATCATAAAGGGTTAAGAACGGCTTCACGTTCGCTGCGCCCGTATCGAAGCGAATTTCGCTCGAGATCGTACCTTGTGAAGCGAGACCGGGCAGTCATACATATACGGTTGTGTATCTGCCCGGCGACCCAATTGCATACTCGATGCATCTGCTCAAGTGCAGTCACGGTATACGACGGGTGTACCGTTTGGCGATGCGACTGTGATTCGCGTCATCCGGCAGAACGAGCTTTCTCTTTTTTTCTTTCTCTCTCTATCCCCCTCCCCCTCTCTTGTCTCTTTTCTCTCTCTTCTCTCGGTCCTCTCGAGCCGCATCTCTGCCTATACGGCTGCCTACGATGACAACGGCATCGTTCTTCGACGGGTTCGATACCATTGGCGGATCTCTGATGCGAACCGGTCTCTTATCCCAGAATCAGCGAGTGCATCGACGCACACACGAAGTAAGCCGTGTGTGTTGACTAGTTTGGATGTGGTTCAACACAAAAAGGTAGCCCCAGTCACAGTTAGTGCCGAAAAGTATTCATATATCGGTTCATTTTATTTATAGCCACAGCGGAAAGATAATACAACTAGATTTATTCTCAGTATAATCATATTCATCAACTCTACCTTAATTAACAATAGATGCACACTTTAATCTTGAGACTCACGTAACTTGGAACAAATGTCATGTCAACCGCGTAGTTTGCAGTGAAAACGTGATATAGACGTTTCCGTTCTAGGACCCATTGCAGGAGGCTTAGAACCACTTGATCTACATATTGCGTGGCGCGTTTAGTTATCGGAGCGTTTTATAAAACGCGTTACCGGTTAAAATTACGAAACCGTTAGAAGTAATTATGGACACGTTACTTTAAAACGCATAAGATAACGAATGCCACGAATCCAGCGTCCTGAATGTCAGTAGAAGAATAAAGAGTAACGTAACCAGTTCGCAGGCAAACAGCCGCTTAATCTCTCGCAATAGGCAAATGTCGTTACATCAAGTCAAGAGCAATTAAACAACGTTGCCCTGTGGTTATATCCGTATCAATTGCGGCCGGCAAATTAAATGTGAAGTCAGGTGTAGCCATAATTGGAACGTTACAAACACTTCTTGATATGTTTCACTAAATTGGCGATAAAGATCGTGCGATTTCTAACAAGCATATAAACATAGCTGAGATAATGTACACAATTTCTTATGATTGATTTCGATCTTTGGAATAGTTGTGACATTTGCCGCGTCGCCTAATTACTCTATTAAATATTGAATTCTATCATTGAAATATTAGATGGATCATTCGATAGATTAATTAAAATATCACACTTTTCAAAGATAGCAGTTTTGTAGTAAATTTACAGTATTCACTGATTTCTAACGTAGTTCCCGTTTGTAATTCCTAAGACGGTATAAAGACAATAATTTTTCCGTAATTTCAAGGACATATGCTGAACTTCTCTTTCCACACTTTCATAGTACCGAAACAAAAATATAGAATTTCGTTTAAAAAATACAATATAATAACCATTTAATGGCATTGAAAAGTTACAAATGAATTTTTGTTTTGTCCCATTTATACTGTACATAAAAAAATATGATAATAGTATTGCAACATTTCTATCCCATCAGCTGTTCAGTAGTCATCCCAATCGGCACCTACCGTAAAACCCCCTCCACGAGTCGTGGCCCCGGCGTTTAATACATTACGCAAAAGAACACACAGTGCCAGAAAGACTCCTCTTAATTTCTCCTTCCTCCAACACAAACCCACTCCGCAACCTCCTAACCCCACACCTCGCGCGAATGGTCGCTCTTCGTAAAAAAACCCGGCGAAGCAGCGCTGTAAGCACGTCTTCCACAGAACGTCATTGTTCGCTCAGCCCCTTTCTTCGTCCATCGTCCCGGAAGGTACGAGAGCTGTCTTCCGCTCACGTTGACGCGACCGATTCGTCTCGGGGCGCGTTATAAAATATTCCCGCGGCATTCAAGCGCAGAAGGAGCTTTTAGGTGCGCGCTCTCTCCGTCCCTCGACAAAGGGAGGCCGTGTGCCAGGAGGCGGGCGAAAAAAATACACAGCCATAAAGCATTCGCGTAATAAAACTGCCTGGAACAACGGGCAGCGCGCATATTTTAAGAAATTAATTTGTCGAAGGACAAATTACCTCCAGATACATTGTGGGAGTGAGAGAGAAGGGGGAGAGAGAGAAAGTAACGGGCACAAAGGGAGTTTAACCTTGCCGCGCAATTTTTTTTGCTCCACTCATCCGCTCTTCTTTCTTTCCTTTCTTTCTTTTTGAAAGGGTAACGTCGTGGAGCGAGAGGATGCGCGCATCTTGCTTTGAGAGGCCAGCGCGATGGAGGGTGCTCGCGAAACTCTGTTTCGGCTAATTTACGCGGCTATAAATCTCGCGGTGCCGCCATGAGGCGGTTGCGAGCGTTGAAACTTGGACGCCCGGAAAAATAATAACGAAGGGCAATTTGTAAGAGCGAGTTCGGCCTTTGGTTCGTGGGGGAAGGGGGCTGGAAGTGGATGGGTGGCGATTCGTCTTTGGTCGGTGATGCGGACGAGGGAAATGCGGGAGTTCGGCGTTTGGTTTTGGCGCTAAGCTTTTTCGGGCCATGAACTTCACGCGTATGGCGATGTTAACACTTAACCAGTTAATTGTTAACACGTCATAAACGCAATATCATTTTTATATTTATCTATGAAGTTGAAAGTGTGCAGACACATGCTTACGTGAACACTTCTTGTTTTTACGTGGCATTAACAACTAAAAATGGCAACCAACAATTTTGTAGCATCTTCTACATCCTGTGTCTGAAGTCCGCGAAAAAGTGAGACAAGAAAAATAATTTGCTCGGATTATTTTTCGAAGACTCAAAGTTGCCTGCCTTGGTCGCTCGGCACCTTGTTTCGTCGTGTGGCGTTGCTGTCATGGTTGGTTGTCCTCTCGTCGACGAGGACCAAGCTGGACAGGACAGTTATGTCGTCCTCTTTGTCATCCTTATTACTCGCGCAGACCAAGGCTTCTTGGCAGAACCTCGCCAGTGTTTTGCGACCTCGTGAATGATTTATTGGCCCTCTCTCAATTCGAATGATGGGCGCGGAGTTGAGGGTCTGAAACGGAATGGCAGAAAATATAGGCTGACGCGAACGAAAGAAAAAGCATCCGAGTGAAGCACGGTTTCGTTTATTGCACTGATCGCGGATCCTCTGCTTTTTCTACTGCATAATAACGAGTGAAAAACTGCTGGTTTTCTATTTTTGCTGATGTCCTTGTGGTTGGCGCAAAACATTTTCAGATTTCTGTATTTGTTCATATGTGGAATACAATAATGAAATTATTAATTGAAGAGTTAGACGCAGTTTTGTAAAGTGTACAGGCATTTAAAAGTAATAACTCTAGGATCAAATATATATCAGACTTTTGCTACCTTATTATATCTTTCTTCAGTGTTGATGCATAAGAAACCACTTAATTATAAAGATCAATGCCACGCTTTACTACATTGCAATCTAGCACAGTCGGTTATTTAAATTTCCGTGTATTAATACGACTTCTAGCATAAATAAGGCATATGAAATGAGGAAGGTGTGATCTCTTGTTTTATTCACACGCACGTAGTAGCGGCGAAAAAAAATAAAATGTTATCCAAGTATAAACAGAAATTTCGTTGAATTTTAGAATCCCGCGCAAAACAACGACAAAATACGTTTGGATTCTGTATCAATACAGTACGTGTTGTATAAAATCGCATTATACCAAATAGTTGCTTTTATTTGTGTTACACAATTTTCTCCAATATAGCCTGTATCAACCAGTACGCTTTTAACTTCAGAAAGGTTTTCTTTAGCATTTTCAACCACTGTCACAGCAAAATTTTTCTCCTATAAGTCAGGTAATATAAATATAAGTATGCCACATATTTGGGATGATTATCATCATGTCAAATTTATTTTATGAATTTCACTTATTGAAAACCAAGCGGCTACGAAGCAGTAGAGATTATTAGCGTTGGAGGTAGAACACTGCTATATTCGATTGAAGTAAATAAATTCCCTCATTTACCACATAGCACATTATACGAGAATCGCGTTATATGAAAAAATCGTCGCAATATCTTCAGTGTCTTATAAAGAGTTCACCCTATTAGCAAACTCTCAAAAGTCAATAAAGACTCGCCTTTGATCGCCGCTTCGCGTCTTTTGAATCCTCCGTCACTCGCCATTTGCAATTTTGTTCCCGTCACCTCTTTATCTCGCTGCAATAAAATATCGCGTACTCAGCCGAGAGAAACAGATAACATAGAATTTCGACTCGTCGAATGGCGAGGCCCCCTTTCGTGTCGGGCGTGTATAATCTCGTACCGAGTCGACGGCTCGCGGAAAGAAACGTAGAACGCATTATTTATGTCTCTCTGCCTTTATGGATATACGAGACAGGAATTCGCCTTTACTCTAACTTTCTCCGTCTCCGACTACCGTGTTTTCGCGTCTCCCGTTCAGTCCTGCCATCGAGCGACTTAAAGGACGAGGAGAGGATTTCAAGAGAGAGGGGGAGAGTGTTTTCAGTCGACGATGTCTAATCGGCGAAGCCCTCACGCTTCGCTGATTCTGTTCCGCGGACCGTTTCCACGAAAATGCGTCCATCTTCACCGACAAATTCCGACGCGGAGATGCTTGATAAAAACCTCCGTCTGTACCCAGCGTTCGCGTTATTTAAAATGTCCCCAACTCCCGCGGACCTCTCACGCTTCGACGAAGACGTTCTCCGTTTCTTCACGCTGCTTCCTGTGAGAAGCCGAGCATGCCGAGGTTTTCTGGCGAATTTGCCACCTATCGAGATGCGAAGGATAAAGAGGGGGCGATAAAAATATCAAGGGAAAAGGATGGGGATGTACGGAAAATAAAAATAAAATAAGTTGTTATACTTGCGGTGTTAGGTTTGTGCATAAATAATTGCGGTGTTTGTTATTCCGAACATTCATGTTTATTTTGGCATAATTTTTCTTAACCATAGTCTTTACGATTGACTTATGCTACTGGTTTTGCTTTCAGTTTATACTACCGCGCACTCTATGTTGAATGTGAAAAATGAAAAAGAATGCTTCCTGATTAGGAAGTATCAATGTGATATAAATATGCAATTTTGTTAGAACAGGTTTGGCGAATGTTCTTACTGGAAAAATTGCATGCTTGAAGTGAAATAGGAATAAAAGAAAATGGAACCAGCTTGGTGTAGTTTTATTGCATGGGTTCATAATGAGATAGCTTACATCGATGAAGCAAACTGACTAGATCCTGTCAACGGACAAACAATTGAATAGTATTTTGCACCTGGCGAAAAAAATAATTCCTTAACTTCTCAGCTGTGAATTGTGAAGATGGTCACCATGAAGAAATGACAATTTTTTGTGGAAAAAAATTCGTTAACGTCTCGTGCTATGACGAGTATACTGACGACAAAGAAATGGCAATTTTCTGTTTAATGAGGAATATACCCGTTATCGCATCATTCTAACATCACAACGTAGGTACAAACTATTAATAGCGTGCTCCACAACTAGAAGATCAGCAATTCAAGAATGTTCACAAACATATAAAAAATGCAAATACACTAAACGCTTGCCGTATACCCGAAAGCAAAGCGCAATTATTTTTTCGCCAGAGCAATATTTCGTGTACTTTCGTGTTGAGCCGCATTTATCGGTGCTAACGATATTTCATAAATCACCGCCAGTGGGCGCCACGTTTACTTGCGAAGGGAACGTGGGTGGAAGAATTCTCTCGATCGACGATCAACGCTTGTAATCATGTATCGCTTCTTGTACGTGCTCGTACGCATACGAGTGCGTTTTATATGGCACAAGGATGCGACTCGTCTGGGTCATTACTATATCACGTTTCTCGTGCATCGCCCAGTCATCGTTTATGCCATGCATATCCATGTGTGTCGTGTTGTGTGCCGCGTCAGAGATGTACGCGCGTGTATATGACCCCTCTGTTATGTCCGCTTGCAACTTATATTTATATCTACTAGCCGATACTCGCCGGTAAATAGTTTGCGGCGGATGTTTATGTGGATGCAGCGGATAACCAGCTACCTGTGGAATTATTAGGTCATCTGGAAAGTTTTGTGGTTTTTATAACAGGTTTAGGGATGTAATGTGGAAAGAGTGCAAAATTTGATTGCACGAGGTCATTACTGTTTCGTTCAATGAGCTTTTGTCAAGTTGGATAATTGGAAAATGCGAGTTTCATAAAAATGTGGAATGGCTTCTGACGGACTGCAAACAATTAAATTCCATTTGCTTGAGAAACTTAGGAAGGACGGAAAAATATGATAATTTGAAAACGTTCCATCGTGAATCCAGTAGTTTTTCCCAATGTTCAACTAAATGTGCAACTTGTCATTGAGTTTTGTAATAGTATAAATATTTAAATAAACCTAAACACAAACACCCATGGCAAATACCGATCACGAGAACACTTTCAAGACAAATTGAAAATATTTCAAGGACAAACAGAAATGTAATACTTTGTACTGTAACAATATTTATTGGTTCTTCTTGAGTTTATATACAACAGTTTGATTAAATGCAAAATCATGCTGCTCATTAAATATTTATATACTTATTTATTTTATTTATTTATATAACATGCAAATATCTTAACTGACATATTTATTTACCTCTTCGGTGCAGCGGTCACTACTCGACAGCCGAAAATTAGCTTATGTTCAGCCACATGCATGCATTTGGAAGCTGTCGCCTATAGTCAACCTTCGTTCGCAATAGATTAAAAATTAAAACTTAATATAACAAAATTTGAAATATCGTAGCACCCTCTGCTCTAATGCTGCAGACTGAAACCCCTGCGAAATAAAAGAAAAAAAAATGCTGAGAACAGACGCGACAACCATCCGGAATCCCAAAATATAATATAAAAATTTGAAATCACATCAGATGATGTCACATCCAAAAATGTTAATTATTTTCGTGTATCCGCACATATTGACAAAAATGTCAATTATTGCGTGCATCCATAAGCAACACACCAACACCTTCATCGTAACCACCGCCACCGAAAATCACAGTATATCTGTAAACCGACCAGACACAGAGCCATACAGGCGTGGAAAACTGCAGACGACAAGAGTCCAACTTGGCGTGGTCTTGTTCGTGACAAAACAAACGCATGTGTTCGTTTTGCGAAGGAGGCGCACAATGGAATTCATTGCGCCTCCAGCAGTCGCGACAAGACAGCTTTGTGATAACTCCGGAGGCACACAACAGGCGCGACATTGGCAATACGGCGCGCACGGGACATGAAAGGACAGAAGGATGAGGAGAACGCGCGGGGTGGTTGAATGAATGCTGAAAAGACGGAAGGGACGTACAGGGAAGATAGGAAAAAGACCGTGTCGCCTCGGTATCAATAATCCTCGATGGGTTAGCGCAGAAGCGTCAGAATGTCGTCAGGGATGTAGGAGCTTTGTACGGCGGAGTCTTTGAGTTCTTTATTAGACCCATCCGCGAATCCGCAGCAGCACGAAACGATCAAAGGATTGAGAACAAAGAATCGCACCCGCGCGCCACCTGCCGGATGTCCGTGGCGACTTTCGATATTGGCTTTCGGCGATTGGACTGTTGCGTAACTTATTTATGAATACAGATTGAGGCGGCGACTGTCATGGCGTCTGGCCGCAGACATAGCGTTTTTCAGTGGCGTGGGTGGTTGGTGATCGGCTTTTCTGAATTCAAGTAATTAGCATGTTAATACATTGAACGTCGGTCCTGTGTTATTCCGAGTTTTCAGCATATTGGTTGACACTAACCCTACTTTTACCGCATGTATAGGCGTTTTAAACGTTGGGTCTTGTCGTAGTTTATTTTTTTGTGTGTTCGTTTAACTTTTTAAATACACAGAACAGAGACGATATTTGGAAATAAATTAGATCAATGAATAATCTATTAAAATTTATTTATTTCGCGTATTTCACGGTTTCGTTTAGAAAGCATAATAATTTGTAGTCTTCTATACCTGTTTGCTTATATGGCATTAGTGAATTTATTAATAAGAACTATTCGGTTGCGACATTCTAGAGATTGCGATATATGAAGTATTTAGAATTTCCAACTGCCCATTCCGCGTGGTCAAGCAATCTAATCACCGGCATCCGGGCTCTCAGTAGCTGATATTTAGTCGCCGTACAATATGTTAAGCGATTTAGTGATTTCCTGTCGAATAGTGCCACTGTGTTTGATTGCGAAGCTCGATTAATTGTGAAAGACAGTGTCAAACTAACCAAACAAGCAGCCGCTTTGATGCGACCGGCAGAGATTTCAATAAAACACAATCTGGTAAATTGCGAGGGCAAGACAGTTGAAATCGCAGTTCCCTGTTCGTGAAACATTGCCCTGCAACAGTGTATCTCTCTACACAAACATGTAAATTGAGCATCACCGCTGGAGAAACAAAAGTCATGCGTACGTGATAGCGGCCGATGACCCTTGGCAAGAAGTCACATATACGTGACAGCGACCGGCAAAGTGTTAACTACCATTTGATTCGTCTATTATCGATTTCGGCAACATTCCGGATGAATTTCGCTCGGCACGTGTTCCGGCCGGATTTTATTATTTCCGCGTCTCCGTTCGTCATTACGTGCGGGCGATTTTGTAATTCGCCGGAAACATCATACCGCTTTTCCTTTTCCCTCTTACGCGCTTTGTTACATTCGGCTTCGCGAACAATCGCCTGCCAGTCGCATGCGCGTTTCGTACCACCGTCCTTCACCGTTCCAATTAACGAAAGGATATAATTGCGTTTCTTTTAGATTTTTTTCTTCTTTTCTCCCATTTCGTCCCCTTGCGCTCAACCCCTCGTCGACCAATTAACGAGATTCTTTGGCTGCTCCGTACGCACGGACATTTTTCACAATTTTCAATTGGAAAGCGGGAGCACTTCAGCGAGCCGGCAATTAGCATTATTCTTCTCTCTGCCCGTATCCAAAGCGATATCGCTCCGACGGTACTACGACAAACGAGAATTCACGAGGCTGTGGAATTAAGTGACTGCGAGAACGGTGTACGGTGTGTAAAGAGTGGAAAACGCATACGTTTGGCTATGATATAAATGTGCATCTGCAGAAGAGAACGAAAATCTTGATGCAATCTTTCGATTTCAAGGTTAATAATACTATGTTTCATGTATATATGTATATCACACATTACGTTGTGGCTAGTATTTCGCTCAAATTTTTATATTGTGTTTTGCCAGTCACGCGATCGTTCGTAGATTCATCGATTATTGATTTCAGAAAGAGCCCCTCCAAAAAATATCTTGAAAAATATGCGATTTTAATAATAATATGTATAATAAAATTCTATGTATTAAAATGATATTAAAAGGGAACAGCCAATATATCGACACTCCGGTGCTAAAAGGTTTATTAAATACTCGGAAAATCGCTGGCTCTTAAAAACATATTTGGGCTACAAAATTTAACTACATTGTATTTTAACATTCTTAAATCGACCTCATACGAACCATGCAACTAATTCTTTTAATGCCTATTACCTAAACTTGACGTAGCTTATAATTATATTTAAAATACGTACTTATTTTGATTTCTTATTTATAGCAAAACCTCCTGAAGTGAATATTGTTCCAAAACATACTAAGAGTGCAAATTCCTTGTGTAAACAGTTATTTACACCGACACATTAACTAACTTTCCGCAACCTTGCCCTTGCAACTTTAGAATACTTTATACGCTACCTCTAAATAATGATGCAGAACCCCATCTAGATAAAAGTGGTGCGCAACCTTCGATATTCCTGTTAAAAAGCTCGGTCTTGAAAGGGTTAAGCTTAGAAAAGCCGCGAGCCACGATTCTTCCTCCTGCGTCCTCTGACCGACACGACACAGGCTGGAGCAATAAATCGTACAATAACCGTGGTCGCCACCGATGCCACTATTGCTACTGCTGACGCTGATGCTCGTTGCTACTCTCTTCCCGTCTCGTTCTGGATCTTTCTGTCGCTTTCGCTCCTGCCGTGTCAGCCCCCTTTGTCCGACATCTGCAGCTCCCATCGACACACCACACTGCCGACGCTGATCAGAGTTCAGCCAACTAGGTTGACGCTCGTTGTGGCAATGAATTGAGTCAACTAGTCGAACACCCCCGCAATTGCGCGCCAGATACGTTGTAATTCCGCAGCCACCTTCGACCTTGGGACCAATCGACCAACGATCCCGCTGCTTTTAACACATTGCGTACGGGTGACGAGATATCTCGTCTTTAGCAAGCCGAACCTTGTGGTCAGGCGACGAGATATCTTGTTTTCAGGTTTCTTCGACTCAATCGACAATTTAACCCTCTATGGGCTGATTTTTTTTTTGTGCCTATACAAAATCTATATAACGCGAAATCAACAAATATCAACCTCAAAATATATATTGACAATGGATTCAGCAGTTTCAACAGTTTTTTTTGTGACGAATACATTTTGCAACTTTGAAGTAACAACGGCTTACAACGTTTGCACTTGTGTGTTGAAGAGCTTAAGCATGGAATTTCTTAAAACAGTTGGCGGTTGGCGCTAACCCTTTGCGGACGGCGACTTTTTCGGTTGGATAAGGTAGCAATACTATTATTCTTATACTTCTTATTTCTATTCCTCTTTTATTTTTATTTGATTTTGTATCCATATTTTGGGCCTCTGATATATAAAACTAAAAAGCAAAGAAAACACAAACGTTATCGCAAATACACCGAAACCCAAGGGGTTCCATCTTCAGGGGTGTACTATTTTTTTGTGTTATGTGTAATGATATTGTATATTTATGAAATCATCGGTATTACTTCTTCTTTTTCGGCATTATTTTATATATTATTTTTTAATATTAAGGTATTTTTACATGAGCTATGTTGAAGTTTCACCTTTTCGCACTTTCGTGATTTATTACTAAGAATTGTAATTGAAATTTCGTCAAAATTATATGTATATGCTAAGGAGGGGTATTGTATCGGGAACTTATTTACCTTGAAAATTTATCTGGTTATACTGGATAATTATACTGGAAGCCGTTACTACAAGTAAAAGTGTTCACAATTACGAATTACCGGTGATACAAAACAAACCTGTGATTGCATTATCCTATGAATTTGTGTATAAGCAAAAAGTAACAAACAGGAAAGTTTGGTTGAAACATTTCAATAATATCCATTAGATAAACGTAAACATTTTGTTTTACACTGACATTTATAATTAGCTTTAATGCATTAATAATTCTGTAGGTATTGGTATTAACAATATTTATGCTTTAGTATTCGATGCAAAAATCAACGAATCCTTCTTCGTCTTCTCTTAAACCCGTTTCCCATACGTATAAACATTATTCCGCTTCCAATTTACTTTTGCATCGTCTTCTTTGTCACCCCGCAAACCAATTACGGTTCGCTCTCTGTAAACGCGCAGCACAAAGGTTGTCAGAAGGATGCGAGCAAAGGGTATTTAGCATAATCAGGGGGTCATTGACATAATCAAGCAATGTTCAAAGGAAGCTCGTTGAATTAATGCGGCGTCGGGTTAATTGACAATGACGCGTTCCGCACTGTTTCGCGAAAATAATTCCGGGCGACCTCGCATCGTTCCGATTCTCGGAAGCCAAGAATCCAGACATAACCCTGTTCCTCTGGCTGCAGCGTCTAGCGTTAATTTTCGCACTTCCTCGCTGTTGGCAGACTGAAACATCTCGTCTTCAATAGACGCACAATCGATTCTGATGAAACACATCGACGCTTTCTAACTCTGCGCGCATTTTTGGTGGTTTAAAGTTCGACCGACGCATGTTACTCTTTTCGGTTGTGATACTCATTTTGATAAATGAATATCCAGGTTTTCTGTTTATAAGAAAATACAATCATTTTTACATTGACAATTTCAATGTGTCTGTTGTGTTGTATCGAGTTATAGTTTCGATGCAGTATTCTTGTACATAAAGCGTTTGAAATTCTGTACATTAGATTTCTGAGTATTAGGATCAGCTTTTCCACCCGTGAAAGGCCATATAATATATCTTTTTCAAATACGCACTGACACATAGCATCAAAATCATGCATCACATAGCATCAGAAGCATGCACGTATAATATATGGAAAAGATCCTACATCAATGAAACTGAAGCTGTTGATATTGTGGCATTACCCCTTCTTCTTATAAAAGATCATACGATAAAACTGTCAATATCTTTTTCTGCACAGTCGTCGACGATATGTTTTGCACGTATCAATATATAGTGTCAAAGCGTGTAACTACAATCATTTGATACATGTCCAATGACTCCTCATGATAAGAATAGGTAGGTGTAAAGTACCGGTACGTTTAGTATTAACGCGTAACGACAATGCCGCCATAATTTCTTAGTATCACGGCATCATCAATTTTCCTTACAGACGGTTACATACCAAATTTGTTCATATCATATTTCGTAGAGTCATCGACAACTTTCTTCGGACATATTGACACATAGCATCTTACGCGTAACCACAATGGCGCCGTCGTCAGGACCGTCTGATAACCGAAGTGTCATCGACATCCTGCGGAACAACGACGCGCATCTCGGCGCTCTTCGTGTACATAGCTATATTTGCACAGCTAGACCAACACGCGCGTTGCCCGGCCAGGAGAAGAGAACCAATCAGGCAGAGAGGGGCGGGAACACAGAAGAGTACTTCAACCGGAGTACGTGAAGTGCATATTCTGTCGTACTTTGGAAGGTTCTTTCCCTTCTTCCTTCGTTCATTCTCCGCGTTCATCCATTCCCTATTCCGTTCGTTCTCTGCCTTTGTCTCTCCACCATTTTCGTGCGTTTCCTACTGCTCGCGCCTGGACGTCTTGGCCTTTTCTTTGGCCTACGTCCTCCACGTCCTCGGCTCCTTTTCCGTTCGTACGTTTCACCTAGAGACGGCTCGTGACTTTAAGTGCCGATCGTTAAACTTGCTTCTCACCTCTGGCGAATTCCATCTGGCGATACGCCGGTGGCACCCGTTGTTGCCGCTGCCGTTCGTAAATTATTCGACGCCGAGTGAACGTTATTGCACCAGTGGGAGTGATCGTGCCGTGGTTCATCGTGTACACAAGCACCGAGTGCTGAGGGAGTCGAAGTGGCAGGGAGGAAAGGGACGCTAAAATCGGACCAGGATTTGGCGGATCGTTTACTGCAGTCGAGGAAAGATAGGAGCGCAATTATATTAACCCTTGCCGCTCGGAAGGCTTACGAAGGGAGGAGAGTAAACTCGCAGGCATTGTGTCCACTTGGACGAAATCGAATTGGGGATGTTTGGGAACAGGGACAAAAGAACGTCGGAAAAGAGATAACTTCAAAACCAGCGTTTCAATGCTTAGAAGATGCTACAAATAAATGACGCTTGAATTGTGCGATTAACTTTTTCTGTACGAAAATATTCGTGATATGTTGATGATGTTGTGATGAAAGTGTGACCAAACATGATATTATTCGGTTCTCATTTATTTCCCAGTACTGCTTGACTAGTTTATTTCATAATAACTAGTAAAGAGCCAAAGATGGTCCTCACGCTATAGAGTTCAATGTTATTTTAGCTGGAAAAATGTTACCAATACATTATGAAAATTCTGAAATAAAAGAAAATGGAATTAAAATTATGTAGATACATCACATCATCCGGAGAAATGTTTAAGTATGCGATATACAAATTTTGAAAATTGGAAACCTAAATAGGAAATTAATTTGGATACATATTTGTATCACTTAGTTAATGACAAACAGCAAAAATTACTAGAAAGTAATAGAAATAGTTTCTATAATTTTGCTCGTGAAGTAAATCTAATGTTTAGATAACATAGCCTCATTAACACATTGCGTACGGGTCACGAGATATCTCGTTTTAATGTTGATCGATACGTTGCTAAAGTAATGAAGCCTTGCGGCAACTTTTGATAGTATAATTGCGAAGTAAATGAATATTAGAATGTCAAACAATCGTAAACGTATCAGTCTTTTTGACTATGCTACCAGCAACTTCGAGTCATTCTAGGGTAAGGACTATGCTGAGAAAAGCACGATCGAAACAAATGGAGCAAACTCGATTACCAGGCTGATCACACTAAGTTTGTGCCAAAACATCTTGCTTCATATATAAAGATACAATGTTGCCTCTAGATGCTGCAGGCCTTAACGCCAAAACCGTGACAACGGAGTTATTCACTTACCTTACAACGACAACAAAGTTCGCAACTTACCTTACAATGTCGCCGCAGCGGCGACAATGAAGTGCAAAGGGTTAAGTGCCTTGACTAACGAAATCAGTGCTGATCACGAGCGATCCGCGACTAATTCAATTTGCAACGGCTCGTCTCCGAAGCTTTTCGATGAGTTTCGTTTGCGAGGCTCGCCACTGATTACGCCCATTCACGGATGGAGCCAAGGATAACATTCGCTCGTTCCGTGCATCCCGTGTCGTCGGGCTAAACAGCGATGAAGGGGAAAGTGAGACGGCGAGAGAGTAAGCAGAATTCCCTCGTTCGTCGTTATTGCCCGGCGAATTTAGCATCGCGCCTTGGTACCATGGCTATTTTTGCCAGTTTGGCACTGGTTCAGATCCGCTTCTCGCCCGATGCTACCGCCCCTCGTGCCATTTCTCCGCCACACTCTTGACCTCGCCGTTTCCACGTGTCTTCTTCCTCGTGTTCTTACACTTTCGCAGGCGCGCGCCTTCTCTTACTCATTAACACTAATCCTAGCACTACCGGTCAAATTAACCGTTTTCAAACTTTTGGACAACTTATACACCTTTCAATGTTATCATATCACTATCACACTTTGTGACTTTTCATAAAATATGCATACAATATATTCGTCGGTATTTACTTCTAGTTTTTTTTTCTTTTTTCTAAGAAATATTTGTAGTCTGTAGACGTAACGGCGACCGACAAATACTCGGGATCCTTCGAAGCATTGCGATGTCTGGCAAAATAACACTATTTTCTTAACACTAAACCTACCACTACCGGTCAAATTGACAGTTTTCAAACTTTTGTACAGCTTATACATATTTAAACGTTTATTAATTATGACACAAAATATGAACAATATATTCTTTCAGAAATTTTTTATATTTGAGAAAAACGTGGTTCCATTTGACCGTTATAATTATATATATATATTTATAATTACAATTATATAAAAATAAATTTGTGTCAAAATATTATGAGAGTTCTTTATTTTATATACATTCAGTAATAAATTAACCGTCATTTACGTTCAATCATAAAAACGATAACTTTTTTAATCACCGGTCAGTTTGACTGAATGTACTAGGAATAGGTAACAAAAAGTTTCGGTAGGTTTAATGTTAACACATTCAGCGCTGCACACTAAACTTTCCGTCTGGGTAGCAGTGTCAACTTTGTGCGATGATGCTTTATGAATCGTACAATATTAAAAAATGTTTTGCGTGTGTTCCTGTAGACGCTTGGCAGAGCTCGGCCGGCTGAAATGAAATGACATAATTGCAGCAAAACTTACGTACACGAGACCCACTTAAAGTAGTGCGTTTCACTGTTTTGAGTATTTCGATGTATCTTCCAAAAAGCACATGCAACCGACAAGTTTCGCAATTCTCAGCGGATCATATAACAAAGTTTGCCGCAGCGAAAGAATTAGTGGGCTTTATTGAAACGTTTTAAATAAAAGTGGTATTTCAATTTGTTGCTGTTATTTCGTAAGGCTCTTTTTCTCTGCGTTTGTCGTTGCCCGTTTTGGCACGATAGACCAGAAGATGGCGCTGGCATCGGAGCGTGGACCTGCGTGTAGTACAGGGACGCAGAAAGGGAAGGAAAAATCCGTCAAAGGCTTCCTCTAGGAAAACGAACGTGCGGTAGGTAGTGGCGTCGGTGCGTAGGAGTAAGTATTTCACGCTTCAGTCTCTCTGCTCAGACGTCTTCTGCGCCCGCCTGCTCTGCAGAATCCCAATGCGCGCCTTGCAAATGGAAGAAGTGTGAGAGTTTTAGGCAATTAGTTGCCGGTGTCGTGAGAAACGGAAATAGGATGGACAGGAAAATATTCGCGTGTACTGTTTGGTTAGAAGGTATTTGAGTGAAAATTGTTAAGCAGCTACAGTGAAGACACAACGTATTTACCATTGGATAGATGAAAGTTGATACAAATTTGTTTTGAACAGTCTTGACAGTTTATATTGTAGCGTAAGCATGTTTTATGTATTAACACGTTGACTGTCGCGCATATTTTGCTGTATTAGAACGGCAACGCTATGAAATATTACAGCGTTTGACTGAATTATGCAAAATGTACATCATGTGCAAGTATTGGAGACCAAAGGATCGCATCACTATTCTAACAATATTGCATTTATAAGATAATTATTGCTACCCACTGCGAATATTTTCGATCTTCAGTAAAATCTCTTGTGCCGGTCACCGGTGGCCATCATGGCAGTCAAAGTGTTAATACATTTGCGACCGGCAGATTTCTTCCGTTTCTAATACTGAGTATCGGCGAAAATAATGAAATACTAAAGTTAGTTGCCGTAAAGTTGTCTCGTTGAAGCAAGGGTAAAAATGATACAATTTTTTTTTTAAATATCTGTTGCGATTATGTGTCGTTTAAAATAAAAACAACACGTAACACGGTCATCAAAAAACACATTTTATTAAGTTCACAAGTTATTATAACTAGTTGTATCCCCAACCGCTTTCCGTTAAATTTGGAAAATTAAATACATTATTTTGCAATTTTATGTTCGGAGAATTGAAACGCAGGAAAATATACTGTTGCGAGTCTTTTCTATGCAGCCGACGCGGACCTTGTTCAGGTCGTTGCCGCTAGTTTTACGAGGAGGTTAGTTGGGAATCTTTATGGCTCTCCTTATCATCCGATACGATAAAATGTTTATTGTTCGCTCATTTCGCAAGTGTCGCGGGGTTATCGTCGACGTTGCTGTTAAAGTAGCGCCGGTGATAGGAGCCCATAAAAAAGCGAAAGAGGTGTCGGCAAAGGGGGAAAGTAGTCAGAGGTGTCAGAAAGGAACCTTCATTTCTTTCTCTTCATTTGTGTCTGACGAGGAATTGATGATCCCTTATAAACTTGTTATACGCGACTGATATTTTTCCCAATAACACGGTGTTACAAATAATGAAGCTATCATCGAAAAATGTACCCAGTCAACCTTCTTATAAGGCGGTTAATTCCGATATACACTGTTATGTGAAAATGAAGTTAACAATATTCCAATATACGCTATTTTTTCACGACCCGCTAAACTATCTACAATTTCAGTTTTCTTCATAGGGAATGTAAACGTTCTTTTTATTGTTCTTTTAATTTGTGTTGGACGTTATGCAAACTTAGAGTCAAACAGAGATATTCTTGAAGTAAACAGAATTATTTTCTGATGCAAAAATATTTATACATTGAGTCTTGCTAAACTACCTCTTGGAGCAAAATGCAATATCGAATTTGACTCGTTATGGGTCTGCGACGTATCTAAAATTCTATATCAATAAAACAGAATAAACTCTTTACTTCATTTAAATAATTAGGTACCATACCTGGATTGACACATGTATTATTTTTATTTGCGATTTACAAACCGACAATTTCCAATTTCATGCAGTTTCATGATTTACCTAATTTTGAGTATGCTTATCGTTTTCAACGGTACACCTTTGTGCATCAAGGTACCTTTTTGTCTATTGCTCAAAAACATCGAGGTACCCTAGAATGTTACTCGTCCAATCGCTTAATTTATGCTCCACTCTAACAAAAGCGGCGGTAGATAGTGACGCCCCGTTTAGATAGAGAGAAGGCAAAAAAAGATGCGTGTCAACTGAAGCTGCACAAAAATATCGCCGTCTGCTGCTCCCTCTTTTAGCGAGGAACGAGCGGGTCTCATTCGACAAAGTCACTCTGCAACCTTCTATACATGTGTGCCGTTGAACACAAACACGCGTGAGTCGATGCGCATGGGTTAAGCGTAATCAACTAATTTATGTTGGCGAGATAGGACGCAGGGCGCAAAACACGGTTAATGTCGTTCCAATTAAATCTCCCGGTCAAGCATCGTTGATGACTTCTTGATTTGATGCGCGGAAATTAATGCCGTGGTGCAGGCCTTCGCCAACTTTTATGCACGCAAACGACTTTTCAAACGACAATCTGGGATACAATCGGTCGTAGTGTGCGTTTACGTAATGTGAAGTGGGGTTAAATGAAATTGAAACCGGCTGAGTATATGTGAACGTAGGTAACTGAATTATGCATTTTGCCAGATACATAATGTGGTGTACGTGAAGAATGTTTTTGTTCTGTACTTCTTGTTATGAGCTTCTTGAAATATACATCTGCGTCAAGTCATTTTCAGACGCAGTGAGTTTGGTAATTATAGTTGTTTTTGAAATTTCTTACGAAGTATGAGAATATAATTACTGCGTAATTTACACATGCTTGGTTTAGGATTGTGCAAGGTCTTGTTAACCTCCTTAAATAGGTGAACAAATATAGCAAATGTAAAACAGGGCGAAAACAGTGAATTTAACTAATTTGTACAAGTGTAGGTATGTTATATCTATAACAAGACAATATATATGCGATATTTAATATTGTTAAAAATGCTGCAATACAAAGTAACTTAGTACAAAGTATAATACAATACTATTTACACGTGATGGACTTCATTTGCTCAGCAATGTTCCTCATACAAACTCTTGAACCGTCAAATGTCAGAAGGAGAAAAAATAAGAGCTTATATTAGCAATGATTTAATTGAACTTTAATTTCACATTATCCGTAATTGCCAATATCACACATTTTATGGACTGTTAGAGTTTAAGCGAATATTAGAAAGGGAAATAGAAAGGTACAATCGCAGATATTCCTGGCCAGACGCATCGCGCGAAAATAAAATAAGTGGCGATGATGCGAGAGGTAATATTTATGGCGTCCGGCTGAATTCTGTTATTAACTCTAAGATATTAATACTATGACTATAAACTATCAAAAAATGCAAAAAAAAAGTAAATACATTTTTTCGATCCGTCACATTGGAATACTCCCTTAAAGAATCCCGACCGCCGATCAAAAAGTCGCTCGCAACTTCATTCTTACCTACAACCGTCGTATATCGCGCTCATTGAAACTCGAACCAAACTGTTTCTCGTGGAAGGCGCAGTGCTCTTGAACAAAGTGCAGATGCATAAAAAATATTTTAATTGATGCGCTGCATAGGAGAGACGCTCGGTGGATTTTCGAGTGTCAATCCATGCTTTTGCTCGTCAAAAGATATACGCTTTTGCTCCCTTTTCCTGCCGAGCCTTGTACCCTTTCACGGCCCGTGCTCTTTCTTCGCCGAGATCCCACGCGAGCTTGCGTATTTTTCACGTAAACACTCGCCACCGCCAAACCAACGTCCGGATATTACACGAAATACACGGAATTGCGCCAAAGGCAGGCGGGCACAAAGAATATTAATAATTACTCCGCCGCTTCTGCTATGCTACCTTCCAGAGTCGGTGGCTAACATGCTTTACTCAGGGATCTCGGGAAAGGGAACTTGGCGCTTGCTATTATCCCTTTGGAATCTAATACCACCGAATTAACCACCGAATTGGTTCATCTTAAGTGATGCAAATTATGTTTTTACTAATTATTTTGAAAATAATATTGAAAATTGGCATTATTTTAATGGTTTTATTTTAATTTACTTCAAGTTACAACTGGCTGACTGGAGACGTGGTAAACCGTTTTTTTTTGTGTGTTGACATTTGTGTGAGATCAGGTATTAGTGGAGAATTACAATATTTTCACTGGGCAAGCAGAATATTTCGATAGATGAAGGAACATAAAAAATCTGAAAGTACCGACTTTGAGACTTCTAATAAAATGGTATATTTGTAAATGAAATTTATAGCAGTGCAATGATTAGGAGATTATATTCCTATCGGACATTAGTAATAATATCTCAGGTGAAGTGGCTTAAACATACTTAAAATTTGCCAAAATGTGCGTAACAAAATAAATACATATCAACCGCCGCCCCAAACCACACTGTCTCCTGTACCACTTTCTGCTTATTAAAATACAAAGAGAGCATCGAATGCAATTAAAAGTTACACAATAACGAAAATTGTACAATTGCTGTTTGAGTAGAAACAAAAAATTCGACATATTTATAACAAACATTTTTGGTTGCTGCAAGAGGACACATGATACAAAATTCGAATCACGTGATGCAAGTGACGTAGACGTATAGACCGGCAGTTGGGGTAATATCACCTCATAAGGGATTTTTGGGGAAATTCGCTTGGCAACGCTGACGGCGGATGACTATAGTCACCGGCAGTATCGAAAAGATTAAAAAAAAATTCCCATCGTGGCGTCCGCCCGTTTTTGTCTCTCATCCAACGTTCCGACAAAACTCGTTCGCGGCAGACAAAGGTAAACATGGGAGATGAAGAAACGGGCGAAAGAGCGTAGAAGAGGGCGAAAACGGAGAAAGCTCGAAAGCGGACAAAGAAGAGAAAAAAGGAAGAGTAACCAGACGCGTAAAAAATGGCGATTGTTAATTAAATCCGTTAAGCCGCTGGGACGACTCTGACCACTCGCCGTCATCCAATTCTATTCTCGTGTTTGCCTCGCGATCCTGTCTCGCGAGATATTTATACCGCGAAACCTGCAAAAAGGGGGGAACGCGAGAGGCTGCGAGAATGTTTTCGAGAACGGTAAAACCCCGCGCTGCGCAATTATTCGCGGCGTGCTGTGTGTGAATTAGAGTGGAATTGGAATTTGTCTGCTATGTTGGCCGGTTAAGAGTGGCCGCGCGAAAATTTCGGCGCGGAGAACATCAAAGTGTAAGACGCGGAGATGGAAAAATTCCGCGTACGCCGAAGTGCGAGTAATGAAAGCGCAAGAATGCAGCGTGGCGCGAAATATGAAGATGTAGAGCAATCAGAATTTAACGTAAATTGAAATGTAGGAACTGCGAGCATAATTTAATGTGAGGGTAAGTACGGAAAATGAAACTGGGAAAACAGGAGACGCGTCAGAGATGAAAATTTAGCGCATGCCAAAACATGGAAACATCAAAGGAAATTAAATTGAACTCCGCACCAAAGTGGGAATTCGGTGGAAATATCACAGTAGTCTCCAAAACACAAGAAACGAAAAAGCTGAAACTGCACTTAGTTTGAAGAAGCAAACACAAAAATAAAAACGCTGCAAGCGGAAACTTCGCCGACAATCAACCCGAACACGCCATAACCAGCAAACGCCATCTGATTCTATCGCAAATCAACCCAATCACCCTCTAGCGCCTATAAAAGCGACAATCGTCCAAACCTGTCGGCCAGTCGATTCAGTAATTAAATCTCTGTCGCATCCATTGGAATCCTTTTATCTGATTTCAGCATATAGACTATGATCGCAGTGTACATCGCTTCACAAAAGACGAAAAACAGAGACTGCTGAAACTCCATAGCGGCAAACACCAAACTTTGCTGATAATCAACATCGTTAGAATCCTTTTATCCGATTTCACCATACAAATTCCAATCTCACTGTACATCACTTCATAAAAGACAAAAAACAAACTGCTCAGGTTTCGAAGTAGCCGATAATCAACACTATTGGAATCCTATCATCCAATTTCTGCGTACAGACTATGATCTCATTGTACATCAGCTCGCAAAAAACCAAAAAACAGAAACTGCCCAAACTCCCATGCACCAAACACCAAACATCCCCGATAATCAACACCACTGCGTCAAATCAGGACGCACTCTTGCCACCGCATCGCAAAACAACCCCTGCCTCTCCAGGGGCCATCAAAACTCCAATCGCCCAAAACCGTCGAGCCGTCGCTTCAATAATTAAATCTCGGCCGCGCCCATTGAAATCCTTTTAGCCGCATTCAGCGCACGGACTAAGTAACTAACTAGCCAGCCAACGCCAAGCAACGCCAACGAGCGTTACGCCGTCCGAAAGAGACCCGCGGAGGGTGGGCAGGCGAGAAATTTTGTGCGATTGGATTGGACGTCACGGTGCACAAAGGCGATGAAAATGGGAAAAAGAAAGAGTCCCCCTAGTCTCCTTTGGTCCTCAGGATTGAATTACCGCTGTATTTCTCGTTGGCCTTGCGGAGTGTGGCGAGGCACGAAGGGAGGCGGTCTGAGCGGAAAAGAGTCGATGAGCTCAGTGTGTCTGGTAGAAAGGGAGGCAGAAAGGATGCTCGGCCCTAGGCCACGTTAATTGGACGGATGATGCCGCTAAATCCTGAGGACCTTGAAAGCCAGCGCCGGGGAAGCGTCCCGGGCGCTTTGTCAGAAATTAGAGGGAAAATTCGTAGTAGTATTGCAGATGGCTAGGGCGCCGGGTTGCGAGAGGAAGAAAAACGAGGGGGTCGCGGGATCTGTGGCCAGTGTAGAGTCGAGGGGCGTCGACGGGACAGGTGGCGAGCAGAAGATAAAGCTCGACGATTGACACTTGACCGGAGGAGCAGAGTGAGAATAGTGGGAATTAACTCTTCTGGGCGATATGTAGATTTTTTAATATAGCACGTACGAACGACTGTAAATGTAAGATTTTAGTTTGAGGTTTGCTGAGCGACGTGACAGGAAGAAAGGACAAAGAGATAGAAAAAGAGAAGGATGTGGAGTGAGAATTAAGAATTACCCAATTACCGTACTTTGATAGGTGGCAAGCAGAAAATATGAACGACTGTAAATTTAAGATTTTAGTTTGTGGTTGTGTTTACCGGTGCGACAGGAAGAATGGGCAGAGATAGAAAATGAGATAGATGTGGAGTGAGAGTTAAGAATCAACCAATTGCCGTATTTTGACAGGTGGCGAGCAGAGTTAATAAGTGTGACTGACGGTACGTTTAATTCTGATACGCAGGGAAACGTAGCCTGAAACAAAAATTTACCGTTGAGTAATTGTCTGTGGAAGTTATCCCAAAAAATCCACATACCACTAAAAGAGAAGAATTTAACGTGAAGTGTATTTCCATTTATGTATTTGATTCTAAAAACCTTTCATTCATACTTTGCGTCTTCCGAATTCCTAAACGTATCTCAGGCACGTTCCGCTCTGTTTGTCGGCCTCGCAACCAGCACTCAGCGAACATAAACCTACATGCACATTCTAGATCTAGATATTCAATATCAATAAACATAATACACGTCAATATGAATGATGTGATTCAATATCAATAATAATAAGATAATTCATAAACATGATACACAATTTAGATCTAAATATTCAATTTGAACGAACTTCAATGATCTATTTTATTTACTTGTACGCAATAAATTAATCCAGCGACAATAGATTTATGTCGTGGGAATGGCTTTACTACACAGTTTTCTACATAGTATATACAACATGACATATAATGCCGAAAACACACAATGTAGCATCTTGGCCACCACACAATTTTCAACACAACATATATTCACGAGCATTATTATACGTTACACAGCGTTGTCCAGACACACACACATCGTTTGCCGTTGGCCAGTCGTCCGCAACCGTCTCTTATCTTTGTCGTGTCCTTTGTCCTGCTGAAACTTCCTGGAGCCCGCGCAGGAAGCTTGCAGCTTGATTAATATGGGACTCCGTTTTCGGAGGTGGAGCAGTGCACGAAACGCAATGCGTTTTCAGCGTCATGGTGTCTGCACCTCCGACCACATTGTTCCACGGCCGTTGAGGCCCAGCGTGAAGTGTGACTCCGCAAACCTATCCGCTCCTCGCTAAAGGGCCAACCGAAAACAAGCGTCGCAGATTTCGTCTGCGTAGCGACAGGAAATACGCGTCCGCTCCGCATTTTCGTGACTCCCCGAATCTGTGCAGCGAAACGAACGGTTACTTCCCGCACTGCGACTTAATGGGATGATGGTATAGCGTGATTAACCCCTTACAGTCGAAGACTTTTACTTACCAGGTGCTTGGAACACTTTCAAGAGAAACGTCATATTTACGTATAAGTAATGGTATGCAAATTATATGTCTGTAAAAAGAATTCATGTATTTTTTTTATGATCTTTTCTACTGATTTTTCTTCTATTTGCCAAAACCGAAATTATAAGTTTGAACCTGAGAGATAAAAAGTAAAGATACGTGTACTCATGTACAAGGCGATCTACTAATGCATAGCAGAAGAGTGTGTTAAAAATGTAGTATATCTATTATTATAAATAAGTCTGAAGTAGTAATGATACGAAGAAATATCTTTAGGCAGAAAATAAGCCCATGCATCTTCTAACGAGAACAAAGTACCGTATTAGCCCGTATATAACGCGATATTTTTCGATCATTTATTTTCCGTTAAAAACTCGACTATATACGGTAACTAATAACTAGAACAAATTATACAGTTATAAGTGCAATACTTTCCTCGAAAGATTTAATTTGCAATTTCTTACAAGAATAAATAAAGTTATTATGAGACGGTTTTGTCATTATTGAAAAGTCTTACTGAAAAGTCCGGGAAAATAATTTGATAGTATTTGGCCGTCTGGCACCTTTATTTTTGCCCCGGAACCGCATCTTGCAGTCGTCTGTAATTTAATGATATTAACGTTCTGTCAGCTTACAAGACGGACTCGACAGTCCATATCGGGCAATTATAGTCACGAACCCGTGACGTGTACCGATTACTTTTGGGAGATGTGAGAGGGTTGTAATTTTTGGCTTCCGTGGGAGACGGAGCTGAAGTCGGTCGATTTTGCGTGATGAGTTATCAGTGCTCTGAATGCGGGAAGTTAATTTGGTTGTTGATCGTAGATTTTGGAGAGAGTCGTTGAATTATTCAGCGGGATGGAGGGCAGGGGCCGTTACTTTTAATTCGTCTGTCTCTGGAACGGTTTTCATAATTATTTTAATTGGTGTGGCAAGCTATGTATTAATATCCGGTTACTCTACGCTTTTGCGCATTTTAATATTTTTGGAAGTAAGGGTTTTGTTGGTAGTGGTCATTTAGGTAGACGGTATCAATTTCTTGTGGGTATAGCTTGAAATTAAACTTTCAATTTACGTAATACACATGTAATGCACATTTGCAAACATGAAACTCGTAAAAATGAATTTGTAGTCACGGAAGCTCATCAAGTTTATCTTACATCGGCATTCCGGTACTCTCGTTACCCTGGATTAAAACCCTCTCCCGGCCATTGCAATTTCACATCTCAGTACATGTCATTGCTCTTCGACCGTTTAGATAAACATTTGAACATTACGAGTGTAAAGTTTGGTATTAATATTGGCACCCGCTTAAACAAATGTTGATATTAAGATACAAAATATTCCGGAATTTTCACGATACAATCTCATCATTCTTCGACTTTGCAAATACGCAGCGCATTAAATTGAATACGACATAACGGAGCCTTATAAGCAAGCTTCACACCGACATTCGCCCAATTCTCGTTACCCCGCATTAAAAGCGTCCATTGCAATTTCACGTCCCGCTATCTGGCATCTCTCCTCGCCCCGCAGCCCGACTCCGCCGCCACAGAATCGGAAAACGAAAAAGCCGTGCGCCCGCCAGACTTGCTTGCCTCTCTTCCTCAATTTACGCTCGCACAAAAGCGTCACGTTCTCCGCCACACAACGTGTCACAACGTCCTTCTGTCGATCGCAAAGCTGCACGTGGAAAAGCAGCGTCGTGCCGTAAGAAAGACGGAAATCGCGGGGAACGGGAAGGAGCGAAGGGAAACAGAGACTCGACGTCGACCGGCGTCGACGATTCCAGATACTGTCACGCTCAGACGCCGGCTCAGCTTTCTGCCGTGTTAACAGCCGCGTTTGAGTTTTCCAGCCTGTCCCGGTGACCATGAATCGCGGAAATGCCGCGTTCTTGCGGCCTCAAGGAAATTGAGTATCGTCGGCTGCGGGTTTTGTTCCGTGACGAGTGTACGGAGATGGGCGTTCGAATCGAAGTGGGCGAGTTTTCAATAATGAACAGGTAGATTGCGAGTTGTTGCAAAAGTCTGCTGGCGCACTTGACGTTGGGGGGTCCCGATGCATCACGGTACTTAGTACAAAGCGTAATACGAGGGCTATTTGATAAGTTTGGGGGTCTTTTTAAGAAAAACACATACTTCGATGCAAAACCAAATTTATTTCTCGACGAAATCTCTCTGTAACTCGATACATTTTGTCCAACGTTTCTCCTATCCTTTTAAACCGTCGGAAAAAAATTGATCGTCTAAACCTGAAAAATACTAGTTTACAGCGTTTTCCATCTCAGTATTTGACTTATATTTCTTTCCCCCAAGAAATTTTTTTCAAATTGTTAAAATGCACTTCGTTTGAGAACCAACATTCGAAATATATGCTCGTGTACGAGGCCAATAACACATGCACACTTGTACATTGTCAAGCACGATCGTGCGTTGCATTAACACGCCGGCGCACGAGGGCGCATTATGCATTATCCGGTATGACATTGTGTACTCGTTAACAATGGCTGGGTGTGGCAGCGTCAGACATACGCTCGATTTGGCAAGTGATTTTTGCCGTGTCGCGCGCGAGTTACATCTGTCCACCTCCTCGCGGACGGTTCATCGGATTTACATCGATGTCGTTTCGCAGTCTGACCTTTGCCTGTCGCTTACTCCTTTTCGCCACTGGCGGACCGTGGCCAATCGCGAATGTGGCAAATATCGCGAATAAATAAGCTCTTGCTTCGTTTATCCGCGCGCGAAAGGTTCTTTGCAATCGATTGAACCGACATTTATGCGAGTCTTGTTAAAACTCTATTGAAACTTGCTGGTGCCTTTGTGTAGCTGGACTACGTTTCAAAACGTTCTTTGGTCCCACGCAACTCCTAAGTTCCACTTCGAAACTTTCCGTTCTTGGAATGGTCGTATTTGATGTCGGTATACTACTGTAATAAAAAAATAGTAAGTCCATTTAAATCGCGTACTAAATCGCGCTTACAAAAAAGAATTTACTTGTTTTATCCAAACAAGTTAATTTGTAAATAAAATCATTTTATTGTACCATGTAAGACACTCGACACATCTGCGAAAATCGCATCGGCCTGCTACCTTCCCCAACCGAAAAAGTCGCCGTCCGCAAAGGGTTAATATATACGTTTTTCCATATGCATCGTCATAATTGTATACCGCAAAACACGCGAAGCTCATTCAGCACTTTTGACAGACACTCAACGGCACCACTTGCAACAATGTTCCTCCATATGCATTGTTCCATTTGCATTGCACAACGTTGTCTTATCGCAGAAACACATTGGACCTTCGGCTCAGACCCATAACCCGTCCCACGACCCCTTCACCTTCACGATTCCCCACTCGTTGGTAGCGTTCGTTTTCTCGCAGGGTGGCAGAATTTAAAATGCAGATCGGTCTCCCCCGTTTAAGAACCACCATCGCCACCAACGCCACCTACTCCGACACGCCGCCAATTAATTTCATTACCCCATCGCTTTGAGCCGCAGCGCCCTCGCCTTCACCTTCACCTTCATCGTCGGGATTCGTAAGGGGTTGTAGGCTGAATGTAAAGTAAATACGCCCCGTCGGGCCCGATACGTAACGGAGACAAGTCAATTTCGCAGTAGCCAGCCCTTTTCCTTCCTCTGGCCACGTCACGGCGACCCTCGTTATGAAAGCTTTTCCTTAAAGTGCATTTTCGAGAGTCGGCGGACGAGTTATTGGCGGCAACTTCTCGGCGGAGGGAAAATCCGGTCCAATTAATCGCCGCGAAGCTTTCGATGCTTAGCAGACGTCGGTCGTTAAAGTTAAGAGACTTCGGTGGAAGGTGCGTGTCGAAGGATTCGCACAGAGAGAGATAAATTGTGTATATGGAAATGCCGTTATTTGTACTTATTATGACGCCGGGAACGCTTAATGATGGTATGTACAGCGTGGAATGAGATTATTCATCCGTTGGAACCACGAATGCAGCATATTTGTCATGTAATGACTCTTCAGACTGGCCGATAGGTGAGCGGAGGTTATCAGACATCAGTGAGGAAAGTGATTACAATCACAGCTGCAAAGTTTGTAGAATAAAGTATGTAGAAAATAAATTCCTCATTTGTTTTACATTCAAATAGTTTATAATAAAATACGTAGAAAATAAATTCCTCATTTGTTTTACATTCAAATAGTTTATAATAAAATATGTAGAAAATAAATTTCTCATTTGTTTTACGTTCAAGTAGTAGCAATAGAAAACTAGAGCGAGAATGATAATTGCGTTCTCTTACATTTGGTGCAGTTTTGTACTTGTAATGTTAAATGAGTTGTTAGAAGAGAATAACAAATACACAACATTTAAAATATTTTTTTATGCCTCTGCATCTAGTTAGAAAGCACAATGAAAAAAACGGAAATATAAAATGCGTTAAGGGTATGATGTACACAAACACACGTACAAACAAACATACATTATAATATACTTCGAAATTCATTTGGCGTTATCTTAATTAATTACTCCATTTATCTATCTGTTAATTTATTTAATAGATAAATTAATAGATTATATTAATAGATAAATTAATTTATCGATTAATCTCTTTATTTGGCGATCACTTAACTAATTTGTTAAACTTAACTATTCAAAGAAATCTAACATTTTGAACAGCAAATGAATTAAATAGTACATCATTTATAATTTAAAAGTGAATCTTATCTAGAATATTTATTAGTAACTAATATTTGCCCATTAATTGCATATCAACGAGCACAATTGTTTCATAATAACTTAAAACGCGTAGTTACCAAGAATTTCCAAAATAATAATTTTTATCCTTTAACTTCCGTCTACTCACAATCACATATGGCCATCTCCATCTACACCTCATTCACTACAACCTCATTACGAAATTTCCTCCCAGCTACCAGCAGAATTTCAAACGTCCGCCCACTTCATCCATGCCCGATTATTTGCATCCCGACTCTCAATGAAACAAAACGCACCCCGTCTCATATTCGGCCCAAACACTGGGAACCGCGTTTTCTTCCACCACCAATGCCAGCATTTTATCCTTTTTCCCTCGCCAGCCCCGCTTTGCATTTAAACATGCAGTTTGCTTAATTTATGCGCGCCCGGAGCAAGCCGTAGAAAGCCGTAGCAGGCCGTAGAAGGCGAAGAAAGAGAAAAATGAATAGCCAGTAACCGCGTCTCGACATTTTTCTTGTTAATCGTAGACTCTTTATTCTTTCGCTGCGACGGAAGTGCAGTTCTCAGCGACGAACGGGGTGAAGGAAGTGAGCGGAGACGGTGAAGTTTCGTGGCAGACGGGAGCGGATTATCTCGAGGCCGTAGTCAGTGTCAGAATTACGAATTCACGACGTGAAATAGTGATAAGTCTAGGCCTGGCCTTCGCGCCGTCAAATTCGTGGCTCCTTAATATTCAGTGCTCCCACGGATCCGTAACCAGTGGAAGTTGGTACTTGGAGTAGGTGGAAGGCAGAGAGGATTGGAAACTGCGCCGTCCGGGTTGATTAGGATTTTATTGATGGCAGTCGGGAGGGTAACAGGTTATTTAATTCGCGTGTCGTTAAAATATTACGGGGCGCGGTGCAATCGCAGGTTTGATGGCTCGATGTGCATGATAGTTAGGTTTGGGATTAGCTGTGGGAAATTGACGGGTTTCGAATAATTGGGTCTGGATATGAACGGTTTGCTAGCAGTTTACGATCTGCCAGTAGAGGTTGTCGGATAATACGTTTTCTTCGGATAGTTTGTTGAATCTGTGTGTGAGCGGGCGAAGAAATCATTTGAAAGTCAAATTTGATTCTTTGGTTAATTTTAAGATGTTTTGTTTATTCTTATATCATTTCTGACTTCATGTAAGAACTTAAAGTATAATAAAATGAGCGTTGAGGAAGTTATTGTAAATGTTGGGAAAGAAAAAATGGTGTAAAAAAAAAATAATCGTCTTATATCGTTTTTTGAACATACCATACAATTTCGTAACGCTATTTTAGACTTTTTGGATTTACAATACGATTGAAAATGTTTTGTGGTTAGTCTGAACGGCTGATCAGCGATATATTTGCTGCAGCTAACGTGAAAGATGACATCCGTCAAAACCATTACAGTGGCGCGTCGTATCTAAAAGGTTGAGAGTCACACTTGAAATGGGGGTGTGGAGGGAATCAAAGGTGTTTCATTGTGGACTCGCTACATTCGCATTGTCTCGAGACGGTTTTACGAGCTGACGGAAACTGACAAGTATAGGGAGAGGTGGATGACTTGAAGGGGTGAAAGGGGGTCGGTCGGAGGCATTTTGAGAGCTGCTTGGAAGCGAGAGGGATGTTTACACCTACCCGCTAATTTTATGAGGTTAGTTAACTCCTGTAAGAAGCTTACGGACGGGCTTATACACGGACTTAGTAATTTCATAATTTAAACGAGTTGCCCGTCGCTTAAATTTTCCTAAAATCCACGCCCGGCGAGAAAGAGAGGCGGGAGGGAAAGTTTCTCTTTTACTGCTTTCGCTTCAGTTTTGCGCTTTCTTTGGCGTTCTCATCCAATTACGGCGGTTCTTTGTTCTTGCGTTCTTCGGGCGGTGAAACGGAAGTTTTAAGAAAGTGTCGGTTGAATCGATGGGTTTGCAGTTGACGCATCGGGCTCTTTGCAAGATTGCAGTGTTGCTTTGGGAGAAATAGTGCTTTTATCGTAAGATATGAAGTGGTGATATACATGTTCGAAAATCTTCTACGTTTTCCTACATGCGCCGTTATTACGTACGTACAATTACGATCATATAAGCGCTGCTTCAAGTGTGTGCTATCGCATTTCACAAAAGGCGTAACCCGTGGTTCCTGTGGTTTATACATTTCTTTAGTATTCATCCACCCCATGACCGAATACATGAAACCCGTTGTGTACTTTAATTAACAACTGCCTCGCCTAATGTGCCACCAAATTGCACAGTTTCCACTGGATCATCAAGCCAGCTACGCTTTACTTTTCCGTTAATTAACTTTTTTCCATTTCAATATCTCTGCCGTATTTTAAGTGTTTGCTTTGAAATGTACCAAAAATTTGTGGGCCCTGAAAGCACGTTGCGCGAGCAGGGCGCCGTACGCTATGTGTTAATATAATAATTGAGGATCATTGGTAACCTTTTCTCGCCAATTAGAGGACCCTGTATTTGAGATCCTACATTTATGCCTGGACGCAGGAACAAAATTTGCTGTTGCGTCGCATTTCAGTATAAATGGCACGCAACATTGACACATCCATCAGAAAAGTACGTTGGGTCACTTGAAAGATGGCGTCGACGGTGGCTCACGCGCGCCATCTGCGACGCTCATTAGACGTAACTGAGTTAATTCTCGCGACGCGTACGCCTCGCCTCGCCTGCGAATTTCCATGCAAATTCATCGGGCGGGCTCCGGTAGTAAAATTTTAGTAGTACCCCCGGCGCTCTTTCCGTCTCTCTCGTTTTCACTTTCTCATGCTCGCCTCCGCGAGAGTTTACGGACTCTCTTCGTTCGACTGAGTCAGCCGACGCTCTGCTGGGAATTAACCGGGCAACATCCTATTAGCAATAAAGCGAGGTACCGCGAAAAGGTGCCTCTTACCTCGGTGTACACCTACTGGTTGCCAAGCAGGAACGCACCAGGGCTCGACACCTTCGCGAATCCGCTGCTTTATGGTCTGCGCGATCGAATCTTAAAGTGTAATATCGTTCGCAGGCACGTCACTTAATGATAGATGCAGTTATGGTTCATTACACCTGACTCTCCTTTTACGCTATATTTCTTTACAGAGTATTGTTTAGCGTGTTTCACGTGGTACGTTTTTTGGCATTCAACATGGACATGATAATATACACATTTTTTGACACTATTGGAGCTACGGTTGCTATGTGATTTTCTTGACACGTCTCATTCACATTACATTTGTTTTCATATGTCGCGAAACATAATACGCTATGTTTATTGACAGTATATTGTTTGGCGTTTCTCACATTAATACAATTTTCGGCATTTGACATGGATATGATAATATACGTCTTTTTTACACACCAGACGTAGCTACGATTGCTATGTGATTTTATTGACATGTTCCATTCATATTTACACTTGTTTTCATACGTCGCGAAATGTAATATCGTTCACAGTTCTACTTACATTTGCACGGTTGCAGAAATGTACATTGATTCACAAAGAATGTCACGAAAATTATGCGTATTCTGTACGAATATTTCAAATCCTTTTCTCAAATATATTCTACACTCTGCGTGATTCTGAAGAAATATAGGAAGTTTCATGACCCATTGCGAAGAATTATTGAAACATAAAAAAAACAGCCGTAGTCACAATTGTCACAGAACGATAAGAAAAAAAATGTTCGGAGCGATGAAAGTGATTATTTACCAGTAGTACGGAAATGAATTCGTCATGCTATAATAGAAGGCGACAACGAATTAAATATCGATCCAGACAAAACAACTTTCGGTAAATCCATTTCCACATTTTAAATATCTTCTTACCAGGCTCGTTTTAGTACAACACAACTTTTTTTCCAACCCTCCTGCAAATCAGTTTATACGCAAATTTTCTTCCCCATCGTCTAAAAAGCCTCCCAACTGCGCGTTTGCGAAATTCTAACCCTACCGTTCGATGAATAACCAATTAATGTCGCTTTTTCGCGCCACCAAATGAACCGGCATATTTTCAACAGTTCGCAGACCAGTTGACAAGTCTTAATCCTAGTTCGTTCACGGGGACATTAGGGCTAACGATGCATTGACGAGCTAACGCAGACAGACGGCCAGGCCGAAACTTTCCGAGGCATTAAAGGCACGAACGAACGATAAAGCGTGCGAATTATGTCGCAATTATGCAAAACGAAGGAAATGCCGAGAACGGCGCGAAGGCACGAGAAAGATAGAGGGCTGGAGCGGGCGTTAAGGCCTTTTCGAGAAACTGCGAGCTTTACAGAGGCCCGTGTGACCCTTGCGAAGGAAAGTCGAACTCAGATTGCCTATCTCGTCCGACGCCGGGGTGCGACTGATTAGAAAAGTCGGATAAAATGCCAGGCCTTAATGAGCTGTCGTAAACTTTCGCCTGCGAATGAACATCGCGGACCTAATGACTTAATAAAGATCATTGTCCTCGGAGGAGGAGGCAAGGCTAATAACGCACAAAGGTCTGCAGAAACAAATACGCCGGCGGAATATAATTAAGCTGATTCGCGAATAATGATAAAAGTGGTGATACGATGCGTGTGTTTTCGTTTTTAGGGAATAGTGAATAGGCAATCGCGGTCGAAGGACAGTTTTAGCTGATTTTTTGCTTGATCACATGGCTCTGAAGGCCGCTTTTAAAAGTTTGTGCAGCGAACCCTTTTGTAACGCGATTAATTCGGAATGCGTTATAAGAAAGACAGATTACTTCACAATTTTACTTCCCCGCTACGGGGACACCGATCGCAAAGGGTTAATGTCCTCAACACCATGTCGACTTATCCAACAACACAAGCGAAAGGCACAGTAACAAACTCTCATGTGTTTTCTCATTGAAACTCATCGCAATCTCGCACCAGTCATTAGACTCTAACAATTCGGAATCGTCCCGTCACGCAAGCGGCCGCCTCATCTGACATTTGGCCGCTCATCGCAATCACATTATTCGCGCCTCCGAAATGTCCTCTTTTCCATCGTCTTATTTGCTTCTCGCGCGTACTTTTCAGTTCCATCCCGTAATTTTCCTCTGCCACCGGGGACCCCCGGGCAGCGCATAAACACTTCTTATTTACGAGAGCGTCGTCATTTTTGCGGGGCTCGAAGTGGTGCCATTCGTATGTAAATCGCATCTTCCCTCCAGCGTTGCGGTGCGCGGGATAGTCAGAGCGCGAGAGATATGCAAATGTCGCTAATTACTGGTAGCTGCGGGATTACATGATATCTCTCTTCCACCTCCGCCTACCGTGCACCACTTTCTTCTCTCCGCGAACCTGTCCTTCTTCGGTCCTTCGGTTGGCGACAGTCGCCAGGCCGTTGGGCCAAATTTCGTGCACACGACAGTTGTAGGGAGAGAACGAATATGATGTTTGAATACAAAATTGTTTCAAAGAATTTGGGTGAAAGAGGATTCATTTGGATGTTAATGAGATTCGGAGAAAGGAATTGTGAATTGTGGAGGCAGCATCAGAATTGGCCGTTATTGAGGGTGGGGTTAAAATTAATTTTTTGTGAGTAGCGAATAATTATTGTTTGAATCATTCGCGCTTACTGAATTGTCTGGACAGTTTGGTCGTGTCATCCTTAGGGAATTTTTTAGTTAGGAAATTAAATTGAAAGAAAATAAAGAGGATTTAAATAAAGTTGGTTGGGTATTTTTAAATAAAAATCCGTGAATATTGTATGTTATGACTTAAGTAGAAACTAAGTAGAAACATTGCAATACTCTATCGTTTATCGATAATTCACGTCGAACTCCGCCGTACAGAGAAACAGCCCCGCGCAAAGTTTAGCCGTGCCTAAGAGGTTAAAGTTCGCGACCATTCGGGTGCATATGTTGCCACGACTTCTTCTGAATTTCAGCATAGTGCAAGGGGTTAATAACACAAACAAGCAGTTTACCTGCAATTGATTCATACAACCGTCTCTGATAAACGCTTCTTCGAAAGAATCCGCACACCACCTCTTCCCCCGTTCCCGCCATTTCACCTTCTCGCCTTCTCTCCGCCAAAAGATGGCGTCTCCCGCGTTGGCAGCTCTTCAGCTGGCACATCCACCGCTGACGTCTGCCCTCCGCACCCTCCTCCTTCCTGTCCAGATAACTAACACCTTGTAACGAGAGGCAGAGGCTCAGAATGCTGATGCCCGCCGATTCGCAGGTCGGCGCGGCGGAAGAAGTCAAGGATGAAAAGGTTGAGGAGCCGTGGATGTGAGAGGATTATCTAGGCACGTCGTGCCACCGACTTCGACGGCTAACTCGTTCTCCTCGAGGTCGGAGGTGTCGGCTGATAAGAGCCTAGAATTACGCGCCAGTCGTGACTGACTCCCAGCCAAAAAGCGTCCTGCCGCGGATAAGAAAGAAATGACGACGTGCGGATGTGTAAATGTCCTACGTGGATACGCGTGTAGGTGCGCTGCTGGGCTCAGAGCAAATCCGTAGGAGTGGGTGAGAGTTATCCGGCGGGCAATGGTGACACGCGACTCGGGGGGGACGGAGAAGATTAGAGCCGGCGAGGATTAGAGATACGAGACAAAGCTTGTCCATGACCCTTTTCGAGGAATGGCATGACTATTTCTTGGGAGCCGGCGTAAGGCCGCGCGAGTAGATGGTTTAAGTTCAAATGTGTAGCTACGAAAATGGGGGTAGTGTAAACGTTGTGACAATAGGCGGGGCGGACTTGAAATTCGGGGGCTCCGTGGGGAGAGTAGGAAACAGAGTCATGAGATCGAGGGAGTTAAGGGGTAATGGGATGGTAGTGAGGAAGAGTTGGCGTACTGCGGAAAAATGGAAGTGGGCGGTGATGTTAGGAGAGGATCGTGTACATAGTGGAATACGTGATATTATATTGTAGTTTGTGGGATTCAATGGCGTATATTCATCTGGTTCGAGTGTTATTGATAGAAAAATTGCAACGGCATTTTCATTTCGTGAAATAATTATAATTAGTAGTAAGTCATTTTTTTACGGTTTATTTCATATTTCCTCTTACATTCAAACAAGATTGCGAATTATTATTTACAATGCTTTATTAATTTTATCAAACATTTTATCGAAAATTTTCTGTAAGCATTTGTTTCGAGTGAAACTGCACCATTGGATAATAATTTACACTTTTAACATGTGATTACTTATGGTTCACATTTTCTTTATTCATGAAGTTAAAAGATTGTTATGCTTGAAAAGGATTGTTAAACTGCTATCTTATCGCTCTAATATATCTACAGCTCCAATGTCAATAATCCTGAAATAAAAGAAGGCTCTGCAAATATATTTAATTATTTTATATCTATCATGATATCTCTGACAAGAAACTGAACCACTTGTACCCATTTGGTTATTTCCTTTAAGACAGGTATTCGGAAAACCTAAAGATGCACATATGCGTTATCTGACGCCACTGTGGTAATATATTCGTATTTGATGAGTTCCAGACCGCAAAGTGTGAAAATCCGTGAAACGCTTTTATAATTTACCCACAAGCATTATACAACAAACACCTATACTCCACAATACTGCTTGCCTAACATTAGACCACATAATTGTAAGGCTCGTAAAATCTCTTTTAACCACAAAACTCCTCGTATCAACTGTAGTTTAAAATCCAGCCGCAATACACCAGCATCATTTGAGAGAATTCCACAACTAGGATCGTCGTGGTAGGTCATGAGTGGCGCGTATCGACTCTTAATCCGCCACAGATCGTATCGAGTGGTCCGAGGGAAAGGCGTGTATCGAGCTATTGTTTCACTGGTCCTGACCACGGGACAAGATTCTTGATAAACGACACGTGAAACGACGGACATATGCTCTTTTCCTCTCCCTTCTATTTTGTCCCACACGTTCTTACCATCTCATCGTTTGTCTTTTTTTCCCTTCCACCCGATACACGTTTCTCCGGGCAGCGTGCACGAGAAAGGAATTCTATCGGACAATACCATCTATAAAGGCACACTGTGTATATACGTACACGTATATTTATTTATTCTGACATATGGCCGTAACGGTGAAAACATCGAAATTTTGCTAAGAGAAACTCTGAATTTTGTAATACCACGTCCGAATATAGTTGATATACTTTTCGCAGAGTGGTTAATATGATTTGTTTGAATTTTTCTCACGTCTATTTAACAAACAGGCTGTTACAATCTACATCCCGAACGTGTGCATATTTAGAAACGTACATTTTTTATACTATCAAAAGTATAGAAAATGTATATTAAAATATGCTGTTTACTATTTAACCCCCTTGCAGTTTTTTGCAAGCAGTGTTTGCAAAAGACAATTTCTCGTATCGCCCTTATATCGAATCTCCCACGAACTTTTCAGCCATCTCTGTCTACATATCCAAGAAATTATGTTGCCGTTAGTATCGCAGTAGAAAGTTTCCGGTCGAATCACAACATATCGATTCGTTCGACACCCACATAAACCCAGCAGCGGTCACTTACATATTCGCCTGAAACTATTTCTAAACATTCTGTCTCGCTAGAACGTACGCAATCTTGTCAATCAATCAAGCAACTTCATTGCGCAAGCCGCACAGCCGTATATACAGATATGCGTATGTACAAGCTGGTTAGTAACAGAGCGACAGAAGGCGAGAGCGGGCTTTTAGGGACCGGTAGAATGGCATAGCAGTTATTACGGTGCTATAATGAGAGGGTGGTCCAGCCGCGGAGGTCATTTTTAGATAAGAGAAGACGGACCTTGCGGTCAGGGGTCGTGCCGAATTAGGAGGGACTATTTTCATTACGTGCTTTACGCCCCTTTGGTGCCTCGTCTATAACGCAGGGCAAATAGCCGGCCGACGAAGGTTGGGAGACAAAGATACACAGAGAAGGGAGCTGGAATATGAGAAGAGGCGGACGATGAAGGAACCTAAGAGATATTTTCCTTACACTCGAATGAGCAAATGTCTTACCCACGCTACTACGTACCATTACGCCCTTAGCATCTAGGAGTCTTCCGATCTGAAAGGGTTTCGGGAGGAACAGGCATTGGCGAGCAGATGAGTCTCAAGAGACGTATACGTTTGTTTCTTGCGCGAACAAGCCGTACACACGTTTGCAGCTAGTGTAGAAAGTACTCGTGCATCAAGCAGTACCTTGTGGAATTGTAGTTCATTAGCTAGTTTGTTAGAAAGTATGTGTTTGTAGGTATTTTCGAAAAACCCTGTAATAGGTATAATCTCAAAAATGTTAGTTATTCAAATAATTTGCGAAGTAAACGAGAAAATATAGAAATGGCATAAATGTTAGAGCAATAAATATTCGTACGGCTTTAATTTTTAATTGCGTGCGGAAGGTTAACGAAGTAAGCAAATCGCATTATTGTTATTTCATTAGCAGCCCGACGTAAACATATTTATTTTTTAATTTTTAATTATCCTTAGTATGTTTGAAAACATTATAGCTGGTTTCTTCGTAAAGTTATAACTGTAGTATCAATAGAATTCGAAACTTCGTACTATTGAAAATTATAATTGAAAAACATAGCGGAAATGATGGATGAATGAAAAAATATTGTAAAATCGCTAACAATTTGTTTTTTTTTGCGCCGTATGCATTATAGAATTTGCATTAGAATTTGCATAATATGCATTATAGAAATTGTTAACAATTTCTTGTTGTTTATTGTTCGAAATTGATAGGTATACGAATACTATCTTCATTAAATGTACCTACATAAACGTAATATTGCGTGTATGTATTATATGCATTATTTACATTACTTCATGCATACATATACATTGTGTACTACGCTGCAGCGATAAAATTTAAAGCGTCTGCGCTGTTCTCATTTAACGACGCTCGCCTTCCCGAATCTTCGAATCCCGAGGCTACTACCAGATATTTTATTCATGTCATCGCGCCGTTATCTCGCTTCATTCGACGTGCTTTTTGTTAAAACAGAAGCGCGTGCTTACATTAAGGCCGGCCGTTTTATTCGCGGAATTATACCTTGTAATTGGTGCTTTAACGTTATTAACCTTGAACTTTTTCTCTCTCTTTCAGGTAAGCACCGTCGTTGTCGCATCGCTTCTTCCTTTTGTGGACTGGAACTAATTGAGAGGGCAAATAGGCCCGTCCCCCTCTCTCTTAATTGCGACGTCGATGAGACGGGTAAATAAGTAAATGTACGGTGAGTTCGGGATAAGAGGGGGCCAGCGGGATTTCTTGGAAACGTAAGAGATACGCTCCTCGCCACGTTAAGTGCCCTAAGCGGGCGTGTCGTTCGGACTCTTCTTTCTTTCTTTATCGCGCCGTCGATTGAAACGACGACGTCGCTTTTTTCGCTTATGTTTTCGCCCGTCAAATTGGCAAATGCAATCAAGCCTGTTTGTTGCCCAGTTTGACGATGGCGTTTTAGAGCTCGTTTGTTAACACCGACGGCGCCAAGCGTGATTCGGTTGAGTTTCTTGCGGCACACCAGAACGGAAACGGAAAGATGAGCGGGGGCACACCAACAATGTAACTTCAGTAGGTCCGTGCATTGTCGATTATCTATATTTACAGAGCCTTCGACCCATAAAAATGATACATTGTTTAGTTCCGAAATAAGCTTATTGGTAAGAAGCTTATTTTGGATTTTGAAACGCTTATCACTTTCCAGGGAAAGCGATAAGTAAGCGATAAGCACAAATAGTTTTAAACTACAAAAATGTTCTTCTATTGTCCTAGGCAATACCTTTTCAAGAAAAAAAGTTTCCTCAATCACATGCAACAGTTTCTAAGAAAAAAAATGTTGAAAATTTGCTTTTTTTTAGGCGTTCACATTTGTTCACAGTGTGGGTTACACAAAGGGTTAACCAAGAAGGATCACCTTGCCTTTGCAAGGAATTTCCAAAAGAACAATGTCTTCTGCAACCCACTTACCAACAAACACATATTATCCCAGCATAAATTGAACGCACACCCTTGAGTTTCAAAAATACGTTACCGTAAAACTTACGTATAACTTACGTCCCACGAGAAAAGCAACGCCCACCGTTCACATCAGTGTCACTAAGTGCGCCATCATCCAGTTTTGAAAGACGGTTGAGGCAAGCGCCATTCGCAGTACACTCCGGAGGCGTAATACTTGATCCGCGTACGCGCAGAACGTCAGGCCGTCGTTTTCGAGGCCATTCCATGTCCATCCCTCTCTCGCCTCTTCCGTCGCCATCTTTCTCTCCCCCGCTGGTTCTATATCCCGGAGATCACAGTGGCTTTTATTAGCGGGGATCTTTCACGGATATCAACGGCGATGTCGCGGGCAACGAGAAACGCGCCGGTGGTAAATCATCCACGGGCAATCAGGCTGCCTTTGTGCACGGCCGGAAAGGATGCTCGAGGACGCTGTCGCGCCACGATATATCCTCGGTCCTTATCCGCTTAGGCGCAATATGTGAGGATATACGCGGTGGCACGCCGTCCTTTGTCAACGCACGGCTTTCTGTAGAAAAAAACGAACGGCTGACACCCGCGCGGGAAGGCGAATGGGACGATTTTATGCGATGGGTGACGGTAGGAGCAGATCATTTCGGCGCTCGGAGATTTTGCTAGCAATGTCAGTTGGCTAATTAACACTAAATGTACCGGTACTTTACATCTACCTATTCTTATCATGAGGAGTCATTCCACCCCTTATGAAATAAACGTTGATTTTCAGACATTTATTAAAGCGATTATTATTTATTTATTAAAGAAATAACAATGAATGTAGGATTTTGACGTAAATTTTGAAAGGGGCTATTTGACCCCGCTTGGTACATTTAGTGTTAAAATAGCGGCTTGATAATCGACAATGCCTAAAGGTATGAAATTATATTCACAAAAATGCAAAATTCTCGTTTAAAAATTGACAATACTTAAACTTATCGGATTTAATCGTACTGCTTGAAAATGACTAATATTTAAGTGAAGATCATTTAACGATGTTGTATGTGCGGTTGATTATTTACTGAGTCGATTTATGCTGTTGTATAACTGGAAGAGAAAAGAAAGGGAGATAAAGTAGAAAAAGTAGCTGCGCTAGGCCACTCTTTGGAACATTTAGGAAGAAAATATGTTATTTTCTTGTTTTGTTCTTTTTCTTTCTACGACAAGCAATGTTCGAACGGGATGATTATTTTATGATTACTCAAATTCGAATGGCATAATTTTATTTGATACACGATGTTCTAAGGGTACAATTTTATCGACCAGAAAGTCTTCAAGCGAAAACGATTCATCGATTTTTAATATTCAAGCTAGATAATTTTATTTGATATCTAAAGTCCGAAGGGTTTGACTTCGCATTTGAAATGTTTTATTGCCAAGATAATCATACCAGTTATAATAACGGTTGAATCGAACGATTTTATCAGTACATTTACACGAGATCATTTCACTGGTTCAGAGTAGTCACATAAAATGGCCTTATCGATATGTGGCATTTGAAGATGATCTTACGAGATTCAAGATATTGAAACGGGACAATATTACGGCAATATGTATACCGATACGATACCGCTGGCAATAGTGTCATCTATCACAAGAATTTTAACTAACTATATATTTATACATGTAGATATTTAAAACAAATTTTTTTTGAGAATTACGCCAGTGAACATGTATTTTGACGGTGATCGTGGACTTAATTATGCACAAAGTAGATATGCAAATCGGAAACAATCCATTGAAGCACCACGATCTGTTAACGAATGCAATTCAGCGTTTTGGCAACGGACCACATGTTTTCCTCTTTGATCCATATCGTTCGCCTTTACCAGTCGCGTCTGCCAATTCCATTTCTCAACCTACGATATCAGAAGCTGCATTCTTGAGCAATTGCTTTTCCGTTGCGTAATGATTTCCTAAAAACAAAAGGTAATTAAGTAGAGAGAAAGAAATCAATATTGAACAGTAAAATAAGAAAAAGATTTACACTATTTGTAACAAGAAAAAAATTGTATCGCCCATAATGCAACATAGCCTTCCATTTATTCTATTTGCAGATTCCACGCAGGTCTTTTCATTGCCCCAAATTTTCAAATGAAATTAACGTTCTAAATGTAACAAAGTGTTCCATCTATCAAACTTTCATATATCACCCATGTCCTGTCATTCAGTACATTTTCAAACGCCACTAAATTGATTCACTTCCATCTTAAGTTAACCGAGAAACGTAGACGCCCTGTATTAAACGAAATAGTTTATTCCTGTGCTTTCTTATTATATAATATATATCGAGACTCTGAGGCTTTCCCTCCAGAACTAACAGTTTTATGCCATAACCAAGATTTCGCTTCCACCAAAAACCTCTATGCTCCTCCCATTTTACTGTTCGTTTTAACCAGAAAATCCAGAAACCAATGATTTTATCCAATACTTTTCTCGCCGACGCAACAGTTCTTCATCTTTTTTCTATGCAACAGCCAAGATTTTCTTTCAACCAAAAACCTCTGTGCTTCGTCCATGTTATTGTCCGTTTTAATCAGAAAATCCAGCAGCAATTATTTCATCCAAGATAACGCCTCTGTACTTTCTTCATCGACGCAACTGTTCTTGGTCTTATCAATGTTTCTTTCTTATTGCACGGCGTGTATTTCGGCCAAGGGTGAAAGCGTCGTCTCGTTCGGCTGAAGAGGGCGCAATGAGACGCAAAAAGAGCAGCAAAGCCGCCAATCGCCGGTCGTTTCTGAGCCGCATTATGGGTAGTGGGTGTTGCAAAACGATCTTCTTAATCGAGCGGTGATTTACGGCCTTCGAGATACGCCGCAAAGATTACACCGGTCCCGAACTTTATTCGTCCGGCGATTTATGTAATTACCGTTACGTCACGCGTATCGAGATGAGAGGAGAGAAACGGAGAAAGAGTGTAAGCGAACTGCACTTGCATGGAACGGGCTTCGTGTTGGCGACGAAGAGTATGGGGACCATAGTATATATACTTACACTGAGCCACCAAAGTATTCGAATGCGCACGATTTTTAGTGCCTGAAAAATGGAACGACAATATGAATGCGGCAATGCTTTTATTTGCGTGATAAGATATAAATGCCGCGATTATATGTGGCAAATTTGAGGAGCCGCCGATGTGGACGATATTTACAAAGTATTTCTGGGATGCAAGAACGGTATTAACACTTTAACTCTTTCGGACCCTGTGCACATTGTAATGTACATAAACGGTTACTTTTTCGAGTTAAATCGATGTGCAAGTCAAATTTTCGTATTTTTTGTATATTGTGCATTTGCGTGTATTTCTACATGGTGTTTATACAATAGTGTTATCATAACTCAAGCTTCTTTTATGCATTTTTAGCTAGTTCAACGAAATGTATCGTTAGCAGGCGTATAGAAGTATAAACTCCTGCTCATCAATCCATTTTGTTCAACTGAATGCAAGAAATAGCCCATTTAATGGAATTATCTTTAAAATCCTAATTTGATAATCAAACAAAGCTCGTAAAATACTCCAATAAAGTTATAGAATTTCATTATAACGTCCTTAAAGTGTTAAAACTGACCGTAAACTGACAGTTGTAAACAAAATGACATAGAATTTGTTTCTATAGCAACGTAAAGGTATCCACTACCAAATCTGTCCACAAAAAATTCTAACTAACAAAATAATAACGAAAAAAGCATAACGCTATCTACTGGTGCAAACGGAAATCATTTTCTTACCAATCCAATAATAGCGGAGTCGTTCTACGCGTCTGATCAACGAAGCTTCGTTTCACTCGTCTCACAGTCCTTCGGTGCAGAAGCAAGCAGACGCCGTGACATTATAGAGAACCCCACGCCCTTGACGTAAACGAATATCCGCGTTTGAACAGATGATATCCATTTATCGTCGGACGACGAACGGTTCTCAGTTCGTTCGTTGAGTTTCGCCTCCAATGGCCGAGAACGACTCCTCATTGTGCCGGTTTGGCCCGGCGCCGAGTTTCCTATGGATTTCCTCGGCGCATTTATTATGTATCTCGCTTATGGTCACGACGACAATCTACGTGACTAATCAGTCTACGAGCTTCGACGGGTGTCGTTAACCTCTTCAAGGGTATTGACACGTGCGCGCGCCTCTTGTTGCATGCGTACAAGTATTTCTTTGCGCACGAGGCCGTCAATGTAACCGATGGATATTCGCTAATCGATCCGCACTTCTAATCTTGTGTTTTTCTGTCGATGGGGCAGCAGGTCGCACGGGATTAACCCTGCGCACGCCAATACACAGTGAGACGAAGGCGAACAATTTCTTTTTTTTATTAACACTTTGACTGCCGTGATAGTCACCGCAGACCGGCGTAAGAGATTTTACTGGAGATCCAAAATATTCGCAATCGGTACCAATAATTATTTTGTAAATGCAGTTATTGTTGGAATAGTGATGCCATCCTTTGGCATATATAATTCTTTGGATAATAGGAAACGAAAAAAAAGTTCAGAAGCTTTCCCTTTGAAGTCTCTAAAGAGCGAGGGTACATTTACTCTTACTCTTACTCTACTCTACTACGAGTCAGACTCGTTAAAGTACGGCAAGGGGTTAAAAATACGCGTGGCGCTCGACGTGTTAATCTAATTTCTACTAATACTGCCTTTCTCATAATGCGGTTTCCCTTTAACGCGGCCCGAATAAATCGCTTTGCCTGCTGATTGCCTGTACGTCGAGCTTCTACTAGTTCACCGCAGCGCAACAAGGTAAAAACCGGCCGTGGCAGTCGTAATTATCGAAGTCTGCGTTCTTCTCTATCCAAGATTTGCAGCGTGCATCGCACAAGACCTAGATCATGATTCGTCGATCGTCATCAAATGAGGACGCGGACGTGGCGGGATCGATAGCACTCTTGAACGTAACTCGAGGAGGTTCGATCCCGTGCAGCGATCGGGCGATCGTTCGCAAGGTGGGCGCGATCCGGAGAAAGATCGAAGAAGGGCGCTTTTCTCCGAGCGAGGTCTCGCCCTCGTTTCGTTTACACGGCAGGGGCTCCGGAGGTCTGTGACCTTAAAAGTCGCCGCAGACCTCCGTGGGCAAGGTTTGCGGCCGGGGCGGGAAGGCGAGCAGTGAGGCGCGAAAGAGAATGGAAGCGAAAAAATGGCGGGGAAGAGTGGGCAGATGAACGGGTGACGAGGACGGCAAAAGAGAGACAAGCTCGTTTATTTTATCGTACACGTCGGACAGACGCACACGCGCGCCTGCGAATACACCCAACCGCACCTAGGTGCTGGAGTATAGATACGAGCGCGATCTGTCAGGTAGTCCGTGATACATGGGCATGTGCACATAATAATATCGTGTGACAGGCCGCAAGATAGCTGGCGTGGGTCGGTAGACAGGGAGTGCCACGAACCACCGCTTTCTGTCTCTCTTTTTTCGTCCTTGTCTCACTCCCTGCGACTGTCTCACTCTACCGCTTTTGCTGCACAGCTGACTCCTCTTTCCCTAACCTCACTCCCGTCACCTCGTTTACTCCCTCGCATTCCGTGCACCTACGATCATTTTTCCCCGAGCGTTTTTCTCGATTTTCTAATTAGCCGGCTCGATAACGCGTGTTAATGAAGTGTTGGAGGCTTGAGGCGCGGCAGGCGTGTGTCATTCACGGTTACACGGACGGTTGGCAGGATTGGGCGCGAAAATTAAACGAAGCGCGGGAATGCGAGCTTGCGGTCGATCTTAGTGGATTAGCGCAACGTGAAATTGGATTCCGATCGCTGACGTTGGGGAGGGAACTAACAGATGTGGAGTTGTTGCTTGCATTTAACGATATTGTGATCAGCATACATTTTACAGTAGTAATTTCATTTCATTTCATATTAATTAATTTATGCTTTACAGTGTTTGTGTCAAATTCTGCCATTGTCAGATTTAACAACAACGTTATAACGCGAGAACTTACGTATATCTATCGTGTATAAATATGAAACGAATAACATGTATTTATACATTCCGTACCAGGCATATATTGTTATTATGTTATTCAATTTCACAGCAATACCATACATATACATTTACTCACGAATGCTTTCAATATTTGGCATATTTTCTACCAAATACTTTCGAACCACTTTTGCATTTTGAACTATTCCCACCCACACGCAGCTTCATATCACTCAAAACCCACCCTCAATCACATTGCATAACACTAATACCTCCTCTATCGATTACCCCTCGTTTCCACCGTTCCGCCCGCATTTAAATCTGAGCTTCACCATCCACGCTCTTCCTCAACAAGCTCTCTTTCCAATTACCCTTTCGTCTTTTCTTTCGTCTCCTCGCATCTCCAGCCGCTGCCTATGCGCAACGAGCTATTTGAAAGACAACGTCGCTGACGTTTAATTCGCACGGGCGCCCTGATGCGCGGAGATCGATGGCTAATAAACGTCAAGACGCTAATTTGGGCAGGCTAACGACGATCACTCGTAACGATTTTACGGCCCTTCGTCCTCGTCGTCGTCGTACGTACCGAGAGCCAGGCCATATAATTACGCGCGGAAGCTCGTAAAATTGTCGACAGGCTGGTTCCTAGGGACACCGCGCGTGCTGTCGGGGTCGAACGATGTATCTGTCGTAATTTGTAGGCCTTGTCGACCCACGACCCTCCCCAACGCTGGCAGAAAAAAGGGGGAGACAATGGGAGAGAGCGTCTAACGATATAAACGGGAGTTACTGGCAATTTTCGAAAACCCCCGACGAGGATACGATGCATCATCGGCGACGGCTGCTCTTGGTCTTCTTGGCGGCTGTCTCTCCCGGCTTCGTTATTTCACCGGGCGACGAGCTTGATTGGCAGCCATTAGTACCCCGCGAAAAATCTACCTTGCAGCCGAGGCCGAACGGGTTTGAAGGAGAGTCCCACGTTATCGGAATATTAGCTGCTCGGCGAGCTGCGGTTTTTATCCTTTTGGGTACTCTTAGCGTCTAGAGGTGGTTAAAAATTTGTTTCCGGTACTTTTGGCGCGTAAAAATTGCTTTCCGGTACTTTTGTTTATAACACGAAAACGATATATCATGTTTAAATTTATAGACATCACCTTAAAGGCCCCATGACGAGTTATTTCGTCATCCGTGTTTATAAGGTTAAAAACACATAATTTTGCTTACAAACTAATTGGTAGCCATACGCAAATCCTTGCGGCGATCATCACTTTCACCGAAGCACAAGAGTCCTATTGTAGTTAGAAGATACGATGTCGGTCGGTGTTACGTTTCCTCGTTAGCGGTAATAAGAAACACACATGTGCGAGTCATACGCATATTGACGTCGATGTAAATCTTTCTCCTTATCTTTATGTATCTGCCTTTCCGTCCGTCTTGTCCCCGTATATTCAGGCGTCCGCATATCCACGCGCACAAGGCATAAACTAGATTATCACCAGGAAATAGGTGACTTCCCATGACACAATAAATCATAAATTCGTAGCAATTTATTTTACCGTTATTTTCTTATCGAAGAATATTCCTGGATTTGTCCACGAACACTATTTCTCTGTCATCCTCTCATTTATTTCACTATTTATTTCTGGATTTAGTTACCTGCATCTCCCATTCCCTTCAGAAAGTATATATACGCAAGTATATTTATCCTATTATGCATAAGTATAAGTATATATTTATACAAGGTATTTAAAAATCAAATGTTTTTGTTTCAAAAACCGCCGATTCTCGGATCTATATTTACTAAGCTTTTTTACTGAATACCACGTGGCTTGTATTCCACAAACGTCTTGAATGGTCTTTTTTTAACACCGTGTATGCCTCAACAGGGAGTGTACGTGGCCGTTTGGATAATGCATTCAGTTCGAAAATGTACGTTTCTCTCTATTTGTTGCTTTCTCCTTCCGTTCGCAATGCGCACCTGCATCGTGGAAAAATGTTCATGGAATCGTGGGCGAGTGCGGTCCACAATGTGATATTACGTATATATTGCTAAGTTCTCTCCAATCGGTCGTCACGCAATCGCAATCCGCCGGTATCTCTGCCTCTCGGAACACGTTCAAGTTCCGCGTATAATTCACTGCCCCACCACCTTTCTGAGCACGTCAGATAAATCTGCGAACTGTTCTCTCGGAAACTTCTCTCGAAGTCCAGAATGCCACACTTTATTTTTACGTTTTTATAATATTTTTGAATTATGTTGCCCTGAGACCGGTAGTGCGCGCTGTTATGTGATCTATGAAGGAAACTAACGTACAATAATTCGCTGCAGCTGAGAGACAGTTCTCAAAAACGATGAGTTTTGGGGTTCCATTTGTTAGGAATGGTTGGTAGTAAATGAAAGTGACGTGACGGGAAACTAATTAACTATTGAGTAGAAATGAGAAATTACTCTTTTTTTTATTCCATATATTTTCATATATTATTATTCCTCAATGTACTTTATAATTGTCGTATACGTATGTAATTGTTCCTGTGTTTTTGTATACTTATGGTGTATAATATACTTATCGTATATTAACTAATCTAACTGTCATTGCTTTTAATAATTCGCACCATTCCATGGTTCCATACGATTAATTCTACGTTACCCTAACGCAATATGATGCTTTCAAAAGCAACACGACATATGACATCTAAGACCTCTCACCTCAAAAATTTCTTACGTTCGATAAGAATCTATTAAAAGAAAATTAATTGGGCACTAAAAATTTGCTCCCAACTTAAAATCACATAAGCGTATCAGAGCAGTCAGGTGTCGACAATCATTCATGGCTTTGCTAATTGCTAAACCCCGTCCCGTGGGAGTTTGAAATGACATCGAAATGCGATCGGCAGCAGACCGGTAACAGATAATGCCTGCTCGTAACATCCTTTCTCGGGGACAAGTCGCAATTTTTCTGAACTCGCAAACGAGGTAAGGAGAACCACCGGTTGTCATTGATGGCGCTGACAGTGGTAGTGGTAGTAGGGCTGCAGAACTGGATTGTAATCTAACTCCATCGTCTACGAAAGGCGACGCATCGTGACGTCGAAGATGAAGAGAGAACGATCGATTGAAAAGATGAACGGAATGACACAGATAGAAAAGGGACAGCAAGACTGGTCGTGCCTGTCGTATGTGTACTTGCTCGCGATTCTCGTTCTCTTTCTCGTCCCGATTCAGGAATGACCACGGTATCCCGATTTCTGAGGTCTCGCAAATCATGCCGGTTCTTCAGGTTGTCGTTGTGTATCGGGCCGAGTGATGGAACGTGAAGACGCTTGCTTGCGAAGTCTCGAACAAATCAAGCACGGAGTCTTCAGTCTGTTGAAATACGGGCTCCACATTTGCAAAGGTTAGCTACGTCAAATTAAAAGTGTTACGATTGTTTCAAATGTAGAAAGTTTACCATTTATCAGACACTGTAGCATTAATATTAAAAAACTAAACTGAACGTGGAGTTCATTGCTTTGGCCTCTATGAATGGCCTGTATAGTCGAATACGTTGAACATGAAAAGTATTAAGATTGTTTCAAATTTAGAAAGTTAACCACTTATCACACACTGTGGCATTAAAATCAAGAAACTGAATTAAATGAGGAATTAATTGCCTTGATCTGTGAACGGCCTATATAGTCGAATATGTTGGCCATGAAAAGTATTACGATTGTTACAAATGTAGAAAGTTAACCTTTTATCAGACACTGTGGCGTTAAAATTAAAAAACTAGACTAAACGTGGAGTTCATTGCTTTGGTCTGCGAACGGCTTGTATAGTGGAATACGTTGAACACCGAGTTAGTTTTATTCGACGTTCCGCTGAAGTGGCGTGTGAATATAGAAAAACGTGTCCGTATATAAACAAAACGAAATTGAGCAGAAATAATGTATCAAAAATTGTTTTAATATTGTAAAAATATCGAACAATAAGGAGAAAATCGTATCATCAAACGCGATTTCCATCTGAACCAATTTAACACGATCGCGGACATTAAAAGTTTCAGCGAGGTGCAAAAATTGGCAGTCATTTTATTTTTAAATTGGTTGTGATATCCGAAATTTGATCAAACACATTTTGTAAGGGTAGTCAGATTATCATATTTTAATTCAGTTAGTCATTATCTTGACAGGTATAATTATTACAAAAACTTAAGTTTATATAAAATTAAATTCAAAATAATTGACTTTAAGATTTGAATGCTATAGCATTAATGTCATTCTGCATCATCATGAAAATGAATGCTACAGCATTCACGTTCGCGAACGTGTCAAAAAATCGTACGATATTTTGATGGTTCTTGGAATACTGTACAGGATAAAAAAAGTCTGAAAACATGGCACGAGTGGACAATCGTTTCTGAGATGCAAACAGTTTGTATCTTGTATCTTGATTGATTGATAATTGGGTTTTCGATATTTTTAGAATTTCTTCGTTATCTTCCCTATTGCTATATTGCTATTTCTTTGAATTTCCTATTGCTATCTCTATTTCTTTCTACCCTACTGCTATTTCTTTGAATTTCCCTTGTTATCTCTCTTCGTGTAATGAAGTCCGCATCAACAAACTTCCGTAACTCTAAAAATAACCCAATTAGCGATCTTTTCAGTTTAGCGACAAACTTGCTCCGGCTCGAACGCTATCACTCGTCATTCCTCGATCCCGTGAAACCGCCTGCTAGATCCGCATCTGTTTCTTGTCCTCTTCTTTTGCACTTCCCTCCTATCGCCCTCGTCAGATCACGATGTCGCGTCTAACTGATAAAGCGACGCGCAAAAAGATGTCCTATCCTCATTTCCTCCTCGCCGAGCAGGACTTCTGTCCCAGGTTTGATCAGGAAGTCGGGCTGCTCGTTCATTTACTCGACTCGCGGTAATGCGAATGCGTTAGGAACGAACGTAACGAGGAAGAAGCATTTGCTGGCCGTTGGATTGCGGACTGCGATTTTCCGGGAGCAATTGGCGTGTGACAGAGTCCTTTTGTTCGTGGAACGCGGGCAGGCTGCATGGGTGTTATTGAAATGACATGGGGCGGTTAAATATATGTTACTTTTTGTGCCGATGGACACGGCGGCAGTTTTGTTATTTGTGGTTAATTAAGTGGTTGCCGCTGGGCACGCATGTGGTGTCCAAGAAATATGCATTTATGGTACGCCGCGAGTGTGTAACCTGTATTACAGTCAACCGCAAAACATGAGGCGGATATAGTTGGAATAAGACGGCGTAAAAGTATATTTATATTTAGACTCGCATTACACGATGTAGCGAAAACTGTATTATGAGTTATTGCTGAGCTGAGAAGAAAGTTCTGTTGAAAATACTTTGCAGCAGTGCATCTACGAAATTATACATTTCCCATATACACAACCGGTGGTCACCGGTGACTGGTGCAAAAGATTTTACTAAAAATGCAAAAAAATCGCAATGAAGTCTATTTGCAATCCTGTAAAAGCAATTGATATTGGAACGGTGCTTCAATACTTTGGCTTCTAACCATTCTGCGTTACCTTTATTTTGCACGATTTAATCATACGCTGCAGTATTTCGTCGGATCGGGGTTCTAACATACCAAAATACGCTTGGCAGGCAACGTGTTAACCGCTTCCACCTCGAAACACCAAACCCACGTACTTCAGTCACCATCGTCTAAATCTGCGTGGCTTCAAAACGTGTCAAGCGAACAACCGCTCGTCACCATTGATCGTACGTCTACAACTTCCGGCAGCGTTCGTCCAGTTCCCGCGCATTGTCTAGCCGACATTACGGTATCCTCAGCCGTCGTCGTCCCTAATAACCGCTCTATCCGCGCTTATCCGTTTCATTGAACTGCCCACGAGTACACGGCGATGCGTACCGGTTCGCGTCCCGATACGCGCACGTACGTAGGCACTTAATTTATGAACTGGTCCAATCGCTCCCCTCGTATCTCCGCTAACGGAGTCGCTTGTTGCTGGCCGTTCGTTGCCCGATGTTGCTGCCGCTCGCGGAAACGCGTGCGGGATCCGTCTACCTACACACGGAATGCGCCTGCATACCGACTACTTCTTAACGACTGGTCGATAACAGTAACGACAGCGAGTAACGAGCGACTCCGTCATTATCTCGCGTTACGCCTCTGAGCAGGAGTCTTTTTCCACGTGGACAGAGACGAGGATGGGGAGCGTTTCATCGATAATCGCTTGCGCGAGTATGGTGGCAGGCCGTTTGCGGCTGCTTTTCTGTATTGTATTTTGGAGCGACGAGGTATTGAGTAGAAAATAAGGGCGTTATGTTGCGCGGGTTAGGTGGGAAACGAAAGTCGAAAGGGTGTAAATGCGGCAAAGGTGGAAAAGCAGGTGTTAACCCTTGGCGGTCGTATGTCTACTCTCAGCCATCAAAGCTTTTTCACCGTTCCGGTCGTATGTCTGCTCTCATAATAATCTTATTTTGTATTTACAAACTAAGCTTTTAAAACTAAGCTGCTATTTAACTGGTACCCCTAGGTCAAACAGAAATATATATCAGCTGTGATTAAAAAACCAGCTGCTAAAAAATAATACTGTTGCTACCTATCCATCAGGTGATATTCTATTATTAGCGTGGAAAGACAAGAAAATAGTCACCACACTAAGCATGTACGATACCTCGGGCAGAAAAACTATAAAAAGAAGGACGAAAGAAGGTGGGAACGTCAACATTAGCAAACCAAATGTTATTATAAATTATAATATGAATATGGCAGGTGTCGATAAGACTGACCAGTTAGCAAATTTATATTATTTTACGAGAAAATCTTGTAAATGGTGGAGAACATTTTTTTTATGGGGCACAGAGGTTTGCACTGTCAATAGCTCCATCTTATGTAAGGTGCCAGCAAAAAGAGAAAACAAGACGCCTATGTCACATTTAATGTTTGTCGGAAAATTGGTGGAACAACTTGTAGATGGTTTTCGTGAAGGAGCATCTTCAAAACTACATATGGTTATTTAATGGTAAACTATAGCTTAATGGATTTTATTGAAACACCGTAAACATAAAAACGGTTGTCCATCGGTGTATCAGAAAATGTGGCAACATGTTTAGTCATTTTTCTGGCCATTGCTCTACCAGATTGTATCGCATTTCCAAAATGTATGTATTACATTGTCATAACCTAAACACAACCCCGGCCGCAAGTCGATTTCGATGAAATCTTATTTAGCAGGCCAACGGTAAACAAGACAAAACAGACTTGGCGCACTATGCATTGAATGAATGCCCACAAGCATTTCATTCTAAACGTAAGCATCTTCTACTACGATAAGAAACAATGGCCCTAATATGTTTACATATCGGTATCAAGTAAATTTTAATCTGTTAGTAGTGCATTGCTATACCACAATACGAACGCTTCTAAGCAGCGCACATGGCCTGACTGGTATTTTCTTAAAAATACGCGTGGCGCTCAACGTGTTAATCTTTCACTTAACGCAATCGATACGATCAATTAAATTTGCATACGTTCCCCGCGTTCACCAGAAAGGAAAACGTGCCAGAAAGAACAATCAGGCATGCCACCAGTGTGACCCAGATCGTTCTTGACTCATCGGCAAACCCCGCAAAGTGATTCATCCGCAATGGGTTCATAAATTTGCAACAGATCAGGTCGTTCGCCGATTGATTCTTCACGGCAAAGTTTTTTCCCGTTTATTTCATTGCGCGCAGGAGTTTCACTGGAACTCTGGTGACGTTTCGTGAGGGACTACACGTAGCAAAGGCGTAGAAATCGTTAAATACGGACACGGCGCCGCAAAGTTTACGACGTCCTCGCATCATAACTCACGGGGGGCCAATTATTGCAGGAACAATGGCTTTTTCTCCTGTTTGGCTATTACCGACCCTGGAGTGTCGTGTTCGTCGCTGTCTTCGCCTTCCATTTTCGTCCCATCCAGCACTCCGCGTCGTGCGTTGCGAATTTTTCGCCTTTTTTCACGTCGCGAATTTCTCGTCTTCTCTCACGTCGTGAATTTTTCGTATTCTCGCATGTTGCGATGCACGTGCGTGTTATCCCGCAGCGAACACTGGCAGATGTACCGGCAAAAATTGCTGGCTTGATATGTTGTGAGAGTTGAGTATTAATATTTTCGTGTGTTTCTTATTTACAATGCGTGCTCCGTGCAAGTGGCGTGAAAATTGCGGTTAATGAGATAAACGTAACAACAGAAAAATAAGCCGAGATGGCAGGTGTAAATAAACCGTAAATATGGAATGAGAATTCATAGAATTATAATACCAGTAATACAAATGGTAGCAGTAATGCAGTATCAATAGCAGTAATTGCTCGCTTGATATGCAACATGATGACGTATTACCAAATATGATTGAATTGTACAAAATGAAGATAATGCGAAGGTATCGGAGACCAAAGAATTGACCAATCGCTATTTAATATTAATTGCGTTTACAAGATTATAAATGCTACGATTGGGTATTTTTTGAATTTTTCGTGAGACATTTTGCGCCGGCCATCGATAACCGCCATGGCAGTCAACGTGTTAAGAAAATCGCATGATTATTGTATTATTTTGCCAAACATCGTAATACTTCGAAGGATCCCGGGCATTCGTCGGTCGCCGTTACGTCGTGTCAATTTAACGGCACATACGCTGGTGGAAAATCGTACAAGCTTCGCTCGCCATGCCGCCTGCCATTTTGTCGTTCTGCCATTCGGCTGCAGGCGAACAGCAATGTGCCGCCTGCATCGAACGACCCGCCAAACGCACCGCGTACATGCATAATTTGCAATGAGCCTGCGTCGTCTCGTCTTCTGTCTCCGTTCGCTTCGTTGGCCGTCTGCGTTTCGTCGAGTAACTCGCGTGTTGCGCGTCTTGCGCCTGAGTTTCGTTCGTTCTTGTCGGCGTCGGGTTGCTTTGTTTCATTTTGCGTTTATCGGCTGTTTCGACTCGTAGTAGCTCGATGATTTTGTTGCTGCGCTCTCTGCAATTCTCTAGTATAGAGAGACATTAATATCAGCCAAAAGGGAAAGTACATATATTGTAAACCCTGGAGACGTGTGCAATTGCAAACTTTTGAATAGGCAACATGGGTGGCGAAATAGGCCAATTTAAAGAAAAAATACTAAAAAACATACTTTGATCAAAACAAGACCTTTGGCAAATTTTTATAACGCATTTAATGATAATTTATTTAAACCAACAACCACGCAGTTATTTCTCCGCCGCAATACATCTACTACAAATTCAAGTAAAACACCGCTACACCCGCCAGACATTTTTATTCTTACGCAACGCCAGCCAACCGACACACGACATCGAACTTCTTGTTATTTTTTCAAGTACCAGCATTTTTACCCATTCTATTTTTATGCGGTCTCATACGCGAGTGCGGCGGGTCCTTTTTGTTTTCTTTTCCGCCGACTCGCCCCTGTGGGTTCGATTTTTATCACAGCACACCCGCCGCGACCGCCGGTTGCGAAAGTGTAGCGACAAGAAGAAGAGTTCTTCTCCGACTCTCCTCTTTACTCTCGTTTACTCTCATTCGCGACAGATCTATTTTTAGCCGGAGTCGGCTTAAAACCGTTCTCAAGGACCCCCGAAGGCTCTCCCGGAGAGAAAAAGGTGGGCAAAGGTTAAGTCCGTGTCGACGTTTACCCTACGGATGCCTTGTGTCATCAAACACGGCGGATAAAGGTTAGCAGCGTGCAGCAAGAACAGCGTGGAACTGAATTTCAAAGACAGTGTCGAGAAGAAAAAAAGTACTAATCGTTAAAATTTATTGCCCCTCTAACGGTGTAACTTTGCAGTCAGACACTAATGTACAGATATCTTATTAGTTTGCTTAGTTTTCCTCGCACGATGTCGCATGCGTGTTGAGAAGGGTGTCTCGAAAGGGACTAACATTTTAATTTATTAATAAATCGTATTATTTATTCAAAGAATACGAATGCTTTTATTTTAATATCGTGTAATTCTCCACGACTGCACCTCAATACTTTCTGAAACCAGTTGTCAAAGATTAGTACTCTATTATAGTTGACCTTTCTAATATAGATATACTGCAATTTGATCCAACGAACCCCACAACTGTTTTATCGAATGAAATACAACAAAGTGTTTTATGAAATTCCATTGTTTTTAGCACTGTCCAAATGAATATCACTATCACTATCAGAACTCTTCTCCACGTCTTATAACGGATCAGCATATATTTCCTCATTCTATGACATTTTAAAGGATATTTTATAATGTTTAATCAATTTAACGTAATCTTTGAATATACAAAGGCAGCGAAAGACAGTGTGAAACTAACCAAATAAGCAGCCGCTTCAATGCTACCAGCAGAGATTCCAATAAAACACAATCTGGTAAATTGGAAGGGCAAGAGAGTTGAAATCACAGTTCCCTGTTCGTCAAACATTGCTCTGCAACAATGTATCTCCCTACACAAACATGAAAATTAAGCATCACCGCTGGAGAAAGAAAAGTCACCCGTACGTAATAGCGGCCGATAACGCTTTGCAAGAAGAAGTCACGTATACGTGACAGTAGCCGGCAAAGTGGTAACGGCCTATCAAGAGCCAGACACATCGCACTTTTCGCATTATAAAATGACACCTTCGATACTCATCATCAGTTAATCCAGTTTACGCGGTGTACACCGCGCCGAAAGTATCTAGATCCCACCAAAAGGCTGGGACGTAATTTTGTTGTAAAGCAAGAGGCTCACATTGCCGCGTATATTGAGGCAGAATTACAGATTCGTGGATCGTTTCGGTTCCCGGGCCTCGCGATGGTCGTGACTCGTTTGCGGATCGAGTAGGACGCGCAGGATCTATTATCCTTAAGCTAAAGGGGAAGGACGTGGCCATTATGGTAATGCCATTCGATGCTACACGGAGGCCCGACCCGCGGTCTCCGCTTTTCTCTTCGTTTCTCTCCCTTTTCGACGTGTATCCCCTTCTTTCCTACGAACCTGCGTCTGGATATCTGTCTTGCTCCCTTTTTGCGAAGATATTTTAGTACGCTGCGATTTTGCCTGAGACGAACGACGCGAGAAGGTGGGTGTTGTGTGGTTAAATGAAAATTACATGGGATTAACCCTTTGCGATTCCCGTAGCGGGGACATTTTTGAATCGCTGTAGAAGTCGATATCCCCACAGTGGGAACGTCCGAAAATGCAATTATTTTTTGGCGCATGGAGATGTGGGTCATCAACTCATACATACTGTATAAAGTAACATAAAGCTATATATAGTATTAATAACATAAAAGCTATATATAGCATAATAATATAAAAGCTATATATATTATAAAGTAACAGAAGAGCTAAAAAGGAGTTAAAATACTTTTTGAAAGTGTTTGGTTCAAGTTCATTTAAATTCCACAAGAACACCATCACATGAAGTTAATAAGTGTACTTTTGCTTCGGCTTTCGACAATACGTCTTCGTGTTCTTCCGTGAACATTTCTTCGCATCGCTTGGACCCGAATTCTTTCGAGTTAAATAAGAAAGGGTTAATTACGTTGACATTTTTGACAAATGTGTTCAGATATCATTACAGGTAACAAAATTTTGTTTCGCCACGTGCATGGACTACATGAACCAACCTATCCACCGAACTACAAAACATCTCAAGCCACCACCCGCAACAAAATGCGCCTCATTTCCACCCGTCCGCTTACCAACGAAAGCGCGAATGAAAAAGTCCGTCCCACAAGCCCCGCCACTCGTTCGACGTCGTTCACGACTTTGAGCCCAGCAGAAAGTGAGAAAGAGACCCCGAGCACGCAGCCGGCGAAAAAAAAAACGAGGCACCGCCTCAGAAGTTACGAGTGCGGACGGAAGTCAGCGAGAAAGAAAGAAAGACAGCGAGAAGGTAAAAGTCGAAGGAGGTACGAACGACGTTCAGTGTCGTCGTTTCGTCCCGAAACGTACAACATTGCCTTTTATGCGCGCAATAATGCGAACGCGCCGGCTGTCAGGGTTGTGTAGAGTCTGGTGTCTCGATGTACGAGCAAGAAAAGGGGCTGGAAGGAAGATGGTGGGAAGAGAGGGGCTTTCTGACGCGACTCTTATTTCTTCCTATTCCCCAGAAAACGTCGTCCGTGAAAATCTTTAATGCCCCGTCTTTGAACGGGACCGCGGTGTTATTCTTTATCGCGTTCAATCTCCGCCGGCGACGCAGACGACGCTTTTCGTTTTTTGGAAATCGGCTGAAACGGGCAGTTTCGCAGCGAACGTTAGCTCCGTGATATGCTGCGGGTAATAACGCAAGGGTTTGGAAACGGCGGTTTTATGGCTGAGATTTACTTTTAATGGGTATTGTGAGAAATGTATTTTTTAACACAATGCTGAGTAGTATGAGATCAACGATTTATACTATAGAAGTATAGGATGTGCGATCAAAAGTTTATACTAGAGGGTACGTTGCCAGATAATATTGAATTCTATGCTTTAGTATGAATTACTTTAAAGAAGTCCACTATATCGCCAGGTGTTTTTATTTTAAAGTTTTTATTTTAACAGTAAAGCATGATATGCTGCGGGTAGTAACGCAAGGGTTTGGAAACGGCGCTTTTACGGCAGAGATTTACTTTTAATGGGTATTATACGGAATGTATTTTTTCACACAATGCTGAGTAGTACGAGATCAACGGTTTATACTATGGAAGTAGAGAATGTGCAATTAAAAATTTATACTGAAGCCAGATTAGATTGAATTCTATGGTTTAGTAGGAATTAGTTTAAAGAAGTCCGCTATGTGGCCAGGTGTTTTTATTTTAAACAGTAAACGAAGCATATTCATAGAAAATATTACACATATGATATTCTGGCAGTATTTACGCAAGGGTTTAGTAATAGCGGGTTTATGGGTGGGGTTTAGTTTTAGGGCACATCGTCAGTAGTATGGTAACAAAATGGTGAGCAGTGGCGATGTAGAGTGTGAGATGAAACAGAATTTATACGGTAAATTTTCGGAAAATTACTTCGTATTGCAAGGAATAACCAATTTTCATTTATTAAATATTTTTTAGTGTTGTACTGCAACTGGACCCTTTGTTGGCTATCTATTCTAAAAATTGTCTGTAATCTCACCGAATAAAAAAATTATATATATATATATAAACCATAATTGAATATAATAATAATTATCTGAATGTAACATGCTGTCAGGAGCTTTAATATAAACATATTATATTCCCCGTTAAATGACTTTATTTATCACCACTACACTATCTAAGAAAGGCCGGATCGCAAAAGGTTGAAACCACTCACTCGCAACGACGCCACTCATCACGTGCGACAAAGTTTACAAGCATTCCTAGAAACGTATCCGCAACCACTCCTTAAATCCAGCTATTCAGACCCAAACACGCGTCGCACATACCTCTATCTCCCGAACTTCCAAGTATTTTTCAGTCACGCTTTTATTGCCAAAGTTCGCTCGCATTCGTTTACACATTGAAGTAAAACAGTTCACAACACGTCTTCTCCTTTCTTAGCATAAAGGTACGCGACACATGTCCAACTTTCATCAGCAAAACAAGAGGAACTCAGAAATTCGAAAGTACGCTTTTTTTGGGTCTCCCAGTTTTAGAGCTCAACGTCGTTATTTATTGCTGTCCTACATATTGTACATAAATATAAAAGTCAAAGCGTAATAACACATTTCATACCCGACTTCGTACCCAACCCTTATCAACTGCGTTCCATAAAACGTAGTGACTTCGCAGCAAGAATCATTGTGGTAAAAATAAGATTCATCGGAGTACTTAACATTTGCGGTATGTAGTTAGTGTGGAAAATATTCCTGTACTGATCAGTTTTCAACAGTACTTAGTAAAATCGTAATTTATTAACTGTATGTTTATAAATAATGCGTTTGCATATTCTGTAGTACTTCATCACGTTGCGGTTTTAATATAGTAAAATACGCACGGCAATCAATCTGTTAACTTGCAGTACAAAACATCGCGACACAACTGTTAATTACAATCTCCCAGAGTACGTATTAACCAAAACCGATGGACGTCCGAATACTTTCTCCAGCGACTGTATAATATTCCGCTACTCCGTCAAACTTTCCGACGCTTTCACGGAAAATACGTAAGAAACTTCGACCCCCGTGCATAGATCGGCCGTGAATTATGCACTCGAATGTCGCCGACAGGAGAGGATAAGCGGCGAAAGTGTGCGAAAGATGAAAAGGTGGAGGAAAAAATCGCAGGGCCGAAGTAACGGAGTTGCCGAGCGAAAGAGAAAGTCCCGCGTCTTATTTCGAGAACGACAGAGTGCCCGGGAAAATAAGAGGGTAAGCCCTTTCTGTTTCGCCCGGAATGAGTCGAGTACCTTTCGTTTAATCCGGTTGAGTGCGACAAATCTCTCTGTCTCCTTGTTCTCTTCTTCCTCGTTCGTCGAGAGAACGTCAACCCCTCTTTTTCCGCAGACTCTTCTCTCTCTTTCTCTTTCTCTGTCTTTTTCCAGACTCAACCAGCCACGATACTTTCTTCGCTCCTCTCCTTCTTTTCGCTCCGACGTGACGTCCTTGCCGAATGAATATTTAATTCGTACTTATCTGTCGCACCGAAGGACGAAATAAGCGCGAATAAATAAGCTGCAGACTGGTTGGAGCGGAGAGGGTGGCACAATGCGGGGAAGATGTATCTTAATGGTAATCCGCAGACGACATCTGCGTCGTATACCCTTCTCGTCGATCCTGTTGCCCGCTTTTCGCGGTAAAACACGATCCTGTCCGTGTTTCGTTCGAGATACGCCGCGCACGCCTCCTTCACCAGCGGGATTCTGAAGGTTATCTGAACATAGAGTATTTTTACGTTTTTACTCTCATTTATCAGATATATTATGAAATATATATTGTATAGGTTGTGAGGCCTTGTGTTATTCCGACCGGTATTAACATGTTAACTGCCAAGCGTATTTTGCTATGTTAGAATTACGATGCGATGAAATACTGCAGAATATGATCAAATCGTGCAAAATGAAGGTAACGCAGAGTTGTTAGGAGCTAAAGTATTGAAGTATCGTTCCAATGTCAATTGTTTTACAAGATTGCAAAGAGGCTTCCTTGTAAATTTTTTGCATTTTTAGTAAAATCTTTTGAGCCGGTCACCATGTATTTTGCTATGTTAGAACCGCGATGCGATGAAATACTGTACAGTATAATTAAATCGCGCAAAAATTGCTTCGTAAATAACAAAATTATGACTTTTGTAACGTACAAGTTTCCCAAAAACGTGCAGTCCCAGGCGCATTTCTTACAGATTTCTTAGTGGTCCTTAAAGTGTTAATACGTTATTAACTTCGAAGCATTTTTCATGCTTTCTCTAGAGCTACGATATTTTGTATGAAACGATTGACTGTTGTGTGTGTGACCGAGATAAAGAGAGAACGAATGAACGAGTGTCAAAGCACAAAACAAATCAACTGAAGGCGTGTTTACGCGATACCCACGTGCAGTGGAATGTGCGTAAGTCAGTGAGGTGTGAGTGCGTTAACTGGAAGAATGTCTAGAGTGTGATCGTGTGTTGAACCAACCGTAACAGAGTGTCGCGGATTGAGTGGCAAAGCCGTAATTCCTTTAACTTCCGCTAGAGTGCATCTGAGAGAGTAAAGCCGCGAGTTATTGTCGATTCTTTCCCGTCGTAATCCGGGACTTTCGACGGGTGCTGTTACCGTTATAGTCGTATGCCGGCCTATTTCCGACACGAAGATGCGGGTACTGGGTGTCTCACATATTCTTCGAAACTATACACATATTTAGACAAATGCTATTTGAACAAGTTACCACATATTTGGAATAGTTTTTAACAGTAATCACACACAATTTTATATAGGTGCTTAAAACTATTTTATACTTTACGACTACTATACTGACGACTTTCTACAAAAGGAGTCATATATACATAGCATTACCTACCAAAGTAAAAAAACTATAGCGTACAATCATAACTGTTAAACGAGTAACTTATAAATATCGAGTCACATTTCAGCAAGACGTGCAAAGCGTTAAAATGCAAGTCGGTACGTACGTTTGCCCTTCAATCCTGAAACGATACCCTGCTTACCAGTTAGTCGAGGAATAAATCGATAATTCGACATCCATTTCGTCGCCTTCGTTATAGACAGCATTGCGTCGTTGGCTCGTTAAGTCTGGAGTCGTTAGGCAGGTCGCATTACTGGAACGATCTCGCGTCGGCTCCATGCCGAATGAAAAAGAAGAAGACGGTGAGAATCGCGGGCTGTTGTCTCGGCCGATTGGAAATAATGAAAAAGTCCGCCGGGAATTGAACGAGATCTCCAAGAGGCATTTTTCCCTCGTTCGATGAAACCCTAGGTCCTTTTACTGCGAATCTTCCAGTGGGAAAATACAGGGGCGCGCTCAGTGTCTCTCGTTTTCGTGCATTCTCGTCTAGATCCGCAGAAATCGGAAATGTTCGAGATTTTAGAGATTCGGAGGTTAGGAACGCGTGAGCTGCAATGCCTTTTGAAGAAGGAAATTTGCCAGTGGCACAGTTGTTAGTTGGTTACGGCGGTAAAACGTACGTGCGTGTATAGACATAAATATGGTTGACACTATTGATAAAAAATTAATGGTTATTAAACCTTTGTACTCGAAGTACTCCTAACAGGCGCTGCCAAAGTTTGGCGTTATACTCGAAGTGTATACCAACAATATACTGCACAGCAGATCAAGCATTGTAATTTACAGTTAAATTTTGGTTGCACGTGCTTCGTTGATTTCAATATTTAGTCATTTGTGATTTAACAGACAACAGTGTAAAGCAAAACAATTTATATACACAACATATTATTAGTATAAAAACAATTACTGACTGTTCTACCTGGAAAATGGGAAAGATGTAACAGTAGAGGAAATTAAAGAAGAAGAGAAACTTTTTGCATGTGAATATTATTAAGTGCAAGTGCAGCTTGGCAATTGTTTTCAAGTGTACCATACAAAATATACATTAACTTCGATAATACCATATCATGACAGAAATTTTAATGTTTGTACTTTACAAACACTGAAGTATGGCCCAAGCGCCGACAGCAGCAGTTTCAAACAGAAATTGAAACAACCGATCTTTGCTTTACCGGAACGAATCGTCTACACGCATTGGCCTATATTCTCATTTACGTGCATCGCACAATATTAAACCGTCATAGCCACATTCAACCATCGTTAATCAACAACCGTACAACAACCGCGGCAAACTTGTGTCAAACAGAAATTGAAATAACTGATCTTTGCTTTACCGGATCGAATCGTATCTCCGCATTGGCCTATATCCTCATTTACGTGCATCGCCAAAATGAAACCATCATAGCCACATTCAACCATAGTTAACCAACAACCGTACAACAACCGCGGCAAACTTGTAGTCGCCGAAGCCTACGCCTTCTATCCATCCGCAGAAGTTAAGAAAAAATTGCGACCGCTCGCCTCATAAGGCGCGCCAATAATCGTATATCATGCGAATTGACTCTGTCTGATCGCACGCACGACAGAATCTACTTAAACGTTTCCGTCCACTCCGGCGAAGTACAGGCCGTACTTCAGCGCTTCTCGTATGCGTCATTGACGACGTAGCAGGAGAACAGGTCGATCACGCAGGTGAAGTATGTGTACGGTGCCTTTATATTCCACGTACCCTCGACAACGGTCGACCAACCGTCGTTGTCGTTGTCGTCGGGCAAATAATTGCAATACGTAAGCGGCTCTCAGCTCCGAAGGTCTGCGGTTCACGGCGGTGCATTGCACGGGCTGCAAGCGAACGAGCGTGCTGCATACATACGTGCAGTGAATGGCATTGAGGGGCTCTCTATCTATAGAAGGCTAGATTAGAGTGCATTAGCCTCGCCACGCAGTCGATGCAGATGTATGTATGTATGCCTCGCGCCGCGTACGTCGGCTCTCGACATTTTTCTCGCTTCACTCCTCTCGCCTCTGCCTTCGCGCTCTTTTTCGAGTGCGTCTCATTACGCGCGTAATCAATCAATGACGGCTGTCAGGAGGGTTACGTCGCCGGAGTATTGTTTCTGCGGAGAATTTTCTGGGACACCGGACGGAAGGAGTGAGTCCCGCTGATTTGTGCACGGGCGTGTAACTAAGGAGAAATAATAGCGAGTATTCAGGGATATGAGGGAATCGGTTAACACTTTAACACGTTGACTGTCACGGTGGTCACCGGTGACGGGGGCAAAAGATTTGACTAAAAATGCAAAAGATTGCAATGAAGCCTGTTTGCTATCTTGTAGAAGCAAATCATATTGGAACGGTGCTTCTCGATACTTTGGCTTCTAACAACTCTGCGTTACCTTCATTTTGAAATGATAAAATGTCATACAACGATAAAATGAATAAAACGCTTTATGTAGTACAATACACAATTGAAGTACATTTTTCTTGATGATAATAATACTGACTAATTTCTTTGACATTCGAACATACATTATTGAAATGCTGTAAAAATAAGTAACTGCTTGATATTTACATCATTCGATGAATTTTACCACAGCGCAATAACAAATTATATATAACCATTCCTGATGTGATACTATAGTTTGGGATATTCAGTATCTTTTGCTGTTTTACCATTTTAGAACTTTAGTGTTACAAATTGTCATTTCCTGAATGATTCAAACGACCATTGCATTTTTTTGCACTTCTATTCATTGTATTATCAAGTTGAGACATCACACGCCTCAAAACTTACACCTTATCTTTCTACACGCAATAAGGAGAGTATATCTTTTACGCGACAATTTGTGTGATACCGCATGTTCAGCACATTGAATTTCCGATGTGCGGAAATTATCGTCTCAGGGGCGTTTCGACAATATATTGGACGCAAATCCATTCGATATTGGCATTGATTGGCGCACGCTGCTCAGAGAGAGAGAGCAATGATCTGCCTGCTGAGAATATCGACGATCTCGATTGTATGAGTATGTCGAAGATATTTCGTCATTCCTCACAGTGTACATATCACTTGCAAAATATTATGTTCATATTTTGTTACATACCTCTGTGATTACAATTTATCAGTACTGATTTTCAATTTCGCAACTCCATATACCTGGAATAATATTTTCATTACCTGTTTATTTTACTTTAAATGCACTTATAATCAGGGCATACATGCACATTCGAAAAAGAATCAATTAAAAATGTTGATTACCTAAAATACTTTTCAATAATTTTAAGGGAGAGCATGTGCGAAAAATTCATCCTATACATATTTTCCCTTAAGAATCAGACTAAAGAATTAAGTATGTCCTTTCAAAATAGAAAAATGTAAGGATGTTTTAAAAATTTACTTTATAAATAATAGGTGAGAGATGGGAAATTATTACAGCTGTTCTTATTTTAAATAAAGAAATAGACATCGCACTCGAGCCATGCAAAATAAAAATTAGAAAATGGTTATTCAAGAATTATAATCAGTAGTGATAGTTGAAAGACTATTTTTAATAAGCAATTAAGCGGCAGAACTATTTAATTTTTATTTAAGAAAGGAGACAACGATAAATAGTTCGATTTATCTTCAGAAATTTCATAACAAATGTTTCACAAGAGAGCATAACTGAATATCTTTACAACTCGTTTTATTTTGGGACTTACACTCTTTCTTTCACTGGCCAATTTTAAACTGAACAAAGCATTCGTATTTTTTAAGTCATTAAATATTATCTAGTTATAAATAAAAAGTTTACACTTAGTTAATCACAAATGACGTGATATCCCATTTTTTAAAAGAATGGGCTTACACCGCTTTCAAAATAAACGGTCCATATGTTGATTTTCTTCTTCTTACTCATCCAGCTAATCCATTTGTAATACAACCACAATGCGCTTTTCTTCGCGGATGACGGGGAGTTTGCGCAACAAGACGTTGTCTCCGCGATATATTTGCGGCCGCGTTTTGTTAAGTGGCCACTCGGACTGACAGATCAGTGGACAGCGAGTAGGACAAGGACGGAAAGTCATCAGTGCGGATCTCTCGCGGATGGGAGCGAAAGATAGCCAGAGCCTATTAATTTCTCTGACCAATAAGAGCGCGCACGCAAGATTGCCGCGCCGCCGCGGGGCGATACGGCTAATTACTGCAGATTAACGTATCCGCCCTGCGGTTATCGTGTCCGCTCGACCGAACATGTTTTTCTGCCGAGTGCGCGGAACAAATATAGTCCGCGCGCGTTACGATCTAATAAAACCGTATTTGAATCCAGGTCATACGTTTCACGTGCGCGTATCGTAGGCAATTTGCAATCACGTTCGCACCTTCGCTGATTGGCGAGTGTGTACGTGCGCGAGTGTGGCCTATGTCACTTTTTATACGGACACGTATGAAGGGCGCGTGCGAGTGTGTACGAATATGTCGCTTTTATGCGTGGGTAGTATTTTTAATTCTTTGCAATCAAACGCCGGAATATTCCCGACGAGGCTATTGACATTTGCGACTGCATGTCGGGATATTCCCGACAAGAGTCTCATTACTATTGCAATCCAATGACGGGATATTCCCGACAAGGATATTATTACCGTTGCAATTCCATGTCGGGATATTCTCGCAAAGCTATTGTAACCATTGTAATCCCATGTCGGGATATTCCCGGCAAGCCTGTTATTACCATCAAAATCCGATATCTATTTTTTTCGCAACAAAGCCGCAAGCAGTGTTCCATACAATCATTATTATCTTTGCAGTCCCATGTCAAGATATTCCCGGCAAGGATATTAGTATCATTGTAATCCCGTGTCGGGATATTTCCGACGAGGGTGTTATTACCATTGCAATTCCATGTCGGGATTTCCCGGCAAGGGTTTTATTACTACAGCAATCCCATGTCGGGATATTCCCGACGAGGGTATTATTACCATTGCAATTCCATGTCGTGGAATTCCCGACAAGGGTGTTATTACGATTGCAATCCCATATCTGGATATTCACGGCAGGCCTTTTAATAGTGCTTATCTTATCGCAAATGTGAACGCCCTTCTTAAGACGTTGTCGATCGTTTGCCTGCCGGAACAGCCAATTCAGATTTTTATTTCCATACAGACTGAGCAAACTCGATATTCCTGATATTTACTGTTTTTGTTTTAGCATTCATAGGTATTTATCTGATTTTTTGCGTTTGTAAAAACTATACTCTGAAATGCCTAAAGGAACGGTTGCTTTGAAACATATCACACTGAAGATCACTATATCTAAATCTATATCAAATGTCGAATACCAAGAAAATAAATTATATACATATACCTAATTTAAGCAAACTCTTGCATAAACTTGACACGTTTTTTAGCTAGTATTCGCTAACCGCGCGCCAGCAAAAAATCATTCCGTACCAGACTATCATGCCTACGGAAAATATGATCGTAGAATTAATGTCCATGCGTATTACATATGTATATGTGACTGAAACCAATACAATTATTACTCATGACTACTACTATAAAATGTATGCACATGCCGTTGTACCGTGGCACTGATTAACACGTTGACTGCCGTGCGTATTTTACTATATCAGAACCGCAACGTGATGAAGTACTACAGAATATGATTGAATTGTGCAAAATGAAAATAATGCGAATCGGAGACCAAAGAATTGAATCACTATTTAATATTAATAGCATTTACAAAATTAAGAATGCTACCGATTGGGTATTTTTTGAATTTTTCTTGCGCCGGTCACCGATGACCACCATAGCAGTCACATGTCAAACTTGCCCCTATATCAATACGCATATGTACTACGTACGTCCATATTGAACATTTAAACCAATTGAAACTTATGCCAAGCCGCTTCGTATCATGTCCACCTTTTCCACACTTATATACATCCATTACGGATACGATTCCTCTAGCGAACGCTTATGGCACATATGTATTCTCACGTATCGCATGGTCATGCCGATTGGTTGGCGCATCTAGGCATTTCTCGTCCGGCTCTGGGGAGAACGTGCAATGACCTTGACGTCACGACACGATAACGATTGGATGGAGGAAGTCGCGGGAATAATCGCGCGGAATGACAATGGGCCGATAGATAATCGGTACGTTGAACCCGCTGCGCTCTTCTTGGCCGATCATTCGCCTGTTCGTTTCACTCTTACCATTCGCTTGCCCGGCTGACGTGAATCACTGAAATCGTGCGCGCCGGACGCACATATAGATGTTCTGTCACTTGTGCGACGTCTTTGTGTTTTCAAATTTGCGTATCAGTACTCTAGTTTTGGCATTTCAGTTTTTGTCATTTTTCTGTGGCGCCATTTCAGTTGGGGGACATGGGTCTTAAGTTATATATTGTGGACCAGGCATTTTAACACATTGCTGACCGGCAATTTTCGGGAAAAGCTCTCTCAAGTCACCGGCTATTATTTCGTAATTGAGCATGGAAGTGAAACGATGTAAATAACCTTCAATATAGTTTGCTCCTGCATAATTAATTCAAATTGAACTTTGGACATAAGTTTTATGTAACTTTTAATATTTTTTCGTATGATTAACTGTACAGCAGTCATTTATGCGTAGATAACGTTTGTGTTTTCTTTGCTTTTTAGTTTTATATATCAGATGCCCAAAATATGGATACAAAATCATATAAAAATAAAAGAGGAATGGGAATAGAAGCATTAGCAGTAATAAATCCGAAGATTCTTTATCAGATTGTGATTCTAATGAAGATCATCCAATAGTATTTGCCCGACGACGTATAAATATTATTGATAGCGACGATGATTTTGCAGTAAAAAATCATGAGATAAGCAAATGCAACGTATCTCTATCTTTAATGCCACACGCCAACTGTTTTATGGAAATCCATACTTACGCTCTTATACACACAAGTACAAAAGTTGTGAGCCGTTGTTACTTCAAAGTTACAAAATGTGTTCGTTATAATAAAATTGTTGAAACTGCTGAATTCATTGTTAATATGTATTTCGAGGTTGATATTTGTTCATTTCACGTTACATAGATTTTGTATAGCCACCAAAAAAAATTTGCCCCATAGAGGGTTAAATCGTCGATTGAGTCGAAGAAACCTAAAAACGAGATGTCTTATTGCCCGGCCACAACGTTTGGCTTGCTAAAGACGAGATATCTCGTCACGCGTACGCAATGTGTTAAGTAACGTATTTACTTTCACTCCATGCCTCTAGCGGCTGCAAGTTAGACACCCGACCTTAACCCTTTAGATACTATGCGCCTGTAGTGTGGCGACGAGGTGAACTTAATGGCTTCCTCTAGGTAATCTGGGATGCATTGTCATTATAGCATCACGCTGCCATGTAGCATTTTAGTATGAAAATCTGTACTTTCATTTTTTCCAAGAATTTGAAGATAAACTTCACCCAGTTTTGTACGTATTGTGAACATACGTATATGCAACAATGTGGATGTCTACCTGGTAGACAGTTAATGTAATACCATACTTCATCTCTAACAACATAATCCTTGCATCATCAATCACATAACCAACAAGGCATTCCACAGTTTCGAAAACAATAAAACAAGTATTGACGGTTATCCAACAAAAGTCGTTCATAGGTGATCTGGGATGCAGTGTCATTATAATATCATACTTCCATGTGGCATTTTAGTATGAAAATCTGTACTTTCACTTTTTCCAAGAATTTGAAGATAAACCTCACCCAGTTTTGTACGTATTGTAAACATACATATCTGCAACGATGTGGATGTCTATCCGGTAGACAGTTAATCTAGTACCATACTTCTTTTCTCACAACATAATCCTTGCATCATCAATCACATAACCAACAAGGCATTCCACAGTTTCGAAAACAATAAAACAAGTATTGACGGTTATCCAACAAAAGTCGTTCATACGTCGATGTTGAGCTGCGGATCATTAGTCTGCAGTACAGTGAGACGTGTGTTTGTCGGTGGTTCTGATTAACGAAGATACGTTTCCTTCGTCTTATACGGCTTCTTAATGTACGACTTCACGGTAGAGGTGACCTCGCGTGCCTGCGTTGGGAAACGCATTATTTCGACACCGTGTCATTTTGAATGTAATTGAACGGTTTGAGCGGCCGAAGGATAAGCTTGTTGCGCGCGATTTATGACGAGAATTTTGTGTCCTATGGCGGCTGTCTAAGGTGTGCTCGCGCGAAGTAAGATTGATTTCTAGCGTAACGAGGACTCGGGAAATGTATTGGTGGCGGTTAAAGGAGCAGGATGTATGGTCGTTGAGTTAATTGCGCGGACTGGCGGCTACAAGTTCTGCAGGTATTGCAATTAGCGTTTTCCGAGGGAAATTAAATTGTTTAAATTGCTGCATAGTCTGCAACTGTTTGCGTAAGATATTGTGCAAAAAGAATTTAGTTCTTTCGTGCGCTGATGCTATTGAAATGTTGAAAATAGTTTCGTTTAGAAGTTAGTTATGTAATGGCAGCAACGATATTTTGTAATTGATTTATTTAGTTGTTCACATTAACGTAACACTTTTAAATGTAGGGAACATGGGCGATATTAAATGTAATTAATCAAAACGTTAACAAATAAAAAACGTTGAATTAGGTGCATAAATGAAAAACAGCACATGACACAAAGTGCATCGCTGGACAAATTATAATTATTACTAATCATTTCTATGAATTACAAATTGAACGCATCGTAATTCCATTTTGTCACCACAATGTATAAGTAAACCTTCCTTAGTGACACGTGAATATGATACATTTTATGTTAATACACCGGTACAACCATCGCACTAAACAAATTAATTTGAAAATTGATACGTATGTGCAGTAACCTGCAAATAATAGTATATGTATACCGTAAATAATAGTACACGTCTAATATATAATATACGTATACCAGATTTTTATACTGTCAGATATGTTTTTCTTCATTCTTTGCGTTAACACTTTCTTTTTACCATTGAAATATTATCTCTGTATCGTCCGTATTATTTTATGAAATAAGCGGTTGGGAAACGGGGGAAGGGGTAGTAACATAATGTTTGGACATCATTTCTTTACTATAACGACTTCCAAGGGCAATTTTCTCCGCTAACGAATTACAAATCGCACGCATCGTCGTTCCATTTTGTCACCGCAAAAACGTCGGGAACACGTGCATGGTGTGTTCTGAGGGGTCACCACCATTGGGCGCCGCAGAAGCACGCCCAGTAATCAGGAACCGATCACTCGAGGAAATTGCCAACTCCGCTCGGACATCTGAACGTGAATCTCGTTAGCCCACATTCGCCCATTTCGACTGTCCGCCCGTTTGCCTTCCTCGCCGTCGACCCTTTTGCCGGACAGTTCCCTCCTGTTGAGGACAAAGTAGCCGGAACTTTTCCGTTCAACGCAGGACAAAGACTGTTCATGCTGCCAAATGGCAGATTTCCACGTACGACTCCGCGTTAATCGAATTTCGGCGGTAGAACGTTGATCACCGAGCATAAATTGTGTATAATTCTTATGAGACCACAACTAGGTATAAACTTTTCGAACATTACCATTGAAACGGAGATTAGGAAACTTTTACTTCGTATCTATTAAAGTTGACATATGGCTATTAAAAATAAAACTGTTCTGTTTATTTTAATTATTTTGTTGTGAAATATTTTATTCATATTAAAAATGGTAAACCAACGAGTCTACTTAAGGTATTTTTCGAAAAATCTACAAAGCTGTTATATAAATGATTAAAAAGCTTAAATACTTTCGTCACTACTAAACACTAGAAAATTGTTAATAAAATTCCGATAGTTAGTGAAAAAATCCCGCACTCACATTCAGGTGACGAGTATCACAGAAACTTATACGTCACCCATATGCCATTACTTAGCTTTCACAAATAAACTTGATCGAAGCTTTTTGTTGTGACGTTCGATTAAACTCTGCTTCTTATTTGTCGTTAACAAACTCTCGCCGATGAAGGAAGCCTTAACGTCAACGCGTGTGCTTACGTCCGAAGCGTATAATTATTTTGCGATGAAGCTAACGATGGCCTGCGTCGGTTAAGCTAAGCCAAGCTCTGCCTAGTATTTAGTTAGGCGTGATTTGTTTCTTGAGGATGTCGCGTGCGCCGGTATCGTATTTGTCCGAAGGTTGGGGGAAACGGGGTAATCGAGTTTTCTTGATGGCTGACTTTCGCGGGAACGTGTAATTAGTGGACTTGTTTAAGTGCTCGGTAATGACAAATCGATGGAAACGCGATTGATTATTTTTGACTGCGCGAAAATAAATATTTTCTGTAATACAAAGTGCAAAACTATCTGATAGATTGAATCTAGTTTAATAGCCCGAAAGCAATAATGTTCGAACATTGTTTTTCAAATTAATTGGAATAACTGGATTATTTTTGAATGAGTAAAAATAAATATTTTCAGTAGTACGAAGTGCAAAATCATCTCACAGACTGAATTTAGTTTAATAGCCCAAAAGCAATAATGTTCGAACATGTTTTTCAAATTACTTGAAGTAACTGAACACTCGTAATTTTTGAGAGCTAATTAATCCTTCGATTATTTAGAATCTTTACTGAATGATAAAAAAAAAGGGTAAGTTAATGTCTTTCCTTTTCTATTCGTAATTCCGCCTTTTATAGGTTATGCTTCATATTTTATTACGTTTGCGGTCTATCTTCGAAATTGACATCAACACCTTACATTTTAAATTACGTTATTATCCACGAGATGTTCAACGTCTAAAAGCTTACGGATTAAGAGTATTTTTTCGGTGCAATTTGAAATTGCTCACAATTTGCAAAACTCGAATATCCTCCTTCCAATTTGAATTACAGCATCGCCCGCTTCAGAATTATACTGGAAACGAATTTCGTCTGCTGGCATATTACGATGTTTAAACTGCAGCAAATTAATTTGACACAACGTCCGTTCACGAACACGTGGCGAGTGTCAATGCTGTTTAAATGTTAATCACTGGTCCGTCGAGTCGGTGCTTTCTTATGTCGATTGGCGAACGAGGACAGAGAATTAAAGACGGAGAAGGGAAAGAAAGGGTACAAATGATGCGAGGCGAGGTAATTGACGCTCTGAGTGCAGAAGTACAATTGCCAATTACAACGAACGCTTTGCTGTGCGGTGCCATTTTTGTCTCGCAGCGCTTTTTGTACAGGTAATAAAATGGAATTATGTTCTGCGCATATGATGTCGTGTCGATGACTTTATTCCATGGTATCGTGACTTTTGTTTGGTAGCGTGTGTAAATGTCATGGCTGGGGTCGGTATGCGGGTAGAAAATAAAGTATTGCGTGACGGAATATATGTTATAATACATATCGTATGTAATTCATTGAGGAAAATAGTTCATACTATAAAACATAGTATTTTAGCATATTTGTAATATTGACACTTTCCAGGATGAATGTATACAATAATAACAGCTTATTTCTCATTTTCTGTGGAAGCGGAGTGTAGCGGTTTTTAACATTTTTTTTGATATTTAATATTCCACATACAATAACTTGTATGTGGAACATTTGGGCACTTTCAACTACACTTAACTACAAAGATCACACATGACATATTATTGTTAAGTGTACCAAATAGCGTTGTTGGAAAACACGAAATCGTTTATTGCTAAGTCAAAGCAATACAATAAATAACACATTTATCCAGCTTAAACATTTGTATTGGAAGCTCAGATGAAAACCTCGTGAAAAACTGTTTTTAGCATTTATTTTCGTAACCATATAAAAAAATTATACAATAACATAAAATAACATAAAATCATTGAAGTTCTATCCAATTTTAGCAGCACAAATCTGTTGTAAAGAGTGTCTGTATCTTAACATTTTAAGGACCGCTCATGAGTTTTTTTCGTGTTTTTTCCACCCGGTCTTTAGATGTCACTTATTTTGATACATTATATCTATTTCGTCTATTTAAATACTTACATCAATATTCAATGCATTAAACTCGATTGCCTTCATGTTTTTTTTCGCATTTTCATATTTTAAGTAAAAAAGTTATGATAATTCTTAAAAAAACATATTTTTTTAATAATACCTAAAATACTCCCAATTATACAATTTCTGAAAGTTTCACAAAAATTGCTTGATAAATACCAAAGTTATGATTTTTTGTAACGTACAAGTTTCCCAAAAACATGCGGGCCCAGGTGTATTTCTCACAGATTTCTTAGCGGTCCTTAAAGTGTTAATTTGAGTACCCTATGCATTATCAGTCAGTATTGGCTACTTTACGTTCCTGTTTGCTTTCAACTGAAAAATCCATCAGTAACACGAATCCTCCAGCAAATGCTTTCTCTCGTTCACTGCGCATCGCTGTAAGTAACGACGCTCTTTGAACTTCACGCTCCTAAGCACCGTGGAATCTTCATTTCCTTCATAACGGCGGCGGCTAAGGCCTTCGTTAACCATTTCAATGCATTCACTTCGAACCAAAGGACGGCGTTGTAATAACACAACGTTCCATAAAATCCCGGCGGATTTCATTTTCACTCAGCGTTTCGATAAAAGCCTTCGTAATATTACATTCCTTTGAGCGCCGCCAACTTTTGTCGCAATGATCTCAAGGCACTTTTTCCAGCGGTCCTTTTAATTTCAAATCTACTGCCGTGATACATAAGATATTTGTTTAGCTGCGCAAATTCCGCGACGCAACGAGGAAAAAAATATGTTTGCGATGTTGACTGTGCGCTTTCGAATTTTCCATCTAGGAATGTCAGGTAGAAGAGAAAATTTGTCAGCTGCAGTTATAAAGAATGTCTCAAAATGATATGACGTTTTGAATTAAGTGCCATTTTTTGTAGCCAACATAGAATAGTAATAATATAAATTAATAATATTATTAATTATTTTAAATTAATAATATTATATTCATTTTTATGTTTATTATTATAAATTTATATTAATAATATAAAGTAAAATGTTAGTCCATTTTGAGACACCTTTTAGAATAGAACGTGGGATGCTCGTGTATTTTGATAGATGTATTATAATTAAGGAAACATCAGCGTTGAATGCAGCCAAAGTTTCTTAATTGGGAGCCCTTAAGGTCCCACGAGGAAAATACAAAATGGCGGCCGAACAGTAACGTGAATCACTTAGAAGAAATTACTTAGAAAAACCTACCAATTTCTTGAATGGAGACATCAACTATATCTATGTGATGCTTTCATTCGTGTATTTTACGGTATTTTGCAAATAACTTTTCCATTTTTTCGGTGCTGTTTGACACTTTTGTGTTTATCTACACTTTTTGTCTTCGAGATAAACCGAGACATTTCAACTTCGTCTCTCATTTCTGCTTATTGCAAACCATTTCGCACAGATTAATGCTACAGTATACTATACTCGCAAAAATAATTAAACAAAAATATATACGTAATAAGTCCCGTTTCAAAGCGTACCGCGCGAATAAAATATACCAACACTTTGGATGCCTCCCTTGTATATGTTATAGTTTCTTTAAACTAAGTTTAATGATTGAACGAAACGAAGTTTAAAAATACAGTTAATACGAACAAAGTCTCAAGAAACATAACGGTTTAAAAATAACTAATTCGCTATTTTCTCTTTTCTGTCTCGTCCGTTTTGTTCGGCGTTTCCTCTGTCCTTTTACAATCACAAATTACATTATCCCCAACAGTATATACAATCGTTAGTTAGTTCGATTCGGTAGCTAAGCTACATAGTTTTGCCTCGAAACAGCTGGCAGCAAAGTGTCAATATGACGGCTGGCAGATTGACGGGTGCGGCTGGTAATTAATTCCGCTCGTTGGCGACGATTACCAGCGACGTGGCAATTCGTCGATCGACACGTGGCACTACGGCACGTTCTCGGGTGGTGTCGGTTACATGGCGCGTGTTCTTTTGCACACGGGTTCACAGGCACCCATGTACTCGCCAAACGGATCGTGTGTGCTTCTATTGGGTCGGTGGTTTGGTAGGTCGACGGTTCGTCGTATCGCGTTGCGTATCCTGTTTCGAAGAAGGTGACTTCGTTGTCGGTCTTACTAGAGTCTTTGAGGGTGCCTTGCGATCGGATGTTTGGCACTTGTTGCCCTGACGATAGAATTATTTGTCGGTTACTTGTACATGTTGCGTGGGGAGCGAAAATTTCATTATAGGGGTCTGATATTTTTGTATGTTCCCTGAAAAAGTTGGTTAATTGCAGAGTAGTTAATGGAATCTTGTTTTGCACGAAATAACTTGTAGGATCTTGAGAGGATGCCCCGGCACTTGTAACCCTGATGATAGAATTATATCTATGTGTATTAGATATGATATACGTTGTTTGGGGATCGAAAATTGAATTACTGTTTGTTTTGATGCTCTCGACTGTTGCCTGAAAAGGTTGATGGTGTAGAAAGTATTTAGTAAAATCCTGTTTCTCAAGAGGTAAGTTGTAGGAGGATCTTGTTATCAGACGCACGGTACTTGTTGCGGTAACGATAGAACAGTCGAGACCTGTTACTTTAGTCGTTTTCCAACCGAAAACAATACACAAACGTTTTTATTTTATACGTTATCCCACAGTTTCCAGTATTCTTATTAACACTTTAACACTTTGCCGTGACGGTCACCGGTGACCAGCGCAAGAAATTTTACTGAAGATCCAAAATATTCGCAATAAGTATAAATAATTATCTTATAAATGCAGTTATTATTAGAATAGTAGTGCGGTCCTTTGGTCTTCAATACCTATACATTATTTATATTTGGCATAATTCAGTCAAACGCTGTAGTATTTCGTAGCATCGCCGCTCTAATACAACAAAATATGCTCGGCAGTCAACGTGTTAATAAATTAAAATGTCAATCCATTTTGAGACACCCTTTATAACAACATGCATACGACATCATGCAGCAAAAACTATATTATTATAAATTTATATTAACACTTTAAGGACCGCTCACGAGTTTTCTCGTGTTTTCTGCACGCTGCCGTTAGATGCCATTTATTTTGATACATTGTATCTATTTTGTCTATTTAAGTATTTGTGTCGATATTCAATGCATTAAACTCGATTGCCTTCATGTTTTTTTCGTATTTTAATTTTTTAGTAAAAAAAGTTATGATAATTATTAAAAACCATAATTTTTTTTTATAATACCTAAAATACTTCCAATTATACAATTTCTGAAAGTTCCACAAAAATTGCTTCATGAATAACAAAGTTATGATTTTTTTTAACGTAGAAGTTTCCCAAAAACGTGCAGTCCCAGGCGTATTTCTTATAGATTTCTTAGTGGTACGCACTCATACCCGTACCTCACAGACTCAACATCTACATCCCCGATCTTACAACTTCGAAACAATTCGCAAGCAACATAAAACAAATATTTGAAGTACGCGTTGAAGTCACGAACGTCTCCAACAAACTACTGTTCAACAGGCGTGTTAAAATGCGTTGGCACGTGCTGTCGTTAGGTACGTTTTCAGCGTCAATATCGCGATGTTCTGCGCTTTCGTTCGCCATGTCAACGTCGCTCGTGACATTTACACGTCCCGGCTAATTAACATCGGCCGTAACGCGACAGATAACTGTGCGCGGCCGTAATATTGTCAGTTATTAACCCGCGTTACATCGACATTCGTTTTATACGATCCGATAGAATTTCAATTTCGGCCCCTTCGTTGATGTTCGAACGCCCTTGTCTCTCGCCCTCCTTTATTCGCCGCCCTAATCTTCCAAGTACTTCTGCCCGCGCCGTTCTCGCCCATCCTTTGTGGCAATGGAACACTCTTATCCCACTTTCCCTCGTCACTCCCTGACTTCTGTCCCTTTGTCTTCATTTTTCCGATGTAAATTGACGAGAGTTCAATTCCGTGTCGCGAGACGTTTGTCAAAGACGCATCCGGCAAGGTGTACGATGAATCAATGGATTGAAACGATGGGTAGAATGATCCTTTCGTAGACTTGAATGTCTACAGACTACTGCACTATGGGCACAAGTATCGAAATAAGAACGAAAGTTTAAGAATCAAGACTAAGGTGTGTTGTTTCTGTTACTATTATTTATAAATAGTATAGTGATAGTTTTCCTTCTTCTTCCTTCACTATTTACATAAAGTCTTGTACATCTATTCACGTCACATCCTATTCCGGATTTACTCCTTTCTATTTGATTTTAGCGCACCAGCCCACACAGTTCATAGTTTTACAGTTACAAAAATCGTACGAACCACTTTAATTAGTACCTATCTAAATCCTACACGTATACCTAGTCTTCCTTTTCAATTCACATAAAGTCTTATACATCTAGTCACGTCACTTCTTATTCTGCATTTAGCTCTATCGATTTGATTTTATCACATCAGCCCACAAAATCCGTAGTTTTACAATTGTGAAAATTGTACGAATCGCTTTGCCTAGTAGATATTTCAACTTCATCGGGACAGTATTCATCGATGACGCATCAACCCCCGTGCATGGCTCGACATACTTCTCTCGCCCTCTACCGTTCGTCTTACCCCTTGTGAAAATTAGCAGCGAGTAAATCCCGTGTCGCGCAAACGTTTCTTCCCCCGTTTACATCCTCCCTCGACCCTGAAAGCTTGACGGAGGGATATAAGACGAGGGTGTGGGTCTACTCGGCCTGTTAATGAAAGTACAAAAATGTCTTGTACTTTCTGGCCTCCCTTCTTTGTTGGCTGCGACTATGCGCTTCGGTTTTCATCATATTCCTGCGAGAACAGACAGGTTGAGTAGTCACAAATCGTGTTTCCTCTTTTCAAAAGGTTTCAGTGCGTTGTGTATTAGAGGGTCCGTTATAGAGAGCGAATCAAATTAGGCAGGGAAAATTTGTGGCGAGACTATTTAACGCGACGTATTGTGGTCTTTATTAGTATTCCGGTATTCTTTAGAATAGAAAAAAAATTGAACGAAATTACTTTCATTTTTGCGGGACGGCAGAAAAGAGTGTTGGGCTAATTGAATAATCAGATGATATAAGAAACGTAAAAAAGAAATAACAATGAATATTAAACATATAATATATTAATATGAATTTTAAAGTGAATTTTAAAAGAAGTCTTTGACACATTTAGTGTTAACTTTCCACTGATGTGAAAAAAAACTATTTTATTTCTTTTAACCTATTATAATGAATAAATTCTTCAACTGAAGTATGAGAAATGTAACCTGCTTCTTTTATTTTCTTAAAAAAGAAATCCGTCTCGAAAGGTTTACGCAGTGTCAGAAAATCAATGTAACTAGCTGTAGCGACGTCAAAAAAGCACTCATCTATCGGGAAACGCCACAACAAGTTTTATCTAAAGCCACTTAGGCCGTCGCAACGATTTCGTCCCCGTTTCGCGTTCAGCTGTTTAAGGGCGCCGTTAATCACTCCCGCGCTGAAGGTTTGATGAAAATCTTATCTTAAACGAGTAATTAGGCAGTCTCGTAGGGTCGACGAGGGTCTAAATCGCGTTCCACGCCTCCTTACATTATCGGTAAGCACGCGATACCCGCGACGGTCGTTATTTATAATTTTCCTTCCAATTTCATGAGCCACCGCCGCGTGTCGCACGAAATGTCACTGCAATTAGCCTCGCCCCGCGCGAAATAATACGCCTTATACCTACAAGGCGCCTGCCCTTTACATTGTACGACTCTACCATCTATGATATCGCGCGGGAGCAAATTAAATAATGTTTATCAGACTTGACTGGAGGTATAACCGATTTTTTGTGGACTTTCTTTATCATTATTTATTTAAAATTATCGTTAATTATTAATTGTGTTGACAAAATAAACAAATTATCGTCAGCAGCGTACATGCCAGGGTGCTTGGATCCAATGAGAAACATGCTACACTTCAGTCCTTTCTTGCACGACAGAAGCTACGTGACAAAGGCATGCGAAAAGTATCCTGTAGAATAAAGGAACTACGCAAAAAAGGAATCATCTACACAAAATACATAATTTCAAGAGAAACTTGTAGAAAAATAGGAAACTAACGCGAACATTACAGAAATAAATTTAGAATTACCTAATTAAAACATTTAACAAACTTATTCAGAATTATTTAAAATAAATATTGCAAAATGTGTAGCTATACCAAACATACAAGAAAGACAACCTCTTCAGAAAAATACATGGGAAATAAATAGTTTAAATGAATCAACACATATTTTACGATGCACGTGTTTATTTACAATTATTTAAAACAAATTTTGCAGGACGCGTATCTATATCAAAACCTACGAGAAAGACAACTTCTTCAGAAAAATACACGGGAAGCAGATACTTTAAATAAATCAACATATATTGTACGATGCACGTGTTCAAAATCATCTGCGTCACTCGCCTTATTTCACGTGTTATTGTCTACGCTAACTAAAACGCCTTAAAACGCTGCGTAACAGTAAGTGAAACATGTAAAAAACGACGTAAAAGTTAATCGCGTAAAGAAAGGAGGCATTAAACGAGACCGAGGTGCACGTTAGTCCCATCAACGTGTTAAACGGTCTAATGAACATATAAGATAAAGTCGGCGATTAAACGCAGACGTTATCTCGTTTCTCAGGCGTATGCGTGCCGGAGATGAATAGCGCTTAAGTAACGGAGCGGATAATTAGAAGGTTGATCTTTTATTTTCCGCGGCGCTGTTTACTGGAAAGCGACTTAGTCATACGCAGGACGGGAGTCTCGCGTGGCCTTCGTACTGAACATGCGCAAGGCCTTCACAAGCCATTGAACTTTGAGTCACGACTGGGACGACACGAAGAAGAGCACCAATGCTTTCGAGATGGCAAATTTTCTATTTGGGGAACTTTATGTCAGGGTAGGATCCGTTGAATTTAGGAGGATGCAGGTTCGGATGAAGGTTACGATGTTTTAATTTGATCAAAGCTTCGGGTAGGCAGTCATTAATACAAGTGAAGTTACGTGTGGTTGTATGACAAAAGCAACGTCTGAAAAAAATGAGAACGGATTTACAGTCTGGATACTCAAATTGTTGACACTCAACCCCTTAACCTACAACTACGGGCATAGTCCGTAGTAGATGATCGGACCAAACATAAATTTAATTACATTAGTAATTTAATTACATTACGTTTAGTGACACTTTCACGTGTCATAATAATTGTTCCGAGCATATACAAAAAGTTTATTTATAAAACTTACAAAATTCACCATTGCAGGAATATATAGAAGGTTGTTTTATTGCAGTCGCTAGAATTCTCTTCGCAATTTTGTTGACCACGAATTTATCTTCAAATCGATTAAATAACACACAGATCATTAATAACTATCTCATTGTACTTAACCATGGTAACTCCCCTTGAAAATCTTAAGAAAACAAATATTTGAACAAACGTTTTCTGTATATAGATTTTTCAGTAATAACACGCAAATTAATGTTCAGAACAGTCGAGTAAAAGGATTAATAATTGTGGCTTTAAAAGGTAAGAAATCAAAACGATTGGGGACGCACATATGCGCCGACAGTCGACACCGACAGATTTCGATGGCCGCATATATGCGCCCATAACAGCCAAAGGGTTAAAACAATTTTCTGCACTTTCGCCATCTCACTATGCTAAAAAAATGTTACATTTAGAGCTGTTACAACAAAACGTCTTTCGCAGTCAAACGGCCAATGACCGGCCATCATCCTCGTATCGCCCGCCTAATAATACCGGATATGTCGCAGCAGGAGGAGTGCGTCGAAGTTTTTCGCCGGTTCCCCATTCCTTTTCCCCGTGACGGCACGACGTGAAGACGGGGCGCGGGAGTCCGGGACAAAAGAAACTCGTGGTCTTTTGTCGACCTAAAGACAAAGAAACACGGAATCTCGACTGGTACGTGTGCGGCCCACGGCTTCTCTGCTTTCGGCCGTCTCTCTTCGCCACGCAGGAAATTACGCCCTAAGCCGCGTCGGGCTATCGTCTCTGCGGGGAATTTCGGGAGACGGAAAACACGCCGAATGTAAACCCACGGTTGCCCATTGCGATTCGCTCGTTTCCGTCTCTCCCGCTACCACTTCCCGTTCTGCCTTTATCATGCCCGTCTGCCTACCTGCCCGTTCCCGCAAACTACTCTCGTTCGCGCAGCTTTGCCTTTCTTATTTTCGCTCCTTCTCCCGCCGCTGCGTTTTTTCTCTTATTGTCTGCTTCTCCTTCGGCGCGCCGTCTTAATATGCCGCTGGGGAGAACAATGTGTCGCCTCTTTGTCGTCTACTTTGGTGCGTTGATGCACAGTTCGGATATTGCGCGAAGTTGCGGCGGATCTCGCTGTTTCGGGAAATGGCTTGCAAATGGCGCGGTAAGCTGCTGTGTAATTGGACCGCTGTGGGTCAAGAGCAGCGGGCGAATGAAGCGGGGGTTTTAACAGTAAACGTACCGGTACTTGAGCCCTTATGAAATAAACGTAAATAAACCTTCATTTGATTCCTTATGAAATAAATGTTCATTTTCAGATAGAAATTCTTAAGTTATTGCAGCGAGAAATTGAATAATCGGGTGATATAAGAACATACAGAAAGTTAAATGAGCGAAAGAAATAACAATGAATGTATGATTTTAAAGTAAATTTTGAATTGGCTCATTTAATACCGCTTGGTCTTGGCAGCGTCTAGAAAACACGAGAAAACTCATGAGCGGTCCTTAAAATATTAACATTACAAAATACGCAATCGTCCCCAGTTATTACAACATTCACACCAATAAACATCTATTTATCATAATTTTCTCTTCCACCATCCATCGAAAGCCACCCAACACCTGGTTTTTCCCATCCCGCCCCCGCGCATTAAAACTCCAGAACCCTCGACGAACTCCGCAGCTCCCACCCCGCTAGACATGAGATGCACCCCATTCTTCCCACTATATTCCGAAGCTTCGACCTTTAGCACTGCCGCTAGACACAGCGGATTGTATACGACCCTGACAAGAGGCCATCCTTAACCTCTTCGGCGACGCGTGGCTGATTTATAAGGACGCACAGCGCTCAGCCGACTCAGCCTTCCTCTCCTTTGTCGAGACGTACGCCAGTACGCAAGCACCATACGTCCTCCCATGCACTCGCACCGCGAAGAAGCAAGACGCAAGACGGCACAACCCGTTGTGGGTGTACACTCAAGCAGAACCGGGCGTGTATAGTGGGTCGGTCTGATATATTGCGGTGTCTGGTACCGCTGAACGTTGTTGCAATCTCCTTTAGTGGAAGGGACGCGAAGATTTTTATGGATGGTCACGGCTAAGGTCGCCCATGGAAAGGCCGTATGAATTTACGCTGATCGCTGTTTTAGGGATCGCTGACTAACGTTGCTTGGCGACAAGCGCATTTCGCTTCCTGTCGATCACGCTGCTTGCGTCTTGTAGTGGGTGTAGTGGCTTGTTCTGGGTGACGCGGCGATTTGTTATGGCTGACCGGTCACTTTAGCGTGTTCGGCCCTGTGTTTCTTGGTGGATCAGGTGGGTTGCTGGGTTATGCGGAGAATGATGCTCGTGGGTAGAGAATGTTGGTTCGATAACGTGTGTGTTGGGGGTATTATGCATTTTTCGAGGCATTGTCGAACTGGCCGTTCGAAGGGGTTGAGTAGCATAACACGTTTGACGTTGTGGATGCTGACGAAAGAAATCATAATCGAAACGTACTGAGGCAAGAAGGTGAACTTTGGAAAGATTTGAGAAAATGTTATAAAAATCCTGCAAAGAATGATAAATTAACCGTTTGACTGCTGAATACTTCCGGCCGAAGCGCTCGCTGAGGACGAAATACTTTTCGCTAATGCAAATTGTATTGATTGATTATGTAAGGCGCAACGAAGGTCTATCGATAATTTTTCATTTACGCCAATTTAATCCTTTGACTACTGAATACTCCCGGCTGAAGCGCCTGGTGTGGACGAGATACTTTTCAATACTTTGAACTCTATTGATTGATTATGTAAGGCGCAACTGAGTTATAACGATAATTCTGCATCAATACCAAATTACGCAGTGCAAGACAATAATGGAGAAAGAACGCATCTGTATTTATCTCGTAGGATAATAATTGTGGCTGCAGTATGTAAGAAATCGAAACGACTGGGAAACGCATATTATCTATCTATTCTATATCTATTTAAGAATCTTTTAAAAATGACGCTCCTGGTCTTTTCTCTTCATTCCGCCGTGCGGAACTGCAAAACTGAAAGCGGGCACACGCCCAATTCGCTTCTCTCTCACCCTTTTCCTCTTCCACTTGCTCGCGGATCAGTGAGCCGGGAATCGGGCGATCCGTGAGATATTAAAATCGGCGAGCGAGAGAAAAAGGAAAGGACCGAGCGAAGGGCTGAACGCACGCCTCCTGGCCCTTTTTCTTCTAATTTTCCTCTCTTTTTCACTCCCCCCTTTTGCCGCCTGTCCCCTCGCTCCTTATCCCCAATTCTGATTACTCGCCACCTCGGTGCTCGCGCTTCGCGGATTATCGGGCTTTTTTCCCTGCCCGATTCTTTCCACACTCTTGTACACTCTCAGCCGGTCTCGTTGAAATTGCAAATAAAACTTTGGCGAATTAGTTCCCGCACGCAGGCGGACGGTGGTTTTTATCAAATTACCATCCGACGAGGGGTTGGTTTGTTTTAACCCTTGTAATGCTGAACAACGATGTATTTGACATCGACACGAGCACACATATTGTCACCTGTGCTATTCCTTCGTCGTTGTAAACATTGTTGTGTACGCTAATATGAGTCGGAGAAGCGTGTGAAAGACGGGTACTGAAAGACTTTCAATTTTGGTTTGATAGTTTATTTAACACGTTGCTAACGGTTTTTGATTAAAATGAGAACTAACGTGGCATAAATCGGACCCCATTTATTTCCGCATAATATACTATATGTGTGGTTAAATACAATACGGCTCCGCGACACGTCCTATCTATCTTTTTTGTCCCATCAGTACTAGGTAATGCTAATCAATATATTAAAAACTTCTTCACCCACAAAAAATTTAAAATAACAAACTAAAAATATTGTATTTGATATGCTGGTTTTTAAACATTTGATCGGCTCTCTTGTGTTCGCTATTCTTCTTTCTGTTGAGTAAACTTCAAAGGCGACCTCCGAGGCTCGCGAATAGTATAGCTGTCTCCCAAACTGTCGCCTTTCACCTCCGAGCTTTTGTGACAGTGCGGGAGAATTCATTGTGTATTCTTGCGCATGCATGGTCACGTCAGTATGCGCGAGCGGGAAAAATGTTAGCTTGACGTCTTGGATACGTTTAGCAATTAACTCATTTCTATTTCTACCGTTGCCTTGTAATTTGCAAACAATACACCAGGGTAGGAAATACAGAAATAGTTTGATTGGTCGATCGTTTATAAGGAAATTACGAAGGTAGTGGCAGTGATGAATTATAATTTATACCAAGAAGTGGGCGTTTACGTACTATAAGCCGTATTAGTGAAAGTGGAAACAATGCGGAAGTATCGAAACATCAGAAGAATAATAACAAGGGTGAAGAATATTTCAATGGTTTTCGTGATGTTACTATGACAAACAACATTCTACGTATATGGGATAACGGTTATTGACAAACTGATAACAATAATAAAAACCACACATTGAGACAAAATTATCTTTTTATCTCTATTTGCTGTCACTTTGCTCTTTATTTGGTCTTGCTTCGCGTTTTTTCCGATTTCTCCAAATTTGCATACTTTCAACCGCACACAACAGATACACTCACACTCTCTCACGCATAACACAATCGGCCAATAAGTTATTATTATTATACCTACGATACGGCCTATAGTAATAATTAAGGATTATTGATATATATATATAACAAAAACCCCACATATAATACATTATTTGTTCATTAATCCTTTTGCAAATAATACTGCAGCGTGCAACAGCATATTATTTCTATAGTATAAACTTTCATACATTTAAACATCCCAAAGACGTCTTTCATTACGAAAAGGTTCATATACGTCTAATATTGCTTATCTAACTAAAAAATATTGTGATAGATAATACACGTCTGAACATACAATTGATCTTGTATTGAATTGATTCGACATAGGTGCACCTATGTATAAAATTGTTGTGTCGTGTTCGATGGCGAAGAACAAAGGGTTAATACCAGTTTCGATATCATTCGATACACGGAATGCTCGGAATAACGGGTCTTTCTGTTTGTTTCAATTTAGCCCCCTCTTCTTTCGTTGCGTTTACGAGAGGCTTGCAACGGCAGCTCGAGGTTTGTCCATAAAAAATACAGATCGTCTGCAAGGGTGCAGCGTTGATACGATATTGGCTTCCGCGTTTACGATCGGCACGGGAGCGAGTCGCTATCGTTACGTTTCTTCGTTTTGTTTCATTTCATTTCACTTTGCAATTCCAATTTCGTAGCATGCGCGAATCAGCTAGCGCCAAGCACAAACACGCGTTTCCGTTCTGATGTAACTTCCGTCGTATTCGAGCTGCGTAGCAAAATTCGATTCGTGAAATTATTTGGTTGCTTTGCGTTTCGGTTGAAGCTGCAGGCAGAATGTCGATATGTAATTTTGTTTGAATTTAGTTTGCGGTGGTTCTCTGTAAAATTGTTTAGGAATTGGTTCGTCTTCTTTAAAAACTCTTTATGTTATTTAATTGAATATGGTGCTTTTTTTTTACGACAAAAAGAAGGCATTCGAACAATTTTGTATTATTATTGACATAGATTTTTGAAGAAGAAGCCCTGTTTAGCTGTTTGTTCGTCTTCTTTAAGAACTTTATGTTATTTTATTGAATATGGTGTTTTTTTACAATAAAATATCGTTGTTTTATAGTTTCATAAGCAGATACATTTAGATTCAAATAAAGGAAAATAAAATGTAGGAAATATAAATGTAGGATTTGGGGTTTAAATTATTAGGTACTTTGCTGGATACTTTTCTAGATAAATTTTTTCTACCCGTTTAGAATTTCTATCTCTAATTTTGAATGTCTGCATACAGCATACCCAATTTTCCGAATCAACAAAGTAGTAGGTATATAAAGTTTGAAAATTTGGTTTTTAATACATATTAAATATATAAAATATTAGCCGTATATAATTCAGCACTGACGTAAAGGAGTAGCAGCGTTTTAACACTCACTTTAACATTATATCGCAAATGCTAAACTTGCGTATCTCAAACTCAAAGTACCCGCACTGTACACGTAATTAATAATAATTGCATTAATGAAGCAGCGACGTAAATGAATAGCACCGTTTTGAATGATCCTTTCAAGGATATGCCGCGAGTTAATCCCGGTATCTTAAGTGTACAAGATTTGCACATTTCCTCGATATTATCGGGGAACCCACATTGCCCCCGTGATTAATAATAATTATATTAATAAAGCAGCGGCGTAGGCGAGTAGCAGTATTTTATATTACTGTGATTTCATCACGATAATTCATTGCCAGCGGATACGCCGCTTATCCTCTCCGGAAATCAGACTCCGGCCGGAGAGTGTAAACCACGATAATTTGAGTAGATTCTCGAGCACGCGGGTAGTCTGGCCCTCGCCCCGTTATATTATTAATACGTGGGCGTTGAATTTGTGAAAGAGCCGTGTCAGACGTCACGACACGTCACGTTACGCCGTTATTCGCATTCCGAGGGTGGATCCGACTTGAACTGTTTTTTAATCATTAACGAGGCATAGACTCGACGCGGTTATTAGCTTACTTCCTTTTAACCCTTTGCATTGGGACGTGTTCCTTTACGAAGCGGCGAATTAGACGATGATTTCATGTAAAATGGTAACATTGTGGACAGAATTAACCTGTTTAAATTTTATATTTTTCATAAAAATTTATTCGTGTGTTTTATGAAATTGAATTTAAATTTTATAGCTTTGGAAACTTAATATGCATTGCGGGTTTGGTTGAATAAGGATCGCAGTAATATGTTGTTTGTCATCTTTCTCTTGGCGTTTTCTTTTCAAGTATATAGCGCCGTCCCGCTCATACTGTCGCATACTAATAATACGTAATTAGTTGATCAGACTATTGCTTGAATATGTTGTACTAATAAGCTGTCGCAGTTGCTGAAATTTACTTTATAGTTGATTGGTCGAAAATTGTATTACCTTTAAATAGAACAGAACTCAGACACAAATATTTGTACAAATTTTGTATGCATATATTTTTCTCAGTAATAACGTGCAAAAATTTCCTCGTGTTCCCTCAAGAAGGAGAGTCGAGTGCAAAGGGTGAATTCTTGTACGATTAATCTCTAATACGATCTAGTACGATGATATCTCTATTGCGATTCATTGAATACATAAATCACTGATCTAAAACGTACGGTTATCATTTTATCGATATTTTTCTGCTTAACTCTTTAATGTGATACGAGAATAAATGGTTTTACTATTGTGTAGGATTTATGAACTTATCTTGCTGCTGTTTCTGCGTTAGCCAATATTTTTATGTATTTCGTTGAAGTGTAATTTACTGAATATTCAGTACGTTCTTTTATAATATTTCACAGTTGACATTTTATCACAGTTATCGCGTAGGAATTATACCTATTGTGTTTAATATGTGACCATGTGTCAATAGTGCGTCCTTCATTCTGTTAGTATTGTTCATTGTTTCTGTCATATCTGTTTATACAGTCACTGAGTTTGAATTAAGAAAAAATGATATAGTCTTAATCAGTCACTGATCAATGTCGGAACTTCCTGGTAGGGAAGGTGTTGTTAGTTTTATTATTCACAAGGTAACTGCATACGTTCTCTAATTAATTACATGTACATATAGTTTTCCACTTTTCTTTCACTTGGCGCAACCTTGTTGTGAACCTTTCATGCGATAACCGGATACAGAAGCTTTAATAATTGTCGATTAACGGGGCACGCCTCTGAGAAAAAAAAAATTACAATAATATACGCCGTTACGAGATGTGCCCATTTCTATATACTGAAAGTATTCATAATAATAATTACAGTATTACAAATCTCGGATAACTGAATGAAAGGATTACCGTAGCAAATCGGCAGTAATAGTTTCAATACAATTATTTTTATACAATTTCAAAGCAATACAATACACTTATTTTTATACAATTTCAGAGCAATACAATACACTTATTTTTATACAATTTCAGAGCAATACAATACAATTATTTTTATACAATTTCAGAGCAATGCAATACAATTATTTTTATACAATTTCAGATACAATTATTTTTATACAATTTCAGAGCAATACAATACAATTATTTTTATATAATTTCAAAGCAGTACGATACAATTATTTTTATACAATTTCAAAGCAATACAATACACTTATTTTTATACAAGTTCAGAGCAATACAATTCAATTATTTTTATAAAATTTCAGAGCAATATAATACAATTATTTGTATACAATTTCAGAGCAATACAATACACTTATTTTTATACAATTTCAGAACAATAGAATACAATTATTTTTATATGTTTATACGCATTTCGTATACTTTGCTGTTCAGACAGTAGTTGTATTTTTTCTTTTCTTATGACGCGGCAACAAAGACGGCGAAAAATTCCGCGTTCTCGTTTTTTCCGTCTCTTTTCAATCGCAATTACGCGTAATCGCCTTTCCACGCGGAAATCGAGAGTAAGCCGCTTAGTCGGGCAAGGCGGAAGGGGATTACGAGGAAAAATCTTGTAATACTCTGCAAGAGAGACCGGTACACTTCGCTAGTGTTGCTCTCCCAACCACTCCCGGTCTTTTTTTCCTACGCTGAATCTCTTCTTGAGCTTTTTTTTGGAATCGACTTTGTTAAAAAGTGATAACAGGCGGCGAGACGGTTTACGAAAGGAAGCTGGATATTCGAATGATGCGACGATTTATTGTGTGCGCGCGCATTAATCGTGTAAGAAATGGTTTTGTACGCAAATGGCAAGCATGGTTCTAACATAGCAAAATACGCTTGGCAGTCAACGTGTTAATTTAGTAATTCCGATTTATTCGCTGTGTCTTCCCTCTTACAATAATAAGAGAATTAGTAACGGAATCTGCTTTGGAAAAACGGAATATGCTAATGGAAAAACTATCAAGTGTTACCCTTTGTTTGCGCCGAAGAGTCCACACCCCCATCTTGTCCACTTCCCCCTCTGTCTCCCCTCCCCGAAAAAGTCGACATCGCCACGGACCGTCAGTATCAATTCTCAATAATATCAGGCGCCGCAATTTCACTCAGGAAGTCCCGTTGCCCATGATGCTCGTCCGATATCTATCTGTCTGCCTATCTGCCGGCTTTCCGCTTCGCCTGGCCTCTGACGCGTTCTCCCCCTTCTCGGTGAAAATAGGGGATCGCAGTGAGAGAAAGGCAAAAGGCCCGAGCCGACGTCGAACGCGAGAAAGACGGCAGAAAGCGAGGAGACTCCGGTAAGAGCGCCATCGATTATTTTCACGCGAGAAGGAGCACCGTGAAGAGGGGTTTCTTTGTTCGATTCGCCAACGCGCCGGCGACAGTGGGTCACTTGCATCGAGGCCAGAAGAACGCCGACAATTCCCTCGAGGGCCGAAGCAGGGGGACCGGCCTATAGCGAGTTGGGGTCGGAAGCGGAGGGATGAATAAAAGTTTCCTCGAAAAGTTCCTCGGTTATCGCGTCTGGATTTCTCCTTTCCGGCCGACGGGCCACGCGTGCGGCATTCTTTTTCGGCGCGTCGCTTTCTTCCGCGGCGCTCCGAGGATCCTTTGTCCTGGCACTCGTAAATTTCGTGAGGAGTTCGGAAAGTTGGACGCGCGCAGCCATGTTGCGGCAGGAGTCCCGAGTGGGGGTGCCTCTCAAAATCTTATCAGTGGCTGCTACTTACGGACAATGCGGAAGCGTGTTTAACCCTTTCGCTACGGTGATCTTGTCCAGAATCTGATTTTATGATTATGGTTAAAAGTGTTTCGATAACGAATTTTTGAGGAAAGGAATGTTTCTGACGAAAATACGGCTAGTTGAGAATACGCACATGCAAAGATGCTATGCTCTTTAATACTTTCACTACGATGGTCTTGTCCACAATCTGGTTTATGCTTACGGTTAAAAATGTTTCAATAACGAATTTTTGAGGAAAAGAAAATTTGTGACGTGAGATACGGCTGAATGAGAATAGGTGCATGCAACGATGCTATACTCTTTAATTCTTTCGAGACTGTTGGGACACATATGTCCCAGTCAAGTTTAATCGTGGATTACTATCAATCTACTGAAATTTCTTGCGCATTACTTCATTGTGAATGGGCCTCTATTGTTGCATTGCTTAAAATCTAGTACCACAATTAGAAATGTAGCCGAATAAAATTACACATATCGCAAAGAAACAAGTTTGACAATTACCCCCACAATAATCTATCCAAAAACTTTTCCGTCAACATGGTACAGCAAAATTACAACAATCGAAAAGTAATAATTGAGACAACTCTCTGCATCATCATTTTGAAAAAAACTATAAACATCAAAGTGTAACAGTCGTGACAAAAGTATCCCCACAATAATCTGCCCCAAAGCGTTCGTCTTACTGGGAATTTAACGTCGTGAGAAAAAAAAATTACGAAAATCGAAAAGAACAAAATATGACAACTATCCCAAGAATCACCTTCCGTATTGTCGCGGAAGTTCAGCAAGGCATTCAAACGTTACAGAATGTTCGAAGCACAGCACTTTAAGCCGATGACCCTCCGGGCTATGGAAGCAGCTTGCTAGCTTTCCTAGGACAATGTAATATCGTTCTCATTCGTGAGAATAGAGGTTCCAAATGGAGGACATCAAGGATCGGCGACGACGAAAATCCGCTTATGCTTGCTTGGAAAATGGCTATTTCCGTAATTTACCGCGCACTACTCTTATTCGCTTTTGTTCGCCGTCTCGGAATATTTGTTCTTCGTTCAATCTGAGCTCTTTCTCCCCTTAGGCTTTCCACGGCTAAACTTCTTGTTTTCTCGCGAGTGTCGCTTCAATGGATGCGGAAACTTAATTAGCGACGCAGTTGGAACGAAACTCTTCCGCGAACTTTTTGTCACAACAATTCTTTATGCAGCACTCGTGACTAGACGGGGAATATTTAGGCAAATGTGTACTTTTGTGATATGTATGTAAAGACGTGGAAATTGGATGTTTGTCTCGTCACTCGACAGTTTTAGCGATCTTATGTTCTTTATTTAGTATATTTTTGCTGTCTATTCTTAGCATTTAGAACTTTTCCTTACTTCCTTTCTCTTAACATTTCTGCCACTACATAAAACTCTAAAATCCTTAGAACACACAGCTGTTCAAATATTTTTCCATCTATTGAAGAGGACACACACATAATGCCGACACGTCGATATTCAATTTTTTACACTTTTAACCATTTTCAATCCTATTTATTTCTGCAGACTGCTACACACCAGTAATAACCTTTACCTTAATTTGACTAAACAGCTGCGATATAACATAATTCTGCACCTGTCTATGCAACCTTCTATTGTTCCCGCCTAATAACCATTTTTCCAATGTTGCATCGCTTACCTACCAATTCCCATCGAAACTGCTTCCAATTACAGACTCCCATCCGTCCTGAAGTGCCGCGTCTTCATCCCGTTGCTTTTCTCAGCGTTTGAAGTCTGATTTTGTATCGAACGCCTGTCTTGTCGACGCCCCGCGATTTATCAGACGTTCGACGAGCGTCAGTTTCGCATTTAACGAGGGCGACTTGTTAACGAATTTACCGTCGCCTTTGTGTCGAATCGGATTCTGAAAGAGGAACGTCGCAGGCAGGATCCTTGGCAGTCCTTTGCTCGTAAAGCGATGTCGTTTCAATTAACGGAATTAGATTCGGCGGGTCGATCAAGCGTTCACTTCACTCCCCTCAACCAGTGAACCACGTTTTTAGTGCGGATCTAATGAGATTCGCTGTCGACGTCGTTTGTCGAATCTTCGATCGCGGGCGGCGATAACGTCGGGCGAAAAGCTGCTGATACTCGATCCGGTTGGTGGAAATTAAGCCTGTCGTTTATCTTCCTCTGCACTAGTGAACGTTGTGTGCGCCGATATGCGTAGCTGCGTAACATTATTTATAGTAAGTTATCAGTGTTTCGGTGATTCAAGATATGCATTGCGATAAGGTTTGTGCTAGACGGAAGATTCATTGGAGAGTTCAGGCACGGCGCAGCGATTATTTACGGGAGCTCCCATTTCGGCTTACAGCAAAGCGCCTTGTTGATTATTCATGTGGCGCGGTATATGGCAATCGCGTCGGTATCGCGCGCGTGTCTGATGAAAAGCGAAAGTTGGCTTGGCGGAAAGACAATATCAGTTTTGGAAGGTTTATTGCAAGGCAGTCATTTTAGACACAAATTAGACAAACGCCTGTTTGACGCGTACATTAGACAGAATAGGTGATCTTTAATAATATATTGTTGTACTTTGAGATGCTGTGCAATTATAATCAATCAGTGCTGTTGTACCACTGTAATCAGCATCAAGAATTTATTATTTCAACAACTATACAAATAGTCTTTATGTTTTTGGCATACTTTTTAGCGCTGGTTTTTGCACCACTCTAACCACTCGGTGGCGCACAACTATAATCTACATTATGAATTCGTTATTTCAATATTCATACGTTCCGTTCATATGAAAAATGTTGGTTGTAGCCAAAATCGACACTTCTTCACATACCGTCGTCATTTCGTATGATTTTCATTCAAGTCCTGCCAACTACTTTCCACTATAATAATGGCAACTTCATTATTTCAATAATCACACGAAAAATTCTGTTTTCGATACAGTCTTCCACGGCACTTTTATTTTAATATTCATACGACAAATCGAAGCGTTTAGGTTGTAGCCAAAATCGACGCTTCTTTATATAGCGTCATCATATCGGGTGATTTCCATTCAAGCCAACTGCTTATCAACTGTAATAATGACAACTTCATTGTTTGAATAATCACACGAAAAAATCTGTTTCTCTGATATATTCTTCATCTTTTTCGTCTAAGCATCGCCTGCTTGTGACTGTGGCGACCATTCTATACACTTCCATTCCGTTGTACTCTTCCGCAGAAGTTCATCTAGCGTGATCATCCTACGTCAATTCCATTCTAGCCTCGGTACCTCCAGCTGCAGCGCCACTTACGGCGCGCCCCATATCACAGGTACTTAAAATTGCCCCGCCGGGCAGGTGGAAGCGGAAGCCCAGCGTCTGATCGTAAGGAATTTTACGCTCGCCTATATACCGCCCTACCTTTTATCGCCGCGGAACCTATGGAAGTACCGCAGCGGCGTTACGGCTCTAAATAAGAGCGTCCTTAGGAGCTTCGAGAAATCCCCAACGGTGCCCTTTTTTCTCCCGACCCCCCGAGCACCCCACTCGTGCCTCGAAGATATCGTCTCCCGCCATTGTACATAAAATGAAGCCAAGCGGTTTTAGCACCGCTTTCTCTTTCTTCCTCTTCGCCTTCCGTCCGCTTCCCTCTGCGACTCTTTCCGCCTCGTTTCGCCGCGGAGTAATTCGTCCGGACGAGAATTCGGCGAGAAGACACGGCGGGAGGGAGCACGAGTGCTCCCCATATTGGAAGTCTCCGACTTTGCCTTTCATTTCTCCGCGCCTCATTCCCGGCCCGTCGGATCTTTATTATTTTGCGCCGTCGAGCGTGCGTCGGCGGAGGGCGATTTTTATATTTATTTGTATCGCCCGGTATTATTGAATTCCGATAATCCGCAACGCCGCCGTAAGCTCCGCTATGGTATGCCGCGATTTATGGTCCGCCGTCTCAGGCCTGCCGTCGATCGATTGTGTTTGCTCGCAGAAGCGTGGAGAGTTCGCTGACCTGCGTTGTCACTGAGTTATGATGATGTGCTTTTGTTTTTTTCGACGTGATACGCTGTGGCGATGAAGTAATCGGGCGAAATGCGATGGGCGTCGTTGGTGGTGCAGGCTTCGGGACGTGAGGATTGACGTAGGTGTACCGCTTTAAAACTGCAAAATGTATGGCAACAATCGCCGAAAGCGATTTAACCCTCTATGGGCCCGCGGCACTTTGAAGTCACATATCGATACGCCAAGCAGGACGAATGTGACAAGAAAAGAAATCCACCAAATAGTCATTATAAATTCGATATATGTCTTGAAACTCTATTCGTTTTGACTGTATTTTAAACTTTGTTTTGTTCAGGAATTAAAACTCAATTTAAAAAAACTACAACACGGTAAAAGTGTATATACATATTTTTAACTCTCTATGGGCCCGCGTGACTTTGAAGTCACGTATCGATAAATCGATATTTTATTAAATAGTTTAAGTTTTTTTTACTAGATGGCGTAACTTTTTTTCGTAAAATGACTACGTTTCTTTACAATCGCGAAAAACCGGTGTTTTGCAATTTTGCGAATTTTTTCTGAGAGTTCCATCTGAACGTGAATGCTATAGCATTTATTTTCATGATGATGCAGAATGACTTGATGATTGTCAATTTTTGCACCTCACTGAAACTTTCAATGTCCGCGAATAATGTATTAACTAAAATATGATAATGTGTGTGCGATGGTATTAATCAAATTTCCATGTTAATTCATATGTAAAAATAAGATGATTGTCAATTTTTGACTACTGAAACTTTCATACATATTAATAATTTTGGTAATGTGTGTGCCGCCGTTTTTTGCATTGGACGAAAGGGAAAAACGGCGGGAGCAAAGTTGTGTACCTATTAATTCCTGACTACCCGTAAGGTATGACTACTTTGTAACGAAATGTATGCCTTATGTATAAATATACCGATAGTCGATGTTACGATGAAATGTTTCTTGCTTTTTAAATAAATGCACCGAATATGCTGTTACAGTTGTTTAAGTATACGTACAGGAAATGTCATGATGCATACTTTAGCTCATTACTTATTTATGAAATATGCACGACGTACACATATTTACATACTATATTTATACTATGTATATGTTGACGTGACATAGTATATAGGCGCTGTGGTATTACACATGGTTCATGTTTTGCTTTGGGTCCATTCAGTTGAATTCATAAGTACGGGTATGTTGAGTAGGTCGAGTAGGTTGAGTAGGTCGAATATACATATACAATATATATATATACTTTATATATATATAATATATATAATATATTTATATATATATATATAAAGTATTATTTCGAATATTAGATATTAGTTTGCTCGTTCTTTTCGGTTTAAAACTTAAGTTATGTTTGAAAAAATTTGATTGCACGATCGATTTTATTAAAAGTACTATGAAACAAAAGCACTATGATTACGACATCCTATACAATCATTTATCACTATATACTTAAAATAACAGAAAACCTAGTGTGACCCCGCCCTAACCATAGAAAATTCTTGTTTCGCTCTCTATCTTAATTACAAACTGACAAGTAACTGCAAACGTTTTCCCTCGCGCCGAACAATTACAATCTCACGAACTACAATCGGATCGTCACAAGTCGATGGAGAGAATTGACGTTTCACTTTGTGCGGCACTCCGGCGAAATAATAGCAAACGGCAGCGAGGGTGGCAGTAAAAAGAAGTCGTACCATGGGTGCACAATGTTCGGAGCTTTAATCGACGTCGTAAAAAGTTTGAACGCCTCAGCTGAATCACGAAAGAACGCTCGATTTCCTACTATCGCCCAGACATCGGATTTCGCTGGGAACGAGGAGAGAATCGGCCCGCGAGCCAATCAGATCTGTCCCCCGTACGTGGCCGTTGAATTGTTGCATTGACAAAGGAATCGTAGATTATGCAGACGCCGGTATTTCGCCGAAGACCCCCACGATAATATTTTATAAGGAAAGCTCCTAAGGGCTGACAAGTTTTCTTTGGCCCAGACGACCTCGGGCAAGGGTTATTCGAGATCGTTTACCTCCGGACAAAAGCCTGCTACGCACTCCAAGATCTCCGGGCCGATCCCATGAAATTTCCACGACCAGACTAATTTTCCGTGCTCGCCGAATCAGACGCACGCGAAACGTTATAATTTTATTTCTCGTCTCGCCTTCAAAGTGAACTGACTGGTGATTGGAAGATAATATACTGATCGAATGTACATGAAAGATTAAAAGTGGGCTCCATAGCTAACAGATTAATTGCGGCTCGCTCCTACGCAGCCGTAATCGCGTCACTTTCCCTTTCGACGCAATCTCCGCACGCCAAAGTTCGCTTTATTGCACCATTTCCTCTTCCTCCCATCCCTGGCGACCTCCGCCAGGGTCACGCGCGATCACTTACCCCAGGTGCCTCGCTCACGGTCGAAATCCGCGACCGAAAATGTCCCCGTCTCAATTGGTGCACCGCCTCAAATGAAAAGTTTCCGCACTTTTTAAACTCAATTTCTCATCGCATTTGACGGCGCCACCTGGAGCCGCGCCCGAGATTCGCTCTCAGCGCCAGCTTCAATGTCACGTCCGTTCTAGTACAAGGACGATATCGATCGCGGGGTACCACGCAACAGCGGAAAGTCGTTCGCCCGTTTCCGTCTACCTTCTCACGTGGTCTCTCTTTCCTTCACTCTCTCAATTTCCTATCACGCAGTGCCGTATCGCGAGTATTAAGGCCGCAGTCGTATAACGCGCGCTATACCGAAGGTATCCACCGTCACCCGGCCCCACAGCCCTTTCTCTCCAACCTTATGATCGGGAGGGGGTTATTTATGGTGGTTATAAACGTCCGTATCTGGTGGTGTGTTCCCAACGCCGGTGGCAAGAACCTTCGCTACGTTCATACTCGTCCGACTATTTCTCTGCTGTCACCCACGTTCGCCACTTTCGCTCGGTGGAAGGTCTTCGATCTGGTCTGGCGCCCTGGACTGTTTAACAGTTGTATGCAAATATTGTGTATATAACCATATAAATGAAAATAAAGATTACTATTGACACATACCGGTCTATAACATCAAATTATTTGAAATTCTGGAAAGTTTGAAAAGTCAAATCCCGAGGTTTCGGAACGTTTTTCTTGTAAGAGGATACGGTTTTAAAACATCAGAATTCTATTTTCAAACTTTTGAACAATTTCAGGTCGTTTTATTATTTGAAACCAGTCCACGCCAAAAATTATCTTTATTACTTTCGTCAGTGTACACGGTCAAACTATAACATAATTGTATTGCCACATAAAGTTTTCCTTTCAGTCACCTAATTGTGCATTTCTTTCCTTTCACATCATCCGCTCCAAGAATCATAATGCATTTACTTCTTACAATTTAAAACTCTCACTAACGAAGCTGTCCGTACAATTCGTCTCTCGACATTCCACCATTAAGCATTTCGTCAGCACGCATCCTGGACTCAAACCTTCGCCCTCCGTCCTTTCATTCTTTGACGCGCGCCGGGAGGAATTCATTTCCCGTCCTCTTTATTGCGACACGCGCCATCAGGGGTCGGGAGCTGTTTGCGTAATTGTGCCGTGTAATTTTCCGTGTGTTTTTTCCGGCGCGGAATAAGATTTATCATTCAGCCTGATGACTGAACTGCCTCCCTTTTTGTGCTTTTAGATGGAGGACGAGGGCAACCACGGCAACGACGACACCAGATGCTTCATCCTGTCGACGCTGGCGGCATTGCAATGGTCGAGAGTATCCTGTGTCCTTTGTCGCGCCGCCATGCTCGTTTTCGACAGGTATCCCCTTGTGGATGGTACGTTCTTCCTCTCCCCGAGACAACATTCGCCGGCCTGCGCTGAGGTAAGTGTCTGGGCCTAAATGGCTTCTCACTTTTACGCCTTTATTCACACGAATTAAGTTAATTTTAGTGTAAAAAATAATTTTTCTTAAACGGAAAAAATTCGGGTCTGAAGGGGTTAAGTAATAATTACTATGCACTTAATATAACAAGATGCCCGGAAAAACTCTTCACAGAAAACAAACTAACATAACGTATACATACTAGCGCAAAACTTCACATTGACATCTACCTTACTTGTCTAAGACAGAGCGCGTTATTCATCGACCATACATTGATCGTCTCGTTACCTTATATCTGCTTCAGGTAAAGGTCGAAGGTCGCACGCAATTCCTGTCTGCTGTTTGCATGAGTTGCCTGGAGGGCAGCGGTGGTGCACCTGTTCGTTGTCGTTGCTGCACCCAGCCATGGGATGGTTCCAGTCTGGTCCTCGGCACCATGTACAGCTACGACATCTTTGCCGCCATGCCCTGTTGCACCGAACGGCTCAAGGTAAGTCGCAAAGCCGTAACTGGCTGGCCTCGACCTGATCGCGCAATTTGCTGCGAAGGTGGGTCTCATTTATACTTCATAATAGTTATACGAAATTCACACTTTTGGTTCAGCAAATGAATTAACTGATGTTGCGCCGTGCTGATTTGTTTCGTTGTGAATTTAGATACTTTCGGCTGGTTGTGAAGTTTATTTATGAAATGGTGGTTTTTCTGTTGGACATGTCGTGTGTGTTTATGATTAGGTTACGTGCACCCTGACATGTTACGTCGTTAAAATGTTTTGAAATAGTCGTTAAAATGCAAATACGGTGTAAATGCAATTGTGAGAGTGGGTAACTAAACATCTAAACATTTTGGTTCGTTAGGAAAGGAGAAAATAGTTTTCGGGTTATAGTAGTTACATAATATATATATATATAAAATAAAATATATCTTTGCATCAATTTGATTTCATGTTTGTTTAGTCTTGGCGTTGACATTTTCACATTTATTAGTGAAAATACGCGTGACAGTGTCGGAACTCTGACCCGAAAAGGGAGAGAAACAATTTGATTAAATCAATTTGATTTCATGTTTCCTTTCACATTTATTAAGTGAAAATACCATGCAAAATTTCTACTGAATAGCATCCTGTTAAATCTACAGCATTGATAGAAATGGCCAGGAGTTGTCGCGTGACAATGTCGGAATTCTAACCCGAAAGGGCTAGAAACTCGTGCCAACTTAGATCGACCGTACTTTTGCTGAAACGAGATGACACGGCGGAATCGCATTCTTTTTCATTGCAGTGCAACAGCTGCCAGAAGCCCTTGATCTACCCACACCAGCGGCTGAATTTCTATTCGGACTACAGCCGAGTGTTCGCCTGTCCTCATTGCAGAGCCGTTGACGCCCACTTCGTGAAGCCCCTCTCGGTGTGCTTCACTCGCGAGCAATTTCAGCTGTACAGCCAGTGGCCGTAACCATTGGGGAACTTAGCGAACCGCCGTCTAAGCAACGCGGGTGACCTGAGCCCACTCTTCTTCGATCCGCTGATCTCCCTGCTCCGGGCCACCCTGCTCTAGATCTTTGACGACCGCGTTGGAACCGTTCGTTCTCTCTTCGGCACATCATCGAAAATATCGACATAAAAGGCTTAAAAAATCGGCAAGGAAGAACCGATCCGGTAAACACGGGACCCGCCAGGAGTCGGCAGTCATGCGATCGTTCCTTTCGTTGAACGTGGATCGACTTGCTTCCCAAAGCCAAATGGATTTGAACAAACGGACCCCGTTTGGTCACATCGCGAATTTTTCATCAACGATCCAGGCTGAACGAGTCGTCGAACTGATCGCTCAAACGTGCACACCTCCTGGCGCGTTCATGTAGTGTTAATGAAGCTTAAGCTTTTTTCATTTCTCATCGTCGATCGTAGGTTAATCACTATGTTAATGGAACGTCGGAGACGATGGCAGGGCTTTCGTGGATGAGAGAGTGTTTCGTTTCGGTAAACCGGTGAGGTGGCTGTGGACTTTTGTTGAAATTCGATGGGGGGGATTTGAATTTCACGTTGATGCGCGATGCTTGACGGAAGCGGGACTTAAGGCGGCGCGGGTACATGTACGCTTGTAAACAGTATTATCGGCGGGCGCGACAAAATTCGAGCTTCACATTGCGGCCATCTTTGTTCGACCTTTACGTTAAATGGCGGAAGACGCGAATCGATCATGAGGCGCGGCCGTGTCTGCATTTTCCGAGATATGTTATTGTTGCGTGTTGCGTGATGAGTGCATTAAATTATTGGGAACCATTGGTACAAAGTATTCTAAATCTATTATTACTCTAGAGCCTTAGTGACGGGTAGAAAAGTGAGCGCATGAGGAAACGTTACGATGCTTCTACTGTCATTTCAAAATTATTGATACATAAATCGTTTAGGTGACGAAGAGTTATTAAGAGGAACTATTAGGTTAATTGAAGCGTATTGATTAATTTATTGAGCTAAATTAAATTAAATTAAAGTGATTACATTAAAATTAGACGATTACGGAATATAATTTAGATGATAAATTCGATTTAGGTAAACGATCGGTATTGACGTAGTAAAAAGTAACGTGCGTACGTTGTAGCAAAGACACAAGGTGACGCTTTTCAAGAAAATTCATTGATTCATGATCGATCGCGCACCGCACATTGCAACTCTGAGTTTCCCCCGGTCGCGATGCGCAAACAAAAAGTAATCGCGGTCGGAAAATACTGAAATTTTCCGGAAGCAAGTCCTTAGTTGAATTCCTAGCAGAAATTGGACTTCGATGTGGCGTCGTCGAATTTCATCATCGGATCTCTTTAGTTTAAGTGTGACAGAGTCATACATTGACTTTCTCCGCGGCGGGAGAACGAAGGATTCGCAAACTTCCGTCTTTATCGAACCTTCAACGATTCGATCGACGAAAACAGCGCCGTCTTAGGTCCCGTCAAGTCGTTACAATCGCATTGCAACTGTCGTTCTGATGTTTAGAAACGTCTGCTGACGTTCGCAACGATTATTAAGCGGTTCACATCAAGATCATCGCGGTTGTCCGCTATCGTCTCCGACACCGTAGTCAAATTGCAATTAGAAACGTAGTCAAAACTGACGCAAGAAACGCAAAAACACACGCGTACGCGTCCACACAGGCGAAGCCTCGCGTGTCTGTACGCGTGCGCGGCATTAGGCGCGGAATACAAAGGATCGACTTTATCTATTAAGCTAAACAATATAATAACGGAAAAATGGAAAAAAATACGAAAACAATTGAGAAGCCACTTTTTTCAACGAAAAAGGGGAAGAAATACTATTGTTTGTTACTTAGGTAATCGAGAACGTTGTTTTTTTTTACATTTTATTAGTTTATACGTTTAAGGCGGCCATGTTGATTTTGTTTAAGGATCTACGACTCATGCGATGGGTTGCACGTTGATATCGGTCCGGTGGCGATGTACCGCGACTTTTTCTCTCCTGTCTATCGAGACCCGCGGAGGAATGGGAAAAGTTGCGTAGTAAAAGCGGAAATGTCTCGAGGGACGGCGGAACAAGGAACGAGAACAACACGTTTAACTCTTTTCCGTTAATTTATCACGGTGAGCGCGAGTCTTTCGATTAACAAAGCTGTTCCTCTCGGCCTTCCGTCGATTCCCGCGTCTTGAGAGTGAAAGGGAGAGAGAACGCGATCGCCTGGGGTAGCCAGTGTACATACATTATTACGAGAGGGTGATTTTTGGACAAGGAGTAGGGAGGGAGGGGCGAAGCAAATGTTGAGAGAAAGGAGAGAAAGGAGGCGAAAGACAAATTGGGAGGGAGAAGAAAGTGATCGAGGGTGAAAATGAGAAATCGAGAGAAGGAACCTTCTTTTTTCTGGCGATGCTGGTCGTTGCTGTCCACCAATAGCGGCCGTCCCACAAACTGACCGCCCACCGTTTCCCCGTGGTTAGTATAGTCGATCGTGTGTACCTTTGTTTTACGTTACGTAGAGCTTTTAAAGAAGAAGTACACTTAAATCCGTAACGCCTGGGGGGAAGTACGTATACACATTTAAATATAAATATATATATATAAATATATATTATATATCTTAGCCGTTAGTGGCGCCCCCTGATGATACACAGTTTGGGATCTCCGTTGGGACCCCGTGGTTCGTCGTAATCCTTACTACCCATCATAAATACTCGAAAGTAACGATGAAAAACTGAGAGGAACTTCGTTCGCCTATAATCATGAATTTCGCATTTTCCCTCGTGTCATAACGTATATCAACGAAAAGGCGTTCAATGAAAATGAATCCATAATAGCACGTAATAAAAACTACCTGAACCGAACCAAACGGGAAACGCTCCAAGTTCGGAAAAGAAAAATTCAACACAAATCACTTCGATAATTCGGCAAAAATCGAAAAAAAGTTTATGACAGCATTTATTTGTCATTGCCCGAAATTCGCAACTAATGAAAAAGCGAATGGAAAATGATGAAATCGGCCACGGTGTTTCATCGTTCAAGATTCACGCTGCGTTTTCATGCGAGGCAGTGTGAGAGAGAAGATGGGGAGAGGGGATGGTTAAGACGCAAAGAAAGCGACGGAAAACCGGCGTGCATTCATCTTCTTTCGAAACAGTTAAACGAGTGCACGCGATGTTTCTTGCATCGCCGCGAGCCTCGGAACGCGGGTTTCTTGAATTTCCAGCCCCGCATTATCCTCGGACCGTCTCGTCCGTGCGTTTTCTCAGAGTGCCAAATAAGAGCCGCTTTACGTAAAGACGTGTGTATATTTCTCTCTAGTTTCTTCTAGCGCGTCCCGCGTCGTGATTTTTCGGCTCTCTCGCGACGACTTTTTCCTTCCTCGCTTCTCATCCGACAATTATCGTAAGTCGATGTCGGTTGAAACATCTCGATCCTTTGAATGAAGACGAGCGCTTGCCGACATAATCTCAAAGTCTACGTTAAAGTTTTTTTCTATACAACCAACTTACTAGCAAACAGGAATAAAATAGTGAGTTTGCTTTCGTTGTGTTGAGCAATTCTGCAAGGTTCTTTTATGTTATTTCATTGAAACGTTATGGTGCAGTGCCCGAACACCGAATCGTCCTGTAGACGTTTCTTGATGGTTTTCGATTGTTCTTCATTCAAAGTGTTCGCTGTATCCGGTGCATCGCGTTTAATTCGAGCGTCGAACACGCTCCTGGTACTCCCTACCTTTCAATTTTGCGACCTCCTCTTCCGATCATTTCTTTCCTCCGCGTTTCTTTTCCCCTTCTTGAAGAGGACGACGCCCTACGCGCGTCCCGTATGAATAAGAGAAGGAGGCGTTTGTATGCGTATGAGGTTTCTTCTCGTCGCGGTCGTAACTCGCACCGTAGTTGATAAGACTAACAATTATAACTAGGCTAACGTTTTTTATTCCGATAACTAATATAACGATTTTGTACTTTTGCTATTTTCTGTCGTCGACGAACTCGCGTGAGCTGATCGCCGCGTCCAGCACCCGATCGCAAATTATTGGAGCAAGTTCTCATTGAGAGAACCGGAAGTGGATCATCCGAAAATGGGGGGAGGACGCGCTTTTAGTCGATCGAGCGAACGTTTCACAATGTCGATGTTTTTATACGGGAGGTGAGAGACTTTTTCGTAGTAGCGCGAGAGATTGAACAGCAAGCGTGTGACAGAAAGTGGGTGGAATTGTTGGGAGGCAGTGGGAAAGAGTGTCGAAAATTGCGATTTGACGTTTCTCGCGACTTCGCGTAAGATTAATCGATAATAGAATTTTTACACGATCGGGCGGAAAGTGGGAGAGGGTTTTTGGTAAGATTGCGGGAGGCGGATTAGAAAGAGGTTATGTGTGGTTGAATCGTGAATAGAGTTTAGCATATATAAATATATATACAAATATAAATTTATGAGCGTAAATAGAAATATAAATAGTCATTATGGAGAAAGGTTTGAAATCATCGATAAACATGCGGCGGAAATTATGATAGCCGCGATATATTGTCGACGTGTCTCGTTCAGTTAGTCGTCGTTGGGAATTATTCGAATCTCGTGCCAAGTTGCGTTGGTACCTAATTATATCAGTTCAAACCTCTGCGAAAAGGTAACAGACCCGAGAAGGGTGAGAAGTGGAGAGAAATTCGAACCCGCAGCGATGGCCATTGATACTGGAGAAAATTGACGGCTATAAACGAAAATTTTCCTATCACAGATTGGCCATGCGAAAGAATGATTTTATTATTATTGCGCGTAACTATTAACGCGCATCGAATCAGCTGCTCTTGGGTCGTTCTTTTTTCCCATTGACACGTTGGTAACCAGATGAGGACGAGAGCGAACGACATATTATATATTATATTACATACTATATCACATTGTCCAAGGTCGAAATTCGTCGGTGTTTAATAATCCGATAATCCACATATATATGTATAGATAGAACTTTATGTATACATATATATACATAACACAAAACAATACGTACGATTAAGGAGGATTAGTTTCTTTATTGCCTCGTAGCGTTTAAGGTTCTTTCAGCTGTGCTAGACAACTATAGATAGAAAGCATACGAAATGCGCGTACGTACGTATCTACGTACGTACAGATGCACGTATGCACGTTTACCCACGTGTATATGCGCTCACATAGCATGCGTATGCATAAATATGTATATATATCGATGTTAAACACGAAAAGACACATACATATTACACGCCACACGACATACATATAGGCAGAGGACACACAACTGTGACGTCAATGACGAGATTATCACGAAGCAATGTGTGTACGGTTTTCTTAGGGGTATATAACGTAGTTATGCACATCGCACACAGAGACGTATGTAGGATGACGCACTTGGATGGAATCCGCTCTTAACCCCGCAGCGTTAACAGTCGCCGTGGTGTAACACAAACAACCGGCCTCGCTAATTGCACGACGAAAGCATTACTGTTCTTTTCTTTTTATAGGATCGTAACGAGTATTTACTCTTGCAAAGGCGATCGAGTAAAATTCACCGTCGCGCCGCACGATCAGCATGCGACTGCGAGGCGTAAGTAAGATTACGTTCACCGCACACTGTCGTCCCGCGATATCTTAGGAACCCACTTCGTAAAATCACGTTTCTTTATAACTGTGTTGATCACCTGATTCCACTACAGTGTATCGCTCTGCATCGGCGCGCAATAATCATGTACTCGTTTAAGCAGACGATCTAGGAATCTGCATGCATGATTCAACGGACACCCGGGAGGTACCCGACCCACCCAGCCAAACGGTCGCAGCCATTGGCCTTCAGTTTTGTGTCGTGAGTGGGCAACGGTCTTGCGTCGATAACGAGAAACAGGAAACGCGATCGGTCGCTCGGATAAAACGCTGATCGATTCGCTCCGATGGCAGTTCCCGTTTCGTTAGTGTCGCGCGACACTTCCTGGTGTCGTATATTAGTTGCACGCGCCGCCGTGAGAAAAGACAGAGCGCGCGAAGCAGTAACAACGTCGTAGAGGGCGCTTCTGTGAATGTGGAAGTGGACAAGATGTGATTTCGGTCTGCGCAAATTCGCTGCTTTCGTGAAACGTGCGGACATTGTGTTGAACGTCGAACGATCGCACGGTTCTACACATCTGGTCATGTTTTCGTTATTACCGTTGACGATTCGTAGTTTTCTTTCGGCGTAAGGTTACGTACACACGTCAAATATACACACATGCTGATACATAGGTACACAGGTACAGGCAGGATTAGTACGCGTACTGGAAGACAGCTTCGCGAACGGTACGCGGGAATAATGGTGATACTTCTTTGTGATCAATAGTAACGAGGCGCTATCTCTGCGTCAATCATCGCGATTCGTAATTATACGATACCTTACGTGCACGAGCATACATACACACGTGCCGGGTGCTGTCTGGAGAGAAGTGTGTTTGTTGATGAGTTGGCAATAGTGTCGAGAATTTGTGGAGGACGCGTTTGGATGAATTTGTTAGGTATCGGTTATATATGGCGGAGTGAAAGAAGTACGTGTAGGCTTGTGTTCGCAAATTTTCGATTACGGCTGTAAACGTAAAGATCTATGTCAAGTTTCTTTTTGAATGCACAGCGACTGCTGCAAAGAATATTAATTTCATTTCTTAAAACCAAAAAGACACACGTTTGTGGATACAAATTTATGTTTTTACTTCTGTGTATGCAATTTAATATATTCCGAACGTATTGCATACACATATAAACTCGTACATATAGTCGAGATTGATGTACAGATTTACGGATACACGTCTATACAAACTTTTTTCATCGGCGTCATATGTGGAACCCGACCCAAAAAATTCTGCATACAAAGTTACGCACGAGACTTCGCTATTGAGGGCATGTCAACCAGCAGACTTCTTGTTTGGGACCGACATCAAGACACACGATCAATGAGCGGTCGTTGATCTGTGGATCAATTAAGTCGATTTGTTGTTCGACCTTGTCGATCATCAGTCCCGAAGATTCGCACTCGCGCACTTAGCCGTTTGAATTTCCTTTCCTTCTGTTCGCGCTCTTTTCGTTCAGCTTGTTAGTTCCGTGCAGGGTACCCTTGGTTAAAACCTGTTCACATTTTCGTGCACGCATGTGTGACAAGTGGCGTTCTTTACATCCGCGTTGACTCGCCGATTTTAACGCCGCGCTCTTTACTTCGCATAATACCATTTAAACCTTTTTGTTTGACGCTTCCCGTTTGCGGATCGACACGCGGTAGGCCTCAATTTTTTCTTTGATACGTAGAGAGTGCTTGCGACGCAGCGATTAAACATGTACCGAGATACATATGTATATATATATAGTATATATACAGAAGATAAATCGTTAGGCGTTTCAAGTGTATTTTCTTTTTTGTTTCTTTCATACTTTCCTACCTTATCATTAATCGTAATAGAACTCACACATTACATAACATAGTTATACGTACATATTATTATATCGATACGTACGCCGTGTACGCGCATATGAATATACTACATAGATATATTTCGATAGTAGTCCGTATTAATAACAACCCCTAACAATCATAACCGTGCTAGAAAGAGAAAGGAAGAGAGTGTGAGTGCGCGAGGTTAGTTGTGTTAAGACGTACATACGATTATAATGAATATTAACTGGTCCGTCTTTCTTTGCGACGCATGGAAGATGACGAAAGGCTATTATTTTAATCTTACGGTCGGTCGCCGTGTTATGTAGCTTCATTGTGATCGTTAACTCATATTTCCCGACAGAGTCAACTCCCCGATTTTATGGATGAGCCGCAGGTACATTCTTGTCCCGTTTCTTGTTTCTCCGCTCTATTTTGCACTCCTTCACGGACACCCTCCGAGCATTTATATTTAATGAAAGAAAAAAACTCGTAAAAATACAAAAATATACCACAATCTCATTACTGTCGATTGTCGCGACGGGACGATTCTATACATTGAGATATCCAGACACGTACACGTACTGAACACACACACATGCATTGCGACGACACACAAACACACACACATGACTCCTTGACCGTGGTAAAACAGAAAAGAAATCACGTAAGGGGCGGAAAAAACCACGGATTGTATAGTTTATAGAGATGTATATGGAACGTTAGGAGGAGCGATTGTGTCTCTCATTTTGGGTAATTAGAGTGAGCAAGTCGATTTCTTCGCAATTGGGAAGTCTCGATCGTTTCGATATACCTCAATATATACCTTGGTAAGGTGACGAATTATTCGGAGCGCGATCGTATCTGCGGCCACGTGATTTTCCCGTTTTCCAGCCCGTGTTTTCTTTCAGGCGCAGAGAGAGAGAAATATATATTATAAAAATATATCGAGAGAGAGAGAGAGAGAGCGAGCGAGAGAGAAAGAAAGAGCGAGAAAGAGAGTGAGAAAGAGAGAGAGAAAGGACAAAAAGTATGTAGACGTTAAACCGGATGTCGCAGCGATACGCCAAGTGCGCGCGACTTTTTATCGAAAGACGTACAAAGTGAGAAGCAAACGATGTGCATACCTAATAACGGATTTAAGAGGTGAGAAGAACATTTTCGCCGGACGTGGATCACGAGGGGGCTCGAGGTGACGAAGAAGGAGACGGTTAAGAGAGAGATAGAAAGAAAATGATTGAAAGTGAACGAACGACGATGGACTTCCGGCAAACCAAATGTTTCTTCTCTCTCGTGCTCCGCGTCGATTCGAATCCCGATTAAGTTTCACAGATATTATAAATCTCCTGCCCGCCCCCCGCGACGCATTCAGCTCAGCTGTTCCTGTAAAGAAAATTTATTAGACCTTCCCCCCGCCCCAGACCCGCCCCCCGAAACGGGATCCGTAATATCCTATAAGTGGTGTAATTAATGTACATTGTCCAATGGTTGTTATACTGAACGTTAGATACGAGGAAGAAATTTTATCGAAGTGCGCTACTGGAGAGCGATTTTGTTTTTTTTTCGTAGGCGCCTAGTTACGCGCCCTTGCCCCCCTCAAGGATGGGATTTAGAATGACAAAAGATGACGAAAATGCGGCAGCAAGAGGTCACACGATGAGAGAGAAAATAAACCGAGTGAAACGGCGCTGCGCGGTGTTGTTTTCGATATACGAATTGACTATGAAAAGTAAAATGGCGGAATGATGAGTCAGGAACATTGGACTGCTTGCCTGGATTGAGGATAACCGATATTGAGTACAGGGCCTCAAAGGAAATAGTTCTCCAATAATCGATTCTTTTATTTTGGCACACGCAATTTCTGGATAGAATTTCACGTGCAAAAGATCCGTATTTACACAGTCGTCTCGTTTAATTTTGACTTCTGTCGATTTTGCTGCGGGGTTCAACAAATACGATAGTAATTAATTTTCTCGTATATGTGAGTAAATATTTAAATTTGTCTGAAATACGAGTAAACGAATACTTCACCCATACAAATACAAAAATAAATAACACACTGCTAACTTGCAGAGCTTCTATTACACAGTGTGACAAGTTCGACTCAATTCACCGGCTTAATTTAAGTTTACGCCTGATCCGTAGTAAAATCGCTAAAAAGAATAATACCCCTAGCCAAACACAAAGGATCCTTATAATCTGCGTTCTCACTCCAGGCAGTCAATGGTTCAGTAATCGAGAGTGACAGAGGTTATATGTTCGAGGAGAAGCGAATCACGTGAATCGAGAGAGCGAGGAGAGACAGAGTCGCGTCAACATTTTAACGAGGCTCGTCGGGTGACAAGGGCGCCAATCGCCAACGAACACAAATAGTACACACACCGGCTGTCTTTCACACTCTACGGTTGAAGAAGTCGAGCTCCCGGTCGCAGGCGGTGAACATCGTGCAACGCGTTGACCTCTGCGAATGCGTGAGAGTGGAAATGTCGTCAAACGTCGATATCGAATGACGTCTAGTGGTGAAACTCTTGAATTGTGAAATCGCCAGTCGAAAGTGTTGCGACGCGTTAGGAACGGAGTGTTGAACGATTAGAAAGAGCGAAAGAGAGAGAAGAAGAGACGGGCCGCTGATACTGGGAGCTCGGCCGTTATCGAATCGATTGGATACGTTGGCTAAGGTACAAATGTACATAGGAACATATGTTGTTATTAACCTATAACGCAGTTGTTCTTGCTCTTTGCTTCCTCGAGCGTGCAGGGTCTTTAGAAAATACTTTCGAGGCGCTGTACAACTGTGGATGTTCATTTTGCTCGGAATTCAGACGTGGTGACGATATTGTGTTGCGAGATGAGTTTCGTTGGATGAAACCCGAACAATCGTTGGCCGTTAATCGTGTCCCTCCGCGCTCGTGCATTCTCGAGGATGTGATGAGCGAGGAAAGTGGTCGCGAAGGGAGAAGACATGCCGAGGAGGTAAAACGAATCGCAGGCAGGAGGCGCAACGTTCGTATGCACACGCGTGTGTACGCGGGCTGCTATCGTGCGGTGTGAGACTTAGTGCTTCGGGGATCAAAGAAAAATGAAATTTAGTTAAGGCAATCAGGGCATCAAGGCAGCGTATTGCGTATGGAATCCTTCTCGGTTAATTTGCCATTTTTTTATTTAACCCATTGCCATTTGGAACGTAAGACATTGCGAGGTCAAAAGGACCTACAACCAAATTTTCACTAACAGATTACTTTCATATCAAAATTGTTGAAAATACTGCACAGACATAATTACGGTACAATTGCTGTAATCACACATTATATCTATTTAAAAATTGCCATTTTATAATGCACGAACGTAACCCTAAAATTGTTTCATTTGCCATTTCAAAATGAACCCAATTCCAAAAGTTTTCACTAACAGATTACTTTCATATCAAAATTGTTGAAAATACTGCACAGACATAATTACGGTACAATTGCTGTAATCACACATGATATATCTACTATTACAAAATTTACCTTTTTATAATGCACGCAACCCCACCCTAAAATTGTTTCACTTTGCCATTTCCAGCTTATGAACCTAATTCCAAAAGTTTTCATTAACAGATTACTTTCATATCAAAATTGTTGAAAATACTGCACAGACATAATTACGGTACAATTGCCGTAATCACACATGATATATCTACTATTACAAAACTTACCTTTCTATAATGCACGCTACATTAGATGCAACCCCACACTAAAATCGTTTCATTTCCACACTCCCAGTTTACGAACCCAATTCCAAAATGGCTGCTACACATTACGCTGCAATTCGCACGTACCCAGCAATGTGTAATGAAAATTGGTTCACGGTTCCGTATTATTCGTTCGTCCCTATGCCCGATACTCACGTTTCACGCGATTGCGGCTTTCGTTGCGTTCTCCTGCAGCCTGCTTTCTTCTTACAAACACAACCGTGCTGGTAAACGCGTGCAGTATAAGAAAACGTGCGCAAGATGGCGCGTGAGCCGTGGTCCAATCGTTCGCGCTCGTTTGAAGACGACGATCACCTTTCGCGGGACAAACCGATAATAGTAATAACGATCGTTATCATTGACAGGCCGAGGAGATAACCGCGAACGATAACAGATCGCGCACGGTCAGGTCCATTCTCGCTTTTTCTCGGAAATAATAACTTGCATACAGGCTCAGGTCTGCGAAGAATGCGCAGTGCGAATATATAGTGCGTGACTTTGCGACGTATGTATCTATAGAAACACGTACACGCAGCGGCAAACACGTGAGCACATTGAATTAGATATTTAAGGAATGTAATTAATCGGTAGGGCGTAGAGTCGATCCCTCCCCATTACGAAACTTCTTTAACCACCTCACTTTTCCCGAACGACGGACGGTCGTCCGTTTGTGTCTGAATGGCGTGTGGATGTGCTAATCCCTTCCTGTTACGTATTAACGACCGCGTTTTTCTTTTCTTTTTTTGTACAAGAACATATACGTGCACACGAAATCCCCCCGTCAGGAGTATAAACAATTTGCGGTAGATATATAATCGTAGATCGTAGCGGTAGTAGCACCGACGGCCACGGCAACTATATTATGATCGAGTGGATCGTTCGATTCCTTCAGCGCGCGTCGATTCGGGCGCAACTTTGCAAGGCAGACGCGTTCTTAACCGATCTCGTCTTTTTGTTTGATCGCATCGAACGCGCCACTCCCATGGTCGTCTACTGTACTACAAACATTGAAGCGAAGTTTGCAACGACAGCAACGGCGGCATTGACACGCGCAGAAACGCGTGCGTGCCACAAGTCAAACGTATACGTCACATGTGACACCCTTCGTGTAAGACTGCAGGAAGACGGAGTCGATCGTTTTAACTTTCAACGGAGAGATCTTTGAGATAACACGTAAGCAACACCAATGAAACTAACGCTCTCGGTCGCACGAGAACGAGTGACTCGCGGTTTGCGCGAGAGTCGAAGCTGTGGGAGTGCGAAAATCACAAGTATTTGTGGTGTGAGAAGTCTCAGACGCGATGGTATCTATGAGGATCGCGAGCAAACCTCTTCTTTCGTAATATTAGGGCGTAACCTTCGTTGTCGTAACTTTTTGTATTGGCGCGCATTCGTAAGGGGGCTAAGTCCACTAGGTGCGCGGATCGAAAGGGTAAAAGCGTGCCAGAAGAGGAGGGGAAATGGAGAGAGGGGGTCTCGAGTCAAAATTATTGTTCGCGGAACGACGAGGTGCAGCGACGCGCAAAATTATTGAGATTAAGATTGCTTAACGGCTAAGGGCGATTTTTGTAAGCGGACTTTTAGACGTAAATTTTTCGGGGCATTTTGATTCGGCTGTGTTATTTAAAGGGAGATGGAGGGAAGAAGAGGGGAGGACGGAAGAAACAAGCGAAATACGCGAAAAAAATTTGGACGACCGATCGCGGCGATACGGAGAAAAAAAGCAAATTCTTAGATTCGGTAAGGTTTCAAATTTAGATGGATAATTTTTTTACCCTATTTTTTTAAGCGACCGCGAGTGGTCGAACCTCGTAGACGGTGAAAAGGGTCGAGAATATTGTAACACGGTAGACTTATCAAAATTAAGCGGATTGGTTAAGTTAAGTTTAAGTAGCGCGTCGTAAGGTTAAATTAATGTTTCGATGTGTGTCAAAAAAGGAAATTCGGAAAGGCGCGTAAGTTAGCCTCAGCCAAATTGATCGTCGGAGCCGGATAACTGCGGAAAAAAGTGCAGTGCGTAAAACCCGAGATTCGCCTCTGCTTAGCCCGTTCGTCATTAAGTGCGGCGATAATAAAAGTCCCGCAGGAGTGAACACGATTTATTATTCGATTACGATTCGCCCAACCCCGCATTTTTCGCAAAATTCCTTCGCCGAGAAAGAAACAGACGAACAAAATACGCAAGGAGGTCTTGCGTAACTCTCGAACGTGACGTTTCGAACGCAAACTGTTTGCAACTGTCAACGTTATACTTCCCGAACGTAGATGATCGCGTCGCGTCTGCGATTAACCGTTTCCTCGCTAGTTGATATAATACGTACGCGCGTAAGCTTCGATTACGGACTCCTCTTAGTCCCCGCGCATATTTAGTGCATCTAGCTTAACGAGATACGAGAACGAGGAGACGAAGTAGGTAGGTGGCGCCACCACGTGTAGCTTGTACTCTAAGCATTTAACCGTTAAGTCGTAAATGGAAGTATCGATGAGGAGAAACCGATCGGACGGCAGGCATGGAAGCGATCCAAAAAGAAACATAGTAAAAAAACAAGCATTTTGCGATGCAAACGCGAAATAATCATGCTGGTAGTGCGGACCAAACGGGACAACTGACAGAAGCTTATGATGAGTGAAGCGATGCGGTGAAGGATGGATGAAGGTCGAAGGCTGGATGCCGAGAGAAAAGTAGCGAGGGACGAAGAGCGAGAGAAGAGAGAGGTACAGGATCGTGTAAAGTGTTGAGCGATGAAGGAAAGATGAAAAATGCGTGCAATTGCCGCTCCATCGGAAATCAACGTCTGAACTCGTTCGTAGTGATTAACTCGTAATAAGTCGCGGCGAGGTTGTTTGAAGATTGCACACGCTCGTTTCAAGTGTGGTGTCAGATTTGAAATAAGTCAGAAACATTTGAACCCGCGATCCTACACGTTAAGGCGTTTAGCGAATGTACAGTGCGCAGCAACGGTTTTCTTCACCTCAAGGCACGTCGAGATTCAAAGAATGAGGTTTTTGGTGCGTTTTCTGCGAGATGTGAGAAGTCGACACTTGAAGATGGAAGCGTTTGCATTTGTTCAAAGTATCCGACCCGCAGCAAATCCATAATTGGCTACGTGGTATTCGAAAGCGATACGCTACTTTTAAGGATCCTTAACGTTCTTTATATCATATCCAGCGCGATTTGCCTCTCCGGCGTAAGGCCCCGCCTGTCCTTTTTGCTAATTAGTAGTACGCTTGCTGGTTCATGTCCAGATGAAAAGAGGAAGACGTTGTAACAGTCGAAAACCCACTTTCTGTGCTTTTTCAATCGTGTTTCCCATAAATTCTGCGAATTTGCTTGGTCATCGTTCGAGGGAATGTGTGAGGTGTTCTGTGACTGGCAGCACAAGCGGGCTAATACCAATACCACACGCAAAAGGCAAAACGGAAATATAAAATTAAACTTTTGTATATGGCGTTGTTCTTGAGGTGGTTCACTTTAAACATCTTTTACTAAGCGTGCGCTTAACTGTGTCCGGAATTAACGAATTTTGCTCTAGAATATTGTTTTGGTTTGTATTTGTGTTTATCTCATTTGGTAAAGGATGCGAAATAAAACAAAATATTTACTTCTAAAATTGTTGCCTTTGAAATTGAAAATACTTGCCAATTGAAAGAAAATGATTATTATATTCTTGTCAGAAGAAAACTATCTATTTGAAACTTTGAGTTTATAACGCAACAGCCGTTGGTCCAAATCTATTCTTACCTTTTCTCTTGGTGTTAACGGATTATCATTATTCAGTTTGCCAATGGAAAGAATATAATTAAAAATATTAGAAATAGAGAAAAATTCAGTTGATGTGGATATTGCTTATGTTAACGAACTGATTTATTTTAATATTCCATATAGTCTGCAATATTGTTCATTATGAGAATTGCATTATCCAAGAATTTAAGAATCTTCGAGCAGATGACATGGCCAAAATGAATGCCAAATCGAACAATATTTTTTTTCTCCCGTGTCATTAAATCCAATTTATTTGAATACATTACTTTCTCAGTACAAAAATAATATCATTCCACTCATAACCGGCTAATGTTCAAAACGGTTTTTTATCCAACCAACATAGCCACTTATGCAAAAATCTATTCTACATTTTCGTTTTATCTCCGCATCTCTTGGCTTGTCTACCACTTGCCGAATATCTCGCACACTATAATCGCGTTAAGCATTATTCTCGAGCACGTACACACGCGCACACCACATAGATGTTAACTTCATCGCCGGGCGTACATATTTCGAGGGCGGTGAGAAAGAAGAAGAATGACGGCTACAAAATGGACGAAAAACGGACGCAATAGCGCAGAATAGAAAGATTGTGATAGCCTTTCCATGTCTTACTGCCCTGTTCTGCGACACTCATTCGCGCATGCCCACGCGCCGGTCCGGCCACAAAAAAAAATTGAGAAAGAAAAGAGAAAAACGTGACTGTCGATTGTTTGATCGTATCGCACGGCGAAACTCGTCCCCCACGGCTTCTGTCCGAAAAAACGACCGCACGCGCGCGTTTTCAAGATCACGCCGGCGATGAGCGCGTATCGTAAATTGGAATCCGCCGTTTGATGGGAATACTTATCATTGAAACGTCGGCGGGCCGGACGGAGGGAGTTTATCGATCGACGCAATTCGACGTGGCGCGCTTTGGGTCTGGGCGAATGTTGCCGGTCTACGCTTTCGCTACGAATTATAATAATAATCATAGCTAAGAAACGGAAAACATGAGAAAAAGTGCGAGTCGAGCGAACATTGATGGGAAAGAACGTGGATCAGCGTAAACACCGAGAGGGTCGAAGCTTCTCGGGCGAACTTTGCAAAATGGTCATATCGACGGTTTGGATATTATACGTATACATCCAATATACATTTAGAGGTTTATATATACACATTATACAAAATACATCTACGTGCGTATAACATTAGGTATCTACGTAGCAGTTAGAGCGGTGACGCTTTGATCCGCGTTTTGACGGGATTCTCAACTGTGTGCGACTTTAGCGGTCCACGCACTGGCGGGTTCCCTCGCGTCGGCGTAAGAGTTGTATCGATCGTATACGTAGGATTTCTGCTAGTTATTAACGAAAGCGTCATTTTTCGAAGCTACATCCCACTTTCGTATAGCTTAGTCCGAGTCGCGTGCGTTCACGGCCGCGTCATTCGAGTGAATTGCCAAAATACGTCCCGTGAACGATGAACGCAGCTGCACGTCCGGAACAGTTCCGTTGATTGGCTTAGCAAAGTCGGGCGTGCACATGGAAGCACGTGAACGCACGCGTGTCTCGATAGTAGTAGTGATGAATGCGTGACGCGTGACTGTTGAGTGAAAGGAATCTTTATACCGTCACTTCATTGAATCCCACCTAACCGCGTTGGCCAATTAATCTGAAGGACCCTTGAACGAGTTCTTTTATTCGTTTTCACCGCTAGCCGTTCGACTCGTTTCGTTGGAACCGCATTAATTTCGTCGACACGGGAAATGAAGCGTCGCCCACCGTCCAACCACGTTGCCGCCGAGTCATCGCCAAAACGAAAGTGATCCGAACACCTAACACCTAACGCCGCCGCAGCAGTAAACATGGCGGACGTGCTTCGAATACGGAGCGAAGAAACTGAATCGGTCCGATTGCCTAACAGCTTCGCCGCACAAATATGTACGGCGATGACGAGTAGACTGGAGGATTAGTGCGAGTTCGACAGACGAGCAGCGCCGGTAATTTAATTGGCAGACGTCTCGAGGACTCGGCAAACAAAGTGTTGCTTTCGATTTCGTCGCGGCGGAAGATTAGTCGGAGGAGGAAGGAAATGTGAGAGTAGTTGAAGAGAAATTTGCATTGGCCTGCCGATACTTCGGTGGAATGTTGGATGAGGTCAGAGACTCGAACGGACGGTTTGAGGCTGGTTTATGTGGTTGGTGCGGCTCGACGTTTCATTTTGCGACCTGGCTGACTTCTGGCACGAATTGGGACATTTTACTGTGGAACAGTCGATGGAGGATGATACTGTGCACCGACAAGGTATATCGATAGGACAACGTCGTACGGACGAATCAATGGCATCAGTGGATTTCTTGCTTGACGAATGCGAAAGGGCAGAGGGTAGTGCGGAATGGAGGGAAAGTAAGATGTTCCCAGAAAAGAAAAAGCAGCGAGGCAGCTGTGTCCTTCGATACCTCCCCTATAAAAGTACAAATTTGTCTATACGGATAATTATATCGAGCGACGAATAAAAAGAAAAATGATGAAATATTAAACGAGAACGTAGAAATGAGACACAAAGCGAGAAGGAGAGAGACATTAATTAAATGAGAAAAGAAAATTACTAATTATTATTGAGAGTGTGCGCACACGTTGCCGAACGCAAGAGAGCAAATGTAAGACAGACCGAGCGAGAGAAAAGAAGAGAGAAAGTGAGTGAGTGCAAGTCTGCGAGATTGCGAGCGAAGATGAGCGATAAGAAAGAAAAGAAGTAATATTAGATAAAAGATAATGTTTAACAATGTTTTTCCTGGTGGTGTAGGAAATATTGCGATGAACGAGTATAACAGAAAAGGAACTAATAAATTATTTATATGGTACGTACTACATTACTTACCTAGGGGCTAGGTCCGTAACACGTTATCACGTATTACAGAAGTACGATATATTATATTGATATCTATTTGCATACTACCGTATACCCGAAACCCTTTTTAACGACCCGACTGCCATTAGCACTTAAGGCGCGGCTACACCCGATCATTTCCGAAATTCTCAGGAATCTTCTTGGACGGCCTTGTCGCTGGCCGTCGCCAATTGTCGTTATTTCTCTTGTAGTCACCTCTCGTGGTAGCACTCGCGAGAGAACTCTCTCGAAACTCTGCTGAGCTGGTCTTAAGTGAGATGGTAATTACGAAGGAACATACGAGTAACAAACAAACAAATATATATGAAAGGTACGTGTATATGTATACATATATATGTATATATATACGCATCTATATACATATATATGCATATCAGACACCTAATAAAGGTTTTATCGCAAAGAAGTTAGTCGTCTAAGCTTACGAAGATCAGTATGTAGTTAGAATTCGGTGTGTTTATTGCATGCGCCCAAGCTACGATTTAAGTGGATTCGAGATGAAGACGTGGGAATACCTATATACCGAAACTATCTCTTTCTACCTGTCTCCCTTTTATCACTTATGCATTATATATGACATTTGTATATACGGTGAGACCCGCGCAACAAACATTCGGGATGCTGCTTTGTGCAGACAAAAGGTCACACGCGTTACACACCACACATCAAGACATACTTGCACAGCCGTTAGTGCGGCTGCCGACTGACACTTTGATAACGGTTTTTAGCTCAGTGCCGTCGTCACAAATATTTACGAATGGCGTCTTACGTATAGAGCGGCACACAAAATAATTGTCAGGTGAGACGATAGTAGAGTGATCTCGATCACGTGCGTTTCGATCGATATTGAAGGACATTTTTTTGCAGAGACAAGAGGTTGATCTAGGTTCAGTTAGACGTATTGCAGTCGAGACTGACGTCCGCGTTCGGCGAGAGATGTCAAACGAATTTTTATGAAACATTTCGGAAGCGCATGGACTTTCTTTAGAATAAGCGTCGGCTTTGTCGCATTTCGATTCACCGACGTCGAGAATTGCTAATTAATAACGCCGCACGAACGCGGAAGCCACTCGGCGGCCATCATTAACGAAAAGTTTAGAAAACGTACGATGGCGGAGGGAAAGTCCGTTCATCGGTACGTCGCAGAAGTTTCTTCACAGAACTTTTCACTCGCTTCGATCGAAATGCCTCCGGCCTTGCAGTTTCGTATACGCGTAACGGAACACCTAACATATACGAGAGAACTGCCGAAAAAAATAAGACTCAAGAAACATAACCGTAAAAGCCTTCACTTTTTCTGAAACATATTGTATACATTTTTCGACGCCGTTTCATAGTTCTTATACCGAAGATTTATAAAGAACCATCATCCCGGTGCAGCCCCTAATTAAGGACGCACTTACAAAACATGTGAGACTGATCTTTCGCAAAGCGCGCAATAGCTCCTGTTCAAATACGTACGAAACGAACGAAAAAAATATATAGTAGCCTCATCACATCGGCAACTCACGAATTATACACCCAATCACGCACCCTAGATTGTTTCCGCACATTAGACAAGCGTCTAAATGCGCGAACATCTGAAAGACGATCAGAAATTCTTGCGACGGCTCATTGACTCGCCCTGCGTTTTTCTCGGAATAAAACATGCACGATCGTCGACGGCTCACTAACGATATTATTAATTGTAATACAGTAATAACATTAATAATAACTCGAGTAATAATAATACTAGCGATAAGACGATAGCTAAGGGGTAAATGATAGTAATAATTAAAATTACTGGCAGCCGACACCGTCCACTCGACGACTCCATACTCGAACCTTCAAGAATTCCTTGATCGTTCGAATATCCGTTATTGAAACTCGAGCGTCGAGTGGACGATCGACGTCGCGACGCAGTGTGCGAGATTCAAGTGTGAAAGATCAAGAGTGACTGTAAAAACGAGAAAATGGGCGCGAGCAAATGGGTTGCATGTGAGCGAAATTGTGAAAGAAATACGTATACACATATATATTTTTGATATAAATCTATTCAAAAGTGCTCTACAAAAAAAAAATTGGGAGAGAGAGAAAGAATATAAATATACATATATATACATATACATATATATATTAATTGCGTAGAAGGTCGTCGACGGTCGGGTCAGGCGTTCTAAGCTAAAAATGGCCCGGAACGCTTGCGATTTTCGCGGCAAAATTTTACGGACGGGGCGAGTTGAAAAAAAAAACGGCGAGGCGCGTGCGTCGGTTTCGATCGTGAGTTTGCCGATGGTCTAACATTACGTAAATTACGCACGATCCGGTGACTCGCGTCGATCAAACGTTGTATTTATTTGTATGACTCTGAAAGGCTCACGACCCACGCGAGGTCACTTTCCTATTTCCAACTAAACTGCGGAATCTTGTGCGAACGGTCTGCGAGCTCTCACAGTCCGAAAAGTAACGTTCTACACATTGCTGTGCCGAGTGCACGAAACTGAAGTCCAGCAAGACGAATTTCATTGCATTGTGGCGCATACTTGTGTACTCGAAAAATTTCGATTCACCAACGTACACGCGTGTGGGACACAATTCGAACGAAGTAGACTTATTTTCGTGCACTGCCACAGCGGCAGTTATCAACTACACGGGTAACACACTCACACAGCAACACACGACATCGAAGCACACAAAGGGTTTCATGTTTAACCGTTTGGATCCCAGAGGTTATTCAGATAATCTTGTCGAGAAATACCAAGTAAACTGCTTCAAATGATGTCGGAAAACGTCAAATGGGGCAACAGCGGTTGTGTTTATCAAATAAGTATAATTTAAAGTAAAGGAAATTAGAGACAAAACGTTCTGCTCACGTGGTTCACACCAAAACAGTAACTGTGCGAAGAATAATTATCAGTATAATTATGCGCGTATCGCGATGAAACTAGTGGAACTTTTCGACATGAAATCTGAACATGGGACTCAAACGGTTAACTCGGCCACCATCAATTCGTTTAGATGAGCCCGAAAACCTGGCTAATGCGAATCGCGGTAGTGAACCTGACGATTCAAGAAGAACGAGATCGAGAGAGAGAGAGAGAGAGAGAGGAGAGAGAGATGTAATAAACGATAACGATTAACACGTTAACCTACATAGAAAGCGTACAGCGTCATGGGGGTCCCCCTCGACACGCTCGTACCGCCGACACTTATTATTATTATCATCATTCTATCGTTAGAATATAAGAGTTGATATTTAATAATTCGTATTGTAATTGTATGCAACACTATATTTGTTTGGTTGGCTTGAGGGCGAGAGTCTATCTCGGGTTATTAGATACTACGCTGTACCTTTAGCTGGCGGGCATCAAACGCATCTGGCGCGCTGACGTGTAAACGTTTCGAGAGACGTGTCACAAGTGAACCTCGATCGACTCGTTTCGGTTCTTTCTTACCTTTTTCGTCTCGCAACGGGAACGTGCTGGTCCAGATTGGACGATGTTGAACCCGTCGGGAGTTCAGTGGTAGCTCTCTGCTCTGCGGCTCGCTTTTTCACGGGTTTTTTGCGATACACGCTGGTATTGTGGATATAGACGGCGTATTATGCGGAGAGCGGCTGCTGTAGAGGAAATTACGGGACGTGCTCGAGTGCTGGCAATGTCGGAGTTGAGGAAACCGTTTGTTCAGCCAAGTACATGAATGTTCGGGTGATGAAGTTAAGAAAAACGCTGGAATGTTAGGAGCGTGTCTAAACAATAGACGTGAAATGGGTACTTGTGAAATGAATTGGAAATAGAGCGGTAGTTGGTTGATTCGATTTGAGTACAGAAAGTTGAAGAAATTTAAGTGGAATGTTCAAGTATTTGGATTGATTTTAATACATTGTGTTTAAGTCGGCACTCTAACAATAATGGATTGTAATTCGTTGGCTCGGAGTGACAGTTTATGTACTTTTTTCTACAATTTGCCAGCACTGGCAACGGATCAGTTAACAGTCGATATGTTCTCAGGTAACGAGAATTTAAAAGCAGCCAATTATACCAGAATCAGAACATGTCACTACAAATTATTTTACGAGAAGATATGCATTGAATTAATTTCGGTGGATTTATCACACGCATTTGCTAATTAAACACCAGTCTCGTTAAAAGTAATGGGCTGATTAATAACACTTGTCAAGTTCTGTTATATTAAATTCGCCTTGACTAATAAACGCCCTATTTTGCATCGGTTTTCTTACATAAACTGAATGTATTTGCATCACATGTAAAACTGGAGAATTCGTTCTCATCGCAAATATTTTTCTTTTTATTATATCTAAACAAAAATCTTTCAAAACGTATGAAAAATAACAACAAAATATAATAAGAATAAATTCTTCATATTTCTGCACAATTCGTCTCTATCGCCAATATTTTTGTTTTTATTGTATCTAATCGAAAATATTTCAAAACCTATGAAAAGTAACAACAAAATACCATAAGTAAATACTTCATATTTTTTTTATTTCAATAAAGACTGCTGTACCATGATATTAATAACAGAAATGAAATCGAATTATTTTGCAAAATATGGTAATACTTAAAATAACCAATGCATATAGCCACACGGCAGCAATTAGTGCACTAATAAATTGTATGTTTTCTTTTTTTGTGATAAACATGTGGCCATGTCCAGGCATGTTGCGTGCAAATATGACGCATTTATGCAAATGGCTTAAATCAATTCTACCTAAAACACCCATATTGCATTCCCAATACATGCGTGTATCGTTTTAAATACCAGCCACCAGCGGACCCAAAGAACTAAACAGTCAAACACCAAGTACCGACAATTGAACCATAGAGTCGCAGATATCGAGAACGAATACCACTCAACCCCAGACATTATCACCCACCGATTATCGCTTCCCTTACATCAAAAGCGAGACAACGCACGAGAATCCGCCAACTTCAGCCGCCACCTTGGGTCTCGTTGCGTTAAAACAGCAAACGCTTGAAAAACTGCATATAGGAACACGGCGAGTCGTTCTGTGCCACGTGCTGCGCGTTTCGAATGGTTTAAGACTACGATCTTCGCGTTGTACGACGGACGTTCACGAAATGACGTGAATGTCGTGGAATGGAGTGTATCAATTGGGTATCGAATTGTTCCCGCGAGTGTAGCAAGGTCGCGATATGGCGTATTCTCGTTTCGATCGGAAACGAACGGACGAGGGGGCGTATGAGAAAGTGCAGCTGAGAAGGAAAAGAGGGAGGGAAAGAGAAGAGCGAGGCGGACAACGAAGCGTGTTGAGAAATTGCCTCGTGCGAACGAAAGGAGAGCGCTGGGCGCTTCGAAGCGGTCCCCGAAGTGTTGGTCGGCGTCTATTTTGTGTCCCTGCGAGCAATCGAGCGTCTCAACAAGACGGACGAAAGCCGATTGTCGACTGATCCGACGAAACTTCCGAACGTTTCTTCATTTCGCCGAATATCTTTATTTTTTCCGACACTAGGAGATAGACGATTTGTATGCGGTTTCAATTTGTTTGTGTGTGTTTGAGAACAGACGGTAGATGGCGTCAATAAAAGTGCAGAATAATTAAACTTGTGTCTTTGTTTCGCTGCGGCGAACGTTTATTTGCTTTCGGGTCATTCGTATGCAAGAACGAGAATACGCCGAGCGACCTTGGTGTGGTGAAATGATCATGAGAGATCTTCCTTGGATCTTGCACATCGCCGGATGCGCTCGCCAGCGACTTTGAGGGGAAAATAGACGCACGAAAAAAAGGCGGAAAGTAACGAAGGATGATTTACGGTTGAAAATGATATATTATTAATAAGCTGTGTCGATCAAGAGCTAGTGCTTAAACGGCCGCGTCGTTCTTTCGAGACAACACCATCCCGAACTTTTAAAATCCATAACTCCGTTACGTAACACGTTGACTGCCACGGCGCTAAAGATTTCACTAAAAATGCAAACAATTCGCAATGAAGCCTATTTGCAATCTTGTAAAAGCAATTGGTATTGGAACGCTGCTTCAGTACTTCGGCTTCCGAAAATTCTGCGTTACGTTAATTTTGCCCGATTTAAACATACTCTGCAGTATTTCATCGCAACGCGGTTATATCGTATCAAAATATACGGTGATCGGTGCAAAAGATTTCATTAAAAATGCAAAAAATCCGCAATGCATAAGTTTCAATTGGTTTGAATGTTCAATATGGACGCACATAGTACATATGCGTATTGATATAGGGGCAAGTTTAACTGTTGACTACTATGGTGGTCATCGATAACCGGCGCAAAAGGTCTGACAAAAAATTAAAAAAAATAACTCAACGGTAGCATTTATAATTTTGTAAATGCAATTAATGTTAAATAGTAATTCAATTCTTTGGTCTCCGATACCTTCGCATTATTTTCATTTTGCACAATTCAATCATATTCAGTAGTACTTCATCACGTTGCGGTTTTAATATAATAAAATACGCACGTATTTGTATTGAAGTACCATCCCAATATCAATTGCTTTTACAATATTGCAAATAGTAGTTACAAGTAGTACTTTATCACGTTGCGGTTTTAATATAGCAAAATACGCTTGGCAGTCAACGTGTTAACAAACTCACGACTTCGTGCGTCAAAAGCTACCACCCAAGATTTTCACACAGACCCTGTTCCACACAGGTGTCCCTGACCACGAAGTGTCCAATTACAAAGCAAGTTTTCCGGTCACAAGAATCTGCACGCGTCTCATGCGTCAGTCGCACCCTCCGCACATCCATCCATGTACTTTATCGACTATCGATGCGCAATCGTGGCTTTACAAGCCGTTGCTAAGATGCATAGGGCCTATCCGTGTAATCTCGAAACGCATCGAGCCACCCGACATCGCCCGCGCAACAGCTTGCGCCATTTTCCGACCCTGTCTCGGAGGAACAACCGGCACTTAGACTTTTAATATTTCACTCGAGGACGTTGGCGACGGTGTTGATCGTGAACTCGTACTTTCACGGGTCAAGGTTGCTCGGCGGGGGTCGTCGGGGGTGAGAAGGTCGAACACCGAGGGTCGGGAACGATGATAAGAGATTCGGAATGAAAATGATCCGTCACCGTCGTCATCGTCGCGCCATACAAGTTTCGTGTTTAATTAAAACGACGCTCGGTGAACCGAGCAGAGGACACGGTCAATATGGTCCTGGCAGTTTCGGGCTTTTTACGCGTCCTTCTCGCGAGATATGTCTTCTTTAGATGGTGAGCAGGTGTGTGCTCGCGGGACTTTTCGGATATGATGCTCGCTCGAAGGACGGAGAAGAAGTACACTAAGCATTAAACGCATTACGGATAACGCCTAGGATAATAATGAGGATGAGTAGAGGGGCGATGCGTAACTGCAGTTTTAGAGGCGAGAGAGAGGGAGAGAGAGAGAGAGAGAGAGAGTAATAATTGAGAATGGGACAACCGTATGACGCGATTTATTATTAAAAGTGAATAGATAGCGTGTGAGGATCGAGCTTTATACCGCTTTTATATGTTTAGTAATGGAAATACCTTACGATTATAAAAGGTTTAAACAAAAGTGGAAAAAAATACAACAAAACCTACGCAACCTACTATGTAATTGACTATTCTCTATATGCAAAACACATAAACATAATATATATATAAATAAATATAGATATATATATATATATATTATAATGATTATATATTATTATGATTATTACACTATGAGAATACGAGTATGATGATTTTAAGGAAAGTATACATATTATATTAATAAACATTTTTTAATGCCACTATCCTAAAGATAATGGTGAAATGAAGTGAAATGCAAAAAAATCAATTGGTGTTCTTTTTTTAACTTTTCCAACCCTCCTATATACATAACAATGTTAATTTCCTTACCTGAACAAATTCGTTAAATAAAGCGAGCTTAGATCTGTACAATTTTGCAACGTACAAAACTAGAGAGAAGATCTGTGCAGTTTCTACAATATACGGTAGGTATGTATTTATATTATACACCTTCATATTTTTTTTCTGTAATTCATATAAACTACGATTTTTCAGATGAAACAAATGATCGAAAAATATCGTTGTTATTTTCTGTATAATTCCCATGAATTGCAATTTTTTCTTATTCCGTAACATCTATCAAACGTACTCTTATAACGTATCAAAAGAATTCATGCCATTTTGCCTAATGATAAATCAGTCATTCTATTTCAGACATTTCCCAAATTTCCTAACACTTCGAAAGAACACGTGTCGAAGAGTTATTTTGTTTGAACCCTCTCCGAATCCTCTAACATCTTAAGTTAAATCAAACGAACTTAGAATGGAAAGGAACCCAAAGGGCTGTCGGAGATTGTGATGAACATGCGACCCGACATTTATCCACCAGAGGTCAGCAGGCTCTTGCGTCTCTTTTCTATGGGTAATTCTGCATCATTGCAGCATATATGCAGCAGTGCGTTACTTTGCGTAACGTAACGTATGGGAACGCATGAGTTCATCTCAAACTGTTTATGTTTTTTATTTGTTTGTTTTATTCCGGCATAGCCTCAACATATTCTAAACATCTTGAAATTTGAAAATATGTTTTGTTTTTCTCAAAAATTGCAATTTAAATAGCCAATGGTCACTGCTTTATGCGCATGACGAGTATACTCGTCAATACACAAAATCGTGTCGCTTCTCCATGACGAGTATACTCGTCAATCATTGTTAACTGGTTAAACAGTTTGCGAATCTACCGACATCACAAAACTACCCACTCCACTTTGTTCACTTTCGAAAAACTTCCTCTTCAAACACTCTCCGCCCATTAGCACACACAACCAGCCGCTGTTCGCCGCGCGAAAATCCGCGCAGGCGCTGATAATTGGCGCCCAGTCAATTACACGCCACGTCGTGTGTCATATAACCGAATATCTATCCGTCAGTCGTCGCGGCGGCGCTAATAATAATTAAACAGTCTGCGGGTTAGGTCGTGATCGACACCTACCCGACAGCCGCCGCTGCCTTCGTGCAAGACGCAGACCGACGATCATTTCGTGGCGACGTCCGCGAAGGGTGGAATCGTCTGCGTGCCTCCCGCTTACCGATTCTTGTTAGTCCCTTACTTCGAGCGGTTGTCTGCTCGATTCGCAACACCTGGTCAATTATACGCCACGTCGCGCGGAGTAATCGGAGATCCATCCGTCAATCGCCAGTGCGGAACCACCCTATTCCTTGCGCCACCCACGTAACCCACGCCCTGCACCCCTTTTTAAGGGGAGAACCCGTTGGGAAACGCCAGCCGCCGTAAAGCAGATCGCGTGGCGCCGTTGTCCCTGGCAGAGTAGGGCGCCTAACTCTCGCACAAAGGACGCCGCGGCGGAGGGTCGCAATTTTCGAAGGACGCCCGAGGGTGGAGCGATGCGCGAAATACGCTGGGAGGGTATCGACGATTGTTAATGTCTGATGCTCGGGATCCGCCGGAAGGCTGTGGGGCAGAACTGCGTTCTTTGTTGACTATTGCGTTCTGCGAGTTCTGCTTTTTCGTCTTGCGGATTTGCGTCTTTGTCTTCTTGGTTGTTGCGATTTCCGAACTGCGTTTTTTCGTATTGGCATGTGCTGGTCGTTGTGTTTGGATAGCGATATTTGTTTCTTCAGAGAGTTGCAGTTGGATTAGTGATGATGAAAGGCTGTTTTTGTGGGATGTCTATGTCCATAATTGTGGGAATCCCCTTTACGTGGGATGAATACAGAAACACTCAGAACAGACGTGCAAAATGAATAAGAGCAGTATGTAGATTATGCGAATTTTCTGAATAATTATTTGGCAAATATATAACACATCGACCAATCTAAATATCATCAGTGAGTTTTCTAGACTTTCTAGGCAAATAAAGCACACTACAATTTTTTATAGGATTCATTTCCACAATGAAGGCATATTGATACGTAGTCTACGTCATTCAACTTATGTCGGATCATTCAGTTCTTACATCGAGGTTATCGAAAGATGTCTATCTCCATTATAACTCGACAACTAACTATTACTGCCACTTCCGCATATATTCTTCCGTCGTACGTAACTTCGGATATTTTTAGAATTGTCGTATCGTACACTGGCGCACGACGATATCAAGGTAATTGACATTGAAGATCGCAAACGTCGTACTTCGCCGACATATTCAATTTCATCGATCGCTCAAGGTTCCGTCGAGAGTTCTGTCGAGACGAATATTAAGAGGTATAGGTTGCTGAGGTTATAAATAAGCCCATACTGTATATGCCCCAAGTTCCAACCCACCATCAGTATTCTCTTTAGGTTGCAGATCATTTCCTAACCCTTTCATTTTTGGAAATAACACTGTATTTATTTAATTTGAACCACAAATTTTATTATATATGCGGTACTTTTCGATGATAAAATAACATGTGTTTAAGCGCTATAACCTAACAATCCGTCGATCGATAACAATAATTGCGGGCGCGTTCTGTCACGGAAACATACAGCTTTCAAATTATTATTGTATTATTATTATTATATATTTATTATATATATATATATATATATATATATATATATATATATGTTACAGTGAAACACCGAAATCTGGAGAATGTCGACTTTCACCGGTGAATGTCAACATTCACATAGTTGCTTGGTGTATGTCCGAAATATTTGCTAAATACCCTTATTTCTGACTTACATCGGTAAATGTTGACATTCACCATGCACTAATGGTCGACACACGCCGGAGAGGGTTCGAATGTGCAACAATGTAATGAAATATTTGATCTTTCACCGACGTATTTGGTATCTGTTGACATTCACCGGTGAAAGTTGACATTCTCCAATTTCGGTCCTTCACGGTAACATAACAGTATATATATATTATATTATAAATATATTATATATAATGTATAATAGTATATATATATTATTATTATTATATATATTATTCAAATTATTATTATATTGTTTTAAGAAATAGCGTTAGTAATTTTCCGTAAGTTTAAAAAGTTCCGTTATTTTTCCGACATACTGTGTATATGTGTTCTTACCAATGAACAACAGAACTTTGGTAAACAATAACACTCAAATTATAAACAGCAATGGGAATTACTTCACATAATTTAGACTTGGCAGCGAACGGGTTAACTGTAAATTCCGTTTTATTTGTATGTCAAGGGGTTAAGCATCCGCATTATAAGAGACCTGCCGCGATTTTCATTCCGCGTTATGTGAGTGCCGCGTTATAGGAGGGCTTACTGTAATTGGCGGTATATCTGGTCGACGTGCGCGTTTATTCGTGGTAAGCGGTCACAGGCTGGCGTGACTGATCGAGGATGTGATAGACAGAGTCGAGCACGCCTACAGCTTTCATGCCCTGCGCTTTCTCGCTCGACATTTTCTTTGTTCGCCGAGGAGCCCTCCTCGACCTTCGAGGAAGTAATTAATTTTCGGCTGCTTCGGCCTGAGGGAAGGGACAATGGATGCGCGTCTGGAGGTAAGAGAGACGAAAAGGAAGAAGGGATTTATCATTATTGTGCTCGCCGTGATATGTTACATTCTTCCGTTTACCCTTTTCATAAGTCACCGACTGGTCGAGGGGTGGGCGGATGCCTGATCGGTTTTCGAGTATCTTTATTAACCCTTTGAACTCTAATGCAAAAGACAGCTGGTTGATTGGAAGCTATGTAAACGATTTTTTATGGTAAGAATAGGTATTTGTAAAGTACCGGTACGTTTAGTGTTAAGTAGCTGAAAATTCACTATACACCTTACACAAAAACTGCCTACACACGTTACATAACCATTATACCCACACTCCATAGAATTTCCCCCATGCATAACAGTACATTATACCGTGAATGAAATCACCCTCAGCCACTCTCCTTCGTTCTCTTGCTCCCAACCCACCGACCGTGACCTCGCAGGCGTCTCAAACGGCGTAACTACACATTCGCCGCGTCGCGTGCCTAGACGAGAAGCCGGAAAAATATAATTTCTCGGGCCATCACTCGGCGCGCCCATTATCGACAACTTCTGCCGTCTGACTCGTCCCACGTCACACAACGAGCGAGAACGAGAGAGAGGCCAGGAAAAGAAAACAAGACTCCGCAAACGAGTTATCTCGCGGTGCATTGGGAGGGATGCGCGAGGGGCAAAACGAGGTGAGAAAGACGTGAGAAGCTGAGAGGGATGAAGACGGCGTTGGAAGAAGATAGAAGGCAGTAGGCGGGGCCGGTACGTAGATAGAAGTATCCACCGACGGCGGCCAGGGAGGAGACAGGGGATTATAAATTGGCTACTTTGTGTCGCGGTTATTGGAGGGCCAAATTGCGAACGACCATCCATCCATTTCCCGAACCGCCACGGTCTCGCTCGCCTGGCTTGACTGGCGTCGTTCAGATCGCTCTGGTATGCTGTTTTTGCCGGCACCTCGTACTTTCGTTTCTGCCCCCATCGCCATGCGCTAACGAGATCGACATTTTTACGCGGTACTGCGATATTTAGCTTCTAGCGATATAGTTCTCGCACTCGGACAAGTGGCGAATTAACGGTGGAATAGGCGATTGAAACCTTTCGATGCTGTGGGCGTGTATATGCGCCCAGTGGATTTAAATATTAAACTACATGTTTCACAGAGTTGTTAGTTCCTGTTTAAGCTACTTCATTATTACTTTCAACATTTCTCCAAACAAATACAGAAACCGTTCATACACCCGCAAATAAAAACAATTGTTAGTTCCTGAGTAAACTACTTCATTATTACATTCAACATTTGTACAAACAAATGCAGAAATCGTTTATCTTCCCGCAAATAAAAACATCACCCACTTCTAGAATACATCCGGTCAACATTTTTTCGTTTCAGCGAAACTTCCTTGCCAATCGCCTACGAACATTCTTCCACCCCGCCGATTTTTCTAGCCAACTGTCCCACAGCAATGTCTCTATTCGCACGTGACAACACCCGACACCCAGCTTCGTAAAGAAGCCAGGGGCAAACATCGTCGTCACAGCTTAATCTCCCGCACCGTCCGTTCCACCCTCGCATTTAGCATTATCTCAGCAAGTATCTGTCCGATATTTCTCCTTTCGCGTGAAACCTCGCATTGTCGCACGTGTTACGCAACGTCCATGGACTCTATTGCGCGGAAGATACAGCCGCATGCGACCCAAAACCCCGGAGAAGGCGGGCACCTTTCGTTTTCCCTGCTTATTCGCAGCCGATGCGGCCGTAAGTCGCGCCTTCGGCATTTCCGTCCAGTCGAGCGTGTCTATACGATCGACGAGGATGATCGACGGGACGTGAAGGGCGATAAGGGCGAGGGAGACGAGATCTTCGCCGCGCATCACCCGGCGGGGGTCCATTGACAAATTTGCCGGCGAGCAAAAAGCCTACTTGCTATGCATCCCTCGCTCGGTCCATCGGCCAAGCAAGACTGCCTAAGCTTCCGCGCGGATCTTCAAGGGGGCCGAGGCATACGTCATGCACGTGCGACGCAAACTTTTCAGCGACACGACAGCGCCATGTTGCGATTTTGGGTGAGCGCGGATTAAGGGGTGGCGGGAAATAATGCTTGGATGGAGTTTCCTGGGCTCCCGGGGAAGGTATAGAGAGGTGGCGGGTTGTTGCGAAGGAGGAAAACGCAGTTTTGCGTTTACGCTTGTGCTACTGTCAATGTGGAGGTATTATTGTTGTTTAGACAGATTTAACCCTTTTATGACGAACAACGATTTACCGTCGATTGCAATACTTACGAAAAGTGCCAACGATGATGTATTGTTGCGTGTGCGATGACCCCCTTACTATTTGTTATACATTATAACATAAAATAATATATTATATTATTATACAACCAAAGAGAATATTAATTTACATTATTCATTGCTTACCCTGACATTACAAATACCGTTTCTTTGATCCACATCTCTATGTCCAAATGTTTCGATTTATTTTCTCTGTGTGTATAAGTCATTTGCTCCACAAATTGATCCGCATATGTGTCCCAGGCTTTAACTTTGTACTGATGTAAAAAAAATCATTTTTTTCCTTTTACCCTGTTATAAGGAATAAATTCTTCACCTGAAGTATTAAAAATGTAACCCGCCTCTTTTATTTTCTTAAAAAAAAATCCGTCCCGAAAGGATTAAAACCCGAACGCCGGCGTCATTCACTTGTGTCTGATCAATGAGTAGCTAAAGAAAATATTTAGTCGTTTTCTACCCTTTACTCATTGTATCCTTATTTCGCTGATAATAGATGTTGGATTCATTTACCATTAATTGAAATAAATCATCGCCAATAAATAATCCGACAAATTTTTTTACGCTCTTCTTATCAACGGGAGGAATCTTTGGGCCCGACTTAGCAGTAAAATCTTGTAAATATGTTCGTGCGCCGTATTAGGAAAATGTTTTAACCAGGCGCGGGATCGAAGTTAGTTCGTTAGTAGATCGCGCGAGCAACCTGACGTCGGCGAACGGGACAAATTAAAGAGGCGGCAAGGGAATGAAAATTTAAGAGTAGAACGGCTACCCCCGTGAAGTACGTTGCCGTAGCTACGTTGCTCGAGCGCGTTGTTTACGCGTAATTCCACCCCTTGTCGTGGGGTAGCTAATTGGTTATCGACCCTGTACGCCTCTGTCTTGGGGGTACAATTTCGGGAGCACGACGAAGTGAGGGATAATCCCGTGCCGGCATATTTCGAATTCACGGCTGACGAACATTTAGCGCGTTGCTTTCGGCTTCCTTAACGGCGCCTTGACAAAAGCGATTTGATGAACGGCCGTCAGGCGGCACAGAATCTATACCTTTGGCGATGGTGCTTGATGGTATGCACTTAACATTTTAACCCTCTATGGACCCGCGTGACTATGAAATCACATATCGATAAATCGATATTTTATTAAATAGTTTATTTTCTTTTACTAGACGGCGCATACATCTTATATAATGTCTCCTTAGTAACCAATAATATAGTTGATGCGGTTATCAGTTCTAACCTGAAATGTCAAAGTAAATGCTTTTGCAAGTTGTCTGCAAATAAAAGCCAAAGGAATCGTCTTGTGCAATTGTCATTATTTGTTCTTCTATCGGTGTTTCTTAAACAAAAAAAAAGCGTACGTAATAGCTTTTAGTTTATATATCAATAATGATATATAGATATAAAATATATATCAAAATCATTTTTGGCGGACACACGCTTTCTCAGATTCTTCGTTCTTGAGGAAAGATTTTCAACTGAGTGCATGTTCCGAAGCGTTTCGATGTAAACGTGCTTATCTACTGTTACGATAAGAAATGATAGGTCGAGTACGACTTTCCAATATATGTAGATTTTCAACTCGATGGGCATCCCTAGGCATTTTGTCCAAAATGTAATAATCTTCTACTACGATAAGAAACAATTCTTTTTAACAATTTCTTATAAATTTGCGTGGCAGTCAACGTGTTAAAGCCGGAGATCGAGAACGTTAATCGGGGAAAACATCCAGTAGCGAAATGGCAGTAGTTTTATGTTATGGGAGACGTCTTGTGATCTAAAAATGGGAATAAAAAAAATGTTAGTAGCGGAGCAAGAATCATTTTTTACGACGTCAGAAATGTGATAAGCGGCGTATGTTATGAGAAAAAGGGTTGTGACTTAATGCTGGACATCGGGAACATTAATTGGGGACAAGTTTTCAGATGCGACGCTAGAAAAATATTCGACAATATTAAAGACATGTTAGAAGGTGTATGTTATGTGAATAAATGTTGTGACGTCACAATGGTCATTTGAAGCAATAATAAAGAAAAATATTGGAAAAACAACTATCTTCCATAACGTGAAAATGATGATAAACAGTGTGTTTTGTGCAGATTTGTTATTGTACCAAAATTGCGTGGCCTTCAATGTGTAAAAAAAGTAGTTCCGCCTCAATGGTTCCTGGACTTTTAATTCCACTCTCGTCTTCCATTCCACTCGTTTTCCCTTCGCTCCCCTTCATTCTCCGCTTTCCGTTCTACCCCTCGTTAGGTGTGTATCGGATTTGCGCTCGAAATTTCCAATACCATAGCCGCTGATCGGAGGAAACATGCTTGGTGCCACTTGAAAGTCGGACAATGCGAGTTTGATTTTGCGAAACTCTCGAGATTTCCCGCCTCATTTCGGACAATCGCCGCCTCCTCCTCGTTAGTTGGCCGAACGTTGCTTCAAGAGTTGTGTTCAAGATGGCCGAGGGTGAGTCAAGAGCAGTGGTTAAAGAAGGTAGGTAATTTTAACCGTTACGTAGAATTTGTGTAATGAACTTTATTCAACTTGATTCGTTTGATTACGTGTCTGAAAATTACGATTTAAAAATAAAAACCTGTAAGAATTAATTAATTGAGTAAATTATCGTTTATTGTATTTATCCTTTATTGTATTTAAGTTTTATTACCTCGTTTTCAACAATTATTTTTCTAAGTTTAGTTTTTTCAACATATACTTAAGACAAAAGATCAATCAGATTGACGTATTTACTTTTGAATATTAATTTACATTCAAGTTTCATTGTAACTTTTTAAACATGTGGTTAAGGTATCGAAATAGAAACATTTTAGACCAATTTGGTATGAAAAACAACGTGGCATGGTATAATTAACACAGATTTTCTTACGCCTGCACATTCTCTCTTGCATTGTATACGAAACTGTTAACATTTACTTATCACAAGGAGTCCCTATCTTGACGGCTGTCAGAGTAACAAAAGCACGGCTGGAACCGTCTGATTAATTTCGCAAGACGCGGAGACTGACTGCTGGAATACTGGAAGATGAATGAGATTGTTTCGAAACACTCGCGCGTCAAACTGAACACTGGATGCGAAACATGTAGAGCAATAATCCCGCTTGATGCCGCTTTCGTGTAGTTTAATAAGCAAACTGTGCATGAACCAGACCTTTAAACCCCCGCGAATCCTGAAAATGACAAAAATATTTAATGAGATGTAACTCTCGAACGAAACACACTTTGCAGCAAAATATATGGTAGCATTTGTAATGAAATGCGCGGTAATACTTGTAGTAAAACATGCGGTAATGCAGTAAAATTCACAGTGCTTTTTTCCAGATTTTCTGTTGATGCAGTAAAATTTGTACATTTAAATAAAATGCTGTAAGATTTGTAGTAAAACATCATGGCATGAGGAGGTTAAACATGGCATTTATAATAAAATGCGCGGTAAGATTTGTATTTAGTTGTGTATTTCATTCAGAGTCCATTTTGTTCAGATTTTCTGTTGAATTCGTTACATATTCGTTTGAAATAACTTAAATAAAGTAAAATAATTTGCACAATATGACAAAGAGAGCACAGTCTACCAAAAGAGTTCACCTAATTCGAATCAATGTCAACATTATATTTTCCAGTAACTAACACCACGTTCTCAAAAAACCGTTCCCATTATCATGTTGCTTAACAATTTCACCGTCGCACAACTTCATTCGCATGAATTCGTTGAGAAACATGATGCACGCTTCCACGACACAAACATCAACCCCTCCCATCCAGTTTAATTTCCATTCGCAATTATACGTGCTTCATCTAAACAGCACCCTACTTCAAAGAAGAATTACGGGACGAAGAAAAATAGAAGCAGACAGAAAGCGAGTGGAGTACGTGTCGACCCCTGGCAAAAGCAGACTAATTGGGGAAGATGTCGCAACGAATTCCACGCACGTTCGAGAAAAACGTAGCTCCCATGCATAATATCACGGGGACCAAATTGCCATTACGCCCCGCTTTTGTCTCTGACAATCGATCTAATGGCGGTGACCGCCGGTCTCTTGAGCATTCGCATAATTCCACTGACTAAGAACGTTGCCTGACGATCTCACTGTATCTGACCATTAGATGAAGTCAAGATCCGTTGCGACGGGGCTTAATGGTTGTTCTGTATCTTACGGAACTAATTCAAGATAGATAGAGAGGGAGAAAAGCAACATAATCAACATTGTCTTTCGCAATACCTTTTAACACTTGAAAATCAAACACGTCTTCACTACCACTCAACTCTAAATTTTCATCATAATAATTATTTTTCTCCATGTTGCTAACTATAAAAAAGGTCAAAAAATGGTTTAATCGTAACAGTGCAGAGACTGATCACGTTTTAACTACAGTTATCAATTGCCAACGCCGACGATACCGCAGCATTTTAAGCGCAATCATGTTGAAAACATTCGGCTCCGCAGCGGAGCCTACGGAGCGCTAAGGGTTAACACTTTGACTGCCAAGCGTATTTTGCTATGTTAGAACCGCGATGCAATGAAATACTGCAGAGTATAATTAAATCACGCAAACTAAACGTAACGCAGAGTTGTTAGAAGCCAAAGTATCGAAGCACCTTCCCGACATCAATTGCTTTTACAAAATTGCAAATGGGCTTCATTGCGAATTTTTTGCATTTTTAGTAAAATCTTTTACACCGGTCATCGGTGACCACCGCGGCAGTCAATGTGTTAAATAGACAAAATAGGTACAATGTATCAAAGTAAGTGACATCTAAGAACAGCGTGTAGAAAACACGAGAAAACTCGTGAGCGGTCCGTAACAGTTGGGACACGAAACACGAGAAAACTCGTGAGCAGTCCTTAAAGCGTTAACTGGTTAACAAGGATCGTCCTGTGGTGAGCGAGGGGCAAAGAAGTCGAAGGCAGGCTCGTTCGGTCTGGCTGGCTGCGAATTATTAAACATAACGGTGAAATGTCGCAGCGGGACCGTTGTAGCTGATGCGAGGCTGTTCGAGGGTAACGCAACGTGAGGCGATTTCGCAAGTGGCGATGCTCGCCTCCTATAACCGATATTGGAGAGAGATGGTGATGTCGATGAGCCCACGGGATCGATGCCCTTGTGTATGGACGCTGGAGGGATCGGGCTAATGTGCATTGAGATGAACGGTCACTGTTCACGGAGATTACGATGATTATGAATGAATGAGATTACGCATGACGTATACGTGCGCGAAACGTTGGGAGCGGAATCTGTATGCTGCCGATGTCCGCCCGTTGCTGGATTAAGTTGCTGCGGACGATGCGAAGCGTAATAAAGTTAGAGGTGAAACGTTCGGAAACTAATTGGAAACGTTGTTGACGGAATGTGAAGCTGTTAATACTTCAACTTTTTAACGTTGAGCGTCACTCGTATTTTTAAGGAAATCGTCAGGCCACGCGCGCTGCTCAGAAGCAGTCATATTGTGGTATAGCAATGTAAAGCGTATTATTAACAGATTGAAATTTAGTCGATGCCGGTATGTAAATATATTAGGGCGATGGCTTCTTATCATGGTATAAGATATTTACGGTTAGAATGAAATGCTTGTGAGCATTCATTTAACACGTTTTGTCTTGTTTATCGTTGGCCCGCTAGATAAGATTTCATCTAAATAATATAATCATTCTAAATAATATCTAAAATGCATCCTATTTTACAATTCCTATAAATTCCATACAAATTCATTTTTTAAGTAAAAAAAGTTATGATAATTGTTAAAAAACATAATTTTCTTTAATAATATCTAAAACACTTCCAAGTATACAATTTCTGAAAGTTTCGCAAAAATTGCTCCATAAATAACAAAATTATAATTTTTTGTAATGTGCAAGTTTCCCAAAAAACGTGCGGTCCCAGGCGTATTTCTTACAGATTTCTTATCGGTCCTTAAACTGTTTAGTTATACCTTGAAAAATATCGTGCGGTGCGATTTCTGCGTGCGTTCACATGATGCGACGAATATGCGACGTAACTTTTAGAAATGGCGATTGGAATGCCCTCTTAGGCGTATCGTCGATTAGCTTCGCGCGCAAGCAGTTATTAGCGATCGTAAAGGTAAACGTCATAAACCGCGTTACGGTGTTTAAAAGCGGGCAGTACCCTTTAAATTCCTGCATAAACGCAAACGTCTTGACAATATCATTGAGCGGGCATAATTCGTTAATATTGCGGCGCTAATGACGTCGCTCGAAAGCGAGAAACGCCCCACGGTGTCGATTGCTCTCAGTTCCAGTCGGCACGACAGCAGTAGATCTTTTAGAGGTTTCTGAATATGCGTAATATCCGAGTGAACGTGTTAAGCGAAAGTCATTTTATTATGCCGAATAAAGTTGATGCGGTTAAGCAGTTAATGTTAGATTTCTATTGGAACATAATGAGTATTTTATAGTAATGTATATATATTGTTTTTTTTTTCAACATTTTTGGTAAATTTAGAAAACTTTCGGAACCACTTTTTTGGTTAAAACTTGTTACTGTAATTGTATTAAAAGATGTTTCAAAACGCTTCAATTCCCACTTTGGGAGTTTATCAGTGTTACGTGTTATTATTATACTTTTACACTTTCTTTTAGTATGTCTGTAAATAGTATTATATGTAATAGTATTGTGTGCTTATTCACAATATAATAATAATTTATATATATACACACACAGACATATATTAATACATATTCATATATATATATATTGTAATTATGATAACATTTTAAATTACTTCGAACGCTTGCGCCCTTCTTGAAGAGACCTCAAGTGCAATACATTATTACTGCAGGAAATCTTCTTTCAAGCCAAAAACCTCATGTAAATCATTAGAGATTATGTTTTGCGCGCAAACACACAAACACACGTATATGTACATATATATATATATATATATATATATATATATATATATATATATATATATCTTCAAGTCGTTAGCTTTCGCGTATGCGAGTATTTCTAAAGATCATTTTCTGCGTCGTGACATGGAACGAGAAGCGACGAGATCCGAATAACGCAGAACAGGAGATACAAACAGAAGTGTCAGCTTTCTCTCTGGTCATAGATAAATTTGTCGGGTAGGCAAGTTCTTACACCCGTCGCTGTCGTCGTTTTACATTTCCAGGATTGTCGCTGCGCAATGAAGATTCATTTACCTTTAGCGGAGGAGCCGTCGGGAGCTCTTAGAGAGCGAAAAAATATGAAGATTCGATTACCGCGGCCGCGTTAAACCTTCGGAGGTGACTAAAAGTACCGCAGTCGACTTTTTTGTCCGCTGCTATCTTGGTATTCAACAAGAAATATGCCGCGCATCGGATCAAAGACAGAACGCTTTTGAAAAGGGGCAAAGATTAGAAGGGCGACGAATTTGTAAGTAAAAAATTTAGTTTTGAGTATCATGTTTTTTTCTTACGACGAATGCAAGAAAATTGAGGTGGAGTTGATGGCGATTTGTAGAGAGCGTATTCGTTAATTACATGACGGTTTAATAGTAACGATCTGTATTAAATTTAATCACAGTTTTTAGGGAAGATGTGAAATAAAACTTTGGCCCTGTGCCATAGACCTTGTACAATGTTAGAAATCACAACTTACAAAATGCCTAAATAATAAATTGATAATAGATATAGATTAATAATTTATTAAGGAAATGCCTGGAAGAATAAATAATAAATACTTTATATATTTGTATTATTCTTTCAATCGAATAAATGAGCTCAGGAAGAACAGCCTAACAATGTTATGGAATCTGAGTTCGTAAAGCCGTTGCATGCTCAATATCGAATTAACTTCTTACCGTATTTTGACGAGTTTGACTCGTGATGAGAATTTCGGGTCAAACGAGAACTCCTGACTCTGACACGTCATCAAAATTTATATATTGTATCAGAAATATATACATAAAAAAAAAAATTACTTTTAAAAGTTTTTGGTGTAAGTTCATTTGAATTCTATTAAAACATCATCGTATGAAGTTAATATGCACATGGCTACTTCAGAGGCAGTCACAAGATATCATTTGTTCCAAGTTCCGCCAATACGTCTTAGCCGCTTTGGTTCTTCATACGACCACGAGTAAAAAGAAACGAGAGGAACATTCTACATTTCCTCGCTTCTTTCTTTAATGTTTTTCAGTTATGTATGGAGATTTTCAATCCAGAGGTCTTGCAAAGTAATTTTGCGTCTAAACTCACGCGATGGTTGATGCGGTTTAAACGGCATCGCTATCTGCAGCTGGAAAACGTGGACGTTCCGCTTGATGGGACGCGCTGAGGACAACTGCAGTTACGGTTATGAGAGTTTGGTGCCTCCCTCGGCACCGCTACTTGCGGCGTATTAGCGACTCCTGAGACGGTCATTAGACGGGTTCTTACAAGATAGACCGTAACATTACTTGACGCCGCGATTGCCGACCTCTGGCCTCGACTCGTGCCTGCTCGCATTTAGACCTTTAACACATTGACGACCGTGTGACTTTTACCCGACTACATAAGTTTCGCAACCGACACGTAGGAGCATACTTAACCCTTTGCACTCGAACATGTTTCGACGCGAAGTAGGGAATAGCACACCGTTTCCTATAAAATAGTATACTTTCGGAAAAGATTGCGGCAAATTGCACTTGGTAGAAAACTTCTTGGTATATAGGGTAAAGTATACAGTGACTGACCGCTTAAGAATAGTGATTGAATGAAAGATGTATAACTTAAAGGTATAATGTTGCATCCTTTATTTTTTAGCATATTAGGGCCGAAAAATGTAGAAAGAATATGTTCAGCCTGCAACGAAACAGAAACAAAATTTTATTTATTAATAACACAACGATACATTTAATATTGCCAATTCAGTTGAAGCCCGGGACATAATATATCCCATTAGTCTTATAAAGATCATGACAAAATTTATTCTGAATTAATACTGATTGTTCTTCAGTAAAATCTCTTACGCCGGTCTGCGGTGACCATCACGGCAGTCAAAGTGTTAACAATGTATTAAAAATACTTTCGCGCGAATTCGCATAACAGACAACTTCGATCACAGGTATGCAAAAGTCCACGGCCATAGCTAAACGACGCTAACGGACTCGTACACGTCACAATCCGATTATGCTCGCTAATGTCCAGAGGGTTACGTTACCCGTTTCGCTGTCCTGCGTGCGTTAGTCTCGTTACAGGGATTAGCTAAAATCCACCGGTGCTAATGGCGTTTAATTGACCCTCGTCCGAGTGTCAATGGAACGTACGCTCTCCACTGCGCGTCGCTTCTCGCTTGTTACCCTCGCACCCAGCTTCGTGCTGGCCCCAAGTTAGTGCTCAATTATAACGCACGCAATAGAGCAGAAACCTGAATGGTCCGGACGAATTCGATGGCTTTTTCGTAAATTTGACGGACCGCTCTGTCTAACGCCAGGCCACGCATGCTCATTTTATGCTGAGCCTGTAAACGATTTCTTACGCCATTGTACACTCTGATTTTGTAATTTCATTCAGATACTCCGCGAAGTTTTGGTCTTTTGTTAAGTACGTTCATAGAAATGGGTAAGGGTAGTTTGTGATTTGCGAATTAATAGATGAGGGTGATAAATTGGTTTGTAGTGTTAGTAAAATTATTACTATAAATCTCATTTATGCAAGAGTTGAAAATGTAATTATTTATTTACAAATGTTCAATTGTTGATGCGATTCGTTCTACTACTATTGGGGCAGCTGAAATGTTTGTAAGGTCATTTCTTTCCAAGGTCTTTCTAAAGACACTCTCAATCTTAGACCGCATGTGTTTATAGGCACGGCTTCAAATAACTGCCTTGAGGCATAAATAAATTCATCTCCATGAAATCTAAAGAAAAATAACTAATTCATCGTTATTGGTTGCAAAATAGTTTTAGTAAGTTTCTTTCTTATTTTGTTATTAGGTGTTAATAAATTATGGAATTATGATCCCCAACAATGGAATTATGATCCCCTTCAGAGCTAGTAAATCAGTCATGATACAAATATACAAAAATATTTATATCTCATAAATGGTTAAATTTTCGACGTATGTTCACTAAGACTTCTTTTTAATAAGCATAGTATGTCCTCGTCATATTATTTTTTTTTAACATTTTGCATGTAGTCTAAGGACTCCATATCGTTTCGTGAAACTGCTCACAGCCCCGATCGCATTTCGATAGACCGATCACGCACATGCAGTGGCTCGATCGGCATATTATCGTGTTTGCTGAAACCTCGGAAGGTAGTATCGTCCGAATGCCTGGTCGCATTGTCTGTTTGCACGAAATGGCAGGGTCCCCGTAGCAGTCGACTAACGACATTAGCTTCGGATTTGTCTTTGGTGCTGCCTCCATATCCGACTGCGCACAGGGAGCCATGCTCGAATTAATATTACGCCTGTATCACAGTTTCGCCAGACTGCGCTGTCGTTAAGGGAGATGTACGCGGAGATTAGCAAACGGAGTCTGGCGAACTGGCGAATAAAGTTGTTACGCGGCGATCTGGAGGCGATAGGTGTGGGAGGATTGTCTTCGTAAGACAGAGTAATGCGAGAACGCTGATGAGATGGATCCCGTTGGATGATTGCGGTCGTTTGCTTTGGGCTATGTTTCCGTTCGGAGATTGCGGAGGTCCACGTGGGAGTATCGATTGGTGCTGGAATGTTGTGACGTAGGGGTATAAAAGGGTACGTTTTAGAGGATGCTGGCACTAGGAAATATGAAATTAAATAGTGTTTATTAAATGCATAATATAAAATGTAAACAAAGTATATGTATGTAGGAATTTAATAACGTGAAACTAGAGAGTATAATATTTATACACAATCAAGACACTTTCGTCTTGCAATCTGCAAAATGGATCTGCAAAAAAAAAGACTAAAGAAGTATTATAAAAAAATATTTCTACACCTTTTAGATATTATATGTGTAAATTAATTTCTAATGTATAAAAAAAATGGTGGAAAATTAAAACGCGTAAACTTTTTATTAGAGTACATTGAGGACACAATTGCATCGTATCCCATCGAATCGCAAAAATTACCACACCCTCGGTCAACGATATTTAATGTTTCGTGCTTGATCGGAAAACATTTCCCAAATTATATACTGGGTAGTTCAATAACAAACAATCCTTCGCGAAGGTGTGCACTATGGTTTAACAAAAAAAATCCGAAAAGAATTGCGTCCGACTTATGGGTGTCCGACGTGCAAAGTGCCACTACGCGTCGGTTCTTGTTTTCGAGAATATCACACGACATAAATAATTTAATAATAATAATTAAATTTTTAACTTCTATAGTTATTTCATTATTTTTTCTAAGTTTTCCGTTTATTATATATATATAATATATGTTCATGTTCAGTAACTGTGTAAATATTAGAAATAAAATTGTTAAGTTTATAAAATAAAGTCGTCTTTTTGACCCAATATTTCAGCACCGACATTTACTTTGTGTTTGACGACTATACCCGTCATCGCTTAATTATTGCAACACACATTGGTGCACGCTCTGCAAAGAGATCGCTACAGTTAACTGGTTAAAGAATGTGTTCTTTTGCACGCACAATGAATCGGACCCGTGCCTGCGATTCCGCAAAAGTATAATCACAACATTCAAACAGCCCATAAGAAGGCAGCGGACTCTTTGCTGCCGTCTTAAAATCGATACCGAATGTTATCAAAATAGGTAACACCGTTATCCTTTGTTCTGTCCGTTTGAAAGCTTAAGCCTTCAATAACCGACCGATACTACCAGGAATATCCATGCTAACACATTGCCCGTCTGGAATGTAGGCACAGTTGGCATATCGTGAGTAAAAAATGAAGTTAATATTCGCATCACGCGACATTCTAAGAAAATGTTTTTATTTTTTTATTAGGACTGAGATATGGCTTAATTATATTTACAATTATTACGAATTAATAGTCTGTTTTTAAACCACACAGATTTGTTGCCCTTAACAAAGACACACTACAAGTAATTGAAACGCCAGGCTTGAATATGTCGATATGTCGTTGTTCGGCACTAAAACAGTTAACATATTCCGCACGCTTTTTCGTCCAGATCGGCTACAGAAACACACTTCTCTAAACCATTACTTTCCTGCTACATGAAACTTGACGAAAAGCCAATGCTTATGAGTTAAAAAGCAATGATTACCGTTGCAGCCCCAAACGCAAGCAACCCGACCGGGCCAGTTTAGGTAAATGTGCAGCAACTTCGCATTTCGTAGCTGTGACGCTGACATAAAGAATACATCTATCGCCTACCTCTTCAACGGTCTCCTTTGAATATATTTCCCCGCTTCCCCAGAGCGCCCCAGCAGCATAAATACGAATCGGGATCATCTCTGTAGAACAGACGCGCGGATGAAATTCGTTTACATAACGACGACGAATGGCGTTCATGCCTCGCGGGGGCCGGTCATAATTATATAAACAATGACGCCAGACTGTTCGGTAATAACGATAAGAACGGCAAGAGGCTCGTTCCTACCCCCTGAGAGCGACCCACGTAAGAGGCGCTTCATTAAATACTCCGAGCCCTGAGAGACTTCTTCCTCCCTCGTCGCGAATTGGCAACGGGAAGAGGGAATGATTATAATAATCATAACGGCGGCTCGTTAATAATTTGCCGACGTGCTCCTTCTCATGATGAATTTCGACGGGGCACGCGAGAGTAGAGCATCAAACAGCAGGGATCAATCATTTTAAAGCTCGAGTCATATGGCTTTGCAGCAGAGTTTAATCCTTTCGATACAGATTTTGTTTTAAGAAAATAATAGAGGCGGGTTACATTTGTAATACTATAGGTCAAGCATTTATTCATCATAATAGAAAAAGAATAAGAGAAGGGGAATATAAGGAGAAATCTTAAACCTTTGGAGACGGATTTCTTTTTTAAGAAAGTAAAAGAAGCAGGTTACATTCCTAATACTACAGGTGAAGAATTAATTCCTTATAACAGGGTAAAATGCGTACTTTAGAAATAAAACAGGTGAGCGTGTTACGTGGGACACGCTGTATATCGAAAAATACAAAAATAATCTCCGATTGAGTAAATAGCACGTGGCACCTAACGTGTCAAAATTCTACGTCTGTTTCTTGTCTCCAAGCCATCCAGTCAGGTAAAATCTGCAGCTTGTCACTCATAACAGTAGTTAGCGATGTATTACGCGATACACTGAGACTTGAACGCAGATGTTCAACAGATGACATAACAATTCTCCGGTGCGACACGATACAGCTTCGTTGAGTTTAATTTTTAAAGAGCGTCCCCCATGCTTCTTTAGTGAGAGGGTCCGACTTCTCCACTTTCCGACGCAATCGGACACAATGGCGGATCCCCCCGTCGTTATGAATGACCTACTAGGACCACCTGGGAACGACCTTGGCCCAAACAAAGGACCGGTCTTGTGCGCTCTCTCCGCGGTGCGATAAATTTTGCCTATCTACGGTGCACGTTGTTTCCACTACCGACACTCGTTCCAGGAATATGTGGGCGTCTGATAAGCTTCGCGTCGTTTCCGTGAACGAACCTGGTGTTTCACGGTCAGCGAGACTTCGAGTCGGACAGTTAATGAAACGATAAAACGGGCTTTGTTAAGAAACTGAAATTGGGTGGGTTCTTAAGGGGTAACATCTAGCTTAACGCCTAAAAACATAGGGTAAATTTAGGAATTTTTTTTTTAATTACATGATATAACATATCGAAATTTGGTTTAAAGACGTTTAATGTGCACACATGAATGTATAAAAAAAAAACAAAATGACCACCGCATACTCGACATCCTACAAAAATGTGAGTCACCGCCGCTTAAAGCGGAACGCCTGGAGTCCCACCGCAAGAAATCCTTCCAGCATCTTCGCCAAATGATAATGACTAACCGAACGAAAGAGGGAAGAAAGAAGTTCGCAACGTCGCAGCGCGAAATCTTCCCTAACAGAACGAGATCCTCGTAATACCGCGGCGAAAAATCTTCGGAAGCCAATAGGGAGAGCGGTGAGGATAGGACGGAGGGCTTGCCCTCTGGGGAGAATGTTATTAATGATGAGAGGGTGACAGCAACCACGTCGGCTCTTCACTCGGCGGTGGAGTCTCGTCCCAAAGCCAAAGCTGGCCTGCCTAATGACGATTAATTTAACGTCTTCGTCCGAAACACGTCGGTGTGCCTCTGAAAGGGACGCGCGACAGGTTTCGGGGACCTTTTATGAGTGCGGAGTTCTGTCCAACGGTAAGAGTTGTCTGATCGACAGCGTAATAAAAGAGGAATTTTAAGGAAATTAACAAAAAAAAATTATTTTTATATCATTTTATTTTTGTTTTATATATTTTTGTTTGGATTTTGTGTTGTTGCCCGAAGATTAATGATAATAGTTAAGTACGAGGTTGATATGGGAGTCGCTACACAGGGGGGAATAAAAGAGGTATTTTAAGGAAATTAACAAAAAAATGCTTATGCTGTTATATTTTTTTTGGACATTTGTATTGTTGACCGAAGATTAATCAAACTTCGTCATCGCCGCCACAAGTCTTCGCCGCAGCCATTTCCCTTTTTGCACTCCGTCAACATGCCCCGCGCAACATTGAATTTACAATAAAAATAGCGGGCGGAGCATTAATCAGGCTGCGCAGCCCGCGGTATCGTTTGAATAATAATTGCCGCCACACCCCGCAAATGGACTTCTGCCTCGGGCAACGTGCCGTTTCGGTCAGCCACACAGAGAGAAAATGTGCGCGCGGGGGAGTGACGGAGAAGCAAAGCGAAAGAGAGAAAGGCAGACTTTGCTATCGACTGCCCCCCTCAAGCGTTGTCGATATATAATCGAGATGTCTGGAGCCCGGACTACGCACGTCCCCGGAGAGAAATTTCGCGAGCAACGTTAACCCTCCGTAGCCATTGTATCTCCTGGGTAACGATCGATTTGTTACCGGTAATTGAAGTTGCACTGTATTGCGGCGGACATTTACATCGCGTTACTCCAGATGTGCTGGAGGAGAGTTAACTAAAAAGTAGTTTACGTTGTAGTTGCACGGGTTAGTGTTCGGACACTTTTTGAGAATGAACGACTTTCATAGAATGGGAGTGTTGGAAGAGTGTCTTTATTAGAAGCTATATGAAAGTGTTGAATAAATTGTGAAAATAATGGTGAAGAATGGGAATTTAATTAACGAGTTTTATAAGTTTAGGTAATTTGTGAACCTACTAAAGATTTGATACACTGGGTAACGATCGATTTGTTGCCGGTAATTGAAGTTGCACTGTATTGCGGCATGCATTTACATCGCGTTGCTCTAGATGTGCTGCTGGAGAGTTAACCAAAAAGTAATTTATGTCATTTAAGAATGAACGACTTTCGAAGAATGAGAATGTTGGGAGAGTGTGCTTATTAGAAGAGATGTAAGAGTGTTTAAAAATGAGTAATTTTTAGTAATTGTGAAAGTAATGGTGAAAAATGGGAATCTAGTAAACGGAATTTCTATGTTTAGATCAGTTGTGTATCTACTAAAAATTTAAAAAGGGTATTTCCTATTACTTCTGTTGGCAGACAAATTACAGAAACATCTATCATATCATAGGCTTGACTTAATAACCGCTCCCATAAATGACGTTGGCTATCAGTAAGACTTTATATAAGAACCTGCGTACACCAGGTTGCCGTGGTAAAAGATTAATTAACAAGATGCTGATGCCTTCGTACGTGACCATAAAGTCGCGACCGTCTATACAAAGTCTAACAAAAAGCTCATAATCATTAATTACGTATTTGTGAAAACAGTGCTACTCTAAACATACTATTGCAACTACTCGCGGACGATGTAAGTGATTCGCGCAGCTCATCGTCATTAGTCGTACAAGTCGACATCAATTTAACGGACATTTATTACGCGGCGGCTCGTCGACGGAAAACGATGATATTCCCTTTAAGGGCTGCAGTGGTTTGGCTCTCACCACTGGCCAATAGAGCCGCCCCTCTTTTCTTAGGTCGTTAACTACGATCGTTAAGCGACGAGCCCTCGATTCACCGCGCTCCCGTATATTTTTTCCGATTCTCGGCGTTCACTTTCTTTGTCCCGTACGACCTACGATGACATTATGCGCGATAAAGCCCTCGAAAGGTTCCGGTCCCCGTTCGTAATGCCGCACGAAACGACGATCGTGGAACAAAGAGTCTCCGAATATCAACGAGGCTCTCGAGAAATCGTTCGAAGCCGGAAGACAGGGAGAGAGAGAGAGAGAGAGAGAGAGAAAGAGAGAGAGGTTTCGAAGAATGTCGGAAGTTGCGTTGTTGAGTGGAAATATGTGGTGTTTGGGTAGTTTGTGTGGTTGTAGATATACAGGTACGACGCTCTTTTCGCAGTGGATCCGCATCGTGCGAAAAAAAGGCGTGGAACAATTGATTTACGACAAAGTACGAGATTTGTGTTAAACAAAAACAAATAATCGGGTATAGCGATTCAAAATGTAGAAATGCATGTGATAACTGTTGTAGTTTCTTTAAACCAAGTTTAATTATTGAGGTATGAGTTTGGTCTTCGTCTTTCGGACGAAGAGACATCAGAGATGAGGTATCAGTTTGGTCTTCGTCTTTAGGAAGGCCCGTAGAAATGAAAATAGGCGGATCTAGTGTATGCATTCCCTTCTTCCCAAAAAGTGACTCAATACCTCATATTGGTTTGGTTTGCGTAGTAGTCAGTTGACGACGAAACGTAAAGACGAAAATGCGAAACGACGAAACTACAAAAGACTAGGAAATAAGAAAAAAGTGTCTTGATTACGTTGTTATTGTTTATAAATATTATACTCTCTATGTTTCACGTATATAAATCCTACATACATGTCAATGTTTATCTAACCCAATGGCTAACGTTCCGTCAAAAACCATTAGGACCTCGCCTCCAATTTTCTGCACATTCACCCATCATATAATTAGTCCCTTTAATTTCAGTTGATAATTAGACGCGTGCGTCCGCGGAATTTTTGTGTAACACGAAGAGCCGAGATCCCCACCGGCGCCGATTAGATGAGCAATTTGCAGACAGTAATATGCAGGGCATTACGAACATTACCGCCATTACCCAGCGCCGTTTACCCTATGGGCCCTCGTCGAATTCGATTGCGGGACGTCTAGCATGTAATGCGTCGTATATATGCGTCGAGGGTACATTGGGACAGACACATTCGTTTCCCGACGTGTCCTAGTCGGGCGAAGATAGCAGCAGCCTGGGGAAACCCCGAAATGTGAATCTTGGGATCTATGGAAGTGGTATCGTTGGAGTGACATTTGGGCTGGCGTGTTCGCAATGTTAACTAGTCGTTGTTCGGTGCCATATGTGGGGGCGACGTGAAGTGCGGAGAGTAATGAATTGTGGTGCACACGATGTGAAACAATGGAATTAACAATTTGGAATGCCGGAAATAAGAGACGCGCGATTTTCTGCGAGGGTCTCATCAGTTAGAAAAAGGAGACGCAGGTTCTTCCGCAGGTCAGAAAATGTGCTATAGACGTCGAGTGCTGTAATGAAGAAGAATGATTGTTGTGTTTGCTATGAAATTTCGTTTATGTCATAAAGGTAAGTTTGATTGCACATAGTAAAGTTAACTTAATATATTTTACATTTAGACATAAAAATTATATTAACACTAAACGTATCAAGGGGGGTCAATGGCCCCGTTTAAATTTTACTTTAAATCATACATTCATTGTTGTTTCTTTCGTTTATTGGATTTTCTGTAAATTCTTATATCATCTGATTATTCAATTTCACGCTTTAATAAATTAGGAATTTTTTTCTATAAATCAACGTTTATTTCATAAGGGGTCAAATGATCCCTCATGGTAAGAATAAGTAGGTGTAAAGTATCGGTACATTCAGTGTTAACAATCTAATCGGTGGGTAGGTCACACATGTGCAGCCAAGCGGATCTCAACAATGAGAATAAAGTAAATAGCCCGAATGCTACTGTGTGAAATTTCAAAACGGCATTACCTTCTTTTGTGCCAGTCTCCCACAGGACTTCTCGTGGGTTTCTCTATTTCCATCCTTCGTCGAACTTCTGCCTGCGGGACGACGGGATCCAACGTTCGACGAGGGGTAATGCCAAGGTCTTTGCGTCTTCCAGCGATTTCGCCCTCTGGATTACCGGTCCATCTGCTTCACAGTTTCGTAATCGTGCCTACACGAAGTAATTTGCTGAGGTTGCGGTACGAAGCAGTATGCTTTGTTATGAGAACGGTTGTCATGGTGGGGTTGCTTAGGTAGTGTGGAACTTCTATGCATGTAGGGCGTTTCCTTTATCCGGCAATAATGGAATAGCTCATGATGAAGTAAACCTGAAAAGAATGTGCTTGCAAAAGTTGCTTGGCACGGAGGAAGGCGCCACGCGGGTCAGATGGTTTATTTTTTCTGAGGGGCGGGAGCAAAATTTCAAAGGTAAATTCGTTTTTTAAATGGGATGACATATATTATTTTTCGGCAATGCAATTTGTTTGGACGAATTTGCGATATGACATATGAGGACATTTGTTGTCTTATAATGTTATAAATTCCGTAGGAGTCGAAAGCAAGTTCAAATAATACATTTGTGGAAAACCACAATAATTTTGTAAAAGTGTTATTATGCGGCATGCGGCTCATAAAAAAAAAACCGCTAAAGACAAGAAACTTGTGGATATGATGACAACCGTAGACAAGACGGTTTCCACGCAGCATACGGATATTGAATTATAATGATTTTTACGCGATTAAATTGATTAAATCTATCAGTGGTCAATTACTGTCAAAATCCATTGCCACGAATATGGTGATTGACCACCCTAGTACTATCGGATAATTACGATATTAGGAAACCGGGACGGATACAAAACCTTTAGTGAGGTTATTCCATCACATACAAATCATAAATTTTTTTAAGAAATACTATATAGACTGCAAAATGTTTACAAATTCACTAGTCTTTTCTAAAAGATATCGTTAAGCACTTACCTCTTTTTCTCAAGAAATCTGGGACAATTCTTTCACAGTACTGTATTAATCACAGGTAATTTACACAAGAATTCTGTATTGCAAGACGGTCACATACAGAATGCGCTTTAAACTGATATTCAAAACAATGAATATATACCTATAGCGATCTTCAGATATTCGTTCATGAACGCAGAACGGTCAATCGTTCTATACCGGTCAATCACTGCTTACCTCAAAACTTATTTGTACACGCAATACGTCACTCTATATCAAACCCAGCCCACCAACGTCTTGCATCGCAATATCCATCCCATAACTTCACCATACCTTCACTGCCAATGCACCCCAATTCCCTGCAACCACGCTGCACACTCCACTTGCGGACTCCCATCACCCCAGGAATTTCGCCAGGACCCGCAGCAAACCATCACGCACTCATCCGCACAAGAGGGAATCTCGAAAACACCATGTGAGCAGTCGCAGTGTCAGCCGGCGCCCAAAGTGGCAACTGGAATAATAATTAACAAGGCAGTGGGCAATGCGGCGAAGTGCTCAGAGACGATTGACTGCCTCCGGCCAACATGAACCGCAGGCTTTCCTGTGCGGTATCTCAGTCTAACTGGCCAATCCTTTGCTGGCCGACCTTCTAACCCTTCCGTCGGATTTGCCTGCCGTCTCGAACGTTCAAACGAACGTGCGTGGGGTCTAACGACCGACGTGCCTCGAGCGTTTATAAACAGACGCACTTGTTTTACGTGCGTGCGACGGAAGGTCTGAGCATTTTCGTCGGTTTTCTCGGGAAAGTTTGTAACGGATGGCGGGCGGAGGGAATTTAACGTGTTGCTACGAATCACGACGGTATGAGGCGTAAAGATAAATTTATGGAAATATTGGTGTAGGAGGACAGATACGTGCGTCCATTGGTTTTTCACACTCGTGGGTTGACATATTGTTGACTGGTGACGAGTTAACTCGTGTTTGTACTTGCGTTAGGCATTTTAAGACTTTAAGAACCGGTCACGAGTTTTCCCATGTTTTCTACACGCTGTCTTTAAATGTCACATTTTGATACATTGTATCTATTTTGTTTATTCAACTCGATTGCCTTCACGTTTTTTTTCGCTTATTTACTGGTGCTTCACGCATTCTATAAATTTGATACAAATTTATTTCTTAAAATAAAATTTTTTAATAATACCTAAAATACTTCCATTTATACAATTTCTGAAAGTTTCACAAAAATTGCTTCATAGATAACAAAGTTATGCTTTTTTGTAACGTACAAGTTTCCCAACAGCTTGCGGTCCCAGGCGTATTTCTTACAGGTTCCTTAGCGGTCCTTAACGTGTTAATTTTTGAAACGCAGGACAATGCCCTCAAAATCTCCTTTTGTGTACTTTGAATTTATTTTTGTATATTATTTATTTGTGGTAGATAATATTAGGTACGTTATTTATATTTTGCTATTAAATTTTCCGCAACATATTAATGACCTGAAGCACGTTTAATGCTATTATAACCACAAAGAAAAGAAGAATATAAAATTACAGCTTTCCGCTACGTTGTTATCTTATACTTCGCGAAGTTTCTGCGTGTGGTAATTCATGTTCCTCGTATCGCACAGTGGAACGCTGGATGAATGCTGCAGAAAAGGAAACTGCTGCGATACGGTTCTCATTGTTGAGGAAAGAACCATAAAAATTTTAGAACTACTTCAACCCATTTTCCTGTTTTCTTCTGCGATACTTCAGGACAGTTTTGGAACGCTGATATTTAAGTGCCCTGCTGTATATTTTATATCTCCCCGACAGGACAGTTTTCTTTTACGATGTTATCAAGTCCAGGAAGTACAAGAAAGTCACAAACACATCTCTTGAATCGAGGAAACGTTTCATTCTTAATATTTTATGCCAAGCCAACCCGTTTCTCACTCAAAACCTCAATCAAGTACGTAAATACATTCCACGGGGTGGCCAAGAAAGTCTCGGCAAAATCGAAGAAAAATACACTGATTAATAAATAACATGTCAGCAGTTATTTGAATTAATACCCCAACACTTTTTGAAACAGAATAACTCTCATAGAATAGCATAAAATAATAATATATATATATATATACAATTTATACAGTTACAATTTCAGATACAGAAATTGTATATATATAATATAAAAAAATTATAAAGTCTATATCTACATGCATGTATATATATATATATATATATATTATAATTTTTTTCATCTGGACTTGTAATGCAAATTTAAGTAATAGGTTTGTTCTCTTTAGGCCAGTTACATACTTGCTGAAAATTTTATAGAAATTAGTTAATAATGAATAGTCGAACAATGCAAAATAATGTGGGTCATAGATTACATAACATCTCAAAAATATTGAAGTCGTTTCGTTCAATTTTAAAATATTACTCTCTTCTAAAGGATGTCCGTATATTAAGGTATGTAACTATACTTACTACATAGGTGCTTATTTTTTACTATAATGTTTAGTATTCTTTTCATCACTCTGCACGGCATGTTGAAAACTTTCTCCTCTACGTACGTAGAATATTAAGTAATATATTTTTGTATATTCATATTTATATGCATATATTTATCGTATTTTTGTATTTTTTTTTGTATTATATATTCTATACGTATACATATTTCTTTTAATTCAACCAATAAGACCAGCATAATATCTCTTTTATTTTTATGCAGGAAAAGAAGTGTGAAATGATAAATACTTGCAACATTTTCCCAATTCGTTCTCGTCGCACCCTCTTCACTTAAAATTTCACTTTATCGAACGGGAAGCACATCCCTCCCGCGAAAATTCAATGTCCCGGCCACGAATGCGTGCACACTTCCTTCTTTTTACGATCAGCTCGCGCGCAGCGAGAAAAGGCGTTTCCCGTTTAACGACCAAAAACAATCGAGTACTGGTACCCGGGCGTAAACGGAATTATATCGTCGGCAACGTGATGTCCCGGGGTGACGTAAAAATTTGTGATCCCTTAGGGGTATATGTTACCTCCCCGGGAGTGGACCTCTTGCTAGCTGCATGTAGTGACCAACGTTGCCAGGAAAATTCCTCAAAAAATCTCTTTCGACGTTACATTACCCTCACTGCCAACTTTACAGGTACCTCACGTACGTCACGTGGCAAAAGTTACGAATTTTACGAGCTCCCGCAGCTATTTGTGAAAATTGCATCGATTGGCCAGATTCAAATGTTTTTCAATACAAAAATTTGAGTGACGTTTTCACGTAACACTTTAAGGACCGCTCACGAGTTTTTTCGTGTTTTCTACACGCTGTCTTTAGATGTCATTTATTTTGATACATTTTATCTATTTTGTCTATTTAAGTATTTACATCAATATTTAATGTATTAAACTCGATTGCCCTCATGTTTTTTTTCGGTTATTTACCGGTGCGTCACGCAATATCATGCTTTAAAAAACTAGTTTGAAACTCTGATATAATTGACTTTTAAAAGTATGGAAGCACCGTTCCAATATCAATCGCTTTTCAAAAATTGCAAATGAGCTTCATTGCGAATTTTTTGCATTTTTTGTAAAATGTTTTGCACCGTTCACCTGTGACCACCTTGACAGTCAACATGTTAATATAGTAATATATTTCAATAATTTAATACATAATCCATTTTATCGCATTATTACGCATTCAGCTAAATAAACGCTTGACCTTCAACATACGAATTGATCAACAAGTATTGAAGCACCGTTCCAATATCAATTGCTCTTACAAAATTGCAAATAGGCTTCATTGCGAATTTTTTGCATTTTTAGTAAAATCTTTTGCACCAGTCACCGGTGACCATCGTGGCAGTCAATGTTTTAAAGAAACTACAACAGGAAGAGGTTGAAAAACACTGCTCTCGACTTCGGCAAGGAAAGGCGCTAAGAGAGAAAAAGGGAAAGAGGTAAGAGGGTGCGTCGAGTATGGCGTGCGTAACAGGAGGAACGGCTGGCGTGCGTCGTCAAACGAAATGGCCCGTGCTCGGCGCGGGACGTTAGTCATAAGTATTTACATGTTTCTCGCCGAGGGCTCCTGGCCGATCGTAAAATGGCGCTGCTGAGTGGAGCGCGTGGAGAGATCACGGGGCGAATAAAACGTCCGACTGTGCTAGCAGTTTTTCCGGGCACGGGGCGAAATTTGTGAACGCGGGATTCACGGTGGCGCGACCCTAAAGGGACGAGAAAAGCGACGTGGGACGGGAGAAGCAGGCGAACCGGATATAACGTGCGTCAGGTGGAGAGATCCGCGAGAAAGAGGTGGAAGATGTGCAAGTGATATTGTGATGATTATACTGAGTATTCGATGCTATTTTAGTGTTCAAAGTATAAATCTCGGTAATGCCGGATCTGTTTGCACTAACTTTATTTACACTATTGACAAGAATGACATGAACTTAAAGTATAAATTTCAGTAATGCCGGATCTGTTTGTAGTAACTTTATTTACACTTTTTACACTATTGACAAGTATGACACAAATCTGACTATCATAGGTTAACGCTTGTGCTCCGGAAAAATACTGTGTGTCTCATCCGTTCGGACGAGACTTTATGGTATTCTATTTAATTAAAATGCAAAATGACTTTGGTATGGCTTTGAAAGAATTCAGAGTAATATTCCACGTAAAAAACGATGATAAATGTATTATAACATACTTATCCTATGACCTACCGTTCATTAGTAATTTCAAACGACAGTTACCAATACATCCTCTATCTATTTAATCTCGTAATATAACGTCGTAACTCCAGTGACCAGAAGTATCTGAAGAGAATATGCCTAATTTTCCCTTCAATGACGCAGAACAAAATTTGAAACAGCAGTAGTGGGACCCGGCAAGAAAAATTTCGCATTTATCACCTGTTTCCATAGTTGCATCAAATAGCACATATCAGGACACACGCTACATAAATCGGCAAATCACTTAACGGTTATGTATCCACTCGTAAACACCGAAAACCGAACCCGAGGTCCGATTCTACTTTAATTTGGCCCGAAAATTGGTTCCCCGCGTCCCTCATTCCGGTCAGCGTGCTTAACGTGAACAAAGTGCATGCGGAATGCAATAGGGAGGAAAGTAGGATAAAGGTACGCTGTTACAGGAGAGCAAAGGAATTCTAACTCGTATTTACATGTTTCGGTGAGTAGCGTCCTATCGTAAAAGCACGCCTTGAAGAGGGGCCGGACAGTTAGTGGGACGAGGAGAGATCAAATGGATGGACATTAAGCGAAAAAAGGGGGACGGTCAGTGGCGTATCGGATGCTCGTGTCTTTGATGTGAAGGCAAGAAAGAGATCTCCTTTCGAGGGATCAGAAAGCGACCCGGTGTTGTCGATCGAGATCAAGGGTAGGACTAACATTTAATGGAATTTTAGGTATGCCGATGCAAAGGTTGTGTCCCCTTCCTCCTGGGACCTACTCATCATGGATCAAGCCGAAGTGTGCTCACAGTAAATTTTATATGCTCCTGCCCGCAGGCACCGCGTTTGTCGTTTCTCAATGGGAAACGATCGTTTCGGGGATGCTATCCTATATTTTGAAGAAATGTCGGTCATATTAGCTCGTAATGTACGGAGTGCAATTTTATTGCCTGAAATAGTCTGACGAATTTATGTATGGTGAGTTTCACGTATTGCGCATTTGCTGTTATTTGATTGTTTAACGAATTCGAAGTTGTAGGTAGTGAATTCATGTTATGGTAGCTTTAATGTGTTACGTGTTTTTGACATGGTATATGAAACATTTATTTTGGGTTACTGTGTAAAAGTCTTGTTTAAAACGTGCATCAAGAAAGTATCGATAACAGTTAATGATATTTAGTGCGTAATAATAAAAGCAATAACAGTATTTCCTCTTCGAATATCTTTTCGGTACAAAGTTTGTGCTGTGGCCCTCTGTCGTCGAAACGAAATATGCCCAACCTTGCAAAAGTTGTACCTAGGGGTTTCGCTCCGCCGACATATGTGGACTTGTTTGTGGTAGCCAGCATTACTCGATCAGGGGAATTAAGGGGAGAATTGAATGGTAGTATAGAAAACAGTATATGTAGCGGAATATATAGTGACGTGGTGAGTTATATTACAGAAAAACGGAGGTGGAGAATACATGAGGTCATAATCACCTGATTCAATACAATAACCTGGATTAATCAAATGATCCCTTTCAAAATTTACTTTAAAATCGTACATTCATTGTTATTTCTTTTGCTCATTTGACTTTGTGCAAATTCTTATATCATCTGATTATTTAATTTCTCGCTTTAATAAATTAGGAATTTTTTTCTTAAAATCAACGTTTATTTCATAAAGGGTCAAATGACCCCTCATGTAAAGAATAGGTAGGTGTAAAGTACCGGTACGTTTTGTGTTAAACGCGAGACGGCGCACGATTTATAACACCTGTCATGTGACGCGAGTGCCATAAACGTAACGTTGACAGTAGGAGTAATGTCCACCGTCAGGGATCCTTATCGCGCCTGTGGTATCTCTAATGACACGTCTCACACCTTTCGCGCCAATCGTCTGAAATAAAACATTTGCTCTCCCGCGTAACCTTTTTGAAAGCTTCATTTGCCACTCGTCTCCACGTCGAAGGTTGCGTAATTTCTTGCGACAACGCATTACGTATCGACGCAAGGTCACCGAAGGAGCTAGTCAAGATCGCGTTGAAATTCGAGCTCGGCTTTGAACGCACATCCGATCGGAGGGGCGGCCTCGAATGAAAGGGCGCCAAATCTAATTTCGATCTCTTCTCTCGCGACGCGCATTTCCCCCCCAAAACTGACGCGCTCCGGTCCGCATGAGAAATTCTCGGCGCGCCGTCGCGAATTTGTCTGAAATAAATTATGCCCATCAGCCGGGGCTGTCAATAAATAAAAACGGCGCAGCGGAAATTGAGGGGTTTCATACGGCGGGGCCGGTGGGTTCGCGAACATTCGAAGAAGGGCAAATGTCGGGATGAAACTTACCCGACGAAAGCTCCCATCGGGATTAACGGACATCAGCGCGAAACTCTCGATCCGCACGGCGCGGTTCGTCAATTATTCAGGTGACACGCGTTTCCCGTATTTTTTTCTCGCGACCGTACGGTATCGCAATTGACCGGCCGGTTGGCGGTCGCTGAATAATGGACGGCGTTCGAACCGTGGACGTAAGAAATAAAAGGATGGAGCACAAGTCTCGAGCTGGACGAGGGTTTTAAGCTGGCTGCTGGGAGGGAGAAGCGGCGGACGATTGTGATTGGCGGAAGAGGTGTGTGCCACGGATTATTTAAAATGAAATGAACAATATCATTCTTAGAGAATGAAAGTTTGATCGAATAATTCAGGATATCATTCTGACAATATCATTTTTATAATATCAAAGAGGATGAAAGTTAAATCGAATAGTCAGGATATCATTTTTACAATATCAAAGAGAATAAAAGTTAGATCGAATTGTCAGGATATCATTCATAAAATATCAATCATAGAGGAGTAAAAGTAGATCAAATCGTTAGAATATGTCATGAGATTAAAATTAGCATTTTATACATAGAATGGTAGGAACGGTAATGAGAGATTGCACAATGTTTCTAGACGAGGGAGTCAGGAGAGTGTAATGGAAGGGGAAAAATGATGGACGACTTGTGATCGGTAGATCAGGGATATATCATGCTTTATTTGAATTTGAACGCTGAATATCATTCTGATAAAATCACAGATAAATCGAATTATCGTAACATTTTATTATGTGATTAACGTTCAAATTATTATTTTGTGAACAGTACGGTAGGAAAGAGAAGTATAATTGTGTCAGTACATTAATAAATAAATTGGTAAGATGTTCCTTCATTGCTTTATTTGTAATACAAATGTAACATCTATCGACGGTAGAAGAATCAGTGATGTCAGAAAAGAAACGTATAAAACTTGCGTTTAAAATTAAAAGTGCGAATGGGCAATTTTTAAATTTTCTCAAAATGTTTTGGCTATTTCGCAGTACACATTTTCATAATAAAATTAAATAACGCCCATAATATTCTTTGCCATATTTCTCACACAAGACAACTATGGTTCTTTGCAATCAAAGTACCCCTGCCGACTTTTCGCTGCTGAAGACTTTAACGCAACAGCTTCCAACATATTTGCATATAATCACACATTCACGCAATCGTTTTTTATACAGTTTCATCTTCAAAGCCTACCGAAGTCACGAAGTCATGCACTTTCTAGTAAATGTGGCCGGCATCGGTCGTTTGTCCCAGTTTGTTGCGCAAGATTAATCACGTCAGGTGAAAAGGGAGGCCATGTCAAAGGTTGGCACGTTGTCTTTCAATTAGCTGCGCACGTTTGTCAGAGAGAGGGGAGTTATGACATATACACAACGAGTCTACTAAACTGCACACATTTTTTATTTTGAACATACCGCCACAAAAATTGCCTGTCAAGTATTTGAAACTGAATGCGACACACATTTTCTCCTGCGAGTTGAGGCGCAAATAATAACATGGTTAGCCGCAGAAGTTTTTTACTACAGTGCAAATCATTTTTTTCTGACTGAGTGCTGGGAAGAAAATGTCAAAGTCAAATTAATTTCCTTTACTATATTTAACGTTATAATATACAAATAGTTATAGTATACAAATTCATTTTCTATACTACATTTAACGTAGTTTATAATCTTATTTTATTTTGAAAAGAAGAAAATTGTTGAATATTTTTCAGGTCTAAATTTTGTTTAGTGCTCCATGTAAACATTCTACATGTTAACCACTATAATTTTAGGAAATTCATTTTTAAGTTGAACTATACGATTCTAATATTCCAAATAGGAAATTACCTTCGGCAATTTTTTAAACCTCACTCTGCACACGTTGAATGTATACTACAACGAATGTAAGCAATTGGAAGGCTTTCGTTTCATTACCTGTAGCTTCAATTATCAGGTTGTTTATAGCCAAAGGAAACGAAGTTACGCGATCAAATTGCAGTCGATAAGTTTGGAAGGGAATTGGAGTTTAGTGAACGAAAATGGCGTCTTGTGGTGTAGACGAAAATGGCGACGGAGGGTTCATTCTGGCCTGACCCAGCTATACACCATTACATACACCTTCCAAAAGGTTACCTATGCACGGAGTTTTCCTTCGAGAAAGGTAACCTGCCTGGAGACTCTTCCACTTTCGATTAACCGTCGCAAGGTCTTCCCACAGGAGCCTCGTATCGTAATCGTCTCCACCGTCGAAGTTTCGTAACGAGCTGGTATAGCTGGTAATATTCCCACGTAGACCCACGATAGGTACCGTGCGATGGGGGGGTCGTCGGGCGAATGTACGAGTAAAGCTAACATTACAGTGGATGCGTGTTCGATCAAGCTTTCGTTTCGGCAGTTGCATTAGTAGAAGTAGACAGAAGTATTCCTATGAGAGTTGTTATGTTCCACATATAAAGTTCTTTGTTATCGCATAAACTTGTGTGAGCAACCGTGTTCAGACGAATTTAACCAGTTAAGCGCGGAATTTAATTTTAAAAGTCCCTCATAGGCTGCGGAATTAAAATCAAATAATGACGTACATATGTTACCGTGAATGACCGAAATTGGAGAATGTCGAATTTTACCGGGGAATGTCAACAGATACCAAATACGTCGGTGAAAGATCGAATATTTCATTGCATTGTTGTACATTCAGACCCTCTCCGGTGTGTGTCGACAATTAGTGCATGGTGAATGTCAACATTTACCGGTGTAAGTCAGAAATAAGGGTGTTTAGCAAATATTTCGTACATACACCAAGCGACTGTGTGAATGTTGACATTCACCGGTGAAAGTCGACATTCTCCAGATTTCGGTGTTTCACTGTAACATATACACGTCGAAAGCAGGATAAATGGTCCTATTATAAATTTCGCTACTACTTCTGTCTGAATCACCCATCTGGAGGAGAAATTTAGCAATCTATTGTATCATATATTAATTTTGCAATTTATTGTATCAATACTTAGCACTTCTATTGATAATATAAAGGAAACATACTACCAATTAATATTGTATTAATATTTTGCTATGTTAGAACCGCGATGCGATAAAATACTGCACGGTATGATTAAATCGTGCACAATGAAGGTAACGCAGAGTTGTTTGAAGCCAAACTATTGAAGCACCGTTCCAATATCAATTGCTTTTACAATATTGCAAATAGATTTCATTGCGATTTTTTTGTATTTTCAGTAAAATCTTTTGCGTTAGTCACCAGTGATCACCCGGCAGAACATGTTAACCTGAAACGAGATTCGCAAAGAAACTCGTACGTCTCCGATTTGAGCGAAAGTTAGGCGTTTAGGTGGCTGAGTTCGCATACGTCGAGATGGCAGGGCGCAGCGAGCGTAGTTACACACGAGAGCCGCCGATATCGATCCCGGATTGCTCTTTGTTACCAAAAGGACGAGCTGACTTGGTGTGGCTGTGTTCTGTACGGGCCGCATGCGGGCGTGTGTGTACGCAGGCAGAACACACGCGAAAATACGGTTCCACGAAGCTCCGGCCGTGCCCTTTGTGCCGCACGATAATAATGCGGTTTTCGACGAAGCCTACACCCTCCCGGCCCCCTGCGCTGCCGGTGCCTCATCCTCTTTGCCCACCCCACGCCATTCCACCCACGACCGGTTGGTTACAGCGAGAGGGAAACTAAGCGAATTACACAGGCACTCCGACGTTTACCGCCGCGCAAATAGCGGACGGTATCGAGCCGTACCGTTGTCGCGATGCGAACGGCTTGTTGCGAGGAATCTGTGCCCGGTGGAAACGTCGAAAGAACCTTTATTCGGAAGTTGCACGGGGGTTTTCGGCTTTACTGGCCGTGGGCGCGTATATACGTCTGGCCAATGGAGCAGTGGTACGCTAGGCATATATATATAGCCACGGTATTGGTAACCGAGAGCGAGGGTACATGGTGGAATGTTATTTGTAGGAAAATCGATGGGAAACAGAGCAAAAGTACAAACAATGCATTGGTCATTATTTCGTTTTACTTTATGTCATTAAATACGTGTAATTATGGACCCACTTCCGAAATCCGTCAATTCTTACGGTAGCTGTCTTGTGTGAGATATTAATCATGGAAAGCAGATACGAATTTGTCCATGGATTACGAAAGTACCATAAAAATTAGAATGTTAAAATATAAAATACTTAGGTATCGATAATGGATGCAAAGAATACAGTGCTCGTGCCTAAACAGCGTAAGAAATCAAATAAAAGAGTGTGGGGATCAATTAGTTGCTCTATATGCATACAGAATTGTACGAATTAATGCACTAGATATGTACAGGCAGACTTTTTTCGAAAAAGAAAAGGAAGTCTGAAAAAAAAATAAAAAGAAGAAAGGCTGACATTTTGTTAATTATAGATAAAAGTGAATAATTGTAGTTTGGGACGAAACCGCGGATGTACTTTATCTAATGCTGTTTGATTTTTATGTTTCAGATCATTTGTTCCAAAGAAATCGTTAATGTGTGCCATCTGTCTACTTTTTGGAGAGTTATCTTTGTCTACCTTTTCTGCATATAAGTAATCAGTGAAATAATTCAAAAAAATTTGTTTCATGTATTTTAAGAGTGTATTTTGTGAGCTCAATTATTTTTATATTAATATCTATAATAACAACGTCAAAAAAAAATCGTGAAAACAGCCATTTTTCGAGTGTCTAAACTAGAATGATCCCTTAATTCCCCGGATCTGTCACACTGGTTCAAACTGACCAAACTGCTGCGTCTCCCGGTCTCTCCGTTTTCGCCGGATTTCGCGGACGACTTTTTTTCGGGACCGCATTTGCCATCGACAGCGCTGCCGGCGGAAACTTTTCACCCGATGTCGCGTTTCGACAGTCGTAAAACTTTCGCATTGTCCCGGCCGGTCGTTTCGACTGTGCCCGCGAAACGGGTTCCTTTGTTTTGCAAAGTAAGCCAGCGCAAGGGAACCCACCAGCCCGTTCGACCGGCGTCTCGTACTCAAATTACCTGACGGTACTCCATCAACGTGAACGGGAGTTTCTTTTTTCCGTCCCTTCCACTCCCCCTGTCACCGATCGTCGAGAAAATGTCTCGTCGTTTGAGCCCATTGTTTCATTCCGTCGCGCCAGAATGCTGACACACCTGGGTAAAGCCGGCATTATCCGGGAAGTTGTCGGACGGTATTAGGCTTAAAGAAGACCTATGTGTTTGGCTGCTAACTGCTATGGCGATGCAGATTCTGTGGAACCGTTAGGAAGCTAGACATTTTTAAGCAATGCTAAACCGATTGGCTCGCGACAGATGCTGTAGGGTGTAATTCATCAACGTGTGCAACCGCAAAAATCTAGCAGACGTTCAAAGAAATTAAGCAGTCAAGTCGAATCTTGAGGATTTGGGAAATTTCAGTGTATTTGTATAAAGTTTTATTGGAAGTTTTGAAGGATGTGAACCTTTGTAGGTCTGCAGGTACTTAGAATTCGTCAACGCGTCCAATCGCAAAAATCTAGCAGACGTTAAAAGCCGTACGATAGTTCTTCGTGCGAAATTAAGCAGGGAACTTGAATCTTGGGGGTTTAAGAAACTTTAATGTATTCATATGAATTTTTATTAAAAGTTTTGAAAGATGTGAACCCTTGCGGGTCTACGGGTGCTTAAAATTGGTCAAGGCGTACAATCGCTTTGCCGCGAATGAGTCCTCCAATTCTTTTTTCTTTATGTAGTCCTTACAAAAGTGTGATTATTCCGAAGATTCGCGTCAAAAGATCAACCAAAGTATCAATACTTCCAGTCACAGGGTCTGCTTTGTTCAGTAAACTTTGCGAAAGTCTCGATCAAAAGATGATTTTTGATGTGTAGATAAACTTCACTTCATACAAGTTTTCTTCCACTTCACGATTTTCATGACTTAACTTTTACAACACAAATTCCTATAATCCTCGTACAACACACTATGTAGTAAAATGCAGGAATTCATCGGTTACTTTAATGGAATATAGCAGCACTTGTTATTAGCTACCAAACGTAGAAAAATGTAACACAACAATAATCATGCCAGACGTATTATATGTATCTATATGTGCTATGCGAGGAAACTTCTCGCATAATACGATTTCCTGTAACACGATATGCGACCATCTACTGTATTTATATCAACATTTCTCTTCACTTGATTTATGCCAGCATTTCTTGAAACACAGTTGCAACGTACTAGTTCAAATAAACTTCTAATTCAATTTCAAACCCGCTCATATCTTCACACAAAGGACCGTGTACTAGGATAATTTAACGTGCTCTGTTCGCAGTTGACAGTGCATCGTTTGACTAGGAGCCAAAAACACTCGACCACATTAGATTTGCATCAAAGACCCTGCACGTACCAATTACCAGACCCACAGTGATGCTAGCTAGAAGCCGTAAGGTTCACTTCCCTTCATCTAAACGTCTAGCAATCCCGTAATAATTTCGTTAGGTTGCCTAACAACACAATTCGCCTGCGCATATGTGCAACCTAACCGGACACCTTAAATATCATGCCGGTCCCTGATGACTAGCAATACAAAATGTAACTACTGCCGATTTCGTTTGTTTCGTTATTTCTTATAATAACACTATAGAATACAGTACCAACATTTTGCCGTTTATTTGCATATTATTCTATACCGTAGACTTCCGTACCATCGTATGAAGTTGCATTGTAGACAATCGTATCATACAAGATTTTTCCTTGTGTAACACGAGTAATATAAACATGCACAACTAAGATATTTAGCATATTAATTGCCTTCTAAAATTTATTTTCTGCGTTATAACTGTAGAAAACAGCAGCAGGAATTCTCAGCATTGCGTATTACTCTGTACGGTAGATTTCCGTACCCATTGTACGAAGTTGCATTTTAGAAAATCATATACTACCTTGATCAAAAAGTTTTAGGACCGGCCGCCGTATGGCGCTCTCAGTCACTCGATTGAAATTTTTTTTTTTTGTTGGGTTGCCACTTCTGTCATTAACCTTAACATCAAATTTCAGCGTCAGAGCTTGACATTTGTAAAAGTTATACTGTGTTGAGTACATCTACCTTTGTGCGTGTTTTCGATTTTTTACATATTTGAAAATGGCATCAACTTTGGATCAACGAATTTGCATACAATTTTGCGTGAAAAACGGATTTAACGGTACGCAGACCTTGGAAATGTTGGAGAAGTGTTTCAGTAACGATGCTCTTTTGAGATCAGTTTTTCGGTGGCACGAACGCGTCCGAGGAAACCACGTTGTTTTCAATCGAAAAAGAAGGTGATGCTGACGGTTTTCATGCATTACAACGGTGTTGTGCATCATGAATTCTTGCCAGAGCATAAATAAACTTTATTGTAGTTTATTTCGATATTTTCACTTCCACGTTCAATTGCGAGCTAATATCCGATAACTTCCGATAACTTTTGCCTAAAATTGCCGCTGGTCAACAATGCGTCAATCGTCCACGCCAACCGCACTCTTCTCCAGTTTTTGAAACTAACCGCCGAATCGATTTTGCCTTCGCATGCCTTCTGCGCGACAGGAGGCCGCCGTCCGAAATAACATCTCGGTGCCTCTCGGGAGCAAGCCGCCCGACGTCGCAAACAATGACTTTGTAACTCGTCCAGGATGGTCCCGGACACGTGAGGCCGGGTCCCTTCGTCGTAGCTGCCAATACCTCCGGGGCGAAGTTACTGGGCGACCCTCAGCCCTGCACGGATGGACAATGGATCCCCCTAGTCATTATGAAGTGAACGCGCCTCCATCCAGCGATGGCTAAATCTAATCCGACACTCCTGCAGGAGGGTCTCCATTGCCGTGCGAAGGGTTGAAGAGCATGTTAGGACGATTGCTCGCGGGGCGAGACGAAATGGGACGGTTGTGGACGGAGATGAAGAGAGAGAAAGTGAGTGTATCGTTGGAGTGAGTGCTGAGTGCTGCTTCGGGCTGTTTTTCGAGAATGCAGGTGTTTTCATTGGTTGGACATACTACTGTGATAAAAAAAAATAGTAAGATTTTTCCATTTAAATCGCACAGGCTTATGCAAACAAGTTAATTATTTTGTTAGGTTGGTAGGACACTAAGAGACAGCTGTAACAAATTTCATGTCAATGTCTTTAGTAGCTCTGAAAATACGGTTGGTTATTATAACCTAAAAAAGTGCTTTTGGCGATTTTCAGTATAAATGAAAAAATTCAGCAAAGAATTTGTATACAATTTTGGTAAAAAAAATGAAATTTCGGTTTCCGACACGTTGAAAATTTTAAAAAAGGGTTTTGGAGACAATACACTGTTCAGAGTAAGGGTTTTTGATTGGTAGAAATTATTTTTCGAAGGCAAAGAACACGTTGGATGATAAACGTCCTGAGTGCCCTTCGACGTCTACCGATGGAAACCACATCAAGGAAATCGATGATCTGGTGCTGAAAAATCGTCGATTAACAATTAGAGACCTTATTGACATGATTGGGATATCATTCGGGTCCATTCAATCGATTTTGAAAAACGAATTGGGTCCCAAACGAGTCCATGCTCGTTTGCTTCCAAAAACACTCAATTTGTTCGAGAAAGAGCGGCGTGTTAACCTCTGTGAAGAGATGATTTCCGAATATCAGCCGACCATGCGACGCATTATTACGGGTGATGTGATGTGGATATTTACTTAAACGGACTGTGGAATTATGTAAAAGTGATCCGTATGATTCCAGGAGTTTTCAATAATTCTTAGAGTTGCTACGGGTAATTGTTACAAATGAAAATTGCTTTTATTACTTTCAGATCTCATCAGTATCAGTTAACTACCATCTGTTTCACGGCCCCTTTAATTGTTACTACCCAACGAGTACCTGTCTCATTACACGCCATGATTATTATATATACCTCTCATGTTTTAACCCCTTAAATAAAATCTCACATCCTCTACACAAAGATCTTAAAGATTTCTCAGCCCTGCACCCTTCGTTTTTCCATTAAATTCCTTCTCGTGCGCGCTCTAACAAGACACGCAACGCGAATAATATATTCTCTCGTCAGTCGCGCACACAATCTACTCCCTTCATTTAAATTAACATTATCCGTTCAATATAATCTTCTTCGTGGGACTGTAATTATTGCTAATCAACGACTATACCATTACACATATGCCCCTTTTTGTAATATCCGAACCAAAACCACATATACCCAATAGCAAAACTTAAAAACCTCACAGCTCTTCGTTTTCACAAAATTAAAAAACAGATAATCTATTTTCTCTTGCGTCACGCCTACAATCTATTCTTTTCCATTTAAGTTAAAGTAGGAAGTGATTGATATTTCATTTTTTTTAAATGGACTTACACCACTTTCAAGATAAACGGTTCAAATGTATCATTGTGTTATTAATAAATAAAATTTTGTTCCTGTTTCGTTGCAGTCCGAACATGTTCTTACAACATTTTTCTGTCTTAATATGCTAAAAAATAATGAATGCAACATTACACGTTTAAGTTATACGCCTGTCATTCAATCACTATACTTAAGCGGTCAATCACTGTATACTTCACCCTATATACCATCTTCCTCGTGGCCCTGTAATTGTTGTTCGTCACTGACTACCTACTTTATTACACGTATCTGCCTTCTTTCGATGTTTTAAATGAAACCTTACACTCTTAAAAAAAAAATCTTATACATTTTTCAGGTTTGCATCTTCTCGTTCTTCATTAAATCTCCTCCCGTGCACGCTCTGACAAGACACGCAACACGAATAACGTACTCTACCTTCGCGAACACAATCCACTCGCGGCTTTATACTGCGCATTAATTCTCACTGCGCCCCTCGAAGACAACATCTCATTAACTCGCGTCGAAGCGAACCGAAAGACGATACAGATATGAGATTACCCCGACAGCCGGAGGGTGTACAGTTGCGGCGGCGCAAATGTGGGGCCCTGTTCTATCAATAAAAACCGATAAGAACGTGCAACATAATCATGATGGGCGAAGTACCTGCGCGGAACGGTAATATGACACGAGAAGTTCCTCCAGCGTATTTCGAGGACCTTCGGCATCAGCTTTTCACCCCAACGATTAACCCTTAGACTGAGTCATTCGCGAGATCGAACGCGCCGGATGCGTATGCAAAGCTATGGTTGGCATGTGGGGTATGGATTCAATAAGTAGAAAGTATCGAATGGTGGAGGTGAATATGTGAAGTAAAACAAGAAGGTCGAATAGTGAACATCGATGACACGAAAAATGGATTTTTATTTATGCGTAAATTGGAAGAGAAATGATGCGAGATGGAAATAGAAATTTAATAGAAAAATACAAAGAAGACGAAAGTGAGATTGTAGTTAGATGGATAGGGGGCAGTTTAAAATAATTGTGAAATTGGAATTAACTAAAATGAAGCTGTCAAAATATCGTCACGCGAAATTATCAATTTTAGATATTTGTGCGTTTTAAATTAGTTAATCATAGAAAATAATGCTTGTAAACAAAACGTTTCCACACGGTGACAAAAGAAACACGAAAAAAAATAAGACATAACATCGAACGATAATCTGTTAGAAATGCTAATCAAAATAAGTAGGCCTCAAAATCGGTACAAGCCACGATGCAACTTTCGACCCTGTCTTTGCAAAATCGAATACATCATGTGCGTATGCTATCTTAAGATTATTATGTTTGAAAGTTATACAATTTGCAAAATAATACGCGGAAAGAACATTTTTAAATATAGGTAAATGGGAACTGAAATAGGCAATTTGAAATAATTGTAAATTTAGAATTAACAAAACCGAATGGTGAAAATATTCAGGTGTGAAACGGTTAATTTTAGATACTTGTACATCTGAAATAAGTTAATTCACAGAAAACTTAGGTTCTGAATAAAACATTTCCTCAAGAATAGGTTTAAAAAATGTACATAGTAAGCAGAGCCAAGTAAGAATAGGCAAAACGTGTAGCGTTACTAAATATTAAAGAAAATAATGAGTCCAAAGTAGAGCAACATGAAGCAAACCACAAATATTGACAAATATATTGGTCACTTATTACCGGAATTACGGTACTTGCAGTATGATTTAAACAAGATACATATCGCGGACTAAAAAATGTTGACATTAATTACTATATAATATTATGAAAGGAAAGGTACTATATTCAATAATTCAACACAATAACAGAACAATATAGTTTAGACAAATAACATATTATGATCCGCGGAGCAAAATATATTAAACTTCTGTGGCAGTCAATGTGTTAATAAAAATAATTAAGCCTAAAAATTGACACAAACAACAATTTCGGTGGGAAAACTCACCAAAGTGGTATCGCAATCTCATTTCCCACTTTCATGGATTAAACGTACACAAGTACGGAAGTACGCGCGGCTTATTTAATCGTTTAGCTATTTGATTGCGTCGAATTAAAGTCTCAACGTTTCTCTGAGACAAAATCAATTCCGAAGCAATTAGCGGAATTCATTAAAACAGATGCGGAAGATGATCTGATTGTATTGCAGTGTGACACGACTGGTTAGGACAGGTCTGCATTTCCTAAATGCGGGTTGCCATCAATTTTTAAATGTGACAGTTAGTCTGCTAAAATACATAATCCGCGACTTGGACGGCGAGCGCTGATTTGCGGAGAAATTGCGTAAATAATTAGCAAGACCAATACTGGCTCTTTGCTCTACGAGGCAGAGTCCTAGATATTTTTGAATTGAATACAAGATTTCCAAGCATTCGATGCAAAATCTCTCTCTTCCTCGCTTTTGAAGCGTCTGAAGTAAACCTGCGTATTTCCACAGTTATTGTCAAATTAAAGCGTAAGGTATAAAAAATAGCTAAATATATATAATGTATTAATAATGTTGATACAATAAATTGCTAAATTTCTCCTCCAGCTGAGTGATTCAGACAGCAGTAGTAGCGAAATTTATAATAGGACCATTTATCCTGAGTTCGACGTGTATACACGTCATTGCTTGATTTTAATTCCGCACCCTGTGAGGGATTTATAAAATTAAATTCCACGCTTAACTGGTTAAATGACTTCTTTCCGATGGCCAAGGTTGAGTTTTCAACACTTATTGAGCGGACGGTGTCCAAGTCAAGCTGCCGTCATTTCCAGCTGACGTTCGCCAGTCTCATTAACCCTTTCGGGCGAAATTAATTTCGGGTGCCATGAAAAAACTAATCTCTCACGTTACAAGTTTGGGGCATCGTGCAATTATTCGTGCGCAGGGCTGTCTCCGCATTTCGTTAATACCCTCAAAATTAAATTTGGATGCTATGATAAAGCACACTTTCATGACATACATTGTAGCAGTGCGGAGTTATTAATGCCCGTAATCATTTCAGCAGTTAATTACTTTTGCCTTTTGAAAACAGGAAACACAGTCAACTCTTCATTCACATGAAAAATTTCGAGAATAATCATGAATTTGTAGGATGGCCCACGTGCTATTTTATTTTTTCATTATTTTGCGCCAATGGTATTAAACGACAGTTATTAAATATTTTATGTGTTAACACAGAATATCTTGATATGATCCTGATTTATTTGATTAAATATTTGGCAATAAAAGGGGTTCATACACATATAACCTGCTAGGCGAACCAACTAGTACGCGCGGGATGCAATCAAATGCATTTTTAATGCTTCCATAACATGCCCGACAATTTAATCAGCGATTGACGTCCGCTGACAGGTCGTTATCGAATTGCACGATAATTCCCATCGCCGAATCCACGCAAGTGCGGATCAAATATTGCCCCAGCGAAACAGGCGTCTTTCTGGCAGGATGAAAGAAGCCTCAAAAACGTAACTTCCAAAATAATATCTTCGCCCGGCTACTAGAATTTCCGGCGATATGCTACGAGTAATAATATTTTGTGTTTTCTGTGTAAGTGCCTTGTGCGTATTTGTAATAGGGACGCAAAATTTTAACAATAATTATTGCTGTGACTCGAGTCACTATGTACCTTAGTGGACTCCTCCGAAATTGGCGAATTTAACCAGTTAAGCGCGGAATTTAATTTTAGAAATCCCCCACAGGGTGCGGAATTAAAGTGAAGCAATGATGTGTATACACGTCGAATGCAGGGTAAATAGCTCTATTATAAATTTTGCTGCTATTGCTGTCTAAATCACCTAGCTGGAGTCTATATTTAGGAATTTATTGCATCATAATTATTATTATATTATAGATATTACGCTATTTTTCATACCTTACGCTTAATTTTGATAATAACTGTGGAAATACACAGGTTTACTTGAGATGCTGCAAAAGCGAGGAAGGGAGAACTTTTGGATCAAATACTTCGGATTCTTGTATTCAATTCAAGAATGTCTAGGACTCTGCCTCGTAGGGCAACGGGTCAGTATTGGCCCTGCTAATTATTTGCGCATTTCTCCGCAAATCAGCACTCGCCGTCCAAATCGCGACTTACGTATGAAATTGGTTTCGTAATATAAAATAACCCAATAATATTTTTACAGTATTTTATTGAAATTTGTATATTTCATAAATATATATATGTACATATATATTTATGAAATATTAAATGTTATAAATAAATAAAAGTTCACACTAAATTAATCACAAAGTATCTGACATCTCATTCTTTTTTTAATACCCTTACACTCCTTTGAAAATAACCGATCCACATAAATTTGCCATAGAAACTTTTCCCCCACCAGACAACCTGCCAAAACAATTCTCCCCACATCCCATCTCCCTTTACCCAACTTTCGTAAGTACTTACTTCCCCATCGTTCACTTCCTTACGCGTTATTCGAAGATTGGGCGGTGAAGGAAACAGCCTGTATAAACATACTGGCACGACTCTGCCAGCCGCACTAATTACTACCCACTAGCCGCTATTGAGATTAATGACATCGGTTCGTAGTTTATCCCAGGATGGGTTCATTGGTAGCGCACGTTCGCCGTTATTCTATCCACTCACACAGGCACGCTCCGCGTTAATTGGTACGGACGATTCATGCCAGGACGATATCGATGACTGTCCCTGCAGGACGACAATTTCTCGCCCGTACAAAGCAGTAAGAACGGGCACGCGGAATCGGTAATTACAAACTGCAGCCTGGGGAGTGCCGGACATTCTCGTTTAAGAAGTGACGCCGTGTCATTTGGTGTGTATACTTAATTGCGGAGCTATCGCGAGTGCCGAGTAATTATTGCGGAAGCGGAGAAGTGAGGCGGAATGGCAGGTTGCGCTTTGTGTGTAAATGAATTTGAGCGGAATGGCATAAGGTGGGAGTGGAATGTTCGAATGGAAATTGTGGCTTCGAAAATTGTAGGTGCCGGATGTTTACGTGCTAGAGTGCTAATGTGGAAATTATGGGTGTGGAAGGTTATGTTGATGTTTATGGTCAAGAGCGCTTTGTTGCGAGTCAGAATTTTTAGGTTATAGGGCGTGTGGAGGAAATGGTTGTTAACACGTTGACTACCGAGCGTGTTTTTCTGTATTAGAATGGCGATGGTATGAAATACTGTAGCGTGTGACTGAATTATGCAAAATGTAAATAATGTTCTGGTATTGGAGACCAAAGGATTGCATCACTATTCTAACAACAACTGCATTTATAAAATAATAATTGCTACCCATTGCAAATATTTTGGATCATCAGAAAAATCTCTTGCGCCGGTGGACCGCTCAGGTGCCAAAGAATGCAACACCTTCGCACCCCTTTCTTCCCCTTCCCTTTTCCAAACAAACATTCGTAGCCAAGGAGGCCTCTCGCTAGAGGTGCGCATCACAGGTATTTCGATTGATTCCTCGCATTCCGTACAACAATGTTTGCTTCAGTGCCAACCAAACTCATTTGCATTCACACACTACATCCTCCATATATTCGTCATCGCTTAATTTGTACGACGTACGTAGGGGACACATTTTCCAACGAGGTCGAAACAGTTAACTGGTTAACGGACTTTTTGACAGCAAGAAATTGTGTATTTTTTCTTGCACGTTTTTGAATTGCGTTTTGTATATTTTTCGTACACGTTTTGAAACGAAATTCCACACACTCTCTCTCCACTTCCTCGTATCATCGCGTCTTCCCGCCATCCACAACTTCCATCCACCCCGCACACAGTAACCCCCATAAAAAGCATCCATCCAAAAATCGTCGCACCTTGAGGCCAACAAAATGAGCGAAATAAACTGTGGCCTTGATCGCCGTTAGTCGATGAAACCAGCAGCGCTGACGGTACTCTCCGACGCCAGGAAGATTAATTCGACCCTTCCATATCGATGACAAGCGTCCCGCCGCGCAAAAAACGTCGGGTCTTTTTGTCCACTCTCGGCTAGACCACTGAACCTTCATGCGTGCGGTTTGTCCCTCGACGGCGCAATATCCGCATCCGAATCACTGGCAACGGCATAAGTTTTCATCCGCGCGCGCCCGCGCAACGTTAACGAAGTTCCCTGCGATAAATTCCGAAAGAGCTTTTCCAAGCGGTAATCCCATTGCCGGATAAGCCCGGTGAAACTCGACGAGAGCGGGGCTCTCCACGAGAATTAAGACGAATTTACCCTGTCGCTCGATTGCGACGAAACTCCACGCGGACAGCGGATGTCGGCTTTTTGTTCTTGCTGCACCGTTTTTCGCCGCTTCGTCACGCGGGTGTCCGCGGGCAATTTTATGCGCGGGCGTTTACCGTTGAAATGTGAAGGGAAAATTGCGTAAATGATCAGTGGTGTGCTAGAATTGCACTCTTTCAAATAGAGAAATTGAAACGCGTTTATTTGCAGAGGAATCTTATTTTTATATTATATATTTTATTTTTGTTATTAACGTTATCTTATGGTGTGTTTTCATATTTTTGTAGGATTTCTTTCGTTTTGTATTGTCCCTTTTTTGCATATTTCGGTTTTGTATTGTACGGGATTGTTTACCGTTGAGAGGTAAAGAAAAAATTACGTAAATAATGAGTGACATGCTAGAATTGGACACTTTTAAATAGAGAAATGGAAACACATTTGTTCGCAGCGGAATCAGATTATTTTATTTTTATTATTAACGTAATTTTATGGTGCGTTTTTGTTTTCTTTACGCAGTTTTTCTTGTTTTGTATTATTCTTTCTTGCATATTTCGGTTTCGTATTGTCCGCGTCATTGACCGTTGAGATGTCGTAAAGAAATAAAAATAACCCGTATTGTATACATAATCAGTGTGTAATCTGCCGAAATTGGACGCTCTTAAATTAATTAAAACCATTGACTTACTGTGAAGAAAAAAATTGCGCGGATTATATAAACGATCAGCAAGGAGTCGGAGTTGAACGCTCTTAAATGAATTAAAACCGTTGATTTGATAGAAAGAAAAGAAATGCACGAATTGTACAAATGATCAGCAATCTGTCGGAATCTTTGTAATCAATCTTGTACGGAGTGGTTTAATGTTAAATCTCATAAAGACAAAGAATTGTGCAGATTGTATAGGTGATCAGTATGGACCCTTCTGGCATTGGGCAGTCTTAAATGGATTAAAATCTTTGATTTGAGGTAAAGAAAAGAAAACTATGCACATTAAATAGATGATCAATGCACAACCTGCCAAATTCAGACACTCTTAGATGGATAAGTGAATGTATAATGAAATAAAACCAAATTCCATAACTGTAATTTATTTCTTTTTGTGGTTGTTACTTTCTATTTCATATTTAAAATTGGCGTTATCTTGTTAGCAAGGCAAACGTAGCGCATGTCATATTTTTATTCTTTATACAACAACAGTTACCATTGTTATACGTCGGCAACATTTCGTTTATCGCAGTAATCTGTCAATTCAAATACAGAATTACATTGAAAGATTAACATATTAAATCTATAATTTCATTACAGATCACACTACACGTCCACCGAAGTGAAGACATACTGGTTTGTTAAAAAAAGAAGATATCTTAAAATCGTGGAGGCGTGTAGACTTACATAAGATTTATGACTATTAACATATACACCCCCCAAAACAAAATCAGTTTTGCTTGACTAATTTGTGTGCATAAGTGATAGCACCAGAAATACTAGCGTGCACAGCTTCAAACGGTTTATTTGCCCCACATTTTTTATTATTATTTACAAGACACCTTCACTATCCTTGTCCTACAGAATCAACTCAAGTTACGAATGCAACGCGCGTGAATACAAATGCCCTCAACAATTAAATATGTCTTGTTTGAAACATTTTTTTACTAACAATTACCTTACTATACTTATTATAGCTTTCAATGACGGCCAGTTCACTTTTGTAATAACTATTGTTCGGAAGACAGTTGCCTGTATATTTAAAATTGGTCGCATTCCACGGGGTTCCCTATTGAATTCATTGCACACAAAAAACATAAAACATCTCTCGACACAAGCTACACGCCGGCACTCATGCATCGTTTCCCCTCGGCCAATCGACGGCCGTTACGTGCCACCGAGTGAAATTTCACGTTGGCCCCGTCACAGTCTGATTCGTCGAATAAAATGCGAACCGCTACACCGAAGACTTACGTCGTGCGCGAAATTAAAAACGGCAATTTAGTGGTACCGCCCGACGTCCGGTTTAAATGGATGCACGGCGCACCTACAAATTCTGATCTTTGTACACCTTTAACTCTTTGTGCTCGAACTCCAGGATACTATAGGCAAAAATGTTTTAACGCGGTTGCATGTTAAGATATTTCCAGTGTAAACATGTGACGGTTATGTGGGCAGTGCAATCTAACACATAAATAATTATTCATAGTTGTATTCATTTTAATAAAGTTAACACATAACATATAAAGTATTTATCTTTAACTGTTATGTAGACAGTTTCTGAAACATAAACGTTTTTGTATGTTAGTATCGTAATTAACTTATTACCAGTTTCATCATATTTACAATAGGTATTCCACATATACTCTTTCTATTTTTATACACGCTGAGCATCTTTTTTTAACAGAGAAAGAATAGGTAGATGTAAAATACCGATACGTATAGTGTTAAACAAACTCACGCAAATGCATTTTATAGATTCTCATGCAATAATTGACCGAGCGCGCTACCCAAAAATAATTGCGACGGGTACGACCACCGTGCTTACAGAAGGTACGACCACGAAGAGTTAACAGCCGCCTTTTCTGTGTCCCGGCTTTTTTCGGGAGCACGCATTCGCCACATGCACCGTCGCACGCATGGACATTGTAAGTGGAAAGTCCATTGCGCGTAGAATTTATGCGGCATTAAATCTATACGCTATGAGTTTTATTGGCCGCGGACTTTTTCAACCGGGTTGCACCGTTTGTGGCGCATTTACGGCGAGGGGGTCTTTGCAATTTCACATTGCGGAATGCGTAATGGAAGCTTGTGAGATAGGCGGACGCACTTAATGGCGGACTGATATTTTTAGCGGTTGTCATCGTCGGACAACGTGTGCGCCTGGAGAAAGCTGCGAGCGGGTTAAATTAATGGGTGGTTAACGGAGTGGTGTATTTAACGTTGAATGTTTATTTTTCGAAAATTAACGGAAATGTAAATTTTTACGTAATACACAGGACGCGGCCATTTTTTATTATTGCTTTTAAGGAAAAATATATGGAGTGCAGAATTTGAAATTTAAACCTGAGAGAGGAGTGAATTTGAATACATAGTCGTATGAATCTGTTCGTAAAAGTCAGCAAATGTTGCTAGAAAATAATAGTAACCGTTTCTGCAATTTTGTTTACGGAATTCACTGTCATGCATCGTAGAATTACTGTTATTGTGCTGATGCAAATCAACATTAAAATTGCCACACATTTTAAGGATGTATCTTAGGCACATATAGGAAATGATCTAGCCGCATTCCAGACTTAGATGTCATTAGTTTGGTTATCATGTAGAGAACTGCATACTACTTTCCTGCATACTACCTTCCTGCATACTACTTTCTCTGCAAATACCTCAACCACCTCGACTGCTCCATAATGTGCCAACACTAGCAGTACCTTTCCATAAAATACCCGAACTTTGGAGACCCTTACGTTCGAACGCAAAGCACCGGTGCCTGCCATCGTCCATGACGAAGAAGCTCCAGAAAAAGTCGTTAGGTCCGTAATTGGTATCCCCGAAAATTGCGAAAATTGTGATACGCATTTTGCATTAGCAATCTCTAACAGCAAGACAATCGTATCTGCCTTCCCAATCACACATAATTTCTATTCTTAATTACACGAATCTTCCCGCATACTATTTTCTCTCCAAACATCTTCAACCACCTCAACTGCGCCATATTGTGCCAACACTAGCAATAAGTTTCCATAAAATACCCGAACTTTTAAGAACCTTACGTTCGAACGCAAAGCACCGGTGCCATGTACGGTGCCACCGGTACGTTTCCATAAAATACCCGAACTTTCGAGAACCTCACGTTCGAACGCAAAGCACCGGTGCCTGTCGTCGTACACGCTGAAGAAGCCGCAGAAAAAGTCGTTACGTCCGTAATTGGCATGCCCGAAAATTGCGAAAATCGTGATACGCACACGTCCGTGTGAAAAACCACATTGACGTGCATGCATACGGCCTCCCGCCAGTTGGGCACAGCCGTTCGTTCTTTCGTTCGTTCACCCCATGGTACCGGACTTTCTTCTCTTTGTTCGCGCACGCAGGGTCCGCCGTTTCGAGAGATGGAATCTTCGCCGATAATATCGGCGTGGACGCCGGTGGTACCATTTTGTACGGGTACGCACCTGCGACCGGTGGGCCATGGTGCGAACCCTTCGGCACTTTCACCGCACGCCTTTCGGACGTTTCGCCCTGGCCCACGGCACGCGATGTACGTGCAATTAAAATCTTTTGTCGCCAGGCAGATTGCTAGACAAACAGCGACGGTTGTGTGAAAGGTAATGCTCAGGGAATATCGAGGTCTGCGGGTGGCGACGATTGATCAAAGGATTGCTTTACAGGATTTGCGGGTATCTCCATGTATTAGAGTATAGTAGTTAATACATTTTTTTATTTTAAGAAAGACAATCGATTTCATCCTGAGTGATGTAGCACAACGTGTGTCTACAGTATCGGTTTTGGAACGCAAAAATATGGTAAATAAAAAGAGGAGTTGTAAATAATTGTGGTTGCCCGTAGAGTATTGAATGTCAGGAACTGTAGAAATCTGAAAAAGTTTGCTGAATTTTGAGGGATGCTGCATCACAAAGCAAAAATACGCCTTTATGAAAGAAAGAAAAATTAGAAAGAAAAGGTGAAGTAAATCCTTAAGGTGCGTGGAAAGTTGTTTTGACAGAATACCGCTCTCTGCTGGTATTGACAGGACCAAAACAAACGAGGGGACAATAACTCCAACGTTGAGGTAACAAAACATACTTTGACTGCGTTCTCTGACGTCAATCATTGTCTTCAAGTTAAAACAGTAAACAGGTGGGCACACTTACATAGTTTGCATTTACATCTTCACTTATTGATTACTTTCCTGATTACTACTTATTGATTAATTTTATCATAGTATAAAATTGAACACTTTTAGAGGTCCTCAACAGGAAACCCTCGGTGGTCTCTAAACATTTACAGCAAACATTCTTTTCTAATAAATAAATTAAACAACCAACAATCGGATTTTAGTTTTTAATACACTATCACACAAAGTTTTTTAACCAAATTTATAATTTAATATGCAAACTTTGACCACAACGTGGACTCCGATAATATTTAACCCCACCAAAAATTGAAATAAATTAAATAAAAGACTTATCTCTTAACCGTCAACGGCATGAAATTTTCCCCTTCAGAAGCGCGCAGGACATCGTCGAAGGAGCGTATCCTGCCCATTCGCCCCTTATATACCGACCCGCTTTGCTCGTTTTGTCCGTTTTGTGCGCCGATGGATCGTCCCGAGCGAAAAGGAAAGAACGAGACGGCTGGCAATTCAATTTGGACACGTCCGTCGTATGTCGTTCATCCTATGGGACACCGATGAATTATCTACAACAATCGGCGAGATACGCTCCGCAGACCCGATTCCGGAAAGCTGCTATTTTGCTGCAGACCTCGAGGCGAACCGGAAAATATCGGCGCGGCGACAAGTTGAATGCGATATTCAGCTTTTTTGTAATGCGACCTGGACTTTCTATGCAAAATCGTGGATGAATTGTTGAATTGTGTAGGTTGATGTTTAAATATGCATTTAGATATCGTCAATTTTTTAACGAGGGTTTTGTATTTTTGTGAATGAATTTCCATAAATTTAGGCATTGTAAATTTTTAAACGAGAATTTTCTATTTTTGTGAATGTATTTTCATAAATGTAGTCATTATCGATTTTCATACGGCAATTTTAAATGATCTTCACTTAAATATTGCTAAGTTTCAAGCAGTACGATTAAATCCGATAAATTTAAACATTGTCAATTTTTAAACGAGAATTTTATATTTTTATGAATATATTTCCATAATAAATTTATGGATTAATCGTACTGCTTGAAAATTAGCAATATTTGAATGAAGATAATTTAAAATTCCCGCTTGGTAATCGACAATACCCAAAGCTATGACAATACATTCCCAAAAATATACATTTCTCGTTTAAAAATTGACAATATTTAAATTGAAACCGTTCAAACAAGAAATTCTTTACAAACCGCATACTTCACAATTCACACATCCTTTTCTTTCTATTATATACAAGATGTCGTTTTCCTTGCTACCTGCCTACTGTTCATAAGTAACCAAGAAACTATACTGCACATTTTGCGTGCGACCAATTCAACGACTTTTTCCACACACACGCAAGCCGCCGTTCACGAGGGCAAAATCCGCATCACCCGCGGCTATATTTGAACATCGTTCCTCTTCTACCCTGCGTCTAAGATCTGCATATCAGTGCGCGGCGATCGCGACATGCACGTAATTACTTAACAGCGAAACAGGTTGCAGCATGAGAAATACAAAACGCCGCCCCGTCGTTCGGCCATAATGACTTTCTCCCCATATTAAAGTAGCACCCAAAACTCAACACTGGACGTCGAATGGCGGCCCAACCTAAACTGCGCGAGCCAGCAACGTGCAGTCATCCTGTCTTTTACACTCATTGTATTCGCGTTCAGTCGTCATCGTGAGATGCATTTTTTGGCGTGCACGAACGAAAGTAGACGGGCTCATTAAGGTAGATCGCCCGATCCGATGGTATCGTCGTGGACGAGGAAGGGAAGAATGTCATGATGAAAATTACGATCACGCGGCACGTTACTTTCGGCATAAATGTGATGTCAAGGAAAATTGCGGGAAATAGTAAGTTCGTAAATTACTTTTGAGTTGTATCCTATGGACATCTTTAAAAATATGCATTCATATAATTTTAGTCTCCAAGATTAGTGGTCTTATTAAACCACTTTTTGATTAGATTACAAGCATTTTTAGATACTATTATTGTTGATTACAATATTATTTGAACCACTGTAAATTACTTAATTTCTATGCTACCATTTATGCTGCATTTATATGTTTAAATAATGTTTGTTTCTATATATTTTTCATTAATGCAAAAAGGGATTATTATAGCTTTGCATCATTACACGTTTAAGTTGTACGCCTTTCATCCAATCACTATTCTTAAGCGGTCAATCACTGTACACTTTACCCTATGTCATTGCTTGACTTTAATTCCGCACCCTGTGAGTGATTTCTAAAATTAAATTCCGCGCTTAACTGATCAAATATACCACTTTTTCTCACTACCATCCTATTTCCCCTCAATCCCCCCCAATTTGGCAACAATCAGCACAAATGCATTTCGGAAAAATCCCAAAGCCCCTTACCTCGACTCAGCCGACAAATGTGCCACGACTCCTCGGTTTTCCGCGCAAAATTCGTACATTATCGCACACGCAACATACTTCTGCTGCAGCACAGAAGCCTCGGTATGCGTCATATTTTCATTCAGCCCGCCAACAAAAATCCACAGAGCCCTGGTAAAAAAAATAACACACACAGGTTTCAACGTCGGTTATTGCGAGAGTTGCGCAAGAAGCCGGACCGAAAGTCTGCTCGCAGCGACTGTACAGAGAGCCGGCAAAAAGGTCGCGGTCGAGGAAGGTGGTTGTTTTGTCTGTGGGAGGTTGACTCTGGGCGTCTGGTTCTGGTGTGCACGTGGCGTCAGTAACGGCGGTAATGTTGGTAGCGCTGGTGGTTGTGCAGGCGATGGGTTATGGGTGTTCATAACGCTTTCAGGCATTCACACTTACGTGGCCGCGTACAGAATGATGCTGTGCGAATACGGTGCGATTTTCGAAGAAAAGTATTTTGAGATTAATCGTAGTACGGGTCCGAGCTGACCGGTAACGAGGCCTTTCGAAACTCACACTGAGACTTCGCTAACGGATATTCACGGACGCCGATAATTCACTACTCATACTCATTATCGTTCGGAACATTACCGATACTCTGCGTACGTAGAGTCGGTTTCCGATTACATGCAATATCGCAATATGCAGCCACTTCAGGGGACTTTGTAGAGATCTTTTGGATTCTTCGGAACATGGGTTTATTTGCTGGGATACAAGGAAATCTTGTAAGGTCTTATCATAACGTGGAAAAGATTGTTAATATTTTCATGTTTAGACAAATGGGTCTTGGCGAGAACTCACGGTATATACGTTTTTCCGTAAATAGTACTGACATTGTCACTAGGATGTTAATTAAGGTGCGCTATATTATGCAAGTTTGTAAAAAAATTAGTCAAAAACTGACATATATTCTTTGGCACTATATAGGATGTTAATTTAGGTAATGCTGACATATAGTATGCAAGTTTGTATAGAAAAATTGGAAGTAAAGAACTATACAGTTTACTCCATAGATCCTTTGCCTATGTGAACAGCCGTTATTTCAGTCATGTGAGTTCGTCCTTTCCACACGAGCAGATAGTTCGTTTTTTTAGGATTTTGTGATATTTAACTAATTTCATAGGTCTGTAACAATCATACCCTGAATGTCCTAAAGAGAGACAAACGCCTAACGAATTTCATACACACTGTGTGAATCACGCACAAAAGCAACTTAAAGAAACTCATTTGAATACAAGTTATACGACTTTCACCGAATAATGATCTGCACCCACTACCCAAAAGTACCACCAACCACTACGACTACCACACCTCTGGAAAATACGACTGGATGTCGCATGTGTGAAATGCACTCCGATTATGCAATTAAACTGTGCGTTCTTTCATACTTCTGGCGTCTCTTCAGGAGTTAACAAAAGATCTCACAATATAAAAGATAATTGAAACATGAAACATGCCGAACAGATGAGGGCCCACTCAACTTACAGAATATACATAATACACCATTACGGAACAAACTACTCAATCATTTGGAAAAAATTCATCTGATTAATTGAACACACCGGTTAACCATGTATCAAAGATGCCGTTGGTTGGGTAGAAGTGCTGGTTCGTGAATTGCTGTGTTGGCTGTGGAGTCCGACACGAAGTTTACTAAGGAGACGTTACTACAGGATGGCTGTGGTGGAAGACGGAGTTGCAGGCTGGGATCGAGGTCACGGCTGAACAGGCTTCTGGTTACGTAACGCTACGTGGCTCGACCGCGGTCGCCATGTTTGCCAGTCGATGCAACGATGCAGCAGATTTCGAAGCTCGATTGAGTGAGAGCGGTTGTGTGAAGAAGGTTGGCTGGCTCTTCGAGAGCTCGCTGCGTCTTGTGAAATTTCGGCGGACGTAAGTTGACACTTTGCCGGCCGCTGTCACGTATACATGACTTCTTGCCAAGCGTTATCGGCCGCTATCACGGACGCATGACTTTTTCTTCTCCAGCGATGATGCTTAACCGTTTGTGTCCCATCCAGCGCGCTGGCGCTATTCAGATTTCATGTCGAAAAGTCCCACTAGTTTTATCGCGATGCGCTATTTTATTGATAATTATTCTTCGCATAGTTACTGTTTTGGTGTGAACCATGTGAGCAAAACTAATTTCCATTACTTTAAATTATACTTACTTGATAAACACAACCGCTATTGCCTCATTTGACGTTTTCTGACATAAACTGAAGCAAGCGCTATCGCGTTTGTGTAGGGAGGTACATTGTTGCAGAGCAATGTTTCACGAACAAGGAACTGCCATTTCAACTGTCTTGCTCTCCCAATTTACCAGATTATGTTTTATTGAAATCTGTGCCTATCTCAACATCTGTGCCTATCGCTCATACAGAACCCAGTTTAGCAGTGCCCAGACTCATACAGAACCCAGTTTAGCAGTGTTCAGTACCTAAACGCTTAAACGCAACAAACTTTCGGATTCCCAGCGATGCAAAATACAAGGCATCCGCAATGGCATATTCGTACGCCTTCGCACTGCCACGTCACCATAGATCCACGTTCAACAATTTCAATACCGTTCACCATCAAAGGCCCTTTATATCCGTAACCTTATTTCCGCGCCCCTCGCAATTGAATCGAACGTAGGCTCGAAAAAAGAATTTCGCAGCGAAGAGGACAGCGCATTAACGGGCGAGGCGACAGGCGCTTGACACAATTTCTCCTTATGGCGCGCTCGCGATGGAAAGGCACAACCCAATTCTGCCGTCGAAAAAAGCACTCGCCTCGCGACATATCCGAAGGGCCGTCAGTCGCACGTGTCCTCGCACGCTGGAGAGGAACTTCGAAAGGGCTTTCGAGACGTCGCCGCTGCCGAAAGCACTCCCTGCCTTCGCAGATGGAAATGGAAAATCGTATAAAAAATTCACCTTCTCTAGGCCCCGGCGAAAGTGACCGAATGGAATTGAGCGAAAAATGAGAGGGTGGAGGACTTTGAAGTCGAGCGATACGGATCAGCTGCAAAGATGAGATGCGCGTGTAGGGGAAAATAATGTGACGCGATCTTCCTGTTATGTTGTAAACCAAAAATCACGGCTTATTATCTGAAAACGTGCCGAACGTGAATCCACTGACTGCGGACTAAGTTTAGAGCGTTTTAAGATAGGTTTGAAGATCGCTTTTGTTTTATGAATGATCACAGCGAGTTGTTATATTCCCTTCACAAAATGTCAACTGACTGTTTATGCCAAAATATTTTTAACACGTTGACTGCCAAGCGTATTTTGCTACGTTAGAACCGCGATGCGATGAAATACTGCAGAGTATAATTATCCTGCAAAATAAAGGTAATGCAGAGTTGTTGGAAGCCAAAGTATTGAAGCATCGTCCGATGCTACTAACAACTGTGCGTTACCTTAATTTTTGCACGATTTAATTATACTCTACAATATTTCATCACACCGCGATTCTAACAAAGCAGAATACACTTGGCAGTGAACGTGTTAAAGAGGATGCGCGAACCCCCGGTCATCATTCGCCTCTCGCCAGCGCTTTCCTTCACGCACCGGTTTACAAAGCTGCACCGTTCGGCCACTATTATGTCTGATTACCATCTCCTTCCACGCTCGGCCCGTTCCCGTGGAAATTGATCCGCAGCGAAGGGCGCATTGATAAGATCAGCGACGCGTCGAGGTCAACAATCGAATTCGCCGGAGCCGCTCCTGGACGCACCCGTAACAACTTTCTCTCCTGCACGCGTAGCGGAAGCGCTCAATACGCTGCTCGTTACTCGACTTTCGGCGTTCCCTCCCGAGCCACCGCGGGAGCAAACCGAGAAAAGTGCCGGGCCGCATCGCACTGGAGGCAACGAAACAAGAGGAAAAAGGAGGGCGAAGAATGTCGGGCGAAAGAGGGGCTGCACCGTGTTTGCACGGAAAAAGGTTCCGTTCTGCCAGTTTCCATCCGTCGTCCGCTCGGCGAAGCGTAACGACCAGCCAGCCAGACGATGGACTGGGAACCGTCTGGTAGGCCTTGAACGGCCCTTTAACTGGTTGCACTCCAGTCAAGGTTACCTTCTTCCTCCTCTACCCGCGCCCAAGCTCACACACACGCGAAAGGGACCGGATGAATAGAACCGTGAGCTGACTCGCTACTTTGTCAAGGTCGGTACGTCCGACGCGCAGAGAGAGACGAAGAGAAACAGAGGGAAAGAAAAAGAAGAGAGGGACGGAGAGAGACGGAGAAAGAGAGAGAATCTAACGGCTGGCCGGGACGAAAATGTTTGGAAAGTATTTGCACGCTGTCGACGATGGAGAGGACGGATTTCGCGGGCGCACACGGCGAAATGGGATAAACAATGCATGCTGCAGGGCACATCCGGTATTTGCGTGTGGCGAAACGCTGTGCCGCTGATGCGACCATTTACGTCGCAGGCGAACGCGAGGCAGAGGTCTGTTGACAGTAGATTTGCGGACATTGATTGAATACGCATTGGATGGATGCGTAGGAAGGTGCAGTTAGGGTAGAAGGTAGGCGGGCATTGATCGATTCCGAAGTTATTTCGTGAAACTGTGGTTTGCTGACTCATTTTTGGTCAATTATTTTAGAAGTATAGAAGCGTGAAACTGTGGTTTGCTGACTCATTTTTGGTCAATTAGGAGCTTGCATTAGAAGTATAGAAGCTTGTATTAGAAGTATAGAAGCTTAAAAGTATAGAAGATTGTATTAGAAGTATAGAAGCGTGTATTAGAAGCTAGTACTTAGATCAATTAGAATTAATTGTTCAAACACTTTGTGAAGGTAAGAAGAAAAAAGGAAAGATCGACAGTATTAATTAACAGTATTAATTAAATCGTGCAAAATAAAGGTAACGCAGATGTCTTAGAAGCCAAAGTATTGAAACATAGTTCCAATATCAATTGCTTTTACTTTTAGTCAAATCTCTTGCACCGATGACCACCGTGGCAGTCAACGTGTTATCAAATTTCGGATATCACAACCAATTTAAAAACAAAAGGACTGTCAATTTTTGCACTTCGCTGAAACTTTTAATTATCGCGAGCGTATTAATCCCACTACACCATCATTTACACGTATTCACTCACAATACGCCAATTCTCCTGGCGTCCGTCACACACACAAAACAGCCGTGACAGTGAACGCGTCAAACGATTATGTATTTGTCACCATCGACCATGCGTCACCGTTCACACGTCCGCCCATAAAAACACCAAGCGTACCTCCATCCGTTCGATCAGCCGAAACAATACAACCGACCATCCACGTCAGCGTTCGATAACGAGGAAGAGCCACCGGTTACCAAGGGCATGCTGCCATACATAGTCCGCCAATGATTTCACGGCGTGTGTTCACAAGGTTGAAATGCCATTAGTTGAAAATTGCGTTCGCCGGCCGTAACTGAATAATAGCGCGCGCGCGTTTACGCACACATCGTAACATATATATAGCCATACACACACATGGGACGGCACCCCTTCACGCACGAGATTCGAGGCGCTCGAAGGCAGTGGCATTCCTTATCATTACGTCCCATAAACATTATCCTCGGTTCCATCGAGAATGATTCCGTGATCCGGCACGGAGGAGCACTAAGGAGGTGGCACGATCGAGTCGGCCGTGATCGAGAGAGAAGGCGAGTGCAGTAGTCTTGGAAGGAAGGAAGAGTCTTGGCATGGCGCAGTGTTGCCAGGTGAATATCCTAAAAAATTTCGAAGATGCGGACCCTTAGTACTAGCCCTGTAGGGAAATCAATTGCGTCATGGACATGTGTTGACATGCGCCCGCGGCCATTATGCATTTCAAGTAATGGCGTAGATTAACACATTGACTGACAGTGGTCACCGGCAGTAATAAGCACAGCAAATCAGTTTCAACAAACTTTGTGTATTTTAATATCCATATATTGACATTAAATTCTGTACGGAAAAGTAACTACGAAATGCTAGATTTCAACCGACGTGCTGGTACTCTTAAGAGTAAAATCTGCCGACCATAAAGGGTTAACACATTGACTGCCACGGTGGTCACCGGTGACCGGCGTAAAAGATTTTACTAGTGACCATCGTGGCAGTCAACGTGTTAAAGTGTTAATATTTACGCCAGCACTCATTGCGTTCACCGATTTTCGGCTGGTTCCATCACCGGGCGAGAACGATTTATGCTGGAAGCTTACGAGTCGAGAACACGTTGTCCAGGACACCCTGTTCACGCATACTATTACACACACCGATGTGTACCGCAATAACTTCACGCTGAACCGCCGACACGTGCGTCAGATGCAATCAGCTCGGCGGGGTATTTATTTATTTTTTGCATCTCTCATGCGTTACTAATTACCCGTGATTGCGATAAAGTATCGAGATATACTCTCGGCTGGCGCTCGGGTCGAAGGAGGAGCGCAAAGTTTCACTCGCGTTTTCTTTCGGCTGTATTACGTAGGGCACCGCGGAAGACTGATCGTTCCTTCGGGCGCACGTAGATAAGGAGTTACCGAAGTGCCTGTTTGTCGAGAGGCCGTGGAGTTAGGCGGCGAGTCTCAGTTCTCGTGATGTGTGGTCCGTCAGAACGCTTTAACACGTTCAATGCCCAGCGTAAATTGAGTACGCTCCCTAACCTATAAATTATGTAAACTATATGACCTATGAACCATAGCTAACTTATAAATTGTTCGCGATGGATTCTTTGACTTTTGTTGCTCACTTGTTTCTTCGTCGAAATGTTTCTTCTACCCTATGTTTTTAGGCGTTAAGCTAGATGTTTACCCCTTAAAGTGTTAATAGTGTAGCATCAGGAAAAACGGCCGTAGATGCGTCGCATAAAACTGTTGCGGGGCCATCGGGCCCTACCGGGTTAAGGTAAGGCGGTAGAAGTCCGTATAAAAGCCGGACCGACTTGCGACGCGAGCTCAGTTTAAGTTCAGATATAGTTCAGTTGTCAGTCAGTTATAGTTCAGTTTAGGTCAGTCAAGTTCAGAGTGTAGTTCAGTCCAGTATAGATGCATTTTCTTGCCGTTTACCGAATCGAAGTCGAATTGCCATAGTTTTACCTTTATTTTATACTTATATTTATATATTAGTGTTTTCATTCATCTTTAAATAAATTTATTCTACTCAATATAATTTCGCATCCCGCTTCGACGACACCTAACATCTTATATCCCTACAATAGTAATCCCATTTCTGGACGACGTAACACCCAAGGTGTGAAACATAACCCTCGAGCACCATTTATCAACAGCGCAAAGCTCACTTCTCTAAGGCACACCATTCGCTCCTTTCCTAGCGTCGTAAAATCCAAAAAATTCGTTGATGCTTCGGCATTTTCACGATCCACCCGTTCTGCCGTCCGCGGCTAATGAAATTCCGTTACGCTATTATACCGATCGGCCGGCAGAGTGCGCGACGTGCGGGTTATTCGTTCAAGACGGCGCTAAATTGCGAGTTCAACGAGTATCCAATATGCAAAGCGGCCGGTCGCCGGTGCATTCCAGGTACCATCGACGTAACTCACCGGAATATCGTTGGTCCTGACGGTATGCAGGGTTCCGTGCCGAGAGTATGTGGACGTACGTGCGACAGGGAGGCCTGTAAGTTGAACAACGAGCGACGTTGAACAGTGAGAGCGCGTTGTGGATGACTTCAGTGGGACAGAGAAGTCGCGGAGAGGACGAGAGTGAGAGCGTAGAGTGTACAGAGCTGATAGGAGCCACCATTACCCACCCCCGTGTTAAACCCCATACAACCCCTGGTACAATCTCCGCGTGCCCAACAGACCCATCGAAAGCCCCGGGGCGCTGTCTACCGCAGGATCGCGTTCGATCAGCAGGACTGAGTTTTCGAAAACAGCTTGCTTATACCATCGGCTAACGCAGTTCGTTGCGAATGCAGTACGCACAATGCTCCCATTAACACTAAACGTACCGGTACTTTACGAGAGTGGTCTGAAAAGTTCTCGGCCTAACAATGAAAAAAGTAATTTATAATTACAAAATAATTTTTGTTTTTCAAGATAATCTTCCTTAACCCTTTCGTTACGGCAGTGCGGTCCGCGGGAGTAACGTCACTGAACGGGGCGCCGTGCCACAAAGTGTGCATGTCATCGTGAATGACCGAAATTGGAGAATGACGACTTTCACCGGTGAATGTCAACAGATACCAAATAGGTCGGTGAAAGATCGAATATTTTATTACATTGTTGTACCTTCGGACCCACTCCGGTGTGTGTCGACAATTAGCGCATGGTGAATGTCAACATTTACCGATTTAAGTCAGAAATAAGGGTATTTAGCAAATATTTCGGACATACACCAAGCGACTATGTGAATGTTGACATTCACCGGTGAAAGTCGACATTCTCCAGATTTCGGTGTTTCACTGTAACATATATACGTATCTCAGTAACAAGGGATTAATATGTTTTTCATTACATTCAAATAAATATGACAGCTGCGACGGTCATTAGCGGGAACGCGTTATTAATTAAACCAATTGGCCCGTTTTCTGCATTCCATTGAATTCACGCTCAAACACACCGAGTCGGCCCTGATTGTGTCTTCCCGTAAATCGCGGTTCGCAACAATACTTAGTCTCGCTCCCGTCGATTTATATTCATTCTCCCGGGAACGAGAATGCTCGGACGCTCTAACATCGCTCGTAAATAACGGCTTAAAGGTGCACTTACGTCGAATCGCGCTTATTGCGGCCGGTGCGTACGCTGTAAATAATAAATAATCGTCGGCTTTTTCAAGCGGCCGAGTTTATTGAGTGCCGCGTTATAGGCTTCGACGTGCATATGCGCGGTTATGCGTGTAAATAACGAGGGATTTCATAAGGGGGGCTTTTCTCGGTATTGCCCTCGAGATGCACCCGGCGCCATTTCTGGCATCATTCGGCGCACGAATGATTTATCGACAATATCGAATATCGCGAAGATAAGTCCTGATAGCGATTGACAGCGATGACAATTGAAGAGCATAGACGAGACCTGCCGTGTGTAATTGTGGCGATAGATTTAACGCCGGTTTTAACACGTTGACTGCCATGCGTATTTTGCTATGTTAGAACCGCGATGCGATGAAATACTACAGAGTATGATTAACTCGTTCGCTACCTGGCCTTGAGAAGAAATTATGGTTTCACAGACTATGGTGTTTTTTCTTCTAATATGACTTCAGTTGGCATTGATTTTGAGTATATATATTTATAACATTCCAATTATATAAAAAATAAGCATTTTTTCATACGACGCATATATGCGACGCTGGGCCAGGGATGAGAAACTTATTTTATAGACCACACGCCGCACATATGCGACGTATTTTACAAATCCACCGAAAGTATACTTGTCCAGCAGCGACTACCTATCAACAATATACACACGTGCACGTATTTCGCCGCTAGACTCCCATTGTCTTATCAGGCTCGAGCCGAACTCTGCGCACCCCGATCCAGCCGCCTTCGCCAAAGTACCCATCCCGGGAAACCCATTGTGGGATTCCGATCGTAATTGACGCCAGATAATAACTGATAGTCCGTATCGCTATTGAGATAAAGGCGCGTCGGTCACGAAATTGGCCTGATAACGTAAACTTTCTATCCGACGTGATCTCGTCGCCGCGCGGACAGTTGCTAGCTGATAGCGCGTGGGTTAGCGTCGGTGCGCGTGGTATAAGGAAAAACAGGCGAGAAAAGTGGAGAGAATGCGCGACCCCCCGTTATTCCTGCTTTCAATAACGTCCGCTGTCATCGTTCTGGTATTATCGTCGGGCACCGCTTACGGTGAGTCGGAGTGCCGCAGGGGCTTTCAATATAAACGGGACCTTGCGCGTCGGCTAATTTGATTAATTTCCGCCGAACGGTTCGGAGAAAGCGCCAGACGCGTCGATATTTTCGTCGGGACGCTCTCGGCTGAACGTTTACGCTCGCGGTGCCGTGTTATTGGCGTCCGTGCTTTTTGGTCAGTGCACGCAGTCGATGGGAAACACGCGTGCGAGATGAGTGGCGACGTAGCAAGGATCATCTAGCATAAATTCAGCATGATGCCTGCGGGGCTCAAATCATCGATGCGCTGGCATATAAGCTGCAAGAATGATTTGTTTGCTTTTCCGACGTAATTGGAGGTTAACACTTGATTAACAATGACACGTGTGCAGATTCTAGAAGGCATATTTGCGACAATGTTCAGACGTTCGTTTTTCAGTTTTATACGCCTTTGAATATGGAAGCGAACAAAATGTATTGTGGGCATTTAATACGTTGACTGCTAAGCGTATTTTGCTACGTTAGAACCGCGATGCGACGAAATACTGCAGAGTACGATTAAATCGTACAAAATGAGGGTAACGTAGAGTTGTTGGAAACCAAAGTATTGAAGTACTGTTCCAATATCAATTGCTTTTACAATATTACAAATAGGCTTCATTGCGAATTTTTTGCATTTTTAACACATTAACTGCCGTGATGGTCACTGCTGACCGGCGCAGGAGATTTACTGAAAATCCAAAATATTTGCAATGGGTAGCAGTAATTATTTTATAAACGCAGTTATTGTTAGAATAGTGATGCAATCCTTTGGTCTTCAATACCTGCATATTATGTACATTTTGCATAATTCAGTCGAACGCAGTAGTATTTCATATAGTATCCATATAGTATTTCATAGCATCGCCGTTCTAATACAGCGAAATACGCACGGCAGTCAACGTGATAAAGTCGTGTCCCCCTTTGTGGATGAATAAAAATGCCTTGCTCATTATCTGTCTGACAAATCACGCGCAATTTCCTGCGCGAATACGTTAAGACAATAAAATGTTCGAACGGGTAAACGTATGTTGCACAATAAAACGTATACGGTGACGTAGTTTATTTGCACCTGCGTGGACTTTGTATTATACCATAAACACGTCAAGTCGACATCTTCGTCATGTTCGCGACCATTATTCTGAATTGGTGTAATTCTGGCAGGATTAAACGATGAAGTAACGGTGTCACACCATGTGGAGCCCAAAGCATTTGGATTGACTGGACGTATTGTCAACGGAACAAAAGCTGCTTTACGACAATTTCCACATCAGGTACAAATACCTTCCGTTAATGAATATTGTCTAAGTTTAAATTAGGTTATACAACTGCATAGAATCTTGAAATGGTAAGTCGTCCCTCAAAGGGTTCGTTAAACGAAAAATGTTGGTACTGAACATGACGGGAGAAATAAAATTAACGGAAATAGTATCAGTATAAAGTAAATAACCGATACATAAAGTAAGTAACCGTTCCAAAAATAACTGTCAATAAATCTATGTAAAAATATCCAGGTATCCCTTCGACGCAGTTGGTCCGGAAGTCACTTTTGTGGAGGCGCTATTGTTCTAGAGCACATAGTCTTGACCGCTGCACATTGCATGTACAGGTGAGTATTGCTTGTCTCAAACTTGGACCATGGACGCGTCTCTTTCATACCAAAACAAAAATATAACATTCCGTTAAAAAAAACACAAGATGATCTGGATATGGCCTCGATAAAATTGAAGATAAGAAATATCTGATCACCGTGATATTATACATAAATGTCATAATAAACGTGTTGTAATATTTTTCTTCGGTTACCTGCCATTCAATACTTATATAAAACGGTACTTGCCGTGAGGCATCCTTGTATAAATTTGCTTTTTATAATTTCCCAAGAGAGCAAATATCAGAATATGACTTGTAAACGTGGACTCTCGACATGTCGTTTCCGATTACGCATTACGTCAACACGTAATTACGTTCTCATCCGTCATTATATGTGACTGGACCGCGTATCTTTTCATCATTGGCAATCTTATAATTGGTTAGCGGCTCGCTGTCGCAATTGTCAACGCATGTGTGTAATAATCTTATAAGATTGCTCGCGTCTTTAATAATTTATGGTTAGTATGTAGTACACGGGGTGAGAATACAGGAAAAACTGTTTCAGGGAAAATTACTTCTTGCCTAGACCTTTGCATGAGACTAGTGTATTAGTTACGGTTAAGTACATGACAAAATTATAAGTTTTCCAACATGCCAACAGCAAATGTCCCTGCTTTAAAAGAGGAAATAACTTTAAATAAAGCCTGTTGCTGAAAACATGTAAAGTACCGGTACGTTTAGTGTTAACAGAAAGGAAATCCCAACTAGGACTCAAGAAGGTCCTGATTTCATTGTTATGAGGTTTGTGCTCCTCAGTTAAACCACAGAAAATATAAATTTCCACCATTCTGTCACTTGTATTCTGCCGTTAAATTTGAAAACACACCTTTTCTCTGAACTGCATCTCTGAACTTTAGACTCCATGTACGTCGTGCATACCAAGGCCCAATCATTGTCCCTATAATAAAGTTTGTAACATTCTATTTGTTCACTCGGTCTATACAGTCAATTGCTTACGCGATTTCTCTAATTCCGCAAGAGCGAGAAGTTCAGAGTACACAAATTGTCGGGTCCCGATCATTCCGCACAGGACTTCTTTGCACTGCCCCTAATACGGCCATGGTTCACGTTTGCTGAGACAAGCTGTGCGTCGGTTATTACCGCGACTCGTTAAAAGTTACCGCGAAACTGACGGGAGAAAATCGCAGGGGCGGTGAGATTATACAGCCATGGACGATAATGTTGGTGGCCGGCGAGTTGAAGCTGAATCAGGTGACAGCGACTGGCCAGAAAAGAGGCGTGGACTCGATCATTATGCACCCCAAGTTCGACCTCTCCACGCTCGAGAATGACATCGCAGTATTGGTGGTACGCAAGAATTTAATTTATCGCGTTATGCATTTGACGAGCGCCGAGATTTTCACGGCCGCCTGAGTGATAAACATTTGATGCTTGAGCTTTCGTTGAAAAGTACGCTTATCTTAGGCCTTAGGTATCCGTGTGTCTGTTGCTGTTAGTGGAGCATTTTTCATATTTCATAAAATAATGCATACCGCCACTGAAATGGACGCTTATTTCAAAGCTTTTGGCATCTATGTGTTCATAAATGGTTGGGTTTGTTTTTTAATTTTGCAGAACAATGTAGATTCGTGTTCAAAGGTATGTTTAGCTTCGAACGTTTGGTAGCAATGCACTTATCGTTGAGTGCTAAGTTTTTTTCTAATTTCATAGTATGGTGTAGAGTTTCGCTGAAATCAATGCTTATCTTCGAGTGTTTGAGCATTTGGTATCTATGTGTTCATATATGGTTGGGAATGATTTTTTAATTTTGCAGAACAATGTACATTTGCGTTCAAAGATATGTTTAGCTTCGGACGCTTGGTAGCAATGCGTTTGTTATTGAGTGTGTAGGATTTTTTTTTGTAATTTTGTAGTATATTGTAGATTTTCATTGAAATTAATGCTTATCTTCGAGTGTTTGAGCATTTGAACGTGCGTCCATAGATGGTTGGGTATGTTTTTTTTTTAATTTTGCAGAACAATGTAGATTCGTGTTCAAAGATATATTTAGCTCCGAACGTTTGGTAGCAATGCATTTATCGTTGAGTGTTAAATTTTTTTCCAATTTTATAGTATAGTGTAAATTTTTCCTGAAATTAATGTTTATCTTCGAGTGTTTGATATCTAGGCAGCCATCGCTGGTGGTGAATACTTTTTGTAATTTCGCAGAACAATGTAGACTCTTGCTTAATTGATTGCTTATCTCCAAGTGTTTGGTATTTATACATTTGTAGTCAACTGGAGGAAACTTATAATTTCGGAGAAATAATGTAAGTGCTTGATCAAAGGTACGTTTATCTTGAAGCGTTTGCTATCGATCCATCCATTGCTGAGTGTGAATATTTTGTTCTATGCAGAATAATCTCGGCACATCCTGTCATGAACGTTTACGTTCAAGCGTATTGTATCTATATATTTATCGCTGGCTGCGGGCAATTTTTTCAAAAAATAATCATAATGTACAGACATTTTTTAGGATAAGCACTTCATCGTCGTGCCTTTCGTGTATGCTTCATTTAAGATTTTTATTAACTTCTCAGAAGAATCTAGATAGTCATTAAAGTAAAAATTTTATCTTCAACCGCACGATATCGGTAGACCGATCGATTTATTATTATCTATCTACTTCCCGAAAGCATCTGCTGAAGGTGAACACACTTTTTACAATCGACAGACAATGTGTCAAATTCTTTTTGAACATATCGTTTCTCCGGTGTTTATTTAGCTTGTCAACTGCGGCACCGTGTAAATTGTTGCCATATATAGGAGGGTTAACAAAATTATTATAAAATTTCGTTTATAGCGTTTTTGCGATTAAAATGAGCAAAGTGATGGATTTTTTTAGCTGAAAGTGCCATTTGAGTTCACTCCGGAACTGAATGCCGCTGTACTTCCCACGACAGAAGTTGAACCTGGTACAGTGTGTCAAGTGGCTGGCTGGGGATATCTGGCGGAAGTAAGTTTTTCACATCAGTTATATAACATTCGACCTTTCAAAGCTGTATGTGGCATTTTAGAAACAGTTGTCTTGAAACACTGTGATACATTTGATCACATAGAATTGTTCTATCGCGTTTTTTTTTGTGAAACGCAATTTCATTACAGATGGGCACCTCTTTAACTTCAATTACTTAACACGTTGACTGCCATGTCCCCGCATTCGGGTGACGGTAAGAAACTTGATCGGCCAGCGCCACCCGCATACGTGATATAAAGACGCACTTGTGATTCATTGTTCTAACACAAAAAATGTAACTCTCGATAATCCGAAAAGAAAACAAGAAGTTGGAAAAATTTTCTATTATTCGATGTTACTTTCAAAGAGCCACCAGAAAACTTTCATTATAAATGGGGTCTTAAAATGACCTGACATTTTAAATTACGCGCCATTTTTTTTGTAGCGAACATATAATCTTTGACAACTGGCATCAGGAACTATTGAAGTTTAGTCATGAAGAATTACACGATATTAAAATAAAAACATTCGAATTTTTTCACTCCATTTTGAGACACCCTTTAGTAAACATATAATGGCGTAATAATAAGAAACGTGATTATATAAAATCCCCGGCCCGATTGTCTTTACCGCCACCCGAATTCGGGTGACGCGGCCAGATCAATGTTTTTTATCATCACCTGAGTTCGAGTGACAGTGTAGTCAATATGTTAAATTCACGCGCCTCCAATCGTCCCTAATATTTCGATACTTACGCACGTTTCAGGACATTCACGTAGTGAGCAATGACTTAATGTACGTGGACCTGCCGATCATGGAGAAATCTCAGTGCGCAGAGTACGTCTACAACAGTACATATTTCCCTCCTGGCATGCTGTGCGCCGGATACGAGGAAGGTGGACGCGACGCTTGTCAGGTAAGCGGAATTTTTCCGAGGCCCGATTGCGCAGCATTCTGGAAATACGCGCACGTGCGTTGCATTCTCTGGGACACTTGAGCCCCGTATCGAAGTCGGACGCGATTAACAGCCGCTCAAAATAGACTGAGAAGTGCGCGTGAGAGCAGTCCGAAGAATGTCGAAATGAGAATGTTTGTATTCAGGTTCGCAACAGATCGTTATTGGCAATGAGACGCGGTGGGTTTCATTTTTGTTGCCTTTGCGGAGCGGGAAATTGTTGAACTAGTTTCGTAGTTTGGAGGTACTAACAATTGCGTGGTGAAGACTGATGACATTTCCAGCATGCATATAAGTAATGTAAATATATAAAACTGTTTGTTCAAGTTTTCACAGGATGCCAGATAGAAAAAGTTGTAGAAACCGGTGTTTATGTGATTTTTGTTGGTAAAATATGCACAGTGCAATAATTTGTTGAATAAGATATGTAATTTACACATTTTTAAGAACTGTGTGGTTCAAATTGATAACATTTTTAACACAAACATAACTGTCGTAAATCTTCAAAACCTATTCTTTAAAATTACATAAAAATTATAGTCAAATAATTGGTAGACATTCTATTTTTCACTTTTCATTATAAAGCCTATAAATTACTATATTTTCAGACTTTTTCACATATCATCTTCTAAACTCATTCTTCTAACGTTTCAAAAAATTCAACCCATTTAATCAAATTTTTGAAAAGTCATACTTATTACAAACCTGTCTAAACATTAATGTACCTAACTGCACATTGCAACGTGAAACAACTGAGCGCAGCGCGTACATGTCGTCCCGCCAGATTTTAGCACATTAATGGCCGCACAAAGTATGCATGCATCAACCACTCAACGTCGCGTATGATCTTAAAAAAGCCGGATTAACGAGCGGAGACGCTCCGACGCCATTATCTTCGGAGATTAATTTGCAAACAACCAACGGACCGACGACGAAGCCGGTTCGTCGCGCTTCATAGACTACGTGAGTCAAAGTCTTTGCACGTGTACTCCGCCAGGCTTTCTATGCTAATTTTCTTCGCGAAATTCCTGGCGGCGTGTAAATTATACTAATTTACTCGCATAGTTGAGACTTTTTAATATGAGTGTGGAAATAGGTGCGACATTTTTCGGAAAAGTTCTTGGTGTGTTCCGTTAGTTCGCAATGGAAAAGTGTAAAATGATTGCTGTAGAAGATTTGTTTGGAATGTGTCACAAAATGAAAGGTGTGAAATGGTTATTGCTGTTATGCAAGATTTAAGAATATTAGTGTACGAGAATTACGAGATTAACTAATCCTAATAGAAATAATCAGGCAGTTCCAATTTGTGTTGTAGAATTATTTTGTTAAAATGTTTGTTGGTTGGTACTGTACGGATTAATTATTTTTGATCAAAGAAACTTATTTCATTCAATGGATTTACTCATTATCAGATTTTTACGTAATAAAACATTATTCGGCTACCAATTTTTTTTTTACAAATCTTCTTAGTCCCACAAATGTTGACTATCAAAATACATTCTATCATATACTTTTCGAGCCTAAATTTCGGGGATACCCATAAGAACATTCACCAGTATGTTGACTGTTTTGCAGCAGACCGACATCGATGACAATGTTCGCACTTGCAATTAACGCAAACTGCAAAACTTCTCGTTACAGGGCGACTCTGGCGGCGGGATGATTTGCGGTGGTCTCCTCAGAGGCATCGTTTCCGGTGGCGAAGGTTGTGCATTTCCTCGCATGCCCGGCGTCTACACTGATGTCGTCTACTACAAGCAGTGGCTCTCCAAATACATGACGTTACCGTATCTCGACCTGAGAATTGGCAATGGCGCGAGTCAAATCACCAGCAGTGCAACATTAGCAGCCGCCATTCTGTTGATCATACTTAACGTTATCCTCATCTAAATGGTCGGCGAGAATATTGCTTGTAAATATGTGGTGTAAATACGTTCGTCGGATAATGACTGATTACGCGTTTCAAGTGGTTTCGAGAATTTCGAGAAATGGATTGCTAGTTAGCCGGATGTTGTTCTGTTACCTTTGATTAAGCGGAATCGAGTGATCGGACGTTCTTGTACTTGAGATAACGCTGTTAGAAGAAAAGGAGTTTTGTGAACGGAGTCTGCCGGTGTAAACAAAAGCAGCTGGAGAGCGAGGACATAGTTATAAATCTATTAATTTTGCATGTGTATGTACAAAGAATGACAATGAAAGTTTGGAGAAATTTAAACCTTGGCTACTATAGACGTATAATCATTAGTATGCACCAAAATCATTAGTATGCACCTTTAATCATTAGTATGCACCAAAGGCGTATATGTACTGGTAGTATGCATTAGCCCTTCTTTGCATTATGGTGGAAATTTCCATCATAACATTGAATGCCCAAAGATTATATAAAAGAACAAGTTCACTTTGATCTAACTTTGCATGATGATGGAAATTTTCATCATATTGTTTCTTGAGAAGAAGACAAAGGTCGCATTTTCTAATTTTTTTCACCGGAACCTGTAATGACAGTTTAAGTAATAAGTTCGGCACGTTTATTAGGATAGTTCTGACCTGTTCAAAATTCAATCGAATACGATTATTGCAGAAACAAATGATATTATTTAATTGAATTATATCATTATATATAATTACATCATTTACCTGCAGCTACTAAAAATCTATGATATTTATTACTTTTCATCACTTGTAATTAATGAAAATATTAACTGACTACGATTCAATTGACACATATAACTTAACTAAAACTGCAAGACCCATTATTTACATTTTATTACACACTTACATAGATGATTCGTAAAAACTCCTCTTTACTATTTTTTTCCTGCGATTCCTGCAAATTACAATCTTTTAATGATTATTTTACGCGCGGTCTACCAAACTCTTGTAACGTCTCAGAAAAGTTCCCACGATTTATCGAATTATGCAAAAGTCATTCTGTTCTAACGAGTGTCCGAATATTAACGTGAGTAAGTGTAGCTGCCAGCGACACTTTGTGATCGCTGCGGTCGAATAGAGATTACCGTGAGTTTTTCCATTGAGGCGAAGTTATCGGCGTCTTTATGGGCTCCCGCGATAAGCCGCATAATTGGACGGAATTTCGTCTGTCCTCTTTTCGCGCGGGATCCGAAGGTCGCGGGACTTTCAACGGAGATAACGGGGATTCAAAGAGATTTCTTGCAAAACGTCTCTTACCCGGTCGTTGATCGTACCTGCCCGTAGAGGTAATAAAGGTATCAAATGATAACAATACAAGTTTTTGCGGAAGAATGTACAGTTTTTGCATTCTCTCTTTCTCTGCTAAAGGTATCAATTCTATACATTATTTTTAATGTTGACGTATAACAAGGCAGTTGATCAGAAGTATCAACGCCATCTTTTCCTATATTGCAACGTAATACAGCTGATGGCTTCAATTTCTATGAATCAAAAAATTCTGTAGTACATGAGATACAATCTAGGCACGAGCGAAAAGATTGGTTGATTTTTAGGCCTTGGAAGAACCAAAGACAAAAATACACTTTTCCATCCGTGTCAAGTCAGAATAGTAGTTGCTGTTTACCTGCTTAACGATTTCACGTTTAACCGGTATGCTAAAACGGCAGTTTCTTTCAGCTATCGAATGCGACACATCTTAATTGCACGCATTTCACTTCATTAATTCCAAGGGAACGCGAAGTCTTTGGTGTTTTCCAATTCAAAGGCGTCCTTGGGGCACCCTAAAAGGACACCCAACTGACGTTCGTTGAATCAGATGCGTATCTCCATACGTGGCGTACTGAATCGCTTACTTTGAAAGTGGTGCGGCTTCAATTATAAGGGAAACGGAAAGAATGTTCCTACAGTTATATCTTGCAAGTTAACGCAAATTTGACAAAATCGTTCTTACAACTATATTTCAAATCGATGTGTATATAACAGAAGTGTAGACATCAATGAATCGCTTAGTTTTATAGTGGTGCATATATATTAATATTACTATTATATATATTTTCAACGGTTTATTTGCGTTCATCGTCCGGTTAATTTTCTGTCTATCTACGTTGACATTTCAATAGACCACTACCATCGCCGAATATTATAATACTACGAAGATTCGTCTTGTACCGTTTCACTGAATTTCAAATTAACTCGCACGTCATAAATTTTAACATACCCATACAACGTTTGAAGTCAGTTTGCAAACTGTCAAGTACGGAATAATGGCTTCCGAAGTTTAGTTACCGCATGTCTAATCTAGATATCCAACCATCATCGGTACACAATGCCGCAGCGTGTCTTGTATCAATCAGTATCAAGCATTGCAATGTCAACAGTCTTTGTGAGAAGCATATCTCAGAACTATGACGCCTGGGGCAATTGAGTGACACCCTTCAATATTTCCTGTTTCCGGACTCGTCGAGGAATTTTCGATGAAACGAAGAGACTGAAACTGTCGAAAACCTGTGGACCCAGACTTTTTTAACACGTTGACTGCCAAGCGTATTTTGCTATACTACCTTGATCAAAAAGTTTTAGGACCTTTTTCATAAAATCGAAAATACAAGTTTATCCATTATAATTGATAACGTCCGAGTCAGACTCGTCAAAGTACGACAAGGGATTAACAAATAAATTGCCAATGTTAACGGTTTCCACGGTTAACGTTCAAAATAATGGTATCGACCACGAAAGTGCGTTGAAGAAAAATTGCCCGCCTCTGGGGATATTTCTGTTATAAAACATCGGTCCCGTAGGAGTTAAATCAAACGGTGACCATTCACCGTGCGAGTCGCAACTGATCATCACCCCGTCGCCAATGAAATAACAAGAATCTCCTCGGATAATCGCCTTAGCTCAGAAGTTCACAGCTTGTCGCAGACGCGACCTTCGATGGACGACGGAATGGAACGGTACGGAACGAAATGGCGAGGAAAGGAGACAGCGACTAACGGCGCATTCCACTTTGATCTCGAGCGAAAAGCCGCGGGCGCGTAAAAAGCTCGTGCCAGCTTAATGCGGCCTGGAGATGATGATACCTCGAGAAATGTATTAGCGGTATTACTGGCTGACGCTACTGGATGTGCCGGGAAGGAAGCGTATTACGAAGCCTGGCGGGGTCTTTTGCGGTGTCTGGCGATCTCGACTCGGCTGTTAGTATTAACCCTTTGGACTTCATATTGGAGTTCGCATTATTTTAAGTGCTGTATTTGAAATCTTCAGCAAAGGACAGCTGGCTGATTGGAGGTGACGTCAATCAGTTTTTGAACAGCTATGTTGCGAATGTTATTGAAAGTTTGTTGGGAACTTCTACATGTGGAATTTTCCTCAACTCGGTTGTTAGTATTAACCCTTTGGATTTCATATTGGAATTCGCATTATTTTAAGTGCAGTATTTAAAATTTGAAGCAAAGGACAACTGGTTGATTGAAGGCGACGTAAACCAGGTTTTGAATAGTTATGATGGAAATGTCATTGGTAGTTTGTTAAGAACTGCTACATAGACAATTTACCTCAAGAATTGTTACTGTCGAATAAAAACATGTTGATAAATGTAGAAAGCCGAAAAAGATTTAGGCTACGGGGGCAGGAATAGTATTCTCAGGTGTGCTGAGAATAGATGTTTTATGATGTGTGTGTAAGTAAATAGAGTTTGGTTACAAATACATGATAATAAGTTTGCATATTGAAATTCAATTTAAATTATGTGTGTACTATGTATATGAAAATTATACAAAATGTATATTGAAATATCTATTCCTAATATAATATCTCTAAGTATGTAGCTAACGTAATAACGTTTCCTATTAACTTTAATTGAATTTATGTGACAAGTTTCATTGGAAAGTTATCTTTTACGCAAGCATAAAAGGTTTGACGTTTTGCGCATAATTCCACTACAAGACTGTCTATATAACACGCGAAAAACTAAAGACAATAAAAGGCAACGCATTATTAAGGAAAATCGCGCTGTTGAAGTTATTTATAATTTTGTTCGAATTTTCAGTTACATGAAGTTCTTAATTTTCTGACGAACTCAGGACAATTCTGCGCAATGTGTTCCGTAAGGGCATCCGCAATTTCCTATCGGTTACTTCCGTCGGCGAAAGTTAATCCCTACGGAAACCCAAGAAGTGCGCGGCGATGGGGTTTTCAAGGGTGGATTTCGACGATCGATCGATACATGCAATCGTGAGTGGATGTCAGGGCAGCGGACGATCGAGTGGGCGGAAAGCGTCGTAGCAAACTTCCTTGTTGAACGACGCTTACCGATAAAGTGTCATCGCCCTGATTACAGAGAAACGTTACTCAGGAAGTTTTTGATGGATTAAGGGGAAAGTTGTCGGACTCAGTCGCCGTAGGTGATATCGATAACGTCTTATTATTTTCGGAAGAGACCATTTTGCGTTATCGTCGTAATTTTCTGTTCGACTGAAAGATAATTTGCGACAAAGAGTGAATTAGATGTTGAAGGGTTGTTTATGAAATATTGCAGGATTAACACGTTGATCGCCCAACATAAATTTACTGTTTTTCGCGAGATCCAGTTCGTCAAAACGCTACCTCGATAAGATGCTGACGACTATTTTGAAGAGATATATTGAGACTACGTTGAAAAGTTAAAAACACAAGATTTAGAAACTTAGTTGTAGAGTTATGCCAAAGTAATGCTGGTAGTGTGCATCAGAGTATAACATACGATTTGAGAGTTAGAAGACGGTCTCAAGGAAGAACGACTAAACGAATGTGTATTGCTTGCTGTTGGACAAGTATATAAATTATAGATAAACACGTAGAAAAAATGTAAAAAAAACAAAAAACAAAAAAAGCAGCATACTTCCGCACACATTCATAAACACCATAAACGCACCTAATCCATTCTACGCTGTTTATATAACACGCGATTAAACCACTCAAAAAATAGCATACTTCCGCACACATTTATAAACACCATAAACGCACCTAATCCATTCTACGCTATTTATGTAACACACGATTAACCCATTCAAAAAACAGCATACTTCCGCACACATTCATAAATGTCATAAACGCACCTAATCCACGTGCCACCAGAAAACCCCCACAATATCCACTGAAACACATTAGACCACCCGACAAACACTCCACCCCTCAAACTCACCTTTTTCCCTCCCTTCGATTTTCATCGGCACTTCTCATTTATTCGCGACTTCTTTTCATTTTCATTCGCTTCTTTCATTCGCTGATCGAATGAGAATTCATTAGCGCACACCCCCGTCTGCTGACTGCACATCTTTCTCCCTTTCCACTTACTCTCCGCGTCTCCGGGGGTTTTAAATGAATTAAAAGTTTAGCTTTTCGCCCGCGACTTGAGCAGACGCGCGCCACGCGACGTTGGATTCCAGGACGAACGTTGGAGTGGCGGCGAAGTTTCGTCTAATTATTCGTCGGACGCGCATCGAACGACGATTGGTGGGTCCAGCGAGCTGAGGAAGCTGAGGGAAGCTGACGGAAGTAGGCGTCCATTGACGATGCACGACTTGGCGAGTCTGGGGACGTTACGAAGAAAGTTGCGTGTGTAGGCATTCAGCAGCCGAAGTCCCGGGAAAGTTATTAATGATACTTTTTGCGGAGTTTCGACTGGCGGCCGAAGCGTGTACGAGTCGTTTCTTATTTGATATTAAATCTTTTTAGTTGAGCGCTAAGTGGCGGCGGGCTTTCAATGAAGAGAGGGAAGGTTGGTTATTGATCGATGGTGTAAAGCTCCGTGTACTTCAAGTCGTAAATAATTCTCGTATGCGTAAACTTTTTGATGTTACATTAACACGTTGATTGCCAAGCGTAATTTGGTATATTAGAACCGCGATGCAATGAAATACTGCAAAGTATAATTAAATTGTGTAAAATAAAGGTAACGCAGAGTTGAATGAAACCAAAGTATTGAAGCATCGTTCCAATATCAATTGCTTTCACAAGATTGCAAATAGGCTTCATTGCAAATTTTTTACACTTTTAGTAAAATCTTTTGCGTATTTTGCTCAAGCGTATTTTGTTGTGTTAGAATCACAATGCGATGAAATACTGCAAAGTATAATTAAATTGTGCAAAATAAAGGTAACGCAGAGTTGTTAGAAGCCAAAGTATTGAAACACCGTTCCAATATCAATTGCTTTCACAAGATTGCAAATAGGCTTCATTGCGAATTTTTTGCATTTTTAGTAAAATCTTTTGCACTGGTCATCGCGTATTTTGCTATGGTAGAACCGCGAAGCGATGACACACTGCAGAATGTGATTAAATCGTGCAAAATGAAGGTAACGCAGTCTTATTAGAAGTCAAAGTATTGAAGCACCGTTACAAACGATTGCAGTCTACAAAAAGCGGCTGATCCACTCATCTGAGGAAGTAAATAGGGAAATAAATAAAATGTCAAGCTCGTTCCTGATGTTTCCCGAACTTCCGGAATATTTCCAATATGTGCACTATTGCCTGATCAAACCACACAACCTGTACTTTCAAACGAAATATTTAGCTTCTCATAAAACATTAATTCCAATACCCGCATGTTTCAACTTCGTATTTCAATAAAAACATCGCAACTCGCCAGACGTTTATCTGAACCAGAAAAATTACGTTTTTCCGAACCACGCCATTTCAAAACAAGTTCCAGACAATTAATTTCAGCATTGACCCGAATTCTTAACAAACATCCGCACTGTTTGACTCTCATTCCGTCTAATTTATATTCTACGTCTACAAAAAGCGGTTGATCCACTCATCTGAGGGAATAAATAGGGAAATAAATAAAATGTCAGGCTCGTCCGGCCAAACTTCGAAGGCACCAACTCTCAAGTGCACATACAATCACTTACGCTGGCGTCTCTCCAAACATTCTATTCGCTAGCGCCGTCGTAAAACGTAAATGACCCGGCCTGTAACCCTCTTCTCTTGTATAGAGAGAGGAAGAGGGTCAAATCGGTACGAGTGCCGGCGATAACCGGACAATCCCTTCGGGCGGCCATTAAAGGCACACGCCAGACCACGCGGGCGAGTCGTTTCAGAGTCACCAGTATTTACAGTGTCGATCCGAAATAAGCATCCATCTTCCTGTTTGAAACAAGCATTACGCTGTCCCTCGTTCTTTCTTTAAACTCGCTCACGGAGCGAGAGACGCATGAAAGCGGGAATAAACCTTTACGGTTGAACGAATAGTAACGTTATTTGGTTGAAGAATCGGGTATAAACATATTTAACTCTTCTACACATGAATCATTCGCAATTTGTAGGTTGGTAGAAGAAAAATCGGATATAAACACATTTAACTCTCCTGCACATGAATAAGTCGCAATTTGTAGTTTGGTAGAAGAAGAATCGAATATAAACACATTTAACTCTCCTGCACATGAATAATTCGCAATTTGTAGTTTGGTAGAAGAAGAATCGGATATAAACACATTTAACTCTCCTGCACATGATATTTCGCAATTTGTAGTTTGGTAGAAGAAAAATCGGGTATAAACACATTTAACTCTCCTGCACATGAATAAGTCGCAATTTGTAGTTTGGTAGAAGAAGAATCGGATGTAAACACATTCAACTCTCCTGCAGATGAATAATTTGCAATTTATAGTTTGGTAGAAGAAAAATCGGATATAAACACATTTAACTCTCTGCACATGAATAATTCGCAATGCAGTAAGTGAAATGTAGAAGTAATGAAATCAGATTAATTCGTACTTCGATATATGGAGACGTTATCTCTTCTTCATCCTATAACCCTTTCGAGACTGTCAAGTTTAATCGTAGATTCTTACTATCAATCTACTCAAATTTCTTGCACATTGCTTTACTGTGAATAGGCCTGCATTATTACATTCCTTAAAATCTAGTGGAAACGGTGAGGATTCTGGACCTGTCATATACAAGGGGTTCGTTTTGTCTCTTGCGTATGAACTGGTTCTGTAACCGCATATACAGATTTCTTTCCTATCTAAATTATGTCTTCTTATATATATTTTCACTTCACTCCCTATTTCGAACTTACCCCTATTGACCCTGCTCTTAATACACCACCCTATACAATTTAAACTTTTCGAGAAGGGACCTTCAGTATCGGATCCCTCCAACCCTAATGACGTAGAATGTCACCAACCGGTATTCAATAACGTTTTCAAAAACTCAGGCTGCATAAGCTTGGGACGTGAAGGTAGGGTATCTTGTAGCATAAAGAAAAAATGGTGCACCTTGGCCATGACTACCCAGCTTCTCAGAATCCGCACACAGTCGCGGCATACGACGTGCGCGACAAGGCAGAACGAAACACGCTCATTATCATAAACGTAAGTCAGGAGACTGTCCGCGAAGTTTTGGAGCTCTGCCAGGGCCAAACTCCGGCCAGTTTCAAAGTCTGCCACCTTGAAAGTGGGGTCGACAGAAATGAGAAAGAGAAACGACGTAGTCTGAAACTTGCGCGAACGCAGACATTGTCTCACTGGCCGCAACTGCCTTCCTTGTCACGATTTTAACGTCTTCACGACGTCGCCGGAAACTCTTGTTTGGGTTGGGGCTCGAGAGATGGCGAGGGCGGGAATAATGCGTAGAAATGCAGGAGACGAGGACCTTGAGGACGACGAATATGTAGGCTCGCGTGCGGAAGCAGTTAGAGCAAACACTCTCACAGTGTCCTACTTCGTATTTCTACGCGCATGTAAAAGTTGTTAGGGTACCTGTGTCATCTTAGTCCTATGGGGAAGAATGCGATGTAGTGGATCAAAAAAGTATTGGCACAGCCCGTTTTTTCGAAATATCTTCATAATCATTTGATAGATAAATAAAAATATGCCATTTAGCACCTTTTAACAGAGAGGAGCAGTGCGCTGTTTTGGAAGTTTCATTCATGTGGGTTGAGTAAGCAAACGAAGAAACACAAAAATTTCATGGTCAATGAAATATTGGCACACTTGCAAATATTCTACATGTTATATGCGGTTCATTTCAAAACAATTCGCAATGTATTATTTCGATTTTCTTGTGCATGTTGCGCAGTCTGTAAATAAATTTGTCAGCTTGGCTTTCCACAACTGCATATTCGCCAGGATGTCGACTCCTTTTAGGCATTAGGGTATAATTTTAACTGACCAAAATTGGCCAACGCGATTCATGAAACAGACAAACGATTACCTTTCTCTTTAGGATTCTGGCAATAAACTGATGTCATTGGAGGCTAGACCTATGAAAAGTGGAAAATATTAAACATTTATTTTTTGTAGTCGAACCGCAAAAATATTCACTAGTCAAACTTAGCCGAACACATCAAACGTTTACACTTTATGAATAGATATAACAATCCGTTCGGGAAAAAATTCTTCGGCGAGTGTTTGAGCTTTCCGCTACGTTATGCATCATGAATATTAATGAACATCAGCACTGATTGACAATGCGCGTGTAATTGAAAATTGCTAATTAATTATTCGGACTCTTTTAATCATAATCTATGTTGCATAAATGTAGATTTTGTTCACGGTACTCGTGCTTGTAACAATAAAAAAATTCATAATGAAAGTCGCCTAAATGCACTGCATCCTTAAATATCTTATTTCTCAGTCATTTTCTTTAATTCCATCAATCTATTTTGTTAATACACCTTTGAGATCATACGCGTTCATAAAATAATTTGAGGCCATATTTTTACTCTCTACACTAAAATATCTTTATTGTACAAGCACATGCTTGTAACAAAAAGAAACTCATAATGAAAGTCGCCTAAATGCACTGCACATCTAAATATCTTATTTTTCAGTAATTTTCTTTAATTCCATCAATCTAATTTGTCAATGCACTTTTGAGACTAAACGTATTCACAAAATGATTAGAGGCGATATTTTTACCCTCTACACTAAAGTATCCTTTTACGTTCTCAGTTTCCAATCGTTTTATGTTCTCGAAAGTGTCTAGACACAACTTATCCGTTCTTTAATAACTCGACTTTTTTAACGTCGCATCATATTGCCTTACAGACACGGCGATTCACTTAGCCAAATGCAACTGTACAACTTTGAAACGCGCTTATGCCTACACAAATTCAACAAGTCGGCACTCATTACGAACATTTCTAACAAGCTGCTCATTAGATCGATTTCCAACGAACCACTCATCCGTGGAACCCGGACAAGATCAAAGAAACTCGCTCGCGTATCTGAAGGTGGGTAGAAACGTTTTCCCTCTAATTACGAAAAATTCCGTCGTCAAAGACACGCACGCGAGTTAAACTACTCCATCTTTCTTCGAGGAAACTTTTTTTCCTGAGAAATTACATCAACGCGATCAACAAATGCTGTTCGGAAGAAGCAGACGCTTAAAGTTGCAGGTTCCGACATTCTTACCTGTGCGTGATGACTGGTGGAAACTTTTCATTTAGTCATTTTTGCGAATAGCAACATGTTTTATCAGTACAACCATTTACGGACACTGCAGTTTCCAGATGCGCAACATTGTTTTATTTTCACTCTTTAAACCTACATCCTATTAAGGACTCAGACTGTACTTGCGAGATGTGAGTGGAATTACTTTCTGAGTTTGTCGTTATCACGAATATCAACATGTCCTGCAAAAATAAAAATGTAAGGACAGTAATGTTTTTGAAAACAGATTTATTTTTAATTTTATAATTTTTTTCAGAATATTAATATATGCTATCCAAATAACAATCTACAAACCCTAAAATTTCCAAAACACGCACTTTTTGTTTTGACTCCTATACTTTAATTAGGCTGCGCTTGCGAGTTGTGACTGAAATAAGCCTCTAACTACGTATTTTTTGCGAATCTGGGCTATCCTATCAAAACAATCATTTAAAGATCTCTTGCAGACTGCAGTCAATACAGGAGCACCTCAATCCTGAAAATGTAGACTGTAACATTTGCGAAGATCATTTAAAATTGCCACATGAAAATTGACAATGCCTAAATTTATGGAAATACTTACATTCACAAAAATATAAAATTTTTTCGTTTAAAGATTGACAATATTTAAATTTATCGGATTTGATTGTACTGCTTAAAAATTGGCAATATTTAAGTGAAGATCATTTAACACAGAACGAACCGGTACTTTAAACCTACCTGTCTTACCATGGGGGGTCATTTTACCCTTTATGAAATAAACGTTGATTTGCAGAAAGAAATTCCTAATTTAATAAAGCGAGAAATTGATGTAAGAATTTACAGAATGTCAAATGAGCGAAAGAAATAACAATGAATATACAAAGTAAATGTTGAAAGAGATCATTTGACCCCGCTTAATACGTTTAGTGTTAAAGAAGTTATAACACGGCTGTCATGATAGATTTTGAGGAAATTCTGATTTGTTCACACACGTAAACGCGCCGCTAAACGTCTCCAAAAATCCTCAGCATTCACGTACGCCGGTGTAGGAACGTTTAAACGCGCTTCACCACCAAAGTTTCCCATTCTCTTTCGTTTTCCTTCTATCCATTCGGCAGGTAGTTACCAGCGGCGACGGGATAATTAATTAAATGTAAACTCGGCGTACCGGTTCCCTCGTCCGTCTATTTCCCTTCTTCGTTCGCCGTCAACTGCGTCTCCCTATTCTCTACTCGCCACGCCGCTAAATGATTCACTTTCTTCGTTTCACCTCGTAACCGTCTACTTTCTTCCTCGTCGCCCGTTTACTCCCGTTCTCCCACGCTGCCTTGCACGCTTCTCGTCAAACGAGTTCGGCGAAGGCTTCGAAAATTCCCAAGTCACTTATTTGCGTTTACCTAAGGTCCGCGTCTTCGGCACGACGTAGACGACTAATTGGCGTACTTCGCTGGACTGCTGTTAGAGGGAGGCTGCTTTTCGGCAAACCTATCAGATGCCTCAGTTTAATTGGCTGCTTGCATTCGGCGTTTTATGGAAGGGACAACTGATGTGTGGGAATAGAAAAGAAATCCGCTTTTCAACCCTTTGACTGCTGAATACAGCTGGTCGAAGCACTCGCTAAGAACGAAACACTTTCCGCTAGTGTGAACTCTGTTGATTGATTGTATAAGGCGCAATTAAGTTCTAATGGTAATTCTTTATTTACGCCAAGTTAAATAATGCAAGAAAATAATTTGATAACACATCTGTATTCATCCTGTACATTGATAATTGTGGCTGCAATAGGGAAGAAATCATACGGATCGGAAGTTACGTGCGTATCGATCGTCCGAAATCAGAAGTTACGTATTGCCCGTTATTAAATTTAGAAGATTTTAATCGAATATGTGTAATATATTATATACTACGTTTATATACTTAGTATTATATATGTTAGTTCATTTAGAGTGAAAATCACCATAAGTTTTTACGTAATAACCAATTTTCAATATATACTACTGAAATGACGAAATCACTGTTGCAGAACATTTTGATGAGCGCATATGTAGAAATTTAATGGTAAACAAAGGTAGAAATGTATGTTTCAAGTCAACACTTTCATATGTGTTGGAATTTGACATAACATTTCCGGACAGAACTTTCCGGTAGACTTTATATGTTTACTCAGTCAATTCTCAGGGTATTTAAATATGACGTCATTCATTTAATCCCCCACCCCCACATAATCGTCCATCCTCGCATTCAATTTGCCGAAATCTACGCGGGCGTAGATCGACAGCTTCGAAAAACCTCCACCCCGTCGGGCGTCGAAACGACAGGCCAGTAACGAGCGAAAGCTTCCGACCGCTCTCTCAATCACTTTTAACCACCCGCACTCGCCTTCCGCCGAACGCCATCATTAATCTATTGCGATGCAGCGACGTCGGCCATTTTTCCCGACGACGGCGAAAGGTCGTCTGGGATTTCCATGCACGCTTCGGTAAAAGCGAGCGGTAAAGAGCGAGAGCCGAGGTCGACGAAAAATCGTGGATGCAAAGGAGACGCGACCACATCCACGGCCAGTGATCTTTACCATTCTGCTCTCGCTGGATGCAGAAGTAAAAAGGGGCGTCCGGTAGCCAAGGGCGAGCTGACAAATGGCCGGGATTTAAGCGGCGCTACCGACGGCGGACGTGCGTTTTTCATCGGCCGAAAAAGGGTGGCACTTGCTACTTTAAGTAATTGCATCCCGACGCACGTACGGGCGAGCGAGACGCTTGAGTGTGCGAGGAAAAGAAAGCTGGCGGGAGAAGAAAAGAGAGTCGGCGGGAGGAGCGTTGACCTTCGAAATCCTTATCGACGTCTGGACCCTGAATACGCCGGAGGGCAAAGGTCCGACGCTGCAGATAAGCACGACGCGCCGAACATGAAAACGTGGAAGGAGTCATAACGCGCTGGGGAATTATCTTTTAACCCTTTGCGATCCGCTGTCAGGTATTAGTCGACATGGCTGTGATTTTTGTGACGCATTTCACTACAGCGTGATCTTATGTCGAGCTGGAGCGATACGGGATTTTTGTCTGATGGAGATCGATGCTAGTTATTTCAATGATCGACGTCTGGACCCTGAATACGCAGGGGGACAAAGGTCCGACGCTACAGATAAGCACGACGCGCCGAACATGAAAACGTGAAAGGAGTCATAACGTGTTGGGGAATTATCTTTTAACCCTTTGCGGTCCGTTGTCAGGTATTAGTCGACATAGACTTTAGGCTTGTTTCCTAATCTTTTGGAGTTCGGTTGTTTCGCCTTTTCGTCTTTACGTCTTTAAGCCATTTACGTTAAGACATTGTATGTTGTATGCGTTCCAAACCAGGAATAACGCGATGGAGGCAAAAAAAACATGTGTGATGTGGTTGAAGAGGTGGCAGTAACAACTCGAATATGCCAAAGATGGTTTGCGAAATTTCGTCGGGTGATTTTTTTTTTAAAGATGAACCCAGATCAGGAAGACCATCAGATGTCGATGAAAAAGTGCTACGCAGTATGATCAGGCCAAATCCCACGTTAAACTCTAATAGAAGACAGACAGTTGTAACTAAGAAAGGACCTTATATTTTGGATTAAATTTGAAGTAAAAAGTAAAAAGAAAATTGTTTTTTTTCTTTGGAAAAAAAACTACAGAACTCTCCCTTACAGCTAATAAATCCTACATACAATTATTCTTTTCTGTCGCACACGACACACGGACTAACTAACAACCAAAACCTACTTTCCAGTCACATATACGCGTCTGGGAAATTGTTAATACAGAAACAACGGCCTCATTGCGTTCCATAACTCGGAGTCTCGGAACCAAGCAGGAAAGTTCTTAATTGCTCTCTCCTACGATCGTTCCGCCTGGAAGAACAAAACCGAAAGACAAAGACCGTTCGTATAAACGAAGAGGCGGGACAGGAAAGAGTGTTCGCGGAGAACGGAAATAGACGCGAAATTTGGTAAAGGAGCAGAACGAGGCGGCTTAGTGTACGGTAATAGGAATTTCATAAGGAGCATTAACTTCCGCAATAAACGCTGCCAAGGAATTAACGGTAAATCGCGAGAAACTTCTTGCCGGTCCATTAAAACGCCGCGTGGGACATCGAATTGTCTGGGCGACGGTAGTTCTGCTCGTTATCCGAGGCGTGTGCCGAGTTTGCGGTGCAATTGATTCGAAACGGCACGAGTTGCCGTAGGCTGTAAGAAGTTATGTTAGTTTGGAAAAAGTTCTTGTCATGCTACCCGTAACTGCTTTAAAGCCGTTCCATTATCCGGAAACGGTGCAATGAGATATTCTATGACACCGTTTAGTTCTTTTTAACCCAATGACGTCATATTTAAATACCCTAAGAACTGACTGACTAATCATATTTCACCTTTTTAGCGCCGATTGAAAGTACCGTTGCTATGCGAAGAACGCCGAACCAATTTGACTAATTCGGCAAGGTTTGGAAAGAAGCTCATAAAACACAAAATGGGAATCATGTTTACAAAATTCAAAAAGGAGCATATTACGAAATGAGGGAAGAATAAATTAATGTCAATTTTATTTCAATGTTTGTTGAAAGTCATAGGAATAACATAAATATAAAACATTATGAAAAACAGACAAATTAATACACTTTTACAAACGGTATTTGTATGTAAGAAAAATCTTCGTTCGATCATAGCCTTATTTAGATCACGTAGTATGAAGTGTAAATAATATTCGGTCAGAAAATTTTACTACCACAAAACGAGTGATTCGCGTATCGAAAAATAAAAGTAGATATTTTAGATTCGAGAAAATATATAATGTGACTATTGAAAAATATGTAAACGACAACCGCTGGTTGTGTTTACAAATGTTGGACTGTATCGAAAAGTACGTATTTTAGAGAGGATTTTCGGTCGATGATGGTTTATTAGGGATAAGATTGTAAATCGGTGGATCGAAAAAAAGGTGGTGATTACAGGTAACAAAATGGATAGCGTTATTAGCGCCCTTCAGCTGATGTGATGGGGTTTGTGTATGAAAGAATGCATGTATTGTATTGAATGTGGTGTTGGTTTTATGACCTATCGAGATTAAAGTTTTCAATGTCCGGTGGTTTGTGCGTCGTAACAACCTGCGTTTTCTTCAGCAACGCGGTGTTACGTGCAAAGGGCAGCATTTCGCATCGATCTGTGACGACGACCCTCAGCCCGTCGGGGTAGGCAAATTGGGTTATCTCGAGCAAAATGTCATCGGGGTAGTAGAGTTTCTAACGGCGCGAGTGTAGTGCGCCATTTCTCCCTCGAGTCGAGGCTGAGTATTTCGCACGCTGTTGTCACGGCAAAGGTATCTTCGGAGATAAATGTAATCTACTCACGGCAGACGGACGGCATTTGGTGTTACGATAAGTACTTTAGCGAATTAACACATTGTTGACCGGCAATTTTAACCAGTTAACCCTCTATGGACCGAATTTTTTTGGTGGCTATACATTCACTGTTGTCGATTACAGTGTCTCAGCAGATAACTGGATAATGCAGTACAGCGTACTTTGATTTAGCTTCGAGCTGAGTAACTACAACATCTCTTATCAGTAATCGTAACAGTTTTGTAGAGTTACAAATCCTAACACGAAGATATTTAATTATAAGTGATTATGTTGCTACAAAATTTTGTTACAAATACACGATAAAGTTGGTTTTTGCTTAATTTAACCCTTTCGGTACGGAGGAGCTGGATGCGACTATACATTCGTGAGACGAGGAAGTCTTCCAGGAAAGTGGTTGCACTCTACGGCAGCGTAAGCCGTGAAAACAGTTTTGCGGCATTCATAGAAACTTCGAGCGTGATTGACACTAAACCTTTCGTTCGGGCCGCGACAGTCATCGGTGACTGATGCGGTATTTAACGTGTTTAAAAAATATTTCCTCCTCTTGCGAAATTCTAAATAATATTCATTTTCTTCATCAGTATCATTTTTTGAATCAATGATTTCCTTTATCCATTGTTCTCCTTTCAAACGTTTTACAATCATCGTGAAGGAAACTAAATTCAAATTCGCTTTTTTTACGCTTCTTTTATTACTTTTTCTTCAATTATACCACGCAGCAACATTTGCTACCTTGCATAAAATTACTGAAACCCCTTCAGAATTTTACGTGATAAAAATGTAATACTCCTTTCTCGTGTCCGCTGGCCACGAAAATGTTGAAAACATTTTCAATAATTCTTCCGGTCACGCGCCGTACACGCTGGCACGCCAGGCAAAGTGGATTTCCTCGTAGAGGCGAGAGGGCGGTAATTTCAAAACTTTCCTCTCGTCGTCGGCAAGTTTCATCCGCTGCAAGCAATCCTGCGTGTAAGTCCTCACTGCCCCTGCAAAAGTGAACCGGGACTCGAAACGACGCACTTTGAACGGCTTTGGAAGAAGTACTCACTGCGCCTGGAACTCTTCTTACACGGTACTTTTTTCCACCGTTTTCTTAGTACGTTATACTTACTTTTATCTTCAAATCGAGGAAACCGACAGACGTTTCAAGAACGATTTCACGAAGATACAAATTGTACATTGTTATCGCTATGGTATACAGAAGTAAATTATACAGAATTGCAATAGAAACCTGACCACTTGAAAGCTAACGAATACTGTTGCACAGTTAATATTCGTTTTTATATTGCTTGGATTAACTAAATACAAATTTAATATGTTGCTAAAAATCAATCCTCTGATTCTTCCGACTTTTTTAGATGACTTACTTTTACGCGGCTTGTATACACGGTTTAGAATTGCAATAGGGGCATGCCCACTTGAAAACGGTTAAATACGGTTGCATAGTTTAAAATTCGTTTTTATGTTGTTTGGATTAATTTATTACACATTTCCTGTGAGATAGAGAAGTAAATGATGCAGAGTTGCAATAGGAGCATGCCCACTTGAAAACTGTCGAATACGGTTGTATAGTTAAAATTCGTTTTTATGTTGTTTGGATTAATTTAATACAAATTTTATATTTTGCTAAATATCGATCATCTGACTCTTTCTACGCTATACTTTTTCAAACGATATGCTTTTACACGGTTTCTATACACGGGTTATGGAGCTTTACGCGAATTATCCAGCACCTTTTTATTCTAATTACGCGATTATTCAATACCTTTTACTCATATTTGCATAGCTTTCTTAATACGTCTCACTTTTACATTCGTTGTCGCTGATGCGGAGACAATTTTTTTATAGTTTCATTAAACTAAATTTAATTATTGAATAAAACAAAGTGTGAAATACAATTAAAATGAATAAAGTTTCAAAAAACGTAATGGTTTCAAAATAATTAATTTTAATACAATATTAATTTTTTTCATATATAATTTATAAATAATTATATTATATAATATAATTTATAATTTATAAATAATTATAATAACATGATTTAAAAATAATTATAATTGAATCATTTATCATTTTCTTTTTTTGACACATCTGTCATACTAGGCGTTTCTATGCGATCTGATCAATCTCTTATTTTAAACTTTTCTGTTGTTTCAATATAGGATATAATTATCCCCAGCAAACTTTTCACACGATGCGCATCCACCGTGCAAGTAGTGTCCCAAGTCTACCGAGAGAAGACCTCTTAATTTTCGGTCGCGTCAGAAATTACACGCTCCGTCGATCTACAAAGCGACGCGGTTAAAGGGTTAACGATATACGAAATGGCGCGTTGCCAGATAACGATATTATAGAGGGCAGATGTATCGAGAAACGCTTTGCGGCGTGGGAAAAAGCGCGACATCAATGGGGGAGCAAACGTGAAAGTATCATGGGGCGATAGCGTGGGGAAGGGGTAACGCGTTAAATTTTATCGATAATTGGCTCCCGCGTTCGCGACCGCTGGGCGAGATTTTCCGCCGTCGGGGGCGGTTTTATAATGATCGTCGGATTATCGGCGAAATTTATCGGTGCCGATAGGCGCGGCGCGCCAGAAAAATTATGCCGGCCGAATGTGGCTGGAGAGAGTGTAGCGTTGGATACCGAAATAGTCTTCGCTCGACATTCTGATGTTCGGACACATAGGGTAAAGTATAGATTTTGTATTGCTGTATATCTCATCACCTATGATACAGCAAATACATAAAAATAGATATCCAAAAGATTCACACATTTCCATTCCAGAAACCTACGCCTTCTTCAAATAAATCTAAATGTGTAAATCAATCAAATACATAAAATTCAATTAAAATACATGTTCCTGCATGATACTTGATTCCATTTTGTGTCAATCTTTCCTAACCAATTATTGTAACGCAACAATTGAGAACACATTGCAAACAAACGGTGATCCAAAAGATTCACACATTTACATTCCAGAAACATCTGCCTTCTTCATATCAATGTAAATATGTACATCAATTAAATATACAAAATTCAATTGAAATACATGTTTTTGAATGATTCTTGATTCCGTACTGTGTGAATCTTCCCCAAACAATTATTGTAACGCAACAATTGAGAACACATTGCAAAAAAATGGTAATCCAAAAGATGCACACGTTTATATTCCAGAAACCTACGCCTTCTTCATATCAATCAAGTACATAAAATTCAATTGAAATACGACGTGTTCTCGCATGATTCTTGATTCCGTATTGTGTCAATTTTCCCTAAACAATTATTGTAATGCAACAATTGAGAACCCATTGCAAAGAAACGGTAATCACTGCCACTTCTATATATCCTTCTTTAATATCAAACATGTTCTTTCTGTAGTAAAAGGTACAACTTCGTCGGTCTACGCATTTTTGCCGCATTTATTAAAAGCATGTTCACTTGACGTACCGTAATCACAAGCGATTGCACTTTTTCAAAGCCGGCGGAACGTAGTATCGCTGCGTTCTTTATTCCGCGCCTCTATTATACAAAGTTTAATAAGATGGCGTCGCATGTCGGCGGAGCAGAAAGTGTCCCGATAAAACGGGATGTCCTTAACGCCGGCCCTATTTCTGTTTAATGTCGGCGACATAAAACTCCGTGTAACGGGGAACTTTTGACGGTGGAACGGCTGGGTCGCTGTTCGAGGTGCAGTAACGAGAACCAGTTAAAAATAGCTTTCTTTGTCCAGAAACGTCGAGTACCCTTACGACAGGAAGGCGTTCGGGAAATCGCTACTGTTATTACGTGCAGCGTTATCAGATCGATGGAATTTTTGATAAAATTTAGTATTAGTATTACATAACATTTAGTAGTAATATTAGATATAATTTAGTACCAGTATTAGATAAAATTAATAAATTGGGTACTCAGTAAACCAGGGTCGGTGAAACTCATACTTTACAACTGGATTTTGAGCGCGGTGGAAAGGGACGAATCGAAACATAACGGAAAATATAATGCCACATTGTATCCTATTTCAGCTAGTGATTTAAATGTTAGGGATAATTGTATCCTGCGTGTAGGATCTCGGGTACATGGTCCTCTAGTTAAGGCTGTGATGAAAATTTTAATGTAAGAGGAAAAGAGAGAGAGCATGGCGAGCAAAGGTTATCTACGATTCTTAACTATTATATTGCTGTATCATAGGTGACGAATTTGTGGAATAATTGTGTTTGTGATTGCGTGGATGCTAGTTGAAAATGAAACGCCAGAACGAAAAAACGCACACATTCAAAGACTAAAAGACAGGCAGACGAAAGTTTAAGAATCAAGACTAAAGTGTGTTGATGGTGTTATTATTATTTATAAATATTACAGTGATAGTCCAGTTTCTAGTTTCACCTGTCTAAATCCTACATGTATTATCGAATGTATGGTTATGTACGTACGTATGAACTGACGTTTCGGCTCTTGGTTTGTGGTCTTATCAAAGAAATTAAACTGTCTGTATTCATTTAACACTACTTTCTCCCATCTGGCAAAGCTGATTCGAATCAGGTTTGTGAGTATAAAACAACAAAAATACAAACGCACATTGTTGTTTCTATCAGACTATTATTATTCATCCGATTACTGACCATAGGTGAATGATTGATCGGTATACGAATTCTTATCATGCTAACCCTGTATAACCTGACCTAAAATGCACCATGCCATTTTAATAACACACGTAATGTCCGGCGGGATTAACGAAAAAAAATAAAGAAATGGAACGCTTCGCTGCAAGAGAAATGTAGTCGCTTTGAAATGTCAGACGGAAAATACAGTGAATCCTCCAACAAAGGAAACAGATTAGTTCGTACTGCGTTATAAGAAAGTCCGAAGTAAGTATAAATCGGATTAATTCGTACGACGTTACATGGAAAGCTCATTAAAGATTTTCCAAGAGATGATATTTTTCCCCACCCTATAAACGATTCAACATCTGCATATTGTCCCCGAGGGAAATAAACTTTTATTGTAACTGCTTTTATTCATTTTTGTCGGACATTATGCAAGCCTAGGTTTCAAATTCATTTTCAGGGAAATGCTACTATGTTTTCATAATGATCAATAAAGAATATCATCTAGACTATTGTCTATTGTTCTACAATACAAATAATCCAAATTAAGCGAGCAAAAGTCCTTCTATTAAACACTACTTTTATTCGTCCGAATTGATTTAAACAAAAACTGTCTATTGAATTACACTTACAACAATCTGCACATTTCTTGGCAGCGACACCGGCAGTTTTCTAGTGTCGTTCGATAAAAAAAGTCATGTAAGAACTGACATCATAAACAAACAAAAATATCGTCAAACTGCCACTGATACTGGCTGCACAAAATCTTTTAAATATGTTTAATATATGTACTTCATTTTAATTTTTGAACGGAAAAAAAAGAAAAAATAACTTGTACATTATCAGAACTGTGTTATCACTATTGAGGATAATTACATTCTATGTTTCCGACGGTGTGATTGCAAAAGGACAGAGAAAAGGGAAACAACAGAAAAGTTAAAAAATAAAAGATTGATCAGATTGCATAGAAACGCCTAACAAGACGGATGTGTCAAGAAAAGAAAATTTTAAATTAGTTACTTTAACCGTTTGGATCCCAGAGATTATTCAGAAAATCTTGTCGGAAAACATCAAATAGGGCAACAGCGGTTGTGTTTATCAAATTAATATAATTTGAAGTAATGAAAATTAAGAGACAAAATGTTTTGCTCACATGGTTCACACCAAAACAGTAACTATGCGAAGAATAATTAGCAGTAAAATTGTACGCGTATCGTCAATAGCGCATCGCGATAAAACTCGTGAGATTTTTCTGCATGAAATTTGAACAGTGTGATCGCGCTGCATGGGACTCAAACGGTTAAAACCTTTCTTGAAGCTTTATTCGTTTTAACTGTATATTAAACTTCGTTTCGTTCAGTAATTAAACTTGATTTAAAGAAACTACAACAATAACAGTATCGCTTTATAAAAGGCCTGCCGCAATTTTTGCTCTACACGTTATGGAAACTGCGTTATGGGAGGGTTTGACTGTAGTCAAACGTTGGTGCCAGTGATATTCTCGTGGTTTCAATTGACTCTGCGCCTCTCTCGTCGACGCACTTTGCACACTGTCGGGAAACGAGTTGCTCGCTTTCAGGCGCTCCGTCGCGACACGTAATTCAATTTTGATAATGAAAGCAATTTGAGCGGGAAAAAACAAGCCCTGACCACGGTTTGCTGGACTATGCAACCGCGTTCTATTTCACTCGCGTTCCCTGCCCGTCTCACGTTCCACCTCGGTGATGCGTAAATCATATTGCTCGTCCAGAGGCGCATACGAGATTTTCAGCATTTTTGAACCGACGACTAATCACATTAAGAGACATTTCAATAACGACGCATTCAAAATAAATGCGAAGTTTTCGACGCGACGCGAAATGTTGAGGTGAGGAAAAGCATTTTTATAATAGAATACTGGAAGATGATTTCACGGAGAAACGTGTATATTATAGAAAATTATTGTAATTGAAGAATAATTTCGCGTGGGAAATGTCAATTTGTTCGTGGCAAATGAATGCAGTGAAACTAGTTTTGTAGTGTCAGGTTCCAGTTTGGGCCATCATGTAATTAAAAAAAATTCCTAAATTTATCCTATGTTTTTAGGCGTTAAGCTAGATGTAACCCTTTAATACATGGGTTGACCGATTTCATTGAAGTTTCTTCAGATACCTAACGCTATTTTGGCCAGGAATTTGTCAGGACACTTGCGTCTGCATTTAAAAGAGCGAAAAGGCCGTCTTTGATGTTCCGTGCTCTGGAGCTGGTTAAAAACGTGTCGCTATATAACTCTCTCGCAATGCGGGTCACGCAAGTTCCCGGTAACGATAATCTTATTTCCGTCGGCACGGGCACTTGACGTGCCGCGAAGCTCTCTTCCACGCTCGTTAAGACGCTGCTGATCGTGCTTTATTCTTTGGACCCTCTCGTTTTGACGCCGCGCCCAAATGGGATCGCGTGGCACGACACGAGGAGGTAGTTTTGATTCGAGCCTCTGGTCAGCCCTCGTAAATTGTCGAATCACGGCCCTTACTTACGGCCCTTTGTTCTTACGCCGGAAAGGGTGCAAATATTTGGTCAAGATCTTTGCCGCTGTTAAGTCTGAAGGATGGTCCGCTAGAAGATTTTACTGCCAAACAAAAAAGTGCGCCTTCGAAGTGCACAAAAAATTACCTTCACTGTTGTCGTCGTTTCGTTGACCCTTTTGAAACTACCGGTACACATATGTCCTAGTCAAGTTTAATAACTATCAATCTACTAATATTTCTTGCACATTGCTTCATTCTGAATGGGCCTGTATGATTACATTCCTTAAAATCTAGTATCACAATTTCTTGGTGTCAAAAAGTCCGTTAAGTGTAAAATATCAGCACGGTAACATCATTTGTAGGTAGTTTTCAAAAAGTCATTACGGTATATAGATAAAATGAGCCGGTAAGTTTTTTCGTTTGCATTTTATTAGCTCTCTTTTGAATATTTTTACGTAGACAATTCAAATAATTTAGTTCTTTATGTACAAAAAGCGGTGGGACATAAATATATGTATATCCCATCTATCTTTCAAACCCGGATAAAGATGTTGCAACAGTCTTAACTTCCAAACGCTGTTTTTATATTACTTTTTTGCTATTGCATATAATACATTACATCTGTATGAATTCAGAATAAATGTTCTTATAATCTTTATGAGACTAATGGGACATATTTAACTTTGCACTGATGTAAAAAAAATCATTCTTTTTCTTTTACCCGGTTATAATGAATAAATTATTCACCTGAAGTATTAAAAATGTAACCAGCCTCTTTTATTTTCTATAAACAAAAAATCCGTCTCGAAAGGGTTAAAGTAGAATGTGTTGGCCATTTAGGTTGAAGATGGGCTCGAAGATATTTGTATGCTAAAAGAGTTTCTTGATACATGGTCAGCTGCCGTTTTTGTTTGTTCCTAACATGAGTGATAAAGTGCAACAATTTCGAAGATATATTAATCGCCTTATTGGCGTAAGACAAAATGTAATAGAACCGCAACACCTTACTATTTAGGAAATAAATCAAAATTGCGGTAGACTATAAGGTTTGTGTGAGAAGGAAACTTAGGAAACTCAATTTTTAAAATTACACGATATTAATAATCACACGCAGGAGAATTTATATAGTTCCTGTTATTATATATGAAAACAATACGATTTTTGATAAAATGCACCCTAACTTTGATCGGTCGTTTGTATCGCGTTAAATGCACAGAAAATATGCTTTTTTTTACCATCATTCCTTGAGTTGCACGGGCGACACGGCATTTTCAAGATTTTTATCTAAACGTCTCTGGCCACGCTGGCCCGACCAATTTTCTGATCATTAGAGCCAATATGGTCCCGTCTCTTTTATCTCCTGCGGCGTGGCTATTTTTCTACCTCCTGCTGGTCCCCACTTTTTCCCTCTCCGCTACATTTCCCACGTGCCTGGTTTTCTCTCCGTCCACTTTCACTGTTCATTCGCCATAACCAGACCTGCTATCGCTGCTCGTGATAATTGCACAATCCACCCCAAGCGTAAATTCGTTTCTGATAAAAAAAAATCCCGGCGGCTTAAAATAAATATATTGGCGGGAGTCGGTATGCGTCGAGCAAATACGCCAATAACATTGCGGAATACTTATGGTAATAACGAATATATACAAAAGTGCAAACGCGTGTACACAAACCGAGGACGTTCGATCAGTAGAAAATAAACCGTAATCAGTTCACACGTAAATGAGTTTCCGTTGCTAAAGTTTACACACACACACACACACCCATATATATATATATATATATACGTAAAACGGACCGCATCAAAATCGAAACTTTAGAAGAAATTAATATCGACAGATCACGTAGAGAACAGTTGCAAAACTTACAGTATGACATTTGAATTGATTTAATTGTATGAAATCATGTACATAAAAAAAACCACGTCACGATCTAAACGCTGAAAAACGTCAGTATCCAGGTGACATATTGAAAACAGGTCACAGACATTGCACTATGACATTCCCAATTATTTTACTGTATGAAACGCCGTTCAACGAATTTATGTACGCCAAGACGATGGTAGCATCAAAGCGTAATTATGGCTGCACACTCAAACGTTGAGCAGTCAGAAAATGTCGTTGATCGAGTGCGGGGCGGCGCTTGACTTATTTCAATTGCCACGCGCCGAAATGAAATGTTTCCCTTCCACCCACCTTATCTGATATTTTTGGAAGGCTACCGGCGCTGCCTCGGACCGTAACAACCCGACTGTTCTTATCTCCCAGCAAATAAACCGAATCCTTTGTTATTTTTATTCATTCGCCGGCTTTTCAGCGTTCGTCGCGAGACGCGTGGGTGTTCAACTTTCGTGCACGAAGACCCTTTAACGATCGTTCCTCGAACCTTCGTTCCGCGTAAAGCCGCGATATTTATAGGACGAGAATCGGTGCGCTTGTTTTCCGAGATATCGCACCGTAACGAGGAAGAGCCGGGGTCCTGGAGCGTCGTGGGTGCTGGGCAATATCGTTTATAATATATCTCGGGGTGAGAGGAAGAAGCATCTTGTCGCGACGGCATCGTGCTACAGTGCGTTTCACTACCAACCGCTGGAATTTGGGGACAGAAAGAGGAAATAGCTATGTTTGTTTTATGGAAGAAAAGTGAGAAGCTAATTATTCGGGTGGAAAATGCATCAAAACATGATGTATTTATAAGCGTAGAAAGAGTTTGTAAAGTAGTTCGAAGTAGTGAACAATATCGCGGATATAGTTACAGAGCGGAATTAGTTGAGATTGTATGTACTGACTCTATGTAATTATTCGCGTGAAAAATGGGCGTAGGAAGAGTTTCTAGAGTAGTTCGAAGTAGTGATTTAACGATACTCCGTATATAGTTGCAGAGCGGAAATAGCTGAGATTGTATGTACTGACTATATGTAATTATACGCGTGGAAAATGCACGTGAGAAGAATTTCTAGAGTAGTTCGAAGTAATGATTTAACAATACCACGTATATATTTAGTTACAGAGCGGAATTAGTTGAGATTATATATACTGACTGTATGTAATTATTCGCGTGGAAAATGCGCGTAAGAAAAGTTTCCAGAGTAGTTCGAAGTAGTGATTTAATAATACCACATACATATATATTTAGTTACAGAGTGGAATTAATTGAGATTGTATGAACTGACTGTATGTAATTAGTCGCCTGGAAAATGCATCGAAATATGATATATGAGCGTTAGAAAAGTTTGTAGATTAGTTCGAAGTAGTGATTGAAAAAAACCATGTATAATGTTACAGAGCGGAATTATTTGAGATTTTATGTACTGATAATGGAAGGTGTCATATTAAATAAAAAATTCCATATTTATATATCAATCTTCCAGCTTCCCCTGTATACGTGATTAAACATAATTGAAGCATAAATAAATGTTTCCCTGCAAATCATTTTTCGATTGTTCATAATCCATATGAGTCTTCTAACGTGAAACACGCTGTATTTATCAGGCAGTGAGAAAACAGCGGAGGTAATTGCCACCCTCATCGCACCCCTTGCGTCTCGTAACACCGTCATTTTTATTAAGTTTTTCTACGCCGGAAAGTAACTCATATACTCGCTCTTTTGCGCGAACGTCCTTTCTAGTAGGACTATAGTAATTTTGCCCGAGGGTTTGGGGATGGTGATAAAATGTGCCTTTTGCGAAGGAAAGATACCAAGCGAGAAAAAGTGCAGTTGATAAAAGTGGAGTAAGTAAATACATCCTACATGTAATGATTTCTAACGTAATACATTTTTTAAATAATTTGTTGAGTTTCCTGGAAAGGACCCATGTCCAGAAACCTACTTATAGATTGCGGTATACTTTTTTTTAATAATATTTACTGTTTTTCCGTTGGACCGTATTGTTGTGCTATCAATAAATGTCGATTGTATATATTTTGATAAATCATTTTTTAGACTTTCAATTTAATAGTTATACATTTGTAAACCATGACTCTTACACACTTGAATACTGACAGTTATAATAATATTTGCATCACGCGCATTCTGATAATCAGCAATGCATTACTTATTATATATCTCCACATTGACAACTTATTTATTTTTATTTGTATATATATATATATACGCTGTTTTCACTGCGTTTTTCGATATATATATATATTATAAAAAATGTTCATATTATATATATATTCATTAATAAAAAAATGTTTATATAATGTCAGTATTGCCTACGCTTACCCACGTAGCAAGCTTATACGTATGTGCAGTTTCTCTCACATTTTCATACAAACGTTTTTAACTTACAGTTTGCATGAAATTGCTTTAACCGAGTTGGCCACCTGCTATTACTCGGCACATTAATATTTTGCGCACAAACGTTTAATACCGCTGCCATCACTATCAACGCCGCACAAAACGCGTTGCCCGGCGTAATCGCGTTAAGGCACGTTGACAAATTCCGCGAATTTGCTGTAATTTCATTTTTCCGTCCGACATTAATGCCCATTTCGTGCCTCGAGACCAGCGGTTTATCCTCTGCGCGGCGTTAGCGATAGTTGCCGTATCCGTGCTTCTCGTTATTCCTCCTCCGACCACTTTCCTTCCAGCCCATTCTAATTCTGCTTCGCACTCTCGCCCTCGACGGAAAGAAAAGCGTAACGACCGGCTTAGACGTGGTAAATAACGTAATAAGAGACGCCGTAGCGGCATAAAGCGCCGAAATTAAGCGGGCAAATTAGTTTTTATGAAAGCCCTCCGGAAAGGAAGTAAACATTAGCGCAACTTTATGCCGTCGCGCAGCGAAACTCAAGACATTTTTTATATCGGAATACAAATAAATGAAATACTGCCGGTTTTAGTTGGCTTCGTTTATACTTATTTTATCGTGTCGATACGTTGCGCTAAAAAATGATGGGTCATTGTGGACCCCAGTACTGTAAGCGGAAAGGCACTGGAAACATATATAGATAATAGTATTAGAGTAGAACTGATCATATAATGGATGTCTCAAAATGGACTGACATTTTAATTTATTAATGTGTTGATGTGTTTGATGGAAATAATATTCTCGCCATATCTCACGGAACGGGAATTTATTGGCAAACTATGCTGTCACACACTCTTTTTCTTGGAAAAGAGCTGCTCGCTTCTCCGCGCTCGTAAGAAATTTCGTGGAATAGGTATTAACGACGTTTTATTTCTACGGTTGTCACTTCCACCAAGAACCAAATGTTTTTGTCACCATGTATGCCCATATATGGAAAAGAAATGTCAATATAAACAAATGCCGCATAAATTTGAATGAGTAATTTGCACATTGTTTCGAAACATTTACTATAAGACAGTTTTTCAATTGGTAATTTGGCTGCCCGATTGTATTCTTTCCCCGCACGTTCGTCCACCTTTTCCATCCAACAGCAATTAATTCTCAAAATCCGGCGAGCGGGCCGATTCCGTCCCAATTAAACGGCGAATTTCGCGGAAACGATTGAGTGCGTGTTCCACCCGGCGTGAGGTTAGCACAAAAATTAATCGTCCAAGTTTCACCCCATCCGCTCGGCGCGCTCAAGAAAGATAGAAAGCGCGGCAAAAGCGGAACTTGAAGACTCTCGAATGCACGCCGGGAGCAGCGGGCGTATTAATTACTTTTTTAATTCGACCGCCATCCGTATAAGTGAGCCTCCACACCCGGCATTCCCATCGCTCAACGCACCCTTCCGTCCCTCCTTCTTGCCGTTAGTCTCGTCCATGAATAATAAATAGACGACGGCCGAACTTTATCATAAAATGTTGTACACAGACGCTCTGAATATTTATTCGCGCGGCGAAAACAAAAGGGCCGAGCATAACACCCCGTTTGCAGCGGTGATTTATTTCGGAAAAGAGGCCGCGCGAGTTGCCGGGGTCTGTTCTGACCCTCCTCCCTCTGTCTTTGTCCACGCTCGCCCAGAGGTGACTCCCTTGGCGCGTGTCAGCCTGCGACCAGTCACCTCTACAGGTGTGGTCATAAATTCTGCGAAATTCTGGAAAGTCCGAGACAAATCATCCGCTAGGCGTGGCGCGTGTCTCGTGTCACAGGCGACGTTTACTTTGGCCCTCTTGATAACATTAAACGTACCAAGCGGGGTCAAATGACACATTTCAAAATTTACTTTAAAATCGTACATTCATTGTTATTTCTTTCGCTTATTTCACTTCCTGTAAATTCTTATAGCATCTCATTATTCAATTTGCCGCTTTAATAAATTAGGAATTTCTTTCTGAAAATCAACTTTTATTTCATAAATGGTCAAACGACTGAGTATGGTAAGAATCCGTAGATATAATGTACCGGTACGTTCAGTGTTAAATGACCTTCACTTAAATATTGCCAATTTTCAAACAGTATGGTTAAATTAGATAAATTTAATTATTGCCAAATTTGAACGAGAATTTTACATTTTTGTGAATGTATTTCCATAAATGTAGCCATTGTCAATTTGCATGCGGCAATTTCAAATTATCTTTATTTAAATATTACTAACTTTCAAGCAGTACGATTAAATTCGATAAATTTATATATTGTCAACTTTTAAACAAGAATTTTGTATTTTTGTGAATGTATTTTTATACCTTTAAGCATTGTCGATTATCAAGTCGCAACTTTGGCACTAAACGTAGCAAGCGGGGTCAAATCACCCCTTCCAAAATTAACTTTCAAATCGTACATTCATTGTTATTTATTTCACTCATTTGACTTTCTGTAAATTCTTATATCATCTGATTATTCAATTTCTCGCTTTAATAAATTAGGAATTTCTTTCTGAAAATCAACGTTTATTCCAAAAGGGACCAAATGACCCTTCTTGGTAAGAATAGGTGTAAAGTACCGGTACGTTTAGTGTTAATTGCACACGAGAGACAAGGAGGGAGGGACGCTTTTTGAGAAACACCAAAGAATTTCGTATGCCGGTAGGAGTGTCTCCTGATTCTGACCCTCTCTGACTATTCAACGTGCCTGGTACCCGACCCCTGATTCTTCTGTCACGATAATCCGCGGACGATGACGGGACGGAATACTGTCGAGGGTCATTTTGTCCCAGTTGGACAAGGAACCGGCACGTCGCGTGGGGAGAGTCATGAATGACGTAAGATTGCCGGAAATGTGCTTAGTGTTCGCGTGTGATTGACGCGGAATGCTTGATAATTCGGGAGAGAAGAGCTGTATTAGATGCTTCGGGGAAATGGGGATACGGATGAATAGAGTTCGTTTCAATGCCCGTTCAGTTATTTCACTCATCTTTATAGAGAAGTTCATCAAGTGTAAATGCTCCCGTGACGCATTTTCGGCGCAGATGAATGAGTTGGGAAAATTTTAGACATGTCTTTCATGGAAGGACATTCAACGAATTGGCGGGCGTGATAAGTGCGTAAATGATCGATCGGAATTTTACCGCTGGCGTACGCTTATTAAGTGTAAGTAATTGAAAGCTGAAATTATGAAATCTCTTAAAACATGGGTAATTAAATTTTCTTTTTATTAACGCGAAAATTGTTTAACCTTAATTGATAGTGAATGTCAAACACGGTATAACTTTTACAAATGTCAAGCTATGACGCCGAAATTTAATGGAAACGTTAATGACAGATGTGGCAATCTAGCAAAAAAAATTTCAATCGAGTGACTGAGAGCGCTATACGGCGGCATGTCCTAAAACTTTTTGATCAAAGTAGTATGTGAATTCACGTACGAATTGGGTGATTTCCATAGTAAACATGTTTTTTTTTTATTAAAAATGAACAATATTAAGAAAAAAAAATGTCGCTCCTGGGGACTGTGTTCGAAAAAAATCATCTCTCGAATGGGTTAAAGAACACGCAGCAAAGGTGATTAGCTTTAGTAGCATTTTATTGCACACTTTCTACTGTTTCTGGCCGAATTTTTATTTTCCCTTCGATCCGCGCTTTCTCCTTTTCCGACTCTTCCCCTTCAGGCCGTAGCTTCCACTTCGCGCGCGCACTGAATTAATCAGGAGCGGTAGCGTCTCTCAAAAACCTTCGCCAGCCGGCCGTAATGAAATAGTCCTGGCACACAATGCCGCTTCCACCCCCATTGTCTTCTCGCCGGATTCATTAGGCAATCTTCGCGCGAATGGCATAGCAAAGTCTTCGCGCACTGCTCTGAGCTGACTCAGGAATGCTCGTCGCGAGGAAACGTTACTCGTAGAATGGGCCTGGTGACGACGAGTCTGCAGCCGCGCACAATGGACGACTGAAGGCGAATTTGTTATTCTTTCCGCGAGACGCCAGGCGCGCGGCGTTAATTAAAGTTTATTGCGAACTTTGCAGGATATCGTCTCTTCCGTGAATAACGTGTAACGGCGGCGATAGTGTGATTGCGTTTGAATACTACGCCGGAGAATTAATTTCGGAACACGCCGATACATGAGAGAATTCGAGCGGGAGGTGGTATGGTGTTCGGCATCGTTGTGTGTTCGATCTTCTGGGCCGTCGAAAAGTTACCAGGAAATTTAAAGATATGGCAGGGCACTGAGGATGCTTTGAACAATCGAAATGCATTTATGATTGTTGTATTCGGTGTCGTTGCAGATTATGTAAAGTGGGAAAGAAGAATGCTTAATATTTTTATGGTGATTTGAGTATTTATTTGTCTGGCCGATGGAAAAAAAATACTATTCAATATGGCGAAAAATGTGATGGAAGAAGCGTTGTTTCAAGATAGTAGTGATAATGACTTTAGTGTGGATGAATATGAAAATGATTCTGATGACAGCGACATTAGTCCACCAGTGAAGAAAGAGAGAAAAGTATTGCCGTATAGTGATTCTAGTGAAAGTGATGAAAAGGTGCCAGAAAATTTAGATCGTGTTAGCGAAAATCATTCATTTAGTAATTGGCAGCAGATCATTGAAGAAAACACTACTCCTGGATGATTTGATTTTTCGTAAAATATCTTGCCTTTTCAATGTTATATGCACATTTTACTTTCAAATAAATAACATATTATCAGGCCAGATATAGCAAAAAAAGTCCGAGCTGCTGAAAACTTTAGGCGAGAAAAAGTCCGAGTGCAAAGAGTTAATAGATAAAAGTATCGTCCGAATGACACGAGTCCAATTGCATTTCACGAGAGCACAGAAATTAATTGAATACCGAAATACGGATATATAGTAAAATACGAGAATCTGTTATTAAAAGTATTCTGGTCCTTCCGCCTCCAAGGAGAAAAGAAGAAATATCGTTCATTCCAATCTTATCCCATCTGCCCTCCCCGTCCCCCAAACAATTTTTACCTCACTTTTTCATCTGAACCTTCCGCATCTGCACCACCGATTACGTAACACCCTATACAATAATTCTCCTCACACAATCGGGTAAAACATCCACCGCCGTACGTCGATTTAGGTTACACACGTGTTAACTTCGTTAAGCAACAAGGTCGCAATCAACTAGACGGCGCCACTGCATTGGGGTCGACAAGCAAACTTGACAAAAGACGATGACGCGACGTCACTTTTTTGTTTCGCAAATGACGTCGCCTCTCGTCCTGGAGTTTGATGTTAAGCTGAGGACCCCTCGCGAATTGATTTCATTTTACGACCGCCCCTTTCTCCTCGACTTCGTAGTTTGGCGTGCCCTTCGAATGTTGCGCAGGATTCGTGAAAGCGGAGACGCAGATAGATACATTTCCAGTCGTAAACTCGACTCGTGACGATTGAAGAAGAGCTGCTAAATGTACTGTTAACGCTCATAATTCTTAGAGGTCGAGGAGTAGTGATGGCGGGAGGGGACTGTAAGAATACAAAGGAATGTCGTTCAGGCAGCAGTTGTGCCGTTGTTGACGCATGAACGACGACAGACGTAATAAATGTCCGTTTTAGTACGTAAAACGGACAACTTTTCGTCGCCGATGGCTTTCCGACGTTTTATATGATGCGCTGGAAAACGCAGGAGAATAAATTGGAGTGGCGCCTCGTGTGTTTTCTTTGTTAGTGGGTTAGGTGGTTGGCCTATTGATACGATCAGTAGATTGTACTTCACGAGCATCTTCCGAGCAAGAGTCAAGGAAAATGACCATCTTTTTAAATGAGTGCTAACACATTGTTGACCGGTCACGAGTTAACTCGTGTTTCATGAGCAAACTTTGCTGACCGACCACGAGTTAACTCGTTCGCTACTAGGCCTTGAGAAGAAATTCTGCCTTCACAGACCATGGTGTTTTTTCTTCTAATATGACTTCAGTTGGCATTGATTTTGAGTACATATATTTATAACATTCCAATTATATAAAAAGTAAGCACTTTTTCATACGACGCATATATGCGACGCTGAGCCAGAAATGAGAAACTTATTTTATAGACCATCGAGGAAACAATCTCTGGTCACGAGTGGGCAACGTGTTAAAAAAACTGTCCATATTCCGAGACCCTTCAGAAGCCTGCAATTATTCCCTGTTGTTCCGGCGCGTTATAATGGGGGGACCGAGACTCTCGAAATCTGTAGAGTTTGTTAAAAACATAATAATGACCATACTTTAATTACAGCACGTTCTTCAAAAATCTGTAAAAATAATTGCCAACTGCATATGCCAACTGCACACATAAATTCTTGGTAATCCGAGCGAACGCGAAAAATCAAAATAAAACGTAGCTCGGTGGGCAAACAACGCAGCAAAGTTCGTCAAGAATGCAGAAGCTGGGAAATTACATTTAAATAAGAATGAGCGGTGCATATTCATGATCCGGCGGCGGTACAATTAAAGACACATCGAGTCCGGGCGAAAGCTTGATTGCCCGCGAAGCAAGGAGGCAGAATCAATTGGCACGACGATTACAATAATTCACTGTCTTCGTTTAAAACGGGAAAAGTTGCTGTTCGTTAACGGACGCCAAAAGTACCATCGAAGCAACTTCGCCATTGGGTTCGTTGCGGTAACGATCTTCGTCGTTATCGTTCCATTGTGAGATCAAAAGCAGAGAAAATGGGAACTGTAATGGTCTTGTATTGTCCTGATATTTTTAACAACGATTCTTTGAGCTCAGATTACCTACAGCTTGATTATGATTGCAATTCATCGATCGTGTACGTCTCCTTTTCTAAGAAAACGTTGAACAATTAAAGTTGATACACTTTTGTACATAGAAAAGGTAAGCAAACTTAAGGGGTTATGCCTACTTGGAATCGGCAAAATTAACTGATTTTCAAGACTCTTTTTTGCCATTTTAGTGAGTATTAATTAAAATTCACAAATTACTACCAAAAAGTACGTATTTAGTGGTACTTGTATACATTTTTTTATAAGAAAATATTAAAAAATGGAGGAAATATAGCTCTTCTCATAGAGCTTCCGTTTATTTTCATCACTTGCGGTGACCAGAATATCGTCGAAACGGCTTATCTAAATTAGAAATAAAAGAATACTGTGTTTGTATGTTGCATGATAAAGGGCCTGAACGAAGAATTTGGTAAAATTTTAATTTTTACAAGGATGACAACACTTTTACGAAAAAATCCGTCTTTCGAGGTGGACTGACTTCCGTTTTTATGTTGTAACTTTTTTTTTATTACCGAAATAAAAAATCCTTCATTCAGGCCCTGTCTATTGTAATGACAAATAAGTATATAAAATTAGAGTCCGATCGGTGAAGCAATTTTTAAGAAATTTTGATCACCGCAACCGTACGTTTTAAAAAACACAGTTTCGAGATAATCGGGTTTAACGTTTCAAGTCTATGTTTTTCATAGTTAAAATGAATTTTTCTTAACTTATATAGAATCATATATTCCAGGGCCATAAATGGTCCCTTCTGCACTTTAGGCCAACTCCAGAACGTCGAGATGATGTTGTCTGGGAGCCATTCTTTGCTCCCTGGTGGCCGCATGCACGCGCTGTTCGGTAATTGTAAAACGGGTCTCGTCTGCTTTTCTAGCATATTCGTGGGAATTTTGGCCACAAGGCATGCCCAATGCTTCAGAAATCTTCAGAAGGGCTATGTTACCCTCGTTAAACGTACATGCAGATATGTATGCCGCAATTTGAACGGGTGGTGCACCGTCCGGAAGACTTTTCGGGTTGATTTTCCAGATGCTTTGGTTATAACTTTCATCATTGTTCTTGTATATAATTTTATAATTGCCTAATTGTCTCATTGTCTATACTTGTATAAAATTCAAAATTCGGTATTCGACCAAAGAATCAAGCGGCACGGCACTCGATATGAACTAAACGCGAACTTGTGTTGCAGCGTAAAATTATGTATAATTGTATGTTATCGTAAACAAATATATGTGACAAATCTGTATGAATTAAATGCCAAGTGGTGTCCATGACAAATATATATCACTAAGTCGATGTATTAATAAATCGTCTCTGTGGTGTTACATTTTAGAAATCTTGATAACCAACATATTTACAACCTTTTATCGGGCGTAATTAAAAGATAAATACAGAAGGAACATGGTTTATGTAAAACGGGTTGCCGAACAGGCATGGAAGTGGAAAGTTATAAGTGAAAGAGGCAAACGCTGGAAACTTGAAAAGTTTAAATTGAAAAAGTTTTTACGAGAAAGAATTTATAATCGCAGCATTAAAGTTAGCTACAAATTACCCTGGAGATAGAAATATAACAAATTCGCGCTTTATCAGCATTTCAGTAACGTGCGCAAACAATAATTGCATAAATTAAACCTTTGCGATTGGTGTCCCCGTAGCGGGGACATTTTTAAATCGTCGTAGAAATCGATATCCCCGCAGCGGGAATCTCCGAAAATGCAATTATTTTTTGGGGCATGGAGATGTGCGTCATGAACTCATACATACTATATAAAATAACAAAACAACAGAATAACGAAAAGCCAAATACATTTTGTATTTGGATTCCATCGCTTCCTCATCGCTTAATTCGTACGACGCACGTACGGGACACATTTTCCAACGAGGTCGAAACAGTGTGAGGAAAAGGTTCTAAAAATGATATGTGGGCTTCTCAATAAAATCACTCAATCTTTATTCACTAAGAACCGTCTCCTTCACGGGCACATCGAACACTGATCTCGCTTGCAGCTGTCCTGACCTCCCAACTCGCTTCTCCGCAGTATCATTCGCGAAAACAAAAGATGCCGCCGACGGAAAAGTACCTTTGATGTGAGCGTCCTACGTCTTTGTCGCTTGATCAACACCAAGGCACGTGTCCCTTACAACAGTTAACTGGTTAAATAATATATAAAGTATAATTTTTGTACGAAACTTCATTTGTATTATTTTTCCAAGTTTTTTACATTCGTATATTCATGTTTGTGGCCACAAAAAAGTTACTAATCAAAAGCCTGCATGTTATAACATATTTAAAGTAGGATGAGTATACCCGTCTTTGGCATCGAATGGGTTAAATTTTATCCTACAAACATCACCCCTTTAAGTTCCGCAAAGTTCGCAGTCGCGTGGCATCCTGTGACGGCAGGAGACGCAGAAGACGTTGGAAAATGGCGTCGACCGACTCTTGAGCAGGCCGTCTCGGTAGAATGTTCGAAACTCGGGGATCGGGAATGAGAGGAGAATGATTATAGTACGATAAAGTTACAAACTAGCCTTATCATTCCCACGACACCGCCGGCCCCACTCTCGGCGGGAGTCTCGTAAAATTGAATTCAGAAGCGGGTCGCCCTAGTCTCCCGTGTAGGGCGAAGGTCGGAAGTTGATTTTCGGAGTTAACCGCCGAGAGTGACAGCGTCGTTGGACGCGAGAGAAAAGTTTTCAGGGGAAGGAGGCCCGTTCTGGGAGAAAGCACTGATTTGCGACTGTAGACATCGCATTGGAACGCTCGTTGGTCGATGGCCGCTTTCGTATGGGAGGAAGCAGTTTGCATGGTTTGGGCCATTCTGGAATGCCTAAAGAAACAAAGCCGGCAAAAGACATCAAATCACATATTATTGTAATACTTGCCCCGACAAGCCGGGTATGCATCTTGGCAATTGTTTTATGAAATATCATACACAGCAAAATTACAGAGACTAATATTTAAGAAATTATATTCATAAAGGTGTAAAGATATATAAAATATTAAAATATAAAAGTTTTATACATTAATTTGTGTGTGTCATGATTTTAAGTCGGAGCATTCGCCAAAAATGCTGCAAAAATGGTGTCAAGTGCAAAGGGTTAGAATATAGGAATATTCTTAAAATACGTCGTATTTTCCAATATTCTCACAATACGTCGTATTGTCCAATATTCTTAAAATAGGTGTCGTTACGTCAAAATATACCAGTACCGAACATACCATATCAACATTGAAAATATTCATCAAATACCGATTATGTCCCAATGACTTGAAAACAAACACTGCTACACTACCGGAACATCAAAATATTTCGGTATTCGGGTGCTGTGCGTAATTTTCAGCCGGTTCGTCTCCTGTACACACATAAACACGCTCCTCATGACTGGTAGATTCAGCAGACAAATTCAGATCGTCCACCGTCGAGCAAATGACGGCGTAAACAAGGCGCCAGTCTCCTGTAGTGCGCGTGACAAGCCTACGAAAGCAGTCGGTTTCGAGGGTGTTCCGGAAGACCCTCGGACCTTGGAGGGTCCAAAGGGTCCACCTTTGACGATAAACGAGGCCGAGAATCAGGAAAGCGTGAGAAGATTCGCCACAGAGAGGCGGACAGACTATTTTAAGCATTCACCGGACACGCGGACGTTAGCGCTGACTTTGAGCGTTTGATTTACTTTGACGTCGGCCAGACACGCGCATTACGGCCTGTGACATCAATTAAATGCTTCATTAAATCGCCGATTAAAACGTATTCCGTGGCATTCGTTAAATATGGAGTTCAGACGAAAAATGGAACTTCGCGGTGTAATGTCAATGGAAGCGTGCTCATGTTCAGTATGTGTACAGTTAGTGTAGAAAGTGTTCGTTGACAGAACAATTTCGAATACAACATTATCAAATTGCAGTTTATGAAGTAATTTTTTATAAATTGTGAGTTTGCGTGTATTCTACTCACTAATTTAGTGGCGAAAAATACTTAAAAAGTCACACAATCACATGGGACTAAATAAAGTTATAGCGGTATGTGATGTGACAAATAAATATAAAATTGCACAATCCACTGCATAAACTGGCATGCTGTGAACGATACAACCCTGTACAAAAATATTAAAATGCATTACTATTTTTTTATTTCACGTTTCGGTCGCTATTTATCTTTAGTCATCTTTAATGTTCTTCATTTTCAAACTTTATTACCGATACTGTTTGAACAACCAACAGAAAATAATTGTTATATTTCATTTCGAAGGATATTTTATAACGTTTAATAAATTTAACGTAATCTTCCTATATGCGAAGGCACCGAAAGTGCTATTAATTTCATGTTTTATATAAACTATATTTGAAATCGTTAAACGAATTTGTTACCGCAACATATAATTGATCACTTAACTAAGTTTCGTGATAGCGGCCGATAACGCTTGGCAAGAAGAAGTCGCGTATACGTGACAGCGGCCGGCAAAGTGTTAAGATTTTAAACGTGCCTCCACAACGGTACGTGCACACCGTGCTGAAGTACTCTTCCGCTATCAATAACTCACTGATAAAAACTTTCATCTTCGAAACTTATCTCCGAGTCCCGTCTCCTGCCCGACGACACGAATAAGAAGTTCGCCGATCTCGTCTGCGTATAACGTCTCCTTCCCGCCAGCGAGACAATCTCCCATCGCAGCCATGGTAAAACGTGCCCGTCGAACGCACGGCAAAATAGAAATAGGATACCCACTGTTATCGGCATTCCCTCGAACCGTGCCCGGCCCGATAAGAACCTTTGCCGTTCTCCGAAAGCGAATTCCGCGTGCGAGTGGCACGAAAAGTCGAAGAAGGGTCCGGCGAAAAACGGGGGAAACTCGGCACACTGTGTCCTTTCTGCCCTTTTCGTCCTCCCACATTTTACCCTCCCGTCTCCCACCATTTTATCCGGTTACCGTGCCTTTCAACTTTTCATTTGACTCTCTCTCTCTGTCCGTCTTTGTCGGCCGACGCTTTGAACGGTCGCCCTTTCTTCGTTTGGCAGGCTGAGCCCTGTAAAGTTGAGCCTACGAGTTTTTCCGTCCACATTTTCCCCACTCCGCGGCTGCCTGTTTATGCAAGCCGCGACACGCATGCGAATTCAATTCTGTATGGAGACCTCAGAGGTAATGTGGCGTGCACAGCTCGGAGATTACGTCTTTGTGTCCTGCACTATGTCTCGTTTGCGAAGTATTGGCTCGTTTCTGTTCATGGACAGCATTGTCAGCGAGTAGTTTGTTAACCGTCTGGTGTCTTATTAATTTTTTTTCGCAAAAGGGGTCATTTGGCCCTTTATGAAATAAACAATATATACAGATATATTGTATTGTATATATAATATATACACAATAAACAGATAATACAAGAATTTACGGAACACTAAATGAGCAGAAGAAATAACAATGAATGTAGGATTTTAAAGTAAATTTTGAAAAGTGTCAGTGTCATCATACGTTTAGTGTTAAACGCGCTCGCAGAATGCGGTCCACAAATGTGTATTTCGCGAAAGCACGAAGCCATAAACCTGTACCCTCAAATTAACAGTCATACTACTGCAGTTCTCGTCCCTCTCAAGAACGGTCATGTTGAAGTTCCGTAATCCTTAATAAACCATCTTGCTTATTTCAGAACAAAAATGTTTAGATCCTCCAAACAAGCGTATACCCCCCGAACTATGTGTATAGCATCGGATAAGGTGTTATACAGGACTTATCTGACCCCCACCAGCCACGTATCCTCACGTTTACCCCTCACGTGGCCCAACGCTACGTTCTTTTTGTCCTTATACGTCGCTGAAGGGTGAGGACTGGGCGGAAACGTCTCCCAACGGGCGTCTTAGCTCCATCGAGACAAAGGGACTACCGTCTACCGTTCCGCAAAATGATTTTTTCCCCGTGACGCAACTCGACGAATTACCGTTCAAAAGGGCGTCAGGCAAGAGAGCCCTTGCCCGGCTACTTGGAGAGTATAGATCATTCCGTAGATATAAAGGGTAAGTGGGTGAGGGAAATGTCGACGAGGATCCGATGACCCCTTGGGAACGATCTTTCTGCCCCGGAATCGATCATTCGGTAAAAAAAAATGTTCGACCTAATTTTATATCCCTAGTACACGGAGCTGATGTTTGTTGCGGGAAAAAGTGAACGGTGTTCGGGTATTTAGACATTTTTAGGAAGTTGTTGGAGAGTGTTGCTTTATGGGCGGGTAATGATGTGGGAGAGGATTTTATGGGAAAAAATGCAAAGGGAATTTTCGTTGGGTTGTTGAAGCACGAGGAGGCTTGAAATGTCAGGGCAAATATCAAGAAAGAGGTAATGGTTCATTGGAAGCCTTTGAGAATCCTTTGTCTTCTGTGAAGTCGGCGAAATCTTTAATCCAAGTTGTTATTTCATTATAATAGGTGTACAACTTTGCTCCCGCCGTTTTTTGCATTGGACGAAAGGGAAAAACGGCGGGAGCAAAGTTGTGTACCTATTAGGATATTAATGCTTGTTGAAGTAAAACGGAATCTTGTTCTCTTGAGACTGATTATTCATTTCACTTCTACCCTTTCTTCTAAGGAATTTAAAACAATATTCACTTAGCTACGAACCTTTTATCTGAAATAGTAATGCATTATTTACTTGTACAGTACAGTTTTTCTTTGAGACTATTAAAGAGCATTTTGTTTGTGTTAAAGTATATACGATAAAATATCTTTCCGAGTGCGACAATATTGGAACTTAGGCTTTCTTTCAAAACATTTCAAACAACTTTTACTTCTCTACTAACCATTTATTGTAGGTTTGAAATGCCATAGTAAATTATACACTTTACGGAAATGTGTTTCATAATATTTAATGGCATTATAGGTATGTTAAAACAAAAACAAGTTATCTTGCCGATTCCGACAAAATTCACAAAAATATGAAATTCTGGTTTAAAAATTGACAATATTTAAATTTATTGGATCTAGTTGTACTGCTTGAAAATTAGCAATATTTAAGTGAATATCATTTAACATGCTAAACGTACCGGTACTTTACACCCACCTATTCTTACCATGAGGGGTCATTTGACCTTTTATGAAACATATGTTCATTTTCAGAAAGAAATTCCTGATTTATTAAAGCGAAAAATTGAATAATGAGATGATATAAGAATTTGCAAAAAGGCAAATGAGCCAAAAAAATTATAATAAATGTACGATTTTAAAGTAAATTCTAACGCTTGGTACGTTTAGTGATAAAAATAAACACGGCACGTCGTTTTTCCGTGGTCGGCGAAATTGAAAGATAATTTTCAGTGACACGCCGTTTAAGACAAAGACTACCCTTGCTACCTTGCGGATCTTCAGCGGTGCGCACTGAGGCGCGTCCGAATTCGGGTCTTGAACATTGACTTGACGCGATCGAGGAAGTTCGTGGAAACTTCGGCGTGTTTCCGCTTCGTAAAATCGGCGCCGCTCGTCTACGCAGTCGCAATCCTTTGTTCCCGCTTACGCAGAGTTTACCTCCGTCCTGCATGCGTTGAGATTACGAGGAGAGAACAGTTTGTGGGATCCCTACCCCCTTTGCCTGCGCGGATTAATTTATGAGCCCGTAAAAGAGGAGGAGATTGTCTTTGCCCCTCCGCGGTTTGGCAACCGACGTTTTTACGATTCGCGCCCATTGTCTGCCGTTTAACTGTGAGCGCTGCCAATTTCCGTCTGCACCTGGAGTGTGTCGGAGACAAGCGCTGTTCCACTTTCGCTCATTGTGAATTGCATTTTTCGCACCGTGCCAAGTGCTTGCGCGAAGGGCGCAAGGCACTCGAGTCGCTTTGTGTTGCGTTCAAAGGATGTTGTGTTTACGATTGCTGTCGACTGCAGTATACAGACGTTTCTTTGCCAACGGAACGTGATGGTTTGTTGATATAATATGTATGCAGTGTACAGGAGGAGAGAAGTACTTACTAAAATGACGTGTCCGTATATGCTTTTGCGTGTTTCGAGAAGTGTTGGAAAATTCTTTGCTACGGGTGCAGAATGTGAAGTTTCATTACTTGAAATAGTTGAATGGTTGAAACGTTTCTTGGCGCAGGTGACTTAACCCTTTTGAGATGAAGAACACAAGATAATTGTTATGTAATATCTCTCAAGATTGGCTGATGACTTAGCATGTGGGCCATATGGAGATTAGTGTGATCAGTCAATTTTTGGACAGAAATAAAGTATGTAGAAAATAGCATTGGTTTTTCGTTGAAGCCGTGGAAAAATTTAAATAGTAATGGAGAAAGAGACCTGCTGTCTGATACCGAGGATATTTTGGTTATACTACTGAGCCATCAAAAGTGTTAAGCGAAGGTGTCAAGTTAAACGATTATATCAGAAGGTCGTTACTCTTTTACGCATATCCCAAGAATCTCTTTCGGCAAAAGCATAAATCATGCATACTTTTACACGACTGAAATTAATATTTCATATGAATGCTTTATACTGCCACCTACATTTTGCTCTAAAATAACAAATCCTCATTTTATATTTACGAGCAGCCTGAATAATCTCCATGAACGTAATCAGTCTCCACCAACACCAAATCCTCCACTTCCCACACCACATCAGTGCGTTAATATAATAACTACCCTTCATTCAACTTTCGAAAATCCCTCCCGGAGAGTGATCGTATAGTACAAACCATTTTACACCAAAATAATAAATCATGCATACTTCTACCGGATCCGACTGAATATTTTACATGGATTTCTTATACTGTCACCTACATTTTGCTTTAAAATAACAAATCCTCATTTTATACGATTAGTCTGAATAATCTCTATGAACGCAATCCGTCTTCACCAACACCAAATCCTTCATTTCCCACACCACTGCATTAATATAATAAGTACCCTACATCCAACTTTCGAAAATCCCTCTCGGGTGATGATTGTACAATACAAACCACTTTACACAAAAGTAACAAAACATGCATACCTCTACAATGATCCATCTGAATATTTTATATGATTCCATTATACCGTCACCTACGTTTTACTGTCACATGCGCCATGCACATTTTCCGCAAACATCGATCTCTCCACTTTCGACGCCGCATGCAACATCAGTGCATTGATGTAATAACTACCCTTCATCCAACTTTCGAAAATCCTTCCCATTAACGATATCATACAAACCACTTTACACCAAAATAATAAATCATGCATACTTCTACACGATCCGACTGAATATTTTATACGAATGCATTATACTGTCACATGCGTACATGCACATTCTCCGCAAACACCTCCTCCCCACTGCCCACCCCACCCGCAACACCAGTGCGTTAATATAATAACTACCCTTCATCCAACTTTCTCAAATCCCGTCCGCATTCAATTTCCCATCCCGCCCCGCGCATAATTCCACACTGTCCGTGCCGGCGAACGTAGCCACTACCCTCCGGTCGGCCAATGCCGATAGAATTACAAATTAAAGTCGAGAACAGCGTAGCGTCTAGCGAAGCGACTGCGAGAACGAGGGTCGAACAGGCAGCCGGTCAGGCTCTTTGTCCCGTCGACTACATCCACTGGAAACCTCGTTCACCCAGTAAACTCCCTCCGTTGTCCCGAGGGTTGATGCGAAGAAGGAGGCAGAGGCTGGCAGGCTCATCCGAGGGTAGCAGCTTCCCTCTCCTGCTGGTGGGAGGGCGCCAGTTTGAATTATAGCTTCGTAAATTCAAAGACGTAACTCGAGAACTCCGGAGTTCCCGGTTCGGCGTTCATCTCGGTCCACGGGAGGAAGGTTTTATCGGCCCGATGTGCGGAGAGAGAGAGAGGGTGTGTCGGAGGACGGAGATATGGGAATCTCGAAAACCGTAATATAATAATAACGACGCACCGTAAGCCGCGGTAGGCTTTGTCTCGAAGCAGACCTCGGCCAGTAATTTCGGTCAGCGCTATATGACTCAGTCGACGGATTCGGGACAAAGGGAGATAGGAGTGCGGTCGTTAGGAAAAATGGATAGGGGTAATTGGAATACGATTCGACGGAGAGATGACCGAATGGGTTTGGCAAGGGATGGCGAGTGGTGAATAATTTGTTGGACGGCGTTGGTACGAAAGTCGAATGGGTGTAGTAATTTGTGGACAATGAGAGATTAGGTAGTTGTTAGGAGGAAAGCTTATAGGATTTTTTAAGTGTACATTTTACGAAAGTTTCGTAATAACCTAAATCACAGTGAAGTGTTTTATTAATCTTGGGTTAAACATAAAACACCCTTTGAAAACTTGAATATTAGGTTTTGTGAAAGAAAAGTAAATCAGTAATGTAAAATATTATCTTGTTGCACTCAGACACGTTTCTTTATGCATAGTTTAAAAAAAAATTACTCTATTCACATTATATTTTGTTTAAAACTTTATTGGTATATTATTTATGAAATAATATTAAGATTTAATGGGTTACTTCTTCGTAAGGTGTGATAATGTTCAACACAATCACCATTAAGCAATATGGATTTGGTTGAACAAGTGTTGTACTAGTAAAATGTTTGTCGTTTTTCATTTTTATTTCTGAAACATAAAATTCAGTCACGTTTATTTCCTCGTGCACGAATACTTAATATGTAATTTGTCGGTCAGATTATGTTACAGACGCATTCTTACAATTCTTAAAATCGACCACTCCGTTGTATGACCAAATATTTGGTAAATTTGAAATGAGACAAAAATTCTTAATTTTTTATTACTTTTACGTGTTACGGTTCGAGGATGTTTTAAGGGATATTTTATCGGAACCGAAGGAAAGAGAATATTCGAACCCACATTGTGTTTGCATATATTTTTTTTCTCAGTAATATCATGCATTCTCTTCATGTAAAAATAGTGGCCTAGACAAAATGTGCCATATAGTAATAGAACTGATGAACTAATGGCCAATGGGCAAATACACGTAAGGATGATGAAGGTCCAATGATATTTGAAACAAGTCACAGAACGCCACGTGATATTACATCTCTGTTTACCCGACTCTTATTTAGCACACAACAGTTTCCCGATATTGTCTTCGTACCAGAGAGCAATTTCCGCAAAGTTCTCAGCCGTCCAGTGAATCAAAGCAGTAATTGAACGACTGTTCGCAAAAAGAAGCTGAGTAGAGGAAGATAATTACTTCCGTACCTTTTGACACATGAGTTTTTCGTGTTCGAGTTTTTTTCTGGTCTAAGAATGATAATTCTCACGCAGGCGTTTCATGTTTATTCATTTATTTGCAATTACCCATAGCGTATGCAAATATTTTTACATTGACCAGAGTTCTAATGTTATTCATATATTCTTTTAATACGTTTTTATAAGGTTTTACAGTATTTACGAATTTTCACAATAGTTCGTATTATGTCTTTTGGTATAAATTCAAACCAAACCGTTTAAAAACACTTTTCTTCTTCATATCCGTGTGAAAACTTATTTATGCTCGGCTAATTTATATAACCCTTGCACCAATTTAAGAACTGATCTTTTCAAATTCGTTCTCCCGCAGACATTCCCTTTTTAGTCAATTTCATCCAAATTATGTTGTACAGTTAATCATACGAACAAATATTAAAAGTTACATAAAATTTATGTCCAAAGTTCAATTTGAATTCATTATGCACGAACAAACTTTATTGAAGGTTATTTACATCGTTTCACTTCCACGTTCAATTACGAAATAATAGCCGATGACTTGAGATAGCTTTTGCCGAAAATTGCCGGTCAACAATGTGTTAACATCCGGCAACGCAGCGCTCAAAAGGTTAAAGAAACTACAACACCCTCCAGGTACCCCATCCCAGTCCAAAGAGTCAGCTATCGCTCCCCTTCCTTTCCATCCGCAAATTTATTTATGCCCACTAGATTTATGTAACCCACTCCTCGTGATCTCGATAAATCTGGCCACGGCTCTGTATCCAAGGAACTAGGGTCCCCGGATCGGCTTGTCGCGCAGTCAACATCGTATTACGACTTTCCGCGAGTACCCCCTTTCCTCTCCACCTCACGAGAACGCAAGTAACAACGAGCTTGGACGGGTTGGGCTTTGGGCTCGTGTGCGAGAAGACTGAGAAGAGAGTCCGGAAATCAGAAGGGTGCCGTGTCTTTCCCACGCGGATATCGTGGATATCTTCGTGAAAGTGGCGTCACCCACTTTCACGGCAGCAGTCCGTGAAAGTGGATGTTCACCGGAGGATCTTCCGAGAGTTCTGACACACGCGTGTATGGACGCGCCGATGTATGCGGGAAGAGCGACAACGATTTCTCGTTAGTCGGGCACAGGCTTGGGTCTTTCTTGTAACCCTACGTTTTTAGATCGGAGGGCGGTTGGGGGTGCGGCAGTCGAAAGACATGAATCTGGAAGAGGCAAAGGCGATTGTAGGAGTTTTGGACCAATGTAGAGAGTGTGACGATGGCGCCGGGAAATTTGTCTTGTGATGCTATGGACGTAAAGGATGTCTCAAAATGGACTGACATTTTCATTTATTAATAATTTGTATTATCTGTTTAAAAAATACGAATGTTTTTATTATATATTATATATTATTATATATTATATATATATATATTGTCTAAATTTGTTCCAGAGAAGTCAACAACGAGAGTTAACTATCTACTTTTTTGGGGAGTTATCTTTGTCTACCTTTCCTGCATATAAACATTGAGTAAAATAAATTAAACAAAAAATGTGTTTCATATATTTTAAGAGTGTATTTATTGAGCCCAATCATTTTTATATTAACATCTACAATAGCAACCCCCCCGCCTCTAAAAAAAAATTGTAAAACAGCCCATTTTCGTGCGTTTAGAGTAGAATGCCCTCTTAATAATGCAGTGGTCCACAGGGCAAACACTGAAAGACGCCCAGAAACCTCTTCACACACTTATACCCATCGGAAACTGCTGCTCTTCGTCCGGGTCCCACAAAAAGCGACGCCCGCCGGCATTTTACGACGCTCCCCAAAGAACTGCGGAAGAGTATAAAGCAAAGAGTGCAGAGAACCGCCCGAAAGACACGCACAGCAGGACACACTTCCGGAACTGGAACAGCCAAGAAAACAGGCAACGAAATGGAAAGCGTTCGGGCAAAATGCAGTGAGGCGCGAATTCTGGCGGATTTCAAAATGCCTCGCGAATTAGGGCGTCGGATGCGAAGGGCGCGTGTAAATCTCGGCCGCCTACTTCCTGACCGGCTTCCTGCTGGCGTTTTCCGTCTCCTAGCGCTTACCCTCAAACCTCACACCCTCGATAGTGGAAGAGTCTTCGGGCGATTTATTGGCGTCCGGGTCGCAAGAGTGAATTTTACATATCGATCAACCGAGCCACCCTCGCGCCTTTGAATACGTTGGAATTCGCCCCCGACTCCTTGGCGTTTTCGTTCGCGGACTCTTGCTCGGTGTGGCGCAGGCCGTTTATCGGACTCCCATGAGGAATGGAGTCACCAGGTTGCCGAAACGGTTTCAGGAGAATGAAGCGAGAGGCAACTATGCGTGGCGAACCTAAAGACGCTGAATTACTGACATTCGTCAAAGTGTCGAATGAATTTAAATGTACATGCGGCGTTAGCAACGTTCGCAACCCGCAGGAGATATGTGGGGAATAATGTTTGTTAACACTAAACGTATCGGTACTTTATATTTACCTATTCTTACCATGTGGGGTCATTTGACCCCTTATGGAATAAACGTTGATTTTTGGAAAGAAATTCCTAATTTATTAAAGCGCGAAATTTAATGATTAGATGATATAAGAATTTACAGAATGTCAAATGAGCGAAAGGAATAACAATGAATGTATGATTTTAAAGTAAATTTTGAAAGGGGTCATGTGACCCTGTTTGATACGTTTGGTGTTAACTGAAATCGTTTATTGGATTCATTGAAGGTACAATCATGGCAAGAAGAATGATCGGAATAATGAATACAATCGATCAACTACGTGTGATGAATCTAATGCCTGTGAATTGCCAACATTCGTCACTCTGCCGAATGAATTTAAATTAACGGAGGGTGCTAGTAACATTTTAGACTCTCTGGAGCAGAAAATGAACTTGATCTGGAGATTTTATGTGTGGGACAAAGTTGGTCGGAAGCAATTTTGTACGTGGGAGAAAGTTTATTAATTGAAATTCTTTATTGGATTAATGGACGCACAAATCCTGATCCATCTTTACGTATATTTCGTCATTTTTGCGATCTTTTGCTGAAAACATAATTTCCTGCGGCGGTTTGCATACACGTACGCCCAGCACCCTCCCTAAGAGGGTTTTATGACGGGTTGTCGTAGGTACCTTGTGGACAATCTGCCTCCGGTCATTTCCGTACCTTATAGCTCCCTATTGTTCAGAAGGGTATATTAAGAAACACGTACGACAGGGTGCGAGTTAGTTCTTGGATGAGCGTTGGTAGCGGCACAGCATGGTTCTATTCGATTATACGGCCGCTTGATTGTTGACAAAAAAAGCGTTTATAACCAAATTTCTAGAGTTTATCAGAGCATTTTGACCACAACATCAAATTCCATTCAAAGAACCAAGTCTTATACACAATGAGACACTTGTCATACCATACAAAAAGTGTCATGCACACAATAAGACACTTATCATACCATACGAAAACTATCTTACACACAATAACACACTTGTTGCACCATACAAAAAATGTTTTACACCTAATAAAGTTACATTTATACGAGTATTCTAACCGCAATATTAAATTCCATTCAAAGAACCAAAGAAGTCTCTTACATACAATAAGAGCCTTGTTATACCATACAAACCGTATCTGACACACCATCAGACACTTGTTACACCATACAAAAATGTCTTACCCCCAATACCCTTACACTTTCACGTCATTCATCGCGTATCCAAATATGAAATGAAGCTTTCCTCGCCAAAGGAGTAAGAGTCGACTTTGATCAACCATCCGCCGCGCCAACGAAAAGGCGGCCGCCATCGACCCACCGCCATCATTTCATTAAGGCGAAAGCATCAGACGGTATTGAACGTCGCCGGCCCCGCCGCGTTCAAAAGCCTGACGAAGGTCGCATGTTGACAATCGTCACGATATCAGCAGAAAGCGCGCGGCCGCTCGTCGGTGCGGAAAAGAACGACGTTAATCAGCCGGTCTGGCGGCCTGGCGAAAAACGACGTCCGTTATGCCAAGCATCTGATGCCAGGCCCGCCGGCGAGGGATTAGTCCGGGACGGACGAAAAAGAACAGCGCGCGTCTGCTGGCAAAGTGCAGAATCTGCCTTTCAATACTCTCCATCGAGAGCAGACGAGGGCGAGTCTGCTGGTGAAAAGACCCGACTGCCCGGAGGACACCGATGCATCGAGCCTTCACCCTCTCTCATCCCCTTTCGCCTCCGACGACTGCCTTTTCGGCCGCCTTTATGCCCCTTTATTTCCTATAAACAGAAATAAGCACGAAAAATAGTCTAGACGCGGGGGGCAACGTGCAACGAGGAGCGATGGTGATCAATAGGGAGTGAAGAAGGCAGAGTGATCGGAAGTCGCTGGATATTGGTGCATATTAACGCGTTCATGCCACGTGTACCATTTATGGTACCCGTTAAGCTGGATCCTCAGGCCACGTATACCATAGATGATACACGCAGCCATATTTATTTAATGCACTGAAAACATACATTTTATGACAAATTTAATTCTATAAAATATATCTTCACTAAAAGAATGAGGCATTACAAAATATGCAGCATAGAACAAGTATATATATTGGGTCTGGGAAAAAGTTCGTGGCGTTTTTCCTGGTAGATGACGGCAATTGTAAATATCTCAGGAAACACAGATCGCAGCAACACCACTGAACGCTCGTTGGAGTGGTGACACTTCGTACGTTACTTTGACTGTATAAACATCGAAATTGGCGAAGTGGTTGGAAAGTTGTTTACGTTTGAATATGGAGAAAAATAATGAAAAATTAACGGTTGTAAATTAATTAGTTTTAACCTATGTTTATCCTTCGATCTAATGAATTTTTTAAAACCGACTTTACTTTATTGATTTACTTTATTTACTTTTATTTTTAAGACAAAACTCTTGACATTTCGAGATCCTAGCGCTTTTTGAGAAGTCTACTGTACAAAAATGAAATATCTTAATAAGAATTTTCTCGTTACGATAAAGTTATTGCAGGGTTTTACGATGCTTACTCACAGAATTTACAAACAATAACTTCCGTCCCCCGTAAAAAAGTTCATGAAACCGCGTTCGTATCAGTCAAATGCATTTTTTCAAAACGGACACATCACTCCTGTTCCCAATAAAAATGTTTCCCCAAAAAAGCCGCCTCCCGCAACCTCGTCAATCACTAACATCCAGCCAGTCGTAAAAAGTTGCGCGCCATCGGTAAATTTTCACTTTATCGCCGCCGATCCCGATAATAAAAGTGCGCGCATCGTTTGTCCTTCTAATCGATACCCTCAAGCCGGATTACGAACGAACCGAGTGGAGCCAGTGCGAAGATTGCTTTTTCCAAAAACCCGTCATCTACACGCGGCGGGATTTTCTTCTCGAGCAAAACGTGACGCGCGACGGCCCTCAAATGGAATATCGACGAAACAAGAGGCAGCTTTATGTAATCGCCCGACTCTCGCCGTTCCGCAAAAATCCGAACGCTGATATCGTACGGCAGTATATTTCGCCGGCGCGTATCGTTTTTCCCGTTATTACGAAACTCATCGGCACATAATTCTTACGAACATTTTAATATCACGCGGCGGCGGTGTGCTCGGGGCGAAATAATACGTGGCGCATAAAGGTCGTCCCTTTCTTACAGGGTTCTTACGGGGTTCGAATGACTCGGTGCCTCCTGAAATGTTGGCTTTCGCGAATTCATGCTTTTAGACAGCGAAAGCCGTGTCCTTGGCCCCGAAACAATGAAATTTTGCCGTGTTTTGGCCCCATGATTGTCTTTCTGAGGGCAACCTGTGTCACACAAGATTCGGGACGGCATTGGGAGTGGGTTTGAATTTTAAATTGAGACGTGCGCCAGCTCAGACGTGTCTGCTTTATTGCCAGACGCGAAGAGAGTCACGAGTTCATTTGCAACGTTCACGGATGGTCACTTGAAAATGTGGCGAGGAACCTAAGGTGGGTGTTTGACAACATTTTATGTTTATGCGTTCTGAGGAAAAGATTACATATTATTTGAAATTGAAATAGTTTGTTATTATGTTTAAGAGCCGTTGTGTTTATTTTGATTTATTGCTACTAGATTATGAAATAAATCTCAAGTCAAGAAAAGGGTAAGCACATCTACCGACATACTAAACAAAGTTGTGCAGCTTATTTTTAAAAGCTTAATGTGTGTGCAGACGGTACTGAGGTATGAAAGTCAACTTTGTTTCTTTCAATAGTTGCGTTGTTGAAATTGGGCTGTTGACATATGATATCATGTATGTATACTAGTAACATCTGCACATCATGCCACAATGATTGATATGCTATATATGGTATTAAGCAATTTTTGCAAAACACTTTGTGGATAGATTCCATTATCTTGCAATCAAGAAAGTACCCTCTATATAGACATTTCGTCAAAAGCAAAGATAGCACAATAAAGATACGCCAATATCACCTGCATGCGATTCTACATCATTGCAGGTCGTTTAATTTGCCTCAATGAATGCCATCATGTTACAAAAAAAATATCTAGTCGGTGCCAAACAATTTTTGCAAAACACTTTGTGGATAGATTCCATTATCTTACAATAAAGAAAACACCCTCTATGTAAGCATTCCGTCAAAAGCTAAAAAGTAGCATAATAAAGGTACGTCAATATCACGTGCATGCACATTGCACAAAACGAACCGCGTTTTTTACGTCGATGACCGTTCGGTTTGACGTAGACGCATAAAAGCTCTTTTGAAGGGCGCGTCGGATATTGTGTAGGCCGTCGAAAAAAATATGCTCGGTTGATGCGCTCGACAGGCCTGTTTACATAACGGTATTGTTTCTATGCGCGTTGATGCAACGAGAAACTTGACGCGTTACAGAATTATGACATGAAAGTATAGTTGACGTTGTCGTCCCATGTTCGACGCATCGATAGACAGGCGTTATAAAGGGTGTCTCGAAATGGACTGACATTTTCATTTGTAATGAACCATATTTGTAAAGAATTTTCACAATTTCAATGCTTTGTTCGTGTAATTTTTCATGATTAAACCTCAATACTTCCCGATACCAGTTGTCAAAGATTAGTACTCTATGTTCGTTACAAACAAAATGGCGCGTAATTTAAAATATCAGGTCATTTTGAGACATCCTTTAGTTAGATGGATAGGGGGCAGTTTAAAATAATTGTAAAATTCGAATTGATGAAAATGAAGCTGTCAAAATATTGTTATGCGAAGCGATTAATTTTAGATATTTGCACGTTTTAAATTAGTTAAGTGCCATAATTGTCATGATTGTCATAATATATTTTGATATTTATTTGATTCACTTAGAAGTGCCATAATTATCATTTAGAATTGTCATAATATCTTTTGATATTTATTTTATCAATTTGGAATTGTCGTAATATCATTTGATATTTATTTTATTCATTAAGAAGTGCCATAGTTGTCATGATTGTCCTTTAGAAGTGTCATAGTATCATTTGATATTTATTTCCCAGACTAAAATGAACATAACGATTATTTCTACCGTGACAAATAATTATCTCCTGGTACTTTCGCAATACCAGTCTTTCAGGACTATTTCCCGACGTCAATGTTTGAACGCGACTCGCTACGGAAACAAAAGTACCCGGCGATGCGCAAAACTACGGCCGACGCAAAACGTAGCGAGCGCTCTTTATCCTTCGTAATAATTCGCTGGCCGCCCGTCCTCGGAGTTCGCTTCGTCTGGGCAAATATGGCTGAATTATCGCAAAGCAAACACCGCGAAAGAGAACTGCCGGGGCTAAATCTGCCTTACAGTTTTCCTCACCCGGGAACATTTTTTGCTCCGACAGGAGACAGGGGCGCGAGTGATGTGAAAAATTATGCCAGACGGGAGGAGGGCCTGGAAAAAGAAGAAAGGCGGCCTGAGGAAAGAATGGAGTGAGCGTTTGTTATTGGAACTCGACGCCGTTCGATTTCTTTTAATGAAGAGCTTTTCCGTAGTTAGGTGTGTCTATGGGAGGTATGTGTATAGAGAAACAGTGTATTACACGGAAAATCTTTATGTAAATTGTTGTGTCAGGTTGTGTTATTCATGAACTAGAATGATAGAGAAATGGTGTGAAAAATTATGTCAAGAGATAATATCTCAAAACCTTAATACCAATTTAATATAATTGTTAAACTGCAAACAGCATCGAGGTGCTGTGCTAAAATAACATCAAAGTAGTAAAAATCCCGAAAACAGAGAGTGGGTCAAAATATTTATGAACGCATTATTTACATTTAAAAATAAGTTCCCAGAATTGCTCTAAAATGCAATATACTTATATATAGCAATCCTATATACTTTATCGGATGTCCACTCGGACGAGTTTGTTCGTGGAAAGGCGAGAGAAAGAGAGCATGCGATTACAGTCCCGGGTTTATTGTTTCACTCGTTATCGACGCTAAGCTTTTGATCCTGTCGTTTACGGGGATGTCCAGCGAATCGGGCGTCCGTAATAATTGGATTCGGTACTTCCGATTAGTCAAACGACAAGAGTGCGATACGTGACAGACGCGGCTGTGAACTGCTGGATCAAATGGTGCGATCTGCTACAATGTGTTAACGAATTAAACGTGTACGAAATGTGCTTCCGGCTGTTTAAGTGTCAGATTTCAGACAAGTGGTTAAATTCGATGCAGGAAGGAAGCTAGCGTTTTCTGGGAAATGCGAAACGTTATTTTTGTGAGACTGTATTTAAGCTGAAGGGTATTAAGTAAACACTTTTGCTTTGATGTAGACTTTGTGATACAAAAAGTTAATAAGCTTGGCTTCTTCACAGGTAGTCGTAAGATATCATATGTTTCAAGTTCCAATAATAAGTCTTAGCCGTTTTGGCTCCTTTCGCAAATATTTCTACGCATTGCTTGGTCAAGAAAGTTTTCCAAGGTTCATTAGCACTATTTTTAATACATTAACGCTATTGGTCTTACACAAATTACTTTCTTTGCCTTTTTGAAAATTACAGTATGGACGCTGACGAAAACTCTGTCTAAAATGCTTCTCTGTTGCTTTGAAATATAATCCACTATACAAATATACTACACATAAAAGGTAAATTGCTCGTAATGTGTAACGCTTTATTCGGTATCCTTGCAATGCAGCAGTAAAATGTGATGGCTTGCATAAAAACAGATAAAATGCCCACGTCTAAAGTTTCACTCAAAATAACTCTAATGACATCATAAAAATTTAATCGCACAAGCTCTAAACTATAAAACATTAATTGTGCGCATTCCCGTTAATGTTTCATTGCAATTTATTCTAACAGCCTGGTAAACGTTTCACCGAATAAGCCAAAACATAAAACAAATCCCTCAAATTTTCACTGAAAATGATTGCAACGTGAAACAAATAGTAACACGTAAATTGTGCGCATCACATATAAACTTTCAGTTGCAATGACTCTAATACCGCGCTGAACATTTGACCGCGTAAGCCAAAACATAAAACAAACCCCTCAAATTTTCACTGAAAATTGTTGCAACGTGAATTAAATAGTAACATGCAAATTGTACGCATCACATATAAACTTCCAGTTGCAATGATTCTAATACCGCGCCGAACATTTGACCGCGTAAGCCAAAACATAAAACAAATCCCACAAATTTTCACTGAAAATTGTTGTAACGTGAAATAAATAGTAACACGCAAATTGTACGCATCACGTATAAAGTTCCAGTTGCAATGACTCTAATATCGCGCCGAACATTTGACCGCGTTGGCAAAAATATAAAACAAACCCCTCAAATTTAAAAAAAAGAAATTGTTGTAACGTGAAATAAATAGTAACACGCAAATTGTTCGCATCACATATAAAGTTCCAGTTGCAATGACTCTAATACCGCGCTGAACATTTGACCGCGTAAGCCAAAACAATTACTGAAGCAGCTGTATTTCGCACGCGAGTGATTAAGCGACGTCGTAAACGAACGGACAAGTAAGAAGGAGCGGTCGAAGATGGAGCAGTGGAATTGCCGGTTTAGCTAAGCAGACATTAGATTGTCAAGCGGAGCGACGGGTAGGACGGCCTGCATGGCAACCGGACACAAACCGCATTCTGCCCCTTCGGATTGCGTTGCAGTCAGTCCCTAACCGCCGTCGAATTAATTGCGCCTGCTAATTACCTCACGTCGCCGAAACAGCGGAATCCGTTATTAGTTCGGTGCACCTTCAACCCTGCTGCGAGTCTGGCAAGCGGTAATTTCGTGGAAAACAGCGAAAGATGGATAAACGCGTCTGTTGCAACGTGCACTCACAGAAATGTATTGTATTGGGTTGGCAGGAAAGTTCATACCGATTCTGAAGGAAAATTGAAACGCAGCACATTTAAATTTTGGTATACGAGGGCCAAGGATGTGTTAGATTATAATACCGGAAAATGGGGCATTGTTATTTCTAATCACCTGATTTCATATGCGTCAACACCGGGAAAATGTGTAAAATAGTACTGAAAATTAAGGGTACATGTAACTTGCGGACTATCAATTGCAAAAGTTTTGATAATTCATAGATTTGCCGAAATAACCAAACTATTAAAATCATAAAAATTGACCACAAAACTTAAGTGAATGTGTAATTTCCAGACTATCAATTGCAAATGTCTTGATATTTTATGAAACTGCCGAAATAAATAAACCATTAAAATCACGAAAATTTAGTGTACATGTAATTTGCGAACTACCAGTTGCAAATGCCGCGATACTTCATAAAACTGCCGAAATAACCAAAGCGTTAAAACCACAAAAATCGTTCTTCCAACAAATAAGTTTTGAACCGTTTCTGACTGTGACCCATTGCACACACCAGCACCCTTTGTCACCCAGGCCTTGTCAGCCTCGTTCCTCGACCTTGGGTTATCCCATAGTGGCCAGTACACGATGCCAACACAATAGGCGCTTTATGTACTTTGGATTTACGTTTACGCGCTCGCTGTCGCTGGAACAGTGAACATATTGGAAATCAAATATTTGTTACGTTATCCAGCCTGTTACTTCGCGACTGGCCGTAGAAGGGCGAGTTCGAAGCAGTCCGTGATTCCATCGGCGCATCAATATTCAGCCTGCGATGTGCCCTTTCGTATCGCGACAGCGTCAGGTTGTTTACTTTATATTTCACAACAGCCAGCCATCCATCCTGTATCCTACCCTCCCGCGCACTGTTATAAGATCCTTATCGCGTCTATTCAAGTCTCACCCTGCGAGCCTGTGAAAATTGAGATTCGCTTCTTTCGTTTCTTTCCTTCATTTCCCTTTCTACGCACCCTATCGGTTTCCTTGCCTCTTTATACGCGTTCCTATGTATCAACCTGCCGAATTTTCTTTCAAAACTTTCTGCGTGCGCACGGTTCTTCGAATTTTTTCGTTATTGACCGTCTGTATTTTTTTTTTCGGTATTGTCTTTCGGTAATCTTTTCGGTATTGTCCCTCGGTAATTTTTTCATTATTGTCCCTCGGTAATTTTTTTCAGTAATTGTCCCTCGCGGTGGAGGTGTATTTTATGCTTTAACACGATGAATGCCGCGTTAATTTTACATGGTTTGCCCGGGGCGCCAATATGAATTCGTTATTATGGGACGCATATTGCGTTGAAGCGCTGTGTACAACAAACATGTTAAAGTGCACAATCGTCGTTAACGATTTTTTAACGGAAATATTGAAATTCTCGATTTCAGAATGAAACTAGTTATGTATTAAGGGTAAATTAAGGGTAGCATTTTTTTGCGTGAGAATTTACTGAGAAGGCCACGTTACGAAATAAAAATAATTACAAATGGGAAAGCTAGGATTGTATGAGAATTTTGTAAAATATATTATAAGGAAATGAGAAAAAGAATTATGAAAAAAAGTAGGTGGGTCAACGGTAAAGAAAATGTAGTGAAAAAACCGTGGCTATATATATATACTACTTCGTGTACATATATATACAATACTTCAGGCATATTTGGAAACAAGTTTGGATACGATACGTTAATTTTTGTCAGTTTTATGAATACAAGTTCGCCTGGCATACGATACGTTAATTTTTGAGATAAAAATTCATTTAAGGTTTGCGCGCGAAGATTTCCACCTATTCCGATCATTACAAAATTCCCTTAATGAAAAAAATGTCAACCAAGACGTTCTGGAAAAACCCAAGGAAGGACGGAATTCTGAAGTTGCATGAAAGATGGAGAAAGGTTGTGGAACCGAATGGCACCTATATCATTTAATAAATGTACGAGAGCTATTTGAAAAGTTTGCGGCCTTTTTAAGAAAAACACATGTTTCGGTGGAAAACAATATTTATTTCCTGACCAAGTCTCCCTACAACTCGATACATTTGGTCCAACGTTTCTCCCATCCTTTTAAACCGTCAGAAAAAAAATTGACTGCCTAAATCTGAAAAATACTGGTTTACAGCGTTTTCCACTTCTGTATTTGACTTATATTTCTTTCTCCCACGTTAGTTTATGTCAATAAGGCCGGAAACTTTTTAAATGGCCCTTGTAGTATAATATAAGTGGTAAGAGTACCGCGCTACAGTGGGGTTTATTAAACGCGCATAGCGCATTTTTCCGGCGTAAGAGGATAAGAATCTAGAAGCATTGTACGCGCACGTCCCTAATTATAATAGACAAGACTAAAAATTCTCGACAACACGCGAGTCAGCAGGTGCATCCAATTTTGCTCTCACCGCCGCTTGGGTAATGAACTTTCATTTCTGAACTAGCTCTGCTGCGAGGGTGTGGAAGATAGGTGTGGGGAGATGGTAGGAATAGTCGTAAAACAGCAATTTCCGCGCTGTCCGGAACGGCAACCTATTTTTTTTCACAGTCCTAACCGCAGACACACACGTATTTGCATTTCGGACCCGAACACCCGCATATTCTGCGTATTGATGTGATGGCTTTGTCTCGATTGTCATTGTCACGATAAAGGGAAACGCGGCATTCGATTTTGGCCCGACGTAAATTGTATTGAAGAGTCGGGTTCATAAATCTTTCACTTTTACTGCTTTGCTTTATGAACGTATTTTTGCTCGCCCACGTTACTGTTATACGTTTTTACGCGTTTACTGCGCGGAATTTTTACGCGGTCCCATTAATGTGCCATAGCTGACAGAATTTCCTCTCGATGCTACCTGGTTGTGAGAGAAAACGATGATATTGAACATTTTTTGTTACATAAAATGGAAAACTGGTGGCAGTTTTGAAAAGTTAATTTTTTTCATTGATTAGCACTTTAGATTACTGACTGTTTTACCAATTATAAAGCTTGGCCAATTTTCAAATCGTATGTTGTCGCTTTGATGTAAAATGGAATTAAAAGATATGAGCCGTTTATTTTGAAAGTGGCCTAACTCCATTTATCTTCAAATCGAGATAAATAACATTTACTGATAAATAACATGAATTTGTACATGTAACCATGGTAACCGGAAAATATTGAAAAACGGAGTTAGGCCACATTCAAAATAAACGGCTCAATTATTGATCGCACATGCATACAGACACTTGATCGCATGTCGCCAATCTATATCGGAATACTATACAAACATAAAAAGAACTCTGTATATGCCTGACATGTCGGTCAACGTGCAGCAAATCTGACCGTCCCCCAATTCCGGAAGTCAGGGCTACCGAAGGTTGGACCAGTCAAACCGCTAATATCACAGATACCGCGCATCGATCGTCTCCTCGCACAACTTCATTCCCCGCTAATTACCGCCAGCCTCCCGGCATTGTAAATCGCGCAGTAAATCGCGCGCAAATACGATTTATTCGAGCGAACCAGCAGGACCCGTTCGCCCAGCCGTTTTATTCGTGCGTGCGAGCGCCAGGGCGGCCGAAAAAATTTACGACGCCAATTAGCGGGTAACGTCTTGCAAGCAGTTAGCTGATTTTTATTAGCCATCATCCGTAGTTTCCGCAACGTGCGCTCAACTCCGCCGCTTTTCCCTTTTACTCCTGTCCGGGACCTCATCCTTTCCATTCGTCCCCGCCCACGCCCACCCTACTGACACGATGAATTTTTACTGCCGGCCACGTCCACGTATTACGCTCCTTCCGCTTTTACGATAGTCCCCTTTCCGTGTGGCTGGAAGCGGGCGAAAGCGAAGGCACGAAGGGTCACCGCGGCTTCCATAAAGAAAAAGATATGCCGCAAGAGCCCGCTGGCGGGGAGAAACAATTAGTCGTAAACGCTCGCCGATGTCGCTGATATTATTGCGGTGGCCTTTACTGCTGATGCATCGTTCCGTTTTGATGGCCCACATGCGAGTCCTCCCGGTTTTAGGCTTGCACAGAAGCGTGCCGAATGTCGCGCATATGGAACCGGAACTGGGAGGCTGATGGTGTTTCGTGTCAATTTTGTTGTTCGGGGGCAGTCCATACACAATATGTCGGAAAGATGACTGAACTTTTTACATTTACGGGAAATTACTAACGCCATCTCTTAAAACAATATAGAATTTGGAAGCTGTATGTATATAGGTCTGACTGCACGAAATTATGATTAGCAAAAAGAAGGAGAAGTTAAATAGCGCGTACATGAGCTCTTTCCAGGAATCACCGCAGATGGAGAATCCAATACACGTTTTTTGGGGGGTTTGGTACACCAAGATGAAACTCGGAATAATCAATAGATAATCAATAATCAAAGATATTCGATTAATCGGAATCACTACTATACTTATCACTTTCTTCTTGTTAGAACAGTGATGCGATCCTTTGGTCACCAATACTTGCATATTATTTACATTTCGCATAATTCAATCAAACGCTGCAATATTTCATAGCATCGCCGTTCTAATACAGCAAAATACGATCGGCAGTCAACGTGCTAACCCACTTTCCACCGACATAACAAACGTTATGTTCACGTGTAACAACAATAATATTAAAAGCAAAATTAATCTCACATTCTAGCATTTTCACATCATACCAAGCGTACCCCAGCACCTGTCGTATAAAAGCATTCTTCCCCCTAACGTTCAGCGCCGAAAAATAATTAGTTCCGAACTTTCAAGAATGGTATCTCGAAATTGTAGCAACCACACATCCCACCTTCCGGCCTCCACACCATACCAAGATTAACCCAGTTTCCGGCGCCGAAAATTATTCTTGTCTCCCGCAACCCTTTGTTCGGAACTCCGGCGACGCCGTTTACCAGCGCTCTTACACAATAACCTCATTTATTATTGGCTTACAGCCATATCGCGCGCAAGTGCTTCTCCCGTCGCGGTCGATATTACGACGTTATTATGGCGGCGCGATTGACTAAATCGTTCTCGGGTCCTCGTAACTCGGGATTAGGCCTACGGCGCGCCGGGGGTCGGCTTAGATCGGTTATTACATTGCGTTACCTAACCGTAAATCGTGTCACCGCTATTCCTCGCCCACGAAAACTACGCGAGTAATTGCCGTCCGCACTGTAGGGAAATCCTACGGGTAGTCTCAGGCGTTCTGCCGTTCGCCTCTCTTTCTGGCTTTGTCTCGGGGACCCCGTAACATCGACTCCGCGGAGATCCCAGCCGTGAGCCACCCCAAGTCCTCCTTGTCCGCAGACAAACAATAATAATATCGTCGCCAGCGCGGAAACGGAAGAGAGCGCTCCCGTGGGGGAACAATTTATTAATATTGCCGCTCCAGCGATTAGACGAGAGTGAGGTTAAGACGCGTATCGTTGGACGATGGGGTGGGAGGCTGCGAGGGAACGAAGATTTCGGCCTGTCTTTGTTACGAAAGCGGCTTTCTGTGTTTGGTGATTGGTTTTATCTACGGTAACTCCCGCATCAAGCGAATTTCTCCAACGCGCCAGAGATATTGCAGCGCGTTTCTTTGTGTAACGCAATTCTGCGAAGCGGGGGGTGCAGTTAGAGGAGAGAGCGTTCGTGCATTGAACAATTTTGGAGAATACTGCGTAAGATTGCAGTTTGTGGGAGTAGAGGGTGCCTTCTTTCGGTTGACAGGTTTTAGTTTTATCACTAAACGTACCGGTGCTGTACATCTACCTATTCTTACAAGGAGGGGTCATTTGATAACTTATGAAACAAACGTTGACTTCCAGAAAAAAATTCTTAATTTATTAAAGCGAGAAATTGAATAATTAGATGATATAAGAATTTGCAAAAAGTTAAATGAGCGATAGAAATAACAATGAATGTACGACTTTAAAGAATATTTTGAAAAGGGTCATTTGATCCCGCTTGATACGTTTAGTGTTAAAATTTTGGTTTGATAATCGACAATGCCTAAATTTATCGAAATACATTCACAAAAATATAAAATTCTCGTTTAAAAATTGATACTATGTAAATTTATCCGATTTAATTTTCCAGTTTGAACATTAGCAATATATAAGAGAAAATCATTTGACACTAAACATACCGGTACATTACACGTACCTATTCCTACCTTGAAGACTCATTTGACACCTTAATAAATTCTGCATTAGATCTCTTTAGTAAAATAATAAATGTATTGTGACAAGAAAAGTGTAGACGGTATATATACAGGCCTTTCATATACATTGGTGGATACTTGAGAGCATATATACGCGACTTTAGTAGATATTGATAAATATCCGCAGGCGGGTATATACACCCTTCACACCGGAAGGGTTAGAATACAAAAGTGCACCGACACTAGCGCTCAAACGTTTGACGTATCAAATCAGTCTGACGCACGGTGACACGCATAAAACGCACAAGCGGGAGTAATAAAAGCAGGCAAAACAGCAGGTTCGCCGACTTTGTTACGCGATGAAAAGACGATCGTTTTTGTTCCGGCCGACGTATCGGAATTTGTTGCGCGCCTGCAGCTTTTTATTCTGCGGAAGGAAGGTTGCACGGCTGATGCAGCAGAGCAACGACGATGCAGACGACGATGGCATAGCACGGTTTTATCCGCAGCAGTTTTACGGTGGGTTTTACGATACTTCTTTGTTTCTTTCTGCACCGGCCGCCCGGTGCGCTGAATAACAACGGGCGGAGGGAAAAAACGGAGGAGAGATAAAAGTTGCTAGTCGCCATGGGACCAGAGGCATCATGCGTTGCGTGGACATTGAGCTATTGTATGTCGGTGGCACTTAACCCGTTCCATTTCTTCTAGCTAAAATATAAAAGGTTTCCGATCGATCGTTGGGGATGTATGCTTTTATTACTTGTATTTCGTGCAATGATTAACTAGCTACGGTGAAGGTGACATTGAAGCTGTGATTTAGGCACTGTCGATTATCAAGCGGCAAATTTGAATTATCTTCACTTAATTATTTGTAATTTTCAAGCAGTACGATTAAATCCGATAAATTTAAATATTGTGAATATTTAAACTAGAACTTTATATTTTTGTGAATATACTTCCATACCTTTAGGCATTGTCGATTATCAAGCCGCAGTTTTAATACTAAACGTACCAAGCGGGGTCACTTGACCCCTTTCAAAATTTACTTTAAAATCGTACAGTCATTGTTATTTCTTCTGCTCATTTGCCTTTCTATAAATTCTTATATCGTCTGAATATTCAATTTTTTGCTTTAACAAATTAGGAATTTCTTTCTGAAAGTCAACGTTTATTTCATAAGTTGCCAAATGACCCCTCATGGTAAAAATAGGTAGGTGTAAAGTACCGGTACGTTTAGTGTTAAACACTTTGCAATTGCAGACTTTCACCCCGCTGTAAAGCGTCGAGCTTTCCGGCTGAGGAGAAAACCAACGGTGACGCGCTTCCGCTGTCGTCTCATTTCGTTGCGCGGGAGATTAACGATTCGGAAAGATAATTCGTTCGGATCGACGTAAAGAAAGACGCGCCGGGAGTGAGGGCCTTCAGTCAACCGGAGGTAAAACGGGCCGATATCAATTCACTCACGTTCCTCAGCTCCTCCCTCCGCCATTCTCTTTCTCAGCCTCTGGGCTCTTTGTCCCGCGCCCTTCTTTTTGCTCGACGTCCCTGTCAAAGGAAAGGGACGCGGACGCGGGCATCGGAAGAGCAGACGGCGTCGTTGAATATGGAAAAAAAGGAGAGGAGAGTTAATTCGCGAAACAAATGGCGCCGCGGATTTTCCAGCGAAATTGTCTCGAGATCCCCATGAGAGAACGGGATAATCCCGAAGTCTGCGCGTGACGCTCGTTGTCTATTGTTTGAGACAGTCTGTTGAGGCTGACAGGCAATGCTGCGTTGCGATGCAACAAGTCAGTCGTGGTAAAAAAATGTGGACAACGGCGATACTGTAAATTTGTGCATGTGTGAGTGCGATACTGAATACGCGTGGGCGTATACATCGGTTTGTTTTTGAGTATGCGCGAGTGAACGGCTGAGTACGATTCGGGGTACTTGCGAATGCATGTATGAGTGTCTTTCTAAGGATATGTGAGTTTGTAGAGAATGTATACGCAAGGCGGAGATGATGGTCGGTGAAATCGCTTGCGATTGTCGCTTATTGATATTGCGCAATCAGAAGCTGACAGTTTGTTTGGTAGTTGTGCGATGTGTGAGAGTGAGTGAGTGTCTAGGTTGCGCTGCTGCGAGGGTGCCTTTTCTTTGAGGGTGCAGAGTAAGGAACGAAGCGAGAGAAGGGGTTAAAAACAACGTCTAAAGTGAAATTCCGTTAATTTGAAAGGAATTTTGGTATTTAGATATTTTTTCATATCTATACCGTTGCACTTTATCATCTTGCTAGTAAAATGTATACTATAATAGGTTTAAACGATTAAATGGAATCGCGAATAGTAATGATACCTAATACATTTGGACTGTGTTGTTCTAGATTTAGTAGTATTATAGGCTGGAATTTATTAGTTACACAGTAATCACACACACACTTATATATAACACATATTGCTTTTTCTTATGCTTTATGTAGGATCTCAAGTACAGGGTCCTCTAATTGGCGAGCAAACCTATGATTTTCAATTATTATATTCAAGTATTATATATTGAAGACTAGTTTGAATTGTATTGTTTGATTGCGTAGTAGTCATTTGACGGCGAAACGCAAAGACAAAAAAACGTAAAGACGAAAAGGCGAAACGACGAAATGACAAAAGATTAGGAAGCAAGATTAAAGTGTCTAGATTGTGTTATTATTGTTTATAAATATTATATTCTCTAGTTCACGTACTTATTTCCTACATGTACATAACAAATATTGCTTTTTCTTTTGACAGAATGCTTTAATAAACACCATTTTAACGAATACTATTGAAATGGTCAATGATCAATCGCAGATATTTTTTTTACAGAAAATTTAATGTTACGAATTTATATTGTTTTGAAAATGTACATGTGGATTTCTCATACATCCCGAAACTCTAGATCCGTTCCGCAGTATACCATCGATCATATCTTAATTACTTCGCCGTAACAATTAATATAACAATTAAACTTCCTTCGACCGGATCAAAGTCTTCTACCTATTCAATGTTTGTCTAAGATTCCGCGTTTTCCCAGGAACGACGAAAGTTTTCATCTTTCACGGGTATGTTTTTCCAAGCCGTCGTACGTTTCGCAACATCCTTATGCTCCCCCGTTGAAAAAACATTCGCGTACCCGTCCAATGAAGCGCGGCGGTTAAAATCGCGGGAATATTTACCGCGTCTCAAGCGACTGAGAAATAAAGAAACCGAACTGCCACGGCAGGATGGACTTAGCCACCGTAATAATATGTATTATTCACGCGGACAGACTGAGTTGAATCGAAGTTCGAGGCCCACCTCCGACCCACCGTGCCTATAAAGAATTCTCCTCCCCTTTTCATTCCTTCTGAAGCTCGATGGCGAAACTTTGATCGTCCAAACTGACCTTCTTATACGTCGTTCGCTCGGTCCAATTCCTTTCGTGTGTCATCCTTAAACCCTTGCGCTATTTTCACGAGTCTGACTCGTGATGAAAATTTTAGGCGAAACTTGAATATCACGAGTCAGACTCGTTGTTTAAGTTCATGCCCAATGTGAATATCACGAGTCTGGCTCGTAACCAATATTTCGGGCCAAACATGAGTTATTTGAACTTATCTCTTCTTTTCTTTTCTTTGTATGAATTGGTATTTTATATCTTGTGCCTCAATGCAGTTTACGTGCTACTTAGGATACATTATTGTAGTCTAGATAACATTTAAAAACTAAGTAAACATATACATTCGGAGAGACGAAGGAAGCTTGAGTCGTTTTTCAGTTCTCACTATTCCATTACACGAGGTGCACACATTTTTCGACCGTCTAAAGTAGCATGATCTCTTAATATGCGTTGCCTAATCAATGCACTTTACAAGCAGTTAAACAAATTTCCTCTCCTTTACTCGTATCGAATTTATTTGAACCTTTCTTAAATTCCTTTCCGCCGCAACTTAATAACTTCAAAAACCAATATCTCCCACCATTGACTTTATGCACATTTACAAGCGTTTAAACATATTTCCTCTCCTTCACCCGTATCGAATTCATTTAAATCTTTCTTAAATTCCTTTTCGCCGCAACTTAATAACTCCAAAAACCATCATCTCCTGCCATTGATTTTGTGTACATTTACAAAACTCTTTACAAGCATTCAAACAAATTTCTTCTCCTTCACCCGTATCGAATTTATTTAAACCTTTCTTAAATTCTTTTCCATTTCAACTTAATAACCCCAAAAACCATTATCTCCCACTATTGACATTATGTGCATTTACAATGCACTTTACAAGCATTCAAACAAATTTCCTCCCCTTCATTCCTATCGAATTTATTTAAATGTTCCTTAAATTCCTCTTCGACTCGACTTAATAATTCCAAAAACCATTATCTTTTAGCGTTGACTTTATGCACATGTACAATGGACTTTACAAGCATTTCAACAAATTTCCTTTCCTGCATTTGTATCGAATTTATTCAAATCTTCCCCAAATTCCTTATCAACTCAACTTAATAACTCCAAAACCCACCACTCCCGCCATCGACCCAACACACATATCGAAACATCATCCTCCGACCAAATTCCTTTCTCTCCCCTCCCCATCTAAAATTCCTTTCACCCAGCCCAATTACCTCCAACAAAACACTCCCACCCCCCGCGCAAAGCGTCTCCCTAATGACCCCATCCAGCCGCGACCATCCAGGCGCGCCCGAAAAAAGCCGCCGCCAACAAAATCCATAGAAATGCACCGCAACCGCGGCTTATCGTCCGCGCCGTTCGCGCATTTGTCCGCGACGCGAGAGAAAAACTTGCGCCGGCGAAATGCGTCAGTGTCCGGGCAACAATAATAATTCGACGACGCGCGGACTTTGTTCCCGACGGTGACAAACGGTGGACAAACGGCCGGCAAACGTCGCGGGGGTGGAAGGAGGTCGAAAGAGGTGAAGGTGGAGGACGCGCAAGTGGGGGTGGAGGTCGCTGCCACGGCCACAGCTTTGGCCGGCCCGGGCGAGACATTGAACTCGTTGCCCGTCCTCCCTTGCAACGGGCATCGATTCGTCTGCTCCAGAAACGAACGCACCGCGCCCCGGAGCGCAGCTGAGGGCGAATCGGGGGTGGAGAGGCCCGACTGCCTGGAGAGCGTCGCGCGGAGCCAACGTGACAAGCTCGTTTATTCGATCAACCCTCCGCGCCTCGCGGCTTTTTGTTTGCGGAGAGCGAAGGTCACGGGCGATCAGCGTTGCCGGGCGAATGCCCGCAAAAATACCCGGCGACGACGCAGCGCCGAGCGCCGCATCGATTCGCGGCAAAACGCATGGGAGCAGTCGAAGGTATCATTAACCCTGTGCACTCCGAATTTTATTTCAATTTTGTTATCAGCAGCTGCCAACGCTTTTAAGTGATGCATTTGAAATATACTTTAACTAAAAAATAAGGTAATTTAAATTAATAAAGGGAGAAACATATTTACTAAAGCACCAGTTTTATTTACACTATTGTCGTATTTTTAAATTTTCAAGCGTATGGTTATATATTTTGAAAGAACTTCCAAGATGCAAGCCTGGTTTTCTTCCGCACGTTTTACTAAAATAGGTGGTTTCCATAAGGGGTCATTCGAGCTCTTATGACATAAACGTTGATTTTCAGAAAGAAATTCCTAATTTATTAAAGCGAGAAATTGAATAAACAGATGACATAAGCATTTACAGAGAGTCAATAGAGCAAAAGAAACAACAATGAATGTACGTTTTTAAAGTCAATTTTGAAAAGGGTCATTTGACCCCGCGTGGTAAGTTTAGTGTTAAAAATACCTGGCGACGACGCATAGCGCCGAGCGCCGCATCGATTCGCGAGAAACGCATGGGGGCAGTCAGAGATGTCATTAAGTTGGGTTGGAACAGATTTGGGAAGATTTAAATTAATTCGATAGGAATGACGGAGAGGGAATTTGTTTGAATGCTTGTAAATGTGCATAAAGTCAATGGCGAGGGATGGCGGTTTTTGGAGTTATTAAGTTGAGGTGGAAAGGAATTTAAGAAAGGTTTAAGTTAATTCGATAGGAATGAAGGAGAGGGAATTTGTTAAAATGCTTGTAAAGTGCATTGTAAATATGCATAAATCAATGGCGGGAGATAATGGTTTTTGGAGTTATTAAGTTGAGTTGGAAAGGAATTTGGGAAAGATTTAAATAAATTCGATAGGAATGAAAGAGAGGAAATTTGTTTAAATGTTTGGAAAGGGTATTGTAAATGTGCATAAAGTCAATGGCGGGGGATAGTGGTTTTTGGAGTTATTAAGTTGAGGTGGAAAGGAATTTAAGAAAGATTTAAATAAATTCGATACGAGTGAAGGAGAGGAAGTTTGTTTGAATGCTTGTAAAGTACATTGATTAGGCAACACATATTAAAAGATCATTCTACTTTGGACGCTCAAAAAATGGGCTGTGGTTATAAATTTATTTTGACGTCGCTGTTATAGATATTAGTATAAAAATGATATTCGTGGGGTCGTCCCGAACGACAATTATTAATTATACATAAAACAAATACATAAAAATTAATAATTAGTCACACATAAAATTATACATAAAAATTATTTTATGATGATTAATACAAAATGATATCCGTGTGTTCGTCCCGAACCACAATTATTAATTATACGTCAAAATTATACATAAAAATTAATAATTGTTACATTGCAAGTATAAAACCGTGTTTATCAGTGATCGCGCATGAATTAACGTGAAAATGCATGCATCCATCGGTATCACAAACTGAAGCCAGTTCTGACGATCGTGGCAATACGTAGACGGTAGGAAATGTAGCATTGTGGCTGCCAGTAGTTGAGATCAACGCATAGTCCGGCATCCGACTACTTGCCGAGAGTACACGTGCGGCGTCGTTCGCGCTGATGTTATTTAGTGCTTGGTAGAAAAGCAACAAGAGTACTTCCTTTACGGAATTACATTTTACAATTTACATTACATTTTGGCATTAATTTTATAACGCAGTTTTTGTCGTGACAACGAATTCTTTGCGACCACAGAAAAGTGGAATGTGAACGATTCCTTCCGCCACTAGTCTAACCATAAAATAACAACAATAAACGCAAGTGTGTTGTCGGGTCGAGTTAAGGGTTAATATTATTTAATCAGTAATAATAAAATAAGCAACAGCTTCCTTTTCAAAATTCTTTATGGCACTAATCTTGTCGTGCAATTTTTTGTTGTCACGGTCGACAGTAGTAGTTTTCCAAAGCATCACGGCCGTCCTGAAATCGTTTATACCACTCGAACACACGTGTACGGGGTAAGCAATCATCACCATAAACTATTTTCATGATTTCAAATATTTCTGTTAAACTTTTACTGCGTTTGAAACAAAATGTAATATTACCTCTTTACTCCTTCGTGTTTTTGTGACGAGGTGACAAAAGGTACTGTGGCTTTAAGCGCTATAATCTAACAATCCATCGATAGATAACAATGATCACGGGCGCGTTGTGTGACGGAAACATACAGCTTTAAAATTATACGTTGTTTTAAAAGATAACGTTAGTAATTTTCCGTAAATTTAAGAAGTTCCGTTATTTTTCCGACATACTGTGTATATCTATATTTTTGAAAATACCAGTACTCTGTGTAATAGTTTTGTCGACTATATTTCATGTTTCTTTTCCGTTCAATAAAAAATACAGGTTTATTAAGCAAATTAAATAAAATATGTAGAATAAACGATGGCCTACACTTCAGTGAAATTATTAAGATCGCTAACTATACACAGCCAATTCGGTTTGACACTTTGTGCGTGACATGATCATTAAAAACTTCTGTAATTAAGTTAAATTGCGAAGCGAAAACGAACAAGATTAAAACAGATTTAATTGAAAAGGGAAAAAAGATTTTTTCGTTGAAAATCGCAAACGTAAATGATATTTTAAGCGTTCTAGTCTATTCTACCCCAAAAAACCAATATTGCAAAGCGAAAAAGAAGAAGATTAAAACAGATTAAATTAAAAAGGGAAAAAAGATTTTTCTTTGTTGAAAATCGCAAACGTTGTAAACGATGTTTTAAGCGTTCCAGTCTATTCTACCTCAAGAAACCAAAATTGCAAAGAGAAAACGAACAAGATTGAAACAGATTCAATTGAAAAGGGAAAAAAGATTTTCTTTTCTGAAAATCAAAAATTTAAATTATGTTTCAAGCGTTCTAGTCTATTCTACCCCCAAAAACCATTTAACAGGTTACATGTCACTTTGCGTGTCGCTTATTATCGAACCTCACCCTGTGCTTTGGGATTGAACGCGTCTACAGTATTAGATCGCGGCTGTTATTTCGTCGGGCCTTAATTAATTCACTCCTTCATTATCACTAGCTGTCAGACAGGATAACGACGAGCACTTCGTGTCGGTGGCAGGAGAAGGCCTGCGTGTGAGTATTCTATTTGCTCGGTGTTCGCAAGTGCCCTCGAGATATTTGCGAAATTATGCTGCAAGTGACATGACGCGAGTGTAAGACCATTTGTGACCCACTTTGCCAATTATATCTGTCGGAAAGCTTCAGATCCGTTTGAGTTTGCTTACACTAAGCACACGCTAGCTCGCGCAATTCACTAAACGTCGCTCTATCTGCGGAGATCTTCATAAGAAACAAACAGAACGAAATTGGTGTGTACAAAAATTTGCAAATTTACGTCAGCGGGTCGGCATATGTTAATTGTATAACCTTTTTTTCTTACTTTTGCGTGTAGAATATGCTGGCAAAATGTGGCCGGAGAAAACTGGGACACCCTGTATATAGATTATTACATAGATTTATGAAAAAATAAAAAAATGCCAAGACAAATATTGAAATACTTCCGATATTCATTTATTCTGCCTTTATTCCTCCATGTGTTCCCATTTGAACATCTTAATTACCATATTTTGCAATACTATTACTATTTATATTTTTGTTCTTATTCACATTATTTTTTATTTTATTCTTTTTTATTGATATTTATACGTTCTCACGAAATCTTAGCAAATCCTTATACGATTGGCTTAATATTTTTCGTTTAGACACAAGTTTTTCAGGCGGCGCTAAAAGGGTTAAAGCGAGTTATGGTAAAACTCCTTGAACAAAGGTGAGGCTAATGTAATCTCGCGACCTTGTTGGAGGTCAGCTTGAGAGGCGGCTCCTTTGTCTTAAGATGGCGTTTATATACGCCGCATTGCATCCGTGCTCCTTTATTTCCTTTGTTCCGTCAAGACTCTCAACTCTTCGCGCTATCTCTGAGCCCATTGGCGAATAACGCGTTTGCATTATCAGCAAGCAAAAATTAAACAATGATTCGCATCCTTGAGTGTTGTAATATACGCCACCTGAAAAATGTGAGTGAATTCGTCTTATTGACAGGTTGTGCTCAGCAAAAAATTGTCACGAATCCAAAGCACTTTTGAAAAGAAGGTTCTTACATACTTGTGTCATTTGTTTCAAACTCGGTGAGAGTTTTACAGAAACATTTGAAGTGATGAAAAAGTTTATGGTGATGATTGCTCATCCTGTACACGTGTGTTTAAGTGGTATAATCTTTTAAAAATTTACTACTATCTATTAGAGCTATGGCACGTTTACGCTTATGGGATATTTGCATTTCTATGCTTAAATCCGAATCCGAACTGTAATTCATTATGGTAACCTAATTTTGTTAAATTTTATTATCTATTATTTTTTTTATTATTTTATTATTTTGAACTTACAACCAGAAAAGTAAGAAAAATAACATTTTACACAAAAATCTTTATTGTTTGTTTATCGTACGGACTCTTTCACAATTGCTGCTAAGATGAAAACAAAAATTATTGTGTGCGGATTTATCCGCTCCCGGTGATAATGGTCAGTTTTTGTTTGCGGATTATTCCGTCAAATGATGCAAATGGGTTAAAGGTTTCAAGAAATGCTGTTATATTCAGGCTAATTCGGGATCGCGTTATATTCGGGCTAATACGGTAATCGTTTGTTATTTTTTAATTTAGAAAGTTCTGTTATTTTCCCGACATACCCTGTAAGCTAATTTTTCGAGTATTTCTGCGCATCGCCCGGATCCGAATTCTTCCGAGTCGAATGATACGACAAGGAATTAACGCCATGCCGCCTCTTGCCTAATTCCAGCCCTATAAATATTTCGTAAAAATATTCCAGAAAAGACACGATCCATCCTCGTGACGACGCAACGCCTTCTACAACTTCCGACTTTCAATTACTTCCTAACCTCTTCGCGCGGCTCCGCACCAAGCGCATCTAATAGCCTGTCGTAAATCCGTACAGCAGCGAGAATTGGCAAACGCACAGGTCCAGCAGCGTCGATAGCTCGCATTTTAAGTGCCATTAAGTTCCACGGCTCCCAATTTAGCGTGGATTTACAACATTTTCGCTGCGGCTCAATGTCGGGGCGCTCATAAAGGGCGAGCCGAAAGGGGGCTTTATTAATGCAAACTCTTGTTACCCGTGTAAAGTCGTAAAGTGCACGGCTACGTGCAGCTACCCGCGTAGACACCGTCGTAACGATCAATACCTTCGGCTTTACAATCGCACGAGCGCCCCTATGTAGCCCGGGACTCCTCGTATTTCGCCATTGTGTAACACAATGTCATATTTCCTTAATTCCCCTATTTACGGCCGACCCGTGAGACTGAGGAATACGGCGACGTGCAAAGAAGCGTGTTTAGGCAAGTGTGCGTTCACTTGCTGTGGCGTTCTTTGGCGAACTAGCATTGTGTTGTTGCATGCCGAACACCGTGCTTCAGGGTGGAAGGGTTCAGTTGGGGGAGGGTTGGCATTCAGATTCCTCCAATGCGACTTTGTGGATATGACTATGTGAGCCATTTGTTTTGAAAATGACCTAAGTCTATTTATAGTTAAATTGAGATATTTGAGGGAGTGTATTTCAATGCAACTAAAAATATACGTACAGGATACCAATGAGTCATACTGCTTGAGTGTATGTAAAGGAGTTCAGTTTACAGTTCCTATTAAAATAATGGCACTTATTAAGTGAATAATACGCTTTTCCTTACCAAGAATGGAGTTGTCACTTTCAAATTTAACAAAAAGATTCAATATTTTTGCAAATTTGAAAAAACAATACTCAATTAATTTTATATATCTTTACATCTCTTACCGTTTATTTTGAAAGTGGCCTAAGTCCATTTATACTTAAGGGATCATTCTACTTTAGACGCTCGAAAAATGGGACTCTTTTACGAATCTTTTTTGAAGTGTTGTAAGTGGCTATTCTCAATCAGCCGTACCTGTCATGCAGGAAGAAGTTTAACCCCTTGCACTACGCTGAAATTCGGAGGAAGCCGTGCTTAACGAATGCACCCGAATGGTCACGAACTTTAAACAGGATATCTTACGACTGAGTGCGAGATAGCCGCGCTCCCGTTCTTGATTACTTTCATGTATAATTGGCCTTCTTGCGCGATTCAGCATTGGCATAATGACACTGCTGTTCTTAGAATTGTTATCACTGTTTATAACTCTTTCAATATCTATCAATTGACTGCTTGAAACATTCGAAGCTTTTCCACTACACTTACTTCCGCGCAAACTACTTGCTTTTTTAGTAATTTTGCTCCTTTTCTTATACATGCTGTAGGGTTTGACAAAATTAAAAATGTTCAAGAATATTACTTTTTGTAAAGGAGACTGTACGAATGCATATCTTTACTTAGTTTTCAAATGTTATCTGGACTGCGATAATGTATCCTGAGTAGCACGTAAACTGCATTGAGACACGAGATATAAAATATCCACACATATAAAGAAGAGGAAAGAAGAGATAAGAGTACGAGTACGGCTCGTGATATTCGTGTTTGGCCCGAAATGTCGATTACGTGCCAGACTCGTGATATTCACGTTTGACATGAAATTAAACAACGAGTCTGACTCGCGATATTCAAGTTTGGCCTAAAATTTTCATCACGCGTCGGACTCGTGAAAATAGTGCAAAGGGTTAAACTTCTTCCTGCGTAATAGCGGCACGCGAGCGTCGAAAGTCCTCGTCCCTAAATCCTGCAGAACCCCTGTCGAGATCTCGACGATGTTCATCTTCCATCCTCTCATCTGCAGCTTCCGTCACCGGATGTTTTCCTGAACGGTTATCGATCTCGGCCGCGATAACGCGAAATTCACGGTCGTTCGACTTATTTCTACCGACTTCCGTTACGCGACGGGGGTACTTGGCAATCGAAAGTTTTTGCATTAGGTGTCGATAACGACGAAACGGCAACTATAATACTTGTGCGATGACGAGTAGAGTTACAGAAAAAATATGTTCAAGCTGCAGATGTTCAGCGTAAATTGCTTTTTGTCGGTGTAAATGCTTATTGTTGACGCATATATGCGTCTTTTTTATTTAACAGATTCCTGTCCTGACAGTTTAAAATAATTGTAAAATTGGAATTGACAAAAATGCAGCTGTCAAAAATTGTCATACGAATTTAATTTCAATTTTAGATGTTTGTACGTTTTAAATTAGTTAATTATAAGAAATACTGTTTCTAAACAAAATATTTCTACACGGAGACGAAAGAAACATGAGAAAAATGTAAGACATAACATCGATAATCTGTTAGAAACGCTAATCAAAACAAGTGTGCCATTTTGAGACACCCTTTATCTATTGACCAAGGAAAATTCTACCGCAGACCGAGGTGAGGTCTGGAACCCGTTCAAAAAGAGCTACTCTCACCGTCCGAATTTTCTCCTCGCGCTTCTCGTCTTTCCCAGGCGATCGTAAAAAGCCTGCCAGTGGAATAGCTCGCTGAACGTAAACGAGGATGCAGCAGCGTGAGAGGCCAGCAAAACGGCGGCGGTAGTAAAATGTGTAACATTAATGAGGTACTAAAGTAAATCCGACGCTATCGTCAGCTCGACTAGCGGACATTATGAACCCATCTGCGGAGTGGATGTATAGTCGTACGTGTCTATGCGCCTTGTATCGTCTTGATCCGAATTTGTTTCGCTTCCAGTTTTACTGTACAATCTGTTCTACAGTAAACTGCCTTAGATTGCTTCGACTGGTCTTTCGCTCACAGTATCCTACACATTCGGTATTCTTACAACTCACAGTATCCGATGCGCGACATGGTACCTTTGACCATAGTTCACTCCTTCACAGGTCATAATGCAATAATATAACTGTTTTATTTGCCATTACCATTAAACTGGTAATTCTCATAATGTATTGGTGAGATTTTTCCAATTAAACTGAGACCAGACACGATGTCATTTGAAGCAAGTTTGTTTATTTAATACTTGTGAAGTAAGTCGCACAGTAAATAGCCATGAGTAAATATTAATATTATTTTAATAACGTCAATATAGACAATAAGGTAAAAATTCAATATCGCGCACGCTTATCCGAACAAATTATTTTTTTTAGGTTGGTAGCACTCTACGAGACATCTGTAACAACTTTCATGTTAATATCTTTAGTAGTTGTTAAGATACGCTTGTTTATTATAACCTAAAAACTGCTTTTGGCGATTTTCAGTATGAATGACAAAATTGAGCAAAGAATTTGTATCAAATTTTACTACAAAAATGGAATTTTGGCTTCCAACGGGGTCTACTCTAAAGGGGATGAAATAAATCTATAAATTGAATAAGCCGTTTGTGTTTTATTTGAAGAGTCTTACTTTGTTTTGATCACAGTAGTACTATTGAGCTGAATAATTCAGTTTACAGCGGTTCATGAAACAGCTTTATTAACGGGAGCCTCGCTGGAATTACCGAATGATATTAAAATTCTCATAACAGAAATGTCGTTACCAAATGTATCGCTGCATTGAAATTGTTCTGCAGAACTAGAAGAGCAACTTGCAATGATGATTTCATATCCTCCAGTTAAATCCCAGGTGCCTCTTACCTTAAACTCCGCTGTTTTACTTTTGCAGACGTATAATGGGGTGACTAGTATATAGTAATTATTAAACGCGTCTTCAAATTGGGGAAGCTCATTGCGCTTTGGGCCATTAGATAAGGGACGTAATAACTGAGGGTTCCTTAATGATGATTTATGATTCGTTGAATAGTAACTCAACTCTGATACGACCAATACAGTAAAGAGCTACCCCAATCAATTACATGAATGTGGAGATGCCTTAATTGTCGAAACTTCGCACATTTTGATAATGTGATAATAGCTTGCTGCGAATTAAAGTAAATAAGGGTCCGCTGAAACACATTAGTGTGCAGTGTGATTTTGAGTATGTTCGACTTTCATAGATTTAAAATGTCTGCAGAATTTATATCCCGAACTGAATGTTAGGTTTCTTCCTTCTAATAAATGTAATACAACGCATAGGATAAAGAGCGGTAGCTGTTTTTAATCCACTCAAAGCCAAAAACTTTTCGAAAGTCGATCCAGAGCATTCAACTTTTTTCGTTTATTTTGGAAATTGAGAAAAGGAAATATGTTTGTGAATCGGCTAGCGGTCGTTAAAGTGTTAACTAGAGATCCTACATACATAATGACCAGTTTTATTCAGTAACTCACTGCGTATTGGCAACAGTTGCCGCGGATAACAATTTTCCTCGCAACAGACTGACGTCTCAATTTCGTTTAACGCGTTCGAGAAGCAGCGAGCGCTGACAAGGAGCATCGTTGGCGTCTGTCACCCCATTCTAAGAAACGCTGCTCTAAGCGGCGATCCCCAAATGCGTCTCTTTATATCACCCAAGCACATCCCCTGGACGCCCCTGAGATATGTGACGCAGATGGAGGGACACCACCGCAATATCTTTATCCCTTCCCGTCCGGGACCGACCGCTGTTCTTCGCGCTTGCTGGCCATTTATATTTTATCGAATTGAAAGAACACGAGATCGGTGCCGATCTAGCGTTTCACGGAAGGACAAATAGGTAAGATCCTTCGATAGACGCGACTGAATAGAACTGCTAATGTGTATGTTACAACCACACAGCCACCATAGAAGACTATATGTGCCCATAACTATGAAAGTGGTCAAAGTGAAATGTGAAAAAAGTGTAATATGAAGGCAATTGACTCAACGATATTGAAATAATTGCCGATATTTAGTTGCTATGTTACATAGGACGATAAATTCCATGTTGAAACAATCGGTAAAACATTAATAAAGGTGTATAGTAAAAAAAAACAAAAGGCGTATATTTATGCCTTTTATGTATATTGATGGATTTGTGAGGACGTACAAATACGCCTTTAGCAGTGAACGGGTTAAAATACCATTCCTTCTATAAAATCGCGCAAATAGTACCTAGTGCGAAATAATAAAATTAACCCTTAACGAACGTGCGCATTTTTCTAGAATAATGACTAGTAGATCGACGGATTTTTAAGATATTTAATGCTTTATTCCCAGAGCGAGAAGAAGAGCATAATTAATATTGCTTTATTGGATTTTATGGAAATGTTGAGTAGTAACAGGTAGTATATGAACAGACTTGTCTATAAAAGGATACTGGAGTAAAAATTACAGAAAAATAATCAGACTTGAAATAAACAAATAGATATATGTATCTAATACATAGATTTCTATACATTTATAAATTTATTTTTTATAGATTTACAATTTATTTATACAAAATTACTTATATATTTGTTGAGTGCGTACTTCTCCCAACAGTCCCCTATATGAAAACCAGGTTTTTAAAATTCTGGATCAAAAAGTCAGCACGCAAAACTCTGTGTATCCTTCTAACAGATAGTGCTCGTCCGGAAATCACGATGACAAACTTTACTGAACGTATAAAAAACGATGTATTCTCGGTCAATGCTTGGAGAAGAATGCTCCAGAATGCGTCAAGAAACAATTGCTGATCGCCCTTCATTGTAACGTATACAATTAAGACAGAGCATAACAGAGTACCTAAAATATCACGTCATGCCGCCTGTATGGCGGCATTCGATTTTTCTAGAATATTTATGATGTCGCGAGTATGGCGGCATTCGTTCGCTAAGGGTTAAATACATTAATTCACCGGATCACGCTAAACAAAATTTACATTTTTATAACCATGCGCACTAATAATCTACATATGGGCAATTTAATAGCTGTACCTCTTAGACGTATTTTCATACCCTTTTATTCGCATCAAACATTTTATTATACTCATCCGCCGCACACATTTCTTTCATAACGCCGCGCATAAAATCGTTCCTCCAGAACCTCCACACGCACGCGTAACACACACCGCCCCATTCTTTGATCCCAAAACAACAGTCAATGCAAATCTGCTCTTTACTGCCCCGTTTCCCATCAACGTAGCTCATGAAAAAGCAACACGCCGACTTCGTCTCTGACATTTCGTCTCCGGAAGTTTGCGCCAGGGGTCCTTCCTCTTTACGAACGCGCCGGTCATTTGTTCGAACGACCTAATCGTACGAGCGCTCCGACAAAAGAGCGTGCGCGTAAAAATCCTTATCGCGACTGCGACTTATCGCGCGAAGGACGACGCGTTTCGAGGATTCCGCATGAAGGGGACCCCTTGCGTCCCGGAGACCCCTTAAGACCATAACGCTTATGGCCCGTTTTCGCGGGAATAGCTCAAGCTCTCGGAAACTTTTCGTGGGAAACATCCAAATCACATTGTTCGTACCGCACGCAAGCGGAATATTCATATGGTTGAGCTTATTTAAGCGTTTGTAGAAAGCCAGTGTGCGGTGTCAGGGGTAGCTGCTGTTGGGGAATGTGCTTTGGGAGTCTCAGTGTGTCACGTGTATTATTATATTGCGAGGAGTATTGTTATTTATATTTGATGGTTTAGTGAGTTGAGATTTTTGAAAGGTACTTTTTTCGTTTAACCTTTTGAGCGCTGCGTTGTCGCACTGACTGTCGACTGCCCATTCTTCACGAAAAAGCATACCCTGGGCTGCGTACCTTTTACAAAAGAGTGCAAGTTAGGCAGACTGAATTTTCATTGCAAAATATATTGATTGTAACTGAAATAAATGATGTAGCGACTTTAAAAGCATTAAATAACCATTTATTTCATTAAGCAATAATAACATCAACAATATAAAAGTAGTAAATTATATCTTCTAAATTAAAATTTAATAACTTTGTTTTATTATTTGAATTTGAAAAATATGTAATTTTTTAGATATTTTGTAAAATTTTAACTTAAATAAAATGTATTTCATGTGACGTTAATTTTTGAGTGAGATATATTTAATCATGATTTATAAATAAAAAACAAGAAAAAAAAAATAAAAATTTGAGTGCTTATATTTATTTTTTTAAACAAATGATTAAGCTATTTCGTCATATCTCGTCGAGCTACCCCAAATTAAAAAAAAAAATTTAATTAAGAAATTAAAGAAATAGCTTGTTTATGGTGGAAGAATGTTTATTTATAACTTTGTGCAATTGCTGTCCAAACGTGCCCAAGGTGGAGATACGTGCATAGAGAGTTTTCCCTTAAGGGAAATTATGTTGAAACATAAAAATAATTTTCTAATTATAAATTCGTTTTTTCATTGTCAGATCGAGAAGTTTTCAAACCACCCTCGTAAACCCTATCCAAAGGGTTAATCCCTTAGACTTTGCATTTCATAGTTTTGTACCGGCATCGAAACGTCACGGCAACGGATCCGGCCGCTTTATTTATTGTTTGCGCGGGGATAACGCGAGTCGCTCGGTGTTTATGCAAATCTCTCTTAGCATAACCGTGCCCGAATTGCCCCATTCGATAAGATGGACTGGATAAAGATACCCCACTTGTTACGCCTTTGGTCTACCCTCGCGTCGGAAACGCTCATTTATCTCGGCGGAACGAAGAATATCTATTATTCCGGTATCTTTATTTATCGAGATCGCCATTCTTCGCCCGTATCAGCTTTCCATTGATTCTCTTCCCCATCTACAGATACTTTTACTTGTCTGCCAGACATGAGCATTATATGGATTCTTTCGAATAAGTTCTTATCTGAGATAATTATCCACATAAATTACTATTGACATGTCTTTTTCGAAAATGATTTTTCGTTGCGTGAGTTATTTCGAAGTTTCGAAAACAGTTGTTCGACGTATTCTTTTTCAATACTGACGTTTTAACGAGAAATATGACTGGAATACGTTTCTATTGCAATAACGCGATATTTGTAATTCTCCTCTTTTTAAACTTGTTCCTATAAATAGTGCAAAGGGTTAACCTTTAAACCGCTGCGTCCGCCGTGTTGCTGTCGCTTCAGTTCTGCAGGTGCTAAACAACGACGTTTCATTGCCATGCCAGCAGGTAAACGTGGATTTAACGCAGGAGCGCTCACGTGCCGAGCCTCCAACGCGTAATCTAACGACTATTCGAGCTTATCGCGTCATACGATCGTAACTCGCCTGCTCTGTAATTTTCTTCGTTCACCCCGTGCGCTCATCGCGTCGTAAACGCTTAACTCATAGGCAGCGGCAGCCCTTCAATTTTGTTCCCCCCGTCGAAAGCCCGCGATATGAAAAAATATTACTCTATCTCGCCTGTAAAGTGCAATCCTACAAGCAGCACTATGCAGTGAATCACGATTTAGCAACGCCGGACGCGGTAGCCGACGTTTCGAACGAAACTCGCGAGTGCCGCAGACGGATTGACCAGATGGGTTAATCGCCACGAGGCTTCTGTTGCGGCGTTAACCCCTTAACGACGAATGAGGATAATTCGCGACATACTGCTTCGCATGTCGCATATGGGTTTAAAATTGAGAATTTCATAAAAGTGTCGGTTGTAGCGAATAGGATACATTCCTACTACCAATATATACTAGTGCACAAGCACAGTACACAAATAAAAATTGTTGACGGATTTAAATGTGCATAATAACAGGATATATACTATGTAATTATTTTTTTATCAAAAAAAAATTCGGGCGTTAAGGGGTTAAGGGATCATTTTAAGAGGACTATTTGAAAAGTTTGCGGTCTTTTTAAGACAAACATATATTTCAATACAAAACAAAATTTATTTCTTGAGAAAGTTTCCCTGCAACTCCATACATTTGGTGCAACGTTTTTTCCATTCTTTCACATCGTCAAAAAATATTGATCGTCTAAACCTGAAAAATACTGGTTTACAGCGTTTTCCACCTCTGTATTTGACTTATATTTCTTTCCCCCAAGAAATTTTTTCAAATTAGGAAACAGGAAAAAGTCGCTGGGAGCTAAATCTGGCGAATAGGGTGGGTGCGGAAGCAATTCAAACTTTAATTCGTTCAATTTTGACATTGCGAGCATAGACGTGTGAGCCCGAGCGTTATCTTGGTGAAACAGGATTTTTTTCTTGGCCAAATGCCGACGTTTTCTTTTAATTGTGGCCTTTAACCCTGTATGGACCAAATTTTTTTGGTAGCTATACAAAATCTATGTAACGTGAAATCAACAAATATTAACCTCGAAATACATATTAACAATGAATTCAGTAGTTTCAACCATTTTATTATAACGAATACATTTTGTAACTTTGAAGTAACAACAATCGAAGCCTTCGTCGAACGTGGATCAGCGAGAATCTCAGTTCCACGAGTTCAAAGAACCACCCCCTCCGACAATATCCGCTGTCCCACTGCGATTCGATTTCGTGCCACGAATGAAAAGTTAAAGTCGTCCGGCATGAAACGTGCCTGAGCGTTTGGAGACAAGCAGGAGAGTATGATAAGCCAAAAGTGGCCTTGTTCTGAAGGTTCTTCATAAACAACGAAATTACGAATCTCAGGATGAGCGAAGCGCCCAAAAAAAATGTAAAATATGAAGAAGGAAGGGTAAGGACCATTGCTGTTTTATTGTCGGGAGGATGCAAATGTGTGTTAGGCCATTTTTAAAACTGCTGCGTGGAATTTCGAATGTGAGCGACGCACTTTTCTAGATTGGAGTTCGTCTAAAATCCTTAAGCGTCGGCTTTTTTGGTATGAAAGTCGGGTCGTTGTCTCGCTCGGCTGAGCACAGAAAGAAAATATGTGGAGATATTGTGCAGTATGCAAAAATATTAGTGGAGCTACCGAAGACTCCATGCATAAGTAGGTGAATTAGTCGAGAGCATTTTAGTTTCATTCCGGCCCAAGCTTTTCCTTGGATCTTCAAATTCTGCCCTAGAGTAGTACGAAATATTAAATGGCAGATCCAAGCTTCCATCTCAGACAAATCGCGGAAATCTGTAGTAAGTACGAATCTCTGACCTAATATTACGCGGCGAATATATTCTTGAAACAAAGTCAAATTACTCCTTAATTAATAGACTTACGATTCATACAAATCAGTACTTTTTGATTCAAAATATCACGTTCTTTATGTAAAAAATATAGGGTTCTATTCAAAAAAATGAAGTTGACCTTGTAATCTCCGAAACGCTTCCACAAAAAAAATAATGCATCTAATAATGCAGCCCTTGGAACCATACAAATATAAAAAAAAGTTTTTTCATACGATGTGTACTTTAGAAATAAAACAGGTGAGCATATTACGTGGGACACCCTGTATACTATGTATATTTATACTTGTATATTTATTCTTTTACCCTATGTATATTTATATATCTTCACCTGAAGTATCACTTCACCTTCACCTTCACCGTCGCGAAACAGTTAACGAAGCCATATTTATACGCATGTATATTTATACTTATATATTTATATATTTATATATTTATTCATTATAATGAATAAATTCTTCACCTGAAGTATTAGAAATGTAATCTGCCTTTTTTATTTCCTTAAATAAAAATCCGTCTTGAAGGGTTAACAAAACTATATTTATATACATGTGTATTTATATGTTTATACTATTACCCTACGTATATTTATATATTTATATGTTTATTCTTTATAATAAATAAATTCTTCAGCTGAAGTATTAGAAATGTAGTCTGCCACTTTTATTTTCTTAAAAAACATCCGTCTCGAAAGGGTTAACGAAGCTGACGCTCTTCGCAGTGTCTTTTTACCGAACAGTAGAATGGCGACCGCGTAATACTTTCCTAAAACGGACATAATCGCGTCAGGGGCTTACGTCCATCCACCCCAGAATCACCTTTCTAACCCTAGAACGTGCTGATGGGCTTCGTCGTTTGGCTCGCTAACATGATTTTGTGCCGTCGACCTGACGGTCGAGACCACTGACGGTCTTCTGCGCTACAAAAGTGCAGCTTTCAATATATCATCCGTTTATCTACGAAAAATCTACACAGCAACACAGCTGAAAAGCGGTTTATTGGAAAAAAATATAAACGGTTACATGGAAAACAGCCGATTTTGGCTGACATCCGTTTTATGCGTTTTGCGAAGTAATTATGGAGAAATTATGAAGGAGTTAACCCTCTATGGGACCGCGTGATTTTGAAGTCACATATCGATAAATCGATTTTTTATTGAATAGTTTAATTTTTTTACTACATAGCGTATATAATAGGTACACAACTTTGCTCCCGCCGTTTTTTCCCTTTCGTCCAATGCAAAAAACGGCGGGAGCAAAGTTGTACACCTATTATCTTGTTATATAATGTCTCCTTAGTAACCAATAACATGCTTGATGCGGATATCAGGTCTAACCTAAAATGTCAAAGTAAATGCTTTTGCAAATTGTCTGCAAATAGAAGCCAGAGGAACCGTCATGTGCAATTGTCATTATGTGTTCTTCTATCGGTGTCTGTTAAACAAAAAAGCCTACGTAATAGCTTTTAGTTTGTACGTCAATAATGTCTTATTTGTTTGCATTTAAACAATCATTTTATTACTATTTTCATGTGATATAGCCTTGTGACTTTCAAGACGCAATGGGCTATAATGGTAGGGTTCGGTGTATTTGCGATAACGTTTGTGTTTTCTTTGCTTTTTAGTTTTATATAACAGAGGCCCAAAATATGGATACAAAATCATATAAAAATAAAAGAGGAATAGGAATAAGAAGCATTAGCAGTAATAAATCCGAAGATTCTTTATCAGATTTAGGATTCTAACGAAGATCATCCAACAGTATTTGCCCGACGACGTATAAATATTATTGACAGCGACGATGAATTTAGTAGTAAAACATCATCAGATAAGGAAATGCAAGGTATATGTATGTTTAATGCGAAACGCCAACTGTTTTATGGAATTCTATACTTAACCTCTGATACCCACAAGTGCAAACGTTGTAAGCCGTTGTTACTTCAAAGTTACAAGATGTATTCGTTATAATAAAATTGTTGAAAGTACTTTTTGAACTGCTTCTAGAATGTTGTGTTACTGTACGATAGGTGGCACCTACTGGTAGATGGAGAAACTCTGTTCTAGTTGGAACGGATCAATATCATCTGGCCATGGTAAACTGGCACAGTACTTTCACGAGCACGGGTTCTGATCTGAACTCTCTTGCTTCGGCGTCTTCTTACATCTGCCTGCGGAGTTAATTCTGTTAGGAAATTCAAATTTAGAGCATTGTCGGAATTTCAAACGTCGAACTTTCGCAAAGTTTCCAGTTAAAAATGTTCTGAACTAGCAAAATGATACATTTGCGACGAGACAGTTCAAAACGGTCTGGAAATATCTAAAGTTAAAGAAGAAGTTATTTAAAAAAATTGGTTGCTGAAAGTTCGAACATAGGCAAAACCTATATCTAAGTAAGATTTTAAAATGCAAACTTAAAAAAAAGGTGTTCAAAAATTACAGTACCTGAAGTACATTTTATTTAATTGTGTGTAACGGGGTTTAAAAAAAATTGTTTGCTCAAAGTTCGAACACATATCGTCTTGATTGCTTTTACATCTTTTGCATGCATAATTGTTTGTACATCGATAAAACGCATCAGCCACTATAGACAAAACCATACAATATCTAACTAAAATTTCGAAATGTAAGCTTATAAAATTGGTGTTCGAAAATGATAGTACCTGAAGTACATTCCGTTATTTAATGTTTAAACTGCTGCATGAGTTTCGACAAGAAAGCTTTCCTCAAAGCAAATGTGTCCGACATTTACTCCATTTTCTTAGAAATCAGCTATGAATTCATATTCGACAGACGCGCATTCATTCATAACCCCTTATTTCCTTTACTATGGTGTACGAATGAGGACGCACACATGGATATACGCATACATAGAGTTCTTGGCTTTCGTCCGTTTCCTCTGGCTGGCAACCTTCACTTTCAATTTTTATTACAATCGAAAGTCCCAGAGCGGATTGTTTAGAGGATGGCAATTGGCCAGTTATCTGACGCAAAGTAACGCAGACTATCGACGTTCGAAGATCGGCGTTCAAAACTGCTGGCAGGTATTCAGGAAAGACCGGGGATCGGTTCCAGTAAATTTCGAAACTGACACTTTTCCCGCCAATCGGTCTCATGCTGTGCCAGCAGCTTGTTTACGAAACATAATTTGCAAGTGTATAAATTAGTCATCGGAAAATATAGCGCTAACTGCATAAATATTTTGTGGCATCGCAATAGGGTGAAGTATACAGTGATTGACCGCTTAAGAATAATTATTGAATGAAAAGCGTATAGCTTAAACGTGTAATGTTGCATTCATTATTTTTTAGCATATTAGGACAGAAAAATGTTGTGAGAACATGTTCAGCCTGCAAAGAAACAGAAACAAAATTTTATTTATTAATAACACAACGATACATTTAATATTGCCAATTAATAGTGATTGACCGCAGAAATCACAGTCATTGACCGTGTTATTTACAGTTATTGACCACTTTGTAAACTTCTGAGAAATGAGAAATATTTGAGCGGTTAGTTTTACTGTATTACCTTTAAATGTTATCGAATATAATTTTCATATATATATATATATATATTATATATATTAGGTCTACCGGAAAATTCTGTCCATTTTTCACGTAAAACAAAAGAATAAATTTTCAATGCATAGTACTGAGATGACAAAATTATTGTTTCAGTACATTTACAACAGCACATATGTAAGTATACAATGGGAAATAGACGCAGCCATAACATGTTTCAAATAAACAGGTTTATACGTGCTGAAACTTAAGCAGACATTATCAGACAGAACCTTGCGGTACATCTAATATAATATATAATATAATATAAAATATAATATAAATATCATATAAATATAAATATTGTATTCGAGATTCATATTTTTATATTTATATATATTATTATTACAAAATTCAAATACAAAAATTCAAATATATAGGAATTACAAAACAAATAGTAAAGGTCAATTTTATGTATACACGTATCACCTAGCAAATGCACTCTTTTAACTTCTTACAAAAATTCAAAACGTTTTCTCTAATTAAAAAAGAACTATTCTGTTTTTAGGAGTGTCTGATATTGACACGTGTTATTAAATACATGTACTGTCACATTCTGCTTTAATTTATCCCCCCTTCTGTTTTTCCGCACACTTGAACGTTATGTTATTTTATACTTTTGACTGATTATTGACTCCTTGTTAACTACGTCTCATAGAACTGTGACAACTAGACCAGTCCAATGTTCGCCGCAGCATAGACTTTTTCGTCGCTCGCAAAACGTCGACTAATCCGCGAGTGATTAACCGCGTGCAAAAAATTAACTGATTATGTAAACGGCGAAAGTTTTGAATACCTTGGGTTGACATTACGCAGCTGTTAATTTTAATCTTGCCTATCGCGAAAGTCATGAATAATCTTCCGTTCAAACTGACCGCATCTGTGCACCTGCCGAAACGTGTGAATATTTACGACGATAAATTTTCCATCTAGATCGTGCCAATCACCGGTGACACACGATATACATTTTGTTATATAACGTCCTGTATTAAAAATGAAAACGTTTTGGAATTATGGAAAAGGAAAAATGTATGCGTGTGTGTGTGTATGTGTATTTTTTTAGACCTTTGAATGTTGTGGGCGTATATACGTCCGTATACATGTATCGATTCGGTTGTGGACGCGTATATGCGTTCGTATATACGCTGCATCATTAACACGTTGAAACGTTATCGGCGTATTTTTACGTGCATTAATGGCAAAATATTAGGTGTACAACTTTGCTTCCGCCGTTTTGCAATAGATGGCTGTAGCGGTAAGTGTATCGAAATAAATAGATCGTAGATGTCATACAATAAGCTTAGTTTGTAAACATAACGCCATGTGTTTGTGTCTGCATCATGTCATTCTCGATTAAACATGTCAGCTTACGAGCCAAATTCTCGTCATTTGCGGGAGGTTTTAATTTTCTGCTTTAATATGAAGAAATCTGCGGCTGAGGCTCATCGAATATACCTATGGTGAGGCGTATATGAAAGAACGTGCCGAGAGTGGTTTCAACGCTTCAAGAACGGTGATTTTGACGTCGAAGACCGGCAAGGCGGTGGAAGAGAGAAGGTTTTCGAAGATGCAGAATTGGAGGCATTACTTGATCAAGACTCGTGTCAAACGCAACAAGAATTGGCAGTATCATTGGGAGTGACGCAACAAGCCATTTCAAAACGCCTGAAAATCATGGGAATGATTCAGAAACAAGGAAATTGGGTGCCGTCGAGTTGAAGCCGAGAGATGTTGAACGGCGTTTGTTTGCTTGTGAACAGCTGCTTGCAGGCAAAGACGGAAAGGATTTCTGCATCGCATTGTGACTGGGGACGAAAAATGGGTTCATTACGATAATCCCAAGCGCAGAAAATCATGGGGATATCCCGGCCATGCTTCCACGTCGACGGCCAAACCGAATATTCACGGTTCCAAGGTCATGCTCTGTATTTGGTGGGACCATCTCGGCGTAGTGCATTATGAGTTGTTAAAACCGACTGAAACAATCACAGGCGATCGTTATCGAACGCAATTAATGCGTTTGAGCCGAGCATTAAAAGACAAACTACAACGAGAGACATGATAAAGTGATTTTACAGCACGACAATGCTCGACCCCATGTTGCGAAAGTGGTCAAGACATACTTGGAAACGTTGAAATGGGAAGTCCTCCACCCCACCCGCCGTTTCACTTGTTTCGATCAATGGCCACACGCTGCATTCATTAACACGTTGACTGCCACGACCAAATCACATGTTTCTCTCAGAACGCCACGAAAATATTTTTACTATTCTATGCATGTAATGGCAAAATAATAATTAATTTCGTAATTTATAAAAATACGGCATGAATTGCACAAGAAGGAAGGGCCAACGTATTTGGTATGCAAATTTCGCAAACAGTATTACCAATAAAATGTTGCAAGCTTCGGAATACAAAGTGCAAAAAATCGGACCAAAAAGGTCACTAAATACTGCCAAGATTGCATTGACGAGCCACACCCATGTTTAAAATGCTTCAATACAATGCACCAGCAGATAAAAGATTTGATAAAAATGAATTTTTGATTTAATAAAAACTTTTAATTTTTCAATACTGCAGATTTTATTTCAAAGCATTTTCTAATTAGCGAATTTTCATTCAACTTTTACAATTGTAAGTATTTCATGCACTCCGGTCACTGATTACCATCATGGCGCTGCAGAAGATACAAGTTGCGGTCACATGCACAGTATGTTGGAAAAATACCGGAACTTTTTAAATTTACGGAAAATTACTAACGCCATCTCTTAAAACAATATATAAGGTCTATTGGAAAGTTCTGTCCGGAAAAGTTATCTCAAATTTTAACAGATATGAAAGTGTTCACTTGAAACATACATTGCTACCTTTGTTTACCATTAAATTTCTACATATGCACTCGTCAAAATGTACTACAACCGTGATTTCATCATTTCAGTAGTATATATTGAAAATTGGTGATTACGTAAAAACTGCGAAATATGGTATCTTATGGTGATTTTCACTTTAAATGAACTTACGTATATAATACTAAGTAGATAAAGTTAGTGTATAATATATTACACATATTCGATTAGAATCTTCTAAATTTAGTAACGGGCAATACGTAACTTCCTTTGGAGTGAAAATCCCCATAATATACCACATTTCGCGGTTTTTAAGTAATAACCAATTTTCAATATATACTACTGAAACGACAAAATTATTCTTGCAGTACATTTCGATAAGCGCAAATAGAAATTTAATGGTAAACAAAGGAAGCCATATATGTTTGAAGTGAACATTTTCATACGTGTTGATATTTGAGATAACATTTCTGGGCATAACTTTCCGGTAGACCTAATATAATTTGAAACCTGTATGTTTTCGTCACAGAACGCATCCGCGATCATTGTTATGGATCGACGGATTGTTACGTTACAGCGCTTAAAGCCATAGTACATTTTGTCATCGCGTCACAAAAACACAAAGGAACAAAGAGGTAACATTAAATTTTGTTTCAAACTCGGTAAAAGTTTTACAGAAATATTTGAAATCATGAAAACAGTTTATGGTGATGGTTGCTTATCTCATATACTGTGTTCGAGTGGTATAAGCAATTTCAGGTCAGACGTGATGGTTTGAAAGACGACCCAAAGCCAGGCAGACCGAAAAACAAAAATCGCGATGAGTTGGTAGAAAAAGTGCGTGAAATAATCGCCTACGATGCAAATTCAACTGTGAGAAGGATAGCGAAGGAATTAAATATGACCAAAGTCTGTGCTCAATTTGTTCCTCACGCCTTAACCGAGGAACAAGAAATTGCTCGTGTTGAACATTGTAAGGACCTTATTAAAACAGCTAGTCGGAACCGCACGTTCCTGGAAACTGTTGTAACTGGTGATGAGACTTGGTGCTTCGAGTACGACCCTAAAAAAAACGGCAAAGTGCAACATATTATTAGTAGAAAAACTATTACTGACCGTTCTACCTGGAAAAATTGCAAAGATGTACAGTAGAGAAAATAAAAGCATTCATTGTTAAACGATATCATACACTTGAAAATTACAATAATTTACAATTAAAATTTTCACTTATAAAATGTCCATATAATAACAATAACATAACATTAAAAATATCTTGCCTTTTAAATGTTATATGCATATTTTACCTTAAACTAAATAACACATTACAATGCCAGACACATAAAAAAAGTCCGAACTGCTGAAAGCGTTAAGCGAGAAAAATTGCAAACGCAAAGAGTTAACACACTGCGCACCATAATTTCTCGCAACTGAATGACAACGCCGCGTACTTCCAATAGATTCCAAAGTACACTTCGCACCTAGCACGTGAAACAATTAAAAAGTTGGCCGTCGGTGTGATCCTTACTTTTTGCTACCCTTCCGTGTTTAATGTCTTTTAATAATAGCATACTAGCTTAAGGCTCGTGTGCCTGTAACGAGAACAAGGATTTATTGAGTAGCCTGCCTTGCGCGTTGCGACGCAAGGTTCTGAAAATTGTTTAAGATGGCTCGTGCTTTTTCACTGCGCCTCGAATGACTAACGAGGCATTGCGTGCGCAAGTTTAACATGCAGCGAGCGATTACGCGTGTACCGCTTGTTTTCCGTGGACCGAGGTTTGCTTACGTGTCAAGTCTAATGTATGTGCGACTATTATTAGCAACATTGTTGCAACGGGTCGCCGCGTAATTGGATGCTTATTGATCGAACGCGGAAGTATCGGGGCGTTTTAATAAAACGCGCGCCTGATGAGAATAGAAAATGTGGAGGTTAGCTCAGGTTTACGGCGGAGAGAGTTAATTAATCTCGTAAAACGAAAGTGGTCTTCTGGAATACGTTATGTGGCAATTTCATACACGCCCGACGTTCGGCTGTTTTGTGCGAATTAATGCGTAAATTATGTAATGAGCGATGTTGCGCAACGGATAAAGCGTAAATGCTGATGTTAATTGATCTATAAAATTTTAGTGCGCGAGGCATGACGTTTGACGGCAGCTTGGTGACGGGGATATAATTATGTAGGCATTTTCGTTTGAAATGTTAGAGTGCAGAAATTCATATTTTGTAACGTAGTGTTGCTCATTTCATGTAGAGTGGCAATGTGATGCATAAAAAGTGAACCAAAGTAGGAGAGAGTATAATGGCCATTTTTTCGAAATCTAACCAACCAATTCCTACGAAGATGTTTCAGTCAACGATTTTACTATTGCGTCATTAAATCTCGAAAAATCATCTAATGTGCAATTGTTCATATTAAAAAAAATATATATTGTTCCTCCCTTTTCAATCATATCCATATCCATGGTACATAAAAAGTCAACCAAAGTAGGAGAGAGTATAATGACCATTTTTTCGACATCTAACCAAGAAATTCCTACGAAGATTCTTCATTCAACGATTTTACTATTGCGTCATTCAACTATGTGAATTGCAACATTCTACTAACCGCCGGACCTGCGTAAACCTTAGAAAAATCGTCTAATATCCAATTGTTCATATTAAAAAAAAAAATGTTTTTTCTTCCTTTTAAACAATATTCATATCGATGATCCATAAAATGTAAAATTACATTCGATAACATTTGATTCAATGAAGACATGGAAACACAAGTAATATTAACCCTTTGCAATCGGTGTTCCCGTAGCGGGGACATTTTTAAATCATCATAGAAGTCGATATCCCGTAGCGAGAACCTTTGAAAATGTAATTATTTGTTGGGGCATGGAGATGTGCGTCATCGACTCCTACATACTGTATAAAATAACAAAACCACAAAACAACGAAAAGCCACTGACACACTTAAATTTTGTCAAATGTTTAGTCGATCAGTTAGTAGGAAATGTTCAGCGCCAAACACTATCTACACCGCAACCTTTAACGTCATTCATAGACATTAGATTAAATAATCAATTTCATGTAATTCGTTCAGGAGGTAAGAAAGACTGTGCAGTATGTTCCGACAGGAAAACTGCGGGAAAAAGGCGACAAACACACACGTACTGTGATACTTGTACACGAAAACCTTCATATCGGTGATTGTTTCACGAAATATCATACCTTAGAACATTACAGAGATTGAAAATTTGTATTCTTACGTATTATATTACAAGTAGTAATAAACACAACAAATCAGTTTCAACAAATTCTGTGTGTTTTAATATCCATATATTGATTTTAAACTCTTTACGGGAAAGTAACTGCGAAATGCTAGATAACATCCGACCTGCTGCTACTCTCTTATCGATACGCAACATTGGTCATTACGCGTACTCGGAAACTTTTACGCGTTGTTCTTGCTTATTGCGCTGTTACGTGACACACAATTGTGTTACGTAACGCGGTGGGCAAAAATATCAAGACCGGTCGGTGAACAAAAGCGGTTACAGCCGCGAGACAATTAAAGCACGACCGACCTTGAACCGTCGGCTCCTGAGATCCTTGAGGCGCCGGAACTTGTCGCAACGTTGATTTATAGGAACATTCACCCGCTGCCGGAACCTGGTCCACCGGGGAGTGCCCAAAAATTCTTCACGAAATCTCGGCCAACGATCTCCACGGACAAGGTAAATCTCCACAGACAGGTTTAAAGGGAAAATTTTAATAACTTTTCGGCACATGAAGGTGACTTTTTGAGGAATTTGCGAAGAAGAGTATAATTGATGGATGAATGTGAAAATACGGGAGAGATTTTTATTGATTTTTGAAAACTAGTGGAATTAGATACTTAGTATACGAGTGTGTAGATGTCACAAAAATGTTTGGATATTTTCTATTTTTTATTTTGACTGGATATTTAGAGAGAGTTACTAGAGATTTTTGAAGATTTTTGTTGAGAAAGATTTTTGTTGAGATTTCTTGAGAAGAAATTCTTAGAAATTGGTCTTTACCTTCCTTGTCAATCATATTGCATTTTATTGAATTTGGGCGTGTTTGGATCAAAGTGATAAAAATACAAGAACCGAAATAATGCATTTATCCCAGATCAATCAAATAAAATAGGAAGAAAGAATTTAATAAAATAGAAAGAAAGAAAAGAATTTATGAGAGTTTTTGCGTTTTTGTATTTATATTTCACGTCACATGTTATTGAGGACGTAGGTAAAAAAAAATGGCCAATTGGCAAGATTTCACTACGTAATGTCCTTTGGAACAGAATGAGTATGTATATGATTTTATTCTACATGAGTTTTGTTGTATCGAGTACTTCCGGAAAACAAATGTCAAACCGTGAGAAAATAATAGATAATCAAAGCATATTTTAATCTTTCACAAAACATTGTTGCCTTTTTACGCAAAAAAGAAATCGTTCACACTAACCGTATTATCTATTACACAGATATTCGAAGGTAACTACGAACTCGTTTCTTATAAAAAAAAATCCTTAAGTAACTACAAATTTACGCGGTATCAGTTTAACCTGATCGGTACACAAAACGTATAAAATTCGAAATGTCAAACCTTGAGAAAATGGTTCATAATGAAAGCAATTCTTCAATTTTTCGCAAGCAAACGTTTTACAAAAATACATCGATTACGCTATTTGCATTATTTGCATCTATTACGTAGATTTCCAAAATACGTTCACATTCGTTTTTACTAAAAAAGAAAATCGTTCATAAACTACAATTGTACGGAGTATCGTTCGAAATTTACCGATGTACGGATACTTTCTACACCAACCATATACTGACAATACTGCCTGCATGCAAACAAGGGGTTGCTTTTGACTCAGCCGGGTTTGAGAATGGCGAATATCCACGGATTCAACCTCGACACCGGAAGTGGACACTTTTCGAGCTTCCGTTACGAACGGATTCAGCTCATGGACGTTCAAGGCGTGTGACGCATTGAAGTAAATTGCCGGTTTATTACGGAAGGCGGCGTTATCCGTCGAAGGCATAATTAGCAATACGAATGCACCTTTTATGAGGTTACGCTATTACCTTCGAGTCGCTGGCCACGTAGACTTTTAACGAACAGCATCGGGGCCCTTGCGAATAGATAGTAGAGGCGATGTATTTCCTTAAATTATTTTTTTCTTAACCCCTTCGGATGCTGTGCACATTGTAATGTACATAATACTTTTCGTCCTGTATTTTATTACGTTTATTATTTTTACGAATACGAATTTTATTTTTTTATACAAATACTTCTCAGGATCTCGGTAATGTTACAAATTTTGCGTATGGACCATATGCTCATTAAAATGTATATTTACAAAATATAAATAAATAAATAAATATTTCTGTAAAAAGTATATTGTTACCTTCATTCACACGAATTAAGTTAATTTTAGTATAAAAAATAATTTTCCTTAAACAAAAAAAAAATTCGGGTCTGAAGGGGTTAACACACTCCGGGCCACGTGTATTTCTGGTACAAAAAACATATTTATTTCCTGCGCTGAAAATATATGTTTATGACAAAGTTAATTCTATAAAAAAATATTTCTATTAAAAAATTGAGGCATTATACAAAATGCAGTATAGAACGGAGCACATAAGTTTGTTTAATTTTTATATTTGCAATAATTAATAATTATATGTAGTGTAATTATTTAAATAAAATTATATCTTTAATAATAAATTACAATATTGATAGATTATTATATATGATATAATTAAATATGCCTGAGTGTACCACCGGTGCGAAGCGGTTTCGAAGCGAGTTTATTCTTGAGCTTATCTGCGATTTTATTATAAGATAAATTTTAAAAACCCTTCGTGCGAGCAGTTTGTAAAAAAACGTTTACGAGTGTCCGTGATCAAGATGATCAACACTATTCGTAGCGAGATATTAGTTGATATGGTTTCTTTATCGATGTAATTTCCTACCTTTTTTTCACTTCTTATAATGAATGCATGTAAACAAAGTTATACTTAGACGTTATAAATAGTCGGGACGAGGTTTTCATTCAAAGGATGACTTGCACTGCAAGTACAGGTAGCATAGAAAATATACGTACTCTGAACAATTTCAAATATTTCGTGATATTGTCGTTTGGTAATAATTTTTTTTTGTAAAGAATAAGTTTCGTCGGCCGGGAACATTTTTTAACTAAAGTATCAGTCCGAATTTTATTTAGACAGGGAATTGCAATTTTGATCATTATTTGCTTAACATTTGTATCATTTGTATTTATGTTGTGTTGCTCGTCCCATATCACAAAGTTATTCATTGATAAAAATACAGAACATATTGAATACCTTGTACAATACTTTATCCAAAACTGAAAAAGTAGAAAAAGAAATTAACAACCATCATTCGAATAAATATATAGTATAGTTTGTCAAAAAGCATTCCGTAAATTTTCTTAAATGCCGATTAGGTACAAATTATACGGAATAATTTGTCAAAAGTATCACATAATTATCTTCAATTAACTTATTTCTTCAAAAAAATATTCTGTTCTATCCTTTTCCATAACACAATCACATGGATTACTCATTTTTAAATAAATTAACATACAATTTTTCATACCTACTAAAACACGATTATTCCAATTGTTTTTAATAACTACGTGTCAATGTAATACCATCGGGATTACATTCTTCATTAAAATTCTTACTAGCTTCGATCCATTCTTGCAGCTACTCGCTGTAATTGCGTATTACTGACACTCTCAAGCAGATTTTCTGAAACGAAAACTCTATCATGCGGATTATTATCCGTCATGGACACGATCCCTGTTAGGATCATGCACTGACCTGCGTGTAATTGAACAGAAGAAAATAATAAGACACCGTGCAATCAGAATCACGATCTAGAGCATTGTGAACGAGTCAATTTGTGTCAAAAGAGGGAACCATATAAGTTTAAGGTGCAATGACGACCGAAAACGGAATAAAGATTATATTTTCGTTTTACTACTTACGCATAATAATTTGAAACTTTTTAAAGTAGAATGATTTTACAAAATTGGACAGAACGGCTTAAATTTTATCGAGACTTCAGTAGACGACATATGTAAACAAGTCTTGGTAACATTTTATATTCAAAATTTTAAACGGTAAAGGTCATTTTTAAATTAAATTTTTTTTTATTTGAGACTGCAATGAATATTGCAACAATATGTTTTATCAATTGGGGTAAATTATGTACATGTTGAAAATTTGATCGAAACCGGTTAATGTACAAACAAGCAACAGGTATTGAGAGACAAATAAATATTTATTATACTTATTTCATTTATAGCCTGATTTCCTGAAAATCTGTGATTTTCAGCACCTTCTATTGTTCATGCTTCACAGGCACATTAACCGATTTCAAAGAAATTATCTATATGTGTATAAATATCGAACTTCTTAGAATAATTCTTTACCGAGAATACGAGTTCATCGAAAACTCAATAATTAACGAAAAAAGTTAAACATTAAATAAACGACGCACTGCAATGCTACATTAGCCAAACAGTTCGCAGCTGGCAACTTTCTATGGCACTTACTCACGTCTAATAAAATCCGTTCTGCTAATAGCATGAAACTAGCTCAAGAGCAGCCGTTTTTCTACAAATTATGCGAATTTCGCGAATTATTCAAGTTTATAATTACCCCAATGTTCCGGCGTGCGTCTGTTATTGAAAATAACATTGATTGCTTTTTTTCCGCTCAATATCACGAATAACTGGGTCAACACCTATTCATACAGGAAACGTACTATCGATTAAGTCGCTGCAAACATCGTTCGATCAGTAATATTTCTTATCCAATCGTATTGGCCGGGTATTTCTCGAGGCAACGCGTAATTAGTCGTGACTTCCAATATTCGCCATTCTGAACATTCCTTCCACGCCATGCCTCCCGGCATTACCTAGGTGACATAATTAACCTTTTGAGTGCTGCATTGTCGGACGTTAAGCGTGGACTGCCGATTCTTTACGAAAAAGCATACCGTGGGCTGCGTACCTTTTACGAATAAGCGCAAGTTGGGCAGACAGCGTCTAGAAAACACGAGAAAGCTCGTGAACGGTTCATAGAGTGTTAACATGGATTTGTAGAATACGGCGAAAAGTTGCGGCAATGTTTTTTACGAATAAGCGCAAGTTGGGCAGACTGAATTTCCAATGCAAAATATAGTAATTGCGACTGAAATAAATGATGAAATACGCTTTATTATTTGAATTTTAAAAATATGAAATTTTTTAGTTATTTTGTAAAATTTTAACTTAAATAAAACGTATTTCGTGTGACGTTAATTTTTAAGTCAGTTACGTTTAATCATGTTTGAGTCAATATGTTTTCCATTGAAAATTGATGTAAATTCTTAAACAGACAAAATAGATACAATGTATTAAATTAAGTGACACCTAAAGACAGCGTGTAGAAAACACGAGAAAGCTCGTGAACGGTTCATAGAGTGTTAACATGGATTTGTAGAATACGGCGAAAAGTTGCGGCAATGTTGGTATAACACGGTAAAAGGACGGCTTGTGTAATATTGCGTATTTGTGTTGCCAAATCTATCCTTAACCTATGCATCTGGGACTGTTTTTGCGTGGCGCACGGATACCGTAAAAGAAAAGTATAAAAAAGTAGTGAAACAGCTGATTTACGCGAAAGTGTGAAATTCGTGTTGAACTAAACCAAACAGTAGACAAGGGAACTTGAAATATACATCTGCAAATGATAAGGTGAAAAAAACACGTAAGAAGGGAAAACCTTCTACCTTATCTTTAGTGTACCTAATGACGAAAAGAGACTTAGGTTCGAAATTGTAGGAATCTTTAACCCTTTAGGTACGGCTGAATTCTGCGCGTAGTTATATCCCTGGACGACAGAGTCTAACGTAAACTAAGTGAGAAACAATTTTTTTTTAAATTCTACACCACTGCAATGTCTGACGGACAATGCCGTTCTCTACACGAGTACATTGCAAAGACTTATTTCATGATTAAGTTATAATCTTTCTTATATACATATTGCACATACTCTAACTCTAACAATTCATTTTAATAATTAATAACACAATTGGGTATTATATATTTTTCAACATCATACGACACATAGACCCACGTCACAATCTTGACAGTCATAGCTTGATCTTCGTCTTACATCGTTTTTTTGAACATACAATACCATTTTGTAACGTTTTTTTAGATTTTTTTGATTTACAATACAATTGAAAATGTTTTTTGGTTAGTCTAAACGGCTGATCAACGATATATTTATTGCAGCTAGCGTGAAAGATGACATCCGCAATATCTTCATTTATAAGATTTACTTTATATATACAAAACAATTTAACAATTAAAATAACAATAATATAATTAAATTCAGCTCAATATAACTTTGAAATATTAATTGATTATAAAATAATATAATTTATTGCAATTGTATCATTTCTTACAAGCAATATTATATTATATAAACAATCATATATAATATCAGACTTATACAGAAAACGATTCACAACAATAATGACGTGTCGTCCTGAAAATGATATCCGCGAAAGCCACTATAGTGGCGCGTCGTACCTGAAAGGTTAAATAAATAAACCCCATTCATTTCGATATCTATACTTCTCTCTCCCAGACTCGCAACGATCGCTGACTAACTCATTAGAATTCCATAAGACGCCGCGCACGATTAATTCACCAATTTTACGTTAATTGGTCGCGTCCTCGACGCACTGCTCGGCGATGCTTTTTTTTCATCGTCTGCTTGTTTCCCCTTCGAACATGCATTCGGTTAATAATGAGGAAATCGAAAAGCCGCCGAAGGCTGCCACCAGAATCCTTTCAGTCCGCGTATGCGTGCGTGGCCTTTTGTTGGCCGTAGTTTATTAGCCATTATTAGAGAGCGTGGACCAGTTTATCGGTGCACGCTGATTGTGCGAGCGGGATTGTGGTCAAGATCGTAGAACGCATCCGGATCCGTGCCATTCGCCGAAATCAGACTCCGCCGACGACGTGTTTCGTTCTGCAGCGTCATGGGAATTGATGGGAGCATTACGTGACAATGTGCACGCGGTTCTCTTGTGAGGTGCGGTGGAATACGGGCAAGGAAATCCGCGTAGGAGTCGATGTGGAGTAATGCGTGAAGGGATATGAGGCGAGAAATTGGCGAGTGGTCGTGGGAAGCCGAGAAACGTGGAGAAGGCGGTATACTATTGTGATTAACCCTTTGAGTACTGAATTATTTGAAGATTTTTATGCCCATGGGATGGATTTAATTTGTGGGTATATGGATTAACCCTTTGTGGCCGTATGTCTACTCTCAGCCACCGAAGCATTTTTACCGTTCCGGTCGTATGTCTGCTCTCAGCCACCACAGCAAGAACCATAATAATCTTATATTGTATTTCAAAACTAAACTTTTAAAACTAAGCTGCTATTTAACACGTTGAACGCCACTTCACCCACATATGTCCAATTAAAACAGGATTTTTGAGGTAATTTATAATAATTTTATTTGTAACACAATTATAATGAGTATAAACAACAGAAAGTAATAATAAACTATAAAATAAATAAAAAGAAACATTAAAAATATACTTATGTCTGAATTTGTTTTTAAAATATTGTATTATTTTATTAGTTATGATGGCGTTCGTTCACATTTTACACATAATTAAGCGGACTGTGGACACTCTGGACAATACGTTATAGTCTTTTGCACATTCTTTAATCCTGTTTAAAAAATAAATATCTCCTAAAAATAAAAATGATACTTACCAAAAACCTATCTTCTAAAAATGATCCTCTAATATATCAAAAAATAAACTGTGGTTACATTTAAACGACGCATTGCATTGTATGACTCTTTCTTATCGTGCTGTTTACACTCCAAGTTTCGGATTTTGGCCCTGGGAGAAACTCCACTGATTTACACTGGGCGTTCAGCGTGTTAACTGGTACCCTTAGGTCAAACAGAAATATATATCAGCTGTGATTAAAAAACCAGCTATAACAAAAAATAATACTGTTGCTCCCTATCCATCAGGTGATATTCTATTATTAGCGTGGAAAGACCAGTGACCACCCACTTACTTCTCATACAAGCTGTCGAATCGCATATCAGTGCATATCATCTTCAACAGTAAACCTTGTTACATTCATAATCAATGTAATTTCGCTCCCATTTATTCAGACGCCAGCTTCGCCTTCAGAATTCACCTTCAAAATCCGCCTGGTTCGCAAACCTACCAATGACCACCCACTTACTTCTGAAACAAGCTGTCGAATCCGCCGTTCCGCTGATAGAAATCTCGTGCATTGGCGCATATCATTTCCGAGGGCCGTCGGCCCGCGTTTTTTTCGTCGTGCCGAACAGCTGCCTCAATGAAAATATTACAAGGTGCGAGCACAATCGCAGAGCACTGTCTGCACGCTTTACCTTCCCTTCGATATTGCATTTCGCAATAACGTGCCTCGACCTTGGGGGTAGACCTCGTAAATCATCCCGCAATAACGCGCTCGAATATTTATCGGCCGACTTTACGAGGCGTACACTCTTGCCGCTGCGAGTTTGTACGATCACCCCCGCCCGAAATTCAGCGTCCAGACGCGGATGGGAAGTCGAACATAACGATTCCGGTTCGACGAATCAATTTCGGTCGAACCGTCGACCTGTCGGAAGGACAAAAAAGCGGTTGGGGTTAGTAAACGGACAGTGCGAGCGGAATCGCAGTGAGTCATCGACGTTTGGCGTTTTTTGGGTACATGCTTATGGGGTGCGATGCACTGTGGTTTCGAACGATGAAGGAAAAATGAAGGACACGTTGCGGAAGAATGCGCCGCAATTAAAGCGTTGTGGGGAATGTTGAACCAGTTAAATGTTTATGACGAATATATTCCTCATGAAAAAATTGTAAAATTTTGTGTTTTAACGAATATATTCGTCATGAAAAAATTGTAAAATTTTGTGTCCCGATGAATATATTCATCATGCGTCTTCAGTAGTGACCGTTGGCGGTTAATTGTGCAATTTTGGAATATTTTGAGGTCATGCAATTTATTCTGTTTTGTTTCCTGTACAATGAATTTGTTCTGGAATCCTCCTAATAACACATGCATACTCATGCATTCCTTATCAATCTCTCTCTCTCTCTCATTGACCATTTGCACAAAATCACACATCCCACATAACTTCAATTTACAATTTACAATTTACAATTTACAATTTACAATTTACAATTTACAATTTACAATTTACAATTTATAATTTACACCTACTTAAATGAGTAAAACCGTCTTGATCGCTGACCTAAACATGAACATCAAAGTTCTCTGACCCTTCGAAGACCCACCACCCAAAACTGACAAATAATGCACCCCAGCAGTCGTTGCCCTCGTGCGTTACAGCACAGCGTCTAAATGAAAAACAAATATCTAATGACTGGTAGAAACGCGTCCTAGTTTACGTCGCCGTGCTCCACACTCTTACGACAGGTCGTCACGCTTGACGGCGCGAATATTCGCGCGGGCGGCCTCGCTAATTAAGCCGAATTTAGGCGATTACGGTAGAGCCGATCGTTCAGGGTTTCAGCCTTCCGCGGCGACTGGAAGCCTTGCTACTTACTTACGAACACACGTCAGCATTGGAAAGCCTTGCGCGAATGTCGCGGCTGAAAGCGCGCTAATTAGCGGGTTAAGGTTAAGAATTCCATTTTCAACGAAGGTCAAAAGACCGTTCGCAATGGGCGAGTTATGCGCGCGAACGAACGAGTTCGCGTTTTCCCAGGTGCATTTCACCGTTGACGCCTCTTTTACGTGACTCCTCGTCGAATTCTGCCGGCCTTCGGTCTGAAGCATAGGAAGTGCCGGGAATTTTACGCGTGTGTTAACGGAAAATAAATTTGCGGCGAAATTCAAAGGGGTCTTAGGTGATTGTCCGGCACTGAAATAGTCATCGTTGTGCGGAATGCGATGAGTCATAATCAAAATACCTGTGATGCGCACCTGTCATGAGAGGCCTCCTTCGCTACGGATTTTTGTTTGGAAAAGGGAAGAGGAATGAAGGGGTGGTAGAGTGTTGCATTCCCTGGAACCTCGGCATTCTACCGGATAATTGTAAAGAGATCGGATGATTATTCTTTCATAATGCAGTAATTTTAACTGGTTTGGGGCAATATAGGTATATACTAAGTTTCAGTCTTTCTAGTGTTAATTCTAATACGTGTGGATCCTGAGCGTTTGAGGTCTACGGCTTGAATGGGTTCTGGTATGGTGAGAGATCTCGCTGAGAAGTGCGAATGCAATCTCGTTCAGGGATACTTTCCCACCTTCGGCGCTCAACGAGAATGCAAATATGATTGAAGTACGCGTTCCCGTAAAAAGTCGCGGTGATTTTAGACGTTGGCGTGCGGTCGTGTCGTGATAGCGTGAATTAGCACTTAGCATGTTGAGTGACAGTAATCGGTGACCGGAACAAATAATCTGGCTGGAAATGCGAATAATTCGTAGACATGGTTATGGACAATAATGATTATGATTTTATAAATGTAAATGTGGAGGTGTCGATATTTTTATTTTTAGTATTGTCAATTTAAACAGTTAACCCATTCGCTGCTGAGGGCTATTATGTTTCACAGCTTCATTTTTTGCGATTTATATGTATATTTACATGTTAGGCTGTAGCATGGAGGCACTGCTACGATATGTAAATATAAATGTAAATCGCAAAGAACGAAGCTGTGAAACATAATTATGATCAAACTTCACTTAATGTAAGTTCGTTTGATCATTAAGTATACTCGTCTTTGGCAGGGTGTCATGCATTGTCAAGACGAGTATACTCGTCCTACTTTAAATATGTTATACCATGCAGGCTTTTGAATTAGCAAATTTTTGTGGCAGCAAACATAAATATACAAACGGAAAAAACTTTAAAAAATACTATAAATAACATTTCTTACAAAAGTTATACTTTATTTACTAATTAAAAACTATTCTTCTTCTGAATCAAAATTACTGTCAGTTATATATCGTCATCCATTATAACGAAAAACTAAAAGCCTGCATGTTAGTGTGATTCGTTCTACTGAATTTTCGATTTATTGTAAAAATTGTGCCGTTTGGCACCATTTTTAAGTCAAGCCTTCACTCATTTAAAAAAACTCATGCCTGTGGACTTCATCTTACAGTCAGTTAATGCTCATAATTGAACATTTATCTTTAACGTTAAATTGCTTATTTCCTCCCGCTATAACAATAATTCGAAACTGTCCATTTGACGCATGCAATTGTGATGCATCCCAACTGCCAACTAATCTCCGTCAACAAAAAACGCCACCAGTTTTTCCACCGCGCAACCACAGACTTCTTCGTGGCTCCTCGTTCATTCAATCATCATTACTTCATACCGATGTAACGAATCAGTAACGCACTACGCCTGATCACTTTACCAGGAAAAAAGCGCTGCCACGTCAGACGCCGCTCAACCATGCAAATAATACGAAGTGCAGGCTGTCATCACGGAAATTTCTGGAAGCCCCGCACCAATTAATCGCGTGCAAATTTTCCATCCACCACCGGCATCGAGTCCCGCTGAATCGTCTGTCAACACGCTCGTGTGCATAACTAACGGATTTCTAAATGATTCATTCAGCCGCCGATTACGGAAACGACCGTCGCGGTTCGTCGAACGATCTCGTACGATCTCATACGATCGCGCGTGGCATTTTTTTCGCAGCTTCCCGTAATCGATTCAACAACCGGCGGGCATCAATGCACGCACGCACAGCGTACGGGTTACATCATTTAATCGGCCCAATCACAATACTCATTATCGATCTAGATTTATGCTGAGTGTCCGAGCGATGATGGCTAATTCACGGTAAGAAAAATAACAAATTGCGTACGGGTGACGAGATATCTCTTCTTTAGCAAGCCGAACGTTGTGGCCGGGGGACGAGATACACAGGATGTCGGAAAAATAACGGAACTTTTTAAATTTACGGAAAATTAATGACGCTATCTCTTAATACATTGACTACACGGTGGCCACCGGTGACCGGTGCAAAAGATTTGACTAAAAATACAAAAAATTCGCAATGAAGCCTATTTGCAATCTTGTAAAAGCAATTGATATTGGAACGGTGCTTCAATACTTTGGGGAATTCGTTCCACACGGTGAAAACGTCACTGGCGAATATTATCTGTATATTTAAGTATATTTTACTCTTTTTGCGGTTTTTATTCTACCGCATGGAAGTCCATACATAGAATCACAAACAAATTGTGGTGTACATTTTGAATATAGTGGAAAGTTACAAATTATACATAATGTATGTAGTTTGCCGAAAAATTCGTTCTGATTTTCAAGCGGCTCTTCGACCAAAAAGATGAAACTATTTGGAAGTTGAATTGACGAAATTCCCTAGATGGCAGAAATAAACGGCACAAATCGATAAATACATTGTAAAGAAGTTCAAAGTGAAGGCTATCCCTTCTATTTTCGTATCAAAATCACGTTCCGTTGCACATTTATATTTTTTACGCAGTATTCTTCGAGCTATCGTTATGCATTCGTCCGTATATTTCGCCGGCTGACTTATTACGCTTTCGTTCTCCTTTTTACCGCCCTACCATTATGCGTCAGCCCGAAAGTTGAACGCGCGATAAAGTAACCGGGAAAACACGAAATATACGTTTTCGTCGGCGCCTTATCTTTCCGCAGAAAGCAAAACGTCCCAATTTCGGTAGCTTCGACAAATTTCGCGTTTCGCTCGTCGGCATAAGAGACGATCTGATTAGCAGTCGATCCTGCCAGCGCAATTGACGTCACGTAACTGCATTCACAGATCCGGATTCCGATCGGGAGCATGATGCGATAGTCATTGAGATGCAGCACTGAGAAAATATATTCGTTTGCCGCATGTGCATAATTTTGCCAGAGGACATCATCTAGATAATTGCCGGCGTTGATCGTTCGTATCGCGATCGCCCACGTGGATCCAGAGATTTTTCTTGCGGCTCGACTCTTCGATGCCGGCGGCATTGAACAATTTCATTGAAATTATCGTTATCTCTCGCGGCCAGATGTTTTTCGACCTTTAATTGTAACGCGCGGTCAGACTTTATATTCCTTTGTCCGCGATGTTTTGCGGTAAATAGTGCTCCAGTTGCTTGCTAAATATTACAAAAGCGGCGCCGGCGTTGCGTCATTCTCCACGGCGCGGAACATCTACAAAAACGGTCGAATAAATCAACGCGCGCCGGACTGTGCCCTAAACACAGCAAACGAAATGTTCCGGTGGCAGGTTACCGGCGTGCGTTGAATTTCAATTTTTATAATTCATTAGGAAAATGCTGAGCATGCTTTGTGGTAATCTGTAAAATAAATCTTTTGTTATTAGTTGTATATGTATGGGACTGCGTGAAAGTTATTTGAAGATTATACAATTTTGGGTCATGTAATTCTAATGCATTAAATTGCCGCTTTTGATTAGTGTCATAACAAAAATAATTGCATATACGATAACATTATTATATTTCTTATAAAGGCGATTATAAATATAAATGTTAAATAGTAGAATTGAATGGTTAAGCCATTCACCATATCACTCCACGTTCTCGCTTAATCTCGACATATCACGCCAAAACATTATGTAGCAACAAAAAAAAGTACACGTTCACACAATTCATTTCCCTTCACACCTTCTTTCGAACTACCAAAAGATGTCCCATCTTCCAGTACATACTTCCAGTGCTATTCCTTTAACGTCATAATCAATCCATACCTAAACTGAAAGAAAAAACACGAAATCCTTATGATCACCTTATTAAAACCTTCCGAAAACTACCGCTTCGCGCTCCGCTAGAAGCTTCTTGTTCACCATGCGATGAACGTGTGAAAAAAGCAATTCCCAAAACAACCGCCAGCAACAATTTCCCAACCCACCTCTTGGTGTCCCCCCACAGGCGTCCCCATACCACTCCACATTCTCGCCTAACCTCGACGTATCACGCCACGTTGCGTTATGCCGAGCACCCGACGTTCGCCCCTCATTAAATCGCTCTACTCTCCCTTTCGGCCTTCCTCTGTTCACCGAAACGCACTTGCCCATTGCTGCGATGCTCCGACGCGGTGGCAGGCGTCTTCGTTCCTCTTCCTGTACTGGGCAGGGGTCACCTTGACCGTGAGGCTCCCTCTCGGGAGCAGAAAAGCGGGACCACGGGGGGCCGAGAGGGTCAGACGGCCTCCACTGCCGACATATAAGTCCCAGGACCGGCCCCCACCTCGCGTCAAACGGTCAGCCACAGCACAGCAGTAAGCAGCAAGCGTGTACCTAGAATCCGACTATCCACAATCCACCTCTTCGACGTCCCAGCACCGGACTGCCGCTGCTTACTCTCCAAGAACACTTTGCCACGCTCGACGCAATTCTCTTGCGGAACCAGGAGTCCCCACCTGCTCAGACCTTCCACTCGGCACACCACCCATCCACGACCCTCTGACGGAAGGTGGCGCACCCACCACCCAACACTTGAGAGCGAGAGAGTGACAGGAGGATCGCTTTGCCAACGCAAGTTAACGAGACCACCGGTGCAGTTGCCGGCCGACTCGTACGGCGCATAGAAATCGCGTAGTGAACAGCGGCTCCGCAGGAACACGTGGATACGGTGCGCAGAGGACAACATGAGAATCGTGAGTAAACGCTTCTGTCAAGTAAAGAATAAGAACACGGTCAAGACACTTTAGGGTTATTTCCTCATCTTTGGGTGTTTCGGCGTTTGGAGTAGAACGCAAGTTTGCAGAATAGTTTGGGTATTCTGATTTGGTGTTATGTACGATTGCCAATTTTTTTTGTGAAACTAGGGAGTATAATGTTTATAAAGAATAACAATATTATCAAGACATTTTAACAGGTGACCGGCGCAAGAGATTTTACTGAAGATATATAAAATATTTGCAATGGGTAGCAATAATTATTGTATAAATGCAGTTATTGCTAGAATAGTGATGCGATCCTTTGGTCTCCAATACCTGCACATTATATACATTTTGTATTATTCAGTTGGACGTTGTAGTATTTCATAGCATCGCCGTTCTAATACAGTAAATTACGCTCGGCAGTGAACGTGTTAAAAAAACCTTTTGCGCCGGTCACCGGTGACCACCGTGGCATTCAACGTGTTAATGATGTTCTTTTACCGGAAATGCAAAAATGCCACCCAACCATACAGAACTTTCAACTTACCCGAAAGACGGAGAAAGATTGCGGAACAGTCTGGTACCTGCATCATTTAATAAGCATATACCAAAATTTAAATGTGCTGCGTTCCAATTTTTCTTCAAATTCGGCGCGAACTTCCCGGACAACCCAATATTTTTTACGAGGCGGGAAAGGCGCGAAATATTGGTTCCACGGTGTGCGCAACTTTCTAGAGGCAGGTTTCCGGAACCTCCTGCGCGAACATTGCGGCACGTGTTGTTTCTTGAACCAGGCGCCGGTGGGTGTGATGTTTGTTCGTAGAGGAGTAATTAAAGACAGTGGAGATCTTCCCTGTTAATTGGAAGTGATATTCGGGCTGGACGATTTCGCGGGGCATTGGTGCAATTACGATCTCGGACGGAGTGCGTTGCGAAAGAGATGCCGTAAATTAGGTTGGACGTCTTCCGAAGGTGCAGTGTGTATTGTGCGTTTTTTTGAGGACGCTGATTTATGGGGAACGAAAGTATCTCTAGGGGCAATTATACCTTTTCGAAGAGAACGGCTGCACATTCCGCGGTGCACTAGATTTTTGACGGGTTCTGTTAGCGAACGTTTTCGCGGGAAAGAGTTGGAGTTTTGTGTGAATTAATAAGGTAAACTGCGTAATGTTGGGAAATGTCGTAAGGTATTACACATATATCGGAATGAGACTAATGTGAATAAATTTATATGTCTTATCATATTCGTTTATCTTCTTCAAAATCGTTTTTTTTTTTAAAGTATTATATGAAAACACGCAAAACCATTGCAGTGGTATTTGAAATGTGACATAATTCCAACTATTGCACTTTGTGCCAATTTCTATTGGCAAACTGTAAATCATCGCCAATCGGAATTCTATTTCAACCAGTCAATTTACATTTATTCCATAGGACAATAATTTGTTTCTCTGAATTTAACCACAACTCCTTAATGCCAAAGAGTCCCAAAGGAATCTTGTCCCAATAATTGAATAAAAGCACGTACCCGTCGAACCATTTTTCACTTTCAAACCGTAAAACAATTATAATCTTAATTCAGTTCCAGTTCCCCAAAACAGCAACTTCCTTTCCTGCACACAATCGCAAGTTTCCAACATAAGAAAATTCAAAGATCTCTTGTTTCAATGATTAAAAAATAACACACATACGTCGAGCCAACTTCTACTTTCAACCTGTGAAATACTTACAATTTCAATCAGTATTACTTTAATCAGTATCAATTTGATCACACGTTATCGCACAGCGTAATAACTCGCTACTCTGCATTACTTCTCAACATAAAATCCCCCTAAAATTCCGTTTAAGCGCACACAGCGGTTACTTCACATTAACATGTAAAATAGGTTTTATGGCTTTGAACCTCGGAAATGACTTGCGAAAACCTGCCGGGACCGGAAACGGTACCAAAAACACGACTCGTCCGTTAAGAAAGGCCGCCGTGACGTGAGCAGACACTCGTTGCGGAGGATATCCGCGAACTTGACAGTTCATTCATGAGATCGTAGCCCATGGCGAGACAGGTCTGCGTCCTTGCCCCGGGCTGATGGTATAGTTCAACTGACACGTCTGGCTGGCTCCAGATTACTCACGCGTCGTATGCCATAAACGGAGATTGCGGCGAGTACGTCTGAAACACGTTTTTATCCGCGATGATTACGGAGACTGTACATAACTGGACGGTATTTATCAATTTAGTTGCGGTTGCGAGCGACTTTCAATGAAGACGCAGGAGGAGGGGAGTTGATCCAAAAGTAATGTGTAGCGTCCTACTTTTGGTGCATTTGATTTTTATTGAATGGACGTTGAAGTATTAAAGTAATGATTGGTACTGGGCTGCTTTTGTGGCATTTGGTTTTTATTAGGTGATAATTGAAGGCGTAGTGTAAAGTGAATCGTGCGGCTTGTGGTGCATTTGTTTTTTGGTGGACGGTTTATCGATGGAGCGATTGACACTTTAACACGTTAACTGTCACGGTGGTCACCGGTGACCGGCGCAAAAGGTTTGACTAAAAATGCAAAAAATTCGCAATGAAGCCTATTTGCAATCTTGTAAAAGCAATTGATATTGGAACGGTGCTTCAATACTTTGGCTTCCAACGACTCTGCGTTACTTTCATTTTTCACGATTTAATCATACTCTGCAGTATTTTATCGCACCGAGGTTCTAACGTAGCAAAATGCACTTGACAGTCAAGCTGTTAAGGACCGCTAAGAAATCTGTAAGAAGTACGCCCGGGACCGCACATTTTTGGGAAACTCGCATGTTAAAAAAAATCATAACTTTGTTATTTATGAAGCAATTTTTGTGAAACTATCAGAAATTGTATAATTGGAAGTATTTTAGGTATTATTAAAAAAATTATGTAATGTTATTATCCGAATCATAAAAGGTCTTCCTCGAACACGTGTCAACTATTCATTTCTTTTCTGCACCGCAAAATGCACTATTTAGAAAATACTGGCATTTCAAAACTAGATGTATTCTCATAAAAAAGTCGATTTTTGTACTTTCAACAATACCAACAATGTATTCTTTGAATCGTAAAAGGTCTTCGTCAAATTCACGTCGACTATTAATTTCCTTTCTGCACCGCCAAATGCCCTCAATTGAAACTGAATCACGGATCAACAGATCACGCTTTCAATCCGCACAACACGCCAAGAAAATTGCTCCTATAAAGGTGAAAAGCATACTCGGCTTGAATCTGTTGATGTGCCCGTATAGATATCAGTGCGTAAATTATAATTGGGAGACAGAGTGTAAACAAGTTTGACGGGCTGCCCACGTTGTGGCCACTAGTGCTACATAAATGGAGCAGTAGAGTGCAGTTGCGGGTTTTAGACGCGAAAGTGTACGGATTTGCCTTACGTCGTGCGTAGGCTTTATCTGATCGGGTCGCTTTTCCGTGTGGGTGGTCGCATGCTTGCGTAGAAATGGACGATAGGGGTGCCGGAATAGTTGCATCAACCAAATCGGCTTTTAACGGATAACGTAACAAAGTTTATATCGACATGTTGAACGCTGTATTCTTCCCATTTTTATCAATGCTTGAACATTTGGGTCTGTGATCGATTTATAAAAAGTTTAAAATTTCCCATTGATGTATGGGGTGTGATAAAACAGATGCAGTTTTGCAATCAACGCTGTACTCTTCCCATTTTTATCAATGCTTCAACATTTGCGTCTTTAATTGTATTTATACAAAGTTTAAAATTGCTTATTATTGTACAGGGTATGTTCAACCATTGATTCTAACAAGTTTAATGTCGAATTTGATGAAAGTTGTATTCTTCCACATTTTTACTGGTGACTTGGGGCCTTTGTGTGTTTAGTCTATTATATTGCAGTTAAATGCATGTTATAAAGTACAATTTCCTGTAAAGTAAGCAGTCGAAACTTGTTTATCAAAAATACCAAATCCGCTTTCTTGCTTTCCGTTATATGTTTTCTTTGATTTTCTCTTCTTTTTCACTTTCCACCGCAATTTGCATGCATGAAAACATGTCATTTTTTCTAACCAACCAAACATTTTACACTTAATCGTTTGCACTTGGAGATATTTTTTCACGAAGTCGTAAATTGCGCGTCATTTCATATGAAATAGTATAGTTTTAAAAATAATTACTCTATTCAAATTATATTTAGCATAAAATTCCATTCATATATACTTCATAACAAGTATATCAATGGAATTTTATGCTAAATATACTTTGGTGTTATGAAGTATTATTAAGATTGTATAGTTTAAACTTTTTGAAAGTGTGATAATGTTTAAAACAATCACCAATATGTACGGTGAGTTTAGTTGAACAAGTATTAATATTATACAAAATTACATTGTTTGCCATCTGTCACTTGCTGTTTTTATTTTCAAACATAAAATACCCTCTCAATTATTTTCTCGCTGACAAATAACATCCTACCTAAAGACGTTGAAATATATTCCCGCATTTTCTGAAATCCACTTCTCAATCAATTGTGCAAAACTTTGATAAAATTTGAAATGGGTCAGTTACCTAAAAAACGTAAAAAGGGTTTAAACTACCCAAATTTCCGCACTCAACTTCCAATATATAAATTATTATATATTCTTATATATACATATAAATAAATAAATAAATAAATAAATATATTCTTCTTTATAACGAAGATGTTACGTGCATTTCACCAGGCTTTCTTCGGTTCGACTCACTTCATTGTTCCGTCTCGTTAATCAACCTGACTCGTAAATCAGCGGTTGTCACCCATCGGCTTCCATCGGTATGCCGACATATATGTTATTTACCAACAGCAGTGATATTTCCCGAGCAATCAGCGGCGTGCCAGGTGCAATCGGCAGCTGAACGATTTTGCACGCTGTGGAAATCCGGACTGGTTATGCAAAGCTGCGAAGATTTTGCAACGTGAAAAACGGTTCCGGTCTCGGCACGCGCAATTTCGCAGGCGAAGTTCATCGATAACTTTCCCGTTGCACTCTTCGATCGCCAGTAATCGTCAAACGCCGAGCGCGATATCGTTCGGTAGCTGATGTGGGATTTATCGCATTAACATACTGGCGGCAGGGAATTTCGCTCAGTTGCGTTGCGTTAAAGGAAACTGCAATTACTGTCTAACCATTCAGTATATTTAAAAAAAAATTCGGAAGAGATATTAAAAGTTTGCGAAATAACTTACAATTTTTTTTATGTGATGTTATAAGTGGTTTGCAAGGTGTTTATTTGTAACTTTTGTGGATGGTATTCTTGAAAATAATTGCAAAGATGTAGGTGCATGTTAGAGTATCGGCACGTATAAAATGTTTACGGCCGAATCTTGAATTATAAGTGTTGAATTCGTATATTATAGTTCTAACATAAATGCAGTTTTAGTCCCAATAATTCCGAAAGAAAACAAGAGGAAGCACCTAAGAAATAGTGAGGGAGCCTTAAATTCATTTTTTATAACCTTAATTTCATTTATAAAAAAATATATATTTTTGTTGTACCGAGTGGTATAGATTGCATCGTATTTTTTTGTAATATCGAAAAGGAAAGATGAAATCTTTGTTAGTCATTGGTTATTAACACACAAAAAGGTCATTAAATTGGACTGAACATTCTTCTAAAGAACACGACATCCATTAAAACACAAAATAAAAAAAAAACGAAAAAATAGTTGAAGTATTGGAGTAGGAAACATTCACTGTTAATAACTCATTCTTGCATTACCCTCCTTAAACATTTTTTGGTGGATCTTGGTGGATAGATATAGAGAGTTGATTAACCATACTCTTTTTTAAACTCTTCAACCAATAAAAAAAAAGACATATTATTCTATCCATCTACATTTGATCGCAACCTGTACAACTCATGAAAACACTGTGCTGTAGAAATATGTATTTCTTTCCTGACACACTTTTTCATATTTTCTCACCTTGTACAGTACTGATTACACAATATCCAGGGTCCAAGTTCGCACAGCCAAGCTACACTTACCAGTCCCATAAAGAACACATACTCTCCTTTACCCTGCCCAGCCTCTCATTTTTTATACTTCATCTAAACAACATTCGCTTCACATAAACCGCCCTGCATCCCTTAATTTAATTTGAGCGGACTGCATCGAAATCGCACGCAAACTCTGTGAACATAAATTCACCGCAATGTGTTCATGGTTAGGCGCCCATAGAGGCATGTTAAAGAAATCCCACGTCAATAACCTATCGCCTTTACGAGCGTCAAGTAGGATCTGGTGCGTGAAGGGAAGGTAAAAAGTACGGATCATGTCACTCTCACGGTTTCATAATTATAGACGCCCGTCTAAGGACTGGCCCTCGAACGTTCTTGCACTTGGATTCCAACGGCCGCTGGACAAGCGGTTCTTGTGTCGACTTTCGGTTGTTCGACGATTCGACTGTCAAAAGCTTCGTTAAAAATAAGGGCATAGATGCAGAGGTGTTATTCTGTCTTTTCGAATTATTGTTTATAGTATTTTCTTTCACAAAATGAAATATTCTTAGTATAGAAATTTTCAAATAAATTGATAAAGTGGCATAAACGGTTCAATTTAATTAGATTCAAATGTTTTTTGATTGGAGAATTTGGCTTTTTATTTAACACATTGACGGTCAATGATGCATACGTGTGTCTTTTAGTTTTGCATACACTTGAGATAATATAAATTGATACATTTTTTATTTGTGTAAATGTTGTGAAGTTCATGTGCGACGTAATAAGTAATTTCAAGCAAAACATACAAATGAAATCCTGAATTCGATAATACAAAACGATGTCTAAACAAGGCTAAATGAAAAATACCATGCTGGTATTATGAATACAGTGGTTGGGAACCACTAATAATAATATGTGAAAATGTGCAAATCGCTATGGAAAATCAAGTTATTATGCACATTATTATGGAAAGTTTACCGTGTTTCTCAACATTTCTCTGAAAGCTATTAATTGAGTTGGCCAATGTGTTAATTATGTGGGTCGCGGAACACGTTACGAGAAAGAAAGAGAAGCACTGCGATATTATGCACTATACGTATAGCAAATGAAAAATAGGGACTTAGATTAACCGAAATAATGACTGAGAATAATGTGTAATCATGGTGGAATAATAGAAGCAAATGCTAACATTATATATAACTGATATTCATGTAATTGTATAAGATTTTTTTTTGATCATTTTTCGATGAATTACATATAACCAAAGTGCATTTTTATTCTGATAAACATCCATTATAGATATTTCAAATGACACAAAATTATGGTTTAAAAGAAAATATTAAAAAATTACAATTTCACGAATTATTGCTTGGTAACATTACATATAACTGGTATTCGTGTAATTAATTTTTTTAATAATTCTTTATATTGCATATAACTGCATCTGACAAACTGAGTAAATAATACAAAATGATGGTTTCAATCGATTTTACTGAACATCGATTTTACAAGTATTCATAACCTCACTGACGTGAATAAAAAAAAAAGCAATGAACCAGACGCACGATGTCGAAAACATATCGAATCCCCACGTAAAACTGCCCCCGGCCACTGACCATACCCTTTCAATCGGAAGAGCGTATATTGAAATTCCTTTTAATATCGCTAATTGCTCCCGTTCGCAAATTGACCGGCACGCTCAGAATAACCAACCTTCATACACAAATTCTCCAGTTACATTGTTATCGCCGCAATTATATCGATTTCCCTTGTTTTCGTGGTACCATAAGGTTTTCATACCATTATTCTCGTGTTACACGACGAAGTCAATGCGTCAGGCAATATTTTATTGGGATGACAGATAAAAAGTCGGATAACGTGAATGATGATATGCGAAGAAAAATGGTGGGAACAATGATTTGTTCATTTCATATTTATTTAAGAACAGCAATATTAAATAGATATCTATTTCATCGATCATTACAGACACAAGGCACCAAAGGATGCGAATAAGTTCAGAAGACAATGGCTTTTGAATCAGAATCAATCGTTCTTTGGGTTTTTATCCAAATAAATTATTACGATATTATTTTCCAAATAACGAATAATCATTATCCAAACGAAATACGCAAGTAATGTATAATATAGATATTTCTAGCAACGTATCTTCAATTAAAACTCATTTAAAATTTTCTATGTAACGCTCAAATTTGAGAAATCCTTATGACGTAATCTGAAATGTGTAATTATGTTTTAATTTAATCGAAATTAACAAGCGTGACTCCCCTGTGCGCGTCTAAATCAAAGTCAGTATAATATATAGTTGCGAATAACGAATCATTATTATTCGCACGGAATTATCTTAAGCATAAATGATTCCAAACAACCCAAACAACGCTCAAATTTGGGAAATCATTGTGACTTCTACCAGAACACATAACTCTGCCTTAATCTGATCGAAATTAACAAGCGCAACATCATAATAACACATGTACAACAATCGACCATTATTCGCATCGTCGTCCGAGTAAATGATTACAATATTATTTTGCGAATATTTATGCGGCAACTTTTCTTGAATATAAATAATTCAAAATGTTCCACGCAATGTTCAACTTCCGCAATTAATAACTGTGCCGTGTTTTAACAAGTGTCACTCGTGATGAGAATTTCGGGCCGAACGTGAATATCACGAGTCAGGCTCGTAGTTGTAATAACATGTCAGACATGAATATCACGAGTCTGACCCGTGGTCAAAATTTCTATACCGTATCGAAAATATATACATAAAAAAAGCACATTAAATTACGTTTATTCTTTCGAATAACGAATAATCTCTATCGGAACAAAGCACACAAATAACACGGATTCATTCGGCAGTTCAGCCTGCACATTAATTATTCGAAACGAACTGCGCAACGTTCAAATGTTGGAAATGGTTGTGACGGCATCCAGGACGCGCAACTCTATTTCAATCTAACCGGAATTAATAATCGAATTAGTAACTGTGCCGAATATTATTTTATTTATTATTATACACTATTATTTTATTACTATACTTATTATTTTATACTATTATTTTGCGAATATAAATCATTCGTGACGAGAATTTCGGGCGATCGTGAATATCACGAGTCACGCTCGTGATCAAAATTTCTGTACCGTATCAGAAATACATACATACATAAAAAGAAGCACATTAAAATTCGTTTATTCTTTCGAATAACGAATAATCTCTATAACACAGCACAGAAATAATGCCCAGCTCGCACATTAATTATTCGAAACGAACTGCGCAACGTTCAAATTTGGGAAATGCTTGTGACGCCATCCAGGACGCGCAACTCTGTTTCCAATCTAACCGAAATTAATAACCGCGGCGTTATTAATGGCGCCTCGCGCGGAAAGGTGCGCGATTTTTCACGCTCCGCGGACGAAATTCGCGGCAGCCGTTCGTACATATCGGCGTAATTCATCCATCTCCATAAATCGTCGGCGATGCGCAGCGCGAAGCGTGACGCTGACAATTAATCACGCGGCCGAAAGCACGATTTCATCGGAGGGCTCTATCATTCCTCGACTTCCATGCGCCTCGACAACGTTATTGAACAGGTAGCCTGCGATTTCTCGCACGTGACAGCCGCGGCCGATTCATTCGATGTAATTGCGAGGCGAACTGCCGTTTCAAAAATCCGACTGCGCGCCCGAACGCGGCTCATTGTGTTCGTACATTTTTATCACTTCGACACAATTTCGACGCGGAAAATTAACGACGCGCACGGCTAATTTCATGATTGGAGGCGAGTGTAATGAGGGTACGGCGCGGTGGGCTAAAACTTGAGTTTCGTGATTAATGGAGAATTATTGTTAAAACGGGGAAATTGTATAATGAGAGACTGGAGTAGTGAACTGACATTTGAATACACTGTTGCATGTCATTTGCACGCATGAAGGGGGCAATGAAAACTTCTGTAAAAAGGAATCTGAGGATCACAAGGTAGATACTATAAAGGAATATTAGGTATATAATCCTAGAAATTTATTTGTCGCGTAACAGTTAATCAATTGATTAGTCGAAATTTAATATTTGAAGAATTCGTTGCATGACATTTGCTCTTTGAAAAATATGTTTATTACTAATAATCCAATAGTATATAATAGCTTGAAATATGACTGTATATAATAGTGAGACTACAAAATTATTTTTAAAGTTAATTGATTAACTGGTCGAAATTTAATATTCAAAGAATTCGAATTAGTAGACATTAGATGCGTGTCTTTATCAAAGCTGGAACCTCTGTAGAAAAGACAAAAGGTACCAAAATTTCAGATTTCACGAAACGTGAGATTTGTTTGTATATTAAACTTCAACGTGCATCAATTGACCGGTACACGCTGCAAACATTTTTTATTTTATTGACAACAACAGTCAAATAAAACGTATGTAAGTGTATATAAAAGAGTATATACAATATTATATTATGCATAATATATGTACTTACATACTATATTCACTACTGTACATAACGCTATGTTTATCACTACATGTAATAATAATAAACATAGTTAAAACGAGGACAAGGGCTCCGAGAATATTTTGAAAGTTTAACTCCTAAAACTTTAAATAAATCAATCAATAAATATCTAAAAAAAATTTCACAAAAGACATTATTGCAGCATATCTAAAGATATCCTGACAAACAGCAATCGATAACGTACATAAATATTCATGCGAGTAAATTGAACTCTGACACCAATTAAAATGAATACCACAAATTACCGCAGCATGACATTCCTTCCGCTAAACAGTATATTAACGAATTACACCACGTCACCGGCTTATTTCTACATCTCTTTCAACGCATGCAAATATCCCCGAAGGGTGTATCATGGGCAACTCTCTAACCGGAATATAATTGAATGCTTTTCGTTGATTTCTCTAACGAGGGAAATGCAGCGGCACCTGTCGCAGCTGTCGAAGCGTGGCAAATGCGGCCAATCAAAAATATCCTTCGACATTCCCTTTCTACCTCCTTAAAAGAAACCTTACCCCCTTTCACGAGACGTGGCAAAGATCGGCGACCACGTAGCGTACCCGACACATTGCACCATGATACATGCACGTTCGAGAGATAAAACCTCGCGGAAACGAGTAACGGCGAAAAACTACGCGCGAACTAACAATAATGCGGAAGACACGGTGGTCCAATTACAGAATTCCGGGAAACTGTGCTATGGATAAATATAGGCGGTCAAAATTTAGTGTAAACGAATGTGAATGTTTACAAAGTTGTATCAACGTAGCAAGGATATGTAGATCGGTTGTCAAAATATAGCTGTGCAATGGACAATTATAGTTTTGTAAAATATAACTTTGAAGTAACAGGGATATCAGAAACTTATTTCCGGTAAAGTGAATTCTGGAAAGTGTGCTATAAATAAGTATAGGCAATCGAAATTTAATGCAAACGAAAGTGAATGTTTACATAGTTTGCATTGTATTCAATGTATAATTACAGTTTTGCAAAACGTAACCTCGGGGTAATAGGGATGTCAGTAAATTACTGACGAAGTAACAATAATGCGGAAAATACCATGGTCTAATCATAGAATTCCGGGAAACTGCGCTATGAATAATTATAGACTGTCAAAATTTAATACAAACGAAAGTTAATGTTTACAAAGTTGTGTGAACGTACCCCGTGTATATATAGATAGGTTGGCAAAATATAGTTCTATGCGATGGATAATAAGTTTAAGCGGTTGAAATTTCGAAGTAACAATAATGTGAGGATAGAATACTCAAAAATGTGCTACAAATAAGTATAAGCGGTTGAAATTTCATGTGAGTGAAACTCAATGTTGATAATGTTGTTTTAACGTACTCAAAGTATATAAATATGCTGATTTGTAGCACATAGCTGCAGATAATATATGATAGCAATTTTGAAATGTGAAACATGGCGGAAGCGGATACCATAAAAAATGATCCGCAAAGTAACAATACTGTTGCGGAAAAAGTAATTTCATGTTAAACCTTCAGGCAAACCCACTGTAACCAAACAGGTGTTCGAGCTCGAATGGAAATGAAGCTAGATTTTTGAAAGTTGCGCTAACGTAGTCGGATGTACACATATTCTAATTTCTAGCATGTAACTGCACAGAATGAATGATTACAATTTCGAAACATGTAACATTGCATCATAAAAAGGCGGTTCAGTTAAAAGATTCCTGAAATAAAGTTTGTAATTAATTGCAAACGCCCAAACTTGAATGCCAACGAAATTGTATCTTGGCAAAGTCACTTCAAACAATTCCAAATACAAAGCCCTTCCGGTTACCGCCACACAGATCCACTCGACACATAATTACACTTTTCTGACATAAAACCTCGCGGAAACGGGCGCTGATAATAAGCTGCCTTTGAAGAAAGTAAAGGCACACACACAGTGGCAGATTGCTGCAAACCCGCATGTGATCAAAATTCGATCTTCGTAGCGTTTCTTCAACGCGTTCCACTTTCTAATTACGAAGACGCTCCGTTTTCTAACACCTAGTCGTCTATCTCTCGTAATACCTGGCCAGACGCCAAGGATGTAATCTTCGCGAGACTTACGAAAAGCGACTGTTACTGTAGAATCGAGTGCGTCTTCGTTTAGCAACACTTTCACTGAACGGGAGTAGAATTTTTCAGGGGCGCAGGTGGGAAGAGATAAGTTCTGTGAATGCGCCGAAGAATTTCGTGTTTCGCGCAATCGCTCCAATGATTTATGACGCGTTCACGCGAGGAGTGTTCGCGTGCTACCGGATAATCAGAATTGAAACTTTATTGGCACGTATTTATCGTTAAAGTGCATAGATACGGGCATAAACATTCTGACGCTCTTGAAAGCAGAATAGCTGCTTTAAAACTGGACAAAATAATTTGAATTTTTGTCAGACGTTCAAGGAACGCGTTTACTAAATGATGCATAAAAATTGTAACGGAATTTCAATTTTGAGAAATTGCGGAGAAATAGCAATGTACGAATTTTATAACTTCCTTATTAATGAAAATGGCAGGAAGCATCAAAAGATGTAAGAATGATAAATGTGTAATAAATGATAAATGAAAAAGGTGAGAAAATGTCATTTCTAGTGAAAATGTAAGCAATACATTTTGTAGGTTTAGGTCAACAGCAAGCGAATATACATTAATACACAGAAACACGCGATACACATTAAAAAACGCCAAAATATTCAAATTTATTATATTTTGGGGCCGGAAGTCTTGAAAATCTGTAGGTTTCATTATTTTTCTTTGTTAGCTACACATAAGAACATTAACTGATTTCGATGTCGACTCCAGATTTTTTTGCTTGAGCAAGCAATATTATAAGTAACTGAACTTTTTTGTAATGAAAAATCCTGAAGTCTTCAGATACATCATTATTTCTGCTTATTACCAACAATATATTCTTGCTCTTTATGATCTTCAGCTACTGATCTTTATAAATGCTTTACTTTTTAAATTTATCCTGGCGCCAAACAGTTCAAAAGTCTTCAATTTCTCTTTACTTATCAGAATTTTCTTATTTCAGAAAATAAATGTTTATATTTCTATATTTCGAAACTCCACAAATATCAATTTTCACGAAAGTTCCAATACTACTTCCAATATAGCAATATAAACCATTGTTTGAATTAATTTACTATTTTCAATTCAACCTAAACCAACTTCCTTTTAGAAAATTCCCAATAAAACACAAAATAACTTGCGGGTATCATAATCCACTGATTAAATTTGCTACCACCACCCAGTAATATTTTCTAAACCGCATTCCACGTTTCACCCGTTTACATTTTCCTCACCGCATTTTCCTTTTTAACATAAATTATAGACTTTGGCGCTCTATCTTACGGCAAAAGAATGAAAAAACACGTATAATTTTCTTGTTAACGTCTCTAATTATGGATTCTGTACAAAACGCATGCAAACCGCCCCACATCGGCCCCTCCCCCACTTCATCGATCGGCATGCATCGTAAAATGTAATTTTGCATCGGTAATTAACGATCGCCCGTAGAAGAAAGTCCGGTCTAATCGAGTGCACGCTAAGAAAAGCGTAGGAAATCAGTGCGGTAATGGTGGCAAAACGCAGTTTCTTCACACTTGAACGCGTCTTCCTCGTTGCGCCTTGATTGCCTTCCTCCATGCACTTTGTGTCGCTCGACGTATGCACACTCCTGCCATGCGGGCAAACGAGCCTTTCGATTTCTATACGGCGCTTTAATGCGTGCATTCAAAATGTCTGACGCAACGCCCTGAAAAATATAAAACTGCATACGGATATGTTCCGGCTGCGAATACGGTTCATCATGCCGTCCATACAAATGTGGCTATTAGGCTTAGCGGGATTTTTTTTGTGAAAGAATCAGTTCGAAACGGAGCACGTTTCTTAACCCATTTGCATCATTTGACGGAATAATCCGCAAACAAAAACTGACCATTATCACCGGGAGCGGATAAATCCGCACACAATCATTTTTGTTTTCAGCTTATCAGCAATCGTTAAAGAGTCTGTACGATAAACAAACAATAAAGAATTTTGTGTAAAATATCATTTTTCTTACATTTTTGGTCGTAAGTTCAAAATAATAAAATAATAAAAAAAGTAATTGATAATAAAATTTAACAAAATTAGGTTACCATAATGAATTACAGTTCGGATTCGGATTCAAGCATAGAAATGCAAATATCCCATAAGCGTAAACATGCCATAGCTCTAATAGATAGTAGTGAAGATGACCAGCCCGATAATATTGAAACTGGAGACTTCTTATAGGAAAAACGAAATTGTATGCCAATATTACATGATTTTACTGCCGTAAGTGGTGTGACCATCAACGTCAATGGAATGTCCAGGCGCGATGTTTTCGGATTATTTTTCAACGTGGTACTAGTCCAAAAAAATAGTTCTGGAAAATACGAGAAATATGCAATAATTTAAATAATCCTATAATACTATTTCTAATGAGAATAAACGCTAAAAGTTTTCCTTGCGCATGTTGGTACCGGCAACGTACAGCTGCGTATGTCGGATTTTTGAGTAAGATTGCGGATTTAGAGCGATGATGCAAATTGGTTAATTGACTGGTTAGAAGGTTTGCACGGAAATAATTAAGGGGACCAGAAAACTTTTAACGACCGAAAACTGGGGGAAATTCGAATAACGATTGTGGACGAATAAATGAACACACAAATTTTCTTTTCGGCATGTTTTTTGCGAATATATGCTATATATGCGACGTTATAACGATATATGCGATATATGCGACGTTATAACGAGTTAAGATCATGGTAGAAGGAGTGGTGCGGATGTCGGGAATGTCCGGGAATGTTTTATTCTTTGTTAAATGCAAAATATCTCTCGTGCGAAGAATGTACGAGTCATTATCAATTTTTCAGGGTGATGTTCAGAAGCACACGTTACAAGCACGCGTTTATGTAAAAGTCTACCTTTCTCTCGGAGTGATTACGTGTAGCGTAAATATCGCGCAGAGATCAATCTTTGCAGCAGGTGACTTCATACCTTACAGCCCTCCACGCGTTGTCAAACATCGCGAAAGTTTGACGGAAGTTAGTCCCGCGTTTCTTCCTGCACGGTGTAGTAAGACTACTTCTTCAGGAATTGATTATCTAATATCAGTACATGATTGAGCGTGCGAATGCCGAAGACAACTTTTCTTGGCGATGTTTGAAACCAACACGTGCTGTAACACTTGTAACAGCTAGTTAGTATTCAAATTATTGCTGCTTTTCTTATTCTCTAGAAATGTTACCATGCGATGCAAAGAATCATGTACTTTTAACCGCGAATTTTAACGGAAACTAAAATCACGTGGCATAGTAGTCGTCTGTGCTTTTTTCAACGCTGAAAGTTTTTACATGACCGCAAACATTATTTTGTGAATATTTCTTACTTATTACGCGTCAATAACAAACAACCACCGATTAGAGTTCCGTTCTTCAAGACATCTTGAAGCTTAATCGGTAGGATTCACTGAAAAGTGTACGTGTTGTTGCTGCGCAAACAGTACAAATGAAGACATTTTAATTTAGAACCGTGCGACTGATATTTCTCCTTCAACGGATCTTAATGAAACCGTACATAAGCAAACAATGCAAGTACACGGCATTCTTCTAAATAAGTGACACCAAATCTCACGATGCGTAGGTCATTTGACTCACTCGTACACAACAATTCACTGCGATAATCCCAAATGGTATGTCATACATCTGTTTAAATGACCTGTTGTAACACTTTCCGAATTTTCTATTACACAGCTTGATACTTAATAGTATATATATATACTATTAATTAACTACTATCTGTAATATAATACCAAGTTTTTAATATATAGTTGCACAGTTTTTTTCCTAGCTTGAGGTGAGAAAAATATGTGTTTCTACGCTGTTTATTTGCGATTACATGAAATTAGATGAAGAGACAATTTTTATAAGGACCAATTAATATTATGTATCTAATTTAAAAAATAATTATGACGATTATAGCCGTCATTTATTTATTGGTACAAAGACAAGATGTCTTGAGTAAATGACGAATGCAGTTGCTTCTATAGCTCAGGACTAAAGTAAAATATATATATAATATAATAAGTATATATATAAAATATGCATATATACAAATATATATAACTCTGGTCGATGTATTTATTAACGAAAATTTGACGAATACCATCGTTATTTGTGGTAATGCATTAACCAATGACATTCCTACAACATACTTCCCATCAATTTTACCAACTAGCCGTATCCTTCCATGCAACACCCTGACTAATCTTCAGTCAATCACTATCGTACATTCTTAACGCATTCATCTAGCAAACCTCGTTCTCCAGACTTACAGATATTTATCTGCAACATTTATTATAACCACCCATAAAACTTCAGCAACACTATATTCATAGAACTCAGACTAACCAGCCACATCGCACCTCTATCATTTGCACTAACCTCTAGATCATTAATTTCACGTAATGACCGGCTCCCAGCTAACCTAAATTTGCACAAGCGGCACTTTTAGCAACCTTCGATATCCGCTGAAAAGCAACCCGCGTCACAGTACACGTGGACGACGCCTGCATACACAACATTTGACACTCCCCATATACTACTGTGGTAAAAAAAAGTAGGACTCTTAAAAGAAAACACAAACGGCTTATTTAATTTATAAATGTATTTCATCCCCTTCAAAGTAGTCCACATTGGAGGCGATACACTTTTGCTAACGTTTTTTCCAATCTTCAAAACAACGGTTAAATTCTATTTCCGGAATGGTCTTCAAGCGTAGATCCACGTCTCATCACTCGTAATAATGCATCGCGTAACCGGCTGGTATTCGGAAATCATTTCTTCACAGATGTTAACACGCCGCTCTTTTTCGAACAAATTGGGTGGTTTTAGAACCAAAGGAGCATGGTCTCGTACGACTCCCAATTTATTTTTCAAAATCGAGTGATTCGACCCCAATGATATCCCGGTCATGTCGACAAGGTCTCTAATTGTTAATCTAATCTAATTTCCTTGACGTGGTTTCCATCGGTAGACGTCGAAAGACCCCTTATCTTCAACGCGTTCTCTGCCTTCCAAATATAATTTCTCCCAATGAAAAACACTTGCTCTGGACAGTGTATTGTCTCCGGAACACTTTTTTAACATTCCCAATGTATCGGAAGCCGAAATTCCATTTTTGTAACAAAATTTGATACAAATCCCTTGCTGAATTTTTGCATTCATACTGGAAATCGCCGAAAGCACATTTTTAGGTTTTAATAAACAAGCTTATCTTAATAACTACTAAAGATATTAATATGAATTTTGTTACAGATATCTCTTAGAGTGCTACCAACCTAACAAAAAGAAATAACTTTTTTGGATAAGACTGCGCGATTTAAATGGAATAGTCTTACTATTTTTTTTATCACAGTAGTAAATCAAGCTCCGTAGCTAAATGTCTGCAAACATTACAGACACCCCGTCGCGTGCCGCCGAACATCGACGCCGATGGAAACTAGATTCTGCCTTGTTGATGCATTCTCCCGTTACGCAAGCGACTGCACGGACGCGGTGTTCCATCGACCAATGTCGATGGTGTAAAAGTTCGAACGGTCCGTACGGTTCGTTTCACTTCACGCTAAACACGGAAGTGGCGGCCGTCTCTAATGTGCAGGTCGTAACTAAGTATCGGACCGCTGCTATCTGCCGACGCGTATAATGTGGCCTAGGTTATTTCGGCGTGCCGATATTTTTTCTTCCTGCGGAGCCGTTATGTTTTATTTGCGGCGCCCGATGTCTTCTCTTGCGACACGTCGAATTTTTAAATCTTTGACTGCTATGGACGCATATATGCGCGTATAGACGTGAGCGCGTATGACGATTGCAGCCATGATTATTAATGTAGGAGATGAATGAACAGATGCGTTTGTTATCAAATAATTTTCTTGCAGTATTTAATTTGGCGTAAATGGAGAATTATCGGTAGAACTTAGTTGCGCCTTGAAAATGAAAGATTCCTGATGCCGTTGTTCTGCTTAAAGTGGGCTCACGATTGTTTTGCAGAAACTCGACGCCTTTGGGGGCCCTTGGGTCCACGGTTCAAGAATGTAGTTATTTTGCGTTGTTGTAATATATTATTATGGTTGAAATGAACACGTCTGAGGATGGGGCCTCTTTATACAGGAATAAAAATAAATCAGTAAATAAGAAAAAAAGCATATACTAAACATCATAACACATTTTCATGACATGGATTATGACATTGACCGCTCCAAATTGTTTAAAAAGTTTTAACAGCATAATATCAGAAATGCTTGAATGGGAACAAGTGCATCAAGAATATTACGATATACTACCATAAAATACAATTTCTTAAATACAATTTCTTAACTTCTGCCCTATCATCGTAGTATTAAATCACTGTCCCTCCTGCGCTGCATGAAACAAATCTGCATTCCACTCGTTCTGTAACAAGATACAATACTTGTTGCCACTTCTGGTAATACATAGTTTTCATTCTTGCAAATTGTGATACAACCGCGAGAGACAGCATGAAACAATTTGCACCACAGAAAGTGCTTTAATACCTCATCATCCGGCTATTTATCTTTCTCCGCGCCTGCTCACTTTTTTCCGCGAACACGCTCCGCTTTGCCTCTTATTCAACACGAAAATGACGACTCGCAGCGTGGTTCACCTGTGATCTGCTTCGGATTTGTTCTGCGCGGATAATTCGACGCTGGTGCACACTCGCGGAAAGTATACATTTACTTTCACTAATATCTTTTAGGTTGTCAAGCGTAGTCGGCGAAATAATAATCACAATCTCACGGAAACGTCACGCGGTTGTCGGAACTAATTTGTTTCCATTGTGCTACATGGAATACCGAACGTTGTTACAACTTCGGTAAGAAACTTGGAATGCGTGTCATGAGTTGACACACGATATTTCTTCTCGACGGTTGTGTGTGCGAAACTATTTGAATTGTGACAGTCGCGAAAATGTGTGAATAAAAATTTGGTTGGTACTTTTGGGAGGAAAATTAATTGATCGTTAAGCCCGTTAATTGTGCAGAACTTGTTAACACTTTAAGTGTACCAAGTCACACACTTCAAGTGTAACTGTATTTTGTTTATTTAAGTATTTACATCAATATTCAATTGCCTTCATGTTTTTTTCGTATTTTCATTTTTTAGTAAAAAAGTTATGACAATGATTAAAAAACATAATTTTTTTAATAATACCTAAAATACTTCCAATTATACAATTTCTGAACGTTTCACAAAAATTGCTTCATAAATAACAAAGTTATGATTTTTTGTAACGTACAAGTTTCCCAAAGATGCTTCGACACTTTGATCGTGTTATTACCAGGACATATTTTGGTATTTGATTATGTTGGAAACAAGGAAACAAAGAAATTCAAAGAAATTTGATTGAAAAAGAAATAGGAAACATTTTTGATAACCATGAATGTTATAAGTTATGTTTTAAATGTTACTACTGTTTGAATATTTGCTTAAAAATTAACTTGAAATATAAACAGATTTATGGACTCAGTAAAATTCGGGTGGTCATTATCATATTTTTCTCGTGCACACAAAACATATCACAGAAATCATTATATTATTGATGTATCAAACTTTGGGGTGGTAATTATCATATTTATCGCGTGCACACAAAACATATCACAGAAATCATTATTTTATTGGTGTATCAAACAAAATTTCATTTTTATCAAACAAAATTCATATTACTGCAGCAACACTGCAAAACAGTTTACCGTAAAATACTGTTCCCGTACAAAATAATATTGTCGGTCTACCAACATATACCTACAATACACTTAACGTCAGTGTTATCAAATCACCATAAATTATTTCACACTACCAATTACTTCTAATAATAAATTTTCATGCATACACTTTCAATTTTATTAAACTGTCCCAATTAGCCTAACGTATTGCGAAACGCGTCACACTTTATTTCGTAGCCACATCGGACATTCATTAAATCTCAAAATGGTCTGACATATACAGCACACGTCTCCTACATTTCCTTACAAAAATATTTAAATTAGGATGTAATCTGTTCCGAACATCCAGCTTCCCTTATAAGACGAGCCCGTCGAATACAGCTTTCGTTCTTCCATTCAACATGGAAATCGGTCTACGGAATCGGGTGATTAGTTGTCTGTTGCTGGCGGCTCAAAAGTTCTCGAGTTCACAGTATGATAGTATCCGACATTTATGGGTAATGAAATTGGTCCGAAGTACGTAAAATGATCTTTCACAGCTTAGTAGAGATTGAGTGATTGCCGCGTGTGATTTAGGGCGTTTGTCGCTAAATAGGATCGTAGATGAAAAACGCTGGCTTCTGACGGTTAATTACCGGTTGATACAGAATTTATGGACGCGCAAGTTACATTTACGTTGCTTATCTGCAACGCTGCGATCAATAGCATATTGAGCGGGCTGAATTAAAATGCGATCGCCGCATGAATGTTAGACTTTGCGATATACAATATCGTTGCTAACGAAATTGCGAGTAACTTACATATAACTTTCTCATTTTTTCGGTTGAGAAAAATTAAATTCTTGCGCATACTGAGGGAAACACTTGGGCAATAATCGTCTGTTATTAAAATGACGCTTTATCGTTGGAACGTTATTGATCGCCCTTTTAATTTTCTTTCGTCAGATATTTCGCAAAAGCTGAGTTAAATACCGTCTTATCTTGTAAATTCGATTTGTCGCCGTTCGATCGCGATTAATCGACTAATTTTTGACTTTGTTGAGACTGAGAACATAGTATATGTAAGATGTAATAGTGAAATGATTGATCATATGTACATACTGAAATGATGATCATATTTAAATCTAATCTAACTTGCTTCCTTTTTTTATTACTATTATCCGTAGAATAATTTTCGCAACAAACGTAACATGTTGAAAAACAGAGAAAATCATGGTTGAAACATTGTTAGCATTTGCCGTATTATGAATACCTTGAGTTTCGTGCATCGACTGATTTCAATAGGCTGACGTGCAGAGAGGAATTTGAATTTTTAACGAAACTGGAACAGAGATTTTATGATCAAGGGATTAATTTAACTTCCTTCATTTTTTTATTACTATTATCGATAGAAAAATTTCCGAAAGAAACATAACATGTTGACAGACAAAGAATATCATGATTAAAACGTGCTCAGCAGTTACCTTATTAAGAATTAATCCGTATTAAGAATATCTTGAGTTTCGTGTATCGACTGATCTCAGTATGTTGTCCTGCATAGAGAAATTTGGATTTTATAACGACGAAGCGGGAATAGGAATAGAGATTTTAGGATGAAGATACAGAAAATATCATGATTGAAACATGCTCAGAATTTACCGTATTAAGAATATCCTGCGTTTCGTGCATCGACTGATCTAGATAGGCTGTCGTGCATAGAGGAATTTGGATTTTGTAACGAGGAGGCCGGAACAGGAGCAGAGATTTTACGAGTCCTCGATACCTCGTTGACAGACAGGTTCGACGAATCGATAGTGTAGTAATGACGTGCACACAAAGGAGTGGCTGGCCTCCGGTGCGTGCTTACACGGCGTCTGATAATTATTGCACTAAAATCCGCCCCGCCGGCGCAGTTTTGCCTAAGTAGCGGTCGATCGCCGAATCTGTCTGCGATCTGTCGATCGACACTCGCTACACTGGCATTTACTCAACTAGCAAACGTGCAATAACGACGATAACCTTCGTGGTCATGCGTTTTTCTCCTCGGCTGTATGTACAAACTACTCCGCGAACGAATGTCTGTCAAGAGGTGACGCTTGCGAAACATTTATTGCCAGTGAATTATATTTTTGTACTACGCCAGTTTGCCTCTGGGAGCGGTACATTTTAACCGTGTCATGTCGTTTCATCGAGATTTCGACAATTTACAATTTGAGGAGCTAAATTTTTTAATTTTCAAGTGAGACGTTTTTTATTTCGAAATATTCAGTTTCGTTATTTGACACCGTGAATCTCTTAATTCGTCATTTTCAATTTTGTGATTTGAAATTTATCGATGCGAAAGAGAGGATGGCGTGTATGGGAAATTCATTCGTATTTAATCCTATTTTTGTGACACGGCAGTTTGTTTTCCGGTGCAGATACTTTGAATCCGAGTTTATGTTATTTCAATACTTGCATTTCCCTGAAATTTGACATTTTGAATCTCCCGACTTCCAATTTATCGATGCGTAGGAGAGGATGGCGTTTACGAAAATTCATCGGGATTTAATTCTATTTTTACCACACGGCAGTTTATTTTTCGGAGCAGATACTTTGATTCCGAGTTTAGATTATTTCAATACTCGCATTTCCCTGAAATTTGACATTTTTAATCTCCCGACTTCCAATTTACCAATAACCCACGCTACATTTTTCACCGCCATGGTTTTCCCGTTTCACTCTCTGACCTACCTAACCTACCATTACATAATCCCGATATGTAAATCCCCCCGATTTTTCACGTTGCCTCTTTTAGCATTGTTACCTCATACCTGCAAGTTTTACTCGTCCGCTTTGAAGCGGGCTCCTACATATCGCCGTGTACAACTAAAACATTCTGCACTTCACCAGAATTCTATGCACACGTTACAATTTTCGGGCCGTTCAATTTTCGGCCAGATTGTCGGATTTCGCGCGGACCGGTTTATTCAGTCAATCGACGATCGACGCCGTTTGCGCAAATGAGTGCGTGCGCGAAATTTCGTCTACGTGCATTTTTCCCCGTAATCAACGGCGAGTTGGCTATCGCCATGGCATGATCTCACGTCACGCTCGATGAATATCTGTGCCGCACTTGCTAGATGACCTCGTGCCTTTGTAGAAGTGAAGAGCCGATGATGTGCGAGAGAAACTGTGAGAGTGAGAGTAAGGGAGGAAGTGAGGAAAAGCGAGTTACGGAGAGTGGAGAGGTGAGAAATAGAAGAACTGGAGTAATGCGTAAAGACAAGATGGACGGTCGAATGGTGCGAACTTTTAGAGTGGAAAACATAGATGAAGAAGTATAGATGAAAACGGTTGAACGGGCGATAAATTTAGAAAAAAGCAAAGACGAAGTTACAAGATTAATATATATATATGGGGTAATGAAAAGAATAAACAAATGAAGAAGATTAGATGAACAAGTAAAGATTAAAACGGTTGAAGAGGAGATAAATTTAGAAATAAGTAAAGACGAAGTTAGAAGATTAATATATATCGGGTAATGAAAAGAATAAGTGAGTGAAGAAGATTAGATGAAGAAAACACTTTGTTTGGTTCTAAAGAGGCTACATATATATATTAATATACATATTATAATATATATATATATATATATATATATATATATATTAATTTTCTAACTTTCGCTTTGCTTATTTTTAAATTTATCTTATTATACATATAAAAGATAAATATAGTTGAAATTGAATACATATATATATAATAAGATAAACAAGATAAATTAAAAAACTTACTTATTTTTAATATATATATATATATATATATATATATGGAGATAAAATTAAACAATGGAGTTGTTTTGAAGACCATCGAAAAGAAAGTAATAAGAAGAGAAACAAGATATACCATAAAATGATGTCAACTTTTAGACAGATGAAAGTGCCACGAGGGAGCGGTAAATAAACTGAAAAATAGACAAAGGTGAAACTGGAAATTTAAGAGGTCGGTAAGATGACTCGGAAGAGATCAATAGAAAGACAATAAGAGTTTTTAGACTAGTAAAACTGAAAATTGTTTGGAAAACGCTGAAGCACAATAAGATTTTTGAATCTTGAAACACAGAATTTTTAAAATTGTCGACTTCCCGATTGTTTCCGCGTTTAAACCGAACTACATACAGACTATGACTCCAACGGCAATAATCTAGAAGCCAGCAACTTTCAAAAGAAGATAGAAGGAACGACAACATTATAAAAATTTAAATGTTTCGAAGACTACATGAAAGAGTAATAAACAGAGAACAAGACGGACGATGTACAGATAAGAGCTTTCCCAGTAGTGAACGTAGAAATGGTTCGAGAGATACAGAAGCAAAATAACAGATAAACAAAGAGAAAGGTACCAAACAAACGGCACCTCGATAGAAAAATAGAGAAAAACAATATAAGAAACATGCAAGCAGACTAGAAGTATCTTATTTCTCGTCCTGAATCCGAGGTTAGAAAAATAAGAACATTCAGATTAACAAAGCAAAGACTAAAATTGAAAAATGAAAGTGGAACTAAACGGTTACATACTCTCAATAAAAAAAAAGTAAGCATCACTGCCGGAAGAAATCAGATCCGTCAATTTTATTATTTTCCTGGTACGAAATAGTTCCGTAACGCACGAAGCACTAATAATCCTCGATACGCGTTTAACCGGTCGTCCTTGTTAACGAAAGAAAATAAGGCGTGATTCATTCGAACGCGTTAATAAAAAAAAACGCATGTCCTTCTTTGGTCGAGTGTCGAAATTCCATTAAATTCTGCGGAGTCACGTACGTTGCGGTGTCGGTTTTCGGTACATTTGTTGCCGCTTTTTGTTAGAAAGGTATTTTATGCCACGGGATGTAATATATATGAATGCTCTTATAGACGATAAATTCTGTAGTTTGCGGTTTTGGTTCTTGTCGAGTTGCTGTGAACTAAACATGGGCGACTATATATGTGATTATAGAAACGATTGGCATCTTATGTACTATAGAGCTGATTGAAAGTATGTTTGCTATCCAATGCATGCGGTCATTCTTATTAATATTCAAACACTACAACAGACTATTTTTTAATTGGATAAGGCGTTTTATGCGAACTTGTTAATAAAAAAAATAAACGCATGGATGAATGCCGAAATTTTACTTATGCTGCAATGTGTGTTTTCGGTACACATTTTATCGCCTTCTGTTTAGAATTCTATTTAATAAATGGTATATGATGCATATAAACTATAAATATATAAATATTATAATATATAAAAACTATAAAATATCGATAAATATTAAATATTTTTGAGGTGAATAAAAGAGTGTGTTTACTAGATAACGTAAAAACAAATTTTGAAAAAAAATTCTAGCTATGAGAATGTCAAGTGAGATGAAGGTCGTTTTTTAATTTCTTTTATCTAAGAGTGTAATGAAAGATTCAGTAAAATCAGTTAATGCAGAAACGTGTGATACGTATCGGAAGACATACAATTTTGTACTTATTTTACATTTTCGCCGAATTTCTAAAAATATGTGGTTTTCATTATTTTTGATTGCTCGCGAGTCTCTTAATGTTCATTAACTCGTCTAGATTAAATTTTTAGCGTATGTATACAACTGACATAAATTTACAAAATGTATTATTACATTTTCATTAGAAACTTAGATAAAAGGAATTGCAAAGGACGACATTTAGAAGTTTTTGCAATGCTAATTAAAATCCTAAAAATCTGTGGTTTTCATTATTTTTAATTGTTTCTGAGTCATAGAAACATTAACTCATCTGGAGTAAATTTTGAGCATATAGTATAACTAACCTAAATCTACGAAATTTATTATTAAATTTTCATTAGAAGCTCAGATCAAAATAATTGCAAATTACGACCATTACAATTTTTTCCAATTTTTACGAAATACGCTTTTTTTAAACTTTTCTGCATATCAAATTTATTTATTAAATTAAAAAAAAAATAATCTGTCTCGTATAGTGTAGGTGCCTCGTAGTACCGAATATTCGTTTTAATTTGAATTTTCCTGACAGTTCTTCACTCAATGAAATTAATTGCTTCGCTTCCATTTAATTCGTTCTAATTTTCCATTGAGTTAGTGCCGCGACCAGGTTTGTCTAATTCACGTTCCTTCATTACGACGTTCCGCGGGATGACTGGAGTAAATTCTTTAATTGCCTTCGTTAGCTCAAATGTGTTATTTCTCAAGCATTGCGATTGTTATCGATTTTCAGACCGTTCCCAGCACGAAAAGAGACATATCATCGCATGAAATTGAAACCACTTACAATCTTCATTCAATTCAGAGCTACAACTCGTATTTACGCTGTCTTACCCGCCTAACCTATTTTCCATGTTAAGCCTTACGTAATGTCAACGCACGCAACTCTTGCCACGTTCAATGAGAAATCCAATTAATAGACTATGCAAATGCGAATAGAATATATTTTAATCTCAATCTCATTTTAATAATGTTGACATGTAGTAGAGTGCAATTTTACAGGAATGCTTGTTGGTGCAAGTTTTCGTGCCGGGCATATTAATTTGATGTTTACTATGAACATTTCATTTTTAACTGAGTTTATTTTAGTTGCTAATGCATTTGACTATTTAACATAATCATAACATAGAAAATTCATTTATAGAAAGTTCATCATTATATAAAAAATGTATTATATACAATATTAATTTACTCCGACGGCGAAGGAGGGCATTCTCATAATTTAGCTCATTCATAAAAAAATTCTTGAATCTTCGACTTCAGCTTCTGGCACAGATTACCCTGATTTCGTGCGATTTTTTTTGCGTTTATTTTAAAGCAGAAGTCTCCGAAGGCAAAGCACTCGACAGACACATTGACACAGAAAAATGCGGCCGAACATTTTCATTACCGATCCTTACCGGGTGCTGGAGCAAACGTTTGCGCGCAATTATTGCAGTTGAACGTTACTCTGTAATTTCCCTCGTCCATTTCGTCTGCCGTGTGAAATTTTAACGGCGCGTCAAGCGGCTCGTAAAAGTCCGAAACGATTTCATCAGCCTTACGTAAGATCCGATTTTCGAATCTTCGAAAGACGCGCTCATCTAATATGGCTGTGTTAATAAACCGACGATATTCACGCTACGTTTACGCTCGCTGCTCGAAAATTCGTTCTTCGATTCCACGCTACATAATTCAAGATTTCTCGTCAATTAACGGAACGAAAGCGTAATTCCGAAATTTCGGTAAGCCGTTGTGACATCTGTTATGAAAGTAGTGGGATGTACCGGGCGCAGATTTTATGAGTGAAAAATGGCGAGTTTGCATTAGCATGTGATAAGGTTATGTGCAGAGTTAACACTAGATTTCCAGAGAAATATATAGGTATATGACACTATCAGAAAAAAGTGTCGGGATATGATACACGGTATTTGAAATTAAAAGCCTCGGGGGTAATTAATTTGGGTATATATTCGTAAGGTATCATTAGTAAAAGTCAGCAGGAATAAAAGTCATTTTTTTTGTAATTTTATCAGAGTCATATTTTTTTTCTAATTTTATAAGAGTCATATTTTTTGTAATTTTGCTCGTAAAATTTGAAACCGGAAAGTTCGTTACTTTAGTGTTAAATAGCACAAATGTTAACCAGGGAAGAGATCTATAACAACTGGAAAATTTATATGCAGAGACATGAAGTAACACATATTTTTTTAACCACTTCTGCTTCACAGAATATGATTTTATTTATTTTGTTTTTATATATAAAAGAACCAGAGGTGGCGCATATTATTACGCTACGATCATTTTTGTATGAAAAAAATTAATCAGCTTCAATTGTTTAAGGCATAATTACAATTGTTTTTTAGATTTTTTTATAATGATAACAAGTACAGATACGATAAAAATATGAAGACATTTTTCTCTAAACAGAAACAAACACGCTAAATAAATACCAGCAAAAGCCTTAAAAAAATTATTTTCTTCATCCACGTTTTTATTCTGACAAAATTCCAACATAAAACCAATGACCAATTTTTTTATGTATACTTTATTCTAAATTTTGCACCTCCAACTGTATCACACCAAAATTACTTTCTTCATCCACGTTTTTTATTCCGACGAAACTCCAACATGAAATCAATGATCAATTTTTCTTACATATACTTTACTCTAAATTTTGCACTTCCAACTGTATCACCTTCCTCACTACTATTTGATGATCCATTGTTGATACTGATTTGGCAGAAATATTACATGATACAAATGCTGCTTTCTTAGTCTCGAAAGATTTAACGGGATCCGTCGATGTTGGACTCAATGGAATGCACACGGATGCTAATTGTCGGCCGAGTGAAAACACTCGAGCGCATAATGACTTGTAAACGCACGCGGATAATATGCATAACACCCACACCGCGGTATGCGCCCGGAATTATGAGGTTGGATGAACTGATCGTGAAAAATTTTGCAGCCAGTTACGTTACGGACAAGGGAACTCGTGTCGGTCGTTAAAATCGTTTATCGCTTGAACGAATCTGTTCGTGTACGCAGATTTGCTTAGAAGCCAATTATAATTAGCTGCGCACTGTTGATGGGCAAATGGGCCAAAGACAAAGTAGCCGATGAAGGTCAAAGGTGCAGTTTGTTTAAAACGGGAGTTAACGAACTCGTTCAGTTAATATTCGGAAAATAAATATGCATATACAGGGTATGTGTACAGAGACATTTATAGAGAATTGCAAAAATTAGTTGTCTGCAGAGAAAATTCATTTAGATACATATTCAATGGTACCATTAATAAAAGTCAGCACTCGAAAATAATAGGAATAGTTTCTGTAATTTTACTCAGGAAATGGACGGGTTTCAAAAATCTAATATAAATATATTAACCATCATGTTACGCCTATAGTTTGTAAAATAGAATAACATTTTCTAAATTAGACAAAGGACTTGAATGGTTTGATGCGTCAGAATAGTATATTTACTACGCGGTGTGACGAAAATCTCGAGGAAATTGCAATTTATAAGATTTGCAAATAAAGAATAAATGCCTGTTTTTACTACCTTTTTATCTGAGCCTCCAATAAAAATGCAATCAGTACGTTTTATAGATTCAGGTTAATTGTACAGATTTAGGCCTTTTATATTTATAGATCAACTGTCTTGAAAATCCACGATTTTCATTATTTGACATTGTTCGTAACACACATAAATTCTTATAAATTGCATTTTTCTATGAACCACCTCTTTTAACATCTTTAAAAAATTCACTTCGTTCTTTTCGATTCTAGAGAACTTGTTCCATTGTAAAGACTGTATGAATATTAATAAGTTACTATGGGTAGCATTGTATGATTTCATAATAGTAACAAAAATGTTTATTATAAACAACACACATGACTACACATATAGAAGTGTTCAAAATCTGTTATACCTAAAATAATATATAATATTACAATTCTTGTTTGCCATACCCTTTAAAATTATCCAAGTAAAGCAGCATTTCTTTACCCCAATTACGGCAATAAATCACAGTCTTTTTATTCTTGCTATTTTTATTCTTTCTATTCTTCCTTTTTGTGAATCTCTCTACTTATTGTTACTAATTGATTTTGCAGCAGACTTTTATGTAACTGTCAACTTACGTGTTATACCCTCATATAGACGATCAGTGCTACTATTTTGGAGACATAATTCCGTAATTAGAACTTCCCGAAATGTTGTGCCATTAATTTTCTTTCGCACCGATCCGATTTAATTGGAAAATCACACGATCTTTGTTAGCAACTTTGCTGACAGCGTTCACGATTTGCGCCCGCGGAAAAAGTGATCAACGCGTTAAAAGACGCGTCTCGTTAACTACGAAAATACGGGAAGTGAGAGGAATAAAAGAAAGCCATGTCAACGTACTGCGGAGAAGGCTTCGTTTAGATTGAGATTAGCCGAGAATGCTAGGAGGCAAATATAATTAAAGCAATCATACCGAATACGTTTGACGGTAGCTCTTAAAGTGACCTGAATTTCCTGCACACGAAAGTTAGCTTAACTCGGCATTATACAAATTGCTTCTCACATCGTAGCATCTTGCTGCAGACGTTTATATTAGTCTCAGGCTCAGCATGATAGTTAAAATCCGGTAATATGCGAAACGACAATATCAATCAATCACTTGGTAAAGAGTCTCTACTTCTTTTACTCGATGAGCACACGGCAGTGCGAGACTTTATTGAGGAAGGTCCTTTCGCCAATTAATCATCGCTGCACACTTGTCTGCTACCAACTGTTACGTGTTTCCAACGGGATGCGCGATGCAATTGTTTTGTTACGTTCTGATTCGTTAAATATTTCGAAATGTTCTTTCCTCGCACGAGATTCGCGGGCGATGATTGCGTGCTTAACAGGTTTCTGAAAAATCTGTATCCTGTGGGCACGTGTTAAAAGACCGAGCGAAAAATTCATTACTATCTGTATTCGGTCTTAACGCATTGTTGAAAAAATGTTACAAAAGTTGCTTGGTAGAGTGGCGGAAATCATAGAGTGTAAATTATTTTTTCTACTCAATAAAATAAAATAAGTTTGACGATGAGGAAGAATATAAATTGACAAATTATTTATTGCTGATTGTTTCGTAAAAAGGTGGGCATCAATGGGCTGTAAATTATTTTTTATACACAATAAAATAAAATAAGTTCGATGATGAGGGAGAAGAAAAATTGTCAAATGATTCTTTGCGGGTTGTTTCGTCGAAAGGCAAACACCATAGAGTGTGATTGAACGTGGAAGTGAAACAAATTAAATGCCGAAAATATTAACCGCTGAACATAATTCACGGGTAAAAATAGTTTAATAGATAAAATTTGGATAAAACTGTGCGGATTTACTTCAATTTTAATTTGACGCATTCCATAAACTTAGTATTAATAGGAATGACATTGAGATGGTTGTTAAATTAGTCATGTATAGATAAAACTTTATTTAAAAGATTTTTTGAAATTATGTCACAGTTATGTTATTCTTTAATCCGCTCTCGTCTGAATCATTGAAAATATTCGTTGAATACAGTTTTAGTGATATTTTTGTCAGCACTATACTGCTATTTTGACAAGAACCACACATTTATGATAGACTCGATAGTTTATTATATTTATTATATTATTATTGGAAATATTCATTGAATACAGTTTTAGTGATATTTTTGTCAGCAATGAAAGACATTGCAATTTCGAAGAAATTTAAGATTATAAGGTTATATAATTGATACTGTATGCTGTTATGTTGACAAAAATAACACATTTATAACAAACTCAATAGTTTATTGTATTACAATTCTCGTAATTTATATCGTAAACATTTTTTAGCGGTTCATGTATCAGTCAGAAAAACAATTAAGATATCAGTCAGAATAACAATAAGAAGGGAATATATTATAACATTGCCGTCGCCTTTTGTGTTTTAGATCGCACTAGTCGCTTTTCTTTTAGCCATCCTGGTGTCTGCAATGGCGCAGGATTATGGACAACTTTTTGCCGGATTCGGACCTTACATTCGACAGTCGTCGAGCTTGCGAGATCCCAGATCGAATAGAGGTAAGATATTGCCAAATAAATTCATATAAACGTCGCTATATGATGTTTACGGAAATTAAAAACTAATTTAAGATCGCGTTTCGCATAAACATCGCTACATAATATCCATGTAAATTAAAAATTCATTTAAGTATCGCCTGTCACGCAACCATTTCTCTGCGCTGTACTTAAAATAACGACTTCTTATTTTTACGGCGAAGGAATTAAGAGATTGTCAAATTAATTGACACACACATCACTACAATTTATCTACGAAAATTAAAAAATTATTTAGAATCGCCCCACGTCCAAGCATATTACAGTGTCACACATATACAAATTTATTAGTTTCGCAAATTGAAAAATGAAAACATTGTCAATAGCATTCGCACAAACATTAGTAGATAATATATAGGGAAATAATAAACTAATGTAAAGTCGCCTCTCACGCAACCATTTTTTCCAAGCCGTACACAGACAAACCGCTTCTTAGTTTCGTAACGGACAAATGAAATCGCGAATTTATTAGAAATTAAAACAAACGTACGACGGCACGTTTCGAAATTAATTAGTCCACCCGTTCGTAATACTTGGATCACATGCACTGGACGTTCTTTCCACGGTAATTTGCTTACCAACACGCGAACCCGCGTTTTCACACAGCGAAGGTTGCTGCCAAGAAATTGTTCTTCGGCCATAAATTTGCACACGGTGCAGCTCCTACAACAATCTCCGAGAAAATCGAATATGAATGAGGCCTATCGGTTCTATTCCTACTTCCTCCGATCTACATAAACTGACGTTTACGTTACACCGTTTAATTTACATCCTGGACACATCGATCACTCATTCTCCGGCACATGCACGTACTGTTCCGCGCAACATAGTAAATCCGCTTTTTATGACCGCCGTGTCCAGTAAAGCGTGTCGACGTATCTTCGGGAATTTCATTATCGTGAAATCGATCGAACTGAGAACGTAATTGTCGAGGTGAAACGATCGGGATCGAAAGCCAGCGTTCAGCGTTGCGGGGGCATATGCTTTATAGTCCAGAAAAATAGTCGGTTCTTCGACGGAATTTTAAAAAGTTAACGCTTTAACCAGTTAACTGTTTATGACGAATATATTCGTCATGAAAAATTTTAAATATTTGTGTTCTGACGAATATATTCGCCATGAAAAAAATTGTAAAATTTTGTGTTCTGACGAATACAGTCGTCATGAGAAAGTTGTAAAATATTTGTGTTCTGACGAATATATTCGTCATGAAAAAATTGTAAAATTTTGTGTTCTGACGAGTATATTCGACATGAAAAAATTGCAAAATTTTGTGTTCTGACGAATATACTCGTCATGAAAAAATTGTACAATTTTGTGTTCTGACGAATACATTCGTCATGAAAAATTGTAAAATATTTGTGTTCTGACCAATATATTCGTCGTGCATATTCAATAGTGACCATTGGCGGTTAATTTTGCAATTTTAGTTAAAACTAAAATATATTCCTAAACTGCAAGAAGTTTGGAATATGTTGAGGTCATGTTGAAAAAAAAATGTATAAATAATTATCATAGAAAATAAAAGACATATAGTATGAATTATTTTTCATAAATGTATCGTTGCCTTTCATTAGTCATCCCTGAAGCAAGTACGGATACAATAAGAAAAAACAGAATTGGCATTCCCTCGCACTAAAGAAATTACCTACATACACGTCATTGCTTCATTTTAATTCCGCACCCTGTGGGAGATTTCTAAAATTAAATTCCGCGCTTAAATTGTTAAGGAAAAAGAGTAGTTGATGAGACAAGTTGAAAGTTTCTGGGATATTCTTAACCTTTTTGACCGACGACACGGGATCCATTTTTATGGTTTTATATCCAACTAGTTCATTTTTGTTTTATTTCAAGCATGATCGGTAATTGTGTAAATATAAATATGACTGGAATATGTAGTCAATTTTATATTTTATTGCATTTATATATTATTGTACTTCTCTATTATACATTTACTCAGAAGCAGTTACACGCATATTTCTCACTTTATTACATGAACAATGAAATTTTCAGCACACATTCAATTGACCTAAATCTAAAGAACACATTTATAATTCTGTTGCAAAATGTTTCTTTTATTTTGCATTTTATAAATAGCAAATATTTTCATGACTTTCATGCGTATATAATACAATACAAAAAAGAACACTTTGAGGAAAGGTAAAATAAAATTGCTCATTGCATATATAATACAGTACAATAAAGAACACTTTAAGGAAAGGAATAAAATTGATAATATAAATTGTTAAATTGTTCTCATTGCATATATAATACAGTACAAGAAAGAACACTTTGTGGAAAAATAATATAAAATTGCTCATTGCATATATAATACAGTATAAGAAAGAACACTTTGACGAAACGTAATATAAAATTGCCCATTGCGTAGATAACACAGTACAAAACCTAGTTTGACATTTGCGGCGCACAAAAATCGATCTTTTGAACCGGAAGCAGGTGAATGCGAACTTAATAGATCGCAGTGATCGAGGAGCGATGGAACTTTTACCGGAACAGGTTTGAGCCGAGAAATTTCCTCGGGACACGTGCACGCCGTCACAATTGTCCGTGCGGTGAGAGGAATGGAAAGGCAAGAACGTGTTTATAAATCTCGGGGCTTATCATACAATCAGAACGCGAGTGAGTCTGGAGAGATTCAACGTAACGAGAAAGAGAGTGGAGAATCGATCGGCAGGATGTAACTAGCGACATGGGGGTCTCGAGTGACCCATGCTGATAAGCTAATGGGCCAAGTGTCGGTTGTTAACACGTTCACTGCCACGGCGAAATCACATTTTTGGCTCAAAACGCCACCAAAATATTTTTACTATTCTGTGCATGTAATGGTAAAATAATAATTAATTTCGTTATTTATAAGAATACGGCATGAATTGCAAAAGAAGGAAGAGCCAACGTATTTGGTACGCAAATTTTGCAAACAGTATTACCAATAAAATGTTGCAAGCTTCGGAACACAAAGTGCAAAAAATCGGATCAAAAATGTCACTAAATACTGCCAAGATTGCATTCATGCGCTACACTTATGTTTAAAATGCTTCAATACAATGCGCCGATAGATAAAAGATTCGATAAAAATTAATTCTTGATTTAATAAAAATCGTTCATGTTTCCATACTGCAGATTTTGTTTCAAAGCATTCTCTAATTAACGAATTTTCATTCAACTTTTCAACATTCAATTATAAATATTTCGTGCACTCAATGTAAATAATGGGGATAATGGGGATAAGTGAAACAGACCAAAGAATAAGGAAATTAGTCAGTTCTTTTTTCGTTTTATTTTGTTTCTGAAACTTGCTTATTAGCAATAATATAAAATATTTTTAATGTATCAATAATGTATGTATTGTACATATGTCTTCGAATGATGATCTTACAATGTTGAATTTGGTTTGTTTCTAAAACTGACTAATCTGAAGGGAAACATAAAACGAACAAAATGTTTGCATTTATTGCTTTTCTTTTTTAATTTACGATAAATCAACGAATACATCTCATTAGCAGAATATCATGACTAAAAATTGATGCGAATAACACAAAAAAAAGTAACAAAAACACGTCGCGTTTATAAGCAGTTACAAAACATCGTTGATCATAAAATCCTAACATAAGATTGCACGGGCAAGAAGTATGACCAATTTCTTACATAAAAAAACATTATTATACCGAACTTTACACCACGATTACGTAGACAATTTTTTTACAAACTCGTAAAAAAACATCAGATCATTGCGGAAGAAATCCAGGTTTGCCTGATGGGTATTAAAAATTCACTCGAATTTTCATGACTTCGCATGCAAACGGATGGCAAATATGTTGAATGCTTTGCAAGACAACTTATCACTCACGTCATTTCAATCTGTCGCTACTTCCATCAGCGGGCCCGAAGGTTCATCCGTAAAAAACGATATGACACGTTGCATTTACGTCACGAAGTTGCATTGTTCAGGCGCGCGTGTTTAACAGCCTCGTGCGCGCTAGTTTTATTTATCACAGCACGTTATAAACCAGCAATGTCAGCCGCCCTAACTGCCGTTAGCCGATTTGCGTACCTGAACTCGATTCAGCCAGTGAAGTGTTTATGTTGTGGCTGCTAATCTGTCGATTTATATAACCAGGATAAGAGATCTTTCAATACTTGATCGATCTGTATGCACGATGTAGTGCCAAGTTCAAGCAAGTTGCTGAGCGATGAATGAACAAAAGTTTATGTAGTTAGTTACATTAATATTTTAACAATTTTTAAATCAAAATAACATTTTTCGAATTGCACAAAGGGGTTAGTTTTTATTGAATTGTCAGAAGAATACGTTTATGAACAATGTGTATAAATTGTGAAAAAAATTGAAATTTCGAGGAATTACAAAGGAATGGTAAAGGTTACTTTTTGTAATTTTTTTATGTGAGTGTGTAATGAAAAATGGAATAATAGGTTTCATTATTTAATGGACCAGTTACTTTGTTCGTATTCATCTCTGCGTTAAATTGTCTATTATTATAGAAAAAAACACACATATATATATATATATTAAGCAAATGTGACAGAAATATTCCTTCCTTCATTTAACCGATGAATAATTTATCAACATCCGACTCCACGTTCGATTTCCTAACTTGACACAAAGTCGCAAAACATTATTTTCTGCTACTCAATCGGTTAATTATTATACTTCTATAATGTAACCGATCAATTACTCCAATACTGTCCGGTCCAGCGTCAAAATTGAAATTTGAAAACAGTACCGTTTGTAATTTAACCGATCAACTACTTCAATAATATTTGGTTTGATTTCTTAAATTACGGGGAAATTTCGTTAACATCCGACTCCACATTCGATTTCCTAACTTGACACAAAGTCGCAAAACATTCTCTTCTGCTATTCAGTCGGTTAATTACTTTCATAATGTATTCCATCGATTACTCCAATAATGTTCAGCATCCAATTCAAAATTACCCTAACCCCCCGATGTCTGACCGTCGTCAACGCCGACTCGCATTACACCTGCCGGCAATACGTAATTATGGGTGTCGTGTCGATATACTATGTACCACAATCGTGCGTGCCAGGTCGCGCATCAATTAATAACACGTACGTTCAGGTTTCTTCCTGCCGGAGCCGCCTCTTTGGCTTTTCTACTGCAAACGCGATTTCCTTCTTAGCGCTAGACCACAATGTGCCCCGTTGCACACCGCGAAATGCAAAACGGCACTCTTCAATTCGACGTTAGCGAGTTCCGTATCGACTCACGTGATTTATGCGGCGAGAAAGAATTACTTCGCACACGGAACGGCAGTTATTGCATTTTCTCCGCCATTGTCGGCAGCGTTCGGTTATATATGACGAACCAAATGTCGGTGTGGGAAGAAATTTTACACGCGGCAAGACAGAATATATGTTTCTTTCATAGCTTGGCCAATTTATTGCAGGCTTTGTCAGTTGTCAATTTTTCGAAAGCCTTTTTTTACGTGTTTCAAGTTTATCATGTTTCGATTAATTCGCCGGGAAGTATGCGTAATGGTGTCGACTTGTTTGCAAACTTTTCTTGACTGTGACAATTGGGAAATTATTTTAATTGTCCGTTACAAAACAAGATTGGGTGCAACAAGTATCATTTATATACATAGTCTTTTAATGTAGTAAATTGTTATATACACACATTAGTATACAATATATATACATTACTATAACTGTATTATATATTTATATCCGTTATAAAACAAGATATGTAGTCTTTATATAATTCTGTCAATGAGAGATATATAAATGGAGATCTACTAGAATCGATTATATTTAGAATGACATGTCTCGAATTTGTCAAAGTAGAAATTAAAATTTCCTAACGATTATCAGTAACCTACCAAATGACAGTGCTACTCCAATAACAGAGATTAAATCTTGACACAAACTTTTTTCGGCAAAATCTAAATTTCGCCCAAGAAAGTTGTAGCTGAATTCCGGCAGAAATTGTTGTTGTTATTTTTACTCAATTTTAAGAATGACTGCCTGTTTCGCAATTCTTCAGGAATATCGATTCAATTTGCGAGAGATTTACCAAAAACACTTTATATAATTGCTTTTATCATTTTTCTTATTTCACAAAAGTTTCGTTCACAGTGACATATTAACCAGCTGTATATTTATCTTGCTATTACGGATATCACTGAGAATAAGAATGTTAAGTCACGATAAAATCGAACGACACGCAATTAAAGCAGATCTTGTTACTGCTATTTTATGCAAAAAAGAAAACACTTGCACGAATTGCGTTGTCGGTGGTAGGCGTAATAGAGGAACGCGTAATTAATGTGTGGCTAAACTTTCAAGTCGAGTGAGCTAACAGTTTATGCGAAATCGTGGCAATGCAATAGGAAAATACTGGTTTGAGAAAATCGCGTATGAAGTTTCTAACGCCGGTCGAAAAATCACTTTTCAACGCTTGTATTCAGTGTTCTTCATGCAACTAATTGCTTTTTCATGTATTTTAATTGAACGAAACAGTTTTGTAATTCGAAGAATTTTAATAACCGGCATTCTCAGCAATCATGTTTTGTACCATTCTTGAATTCTGATTCAACGGTAATTTACAACGGAAAATCGGTTGCTCAGAATACTAAGTAAATCAAAGCAGTGGCTTTTTATATGAAAAACTGTAAATTGGAAAATAAACTAATATAGAAATGTATGTAGCCGTTTAATTGTTTGTGTAATTAATGTATTTTAATTGAACGAAACAGTTTTGTAATTTGAAGAATTTTATAACCGGCATTCTTAGCAATTATGTTTTATATCATTCCTGAATGCTGTTTCAATGGTAGACTTATGCTGTAATTTACACCGGAAAATTGATTCCTCAGAATACTAAATAAATTAAATTAGTGACTTTTTATATGAAAAATTGTAAATTGGAAAAAGAAACTAATATAGAAATGTATGTAGCCGTTTAATTAAATTCAAGACTATAACTAGATTGTATCTATACTAATATTTATCACTAACCCTTAAAAATGATGTTTTAGAAATTCTCGATTCGAAAAAGCTCAACATTTCTGCTGCTAAATATTTACTGCGCAATATAGTATGAATAATAGCGCAGCATTTTCATTTTTAAAAACCGTATTTTGTGAAAACCCTGTACGATTACTCTAAAAAAAGTACTCAAAAGGTGCATTCTATTCTTAAGATTCCTGCTTCGATTTTAACCAACATTGATTTTCCGAGCACTCACAATTCTTTTCACGGTAGCTCTTACTAGTAACAACTAAGACACGTAATTGATAGAACAGCGTTAACCACACTTTATCCTGTATCTTCGAGCGGTCACACGGGAAAATTTATGGCCACCGAGATCGCGACGCGTGGTCATGAATAAAATGCAAAACAGCACTGCGCCGTTTAATGGTAGCAATTTCCGTAACGACACGTTTACCGTAAAGATAAACGCCGTTTTTATGCGACATCAAACTTACCTCACGTACGAAACGACATTAATTACGCGCCCACCCTGAACGTACAATTCGAATAAACTTATCACTGACTCAATTGTGACACCTGTACATTAACACATCGTTGACCGGGAAATTAGGCAAAAGTTGTCTCGAGTCACCGGTTGTTATTTTATAATTGAACGAAGAAGTGAGAGAAGAATCTAAATAAATTTCAATAAAGTCTATTTATACATTGTGAATTAAAATTAAACTTTGGACATAAAGTTATATAACTTTCAATATTTTATCGTATGATTAATTGTACAGCAATCATTCACGCGCATTTGTACACAACAGGTTTTGCACATATATCTGCTTCCGTTGCGTTTTTCTTGTAAAAAGTTGGATTATGCCCTGGAGCCAGTATCAGATTCATAACTATCTTCTGATAAACAATCATTTGTGAAATGACTACAACTTATTTATTCACCGTAACGTTGCGTTGTTGTTGAGACTTTGTAATACTAAAATTATAATAGAAACCTCATTACCAAAGAAAGTATATTTTTTCATAATAAACCGGGCGCGATTGAACACAATGAATAAAATTTTGCAATATTCTGCATTGCACTACATTTAAAAAATTAAAATAACTAACGCAAGTGCAAACACAAGTGAACTCGTGACCGGTCAACAATGTGTCAATCTAGGAGTATGAAATATATTATGATTATGCATATATATATGATTATACCCTTGAGTCTAATTTCAAATTCATAACTATCTTTCGATAAACAATCATTTTTCAAATCACTGCAACTTATTTAAAATTCACTCGGGCAGCAAAATAAAGCATTCGCGCACAATTCTTTGAAAAATCCTCCACCGTAACGTTACGTCGTTGTTGAGACTTTGTAATACTAGAATTGTGATAAAAACCTCAATACCAAGAAAAGAATATTTTTTAATAATGAAGCGGACACGAGTGAATGCAATAAAGAAAATTTTGCAACATTCTACATTGTCCTATGTTTAAAAAATTAAAATAACTAACGCAAGTGCAAACACGAGTTAACTCGTCACCGGTCAACAAAGTTTGCGCATGAAACACGGTCATCAATGTGTTAACTGCAGCGTATCCTCGACAAGTATCTTCCCGAGGAAATAACGTCGATTTATGGGTCGGAGAAGTAACATAACTATGCAACTACGATGCATAACGCGCATAGTATGTATTTCTCGCTGAACCGTCAGTTACTCGAGCGTATCGATCGAACACGATCGCGATGCACGGTGCGAATCTTTCGACATCGCACCAAGCCGACGTAGATGGAAGACGGATAACAGAATACGTCGGCTGGCATGGGGAGCCTAGTTCTTATTAAAAGATAATCACTTGGCATCGGGAGCAGCGCGTAACGCAACACTTCCTACATTCGGTTTCCGAGTTTGCACACGGGCGTGATCGTATGTGGGTTTAGCACGTTGACTTCTGCATCACCTGCATTCGGGTGACGCAAAGTATTGATCCGGTTGCGTCGCCCGCATTTGGATGACGACAAAATTTCGATATGGATGCGTCACTCGCATTCGGGTCACGCAAAATCTTGATATGGTCGCGTCGCCCGCATTGGGGTGACGGCAAAATTTCGATATGGATGCGTCACTCGCATTCAGGTGACGCCCGTTTATGTACATCTGTGGTATGTTACAAAGTATTTTGAAAGATATATCACAAGATATAACACTGTTATAAAATTAAAAATTAAAATATTAAAAATGTTTAAATATTCAAATTACAATATTAAGAAATTATAAAATTAAAAATGTTTAAATATTAAAGTTACAATATTAAAAAATTATAAACTTTACAATTAAAAAATTGTTATAAAAGTAGCTTTAACGATGCGTCACTATAGAAAACATATTTGGAAAAGAAGAAATAATTTTCGGCGCACACACGCTTTCTTAGATACTTCGTTCTTGAGGATTTTCCAATATGGATTTTTAACTTGATGGAAATCCGTAGGCATTTTCTTCAAAGTGTAATAATCTTTTACTGCGACAAGAAAAAATTCGCACATGGTCTAATAGACTAGCGCGCGTTTTTGGTAAAATTGCAAAAGAATCGGCAGTGATGAGAATGTTAAACTAGAAGCGCATCAATTTACAATCCATTAGATATCCTTTCCACAAAAGTAACATGATATTTCGACTTCCCAGTCCTAAATTCCTTATTTTTTATACAAATGATAACCACATAGAAGAGTACCGATTTAAAAAGATCTGTTGATATCTATAGTTTATTGATAGTGATTACGAAATGCGCTTGTTCTAAATATTTCAATAGACTAGGGCTTGTTTTGGTAAAAACGCAAAAATACTTGTGGCTAGAGTGTTAAAACATAAATGCGTAAATTTATAATCTATGAAACATATCTTCCACAAAGAAAATCCTATATCTTATTCCTTGCTGTACTCTAACTAAGGTTTTTCTCAAGATTCAAGATAAAATTCATGCAAGGTGGCAAGTGCACATTACTCAAAAAATGACCACCGCACATTGCAGCGTTCAAGTTAAAGACCGGTTTAAGATTACTTAACTTCTCCAACCATTTTTGCGTTTCCTCAAACCGCAAAGTTAAAATGTTCACGAGAAAAAGCCGCGATCGATTATTCAACCGATCAATGCCACTGTGGCTGACGTGCAATGTTGGACAGATCAATGACCGTGAAGGCCGTAGATGGATCGATTACTCAATGGATCTTCCGAGAAGACAAATTCCATTCAGTCCGTTCCGCAGCAGAGAGCAATACTTTTCTATTGTGTTCACTAGAACCTCTCATAGTAGCGTAAATAGCCGTACGATATAAAGTGAGACCACAGTATCAGAATATTAATGCTAGTCCGAATGCCTAGGGTTTAGACTAATTAGAAAGAGAATTTTAGGTGAAAAAATATTTTATAATTGACATTGATATGAAATGAGATCATTTACCGAAGAAATCGACGTCAGAGTGTTAGTGAAAAATTAATAGGGTCACTGGTGAAATTTAAAATTAATATTTGTCGGTTTCCTTACTACATAAGTTTGTTAAAATTATATTTGTTTGTGATCGATAAAGGCAAGGACGGCAACTAGCATTTGTTATGAGTTTTAACGTATGAACCCGTCATGATCTCCAAGACAACGGTTTCTTTTACAAATTCCAAAAAACGGTATAAATGTTTAATATACTGACACCCTGAAAAATATGTCACCCGTGTAAATCAGATACATTGATATAGCCTTTTTAAAGTCTTTTCTATGCTAAACATTAATTTATAAGTGTTGACTAGAACCTGTCAGAGTAGTGTAAATAGCCGTACGATGTGGAATGGGTATCAGAATATTAATGCTGGTCTGACCGCGTAGGGGTTGGACTACTTGCAAAGAGAATTTCAGCTTGAAATAACATTTTATAATTGACATTGATATGAAATGAGATCATTTACCGAAGAAATCGACGTCAGAGTGTTAGTGAAAAATTAATAGGGTCACTAGTGAAATTTAAAATTAATATTCGTCAGTTTCCTTACTACATAAGTCTGTTAAAGTTATGTTTTATTGTGATCGATAAATGTAAGGAAGGCGACTAGTATTTGTTATAAATTTTACCGTATCGTTTCGTCATTATCTCCAAGACAACAGCTTGTTTTGTAAATTCCAAAAAATGATATAAATGTTTAACATACTGACGAAAAAATATGTCACCCGTCTAAATCAGATGCATAGGTATAGCTTTTTTAAAGTTGAATTCACAAAGTTACATAAGTGTTTTTTTTACTAATAGCAAAACGATATCATTCATCCGTGCTAAAAATCAATTTATGTCTTCATAAAATTTAAAATCATCATTCAAAAATCATTTTAAAGTGTCTTCTGCCTTCGTCGGCATGTCACTAGACTGTCCAGGTGTTAAAAAATGCGACGCTGCAACATGAGCCACTCTTTTAACTTCTGCCCTGGAAACATGGTACACACTTGTCAATATACAGATTTCCAGAGAAATAGGTTTCCGTTGTATTCCGACAAAAGTCCAGTTGCAAGTCATTGCCTGCCGGCCGATCGGCACAAATCTCTAAACACACTGCGTTTGTTCGCGTTGCTTATCTGAACGATTGCGAAGGTCAGCGACAACTGATGCGGGAAATGTCGGACAATGTGCATAATTTCACGCAAACCCGACCGATTAGTTTCATACGATGAATATTAACAAGCAGCGCATTGCCCGTGACTTAGTCATATCAGGAAAGCACGTGTAAGAATTCTGCATTTAACGTTGTCAAGTTTCGATTAGTTGAAAAACTGTTAATAGCAGTAATTTATGCTACGCACATCATTGCACAGTAATTTTTCCGTACCGTTTACTTGTTAATATGGACATAAACAAAAAAGGGAATTCCTTAATTACATTTTTTTTAAGTTTGAAATAATTTAATTTAATAACTGATTAAATAATGCACATTTTATATTTTCGATGTACACGGTTACTCATGCAAAAGACCATTACTTGGATCTATTTGGTGTTGTAAGGAATCGATTTTTCAATCCAAAATCTTACTGAAATTCTAGCGTCTTGGAATTCATGTATGCAATAATCGCTGATGAGGAACAGCGTGCAGAATTGCATTATTTACACACTTGTGATACACGTTAATATTTCAAGACCGAAATATACTGCCACAAACTTTTCTTTACACAACTGCTTATCGTTGGCTTATCAAGAGTTCCATAACTGGTCAATGACTGTCGATATACCAATAAGATAATCATACATACGCACACATAAATGATAAATGTGACAGTGTTACTGCATTGCAGTATGCATTCCATGTATATGGGTTTCTATATTATTACTATATTCACTATACTATATTATTTTATATATTCTATATTCTATATTATTTTTTGCATCGTATATTCAGTTTATACAGAGTGAATGATCAGAAATTTGGTAATTTGCAATATTCGGCGCATATGTATGTTTTGTAGCATTTCTTACATCTTCCGCATCGCGTATTCAGTATATATAGAATGAATTACCAGAAGTTTGGCAGATTACAGTGTTTATTGCACGGTCTTGAATTTCTGTAGAATATTTTGTGACCTCTATATTACATATTCTGTATAAACCGAATTATTAGATTTGGGTTCTTTCAGTATTTCTTACGTGTGCTACATTGAAAATTTGATATATATGTGTATATAGTGAAAACAGAAACTCGTTTGTTTCGGTGACTTATAGTGGGTAAATAAGAACAATAGATTCTGCCTAGCTGCATCGGAAGTTACTTATGACTCGACCTTATATAATGTATTAATAATATTGATACAATAAATTGCTAAATTTCAACTCCAGATGGGTGATTCAGAGAGCACCGAAAATACAATGCTCTAAAAATAAAAACTAAATGAATTTTAAATAAATTTTCAGTCATCACTAAAAACAATGTAATTTTTTTAGTTTCATATCATATCTTACACTGTCAGCCATCGGTGGCTGACACTGAACTCAACGTGTTAAAATGATTTTGTAGATCATAAGCTTGTTGCCTATAGGAATCATAACATGTCCCTGACATTCTCCGATTAACTTTGAATAAACGATGACCTAACAGTACGGGCAAGAGATTAATTGCTGTCGCAGAATGCAGCCTCGACCAGCAATAGCAGATTGAATTAATCGTCGGCGGTATAATGAATTTTTGTTAGGGGACGAAAAAAATTAATTTCCACTCGTGACGACTGCACACGCCGATAACGACCGTAATACGGACGAATTAGTGTCTGTCGTCGAGTGGAATTTGCACCGACGTGCCTCCTGCTTTTCTAGGCTTCTGCTGGTAGATTTATTTCTGATGGATTTATTAGCGGTGCAGTCGGGGTAAAATTATTTCTTACCGCATGCGAGATTACTTCCTAATGGGCGTGTAAGTGGTGTGAACCGCGAATCGTGTGCAACTGCCAAGAAGAAGGCCGCATCGAGAGTTATGACCGAGTCATTGAGAGATTCAAGTTCAAAGCTCCAATTACGTTGGAAGAATAATGGTCGTATGTGCTTATACTGCGACTGAGACCAATTAATTGAGATCGAAACCGAATGGAAATAGAATAATGATTTACCTTGAGAATAAAACGACAGTTTGGTAAATAAGTCTTTTTAATTGGACGCTGTCTCAACTTTTCAACTAGTAGCTTTACGGTTGCAGAACACTGATAGATGTCGGCGGACGCATATATGCGTTCATAGTAGTCAAAGGGTTAAGCATCGCTCAATGTCCGCCGGTAACTGTTAATCGGCGTTTAATTAATGTCAATCCTTCTGTTTCAGGTCCGGTCCTCTTCCCACCCGGCCCACCCCCGAACTCTGCCGACACCAGCGGCGTAGTAGTCGGTGCCAGCGGCTATGGTTTCGTTCCGCCCAGCGCAGGTAAATCGCTGGACAGATACTGAGACCCGAACCCATCCGACGAGCATGCACGTCGACACAAAGACAGCGCACAAAAGAGCAAATCAGGCGCAAACGACAGAGCCCACAAACTCTGTCGAGCACGTTATTGTTGTTACCCAAAGATCCATAGACGAGGTGACCTGGAGAGGTTAATTGCCAAAAGCTATGCCTCTCTGTGCACCCACGCAAAACCCTCGTCCGTCCCTTGTGCACCTAACTTAAGAATAAACGCTATTTATTGTTACGACCTGTGAAATAACCCTGGATGGCATCCCGGATCCCTCCTGCGTCAGTCCTGCGTGTAAATACAATGCGACTTCCTTCATGTATGAATCTGCACGCACGAAGTACACGCGAGGTGGCGAAGTTTAATGGGTTCGCGTGCTTGCGAATGTATAAAAGGTAGTGAATGTTTAGACGAGCGATGGTTTACACGAACGTTGCCAGGCGAATTCTCTCGAAAATACCTCCTGATGGCACATTAAATTAGTGACGAGTCTATGTCTACGTCACACGCCTTTCCAAGGCAATTTAGATAATGACGTAGATTCATTGGAATGCTTCTTTTCAATAGAAAAATTTGGATGGCCTTTTTATTCTTAAAATACGACCTGCAACTACTGCAAACTACTACAAATACCTGCAATTATTTTTGCAGTATTTCATCGTATCGCGGTTCTAACATAGGAAAATATGCGGTGACCGGCACAAAAGTTTTTGCTAAAAACGGAAAAAATTCGCAATGAAGCCTATTTACAAGCGTGTAAAAGCAATTGATATTAGAACGGTACTTCGATATTTTGGCTTCTAACAAATCTGCATTGCCTTAATTTTGCACGATTTAATCATGTTCTGCAGTATTTCATCGTATCGCGGTTCTAATATAGCAAAATATGCGGTGACCGGCGCAAAAGTTTTTACTAACAATGCGAAAAAATTCGCAATGAAGCCTATTTACAAGCTTGTCAAAGCAATAACAATGATATTTTGGCTTCTAACGAAAAAATTCGCAATGAAGCCTATTTACAAGCTTGTCAAAGCAATTGATATTAGAACGGTAATTCGATATTTTGGCTTCTAACAACTCTGCGTTACCGTTATTTTGCACTATTTAATCATACTCTGCAGTATTTTATCATATCGCAGTTTTAACATAGCAAAATACGCTTGGCAGTCAACGTGTTAACATTTTGACTGCTGTGATAGTCACTGATGACCGGCGCAAGAGATTTTTCTGAAGATCCAAAATTTTCGCAATGGGTAGCAATAATTATTTTGTAAATGCAGTTATTGTCAAAATAGTGATTCGATTCTTTGGTCTCCAACACCTGCGCAGTATTTACATTATCCATAATTCAGTCAAACGCTGTAATATTTGATAGTACCGCCGTTCTAATACAGCAAAATACGCACGTCAGTCAGCCTGTTAAGATACGTTCAATATCGCCGCAACAGGCACAATTTTTGACAGAAAATCGTCACTCTCAGCCACACTTACCGTCATCGCTATCGTTATCTCAATCCACAACTCCACTGTCTCATTTCTAAAGCTAGTTTCTACCAGCGGCAGTGCGCATATTTATCATTGACGAAAGAAATCAGTGTTCAGACCTCGAGATTTACGTTAGCCGCAAATCGCCGCTACTTACGTAACGGTCATTACCATATCGAAACTCGTTTCGAAACGGTTTGCATGAGTGCGAAATCGATTACACAGATACAATCGGCACTACAGAAGTGCGATTACGCGTAACGACGGGTTCACGCCGTACATATCGCACCTTGGCACTTTCATCCGGGATCCGAACGAAGGTCAAGCAGCCGGGTACGTGACTGTCCGATCCTTGAATCTGAGGAGTTGGCGTACGTGCTCTCGGCTCTCCAACGTTCACTCTTGATCATGAACCCGTCGAGGACGACTATCTCACGTTGTACCGTTCCTTGTGTAAACCTGTACACAACGCGGAAGAGCGTAATTCGAGTGTATCGGCAGCAGCTAATACTCAAGGCTTGCTTCATTATCCCCACTTTTGCCACTGATCGATCTGTCCATAGTTCAGTCTGTCCACGGTACTAATCCTGTGATGCATGTAATGAGGATGCATGTCGATGATGCGTAGTTTAAGCGTTAGATTATAATGGTGGAACATTGTGTGCGCCTGATATTCTGATGGACAGGTAAGTTTTTAACACTAAACGTACCAAGCGGAGTCAAATTACTCCTTTGAAAATTTACTTTAAAATTGTACATTCATTATTATTTCTTTCGCTCATTTGACTTTCTGTACAGTCTTATATCATCTGATTATTCAATTTCTCGCTTTAATAAATTGGGAATTTCTTTCTGAAAATCAACGTTTATTTCATAAGTGGTCAAATTAACACTCATGGTAAGAATAGGTAGGTGTAAAGTATCGGTACGTTTAGTGTTAACAATTTTGGTGCGCATCTGGGACATAAAAAATGGGAGATCTGCTTGTATAGTTGAAGAGGAACGATTTTTGTGGTTGTTTGTATATATGTTAAATATGATAATCCGAGAATTCGGTCAAGAGCTAATAACTCACTGGAACATGCGATTTTAGTATTTTATTTGGTCGCAGTTTTATAAAATACGAACGTATTTATAACTGGGCCGCTCATCTGGCATGTCAAAGAACTCCATGAAACAGAAAGTATTACATTCATGTAAAACATAAAAAGTGAAGCGTCAATGAAGTAATCTGGCACTGAAATTTAAAAAAATTTGAAAACAAGAGTTAAGCGCCTTGATCTCTGAACGATTCAACTGATACTCCTAGAATTAAATGTACATATAAATTTTGGAACAATTGTATAGTCTCTCTGTGTCGAGGCACAAGAAATCAATTGATCAGAAAGATCAATATATTCGCTGCTTTATTTTGATCTAACATAACCGATAACACGTATGAGCTACCATTCACACCCCAACAAAAAAAATTCGTTAATTTTCGAGCCCCGCAGGAAACAAAGAAAAATACACTTCGCACTCAAAGTGTTAACGGCAGCAATTGGCGTATTATGTGTAGGCCTGGATACATGTGTTAAGAAAGGATAAATTGTAGATGTAGGGTGCGGAGTAAGAAAGCTGGGCCACTGTTCTCTTGACATGATTATTATGTGGCACGCATACGTATTATCTGTGGCACTAATTTCTGGGACGCATGAGATATATGGTTAACGATTGAAAAGTGACTTATTACTTATTGAAATGGCTGGAGTCACACCCCATGTTGCATGCCATACCCAGTAGGCTATATATTTATTTTCGTAATTTTGTATGCACGACAGGTAAGTTTCTCTGTTTACACAAATGTTCCAACTATGGACGAATAAAATGTGTGCTACAATGTTGGATTTCTTTTAACATGGAAGTATAATAGGTAATAACATGAATTAACGTTTCCAACATTTTACAGTTTGACATTCTCTTGAATTTCGCTTGAATTCTCAACACGCACTAAGCAACATAAACTTTTTTAATATAATCCACAATATTTGAAATCTATGAAAGCGTATTTGACGGAAACGTATAATAAAAAACTCTTGAATTCTCAACGCGCAAAAAGCAACTTAAACATTTTTAATATAATCCACAATATTTGAAATCTATGAAAACGCATTTGACGAAAACATTGAGTCAAAAAACACAATCTTTACTCACGTACATACACCGTAAACGTCAACTTTTTATTTTGTGCACCATATATCGTATTCTTGAAACTTTTAAAGAAGTTATAACCAAGAAACACGAAATAGCAAAAATCTCACCACAATACGTATGTATAATTGTGGCCTCACTCGTCTATTTATTCACTTATCCGGCGTAAAGATCTATGTCGCAAATCGTCGACCAACACTAAGCACATGCACACACCGCAGCCGTGAGCGCTTTCCAAACTCGACGTTTCCTTCCGCTTTGCGGCGAATCGAAGGCTCAACTCTTAATGTAAATACGGCTCGCCATTTTCTCATTAAAACCACACGATTTCCTCGCACCTGTCGCGCGTATTCAAACGACCTCCCGCCTTGCCGTATTTCGTTCCACCTTCCTTCCTGCCTTCCTTCCTTTCTTCCTTCCTCCTCAACACCGGCCTTCAAGATTCGCGCGCCTACTTAACCCAATGACGTTATATTTAAATACTCTAAGAATTGACTGAGTATTTAATATATTTATATTTAATATATAAATATTAAAATATATAGAAATATTAAATTAAACTTTTTTTTTAAATAATGTATTATATTTAATAAAATATTATATATAAATAGAATATTTACCTCGAAAGGGTTAAACCATACTGAAAAACCAGATATTAGAATTTTACGGTAGCATACGTGTTTATTTGGAACTGCGTCTATGCACGATACCCACCGCGCAGATCGTGTGCATAATTACTTCCTGCTGTACGGAATTATTCCTCTACCCAAACAATATAAGTGCCATAACACCAAATTAAAAAAAGAAAACATAGAAGTACTCTCAGCTATAAGAAACCAGACTCACAGCAGAGATCGCATAATGGAACGCTTCGATCTGACACAAAAAAGACGACATGCCTACTTTCTGTTTTCCGAAATTGTTGATTTTCCAAAATGATACAACTGATATATATCCTAATTTGCATTTAACATAAACATAACTTAACACGTTGACTACCAAGTGTATTTTGCTATGTTAGAACCACGATGCGATGAAATACTGCAGAATATGATTAAATCGTGCAAAATGAAGGTAACGCAGACTTGTTAGAAGCCAAAGTATTGAAGTACCGTTCCAATATCAATTGCTTTTATAAGATTGCAAATAGGCTTCATTGTGAATTTTTTGCGTTTTTAGTAAAATCTTTTGCGCCGGTCACCGGGTATTTTCCTATGTTAGAACCGCGATGCGATGAAATACTGCAAAATATGATTAAATTGTGCAAAATGAAGGTAACACAAAGTTGTTAGAAGACAAAGTATTGATGCACCGTTCCAATATCAATTGCTTTTACAAGATTGCAAATAGCCTCCATTGTGAATTTTTTGCGTTTTTAGCAAAAACTTTTGCGCCGGTCATCGATGACCACCATGGCAATAGTATTAAAATCAGTATCAGCCATAGGCTCCTTCTCAAAACTGACATCTCGAAGACACGCATTTACCAGAACTACCGCTTTGCATAGATACACCACTGATCGTGTAGCGAAACGCATCAGTGTACATACGGAAAGAAAGGATCCGCATGCTTCCTGCTTCCGTGTCGGTAACGACGGGGTGCGAAGGGAATACCGGTTTTGTCTGAACCGCGAAGAAGCTATAGCCTTGGAAGTTTGTACTCTCATCTGAGCTGGCCCGGTGAAAGCAACTGCGCGACTGGCTTCGTGACTTAAACTCGTTTGCGCGTAACCTTCTCCTCCGTCTGCTGTTCCCCCGGAACGCGTAACAGGTGTTACGAGGTCGGTTAGGTCGGCGGCAAGGTCGCTTTTTTCACGGGACCAAACTCATCCGGTCAAGTTCGCATAGCGCTCGATTTTTATTCATGTCCTCCCGCACGCTCAGACGCTTGCAAATGGCGCCGGACGTAACGTTGTCGGGCGAGTGCTCTGAGAAATATCATGCAACAGCGAATTCCAAACTGGGAGACGCGAAAGTTTAACACTAAACGTATCGGTACTTTGCACCTACCTATTTTTATCATGAGTGTTTATTTGACCCCTTATGAAACAAATGTTGATTTTTAGAAAGGAATCTTTAATTTATTAAAGCAAGAAATTGAATAATTAGATGATCATATAAGCATTTATATAAAGTCAAATGAGCGAAAGAAATAAAAATGAATATACTTTTAATAATCAACAATGACCTAAAAGTTGATAATCGACAATGCCTAAAGATATATTCACAAAAATATAAAATTCTCGTTTAAAAATTGACAATATTCAAATTGATGGGGTTCAATCGTATTGCTTGAAAATTAGTAATGTTTAAGTGAAAATCATTTAAAATTGCCGCTTGAAAATCGACAATGCCTAAATTTATGGAAATACATTCACAAAAATATAAAATTCTCGTTTAAAAATGGACAATATTTACATCTATCGGATTTAATCGTACCGCTTGAAAATTAGCAATATTTAAATGAAGATCATTTAACACTGAACGTACCGGTACTTTACACCTACCTATTTTTATCATGAGTGTTCATTTGACGATTTATGAAATAAACGTAAAAAATTATTACATTTTTAACAAAATTACTAGGGATTTCCATCGAGTGGAAAATGTGTATTGGAAAATCGTACCGGACCGCTTGTGTTTAGCGTAGCAGAAGATAAGCACGTTTACATTGAAACATTTCGGAACATGAATTCAGTTGAAAATTTTTCCTCGGAAACGAAGTATCTAAGAAAACGCAATGCGCGCCGAAAATTATTTCTTCTTTTACAAAATCTATTTTCTGTACTGACGCATGATTAAAGTCACTTTTATAACAACTTAATAATGTTATTATATCCTGTGAAACATCTCCCCAAATACCTATTAATTTACCTCATAAGATTTATACATCAAGATTTTTACTGTCACCCGAATACTGATGACACGGCAGTCAATGTTAGTTAAATTAAAAAACCAATGTTAATTAAATCCAAATATCGAGGGAATTTATTAGTAGAAAGAGACAGAGCTACAAGGAGCATCCTCCTCAATGGAACTAAGATTCCATCAACTTTATCCTAAGAACAAGCACATCCACCGCATTAGAAATAAATTCATTTAAAAATGAATTTATACACGAAATTCTTGTCCTGACTCCGTCAATTATGTTTTTTCCACTTTTTGTATTAATACATTATTTGTCATTTAAAAATATGTGTGTATTCTTTTTTGAAACAGGGAGGCGGGTAGCGCCAAGATTAGACTTTTTAAGGGTGGTGTGGTAACATAAAGTTTGGAAATCACTGCCTTAGGACGTCATATTACGCACTAACTCTTCATCTAGGTCGTTTGTGTCACGCGATATGAGTTACGCGTATGCCTTCCAGCGATATTTTTTTTGCGACAGCATAGATATATCAGAATGAAGTCCTGTTGAATCGAAAACTTTGCATGGCGATTGTACTTAATCAAATAAATATACGTGTGTGTTCTTGGTTAAATGTACTGTGTCGCGTAACATGAGTTATGTATACGTCTTCCCACGGTAGAATTATACAGAGGCGTAGGTTTGTTAGAATCAATGATTTGCTCACGAAAACGTTGGGTGACTTTTTCATTTAATGACATGAACATAAGATTTCAATCTTAATTAAATGTAAAGAAGCGGCGGAATAAAACCGAAAAATTAACATACGCATCCAATTAAGTATTGCACTAAATTAATGTGATATCTAAATTTTTGTTGATTCTATCTAAGATTTGAATTTAAAAATACGTTTTGACTGTCTGTAAAAGCAGATTCAATTGATTGAATTGGAAATTCATGTATGTCATTACGTTTTTTTTTTTCAGAAACATTGGGGTACTCTATTTTATGTCTTTTCAGACACATTCGCAATAATTCTAAAGTATTTAAATTTACAGGGTCTTTCCATCAATAATAGAGCGTTAAAGTATAATGTAATAAATACGATAATGATTGCTTCTAAATTGATTGTAAATATAATTTCGTGAATGGTATTACAATCAGGAATTATAGTTTTGTCGATCGTTTATTTGATTAATGTTTTCAGAAAAACATATTCTATTAATTGTCTCAGCAAAAATCGGTAATATTACACAAAATTAATTAAAAAGTCCCTAAGCTAACCTAAATCAGTGTGAGATATACAGTAATATACATTAAAATTAAATATAGTATATATTATAAGTATAATATAATAAACATACTATATTTAATATTATCCATAAGTTTATCAATAAATATAATTTTATATAGACAGTTAAACTCTAATCCAAAAACTTTCAATATTTTTTGTACTCTGTCTTTACGGTTTTTACTCAATTCGAAAATCGTAAATCCCCAGATTCGATCAGAAATGTTGAAGTATTCAAATTTAATATCACATGCTTTTAAAACGACGTCCATCAGTTTTTAATGAGTAACGGTTCCACACGGGGGCAAATAAATCAGGAAACGTATTCCACGTAACTCTTCTTACATAAAAATGAATCACGAAGAACAAACTGGATAATAGCCGTCCCATTAGCAAACAAATGTCCAAGAATCGGACAAAACATCTTTCGCGATTATCTTCGGCCTATCCCAATTATTTTTATATGTCAATGTCATTCTCATACGCACTTCTCGACGATGTGGGAACGGATGTGGGCAAAAAGGAACTAAAAAAGGGTAATACTATTATCCCCTTACATCATCAATATGAGAACAGAAACGTGTACCAGCAAATTAGAGATACGATTTGCTCGTAATGGCACGGCAACGTATCAAACGACTTTATACTACAAGTGTGGGAACGGAAATATGCAGAAGCACGTGAAACTATTAGAATCAGCAATCGTAGCGGGTTCCACATAAACATCGACGGACAAAGCCCCGTATTGATACAATCTGTTAGTTAACTCATGACAATTTCTCTTTCGTTCGACCTCATAAAGATATCAAAATAAACCTTTACTTAGCTTGCTGCTTTTATTTGTCCTGTATTCTTTCACATGTGTCACTTTCGAATCCGTGAAAGGATCCCAATCGCATACTCCGATGGCGTATCAATGTGCAGCTCGATATTATCGACATCCGATAATAAACTTGTGTGGTCGTGACGCAATATTTAACGACAACGCATAACCGATCATTAATTTGAACTATTAATCTGGCGCGCGGTAAACAACCCGAATGCACGTCGTGTGTATATTCGTGTATTGACACTTTCAACTCTTATATCGAATGTGACGGTATATAATTACATTCGCGGGTAATCCTACGTTACACATGTACGGTTTAACCCTTTGACTACTATAGACGCATATATGCGTCCATCGAAATCTATCGGTGTCGACTATGAGGGCATATATGCGTTTCAAAATCGTTTCAATTTCTTACCAATTGAAGCCACAATTATCAATGTACGAGATGAATACAAATTCGTTCTTTATCAAATAATTTTTTTGCATTATTTAATTTGGCCTAAAAGAAGAATTATCAATAGAACTTAGTGGCGCCTTGAAAATTAACCCTCCGACTGCTATGAACGCAGATATGCGTCGGCTGAAATCTATCGGTGTCGACTATGGGGGCATATATGCGTTTCAAACTCGTTTCAATTTCTTACCAATTGAAGCCACAATTATCAATGTACGAGATGAATACAAATTCGTTCTTTATCAAATAATTTTTTTGCATTATTTAATTTGGCCTAAAAGAAGAATTATCAATAGAACTTAGTGGCGCCTTGAAAATTAACCCTCCGACTGCTATGAACGCGGATATGCGTCGGCTGAAATCTATCGGTGTCGACTGTGGGCGCATATATGGGTCTCCAATCGTTTCAATTTCTTATCTATTTCAACCACAATTATCAATGTACGAGATGAATACAGATGCGCTCTCTATCAGAAAATTTTCTTGCATTGTTTAATTTGGCGTAAATGAAGAGTTATCATTAGAAATTAATTACGCCTTACATAATCAAGCAATAGAGTTCACACTAACGAAAAGTATTTCGTCATCAGCAATCGCTTCGGCCAGAAGAATTCAGCAGTCAAAGGGTTAAACGCGTGAAACTAGAGAGTATAATATTTGTAAACGATAACAACACAATCAAGACACTTTTCCTAATCTTTCGCCGTTTCGTCTTTTCGCCTTTTCGTCTGTACGTCGTTTCGTCTTTACATCTTATCGTCTTTACGTTTCGTAGTCAACTGACTACTATGCAACCAAACAACATAATTTAACACGTTGAGCGCCATGGCGGTCATATGCGACCGGAGTTCATCAAATACTTATAATTGTGTGCTCGAACGTCTCTAGGAAATATTCCGTTGTATCGCAGTTGCATGATTACTATGCAACCAAACAACATAATTTAACACGTTGAGCGCCATGGTTAAAAACATTTAGGAACAAAGAAACGTTCATCAAATCCACTTAAAAAACCTGTTGCTCAGCGTCTCTCAAATATTCCGTTGTATCGCAGTTGCATGATTACTATGCAACCAAACAACATAATTTAACACGTTGAGCGCCATGGCGGTCATATGCGACCGGAGTTCATCAAATACTTATAATTGTGTGCTCGGACGTCTCTAGGAAATATTCCGTTGTATCGCAGTTGCATGACACGTGCCTACGGATCATCGATCCGCAGTTTCGTTGCAGTGTGCCCTTTCAGATACTCGTTAGCTGCTGGTAAGTCTGTAGGCCGCGATGTAAATCTCCGCGGGCATGATTAACGTTCTGCCGCGTGCTAAGGGCAAAAACCGTTAAGCTCGAAAAGTAGAGGGGTCCGCGAAGTTATGACCGAGGTAGCTGCTATTTTATCGAGATAATTTTAAAGATTAACTTTCCGGGCAGGCAGATAACGAGCGGAAAATATAATTTAAATCCCTGGCGGGAAATAAACTCCGCTCAGCTCCTCGTTCTCCTTAATTCATCCGATAAGAAGCCGGGATCCCGGTTTGTCTAGTCGGACGCGGCACATTTCGAGGCAGGCTTATGCTTTTCCTAATTCAATAAGAAGCTTGATCGTTACGTAGTTATAATTAATCCGTGTTTAAATAGCAATCACGCACAGTCGATAAAGCTAGAAAGTTGCTGCGAGAGTTTTGCGCAAGCATTTTTGTTGTGGGAAAAAATGTATTTGCATAACGGGTAAAAGTAAAGCTAAAGAATAACATTGTTTCATGAATTGATAAAAGTTCTGATTCGCGATATGAATGTAAACATTGTAATGTTGGGTTATGTATAGACCCATGTTTTAGGAAATATCACACAGAATTACATTACTAATTTCTATATGTTAATACACTAACTAATTTGCGTTACATTATTAATAATATTAAACGTTGAATCGTAAAGTCTTGTAAATATGTAAATACCTAAAAATATATCAACTGTAACCGGTCTAGTGTCTTTAGAGTAACTAATATAATCTTGTGTAAATGTTTTCACATTAAAAATGTGAAAAATACGTGCTGTATTAGAGCAACAATTGTTGTATTAAGCATAGTAATTATTTAACACTTAAAAAACGTATATACAAAAACCACGCGCTCTATGCATATTTCTGACGTATGCTTCCATGCGAAGACGACACTTCGGCGGATCAGACTGCCGAAGCGAAAGGGTTAAGTTACGTTTAGCTGAGATCTTCTGGTTATATTTTTTGAACTTCTTGAAAAGTTTCAATTCATTTTATTTTTACAGGCCGGTACACGCCAGTGCAGCTTCCTAAAAACAATTAATTCGATACGATTCGAATAACGCATGACTTTGATTTTTAAAGATAAACGATCGACGCGTTCCCTTTCGGTCGACTGGCTTTAAGCTCGACCCGCATTTAATTACGCGACACGCAAAAAGGCCGCGCACTACCCCTCCGGACATCCTTGGTGGAAATTTATTTTGGGGTTGAAAGGAGGGCGAGAAAAACGAAGTTTGCCTCCCTCCTGGCCGACTGCCGTCCGCTCCCTAACGAGAGAACTCGTAATTTAACGATATCTCTGTTAAACACTTCTTTCTTCGTCACGCAGCGTTAATGCGGAACGAAACTCGGTCGTAACGCGATTAAGTACGCCAGTGATAAATCCATAAAACGACGTCGACGCGACGGTAATCGCCTAATCAATACTTCCGCGTTGCTGGCCGCTCGGCACAATAAAATCATTGGGCTGTTTACGGAGAAACTTTTATACGAAAAGTTATGCAGAATAACGTAAACCGGCGTGTAGAAACTTTCCACCCGCGGAGTGCGAAGGTCAAAATAAAATATTTTGGCCAACATTCAACGGCAGTCGTTAAAGTTCGCCTGTCTCAGCGAAACGTAACCGTGCAGATTTACGATTTCAATGAAGCAGCGCTGAAAAAATGTCAATTTGCTCAGCAAAGAGTATCCAACGCGCAAACGATCGGCAGAATATTGGACATAAATATAAATTAAAAATAATATAATTTAAATATAATATATATTATATGTGTGGTCTCTTTATGACTAAGAGAATAATTATTTAACGAATTAATGAATAGGGATAAATTTTGAAGATGATCTCTCTGTAATATTGCTAATTTTCTCGCGTTGATTAAATCCGTATAAACTAAAATATTGTTCGTTTGTTTTGTTTTCTTTAAACGAGAATTTTGTAGAATTTTTGTGAATGCATATATATATATATATATTGTCGATTATCAAGCTGCAATTTTAACACTAAACGTACCAAGCGAGGTCAAATGACCGTTTCCAAAATTTACTTTAAAATCGTACATTCATTGTTATTTCTTTCCTTCATCTGACTTTCTGTAAATTCTTATATCATCCGATTATTCAATTTCTCGCTTTAATAAATGAAACATTTCTTTCTGAAAATCAACGTTTATTTCATAAGAGGTCAAATGACGCCCCATGGTAAGAATAGGTAGGTGTAAAGTACCGGTACGTTCAGTGTTAAAAATCCGCGTGGCGCTGAACGTGTTAAGGACACACGCGAATCGTCGAATATCTCCGGCCGTTAATGGAATCAGCTTCACCCTCATCCACTCCGCTTCTAATGACATTGAAAGCGCCTGGGCTGCCAGGCAGTAAAGCGAGCACTTACCAATCAAAGGGAGAAAGCGAAAGGGATGAGGTCAGTACTGCCTATCGTGGAGGGAGGAAAGCTGACGAGGGTCCTGTAATTAGCGGCTTTGAAGTGCTCTCACGCGCCGGCTTCTCATTAACCATCGGTCAGGTGTGTCCGACCATTACCGTCGCGAGGTGCTTCGAACTTCTCCCGAAATCGTGCGAGGAAATCCTAAGGGCGAGAAACGGCATGCGCGACGAATCTGGGATCCACGAGATTCTTGAGGTTTCGGAGATTTCGAAGCACGGTGGCTAGGGAAATAAATCGTCGAGAACACGGAATTGGCTTCAAAAGGGTGCTGACGAAGGGCCAGGCGTCTGTATCAGCAACGGTGAATGCTTCGAAGACTGAACACGCGTGTTGAGTGTTGCGTAATTTAATGCCGGTGAACATGTGGATTTTAGGTTTCAGTTTATTATTTATATTTGGTGTATGGTGTATAATTTGGTGTATATATATAATTACGTACGATGTAACTTGAAATGAACGCCAGAGTGATATTAGAAATCTGCCCCGATTTTGTCCTGAAACGCATGATGAAAGCTAGTAGAAAGAACCGCATATGTAACAAATTTTGTTTAATATTGCTAACCAAAGACGTAGGACATAAAAAGGATGTGTCTGCACATCGTCAATGTTGGGAAAATTATTTCCCAACACAGATTAGTGCGTTTCTAATTTTGACCACTAATGAATCTCCTAGTTCAAACAGTGAAGAACAATTTACTCTGGAACCTCACCTAAACTGGCTAATACCTAGAATATCATGAAATATTAATACTAAAAAACAGCACTTGAAACGTTAATGACGAATAATTAATATTACTGCTTAAGAACATTATGTATGTAGTCGAATTATTTATTTATTTTTTTATAATCTCAAAAATATATACACTTACTTTCTTATAAATTTAAGCTTAAAAACGTTACGTAATTAGTCGAATTATTTATTTAATTTTTCATATACTCAAAAATATACACACTTATTTATAAATATATACACTTATTTTTATTTTTTTACAAACTTATGCTTAAAAACGTTATGTATTCAGTCGAATCATTTATTGAATTTTTCTTGAACATAACAACTTTATTGACTTCAATCAAATAATGAATACTGTGGATAATAACCAAGCAGAACTTAATGAACCGCGTATCAACATTCGCCTCTTAGTATGCCCCACATATTTGACATCTCTCAATAATTACTGCCCCTTCGTCTAACATTGCATATGCCGATCCCTCACCAAATACAAGTACGCCAAGAGACATGTACAAATTGGTTCACTCTCAGAACTGCCAACACGTGCTACGCGTGAATTTTTACGCAGTGCGCGAATGTCCTGACGACTGTGATTACTTTATGGTTAATGGCCCGTGTGGAACGCGTTTGATAGCTCGGAATCACTAGTTACCGAATGGAAAAAAGTCGCACGTGACGCATGCCGCGATATGTCCGCTCGAAAAGATATTCCATTCTCTTCCTCACATTTCGCGAATACTTCGGACAGCGGGGTATAAAAGACAGGTAGCAAATGCGGCGCAAATGATGCATGAACGAGATTGTAAAGACTCTGGCCGGAGTCTATCTCGGCTGTCTCATTTGACAGGGCATTACTATTGACATGATGTCGGATGGAAAATGGCTAGTTTGTCGGCGCTCGTCTGCGAGAATGTCCGGGGAAGATGCGAATAAACTGATCGAATGGCGTGACGAAGTGATTTACTGACGTGGGGGACGAGTGTGTTTTACGAGCTGGCTGCTAGTTTGAGAAAGTTACGTCCCATGAACGTCTAGGGAAATTATTCGGAGGTCTGAGTTTGCGGTGGCGTTATGTGTTGTTTCGTGAATATGATTTCGCCTTATGAGGCTACATGAATTTTGTAACGTTTGCAAGTTCTGTTATGGTTATGAATATCAGGGTATTGTCACAGTTAATATTAAACAAAACGTGCAGGAAATTTGAGACCTTGCGTTATCATGGTGGCTTCTTTCTTAATTCAAAATTAAATAGTCTAATAACAGTAACAATAATAACGGTACTAATAACAGTAAACAGTACACAATAATAAGAATATATGAAAGCATAACTACATTCCCGATTCAGAGTAATAAATCCTCGCATCAGCATCATATTTATGTCGTGTTCTACAACTTACAACCTCGTATTACTCAATTTATATCATACCACCTCACGACTTCCCATACTTATCTCTATACCTCCCCATGAAATATTTCCTTTTTTACATCTTACTGATCCCTGGCTCTTTTGTTGTACCATTTTCATTCTTTTTCATTCTCCTCTTCCTAATACTAATTTTCAAAACCGTCATTATTGTACCAATGAGATGTATTGTAAATAAAAAAGGAGTTAGTCGGACGCTTCAATCATTAACATCCTCTCCCATTATGATTGCACATACTATTAGACAATTAACGCAATGCTTGTTGTGTGTTACAGGTTTCTTCAGGTACTTCTACTATTAACGGACACGATCAGTCGAAGTCAGGGGTGAACATCTTGCAGAAAATGGAGTTGGAGATTGCGGACGCCACGGTTGGCGAGGCAATAAGCTTAACCGGAAGTTGTGGTCGTGTTCGAGACGACACGTGAATGTGGTATGAGGAGACCTTGAATTTTAAGTAGGCGACCTTGCAGGCTCGAGAAAACAGTATTAATACCTGCGCCTTCCGATTTAGACGTTACTAGTGCAATAATTCACGATGCATTGCGCATTCTTAATTGGTCAGTTCTTCGTTTGTTTTTTCATGTAGCCCTTTTAATACAGGCGAATTGACGTATTCACTTTTAAAAATGGCTGGAAATGTCTTTTCGAAAAATTACCAGTTTTAGACTTCAGTGCTTAGTACTTTTTAGTTTTCAAAACATGCTTATGGAAATAGCAAAACAGAATTTAAACACGTCAAGTTTTAAGGAGTTTATTGTTTACCCGCAAAAATATGAAACTCTTTGCACTTTGTACCGCAACTCCAGCTAAGTTGTTTCGGGGACAACTGCAATTACTTTTTATTTCACCGAAAGATGGCAGATAATTACGGGTAGGAATCTTATGTATTTTGGTGATGATGCAAAAATAATTTATATTATGTACCTACGCTTTGAAACAATGTTTTGCCATTAAAGAAGCGACATCAAATATTTTTCAAGTATTCCTATACAGAAGATACGTATACGTACAGCTTTATACATTAACATAAACTTAACAGATACTGCAGCCAATTATAATTAAAATATTTACCATCCTGAAACCGAACAATGACAACAGTGAAATAACAAAATAAAAAAACTGAGGTCATGCATATACTACACAAGAGACTTCAACACGTGAAGTTCAACGTTTATTCCACATAAAAAAAAAACTAAAAATAACAAACATACAATTCTTTAATATTTGCCATAAATATCATAGAAATAGCTTGGAATTGTGGAAGGTCACGTAATAAAATTAACTGGAGTGCAAAGAGATCAATTATTCGAACATTTCCAGCCAGACCGACGATTTATTATTATTTACAACTAGGTATTAGAAGGGTGAATTTTAAATGTTACGTTATACTTTTATTTAAATTATTTAAATGTTACGTTGCTCTCTTATATAAAGTCTCTTGAATTGTTAATTATTTGTGTAAAAACGTGTTTCGACGATATGCGAGTAATCCTGCGTACGGAATTTCGGGTTACGCGTACCGCTGCGCCGGAATATAAATATTGTAATTTCCTTGGGTTGGTCCTCAGACGGGCTTGGGGGGAACTAATAACGATATAATACCGCCAAAAGGTGTGAGGGGAGCTTTAAGTCGACCCCGCGCGAAACTTACGACATACCTAAAACCCGTAAAAAGAGAAGCCAGAGTCGGGCAATGGCGTGTCCACCGAAAAGCGTGCGAAATATTAACACATTCGCGACCGGCAATTTTTCGGCAAATTTTTCATTTCGGCAAATTCTTTCCTTTTCTAATATTGAGTACCGGCGAAAATAACGAAATTCTTAATAAATTTCTTAAAAAATCAAATCAATAAAAAGTCTGCATTATTTATTACAAACTTCGTAATTCCACTACCCCAACATTTTTCACCTTTTTGCGTAAAGCACTATAATACCGTCCATTTGACTTGTATTGAAAAATAACACACATACTCTTCCTTCGAAGAAGCTATCTTCATAACATCGTTATCTTCATCACAAACTTCATAATTCCATTTCCCATCATTTTTCACCGTTTTGCATAAAGCACTATAATACCGTCCGTTCGGCACGTATTCAAAAATAACACGCATACTTTTCCTTCGAAGAAGCCATCTTCAAAAACTTCTTAAAAATTCAAATCAATAAAACTTCTGTATTATTCATCACAAATTTCATAATTCCATTTCCCTAACACTCTTCACCTTTTTGCGTAAAGCATCGTTTGGCAAGCCACGTGAACATGTTCGTCGACGCAATAATTCATCGACATAAACAGACGCCGTATGAAAAGGTCTAGAAAGTGTCAAAACGCAGCGTGCATACGCGCACAACCTAGCATACGTTATTTATTATTACCATTACTTTACTGCCAACGTAATTACACGTAGATAGGCCATACACGCGACGGGTGAATATACACCGAACGGAAGGCCGCCGTGTTCGAATTATCACCAGTTTACCGGCAACAATCGCCGAGTAATACGCGACCACCAACGCCCATACAATGCAATTACTTGCGATGTTCGTAACGTCGTTTGGAAGCGGTGCGCCACGGTCCAATAACTGCGAAGTTTTAGGAGTAGACGATTTAGGCGGGAAAGTTCGCGTTCCCGCAATTTGATCGCGGGTACTTAGACGACTGACTCAGTTATGCGTGAACGCGGTTACGTTCAGATCTTTGAGTACTCGACATTCGATGAAGTAAAACTTGTGTCTGGCCGATTCGAGTAACCCGAGTACTTGAGGGTGCGAAAAAATTCGATCCTACAAAATGCATTGTTGGATGTTCGAAAGAATTCGATCCTACAAAATGCAAACTGGGATAAGCAGGAAGAATGAAAACATTTTAAGTTAGCTATTTTCCTTTTTCTATCATTACACGAACGTTTAGTTAACTGAGTAATTCGAAATTTTCGAAAAATTGGAAGTAGTTTGCCGTTTTTTGAGTAACTGAAAAAAATATTGTTAATTTTTCTCTATTTGTATAGAGCGTTGTAATTATTTCTTTTTTAATGTATTTACAACGAGGAACATGAGAATGTTTAATTTTCAATGTCATATTAATTTCTTATCACAGTTAATACCAAACACGGTCCAAAACTGCGAAAAAATTTGATTCTACGAAAGACGATTTAGATGTTCGAAAAAAATTCGCGTTCCCGCAATTTGATCGCGGGTACTTAGACGACTGACTCAGTTATGCGTGAACGCGGTGACGTTCAGATCTTTGAGTACTCGACATTCGATGAAGTAAAACTTGTGTCTGGCCGATTCGAGTAACAGTAAATTGAGGGTGCGAAAAAATTTGATCCTACAAAATGCATTGTTGGATGTTTAAAAGATATTTTCGATCCTACAAAATGCAAACTGAGATAAGCAGGAAGAATGGAAACATTTTAAGTTAGCTATTTCCCTTTTTTCTATCATTACACGAACGTTGAGTTAACTGAGTAATTCGAAATTTTCGAAAAATTGGAAGTAGTTTGCCGTTTTTTGAGTAGGTGAAAAAAATATTGTTAATTTTTCTCTATTTGTATAGAGCGTTGTAATTATTTCTTTTTTAATTTATTTACAACGAGGAACATGAGAATGTTTAATTTTCAATGTCATATTAATTTCTTATCACAGTTAATACCAAACACGGTCCAATAACTGCGAAGCTTTAGGAGCAGACGATTTAGGCGGGAAAGTTCGCGTTCCCGCAATTTGATCGCGGGTACTTAGACGACTGACTCAGTTATGCGTGAACGCGGTTACGTTCAGATCTTTGAGTACTCGACATTCGATGAAGTAAAACTTGTGTCTGGCCGATTTGGGAACTTCGTTATTCGAGTAACCCGAATACTTAGGAAGTGCGGAAAAATTTGATTCTACGAAATGCATTGTTAGATGTTCGAAAAAAATCGATGCTACAAAATGCATTGTTGCATGTTCGAAAAATGTCGATCCTGCAAAATGCACAATGAGATCAGTAGAACGAATGAAAACATTTTAAGTTAGTTATTTCCTTTTTCCTATCATTACACGAACATTAAATTAACCGAGTAATTTGAAACCCTCGAAAAATTGGAAGTAGTTTAAAATAATGATATTTTCACTCTATTTGTATAAAGCGTCGGGATTATGTTTAGTTCTTTGAGTACTCAACATTCGATAAAGTAAAACTTGTGCCTGGCTAATTTGGGAACTTCATTATTCGAGTAATTCGAATACTTGGGAAATGCGAAAAAATTTTTTCGGTTACGAATATCCGAACTATGCAAAGTTCTTTAACCTAATTCGTCCCGATCCTACAAAATGTACAATAAGATGAGTAGAAAGCATGAAAAGGAAATTTTAAGTTAGCTGTTTCCCCGTTGCTGCCATTACACGAATGTTAAATTAACTGAGTAATTCGAAACCTTCGAAAAATTGTAAATAGTTTACCGTTTTTTTATATAGCCGAAGAAATAATGTTAATTTCTCTCTATTTGTATAAAGTGTCGCAATTGCGTTTAGTTCTTTGAGTACTCGACAATCGATAAAGTAAAACTTGTGTCTGGCCGATTCGGGTACTTCGTTATTCGAGTAACCCGAATACTTGAAAAGTGCGAAAAATTTCGATCCTACAAAATGCGTAATGAGATGAGTAGAAAGCATGAAAAGGAGATTTTAAGTTAGCTATTTCCCCGTTCTTACCATTACACGAATGTTAAATTAGCCGAAAAATTCGAAAGCTTTGAAAAATTATAAGTAGTTTGCCGTTTTTTAAGTAGCTGAAAAAATAATGTGAATTTCTCTCTATTTTTATAAAGCGAATCTCTGTAGAATGTAGTCTTCGAAACTTTGAGATCCTGGAATCATTGAAGTACTCATTTCAAATAATCGAGTTGGCTTTAAAATAGTTTATTACCTACGTGCATTTAACGCATGCTGGATCAACTACCAGGTTTCTTCGTATATTATAAGTCAAAAGCCGAATTTATACCGAACTGTCGCCATTAAGAATCCTCCGCGATAGAATTAAGCCTAACAAACTGTAGCCCTAAGAATCGACATATGTAAATACATTTAATAAAAACATTGACAAATCTGAACTTGTTATGATTCCACTCAGCTCCTTATTCCCATTTCTTGCGCGATAGATTTAAGTCTAACAAACTGTGGCACTAAGAATTAGCATATGTAAATACATTTAATAAAAACATTGACAAATTTGAACTTGTTATGATTCCACTCAGCTGCTTATTCACATTTCTTGCGTGATAGAATTAAGTCTAACAAACTGTAGCACTAAAAATCGACATATGTAAATACATTTAATAGAAACATTGACAAATTTGAACTTGTTATAATTCCACTCAGCTGCTTATTCACATTTCTTGCGTGATAGAATTAAGTCTAACAAACTGTAGCACTAAGAATCGGCGTATGTAAGTATATTTAAATAAATATTGACAAATTTGAACTTGTTATGATTCTACTCAGCTTCGTATTCCCATTTCTCGTCACTCTTCATTCGGCTAATGCCACCATAACAAATTGCGCGATATTTCATTATGATTCCGTCCGAAGTCCAGTTTTCCGCTATTAGCCGGCTGGCTGCGTACCCGGTTTTCACTTGAAAAAATTGCTGCCGCAGCCGGAAATTTCGGATTGGAAAGTCGGGTCGGTGGGGGTAGATTAAAAATCGCAACTGTGTCACCCGAGTGACACCGATTCCGAGGAAATTAGCCGCGCGATAATTACAGCGAAATGTAGCATTCTGCAAAACAGGCGTTTGCGAATCGCGAAAGTGCTAACCTAATATTCCCAGCTGTACTCCGCAGTCCAGAGCGCAGACTCTCACTTAATGTTGAGGTCGGAGAAACTTGCACTCGAACGGAACGTGTTACACTCGATAGGTGGATTGTAGGCAAAGAAATAGAGTGGTTCTTCAAACTTTCCTTGTACTTCGCTGATTTAGCCGAGGGCTGAACGGTTTGATCTGCAAATGTTGTCAATTTCGGGTAGTTGAGGTTGTTTTGACGTGGATGAAGACAAGTTAATCTATAACTGAGAACTAAGAAAATCGGGTCCCCAGTAGAATCAGGGGTCAAAGTAGCAATACCCACATGTCATCATTAATACTTTTTCACTATTTCTTATAGGATAGCCGATGTACAATGTATTGGCATATGATATAATTATTGGGAAACTTTATTTTTGCAGACTTATGTATAATGAAAAAGTTACGTCGTACCTTCAACTGAGTGACACGTTCGTACTAGAATTTCCGTATAAGGTTTCCAATTTCATATAATTTGTTAGGTAATCAGTAGTCGCAGATATATTTCAAATAACAGTCAACCAGCACTTGTACTAACGCAGATTAATTATGTTTTAATAATTGGACCGTTTATCTTGAAAGTGGTGCAAGTCAATCTTTCTTGTTAGATAAAGATATTTTACAAAAAGAAATTTATAAAAAAAAAAATTACACATTATGCAATAAGTCAGAATGCATGTTTGAACATTGCAACGAACTTGGTGTGGTATTATGTGGCGAAAATATTAATAAAACTATGACAATTGTGCAAAATAACGAAGAAATGATCACAAAGACTAAGGGATAAACTAAAATTTAAGAGTAAACTAAATATTCTTTCTCCGAAAATAAGGTAATGTCTTATTACGTACATCGTAGTTTATTTGGGGCCTTTGTGAAGAGTCAGAAAATAATTGACGCATTATGGCAATTTCTTATTGTTCAATGATTTTAACGATACTGTTACGTAGATTCAGTACAAATAAGACAAGAACAAAAAATGTTGCCATTACCAGGTATAATAGGATGATTGAAGGGAAAAGGCGGTTCAAGATTACTTACTAATTTAAATAATGACTGCGATAAAGTAGAGTTATTCGTAATGTACGTGTCTCGCAATGAAATTTTTTTTTTGCATAATGCAGACCCTTTCAGCAACTTTCTCTATTGCTTGCGTTGATAAATACTGTCAATAAACAATGTTGCTTTACTAAAACCCCTGATTAAAATTTAATCCGTATTTTGGTTAAATCATGTATTATAATATCTTCTACTTTACTTTTTTATCGTTTTTGGTTGATATTGCATCTTCGCAACATTCATTATCTTTAGCTCTATCGATTTTGTATGTCTAAAAACTGCTGTCTTCTGAGATATTCTAATAAACGTTTCTTTTTAATATAACTGTTTAATAAAATCACCTTACTGGTAAGTAACATTCTGTTAACTATCAAATTTCTGGAGAATAACCGTTAATATTATTTTCTCAGTACTTGACATACCTTCGCTTTGCCCATAAAATGAACGATAGCCGACACTAAATTTCTCATTGACGTGCCACGTAAATATTGAAAAAGCATCTATATTAAAATACTTCCAATTATACAATTTCTGAAACTTTCATAAGAATTGATTCACAAATAACAAAGTTTTGATATTTTGTAGCGCCCGTCACGGGTGACCACCGTGGCAGTCAACTTGTTAAAGCGTCAACAAACCTAACCTCCAGCACTCCAAAACTTTCCATAGGACCCATAACTCCAGAGTTATGGCAAGTGCGCGCGTCAGGTGGCTCTCCCTGCATAATCGTCAGACGGTTGAGTAACAATGTTAAGTAATGATCGGCAGCGTTGATTAGCGGGAAAGGAAGAGGTGGGTGCGACAGAAACCGATATCGTTCGTGTACCGGAAGCCACCATGCGAATGCCGATATCGTGTGACTCGGCAAACCGCGGCAAACCGCGGGAAAACACGAGTCAACGTTGAACCGGTCGACAGCTGAGAGCATGAAGCACAGATTTTCGAGATTCGCAGTGCCCTCTGGCGCAATATACGTTGCCTCTCTAACGGCTCTTTCGCTCCGCGAAAATATCCTCTTGCGCCAATACCGTTCGCCGCCCGGGACACCTAAATAAAGATCGCGTAACCTTTTATTGCGCCAACGCGGCCGCTCGATTTTTATGCTCGTTTTACGCTCTCGGCGGGCACCGAAACGAGGGAGAAATATTTGGCCGCTATCGGGTTGAGAGATAATCTGCGGGTCAGTGAATACTTTATGCAGTGCGCTCGACGATGATTGGATGAAATTGTGTAGCCGACGTTCGAACATTTGGGTCTACGCGGGGATCTGACGAAGAAAGTTTCTCCGGAGACCTGATTTTCATTGTCTAACGAACAACTCTCTGATCAGCCGGAACCGAGGAGAGTTTGGTTATGACAGTAATTATAGTACGTAATGATGTCAACATTTTATTTACAATTACAAACGTGGCTATTTGGATCGTGCTCAGAAGCTGTCAAGATCCTCATTTGTTACTTGTGAAAAATTTACGTTAACGGTTTGAGAGATAATCTACAAGTCAGTGAATAGTTTATGCAGCTCATCGATGATTGGATGAAATTATGTAGCCGGCATTCGTACTTTTCAGTCTACTAGGAAATATGCCAAAGAACGTGTCGCCGGAGACTTGATTTTCATTGTCTAACGAGCAACTCTCTGATCAGCCGGAACCGAAGTGAGTTCGGTTATGACAATAATTATGCCACGTAATGACATAATGATGTCAACATTTTATTCATGATTAGACGGCATATCTACTGCGATTGTGTTCATAAGGTGTGAAGATCCTTATTTGGTACTTACGAAAAATTTACGTTGACGGGTTGAAAGATAATTTGCGAATCGGTGAATTTTGCATGCAGCGGAGTGGACAATGATTGGATGAAATTATGTAGTCGACGTTCGAACATTTGTGTCTACGTAGGGCCTGACGAAGAAAGTTTCGCCGGAGACTTGATTTTCATTGTCTAACAAGCAGCTCTCTGATCAGCCGGAACCGGGGAGAGTTTCGTTATGACAATAATTATAGCACGTAATGACGTCAACATTTTATTTACGATTATAAACATGTCTATTTCGATCGTGCCCATAAGGTGTTAAGATTCTCATTTGCGAAAAGTTTAAGTTAACGGGTTGAGATATAATCAGCAGGTCAGTGAATACTTTATGCACCTCGACGATGATTGGATGAAATTATGTAGCCGACGTTTTGGACTTTTCTGTCTACGCGGAAATCTGCCGAAGAAAGTTTCGCTGGAGTCATCATTTTCATTGTCTAACGAGCAGCTCCCTAATCATTCGGGAGAGTTCGGTTATGACAATAATTATAGCACGTAATGACATGATGACGTCAATATTTTATTTACGATTACACGACATGCCTATTTGGATCATACTCATAAAGTGTCAAGATCCTCACTTGTTACTTATTTCGATCGTGCTCATAAGGTGTCAAGATCCTCGTTTGTTACTTGCAAAAAATGTACGTTAACGATTTGAGAGATAATCTGCGAGTCAGTGAATACTTTATGCAGCTCGACGATGATTGGATGAAATTATGTAGTCGACGTTCGAACATTTGTGCCTACACGGGGATCTGACGAAGAAAGTTTCGCTGGAGACTTGATTCTCATTGTCTAACGAGCAACTCTCTGATCAGCCGGAACCGATGTGAGTTTGGTTATGACAATAATTATGGCACGTAATGATGATGATGATGACGTCAATATTTTATTTACGATTACTCGGCATGTCTGTTTCGATCGTGGTCATAAACTGTCAAGATCCTCATTTGTGACTTGCGAAAAATTTACGTTAGCGAGTTGAGGAATAATCTACGGGTCAGTGAATACTGTATGCAGATGATTGGATGAAATTATGTAGCTGACGTTCGGACTTTTCTATTTCCGCAGGAGCCTGACGAAGAAAGTTTCGCCGGAGACTAGATTTTCATAATCTAACAAGCCGCAGTCGAATCAAACAAGACTGCGCGGAGTTCTGTTATGACATAAATACGGGGCGTAACGATATGATGACATCAACGTTTTATTTATGACTACAAGGCGTGTCAATTTCGATCATACCAAATAAACTGTCGTTAACCGCATTAGTTACTTGTGACTTTAAGTGAATAATATCGTTAGATTTCGCAGATACATTTACTTAGTGTTAAAAAATATAATTATGTAATCAAAAAACACTTTTGCGGCTTGCAGACATGGACGATAAACGGTGAAAGCAAATAAGTAATTGCGAGCCGTTAAACATTGCCAATTGGGTAAAAAATAACTTCTTATACAAGAATCAATTACTTAGCAATTGCATCGTTCATTTCTGAAGATGAAAACTCGCGGAAGTTTTTATGACATAATAAGATGGTAAACTCATTTAATTTGCAGTCACGTAACGCGTAATTAAGTAATGCAACTGAATTGGGCACGCAGTCACTGAATCGTGGAAATCAGTTACACGGTCTAGAAACTTATCGGCAGAAGTTGGACTTATCGACACAAAGAATCGAACGGTACAGGTTGATTGTTGACGGAATTTCAGTGGTGAGATTCGAAAGCGTGCAGAAAACGTTAATGCATTGTATTATTTTCCATTTCATTCAGTAAGAACAAATGGTAAATCAATATTATTTTATAACAATATTATTTAATGACGATTGAAAATATTTATTTTATTTAATTTTCAATAAATTTACTCAGACATAAAGCCCATGAATGTAAACAAAATAATAGTCTTAGAATCGGAGGATGAAGATAGTTCCAGTATGAAAAACAAATTAACGAAACGTAAAAAAAGAAGAAGAATTATAGAGGTAGAATCTTCATCAGATGAGAATATTGTTACTAGGAACTTAGATTCTGCAGAACATTCTGCAGAACTAGAACTTAGATTCCAGCAATCGAATCAAATTTGAAAAAATTGTCCTGGCGCCTTTGTACATACAAGATGCCAGGCCTATTACTTATGAAAAATATAAAGATATCAAGCAGTTATTATCTTATATACCTCCGGTGCATCATGAATATTTCAAAACACTTCCACATGCAGTACATAAGTAAATACTACCAATACCTTGTCATTTTAACAATGTAATTAACGTCTAAAATTAAAAATACTACTTCTGTTTTATACCTTGTCATTATTTGTAAACAAAACTGAATCAATATGAAGTATATTTTAAGTAATATTTGCTTTTTCAAAATGGAAATTAAACGATTTTTACAATTGTCTAATTTTGAAAGTGGTGTAAGTCCACTTGCAGCCCGTAAATATACATTAGTTTAGTCAAACTCGCCTAAAACAAATTTCTGTAACCAAATTACATATTGATAAACCAGTAGAAACATTGCCACACTTCATATAATTTGCCTACATTTTTGAATTTACACATATGCTAACCTTTCATTTTCTCCAAACAAGAGAAAATGGACTTACTCCGCTTTCAAAATAAACGGTCCATTTCACTGTCAAACTTCATAAACACCCTATTATTTCAGCAATGTCTCTCGACATTCTCATGAGTTGCCCACCGGACTGCATTTCCGTGACAAGAAAATCGCGACACTTTTGCTTCAGCTTCAATATCGGCGCTTACAGTCTACTGAGCAGAACGCCAGTGTCGATTATTGGGACGAGCGCATACACGTGCGATACTGCGTGGAATTTTATCAAGTGCCTGTTGGAATGAACATTTGCCGATGTGCGGCTAATTGAATTTATCGCTCAACTGCTATTTCGATTTAGCTCTCGGACACGGTGCGCGCTTGCACGTATGATATGCACCACGTACGTTTTCTTGCTCATTGTGTTGCAACTGAAATTTCAGTAGTCGTGTGTGTTAGAATTAATAGCGCACACCACTCTTTATGGCGTTCGTGGATTAATGCTTTGCACTATCTTCACGAGTCTGACTCGCGATGAAAGTTTCAGGCCGAGTTTGAACATCACGAGTCAAACTCGTTGTTTAATTTAATATCAAATATGAATGTCACGAGTCTGGCTCGTAGTCGACATTTCAGGCCAAACTTGAATATCACGAGCCGTACTCGTGGTCTAAATCTCGAACCAAAGAAGAACATCTGAATGGGCTCTGAACTCTTCTTTTCTCTTCTTTACATGAATGGATATTTTATATCTTGTGTTCCAATGCAGTTTACGTGCTACTTAGGAAACACTGTCATAGTCTAGATAACATTTGATAACTAAGTAAACATACGCATTCGGCGAGACTAAGAAAGCTTCAGTCGTTCTTCAGTTCTTACTATTCCATTACACGAGATGCACACGTTTCTTAAAGTCTTTAAATATGCTATTTTTTATCGTTTTTAACCATTTTTCACGACGTTTCGTAAAAAAGTTTTAAAAACCTGATATATGGTCAATTTAATGTCCCCTTTAATATAAAAATGAATATTACGGGTACTTGGTCTAAAGTCTCGAACCAAAGAAGAACATCTGAATGGGCTCTGAACTCTTCTTTTCTCTTCTTTACATGAATGGATATTTTATATCTTGTGTTCCAAATGGGTGAAAACAAATTGAAATATTTTGACCGATTTGCCTTTTTGCGTTGAGGAACTCGATGCAGTTTTAAAAATATAGTAGAAAATAAGCAGGCGTTATCAATGAGAGAATTATATTAAATTTGTAAAGCTGACTTAATATCACGAGTCAGTTTCGTTGGTCAATTTAATGTAGTGAATTAATCAATTTTGTCAAACATGAATATTACGCATAAACGGAGAACGTCTGAAAAATTTTCGTTGATATGTATCTTAATATCTTGTGTCCCGATGCAGTTTAATGTTGTCATTATTTTTATGCATTCTACGTTCAGATTTGTCTGGTAATTCGCTTGCCACTCAACTATGCTCCATTATCCACCAAATAAACCTGATCCTGCAGTACCATACACAAGAATGTAACTAAAAAAAAAGTAGACGAAAGAATTCTTATAAGTAAGTTTCATAGTATAATGAAAAGATGCATGCAATAATACGCAAATAATTATTTCTGATTGAATATGGGTTAATTGCAATATTATTGCACAAGGTGTATATAAATAACACTGTATATAATCTTATTATTAGGTGGCACTATATTTAATTCGAGAGTTCTGTCTAAAAACACTAATACAAGAAGTTAAAGAAAGTTAATAATCGTACATAATATATATAAATATATATAATAAATTTAAATGTATATAAAATAAATTTGCAAAACACCTCCCAAAAATGATAATAATGCGCACATCTGCAGATACGTTACAAATAAAATTTCACGTAGAAGCATTGAGGTACAACCACGCAAAGTTTCTACATCAAACTGATAAAAAACTTTTCACTTTGAACTCACGACATTGACGCTAGTTGTGTTCTAAAAAAATTGAACTTCAAGTCACGTCCACCGTGTCCCGGTTTTCAATCTTTTCACGTTGCCCATTAGCAATGACATGACCCGTGAACCCAGCATCGTGTGACTAATCGTGTCACTATCTATCTCGCTCGTAATTCCGCGCAATATCCGTTGCAGCAATATCGCAGATAATAAATTCCGACTTCTCCTCGTATTCTGCTAATCCAGGTCCAACATTGCCGAGGTTTGCTTTTTACACGCGCCTGCACGTTCCATGCATACAGTGGCATGCAAAAATATTCGGCTACTGAGGTACATGTGAAGTCAACACTTGGTGTCTCAATTGTTTAACACTAAACGTAAACGAGGGATCATTTGACATTTTCAGGAAAAAATCTTAATTTATTAAAGCGAGAAATTTAATTTATTAAAGAAAGAAATAACAATGAATGTACTATTTTAAAGTAAATTTTGAAAGAAGTCATTTGACCACCTTTGGTACGTTTAGTGTTAAGTTGGGATGGATTGGATTGTAGGAAACTTTACCATGATGCGATGCTCTTATCATTTGACGAATCATGTATTTGCCCATGTCTTTTATGAACAATAGAACATTGATTTTTAGAAAGAAATTCCTAATTTATTAAAGCGAGAAATTGAATAATCAAGTCAACTATGCGACACCGTCTGCGTCCTCTTGCTGTGCCCACAGTACCAAGAAGTTTGATTGAGAATCCTGGGGTGCATTTTTAACCTTTTTGATATTGCTGTCTATATTTGAATTTCACCTTTTATGGTAGACTTCTCTTATCTACCGGGAAGAGAAGAACATCTCACGGTCGTTATGTGTACTTAAGGCTAACGCCGAGTGTTTATTTATGCATAAGTACGGGGACGTCGGCTGAGAAAAGGGAATGCAAAGGTAGAGGGATGCGCAGGTGTTGCAGATGAGTTTTTCTGCCGAAGGAAAGTGGTGAAGCACTTTTCCCCAGACCCCTGCCACATAAGTTGTCTCCAGCAGGGTCGATGACGATTAACGTCGATCTGATCTCAGTCGTAATGGCTACAAGTTATGGTCTAACGACTTTGATGCTTGGAAATGCAATTAACGCGCCAAGAGGCGATGATCTCAGAGTGGCGATGGGACTAATGCGATGACGTACTTAATGGAATCGATGGATGACAATACCGAAGCACCGCTTGTAGGACTAACGCGTAGTAAAATAAAGTCTTACGCATCGTTATGACAAGCTTCGCAACTCTAATAGGATCAGCAAGAGATAATAGTCCCAAAGCGCGCGTAATAAGACTAAACGGGTAGTAAAATAAAAAGAACTACGAATTGTCGTGATAACCTTAGTGGCAATCATGTTCTTGTTATCTATTTAATTAATCAAACTCATTATTGATTTCGTTATTTTTAAGTAATAGACAAAAAATTTTACCTTTTTTTGAAGGATGTTAGAATTTTTATTTATTTTCTACTCTCGTTTTATTAACACTTACGTTCTACTTTTTTTTGAGGAACAATTTTAGAATCGGTTTGAAACATTTTATTAGATTGTAATTCTGCAATTTTTATCAAGTTTGTATATTGTTGAATTAGCCAAAAATTTATTTCAATTTTCACGGAAATAATTTCCTCATTTTTAAGTAATAGATTAAAGAAGCTTTTTACATTTTTTTAGAGAGTGTTAGATTTTTTATTTATTTTCTACTTCCGTTCTATTGACAAGTACGTTTTGCTTTCTTTGAGGATCAATTTTAGAATCGGTTTGAAACATTTTAGTAGATTATAATTCTACTATTTTCATTAAGTTTGTATATTGTTGAATTAGCCAAAAATTTATTTCAATTTTCACGGAAATAATTTCCTCATTTTTAAGTAATAGATTAAAGAGGCTTTTTACATTCTTTTGAAGGTTGTTAGATTTTTTTATTTATTTTCCACTTTTGTTCTATTGACAAGTACGTTCTACTTTCTTTGAGGATCAATTTTAGAATCGGTTTGAAACATTTTAGTAGATTATAATTCTACTATTTTCATTAAGTCTGTATATTATTGGGTTAGCCAAAAATTTATTTCGATTTTCACGGAAAAAGTTAAGATTTATACCGATCTTAGACGTATCGTTACCCCGTCATCGCGTATATCATTCGTACGTACGCTTTCCAAGAATAATCGTACTCCGGGTGCGTTACGAATCGGTAACTCGTTTCCTAGGAATGAATCGGAAGATCGCCATTGAATGCACGCATTAATTATCTCGCTCCACAGTCATGCTTTTCACGCTCAATAGGCTGCGTTCTCCGATCGCAATTCATGCGCATTAAACCTCACAGGTAGACTTGACACAGATCTCGTGTCTTCTGGGTTATTTAAGGCGCACGAATTTGCATAATGGTATGGTAACGATCCGGTAAATATACGTCGGCGAGGACTTTTTCGGCGGCGGCGAGAAGTAAAATTATTTGCAAATTGTTGTACGATGGGAAGGACAACGTTACGGAACCCGGGGTAAGTCGTGTTAGTTGCAATTAGACACAGAGTCTGTGGGAATTGATGATACAATTGAGGAGCTACTTAACTTCAATTTACGATTTTTCTTAAAATGATCTGTTTCTTCTACCATGTCATCGGTTACGTTTTTTCTTAAAATGACAAGTTTTTTTAAGTCGCAATTCATTTTCAATTGGGTTTCTTCTTACAGTTACAAGTTTCTTCTACCATGCCATTGGTTACTTAGCATCTTTCATTAAGTCGCAATTAATTTTGAATTTATGTTTTTTCTTAAAATTACAAATTTCTTCTACCACGCCATCGGTTACTTAGCAGCTTTCATTAAGTCGCAATTCATTTTCAATTTGTGTTTCTTCTTAAAGTTACAAGTTTCTTCTGCCATGCCATTGGTTACTTAGCATCTTTCATTAACTCGCAATTCATTTTCAATTTAAGTTTTTTCTTAAAATTACAAACTTCTTCTACCAATCCATCGATTACTTAGCAGCTTTCATTAAGACGGAATTCATTTTCAATTTATGTTTTTCCTTAAAATTACAAGTTTATTCTACCATGCCATTGGTTATTTAGTAGTTTTCATTAAGTCGCAATTCATTTTGAATTTATGTTTTTTCTTAAAATTACAAATTTTTTATACCATGCTATTACAAATTTTTTATACCATGCTATCGGTTACTTAGCAGCTTTCATTAAGTCGGAAAACATACAGTAAGCACACGATATATCGTGAACCCCCCCAAATTAACTGTGTTAGACATCAGACGAAACTTATTATTTACCGGAGTTAATTGACGTTGAAATTGAATCGTTTATCCCGGATTCCTACGCCATGAAACAAGCGTGCTAGAAAAGACATTGTGTGCGCACTTTCGACTCGCTCTGATACTCACGGAAACACCAGACAAGATGGCCTTTAACCAGACGAAAGAGCATCACTCGACGACATTGTCCGGCAATTTGAATACAAGAAGCAAGTTTTAGATTATTCAGCCAGCAGCAGCTAAGATAAAACCAATAATTGATTATCTTATAAGTAGATTTGTCTGAAGAAGCATTACGCGGGTCGTATAAAATTTGTAGTGAATTGAGAAACAAATTGATTTACTAGAAGTAATTAATTAAGGAAACAATAAAGGTATAAATAAAGGAAATAATTAAATTTGTTACACGACACTTCACTAATATTACACACATGCGACTAATTTCAATCGTTTAGCATAACACGATCTGAACAAATGCGAAACAGGAAACAGATTCGTTGTTTTGACTGAAATAAATTGAAAATAAGCGATTCACCTAAAACTTGGTGCTGTTCTAAATATTCGGGCTACTCGAAATATTTGAAGTACTGAAGAAATGGAGCTGCTGAACATATTTGAAGCACTTCAAATATTCAAACGATCGGCCCAGTTCAAATGATCGAGTCAAATTTAAATCAACTGGTTACTTTTGAGTGCAAGTCTACTTATAATAATATCCCAACATGAGATTCACATATATTGAATAATATTTAAATAAAAAAAATGCAGATACAATTTAGCCTGCTTATAATAACACACTAACAGGAGATTAACATTTATTGAATAATATTTTAATCAAAAAGATACAGGTACAATTTAACTATAATCTTTTAGAATTTGACTCAAATGGTATATTTTCATTATATCATATTAATAGCGAATAATACTATTAATCTTAATAATTTAATTCGTCTTGTTATGTTTTTAAACTGACTTCCACTTACATGCAACTTAAGAATATTCGCATTATACATAAGCTTTGTGTGTCAAATATTCCGTAACGTTAGTCCTGCCTCGAATTTGTCTACTAAAGAACTCCCATAGTTTCCTAATACCGACAAACGAAACGCAAGCGAAATTCACTCATTGTTTCCCTAATCTCGCCATGATTTCTCTACATAAATACTCATTATACCAGTAAACGTCAGAAAGATTTATATTGACTTCCATCTCGCCCATATTTCCTAAGAATAAAAATTCTTGAACAAAGAACGGTGTCCGTATTACAGACAGACACGCGATACCGAAAGATAAGCGTAAGAAAATGCACGAGGAGAGACAAATATGAGACAATGGGCGGGGTTTGTAGCGGCTTTTAACGAAACAACGCTTCGCCCACGATACAACATAGATTGTGACGGTCGAAGGAGTAAGGAAAAATGCACAGACAAATGTCAGCTGGTAAGCAATTTACCCAAGAAGGTGGTGTTTTCATAAAGTACAAGTATTTCCATGTGACTTAACAGGTAGTCGGCTGTAAATGCTAGTAATATGTAGGAATGCCTTGCATTATGTTTGAAGCCGAGGAACAATTTAAAAGCGTGGAACTAAACAACCTTAGAAAGAATAATTTATCACAAAAAATACAAATTTACTTTTGCTTCAAAAAAGTTTGACACTAAATATATACAAAAAAAAATGATAATTTATCCCAAAATAGAAAATTCACTTTTGCTTCAATAAAGCGTGGAACTAAATATATACAAAAATTATAATTTATCAAAAAAGGAAATTTACTTTTGCTCCAATAAAGCATGGAACTAAATATATATAAAAAATTATCTTTTGTCATAAAAAATAAAATTTACTTTTGCTCCAAAAAAGTGTGACACTAAATATATACAAAAAAATGATAATTTATCAACAAAAAAAAATTACTTTTGCTCCAATAAAGTGTGAAAGTTCCAATAAAGCGTGGGACTAAATATATATAAAAAAAATGATAATTTGTCACAAAAAAGAAATTCACTTTTACTCAAAGCGTGGAACTAAATATACACACTAAATATACACAAAAAAAAAGAAAATTCACGCTTGCTCCAATAAATCAAACATGACAAATAAACTCAAATGTCGTTATAGGAAATTATAAAAAGAAATGCATGTTTCTCGTAGTTAATTTTTTTATTCTCTAAAATTGCAATATCGAAGTCTACGTATTTTTCTTCTTCGATCCGTCCTCCTCACATATTTCTTTATGTTGTTAGGGCTACGTTCAATATTAGTATCAATTTTCATAATATGCTGTAACAAGGTTTCAACCATTTCAATTACTTTTGACAGTTACTCAGCCATGAAGTAATTCTTCTGCAAATACTTCAACGCCATCGTCGTTGTTTAAGTTGTCCCCCTGTTTCTCATAAATCCGTTGTTTATCTAAGTATTATTATTAATTCATTAGTGTTCGATTTAATGCACTCGATTACGTTGACCGAATCTAACTCATTGAAACAAACTTCCTGTGTAATTTCCACAATGGTGTTAGTGACTTCAGCAAAACGAGTTTCGTAACCGATGGAATTATTAGCTCAATGTGTTGCGATGTGTTTTTAAATGTTCAAACCGGACTATTGTGGATTCGAGCTGATCGAAACCGGGTTATGCAAAGTACTGCTGTAGTTTGCGGAAGATAATGAAGAATATCGTATCGTGTATCCTTAAAAACCCGTAAAAAAACGGTAAAAGCCGTAAAAAACGTAAAACAGGGAAAACCGTATCATGTAAAAAATGTATATAAAAAAAGATTTGCAAAGATCTATGCAGGAAGTGAGTGGAAAAGGCTTGGGAAGAAGAAAGTGTAGGTAACCTCCGCAAAAAAACATATATACATCGTTCGGAATGTCGACTAATACATGGCTTAGCTACATGTAAGGTTAACCCTCGTATAATGCGATTAATTCGTAGCGCATTAGAAAAAAGCCAGCGTGCGTACAAATTAGATTAACTCGTACCGCCTTCGGTGAAACATAAAACTAAATTAAAATCGGATTAAACTGTACTGCGTTACATGGAAACTACGTTAACGATCTTTTAGCAGACGTTTTTTCTGCATCTTTCCAACACTAAAATGTTTATTTTAATTTCACGAGACATATATTTTCTTTTTAACATCTTTCTCTTTCATTTATGTCAGGCAACAAACCAAAAACATTATTTTATTAAAACTAGAATTGTTTCTACAAAATACAAACCGGTGAGAGCGGCTGATTACTCTCGAGTTGCTGGTTCGCCGGAGAGAAAAGCGCCTCGAGCGCAAAGGGTTAAAATTGAAATTAAACGATTTGTACAACTGTTTAATTTTGAAAATGGTGTAAGTCCATTTGCAACCCATAAATATACATTAGTTCAGTTAAATTAGCTTAAAACAAATTTATATAACCAAATTACATATTGATAAATCAGGAGAAACATCGCCAGACTTCATATAATTTGCCTAAATTTTTTAATTAACAGATATGCTAACCTTTAGTTTTCTCGAAGCAAGAGAAAATGGACTTACACCACTTTCAAAATAAATGGTCCATATAACTGTCAACAAACCTGCCGATGTAAATATGCCATGTTGAGGGTAGTAGAAAGTTGTGCATGCGCGAGGAAAAAGTTTCTCATTAGCTTAAAAATTAGCTCAAAATTAGCTCAAAATTAGCTTAAAACAAATTTATATAACCAAATTACATACTGATAAATCAGGAGAAACATCGCCAGACTTCATATAAAACAACATTTTTTAATTAACAGTTCAACCTTTAGTTATTTCGAAGCGAAAATCGCACACTTTCAAAATAAATGGTCATAACTGTCATCAAACCTGCCGATGTAAATAATGCATTTTGACATGCATTTGTTTTAAAAAAAGGCTTGAATCGTTAGTCTCTCTATCTCGATATAAAGTCCTTGATGTTTTGAGATATATCTAATATACAATATACAAAAGGAAGGACATTGATTTTTGTCGTATTCCAACACTATCAAAATAAATGATCCATATAACTGTCAACAAACCTGCCGATGTCAGTAATATGCCATTTTGAGGGTAGTAGAAAGTCGTGCATGCGCGAGGAAAAAGTTTCTCACCGAAAAGGCTTGAATCTCGTTACCGGGTCTCTCTATACTGTGACGCAGGTATGGTTTGCCATGCTTGATGTTTTGAGATATATCTAATATACAATATGTTTTTGTGATATTCGAGAAATATACGGGAGAGTGACAGAAAACCAGTACCGATAATCCGTCAAAAAATTCTTAATACATATATATATACTGGCGAAAAAGAAACGTATATTGCAAGGTTAATGAAGCGATATTCAATCCACGCGAGAATGACTTTGTCGACTTGTTCTGGGTCATTTGTATGCAGGAACGAAGTAATGATAAAGACCGGTTATGTGTAAGAGAAGTGGAAATAGCTGGACACGCGTGCCACATTAAATAAAGGGAACTTGCAGATGTTGGTCTGTTGGTAATTTTATGGTAGTAAAACAATGCGGTGGTATGTTTTTGTGATATGCGAAAGATATGGTGAGAATGACAGAAAATCATGTTAACCCTTAAATGCACAAAATGCAAAAAATTCTACCATAATACATATATATATACACTATTGTATAGATTTATAAAAAAAAATTGTATATTGGGATTGTTAATGTAGCTATATTCAATCGGCACGTTGTGTAAGGCGGACTTTGTCGAACTTGTTCTGTGGTCATTTGTATGCAGGTAAGCTGGTATAGTAATGATAAAGAGTATTATGTGTAAGATGAAGTGGAAATGAGCTGAGCTCGTTTGTTTGTCACATTAAACAAAGGGAACTTGCAGATCTTGGTCTGTTAGTAATTTTATGGTAGTAAAACAATGCGGTGGTATGTTTTTGTGATATGCGAAAGATATGGTGAGAATGACAGAAAATCATGTTAACCCTTAAATGCACAAAATGCAAAAAATTCTACCATAATACATATATATACACTATTGTATAGATTTATAAAAAAAAATTGTATATTGGTATTGTTCGCAAAAATGTCAATCCCAACATTTTTAATGGTTATCAATCGACAATTTACTGCCCGCCAGTGCTGCTTAATTACTTCAATTGTTTCTTTTTTAAGTGTAAGTAATTATGGTTCATCTAAAGTGCAGGTATTCCAAAGATTTTTGCTAAAGGGTCAGTCGAACTATTATTTCTCCAAGTCACAATGTTTTCTTTGAGTAGCCAATTTTCCTGATAACGTAATGTATCGTAATTTAGGGTTAAAGAGAACCGATGGTAGACAAGATTATGGAAAAGGTATGCATACAGTAAAATTGAAGCATATATTATTATCTCTCAAAATTTCGTTTTACTCTACTCACAGACACACTGAACTTTCCCATTTAATGTCTGCATTTTACATAAATTAGGTAATGCTGTCTAGCCAATATCTTGCGCAAGAGGCATTTCTCTACTTTCAATTTACAGTAATTTTCATGCTACTTAGGAGTCAAGATAAGATATAAACGTAATAAAATTTCAATCATATACAGAAATGTGCACATATCAGCGTTCTCTACACATCTATTCACACTATTTACACACTGTCGACGTACCGGTTGATTTTATTAATGCTTTGCACTTCTATATCGAGTGTCTCGACATCAGTTTTTATCTCAGGAGCTCCTTTGTCGAGACCCACTCGACATTTTTTGACGCTCTCGCAATGTCACTAGAAAGGCTAGACATTCAGATAATCGAAAAGAAATAAAAGAACCGGACGTGATCACAGATTATAATAAAAATATGGCTGGAGTCGATGTGCCGAACCAATATGCGACATCTTATTGTTTTTCAAGTCGAGTACTCAAGTGGTGGAGGAAATATTTCTTTCGGAGATTAGAAATCTTCATAGTAAATGCGTATATTTTATACAAAGAAAAAACAAAAAACCAAAGAACAAAACCTATAGCCCACAACAAATTTTGAGAAAAGATTTTGTCGATACTTACTCGTAATTGTCGTGCTCCAAATATGAAATTGGGGAGGCCTGGAAGACATGATAAACACGATCGCTTAGTTGGAAAGCCTCATTTCATCTTCGTACATCCCGAAGGAAAACACAAAGACTGTGCAGTTTGCTCAAATAGGAAAATACCTGGAGGAAGAAGAGAAACCACCTATTTTTGTGAAACGTGCGAAAGAAAACCAGGGTTGCGTCTTGGAAGTTGTTTCAAAAGATATCATATGCTTGAAAATTTCAAAATACGACAAGAGTGTAATAAAACTGGTATTTAAGTGAATTTGTTTCTTCCTTTATTTCTTTAAACTGCCTTATTTTTTAGATAAAGTAAATTTCTAATAAAACCCTTAAAAGCGTTTGGAACTGCTGGTACCGAAATTGAAATGAAATTCGGAGCGCAAAGGATTAAACATTACCGCGCAACTATCTACCCAAATCAAATGTCTGTATTTACTGCATCAGCAAAAACCACGAAAACCGCGCACATGAATTAAAATGAAAGTTGCACATACAGGAAGCACTGCATACCACATGTCCTTTTAAATTCCCTCTCACTCGCAACATTCACACATGTCACATCAAACCGCACAAATTGGCTTAAAACGCTCTTTCTTGCGCGGATTTCCATTGAGTTGCAAATCGAGCAGAAAAAGAGCGATCGTGTAACATTTAGGTACCCTCGCCCCCTTCTTGCTGGCTATCGATTTCAACAATTCCGCCGAGCCGGTAGACATTATAACACCGTTACATAATCGTGTTAATCACGCGAGGCAAAAGATACTCGCACCTAGGGCCCACATGACTAGTAGAGCGTGCAACCAATCGCTGTGTACGTGTATATCATTGCGCGTTAAGAAGTCAACCCGCTTTTCTCGCGTAGCACACATTCTCGAGCACACTACGCCTTTGTCTGGCAAGGCAGACCGCTCGGGAATGTTCTTCTTTAAGGGATAACATCTAGCTTAACGCCTAAAAACATAGGGTAAATTTAGGAATTTTTTTTTAACACGTTGGCTGCCGTGGGGGTCACCGGTGACCGGCGCAAGAGATTTGACTGAAGATCCAAAATATTCGCAATGGATAGTAATAATTATTTTACAACTGCAGTTATTGTTAGAATAGCGATGCGATTCTTTGGTCTCCAATACTTGCATATTATTTAAATTTTGCATAATTCAGTCAAACGCTGTAGTATTTCATAGCATCGCCGTTCTAATACGGCAAAATACGCACGGCAGTCAACGTGTTAATTACATGATATAACATATTGTGGGACCGAATATTTGAAGATTCGCGAAAGAATAATGCGCCGTATCGAATGTGTAGAAGTAGAGTGTGATGTATGTGTGATATGTAGCGTGAGCGACGACGCATATAACAAAAGAAGATTGAAGATGCTGTTGTTTCATACGGGAGTCGTAGCCGGACAAGCAAACACGAAGGACTCACTTTTGGCAGTCGCGCTTGCAAGAAGTTCGGTTGTGTGTGTGTGTGTGTGGAATTGTATTTTGACTCTTTTTTAATTATATCTTATCCAAGTTTGATTAGAATTATTTAATTAATACCTGGAACCTACAATATCGAAATTTGGTTTAACTCTTTGAGGCACAGGATTTCAGGTCAAAAATTGACCCATCTTGCACAGGAATTTTATTAGGTTTAAAATGAAACAAAATTGGTATATTTATATTAATAACGGTATAATATCATGTAAAAACATAACAAAATAGTAATAGTTAATTAAATTTGTTGGTATTGGGCGCGGCTCAAATAGTCCTACCGTGCCACATAGGTTTATGAATGGTACTTGTTAAAACACATATTTTTTTTCCTAAGCACAGGGGTACTTTGCACACAGTACAAGACCAGAGTGTTCGAACTTCCTTTTTTCTGTACTACAAAGTGCACATCGTTTACGAGACGAACGTTTTGGTAAATGTTTTGAATTTCGCTTTCTTATTTCTATTGAAACGTTAGGTTTGTGTTTACGTATTTGAATTGATAATGAGTTATTGGTACACTTAGTTAGTGCGCTATTATCTATAAATGTTTGACTAATAAATCGTTCGGCACATTGACCTTTAAATGCTTTTAATGTGATTGTTTTACCCAATTGTTTATATAAAATATATGCATTAACAACACACGCGTCAAGGAAATAAAACAGTATGCGGTGCCACCATTTCTTACTGCGACGATCAAGGGTATAATTAGAGATTAATTGATCAAATTTATCCACTGCATTTATATTATCATTATAATCATTCATCCGAATGTCCGATATAATAATAATAATAAATATAATGTAAACGGTTAAAAAGATATATATATAACGTTTTTAATACCGGATACTTAATAATATTTATTATTACTGCAATTAGATTTATATTCAACTTTTGCCATAATAAAACACCTGTTATGGTGAAATCCAGTTTATTTACGATTTTTTTCGAAGACCTCGAAACATGTAAAAGTTTACGCTAAACACACCATAAATAGAGAACATTTCACAAGTCGTCGACAATATGTAAATAAAAATCACGAAAATTAATAATAAAATTCTTAAAATGCCTATTTTCGTTAAATGTAGTTTATTTATGATTTTCTTCTATAATCTGAAAATATATAGGAGGTTACCTTATCCCCATCAAGCATATTATTAGTTAAAAATAAAAAAAAATAAACTATTTAATAAAATATCAAGTTATCGATATGTGACTTCAAAGTCACGCGGGCCCATAGAGGGTTAAAAAGCCAGTTTGCAATTGTGCCACGTAAAGTGAGACAGTTTCTATGAGTCAACCCATAATCCTTCATTCACAACAGTATCTCGTAACTGTATTCGCATTCAAGCAGCGAAACGAAAGCAATGCGCGGTAAAACAATTGGCCGCACGCAATTGCGTGTTTTACAGCTTCTCTTTCCTACGACGGACGAAACGACGCAGTCAAGAGTCGGTATCGAAACCCGTTCGCGCCAACGGGAACCGACTGAATTTGCGTAACATTAAATTCCATTAGGCGCCATTGCACATTCGGCTGAACATTGCGCCATTGCACTAATGCGGGTAATACGCGCTGCAATATAAACTGACAATTACTATCTTTCGCCGCCTCGTGTTCGACAGTGTAAACATTCCTCGTCAAACATTAGTATAATTACCGACGCGTACAACGAGTCAATAAGTAAGCCACGCCTGATGACAGACTGTAATTAGAATGGTAATACTTTGCCGGTACTAACGCGAGAATGCTAACGAATAATTTGGTTGGGAACGAAATACAGTGTTTGACGATGAATTCTGTAAAAATATACGGAGACGCGGTGGGTGATTTTTAAGACATTATTGACCGATCACGAGTTAACTGGTGTTTTATGCGCAAACTTTGTTGACCGGTGACGAGTTAACTCGTGTTTTCATTTGCGTTAGGTATTTTAACTTTTGAAACGCAGGGCAATGCAAGATATTGCAAAAGTTTTGTTCATCGTGTTGAGTCGTGTCCGCGTTATTATAAAAAAAATATACTTTTCTTGGTATTGAGGTTTTTATTACAATTCTAGTATTACAAAGTCTCGATAACGGCGGAACTTATGGTGAAGCATTTTTCAGTGAATTATACGCGAATGCTTTATCTGGTTACCCGAGTGACTTTTAAGTAAGTTGTAGTGATTTGAAAAATGATTGTTTATTAGAAAGCAGATATGTGCGAATATATTAAGAAAATTACTTTACTTAAACTTTCAGAAAATATTAAGAGTTATATAACATATACATACGTCGAAAATTTAATATCAATTCACTATGTACAAAGAAACTTTATTGAAGTTTATTTGGATTGTATCACGTCCCCGTTCACTTAAAAAAAATAACCGGTGACTGAAGACAACTTTCGCGTAAAATTGCCGGTCAACAATGTGTTAAGACGGAGCGATATGAAACATTAAGTCATAGCATGAACTTTATCCCTTTGTGGTCGGCAGATTTTACTTTAAGGACCGTTCACGAGTTTTCTGTGTTTCGTGTTTCGTGTCCCAACTGTTACGGACCGCTCACAAGTTTTCTCGTGTTTTCTACACGCTGTCTTTAGATGTCACTTACTTTGATACATTGTATCTATTTTGTCTATTTAACAATTTGACCGCCACGGTGGCCACCGGTGACCGGCGCAAAGATTTCACTAGAAATGCAAAAAATTCGCCATGAAGCCTATTTGCAATCTAGTAAAAGCCGTTGATATTGGAATGATGCTTCAATACTTTAGCTTCTAATAACTCTGCGTTACCTTCGTTTTGCACGATGTAATTATACTCTGCAGAATTTTATCGCATCGCGGTTCTAATATAGCAAAATACGCTTGGCAGTCAAAGTGTTAAGTATCAATATTCAATGTAGTAAACCCGATTGCCTTCATGTTTTTTTCGCTTATTTGCCGCAATATGACACTTTGAAATACTACTGGAAACTCCGCGCTATGAATTATTAGAACATCCACCCTACTCCCCAAATTTGGTTCCCTCTCCCTTTCATCTCTTGCCAAAACTCAAACTCTTCCTCGCTGCTCAGAGTTTTTCTTCAAATCAAGAGGCGATTGCAGTTGTAGAAGGATATGTAAAACAAATGTCTTTTGATCGCGTAAAATGTGCTGTCGTTCGTCGTTCGGAAAAGAATGTCTTCTCGCTGGATCCGACGCGCTCTCGATGATGCGCTGCGCCTTTGTCGGTGCCGCGTCTGTTTTGTCTTCGGCATATCGTTCTTCGGCGGCAGTGCATTGCGTTGCCCAGTTGTTCGATACTTTGTCGTCATAAGAAATCATCTTACAGATATTTTCCAGATCTCACGGAAAACCACTACAGGGACCGCATAATGGCGCTAGAGCATCGCTGAAATAAATGTATTAGGCTTAACACGTTCACGCCGGGGCCGATATTCATGTTTTTCGCTGTGAGGCGACGCTCGAATTCATGCAGCACTTAATTTGGTGGCGCACGATTGTTGCTTATTTCAATTATTTAAAATTTATTATTTAAATGTTCAACTATACGGCAATTTTATCCACTTACTAAACGAACTATATTTTTTATGGTGAGCGGCTTTAAAATAAAACTGTTCACGCCCGATGGGACAGTCGAGCCGGCGTGAACGTGTTAATGGAGATTATATTGAAAAATAAAAATAATTTTGCAATTATAAATTAGTTTTTTCATTGTTAGGCCGAGAACTTTTGAGACTGCCCTCGTAATATAGAGTTCATGCTATGAATCTATATGATGGTCACATGGTTGGATATGACAGAAGAGATCAGAGAATCAGCAGGGTGACTCAAATTTTACCGCTTCTTGAAGAAACGAATACAGCGTCATCTACAGAAGACCGAAGACACGATGTGCCTAAGATCAGCAGGAATATCGACACGACCGAACTGTAATGTTTTTACGACCGATGATACAATCAAGTATTTCAACGATGAAAAAACATACGAGCAGCGCCATCTTTATTTAGCGCCATGTTTTCTTACAGTGCTACAGAAGGTAATTGTGGATATGTGGGTATTTGATAATATTTGATAACAGAATTTGATAATTTAATAATACTTGATAGTAGAATTTGATAATTTGATAATATTTGATAATAGAATTTGGTAATTTGATAATATTTGATAACAGGATTTGTTAATTTGATAATACTTGATAATAGAATTTGATAATTTGATAATACTTAATAATAGAATTTGATAATTTGATCATACTTAATAATAGAATTTTATAATATTTAATAATAGAATTTGCTAATTAGATAATACTTGATAATAGAATTTGATAATATTTGATAATATAATTTGATCATTTGACAATATTTAATAACAGAATTTCATAATTTTTCAACTTGCCAGCAGCGAGGGCTTGCATATGCATGGCTGGAAAATGAAGAGAGTAATACGTCAAATAATTAAAACGGCCTGGAGATAAGGGCTTTCGTCGTTTGATTTACTTCCACGACAGTGACTATGCTCGTCATGTCATATTTCCACGACAGTGCTTCCCCATTTTGTTACGCAAACAATTACGTCCTCAACGCGCACCCGGTCAATCGATAAAATCAAAGTGCGCCATTGAATCAACTCGTGTAATGATTGTATTTTTTCATAAATATTTTTGTGATATAAGAAGAATTAATTTGTATTAATGAATCAACTTATGTTGGTTAGGTACGTTCGCGGAAAATTTTTTCTCCGTTCCTTCGAGTAAGGAATATAAAGTTATATATATATAATTTCTTGATTTTCGTCACAATGAAAAGTGATATGTTGAGGTTGGTAGTGATATGTAGGGTTCGGTGTATTTGCGATAACGTTTGGGTTTTCTTTGCTTTTTAGTTTTATATATCAGAGGCCCAAAATATGGATACAAAATCATATAAAAATAAAAGAGGAATAGGAATAAGAAGTATTAGCAGTAATAAATCCGAAGTTTCTTTATCAGATTCTGATTCTAACGAAAATCATCCAATAGTATTTGCCCAATGACGTATAAATATTATTGATAGTGACGATGAAGTTAGTAGTAAAAAATCATCAGATAAGGAAATGCAACGTATATGTATGTTTAATACCAAACGCCAACTGTTTTATGGAATTCCATACTTAAGCTCTTATACACACAAGTACAAACATTGTAAGCCGTTGTTACTTCAAAATTACAAAATGTATTCGTTACAATAAAATTGTTGAAACTGTTGAATTTATTGTTAATATGTATTTCGAGGTTGATATTTTTTGATTTCACGTTACATAGATTTTGTACAGCCACCAAAAAAATTTCGGCCATTATTAATTTTTAAACCCTAAGAATCGCATCAAATTTCCGGGTACTGTTTTGATCATTAGTCAGTGGACAACCAGTCGCAGCGACTGACATGTGAAAAACGTTCCGTCCATATTGATGCATTTGTCCAAACTTTTCAAATATCCCCCCAAATTAAAAATAATAATATTTACATTTATAAATATTCACCTTTTACGGAAACACCTTGCCTTTGCCCCTCACACATCCTTGACATCAAACCGTCAGTTTCTGCAGCATTCCAAGCATCTTACATAAAATGTAAAATAACTTTTTCCGAACCTTTTCCACACAAATTGCAAAGCGATCAAATTACACATGCCAACACTCATAATCAATTCAACAGATGGCGTTTAGTATCCCAAACAAGTGGCATCTGACGTAACAATATACATTCTCTGGACTAAAATATCGCAACCGCCGATCAAAACGTTCGTCGATAAGCAAGATTCCAAACCAAGTCCCTCAACTTCCCACCAGATTCCGCCTTAGTGCCGGAAAACTAAACATCGTGATGGCAGCAGAGTTACTTTGCGAATTCCCAGTTTCCAGGTGGGTTTAGCTAAAACCGGTTGTCGTCGTGCGATTCATTCCTTCAACGGACTTCTTTGAACGACGACCAAGAATCTTCGTGCCGAGCTTCTTCCACATCACAGGTACGAATATCACACCCCACATTTCCTCGAAACCGCATTTTGTGCCGTCATCACTTTTGCACGTTTCATCATTCTTTCATCGCGATTCACAGTTACTCGGAAGTGTGCGAGATTATTCTGAACCACTTCGCAAACGACGCCACGAAGTACAAAGAAAAAATCTCGACGACCGTTAGCCGGCATCGAAGAATTACGCAATCTAGTCTTGTCTCTGTACTTGACCTCGGCGTTTTATTATCAAAAATCTCAAGGCTCGTGTCGTTGCGTTAATCGCGTTTATTCGCCGCATGCGGAAATATTCAGATAAATTTCCGGCAAGAATTAGCGACCCGGCGAGACATCAATGGCGGAACCATAGTCGTTACGGAATTCGGCCTTTGTGATTCTTCCGCGGGTGTAGTCGAGTGAGTCGATTTATGGGAGTTCGCTAATTGTCTCAAATGAGCTTCCTGCGTTAATATGCAGCAGAGGCGACTGCTTTGAATTAATCCTTCACCTTGATTATGTGAGGTAGCGTTAACCATATAATGCATGCTTCGGATGTGGCGTCAGGTGCATTTTTAATGCGGAATCGGCGTCAATATGTTCCGACAATTAAGCACGACGGCGTACGGAGTGAATTGTTGAGATTGTTATTACGTGGGTTAATGCGGAGAATATATTTTCTTGCAGGAATTTGTAAAAGCAGTAGTAACAGGGGGAATATGTTTTCTTGCAGAAATTTGCAAAAGCAGTATTAATGAGGAGAATATACTTCCTTGCAGAAATTTGTAAAAGCAGTATTAACGGAGAGAATACTCTTTCTTGCAGAAATTTGCAAAAGCAGTATTAACAGGGAGAATATTTTTTTGTGCAGAAATTTGTAAAAGTAGTACTAACGGGCAGAATATATTTTCTTGCAGAAATTTGCAAAAGCAGTATTAATGGGTAGAATATATTTTCTTGCAGAAATTTGTAAAAGCAGTATTATTCTTTCTTGCAGAAATTTGTAAAAGCAGTATTAACGGGGAGAATATACTTTCTTGCAGAAATTTGCAAAAGCAATATTAACGGGGAGAATATACTTTCTTGCAGAAATTTGCGAAAGCAGTATATACAGGGCGAATATATTTTCTTGCAGAAATTTGTAAAAGCAGTATTAACGGAGAGAATACTCTTTCTTGCAGAAATTTGTAAAAGCAGTATTAACGGGGAAAATATACTTTCTTGCACAAATTTGTAAAAGTAGTATTAACGGGAAGAATATACTTTCTTGCAGAAATTTATAAAAGCAGTATTGCCGGAGAGACTATTCTTGCAAACATTTGTGAAAGCAGTATTAATGGGGAGAACATACTTTCTTGCAGAAATTTGTAAAAGCAATATTAACAGTGAAAATATTCTTTCTTACAGAAATGTGTAAAAGCAGTATTAATGAGGAGAATATTCTTTCTTGCAGAAATTTGTAAAAGCAGTACTAACGGGCAGAATACTCTTTCTTGCAGAAATTTGTTAAAGCAGTATTAATGAGGAGAATATTCTTTCTTGCAGAATTTGGTAAAAGCAGTATTATTCCTTCTTGCAGAAATTTGTAAAAGCAGTATTAACAAGGAGAATGTTCTTTCTTGCAGAAATTGTAAAAGCAGTATTATTCCTTCTTGCAGAAATTTGTAAAAGCAGTATTAACAAGGAGAATGTTCTTTCTTGCAGAAATTGTAAAAGCAGTATTAACACGGACAGTATTCTTTTTTGTAAAAATTTGTAAAAGCACTACTAACGAGTAGAATATTCTTTCTTGCAGAAATTCGTAAAACCAGTATATACAGCCGCGAATAAATGAAAAAAGCTTCGGAAATAATAAGAATATGACGCAGCAGGGAGTCTTAAAAAGAAAGAAATAACTTACAAACCGCTGGAGTAAATGAAAATGTGCCTATCATGGACGTCGTTTGAAAAGTGTTACGGCGGCTAATTATTCGACCAAGTACATTATACTGCAATTATAACGTAACGTATCGTGATGTGATGAAATCCTGGTTACGTACCGTGCACGAGCCAGCACAGGTTCCCATTCTTGGGTTATGACCACCGTTAGTCTTCTGGTGGTCAGATAGTGACGCGATTGTTCGCAGTCAACGAGTGATAAAATTTATCTAAACGTGATTATGGATTTTAACTTCGCACCGGAGACGGTTCTAGAAAGAAAACGCGCAGTCCGTCCTCTGCTTCGCTGACTAACATAAACTTGCATCATTGTTACAAGTCACCGTTCCTGAAACATGGCAGTGAATGACGTTAATATCTTAACGAACGAGAAAAGACGATTTTCTCCGTTATTTAATCAGCAGGACGACTTAATTATCAAACGAGAATAACAGATTTGTTTACCAAACATTAAATACGGCACTTCCGTGCGAAATTCAAAATTGAAAACACTGGATTTGCCGCGCAAATATTGTTTCAGTTGCCACGTTGTCGAGCAAACGACCGGAGCGCCATAAAATAATTTACAGTGCCGGCTTAGGTGCCCAGTTCGTCGGAATCTTGGAAAGTTTGCGGATGTAGAGCTCGAAAAACAATTTCGGCGTCAGTATATAATCATCTTGTCAGATCGAGCTAACTTTTTAATCAATATCGCGACATCGTTTTGTAACTTTAAAGGATAACCTTCCAATGTTACAATTTCTAACTTTTTTGACCGTGAACTGTCGTTCGATAACTTAAACGTGTGTGTGTTTAACCCTTTCGCTACGAGCGTCGTCTATAGGCGACATCCGCGCGACGACCTGTGTGTACGAGCGGCGCCTATAGACGACGTCAGTTTGGTACCACTTGACCATTAACACATTGTTGACCGGTCACGAGTTAACTCGTGTTTTCATGACCAAACGTTGCTGACCGGTCACGAGTTAACTCGTGTTTGCACTTGCGTCGGCTATATTAATTTTTGAAACGTAGGGCAATATAGAATACAGCAAAATTTTGTTTATTGTGTTCAATCGCGTCTGCTTTATTAGAAAAAAGAATACTTTTATTGGTATTGAGGCTTTCATTACAATTCTAGTATCAGAAAGTGTCAAGAATGGTGGACCATGACGGTGAAGCATTTTTCAATAAATTATACGTGAATGCTTTATACAGTTGCCCGAGTGATTTTTAAATAAGTTGTAGTCATTTGGAAAATGATTATTGAAAATGAAATAACAAGGGCATAATCTAGCTCTTTAAAAGGAAAGCGCAATGAAACAAGATATATGTGCAAAACCTCTTGTCTACATCTACGCGTAAATTACTGCTATACAGTTAATCATACGAAAAAATATTAAAAGTTACATAAAATTTATGTCCAGAGTTCAATTTTAATTCATTATGTACGAACGAACTTTATTGAAGGTTAATTACATCGTTTCATTTCCATGTTCAATTACGAAATAATAGCCGGTGACTTGAGACAGCTTTTGCCGAAAATTGCCGGTCAACAATGTGTTAATAGAACGACATTTTCCGTCAGCTTATAAATAAGTAGGGAAAAAAACAAGGAGAAAGTGTGTTGTTTGCCATGCGAACGACAGAAGACGCGAAACGCGGGCCCGTACAGCGGTGACGCTCCTGCGGAAGACACTGCCGTAGCGAAAGGGTTAAAGGTGCCCCCAGTGCTTGAACTTCGTGTCAACAAAAGTTTGTTTCTAAGAAGTTCGAATTAAACCGGTATACAAATTCGAAATATTCGCAATATGTTCGAATAATCGACTAATTTAGATAATTTAAGCTGCACAGTTGGATTACAATTGTTATATCATGTTCATATCAGCCATTCTTTATAAAAAGTTTAATTTAAATCGGTATACAAATTCTAAATATTCAAGATACGTTCGAATAATCGAGTAATTAAACTAATTTAAGCTGCACAGCTGGATTACAATTGTTGTATTATGTTCATATCAGCCATTGCTTTCCAAGAAATTCGAATTAAACCGGCATACAAATTCGAAATATTCGACATATGCTCAAATAATGGATTAATTAAACTAATTTAAGCTGCACAGCTGAATTAACAAATGTTATATCATGTTCATATCGGCCATTGCTTTCCAAGAAATTCGAATATTCGAGATATGTTCGAACAGTCGAGTAATTAAACTAATTTAAGCTGCAACGCTGGATTATAATTGTTACATCATGTTCATATCGGCCCTTGCTTTCCAAGAAATTCGAATATTCGAGATATGTTCGAACAGTCGAGTAATTAAACTAATTTAAGCTGCAATGCTGGATTATAATTGTTACATCGTGTTCATATCGACCATTGCTTTGAGTAGCCGGACGATTGTAGTATTAGTGGCCTGGTTCGAGAACTTTCTGACGACGCCTCGTTTCTCCTTTGGATTGCAGAATACCGCACAGAAGTAAACATGCCGGTCCCTAGCATTGGAAAGAAAGCACCTGATTTCTGCGGCACCGCCGTCGTCAATGGCGAATTCAAGGAAATCAAATTGGACACCTACAAGGGCAAATATCTCGTCCTGTTTTTCTACCCACTCGACTTGTAAGTATACCTTTCAACGGCGTGAAAGTGTTAAACCCTGGGATTATTGGTATCTGTGATCCGAAATGTCGACTAACGTCTTTAATGCTTGAAAAACTTATCTAAATATTCCGCAAAAAGTCGTTCCAAATAGGTTAATTTCGGTACATTGACTCGATGGAATTTTGTAGGTTATGAAATCCTGTGAAGTTGACACCTCCAGTTTTGTGTCGTGGGTAGTGAGTTGCAGTTTGTTTTTGAAATGTAAGAAAAATGAGGGAAAGAATGTTCATGTATTTTTTATTCATTTGGTCTATTACAAAAATTGAGTGTGGAGGTTGGGGCATTATATATGAGCTGTTAGAAGGAATAATACAAACGTGTATGAAAACTAAAAATGCAAAGCTGATTACAGCTTATGAAATATGTAACTTGCGCGTAGCATTTGTAAGTTAGCATTCATAGATACGCATTTTGCAATTTAAATATGTCCAAACTGTATTTATACGCATAATGATAAATCATATATTGAGGTTAATAATATTTAGGAAAACTCGTATGTTTTTGAAGAAACAGTATCGCAGCGCCAATAACATGCTATTATAACAATAAAATCTATAAAACATTCCAAACGGTTGAAAGTGTATAAAAGGAATGAACATAATTGCGCATTACTCAGCGAACGATTTCAAGGTGCGTTAAAGTCAACTCTGCATTCCTCAGCTGGACTGTTAATTGGCAAGGCGTATAATCGGCATTATGCCATATCCGCAAGTAATCCGCATCTCCCATTCAAATTTTCCGGAAACGAGAAACTTTAACCCAAATACCCGCATTCCGCGCTGTTTCATTTTCATGAACATTTGCGCATATCTCGCGCTGACCGAAGACCTTGTATTTCTGCAATATATATCGGTCATCGGGAAGTCGAACGTAAGCGCAATTACATAATCTATATCGGAAGACGCGCGAACGTGGCTTATCTTGACTTACGTTTGCCGTCTGTTGACCGTTGTAATCTTTTATTTAATTCGTTCGAGTCCAGATCGCACCCAGGAGCGGAGCAAAGTTCAGCCAATCGGCAGAGTAATTGCCCGAGATAAATATTTGCCTTGCTCTTCTGTGTCAAGTGAGTCCGGAGGCGCTTCTTGACTTTCGCCTTTTTGTTTACAGCACTTTCGTCTGCCCGACCGAGATCATCGCGTTCTCGGATCGTGCCCAAGAATTTCATAACATCGGCTGCAACGTCGTTGCCGCTTCAACCGACTCTCACTTCAGCCACTTGGCATGGGTGAACACGCCGAGGAAGCAAGGTGGTTTGGGCGAAATGAACATTCCACTCCTCGCCGACAAGAGCAGCAAAATTGCGAGAGACTACGGTGTGCTGAATGAGGAAAGCGGAATCCCGTTCCGTGGACTTTACATCATTGACGATAAGCAAATCTTGCGTCAGGTCACCATTAACGACCTGCCCGTTGGCCGGTATGACATATCGATACGACTCTTAATTCATTGCAAATCATAATTAACACGTTGACTGCCAAGCGTATTTTGCTATGTTAGAACCACGATGCGATGAAATACTGCAGAGTATGATTAAATCGTGCAAAATTAAAGTAAAGCAGAGTTGTTAGAAGCCAAAGTATTGAAGCACTGTTCCGATATCAATTGCTTTTACAAGATTGCGAATAGGCTTCATTACGAATTTTCTGCGTTTTTAGCAAAATCTTTGTATCAGACATCGCATATTTTGCTCAAGCGTATTTTGCTATGTTAGAACCGTTTCTTAGTGGTCCTTAGTGTTAAAGCTGAGCATGCGGTTATAAAGATTGGCTTTGTTGAACCGCGTTGCCTGTCGGTATTGAATAGTTTTTAACCTTTTGACTGCTGAATACTCCCAGCCGAAGCACGGGCTGAGGACGAAAGACTTTTCGCTAGTGTGAATTCTATTTATGGATTATGTAAGACGCAGCGAAGTTATAACAGTAATTTTTCATTTACATCAAATGAGATAATGCAAGAAAATGATTTGACAAGGAATGCATCTGTATTTATCTCATTCGTTGATAATTGTGGCTTCAGTACGCAAGAAATCGAAACGATTGGGAAACGCATATATGTGCCCATAGTCAACACCGATAGTTTTTGATGGATGCATGTATGTGTCCATAGCAGTCAAAGGGTTAATTCATTAGAAATCATAATTCTTAAGACAGCATACGGGTATAAAGATTGGCTTTATTGAACTACGTGCCTGTCGGTAATGAGTAGTTTTTAATTGCCATATTATCGTTTCTGCTCGCTTGCATTCCATTTCTTTCTATCCTGCTCTTTGGTCAGCTAGAGTCACACAATTTTTAAGATTACGAACGAATTGGCACAAGGACAGTCGTTGGGGAAATGTGGTGCTTGTCAGTATTGGCTAGTTTTTAACTTCCTTGTTGTCGATTCTATTCGCTACAGTTTATCATCTCAACCCATTTCTTTCTGTCCTATTCATTGGCTGCTATATCACAGTCATGCAATTGTTAAGCTGCTGGAAACGATAAATCTTAAGATTGTCCATGAGCCGGTACAAGGTCCCAGGGTGTTGGTTTTTAACTGGTATACTGTCGATTTTATTGGCTAGTTTCTAACTTCCTTGTTGTCGATTCTATTCACTACAGTTTTTGTTCTCAATCCATTTCTTTCTGTCCTATTCATTGGCTAGTATGTTACAGTCATTTAATTGTTAAGCCGCTGGAAACGGTAAATTTTAAATTGTGCACGAGCCGGTATAAGGTCCCAGTGCGTTGATTTTTAAATACTATACAGTAGATTTTATTGGCAAGTTTCTAACTTCCTTGTTGTCGATTCTATTCACTACAGTTTTTCATCTCAATTAATTTCTTTCTGTCCTGTTCATTACCTGGTATGTCACAGTCATTTAATTGTTAAGCTACTAGAAACCATAAATTTTAAGATTGTGCACAAGTCGGTACAAGGTCCCATTGCGTTGGTTTTTAACTGCTATACTGTCAATTTTATTGGCTAGTTTCTAACTTCCTTGTTATCGATTCTATTCACTACAGTTTTTCTTCTAAATCAATTTCCTTCTGTCTAGTTCATTGGCTGGTATGTCACAATCATTTAATTATTAGGCTACTAGAAACGGTAAATCTTAAGATTGTGCACGAACCGGTACAAGGTCCCAGGACGTTGGTTTTTAACTGCTATGCTGTCGATTTTATTGGCTAGTTTTTTTTTCACCGCACTTTGTAACAATTGCGATATGGTTGACAGGTCCGTCGACGAGACCTTGCGTCTGGTGCAGGCATTCCAATACACGGATAAGCACGGAGAAGTATGTCCAGCAGGCTGGCACCCAGGAAAGAAGACAATGAAGCCCGACGTGGTCGGATCGAAGGAATACTTTAAGGACTCGTAAATGAATACGGGGAACGAGAGACGAGATTATCCTACTACTTTATATTCGCGTATTGCCGTTCCGTATATGATCACATGAGTGTGCCGCGTATTTTCTGAATCAGTAGATCCGACAGATATGTGATTATGTAGTTACATGTACGTTTATAAGTAAGATTTAACTGTATTCTTAAAACCTCCGAGCTTTTAGTTCACTTTTAATAAAAGTATTTGTTTTGTATGTGTTGTGTTGATTGATACTGAGACTTTATTTTGGAATTGTCCGAACAAATACAAATTATTATACATACGAGGGCAGTCCGATAAGTACTTAGCCTACAAAAGAAAAACGAAAATTTTGGAAAATTGACGATTAATTTTTCAACATAGTCCCCTTTTAACTCGATACACTTGATCCAGCTTCTTCAACCCCTCTGAAAAATACGTTTTTTGGAGATCTGCAAAGTAGGCCTCCGTGGCGACGATAACCTCCTCATTCGACTCAAATTTCTGCCCAGCGATTGACTTTTTCAAATTTGGGAACAAAAAGAAGTGACATGGGGACAAATCTGGGGAATATGGTGGACGGGGCAGTTGTTCGTAGCCTAATTCAACCAATTTGGCTTCAGCGACGGCAGAGATGTGAGCCGGTGCGTTATCGTGATGAAAGAGCACTTTTTTCTTCGTCAAATGAGGCCGTTTTTTCCTTAATTCGGCGTCGAATCGGATCGACAATTCGGCATAGTACAGCCCTGTGACTGTTTTGCCCTTCTCCAGGTAGTCTATGTAGATCACACCTTGTGAATCCCAGAAAACGGTGGCCATCACTTTTCCGGCTGATAGGACCGTCTTCGCTTTCTTCGGAGCACATTCGTGAGGCGCAGTCCACTGTTTCGACTGTTCCTAGGTCTGTGGTGTGTACCAGTGGATCCACGTTTCGTCCATAGTCACAAAACGACGTAGAAACTCTTTCGGATTGCGCTTAACCCTTTGCGGACGGAGCGATTCGAAGCCGCTGACACCCATCAAAATGACCAACTCTCGTTTAACACGTTGGCTGCCGTGGGGGTCACCGGTGACCGGCGCAAGAGATTTTACTGAGGATCCAAAATACTCGCAATGGGTAGTAATAATTATTTAATAAATGCAGTTATTGTTAGAATAGTGATGCGATTCTTTGGTCTCCAATACTTGCATATTATTTACATTTTGCATAATTCAGTCGAACGCTGTAGTATTTCATAGCACCACTGTTCTAATACAGCAAAATACGCACGGCAGTCAACATGTTAACACATGCCGTTTGCAAAATACATACATATATGCCCGCCTCGGCTCTATTACTTATTTTTCTCGAACGCATATTTATGTCTCGGCTTTATCAGGTGTTTTTGCCGAACATAAGTATGCCTTCATCGGTTATAGGAATATCTTATGCTGAACGCACATATGCGTCGCTCGTCCGCAAAGGGTTAAACTGTGTCAAACACTGCTCCGAAGTGGTTTCACGGATGCGCTTGTTATCCGGAGTGAGCAAACGCGGCACCCATCGAGTAGAAAGTTTTCTCATGCCCAATATTTCATGCAGGATATAACCCACGCGGTCTATTGAACTGCCTACTATCTCAGCTATCTCGCGCACCTTCAGTGGGCGGTCTGCCAATACGAGATCGTGGACTTTTGTCACGTTATCCTCCGTGGTAGTTGTTTTTGGGGCACCTGGGCATGGCTCATCAAAAACTGAAGTACTTCCACGTTGAAACTCGTTAACCGTTTCGCTACGGCGGTCTTTTCCACAATTTGACTTTATGCTCACTCTTAAAAATGTCACGATTGTGAATTTTTTAGGAAAAGAACATTTCTGACGAGAGCTACGGCCGATTGAGAATATACACATGCAACAATGCTATGCTTTCTAACAAAAAAATGCAACACACGGAGCAAGAGGTCCATGATAAATGTGCCAAGATGGACTGTGGTCGGGCGACTATAGTCGCTCGTCGTACACAAGTAACGTATTGTGGAGGGCGACTATAGTCGCCCGTCGTAGCGAAAGGGTTAAACCAATTTTTGACGGTCGCCATTGAAGGAGAAGAGTCACCGTACACAGCATCCAAGCGCGCTTTGATTTCGCTGCGCGATTTCCCTTCCAAAAACAAGAATCGAATCACCGACGGATATTGCTTTTTTTCCATTTTTGCAAAATCCGCGGACACCCGATTTTGACAGGCGATCAAAAGAAAACTACAAATCCAACATGGCTCAAATTTTGACAGTAGTCGTCTACGAGAATGTACTACATGGTAGTAATTTTTTCTACGATTGTGGCGCCATTAGGCGGTGAGGCTAAGTACTTTTCGGACTGCCCTCGTATATTTAAAATGATAGCTAATATTCTGTAGCTGAATATTTTACCTGTGATTATTTGTTATTTGTAATTAATTACTTTATATAACGGGGTGATTTCGAAATATGAATAATGCTTGTTTAGAAATCTCATTTCTCTAATTACATTCAGGTGGATCACGATGATACAGGATGAAATAATATTACGCGAACGAGAAAATATGAAGGTATAAAAGAAATACAAATAACAAATTTATCATTCATATCAACGTTTTCATTAAAATTAATTTTCAACCGGCTTATCATTTCCGATGAAGAGAAACTAATTCATTAATCATCGGTCGATTAAAATTTTGGTCAATTTGTGTTGTGTTGATTGATACTGAAACTTTATTTTGGGATTGTTCGAGCAATTACAAATTATTATATATTTAAGACGATAGTGAATATTCTATGGCTGAATATTTTATCTGTGTGGTCATTTGTTAGTTGTGATCAATTACTTTATATACCGGGGTGATTTCGAAATATGAATAATGCTTGTTTAGAAATTTCGTTTCTGAAAGTACATTCGGTTGGATTACGATAATTCAGGATCAAATAATATTACACAAACGAGAAAATATAAAAATATGAAAGAAGTACAAATAACAAATTTATCATTCATATCAACGTTTTCATTAAAATCCATTTTCGATCGGCTTATCATTTGTGACGAAGAAAAACTAATTCACTATAATCATCGGTCGATTTGATCAAATTGTGTTGTGTTGATTGATACTGAAACTTTATTTTGGGATTGTTCGAACAATTACAAATTATTATATATTTGAGATAATAGCGAATATTTTATAGCTAAACATTTTATATGTATTTAATTAGTTTATATACCGGTATGATTTCGAAATATGAACAATGCTTGTTTAGAAATTTTATTTCTGTAAATACATTCAGTTCGATCGCGATGGTACAAGCTCAAATAAAATTACACAAACGAGAAAATATGAAGGTATAAAAGAAATACAAACAACAAATTAATCATTCATATTACGTTTTCATTAAAATGGGCAATATCCTACATATGGCAATGTAGGAATCTACAGTTCAGCGAAGTTCAAAGTCACGCGAATGTATTTATTTATGATAACAGTGCGCATGTCAAATAGCACATCGTAACGACACTGAACACCGATTAGATGTCACGAAGTAGCTATGTGTGTATTTGACACGTTTATGCTGAAACGTCAAATTCCCATACATGTCATTAACCGTTAACCTATGCAATTGCTAATGACCAACGCGCAACATTCTTTGTTAGCAATTTAAATTGAGTACTATGAAACTTACGTATCAGTTACAATCACTGGACGCAGGTAATGAATCGGAACATTTCTAGATGTTAAACATTTTTCCCAAGGAGTAAACAAGATGTTTGAAGTTGCCATAAACAGAACAGGTAGGACACTTCTGCCGAAATTACACGCATGAATATTTTTGAACACAACAATTGTTTTCATTTAAATAACTATAACAAAATATTCGATAAAGTAATCATCGTTTTTCTCTTTCCTTATACTATTTCTTGTGTTATCCTGTTGCTGTGTTTATGTTTAATGTAGGGTGGGGATCGTACAACTACTTCTGAACAATGTACTTGAACATAACAATTGTTTTCATTTAAATAACTATAACAAAATATTCGATAAAGTAATCATCGTTTTTCTCTTTCCTTATACTATTTCTTGTGTTATCCTGTTGCTGTGTTTATGTTTAATGTAGGATGGGGATCGTACAACTACTTTCTGATGATCCTTTGCTGTCTGTGTTCGATGGCAGAAGCTAGTGCCTCAATAGTTATCATTCTCGTGATTCCGCTTTTGACGTGCGATTTGAATTTGAGCAAAAACGATGCAGTCTCCCTACATGCCATGCTTTCTCTAGGTACATGCCTTATACATACCCAATCACAAAATCCGACACGCCATGATAATGTGTCCTAATTAACACGTTGACTGCCACGAAATCACATATTTCGTTCAGAACGCCACGAAAATATTTTTAACATTCTGAGCATGCAATGGCAAAATAATAATTAATTTCGTTATTTATAAGATTACGGTATGATTTGCAGAAGAAGGAAGGGCCAACGTATTTGGTACGCAAATTTTATAAACAGTATTATCAATAAGAAGTTGCAAGGTTCAAAGCGCAAAGTGCAAAAAATCAGACCAAAAAGGCCACTAAATACTGCCAAGATTGCATTGACGAGCCACACTTATGTTTAAAATGCACCGGTAGATAAAAGATTCGATAAAAATTAATTTTTGATTTAATAAAAACTTTTAATTTGTCAATACTGTAGATTTGATTTCAAAGCATTCTCTAATTAGCGAATTTTCATTCAACTTTACAATTGTAAGTATTTGATGCATTCCGGTCACATATGACCGCCGTGGCGTTCAACGTGTTAACACGTTGACTGCCGTGCATATTTTACTACATTAAAACCGCAACGTGATGAAGTACTACAGAATATGATTGAATTGTGCAAAATGAAAATAATGCGAAGATATAGGAGACCAAAGAATTCAACCACGACTTAATATTAATTGCATTTACAGAGTTATAAATGCTACCGGTTGAATATTTTTTTTTTCGTGAGACCTTTTGCGCTGATTACCGATCACCACCATGGCAGTCAACGCGTTAACCCATTGACTGCCACGCAAATTTAGCGCGTCTTACTCTGAGTGCCACAGTTTTATTTTAAAGAAGACATGAAGTTTTACAAAATATAATATTATTAAGTTACTGATATAATATTGTAACTGTAAAGTTGTATGGCATTTACAGTATTTTTATTAAAAGAAAAACATTTTTGATACAGACGCTTACTACGAGATATCTCGTAGTTGGTAGTCAACGCGTCAAAGTGCAGTAGTACAATTTTCCGTTGCTATTATTATTTTTTATAGGCATGGCCGCAGGCACATTTCTTTTCGGAACAGTTGCCGACTCAAACGGTCGAAGAGGAACAGTCGCCCTGACCTTAGCCGTGATATTTTGCGCCTCAATCGCATTAGCTTTCGCGCAAACTCACCTTCTGATTAACCTGTCGGTGTTCGTTCTTGGTGCAGGGTGAGTCATCATGCACAACGACGCTAAAATAATGTTCTTTTCGTGTGAGAAATAATGTTTCGTGTAAGAAAACTGTTCTCTGCTGTCAGATTAGCCAGCAGCAATTCGATTCTTCGTGTGTATCTGATAGAATGTCTGCCAGTTATGAAACGGGGTTGCTGCTTGGCGCTTCTTAACGTGATGTGGGACGTCGGTTATTTATCGGCCTTAGGTATACAATGCTGGGAATGATTTATTGTTTAGATCTTTACATTTACTTTAAAGCGTTAAACGTTCTTAGGAGTTTCCTGGTCCATAATTCCGTCCATTTTGCGTGTACTGGGAAAACAATTTCGATTGAGTTCCTGGCGGATTCTTATGGGACTTGGGGGTACGCCGAGTCTGATGATGTCGTGTATTGTGGGCCTTCTGCCGCAAAGTCCTCGATACTTGCTTTATCGGAGACATCAAGACGAAGCCTTGGCGGTGCTTCAACAAATGTACGCGATTAATAGCTCGAGGCATGCTGATACTTACCCAGTACGTTTTAATAATGCATACCATACAGTGTGCATTAATAATGCAAGCCTTTGTGCTCATGAGTGAAGTACATTGAAGTAAGCAATACTGCATGTTGTCCGAGTTAGAGTATAGTTAAAATATAAATTTTTCTTCTATGCAATGCTGTACCTTCGTATAACGCAACTATTAACACTTTAAGGACAGTTAAGAAATCTGTAAGAAATACGCCTGGGACCGCACGTTTTGGGAAACTTGTACGTTAAAAAAATTATAACTTTATTATTCATGAAGCAATTTTTGTGAAACTTTCAGAAATTGTATAATTGGAGGCGATACAGATTTCTTAGCGGTCCTTAAAGTGTTAAAATAGACATTTTCAAAAATAACAAAGCAAGAAACAAACACATTTTAAAAGCAGTGACACAGTAAAACATCTGTTATTCCCTATAAATAATAAGCAGTATCAGATTCCAACTTGTTGCTTTTCACAATTTATGACACAGTATCTAATGAAATTTTGTCCTAACTTAGCTTACACTGGAAATATCTACAGATACCCAGATTCTGCATTTAAAGTCCAGCGGGTGTCAGTATTTGCATATTATGGTATAAAGTATTGTGACTCATTACATACTGATACTTTGCCCTAACTTAGTTTACACTGTAAATATCCACAGATACCCAGATTCTGTGTTTAAAGTCCACTAGGTGTCAGTATTTGCATTTTTAACATAAACTATTGCGACACATTACGTACTGAAACTTTTTCCTAACTTGGCTTACACTGGAAATATCTACAGATACACAGATTCTGCGTTTAAAGTTCAGCAGGTACCGGTATTTGCATATTAAAGCGTAAACTATACGAGAAAGCTTGAGTTAAGGCGCAGTTATATTCAAAGCGATTTCATCGGGTCCGTAAAATATTCAGATTAATGCGTTGACGTTTTATGATTGTTTAGCGAACTAGTTTGAGTAACTGCATTCGCCCGGACGAGGTCCATGATGACGGCATGAGCAGCCTCGTGAAAATAGTCCAGAAGTATTTCACGGACACATGGAGGCGAATTCGTGAGATACACGAACCGCCGTTTAAATGTATAACACTGATTGCCATAGTTGTTCGTCTTCTTCAATTCCCTGGGTAATACGATTACTATACGTAAAATATACTAGGCGTCCCTTTCTATATTTTACTCCTATGTTCTATCCTATTTACACAATTTTTCCGATAATATCCACCAATCGAGTAACCGATAGTTTGCTAAATCCTATTTGAAATATCCTATGAATCCTATTTGAAAGTCCTATTTGAAATATCCTAAATCCTATTTGAAAGTCCTATTTGAAATATCCTATAAATCCTATTAGAAGTCCTATTTGCATAGATCAGTCAAACATCATCGCATGTATGTAAATTCGCAGTTATATAAAAGCATTTTATAATCTCGCTGTTTGCGCATGTTTTTTACTGCAGAAAAATAACACTCATTTTAACCGTTGAACGTAAATATCGTTACATGTGAGTACATTTATAACTATGCAAATCACGCTTATTTGCTTTCATGCGTCGCAGAATCTCAGAGATGTAAGAGCAACTAGTTTTTCGACGTTCAATCCTGAAAAGCCTTTCCTTTCTTTCCTGTAAATTCTCGTATGTTACGTAAAAAGCTCTCGTATGTGACACTTATATGATTTGTGTTGGCGAAGTTTTAATGCATGAGCAAGTATCGATTTTAAGTTACATCTGGCTTGCCCTATGGAACGCGCACATGGTACAGGAAGCGGACAAAGAGAGGAACGATAAGAAGACAGGAAGTAACTTCGTTTGCACGGTGAACATCGAGGATGTCGCTTTGGATTTCCTGCGCGACTGTAACGAAGTAAACAGCGGTCGCTTCGAGTTTCTTCTCTTCGTGTCCATAAGCTACGTTCTCGGAGAAAGTTTCCTCGCTTTTGGAATCGACGTCATTGGCAGACGAACGTTCTTAGGTATAGACAAATCACATTCTTAATACATTAATGGACCATGTAGTTGTATAGAAACAAAAGTAATTGTCATTTGTCGCCTTGTAAAGTGCAGCAAGTGCAGCCTTTGGCAATATTTCTGGGGCGAAAGTTTTTAGAATTATGTTTTGATACATATATTTTCTAAGTGGATAGGAAGAGTCAGTTGGAATCTGTAAAAAGTCTGCAAGTAAAATTATTTATGTCCTTTCCGAAAATATTTGTAAATTTCCGGTTCCTGAAGTTTTAATCTGAAAACGTTTCGGGAGTGTGTGAGAAATATGTTAATTAAATTTCAGTATATACTTTACGGAGTTGTAGTTTGTCAAATACAATATTTGTGTGATAACCAATTTTCCGATAAATTTAAAGAAAATACCATATCTGCAACTAAACGAATTAACGCCTACATTTTTCATGGCGTATAGGAGTATAGGAAGTTTTATTCTGAGAACGTTTCAGATGTTTGTAACAAATGTTTTAACCAAATTTAATTATATACTTTACGGAGTTGAACTTTGTCATATATAATATTTGTGCGTCAAAGAATTTTCTGGTAAATTTAAAAAATACAATATTTGTAATTGAACGAATTAACGCCTACATTTTTCATAAATTTCTCTATTTTGGTTGATAGTATCAGGACTGGTTGCGGCATCCGCATCATTTGCTATCATCTTTGCTGAGAATCGTGTGTCACGCGTGATATTCTCGGCAGTTCTTCTGGCAACCTACGCCATCAGTCGTACCGTAACAAGCGTGTTGCTGCTCGAAAATTATCCAACTCGTTTAAGGTGAATGCGATTGCCCCGCCTTATAAAGTAAAATACAAAACTGATAAATATATCTAAGAAATAATCATGCAATTTAGGGGAACAATGATGGGTCTTACGGGCATTCTTCCACATCTTGCAAGTTTTCTCATAAAAACCCTTACGAGGCTGCCATGTTATACAAGTATCGCCACACTTTCCCTACTGCTGATTGGTAAGATATCAACATATTTTGAAAATTAAAATAATCTCTTGAGCACCTAGTTATTAGATAGATAGGATAGAAAATTTTTGTTAATTACGTATATATGCGTGCTCTATAAATTTATATGGATACATTAATATAACACTATGGCTACAATCGATGAAATATTGTTCAGACAAAAATTCGAATGAGAATATTACGTACATATGCATGTTGTATACATTTATACAGATATATTTATATAACACTACGGCTGCAATTGATGAGATATTGTTTAGACAACAATTCGAATGAATACATATACGTCCATATGCATGTTATATACATTTATACAGATATATTTATATAACACTACGGCTGCGATTGATGAGATATTGTTTGGACAATAATTCGAATGAGTACATTACGTACATATGCGAGCTATATAAATTTATACAGATACGTTTATATAACACTATGGCTAAAATTAATGAGATATCGTTCAGTACAAAAATTCGAATATGTACTTGTACGTTTAACCCTTGACTGCCGTAATGGTCACTGCTGATTGGCGCAAGAGATTTTACTGAAGATGCAAAATATTCGCAATGCGTAGCAATAATTATCTTATAAATGCAGTTATTGTTAGAATAGTGATGCGATTCTTTACTTTCCAATACCTGCATATTATTTACATTTTGCATAATTCAGTCAAACGCTGTAGTATTTCATAGCATTGCCGTTCTAATAAAGCAAAATACGCACGCCAGTCAACGAGTTAATACATACGTGGTACGATAACTTTTAGAACACCTATACATAACAATGACGTGTTAATTACATTTTTCTGAACAGGAGCCTCAATTGTCAGTGTACCACTGCCCGACTTGACCGGACTACCGATGAGAGAGTGAAGGTCTGCTCTATTCGTCTGAAATTCCCGTGTGCGTCCACTTAGAGTTGGATTTCTTCATTTTTCCAACCACGCCATACGTGGCAACGTGATTTTCATTGGGTTTCCTTCTTGGGAGAAATGTAACGCAATCGTATAAATAGACACGCGTTGTACCATGAGAAACGAGCATTTTACGTTATTCGTTCGGCACGAAGGAATTCAGTGCACTAATTGTAAGTAGCTGACAACAGAAAAGTAATTTCGCTACATGTTGTAGTTTCTGTCGTAATTATAGATTTTCTTAGTGTCTTAGATCATTTACATTCTATTATTAGTACATGATACAGTAGAATGATAAATGCTGGCTAACGTTTCTTTACGGAAAAAGTCGAGAAGGATCGTCGCAGAACGAAAGCGCAGCAAAAAGAAGTTTCACGTCCGTGCCTTTATGGTACTTATAAATAAGCACGTGCACATCGGAAGTGACGCGAATGCGAGACGGCGGATAATCGGCGAGACAGCTTTCTTCGCGTTCGCAAGTACAGGTATTAATACTAGCCACTTGTGGTGGAGTGAAAAAAACTAAACCTGTGTCGTCAGCGATAAAACTGAATAAATGTACAGAAGAAAGTTTTCACCGTTGAGTACTTTAGCTAACTTGATTTCTTTAACGTAACGAAAGTATAACAGTTCACGTACAATGACATAAAGAATAAAGATCTGCAGACTCAAAATCGATCAGCGCTCAAAGTATATAAAAGCAACTTTGCAAAATCGACGAATTTATGTTTGATTCGACTATAACGATAAAATAGGAATACAACATTCTACAAGATGATTTTTTATAAAAAGGCAGAGCAGCAAAAATTGACTGGATATCTGCATACATTGTTTCGCATATGTATTTGATAGCTGTGAAGTCCAACGGCTTGTGTAAATCTACAATATGCACCGATGCATACTAAATTACTTTACCTAACTTCACTTCTTTAATGAAACGAAAGTATAACAGTCCACGTACGATGATTTTTTCAAAATCGAAAAAGTGTATAAAAGCAAGTTTGCAAAATCGACAAATTTATGCTTGATTCGATTTGACTAAAACGATATCTGTATAACAGTTGATGTCTAATAATCTGGCAGAGCGCTATATACTTACATACATTGTGATATGTATTTGATAGCTGTGAAGTCCAACGGCTTGTGTAAATCTACAATATGCACCGATGCATACTAAATTTACGATACGAATCACATCGGTGGTACCTAACATTACAGCCACCGTAATCATACGAGACAAGTAAAAGCAAACGCTTCGACCGATGCCATCACCGAACATCCGATACTCAAACCGTTTAACACTGCCAAGAAGTATACTTTGACCCGCTGGATCTCAGATACTTTGCCAGTATCTTAACATTCGTATCCCCGGTTCCACAGAAACAACCGTCCACGCTAAAGCTGCCGATGGTATTCAGACTGTATCAAATCTTCTAGTTTTCAATCATTTTAAACTTTATAACTGTCTCGGAACACCTTTAATATTTTAAGGACCGTTCACAAGTTTTCTCGTGTTTTCTACACGCTATCTTTAGATGCCATTTACTTTGATATGTTATATCTATTTTGTCTATTTAAGTATTGACATCAATATTCAATGCATTAAACTCGATTGCTTTCGCAATGAAGCCTATTTGCAATCTTGTAAAAGCAATTGATATTGGAACAGTGCTTCAATACTTTCGTTTCTAATAACCCCGCACCACCTTCATTTTGCACGATTTACTTATCCTCTGCAGTATTTCATCGCATCGCGGTTCTAACAAAGCAAAATACGCAGTGACCACGTAAAAGATTTTGCTAAAAACGCAAAAAATTCACAATGAAGCCTACTTGCAATCTTGTAGAAGCAATTGATATTGGAATACTTCTTCAATAATTTGGTTTCTAACAACTCTGCGTCACTTTCATTTTCCACGATTTAATCATACTCAGCAGTATTTTATCGCGTCGCGGTTCTAACAAAGCAAAATACGCTTGGCAGTTAACGTGTTAACCGTAAAAATTGCACGCACACACCTAGTCACATCATCAGAACATTCGACCATGCCGAAACTCGGCACCACACTTCTTCCGCAGTACAAAATTCTTTTACAAAGCCTAAAATGCGTCACACCCCCTCATACACGCCAATTGCGCTACGTATCAAGACCTACTACTCATCTTCCATCCAAAGCATATCTAAGCTCTGCAAACTTTGCGCGTCGGTTTTGTTTGACTCTTTCCAAGCATCTTGAAGTCCCATCACTAGCGAACGCTAGTCCTAGATCGACTGACCCAGACATAAGCCTTCTCGCGTGTCGAGTGCGACGACAACTAAAAGCAAACTCTCGTCGTCCGTCACGGGCACCCTCGAGAATTCTTGCGCGTCCCGCGAAGAGTATCTTCTCCTCGAGCACGGGCGTCGTTTGCGACGTATAAATAAGCGGGCGCGGCCATTGCGAAGGTCCAGCCGGCGTCCTGCCGCGTCTATTTTCGCCGGGAAACAGGAAGAGCGTCTATCGGGAGTGCGAGAAGTCGTGTTGGGAGTCGCGCATGCCCGTCGGGACGCGTGCTTAAACGCCTCGTGGCGCATGATTCGGCCTGTAAGTGCGAGTGCTGAACGCTCGCTACCGAAAATAAGCACGCGGACGAAGGTATCGCTTGCGAGAGTCGAGGCGCCACCGATCTGAACGCGACAGTTTTGTGGAAGACGCACGGTTCATCGTCGAAGAACAGTTTCAAGAGTTAGTCAGAGTGAAGAACAGTGAGAGTTAGCCAGGGACCCTGCGACTGCGGATGTTGGCTGATGCGTCTTTATCTAATCGATGGTGAACAAAGAAGCTGCTTTAGTGGAAGAAAAAGTTTGCTCGGTCGGGTGGTGAAAGTTTATTGTGAATTAACTGTAAAATTGGTTAAGGGTCAAGAGTGAGTTCGGTAGAAGTATGCGGTGTTGAGAGTTCTTGGTGAAAGCGTGGAGCGTTCGATTGTTGATCGATGGGATTTGCTGGCTTGGGCGCGGAGAATGGCAGGGCGTGTTCGATGAGTTAAGTTTCCATCCGCGGATTCGCAGTGGACGATCGATGGTGAAAAGCGCTCGTGCCTTTCTACTCACGTTGGGATCAGTGTATTTCGGGAATGCGCCTGGCTGAAGTTTGCGGGCCGCGAGGAAAGATCGACACGTTGGGCGAAGGGATCGTTGAACGAACGAATTGCGATTTAACGACACGTAATATCGGGTAAAGATATTTTTCGCCAGTGCAGCGAGCCGGAAACAGGCGAGAATTGTGCGATTCAAGGTCAAGATATTCGGGCGTTGCTATGCGAGTGCCGTTTCGCGAATTCTCCGCACTACTGGACCGAGGAAATGTTTCATTGAACAAAGAAATGGCATGGTGCTGGCATCGATCGAGGAATAGTAACGATTTCCGCTGTCTGCCTTGAAGCGAACAAAGACCCCATGGTGTACTCGTCACGCAAAAGAGTTTTCGGACTAAAATTGTACTGAATTAGACTGTTTGCACGGTTGCACACTTAATCATCCCTTTCGGGGCGTTGCCGTCTGGTGTTCATCACTAATCCCGCTAGACAGAAGAAAGGAAAGCCTCTCCACAAGAATGTCTCCGAAAGTTCAACGTCTACCAACCACATCCGCCCCCCTCGCGTTACTTAAACTCAAAATCCACGCTATCAGAAAACTTCACCCGAATTCCGTAAACATTTTTTTCTCACCGCCCCACTGAGTTCTTTGCACCCACCCTTTTGAAGCCACCCAATTTTCAAATGCACCGCATCCAGGACAGTCCGCGTCCTCAAATGGCCAGCACCGACTTAGTCTCCGAGGCTGACAAAAGATCCGAACGCCAGGATGACAGCCGTGCTCGAGAACACAAAGTGGTAAAAGTGAAGGACAAACCTGAGGATAATGACCTTCCACACCCTCCGCCCGACCCCTGGACAACAAACGCGAATCTAGATCGTGTCCAGAACCACCAAAATTGTCGTCCTCGGAGCCTCGGCGAGGAAGAAGACATCATCGCCTACTTAAGTGGTCTCCGGACTCCACCTCTTGAAGGCCAAACCTCTGAATGTCCCTCGCGAAATTCTGCCACGTCCACCATGGCGGTCGCCAGTCTCTGCACAGAGGAAGCATTCCAGCATTTGGACAGACTATACAGTCTCGCCGAGCAGATTCTAGAATTGCGGGACCGAAGTTCGCGACTCTTTCGACGAGTTCGCGATTTGGAGAGACTTAAAGCTCAGAGGAATGCCGATCGTCGTGCGGAAAGAGCGATTTTAGACGAGGAAGATTTGAAGCATGAGTTTCCGGAGGAAGATGCCGGCTTCGCGGAATCTTTGTTGGACGCTATGTTGTCAAACGGTCGGGATCCACAGTTTCAGAGGAGAAACGCCAGGTCCCCTTCGGCGAGACAGCGAAGTCGATCTTTGGGTCTGTCGGAACCCACTCCTCCGCGACCGGCGAGTCTGAGGAACGATGTTGAGAAGAGAATGGTTGGGGTCGATGCGAATTCGGGAGCGCCGAAGGTGTCGAAGTGGACCAGGGTGAAGGCTGCTTTCAAATGGGAGCGGGCCTGCACGAATGATATTATTGACGTGATTGAGGCGAATGTGACCACCCCGTCCACGCCGACGACGAAGTATTTGAGGATACCGGAAATGGGACCCGGAAGTTGGAGCGGGTCGACGCTGTCACCGAGTACCAGCGAAATGTCGGGGGCCACTAGTCCTGGGCCTGGGAGAATATCGTCGATGTCGTCGTCTAATGAGGATGTCTTCGACGGTGACGTATTTTTTGTTTTAATTTTATGATTATTTTGTTTGTTAGTATGCACACTTGCGATGTACAGCTGTTGCAAAGTGCAGTTGTACACTTGAAGCTGATGGTATTATTGTTACTGCTGCGATTGCTGGTAGTGTATGGTGTTGAGATATTGGTATTGTGGATAGTTCAAGTTCAATTTTGTCTATTTTTATACATTAATGAATCTATACATCTTTGATGTCTTTAATACTTTTGTTGCTCCTATCAATTTACTACAGCTATGACTGCTGGTAGTGTGTGGTGTTACGAGACATTCGTGTTACGGATAGTTCGAATTTAATTTTGTCTATTTTTACACATTAATGAATCCACATATCTCTGATGTCTTTAATACTATTGTTGCTACTGTCAATTTTACTAATGCTCTAATTCTGCTCCTGGCTGTTATTGTTATTATTATTACTATTTAATTATTACGTTTATTATTATTAATACCATAACGGATACTAGTTTGCTAGTCTCTTAAAACATAACTTATAACATGTCAACATTTTCTCCTTTTCTACTTAAATTTATTTTAAATTGCCTTCGACCTTTTACAATTTAACGTAATAGAGAAACCAACTTAAGGAAAAATTATCACCTGACCGTTACACGGTTAATGTATCAAAATATCGAGTTACAATTCATCACATAAGCAGTACGGTTATAATTTCTTATCAAAGTATTGACGACAATTGCTTATATACAAACTCATTGATCAGCATTTTCACAATTTATTAACTTAATTTTATCTGCTGGTGAAAGACTCTAGTAACCCATCGTTTCCAAAACCGCGAATCGCAGCACAGAACATGCTGCAAGGAACCAAAATCACCTGACCTTGCACTTCTCCTGCATTTGGCGAGAGTCGCGGTCGATTTTGTTGATATCCGCAGGTCTTTGGCTACATCACCAAATTGGCTCACGCCTGCAATTCCATACTTGCAGGTCCGCGAAAAGGCACATCGATTCACAGTGAGCGTCAGTTGGTGCGATCAAAGGAGGAAAAGACGAAGGAGGAATCGGAACGACAAGGTCGTCGCTGCGAAGAAGAAAATTCGTTAGGCAACAACATCGAAACAACGGATCGATCGAACGAGGTACACAAAACACACTCTTAACCTTTTAGATACGGCTGAATTCTGCGTGTGGCTGTTTCCCTGGACGGCAGAGTCTAACGTGAACTAAGTTAAAAAAAATTTTTTTTTTAAACGCTACAGCAGCACAATGTCTGCGGACAATGCCGGTTTCTACACGAGTACATTGGAAAGAAGTATTTCATGATTAAATTATAATTTTTCTTAAATATATATTGCACATACTCTAACCCTAACAATTCACTTTAACAATTAATAATACAATTGGGTATTATATATATTAAAACATGGTACGACACATAGACCCATGTCACAATCTTCGCACTCATAGCTTGATCTTCGTCTTACATCGTTTTTTTAGACAATAGAACATTATAGACAATTATTAATATTATAATATTAATAGACATTTAAAAGACAATTATATATAATATCAGACTTATACCAAAAACGATTCACAACAATAGTGGCATGTCGTTTTGAAAATTATATCCGCGAAACCCACTATAGTGGCGCATCGTATCTAAAAGGTTAAATCGATATAGATATAGTGAATGATAACTACTGTTTTTTGTTGCCCGTTTGCCAAGTCATGCCATGTACAAGGTCGCATGACGAAGCAACGCATTGAAGAGTCACGTGTCAACGTTGAATGTGATTCACTAAAAATCACGTAAATCACTCCGGGGTGGGTTCACTTCATTTTTGGACGAGGCTCGCCGTGATTTGCAACGCGCTCAATGCGACTTTATAAGATGATGGCATCGCGTGTGGAAATAGGCAGCGAACTTGCGTTTGATTGGTCAAGCCGGGTTTTCGCGACTTTAGAGGCCTTTCATTTAAATTTAGGCGGGGCGTATCAACGATCGGTACTTTTCGTATAGCGGTTGACGAATGGAAAATTTTGCTTTGCGTAAGAATTGGGACTCTGGGGAGACTCGTTGAATGTTTGGGTCGCAATATTAGAATATAATTCAATGGTTTTGGTTAGGCGGAGGAAACATTGAAATCTAGGGTGCTAAAAATTGTGATTTTGATATACGGAATTGAACAGAAATCATCGTACAAGCGTTAGATGTCTAAACGCTAATAGATGAACACTTTAAACCTAGTAAGAACTAGTCTCCTTTTCCTTAAGGGGGTATTCCAATGTGACGGGTTGAAAAAATCCATATTTTCTTGCATTTTTTTATTTACACTTTTTTACAAAACGCCGCCATTTTGTTAATTTTCATGGAAATTTGAAACCTGAAGTTCATGCGATAATCATATTCATACAGATTAACAGATTGTTGACCGGCGATTTTCGGTAAAAGCTGTCTTAAGTCACCGGCTATTATTTCGTAATTGAACATGGAAGTGAAACAATGTAAATAAACTTCAATAAAGTTTGTTTGTGCATAATGAATTCAAATTGAACTTTGGACATCAATTTTATGTAAGTTTTAATATTTTTTCGTATGATTAACTGTACTCCAGTCATTTATACGCAGATCTAGACAAGAGGTTTTGCACATATATCTTGTTTCGTTGCGCTTTCCTTTTAAAGAGCTAGATTATGCCCTTGTTATTTCATTTTCAATAATGATTTTCCGAATAACTACAATTTATTTAAAAATCACTCGGGCATTGAAAAATGCTTCACCCTCACGTTCCGTCGTTTTTGGCACTTTCTGCTACTAGAATTGTAACAAAAGCCTTAGTACCAAGAAAAGTATCCTTTTTCATAATAAAGCAGACGCGACTGAACCTAATGAACAAAATTTTGCTATATTCTATATTGCCCTGCGTTTCAAAAATGAAAATAGCCGCCGCAAGTGCAAACACGTGTTAACTCGTGACCGGTCAACAATGTGTTAAGAGTCTCTTTCGATTTTCTGTCTCAGATATCCAGGAGGGCCGGATTTTTTTTATATATATAAAATAATACGCAAATAGTTTTAAACGATAAAAAACGTTTCTTCTATTGTCCTAGGCCATACCTTTTCAGGAAAAAAAGTTTGCTTAATTATATGCGACAGTTTCTGAGAAAAAACTGTTGAAAATTTCCTTTTTTTTACGCGTTCACATTGGAATACCCCCTTAATCACTTACTAATCTAGATCAGAAGCCGGCACAACACAGTTGCACATAAATCAGTCGGCAAGTCTCAAACATAAGAAATGTCAGTGTCTTTCCCGGCCAAAATCTGATCGCAGCCAAGAAACATCGCACGCGACTCTTGCCGAAAGTCGGTGGTCGATGAGGGAAGTGAAGCGTGCGGAGTTTCTCATAGCCGGTGTGTCGGCGTGCGAATGTCGATTTAAAAATATACCTCTCGGCATCGGCTGGTCACAGGCTCGTTCGACCAGCTTCGTCGTCGCAGCTTTCCTCGTAAAAGTTTACGCAAACGTGTAAGCGCGCACACGCGTGCGACGCTGAGCTTTCGACGCGAGGGAAACACGTTGCGTCTGTTCAGTGTTTCAAGCGTGATCATAATATCTTCTCTCGGCGCGATTGCGCAGGTCTTCCCGCTGTTTTCGACGTCGTTTGGCGCGATTTGATCGAATGATGAATTGATAGGTTGAGCGAAGAGGAATTTTGAATGAGAAAAGTGGGACTCTGATGCCAGAAATTCTTCTGGGTTACTCTAGAATTCACCTAATGATGTCAGGTGTAGATTTTCGCGAATGTCGTTATCAGGGCAATTTTGCGTCCAAAGAAAATTTCGTAAACAAGGAATTCATATGTTGGGCGAAGAGGAATTTTGAATGAGAAAAGCGAGACTGATGCCAGAAATTCTTCTGGGTTACTGCAGAATTCACCTAATGATGTCAGGTGTGGATTTTCATAAATTATGCTATCAGAGGAATGTTGTGCCGAAACGAAATTTCGTAAACAAAGATACTCCCTGTATGAATTGATAGGTTGGGCGAAGAAGAATTTTGAATGAGAACAGAAGACTCGAATGCTAGAAACTCTTCTGGGTTACTCTAGAATTCACCTAATGATCTCAGGTGTGGATTTTCGCGACTGTTGTTGTTAGGACAATTTTGTGCTGAAAAAAATTACGTAAACAAAAATACTCCCTGTTCCATACGCTTCTCCAAATGAAATGACTGTGTGTTTCATATGTGAAATGAAGTAATGGGTTGGTGTTGTTGTGGAAACTGCTTTGGATCGTGCAAAGTTGATCGATTACCAAATCAACTTTATCCAGAACAAATTCCACGCAACGTGTTCTTTGCGCTTTTAAATAAACGTATTTTATGTCGCAATGCTAAGATATAGAAATATTTTTGTTTTGCAGGTCAATCAGGGAAAACCTCTCATTTCCATTACCAGAGAGCACAATTCCGCGGCGTCGTTATAGAAATTGCTTTGAACCCTGCAAAGTTGATCGATTAACAAATCAACTTTATTTATAATGATTACCACGCAACCTTCTTTCCGCTTTTAAATAAAAATTAATTTATGTCGCAATGCTAAAATATAGTGATATTATTTATTCCGCAAATCAATCAGGGAAAACCTCTCATTCGCATCACTACAAAGCACAATTCCACGATGTCGTTACAGAAATTGATTTGAATCATGTAAGGTTGATCGATTAACAAAACAATATTATTCAGAACGAATTCCACGTAACGAATTCTTTGCGCTTTTAAGTAAAAATGAATTTATGTCACAGTGCTAAGACATAGTCATATTTTTGTTCAGCAGGTCAATCAAGGAAAACCTCTGATTCGCATCACCACAGAGCACAATTCCGCGGCGACAGTTCAATTCCCAAAAGCATCATCCGCTATCGAATCCGACAAAGATGTGGAGCAGCCGACGAAACGTCCAACGCCAACTTTGACAATCACGATACCCTCGAACGAAGAAGAATTCCGCAGTGTGTCTTCACCAGAGTCAATCTCGCCACTTCCTTCCAGCGCCTTGGATTCAGGCGAATGTTCTCCACAGCGAGCGAAAACTCGCCAAGATGCTTCTATCAGAGAATTTAAGCGTCAGGTAAGAGCAAACTAATCCTTCCGTTTAACCCTTTGACCCCTGAATACTTTTTCATTAGTGCAAATTCTGTTGATTATACAAAACACTATTAAGTTATGATTATAACTCTCTAATTATGTCAATGACAATAAAATTAAATACGAAAGAAAGTTATTTACGGATGTTCATCACATATGTTCATTTTATGCATTGATAATTGTGGAATGAAGACATGGATCACAAACAAACCTTATTTCTTACTAGAGAATGGAAAAAGAGTAGAAAAGAGTTTTAATGCATTTGACATTTATTATATCATATTTATTCAAATAATTCGATCTATGGACACGCGTCGTTGATTTTGACGCATCCGTTGGTCTCAGTCCTTCATTTATCATCAGTTTGACCGAGATACTAATTTTGTTAACACTTTGTCGACGGTAAACTGCAAAACAGATCGAGCATCAGTTCCCGCAAATTTTCTGGATTGAAGTGAAACCTGCATACACCTGTTTAAACTAATGCAGATATTTTGTCAAATAGAATCTTTTGTTAAGAATTGGTCAGTACAATCATCAGTGTTGCTAATAATGTTTTTTTGGTATAGTAATTAGCAAAACATTGCCTTTTGTGAACAGGCACTTATCAAAATTTGCAAATATGATTTTATTTACAGCACACACCCTCCATTTTCAACACGATTATTTTTCACTTTCTTTACTAAAAACAACTCCGTATCCAATATAATAATTATTCACTCTATCTTGCAAACTGAATATGCATTTTCGACTAGTTGTTTAAAACTACATTCATGATTGACAATCCCGTTCCGCTCTGAACGCAAAATCAAATAAATCTAATAATTATTACACAACGGTTTATTATTATCTGACGTTTCCCACGCCTGAATTCCGTATACCGCCGATTCGCGTCGCCTTTAATGTTTCTCAAGTGAAAAACGTCGGGTTATGTCTTCCGTCTTCAATGCCGAACAAATAAAGAACACCGATTCATGACTTCCGCCGAGAATATATTATGATGTGCAGTTAACGTGTTGAAAGATTGAGTGGTTGCAAATGACAGCTTTTAACATTTTTGTGTCGCCACGGTTGATATGTTGCAGCGTTCCGCGATGGAGGAATCGGTAACGCCGAGGCCGAAGATGCAAAGGCAAGACTCCAAGTGGAACAAGGTGAGACGTGCATTCTTGACGAACACTGCCTTCAGCGTACCGCCCAGTCCGGTCAGAGTCATATCAGGACAGTCCTTTTTGCAAGATTGTAAGTAGACGCAACTAACTTTAGCGCGCTTCAAGATTATTCTGAATACAAGATTTTACGTGAAGATTACAGAAATTATTACTATTTCTGGCACGTTTGCTGACTTACTAATGGAACGATTCGATATATATGCGCAAAGTCATTTCCGCCTCGGGTTTCTAATTTTGAAATTCTGTGTGTGATATATTCAGCCGGAAATGCGCCAATATGTTGGGATTCGAAGTTTACGAACAGAATTATGGAAATTATTATTATCTTTTGACAAGTTTTGCTGACTTTTATTAGTGAAACTATGCGGATATATGGACGGTTTATTTTGAAAGTGGTGTAAGTCCATTTAAAAAAAAAAATGAGATATTGCGCAAGTTATGCTCAATTTAACATAAACTTTTTATGTCTGAATACATAACGTCTTTAAGCAGTAATATTAAATATTCGCCATTAAGGTTTCAAATGCTGTTGTTTAATATTAATATTTCATACTTTAGGCATTAGCCAATTTACGTGAGGTTACAGGGTAAATTGATCTTCACTAATTAAACTAGGAGATTCATTAGTGATCGAAATTGGAAACGCACTAATCTGTGTTGGCAAATAATTTTTCCCAAGACTGACCATGTACAGGCATTTCCTTTTTATAGGTTTATATTATGTATATTATAATTATACTTATATTGCATGTGCCTACGTATATGTTGGGTGCAGCTAGAAGGATTGTTAAAGCGGAGAAATTTCAATAAGTCTCATACAAAAACACCGCAATTGCAAATAAAAATTAAATGTGAAAGAATACGTGATAATTTCATAAATCTAAAACAACACGACGCATAAGAAAAAAAATGTCGGCTCCTGCAGAAAGGACCCAACTGAGAACCCAAAACATGTGAAGTGCTTATATCATGATATAAATGTTCATGAAGAAAAATTGATCAAAAACACAAAATTTTACGCCAAACGAAAAATCTGTCTTTCTCACAACTTTTTTTACAATTTTTGATTGACAATTACATTTTTTATTTCATTTTCGCTTGTTTAGTTTACATTTTGACCTCAGTGATATAATGTATATAGACATAACGTGACCAATTTTGTATCTGCCAGAAACATTGAGTGCCTTAATTGCACAGAATTTTCACACATCGTATCGAAACAACAGAGCAACATCGGCATTTCATTTTCCCTTCTTCGCGCCATCAATGCACCTTCTAAGTAGTTGATAGAATTCGCCAATTTCAACCGATGAACCGATTTGTTTTCATTTCTTCTTTGCGCCATCAATACAGCTTTCTAAACAGCTGGTAAAATTCGCCAATTTCGCCCGATAAACCATCGTCCTTGTATGGTATCTCACGACTTTGTTGCGATATTTTTGCATTTCGTCTATCGACTTCCGTCTTGACGCCCCCTAAAATCTTACAGACATCATCTGTGGTCTTCGTTATGCATTCTGCCAGAAACATCGAGTGCCTAAAATCCACAGAATTTTCACACCTCCTTACGAAACAACAGAGCAGCATCGGCATATTATTTTCCCTTCTTCTTCGCACCTTCAATGCACCTTTCCAAGTAACTGGTAAAATTCGCCAATTTTTTCTGATAAACCGTCGTCACCTCATCCGTCGCCCTCGTATGGTACCTCACAATTTTATCCCGATATTTCTGCATTTCATCCAAAGTCGCATCGGCTTCCGTCTTAACACCCTCCAGAATCTTACAAGCATCATCGGTGGTCTTCGTTATGCACTCCGTTAACGCATCAGGCTTCTTGCAGGATCGACAAGATCGCATCAGCATGGTCGCCTGCTCGACGCATTGCGAAGCATCTTCATGTAGTCTGTCCAGGGCGAGGTTTATTTCTCTTATACTCGGCGTGACGTCGACTTTCAAGGCGTAAATAGCTCGCCATGCCTCGTCGTTTAGCAGCAACAGTTCTTTCCTTATTACGGAACCGCAATGCGGCTGCTGATTTAAGAGCACTTGCATGTTGGACATTGCTTTCTGCGTGAGCTGGTCGTGAAGTTCTTTTAGATGGTGATCCTCGATGCGCAAATTCGATAGAGAAATGCAGATGGACTCTGACTCGTCCTCGATGCGTTTCAGCGCATCTTTGCCTTGCAGCTTGATGGAATTGCATGTTTCGTGGTAGATGTCGCAAAGAGCTTTTGTTTTGCACTGGAAATTGAAGAAATTGGTATTTTTGTGTATGTCATATTCTTGAGGGTTGTTTTTGGTAAATAGTTACGGAATGGTTTGGATTAATGCATAACATATAACATTTATAGCTTTCAAGGAAATTCTTTTTTCTTACTTTTTAATCAAATTTATTTACATATTGTTCGTTTCACTTTTTAAATTAACCTAATAAACAAATAATCCCCTATGAATAATCCCCTTATAATTTCTGATCGAAATATTAGCCAAAATGTTACATATACCTCAATCTAGAAGTGGGCATTATCATATTTATCAATTTATAATGGAAATGTAATTTACTTTTAGTTTTGAATAGATCTGACTGATAATTGCGATGACAATTTACTTTGAGTGTAGATTAGATTTTCGTTAAATACACGAAACAGCTGTTGCACATTGGTTTATTCAGTTACTTATTAAAACGCTTTATTTCCATAGCTATAAAAAGGCAATTTACTTTTGGAACAGTCTTAGCAAACAACTTCCTGCAACACAATTTCTCCCATGGCGTCTTCGGGCATTGAGCAAGTGCGTCCCTATACCAATTACATCTATCACTTTTCAGCCCACTATTCCTCTTCTTCGTCCCTCCTTGCCGAAATAAATTCCTGCAAATTCCGCGCGTCTGCTGGCAGTCCCTGCCGACATTGTCAAGTACCTGTTGCGTCGAGTTTACGAAAAATTTGGAAATCCACATGCCAAAACTGTAAATAGCCCCGTCGGAAGCTTCGGCGCGAAGCTGACTGTTTGTCCAAATAACCTAAAGCAAACAGTCGAAAGTCGTGAAACGGTGCGCTTCACTCACAACCGAATCTGCCAACCAACCTAACCAACGTTTGACGTGCGAACAGCTAAGCATTCCGACATCCTGCACGGCGTCCATCAATCAATCAACTTCTCTTATTTACATACGTTACATCCGCCCATTTGCATCCGCATTCCGAGTCATCAGCGCGAACGCGAACAATGCGCTCTGTGCACCCTCCAAACAAAGAGAACTGCACGGCTTTCTGTTGCAATTCGGAGCGTGAACGATACTCACGGGGAGCCTTTCTAATTTTGGCATGGCACGCGACCGGACCTCTCGCTTAACCCTTTTACTGCCAGGCCCATCTACGCGGTACGCAAGAAGAATACCAGGGCTGATTTGATATTCACGCTTCTATGAATTGATTTGTAATGAACAAAATGCCGATTTTCTGGAGGAAAGTCTTAAAATTGATTATTTTCAAAGTTAGAAGATTTTGAATGCAATTTTGGTGAAATTAAATATTTAATTATAAATAATGCAAATTTTTATATTTAGATTATATAAAATATACGTGGGAAACTATATTCACAAAAATGTATTAAAGATAACGACCAAGCATGAGTGAAGAGAAAGTTTACACTGAGAGGAACGATAATATGAATATAAACGCACAGAGCCGATGCATCGGCCCGTGGCAGTTTTCGCATAGGAACCGAAGGCTGGTAGCCAAAGGGTTAAACCTGTTTGCCAATTTTCCTTCCAGACGCTGGAACGCCCAGGGCGCACAGCTGCAGTGGCAGTGTTGAGGATCTTGACAAGTCGACGATGATGTCCAACGCCCAAGCGGAAACGCGCAGGGATTATCAGGCACTGCGCGAGAAGTTGGGCGCTGAGTTTCATCGGAAGTTGGTCGAATGGGAGAGAATAAAGAACTCTTCGCCGAGGGGGGCAGCGAGAAATGCCAGGGACGGCGGGACACCGGGTAAGTACACAGATTTTAGGCATAGCTGACGCAAATGAGGGTGAAGTGTTGAAGGGTGGGTGGCGCGACAGAAGAAGCCTGGACAAATGTTACAGGTTGAGGGAATTAACCCTTTCGAGACTGTGGGACACATGTGACCGAGTCAAGTTTAATTGTAGATTCTACCTAACAATCTAATCAAATTTCTTGCACGTTGCCTCATTGTGAATGGGCCTCTATTGTTATGTTCCTTAACCAGTTAAGCGCGTTTGATGTGTATACAGAAGTGAAATAAAAAATTACCATTGACTATCAAAACTCAAAATGTCAATAAAATACGATAAGAATATTATTTGATGGTAATGTTTCCTTTATATTACCAGCACCCTACATGTTTTGAACCGCCGAGTTCCCTCTTCAAGTAACAACCATACTTTCGAAACATGTACACTGCTGAAATTTTATGCAATAAAATTATCGTCATCCAAAAAACACCGCTGTTATTAATACCGAAAATTACTAGGAAAATTTAAGCAATTTTTGCTTTTTCACGTTATATACGATAATCTCTATATTTTATTAATTCGAAATAGCCCTCCATATTATGAAGAATTACATATAACACATCCGATAACATTTAACTGAGCAATATTTTACCTGTATTTTCTTTCCCCATTAGTCATTTCCAGAATAAATAATAGCCGTTCTTCTAGATTGACATTAATTTTAGTATTAAAAAACTTCAGCTCCCTACACGTTCCGATGCACCCAGTTTGATGTATTATTTATACCGAACATTACTAGTCAATTATAAGCCATTTATGCTTTATCACATTATGTATGACATTACACGTTTCCACCTACTCAGCTAATGTCTAATTACCATCCGCATCACCAGGCACTCCACTGACCAGGCGCGAAAATATGCCACTCGGCGAAGACCGCCTAGCTCCAGAGTTCAAAAAGAAGCTTCAAGAATGGAAAAGAGCGAAGAAAGGTCGTCGATCAAGCGCTTCCATTGAACGTCAGCACGTAAATCGTCGGCGACTGACTGACTGGCAACTCTGGCGTTCTCCATCCAAGCCCGACTCCCGGAACCAAGAAATGTCCGGTCCCCGCGGAAGTTGCGGAAGTGTCGGAAGTGCCGGAAGCGTCGTTAGCGACGGAAGAACACATCTTTGCGAGGAATTCGTGAAGCAAATGGAGGCTTGGCGGAGAGTCAACGAAGCTGCGTATCGAAACGACGAATCCAGAAGAGCGACTTCCGCTAGATTGGAAGCGGGCTTGGTCATAGATGAGTCGGAGTTCATCGCGTTGGAGAAGGTCATGTTGGCTTGTGGCGGAGGAAAAGAACGTCGGGATGACGACAGGCGACGAGGCGATAAGTATTCTGGCGAAGATTCAAAGTAAGTAAACGGACATTTTTTCTGATAGTGCAAGATAAGATGTTAGGTGTCGTCGAAGCGGGATCCGGAATTATATTCAGTTGAATAAATTTATTTGAAGATAAATGAAAATACTAATATACAAATATAAATATAAAATGAAATGAAAGTAAGACTATGGCAATTTGGAATACGAGTGATGCTAAGTAAATATATTTCGTTTTGACGGACAAATTCAACTGAACTCTTCGACTCGGTATACGGCAAGAAAACGCATATCGTACGCTCATCAATAGCTACTATTTTTTATTCATCACAGATATTGTGTCATCTTTACTACACTCTTTTCATTTCTCGTATTGTTAAGGTTCGTCAATGTACCGCAGACAATAAATACCGGAAAAGAAATTTTGATTCGCACCTCCTGCGGTTCTTACCGCTTTGAGGGCATTTCTCGAGAATTCACGAGGAAACTATACGACTGGGAAAGATATCGTGGAATTTCTCCGAGATCATCCACTTTCCGCCTTCTGGGCCCAGGATACGCGCCGTATGCTGAACCAACTGACGATATGTCTCCATCCACACCTCCTACATCGGCCGGTAATTTTACACATTCCAATTTTCAAACTGTTATTTCACAAAATAACTACAACTAAACGCAGGATATGTCCAGGAACAATTATCTTCCGTTCATTCAACACCCTATTACACAGCATGCACTATGCATTTTTAATTATTCACGCGCCATGCTATAAATCCACGGGCCATGCTATAAACTCATGGTATAGCTCAAAATAAACTAATTTCTCGCATAACATATATATACAGAAATATAAAATAATATATTACATATTATATATACTAGGGATACTATATATACTATAATATATACTATATATAATATATTATATTATATTTCTGTATATATATTTTATGCGAGAAATTAATCGATTTTGAGCTGTGCCGTGAATTATATATAATATAATACATATAAATTATATATAATATAATATATATAATATTATTGTATATTGTAATATATATATTATATAGAAATATAATACAATATATATAGAAATAAAATGAAACGCGTATTCTGTTTTGTATATCAATTTGCCCCTGAACTGCACTCTTACCACGAATTTTTATTCCACAACAACTCCATTTAGGTGAAGAGAAAATGTTCCTCGGCCCTCTGAAGCGTTCAAAATCCGCCGGAAGTTTGGTAGAAGGCAAACATCACGCAGAGACTTTCGCCCGTCGTTCGACGAGTTTACGGTCGCTGAGCCACCTTGCTGCAAAACTAGAGGACGCCGATCGCATCGAACCTTCGCCTGCTACCAGTGAGCAACCTTTATGTCGGTATTTCACATGGCCCACCTCTAACCCTTTGCGGTCGGTGTCACATTTCTTAATCGTCATAGATGTCGATGGCCCCGTAGCGGGAACCTTAGAAAATGCAATTATTTTTTCGGGGCATGGAGATGTGTGTCATTAACTCATACATACTGTATAAAATAACAAAATTCAATTCTTTGGTCTCCGATACCTTCGCATTATTTTCATTTTGCATAATTCAATCATATGTTATAGTACAACGTGTTAACACGTTGACTGCCAAGCGTATTTTGCTATGTTATAACCGCGATGCAATGATATACTGCAGAATATGATTAAATCGTGCTAAATAAAGGTAACGCAAAGTTGTTAGAAGCCAAAGTATTGAAGCACCGTTCCAATATCAATTGCTTTTGCAAGACTGCAAATAGGCTTCATTGCGAATTTTTTGCGTTTTTAGTAAAATCTTTTGCGTCGGCCACGGGTGACCGCCGTGGCAGTCAACGTGTTAATATGTATTTCGAGGTTGATATTTGTTGATTTCACGTTACATAAGTTTTGTATAGGCACAAAAAAAACTCGGTCCATAGAGGGTTAATATCCATATATTCACTTTAAATTCCATACAGAAAAGTAACTGCGAACTCCTAGAATTTATCCAATCCGCTACTACTCTCAACCGCGAAATTCTTCCGACCGCAAAGGGCTAAATACCCCCATACTCCAATCCATCGCACAACCCACATTACTTACCATCTCACACTTATGACACCCACAGTCGATGTCCAGCAAGCTGACCCAGCAGAGGATCCAACGTTAGACGACTCCGAGCCGGAAGCCGTAATCGTGGACATCGAAGACGTGATCGAAGAAACAGCGAGTCCTCTAGAAAGAGTCCAGCCTCATCAGACTCCAGTTTACTCAGTCGCTGCCAGCGAAACAACCAGTATCGCTGTGCCTTTAGGAACCGTCACGTCAAGTCATGAACCTTCGCCAGTGATTCTCGTCGAAGCAGAAGAAGGATCTGATCGGGAACATTGGGATCCGCGAACGAAAAGTGACAGGGACGAAGACAACGTCGAGGACTGGTGTTCTGCAGATTGGAACACGATATTAGAACGCCGACGCGAAAGTCCAGATGCGGAACGTTGGGAACTTTCCAGGAGTTGGAATGAGAGGACTGATTCGTCGAGTTTGGACAGTCCTGGGCAGGATGGTTGGAAGCAGTCGCGAGAGGGTGGCAAAGCGGCATTTTCAGCAGGACGTTGTTCGAGTGGAGAGAAATTCGGGGAGGGCTGGTTGCAGGATTATTCGAGTCAGGATGATGATTCGATGAAGTCGTATCACTCGGTGCGCTCGGCTGATTGGCCGAGAAGCGAGGGATGCCAGGTGCAGGAAGGGAACTTGGACGTAAATGGGTAAATCGGACGCTTTGTAGAGAATTAAATGATGCGCGGACACGTTGATCGCCCGGCATAAATGTGAATGCAGTCGCAACTGTTTGGAAAACAATAAAAATCGCAGGTTTTGCGGAATTATGCAACGTCGCAGTAACAGTACTGGTAGTATAGACGAAATATTACGCAGAATTTGATAGCTAGAAAAAGTGTTAAGGAAGGAGGATATTTTTGTTATCGCGAAGCGATGGAACATCCGAAATTTGAACAAAAAACGAGTTAACTAAATTTGCAGAAATGTAGTCACAAAAATAATTTCAGTATAGTGATATAGTATGTAATAATGCAATATTATTAATGTAAAAGATACACACTGACTTTAGGCTATAGTTTAAAATTGCACTGTAATTTTCAGTTCCAGGGACATGTTTGCACCGGATTTCTTCGCAACAACACCGAATGACGACGAAATAATCACCGACGTCGACACAAAAGCTCCATGGCATGGTAAGAGAACAAGTATCCATCAATACTACTCTAAATTCCACCAACAAATGGACCGTTTATTTTGAAAATGGTGTAAGTCCATTTTCTATTGTTTCGAGAAAATTAAAGGTTTGCATATCTGTTAATTAAAAAATTTAGGCAAATTATATGAAGTCTGGCAATGTTTCTACTAATTTATCAATATGTAATTTGGTTATATGAATTTGTTTTAGGCGAATTGAATTAAACTAATGTATATTTACGCGCTGCAAATGGATTTACACCACTTTCAAAATTAGAAAATTGAAACAATTATTTAATTTCAATTTTGAAATTGTAAGTTCAATTTTAAATTGTACAAAACATGGGCATTTTTTAAGAAATGAAATACTAACTAGTTATACATAAAAAGTTTACATTAAATTAAGCACAAATTGCGTGATAACTCATTTTTTTTAAATGTACTTACACCACTTTCAAAATAAACGGTCCAAATGATCCCCACGCTTCATTCTCTTGTTCCAGAAACAATTAATGCCAAGCGCCAAAACCCCCCAGCTGAAACAGAATACGGGAGCCTCTTCACGAAGATGCCCGATAATATGGTAAATTTAGTGGTAGAAAACTTGTCAATAAACTGTCTTCCATCACGAACAGATCTTTCAACATTGGTTCGCAATTTCGTCGAAACACGCCGTGCTCACGTTTTCCCCCAGTTTGCACACATTCGTAGCCGCTCACAAATTTAATTCGTCACTCGCGTATTTTTCACGCCGCTACCCTCTGTTCCGATTCTTGAGATATCTGTCAGAAACTAGAGGAGTCTTGATAAGTAAGTTTTACCATAGCGCAATCGAAATTAGCGACCTGTCGGTACAACCAGGACTTACCAAGCGAAAACAGAGCCGGGCATGAAAGCGTTGAGGCATGCGAGGGCAACAAGGAAAGAAGTGATGACGATGTCGACGCCAAAGGTGACAGGAATGAAAATGACGAGGGCGGGGATGAAATTCGAAACGCGGGAGGTGATGCAGTTTTGGATGCTGCCTCTACGTCTTCTCCAGTTGGAAATGCGCAACCGGTTACTGACAATCATAATACCAGAATCTCTACCACGAGTTTATCGACGGATGCTGCTTCAGGTGAGTCTGGATAAAATCCACGATATTTCCGAACAATTGACCAACTTCTCGTATGTAAAATTCGCCAACAGCTGGTCAACTGTTGTTCAACCATTACTCAACTGTTGCTCAACAATGTTTGCTTAATCTGGATGCACCTTGACCGCCGTGTTAAACCTATAGCGATGTCAAATTTCACAGTGTCATAGACCCGTTTTTAATACTTCGATTTTAATTAAAACCTTTCACAGCCGATGGCAAAATTGGATCAGCCCCATCGAACAGTCTCTCAACCGGGAAAGTTGACCCGGAAAAGCATTACGACGACTACGCGACCATCGGAGCTGACATCCAAGCACAACAATTTCGTGAATACTCAAACGTGACCCCGGATCCCCACGAGTACGAGCACATCGGACCATTTAACACTCTACCAAATCGAACACACGACTTACAGTCCCGCCAAAAGTCCTTCCCCAATGAACAATTCCGCTCGCTGCCCAGCAGAGCCGAAGGGCCCGAAGCCCAAAATGCCCGACGTTCGCGTGTCTTCGACTCCTCAACATCAGCAAACGGATTATTCAACCAACTCACCATCACAACAACCCCGCTGAACGTTGCTTCCTTCCAAGAGTCCCAGTGCTACGAGAGAATCCTCATCAACGAAGCGACCTTGAACAAAATAGTCGTGCCGACGTCAAGTTCCACTGCGAGGTCTTCCATAGAATCTTCAGCGACCGAATCCGAGGTATCGGTGAACTCGAATTCAAACTGTGAGAGTCAAGAGTCTCGTGTTAAGTCCGCAAGCGAGAGTCGGGATTTCAGTATTCGCCGATCGGCGGAGTTATCGAAAAAAGTGTTCGTCAAGACGAAGCGGGTTATTTTCTCACCTTTTCGACGTTCGGAGGACCGGCAGATCCCGAGAAAAAACGGCGACGCGTCTCAGAACTTAACTCCGCCGACGAGTAAAACTAAGCTGAGGTCCGGTTCTCCGAAGATTTCAAGACAAGACGCTTTTCGACGGATGCCACTTTCCTTGCCTTGGCCTCTGCGTCCTTCGAAGGAACGGGAAACGCCTCATCAATTAAAGCAATCAACCAACACGACTCAAATCACTGAGCAATCATCGACGCATCCACAAAATCACCATCAGTCCTCACCTAACTCAGTACAACGATCGAATAACTGCAAATTAACCAACGAAGACCTTCCGAGGGCAGAAAGTTTCGTCGAACTTCGCAGACCTATTTCTGTCAGCGAAAAATTGGGCGCGGCGAAAAATTCCGAAGAAAATCTGTCGACGTTCAAACTTTCTGGTCAATCAAACCGCATGGAAGCGGTGAGTTTTTATCACGGACAGGTCGAGGTGTGCGAAAGCGAAGATTCCTCGAACGCTGACGCACTGCCTGCTGATCTCGTGCATAAACTGCGAATCCTGTCAAATGCGGCAGCGAAGAGGGACGGCCGAATTAGCACGATTTCCGTCGATTCTCTGCCGGAATCGAGGGCTTCGAGAATACGTCGCGCGAAGGAAAGTTTCCTGGCACGAAGGGGCGGTCCCTTTTGTCAGTCCGTTTTCGAGAACACGACTTCTGAGCCAACAAGCTTGAGTCCGAGAATTCCGCCGAGTTCGAGGGAGGACATTTTGTTCAGTGCAAGGAACGCTATCTTGGCGAGACGCGGGAATGAAAGTCTGGCGGCGAGTTTAGCGAATAGAGGATCCGCCATTTTGTCTGGTGCAGCCAAGTCAAGTAAAGATGATTCGTTTTCGTCAAATGCGTTCAATGCTCTTTTGTCAAGTCGATCTAACGTAAATCAGTCGAATAAAAAAGACACCGTGTCAGATCAAACGGAACCTTTTGCGAATTCGATGATACAAAGTCAGAGTTCGGTAAAGTGTGAAGATTCGACGCTAAATGAAGAAACGGAAAAAACAAAAGCTTCGACATTAGCAGATGATGAAAACAGCCTGGGTAGTTATTCGCGTACAGATTCGGTAATCACGTTAGATAAATGTGAGAATGAAAAGACGGAGTCTCAATTATCTCTGACGGAAGCATCGAATCGTTCGGATTTGGTGAAGTCTGCGAGTGCAGGCATGATAAACGTAGATCCCAACACGTTCGGCAGATTAGCAGCTTCGAATCGCGGGTGCGAATCGTTGCCGAGAACAAACTCGAAGCATCGTGAGTCTTCTGGACCATTCGCGAGGATCGTTAGCAAATTGAAACTCTCACGGCTGAGGCGCGGAAGTCACAATGAAGACGGAAATATGAGCACGATATCGACGTTATGTCGGCAAAGTTTGTTCGTTAACGTTCAACCGGATGTCGAAGAACAGCGGGAAGCCGAGCAAGAAGAAGATGAGGTGCCGAATAATTTGGAAGCTAAAGGACGAGAAAAGAATCCTCGGAAAAATTGATGGTGGATGATGTGCGTAAGGCGATCTTAGAAGGCATTGTGTAGCAATAGAATGTTGATCGATATGTTGCTTTAGACGTATTTTGACATGGGACAATGTGCGCTGAAAAATAATTAAGTATGAATTTTACAGAAGCGCCATAAGGTCGTATAGCCCATAAGGAGTATTGAAAATTTGAGAACTAGGGTAAATTTATGTCGTGCGTATTTGGTACTTTTGGTAAGATGTTTGATATTCAGTAGAATCGTTGTGTATGGGGATTAGTTGTTAATATGTTACGATAGGAATATAACGAAAGGACCGATAGTGGATGTATGTAAAACAGGTCCTTTTTTAACAGTAGTTCTTACGGCGAAGGCTAGTAACGCTAGTTTTACTTCTCATGCTTTAGGATGGTATAATGTAATCTGTATTGATGTACTTTGAAAAATACTATTTTCGTACGCTGTCACTTCATATTAAAGTTCTGAACGTGAAAAACGACTATTTGTTTTGATTCATGTCACTGCCGCGTTTCTAATGTTTTCTGTATTAGTTCTTAAAATATGGCGTATTTTAATCATTCCTGATGTGGGACAACTATACTATATTAATTCGACCCAAGAAATCACCCGTTTCCCACTCTACCGTAAACCCCTCTTACACAGTGATTACACACGTTAAATCGAACCTCCAAATGTTCACCGTTCCGCTTCCATTTTTGTGCAGCAGTCCATTTTTGCACAGTATTCCGTTTTTTTTAATTCCAAAACATTGATACTGCCTAAAAGGTGCACTAAATACACACCCTGCTCTATATTAATTTGTCCTCCTCTACCGTAAATACGTACGTAAATACGTAAATACGTATCCACTCTACCGTAAACCCCCCTTACACAGTGATTACACACGTTAAATCGAATATCGAATTTTCACCGTTCCGCTTGTATGGTCGACAAGCAGTCCAGCAAAGGACATGCCGAACGTTCCCGCCCGCACAAAATTCTCGCACAATTGTGGGGGTCTGATTAAAAGCATTAATATTCTTTTTTATCCATTTTTCTTAACTCCGAAGCATTGATATTAACTGCAGAGTAAGATAAACATATTCACTATATTAATTTGACCCAAGAAATCACCCGTTTCCCACTCTACCGTAAACCCCTCTTACACAGTGATTACACCCGTTAAATCGAACCTTCGAATTTTCACCGTTCCGCTTGCATGGTCGACAAGCAGCCTACCAAAGGACACGCCGTACGTTCCCGCCCGCACAACAACAGGCTCGCACAATTGCGTGGGGTTGATTAAATGGGATTAATGTCCCTGGGGCAGTTTGAAGTGGCGAAGGCGCATGAGCGCGAGAGAGCAGTGCAGGAGAACAGAAGAAGCAAACGCGTGTCGTTGAGGCACGATGCCGCGTGCCTCCCCAGAGGTCGGTTCGACGTAACTCGAACTCCCACCTATTCCCGGCGTTCACATCGTGCCCAGAAAGCAACCCTTCGCCGCGTCTCGAGGCACGTAGCCTCTTGTCATGTTGAAAGAGAAGGGTGGGCGCATGTAATCTAGCCTGCTCTCTCTCCTTCTCTCGTTTTGCGACGTTCCTCCTCGCACCACGCTGGAAACCCTCGCCCGATCGCATTAAGCGGATTTCATTCGGTCTCAAAACGGTCGGTGCAAACAAATCGGCCGAGTGCGTCATCGGTTTTGTTCGCTTACGCACACGTCGCCATTGTGGGGTCCCGTGACGCTCGTGGCACGAGGACCATGGGAAGGATTTTGATCTCCGGCGGAAGACTGACTCGAGGAGAGTTTGAAGAACTGTCAAAGTCCATACGGGTTTTTGGTCTTGTTTCTGATGTTTGAGTTGGAGGGAAATAGAAGCGGATTTTACACTTCTGATAGAACGTCCGTTCTTTTGCTTTTGCTTATGCACACATCACCATTGTCAGGTCCCGTGACGCTCATGGCAAACCATCAGTAGCGACCTCAACGCATCGACCAATTCAAGCTGAATCCCCGACGCGACAAAAGATAATTACGATCAGGATCACCTTGACTCCACCGTAAATCACCGCGAGGCATTCCCAAGGCGAATATTCGGTGGGACGCGTTCAACTGTCAAGATCACAGGTAAGGATCCTCGGCCGATTTATGAGCTCGATCTCGAGCGTACAGAATCATCCTCGCGCACAATGGGCGGTCGTGTTTCTGGTTACGTTCGCCAGGATCGCCGCTTTATACCTGCGCCTTATAATCCGGAAGCATTCGCGGGAGCACGCATCGCGCCACGAACCTATGGAAAGCCACTTTACATCGACTGCTTCGACTACTGTACGTGGCCCCGATTCCACGTCCGCAAATTGTTCAATGGATTTCCTGCAGGACCACCCTGGCGCTGGGTCCGGATTGTCGCGAAACTTGGGGGCGCACGTTCAAAGGCCCTGGATCTTCAGGGTCTGCGGATCTTGTGAACAGAACAGAGCGTGGATTGTTGTGCTTCAAACGAATATTACGTGTAGCATTTAAATGATTGTAACACGAACTGCGTATACCTATGCATATGTGAGATTATGCTTGGGATGCGTGAAATTTTTATTTTTTGGAATAAGGAATTGGCCTTTATTTATTTCATGTGATAGGTGTATATGATCACCTATTCTGAAGTCTGAAACTTTTAATTTGTATACTTATTTATGTTTAACTTATTTAATACTTTTGTATTAAAACGGCGATGCTATGAAATACTACAGCTTTGACTGAATTACGTAAAATGTAAATAATATGCAGGTATTGGAGACCAAAGGATTGCATCACCATTTTAAAAATAACTGCATTTATCAAATAAATTTCGCCGATCAGTGATGACCATCACGACAGTAAAAGTGTTAACTTTCACGAAAAATAATTTTAAATATACCATACCCTTTTATTTGTTTGATTTAGAGCCCTTTTCTCACTATTACTTCGTGTCACCACAATTTTATTCATTTGTTCACGCAATCGGTATTACATTCACTAATATCACCCCACTCAATCTCTCCATTATTTACCTCGCTAAAAATCTTCAATCCCACTCCAGCTTACAGTCTACAGCCTAACATCCAACAGAGATATCTCCGACATTAATTCTCCCTAGCTCCGGCGAATACCAGCGAATGATAAATAAGTAATAACGTATTTCAAAGACCATCCGTCGACGTTCTCATAGCCAGTGGCGAGTCGTTGAATAAATCATAGGAGCATCGGCATCGAACGGCCGAATCTCCTGAATGCGGCATTGCGCGAGTTTGTCGCGCGACTGAATAGCGGCGTACGTCGTCGACGAAACTCGACTGATTTATGTGAAGTCCGCATCGTCCAATTCCGGTGCGCGGTTCGCATAAGTATAAGAGGCTGCCGGTTTCTGCCCTTCTTCCGATGTTTCCTCCCTTCTGGCCTACCTCCACGTGGCCTCGCGCATTCATTTCGCTCGGAGCCAAATGTGATGCATCGCAGCTGGGAACGGCGCGCACCGAAAGTAAGTCGACGGGACGAAATGTCGGCGCATTTGTCGATGTCGGCAGATGAGAGATTACGAGTTAATATTGATGGATTAAGACGGTGGATTAATGTGAGTTGATACTGATGCCACCCTGCGGTTGACTGCGATGGACGTACGGGAGGGATGGAAATTTGTCTTTCTTTATTTCGGATTTACGTTGTTTGGGTTGGGGCTCTCGAAGTTTGTTTTGGGTTTTCTGAAACTATGGAATTACACCAATGAAAATTAGTCCGCTAATTTACTATTATCACTACCATGAATTATCTCTTCTTTTCCTATAAATGATAATTTCAAATATGAGAGATTTAATTGCTTAATTAACAGTTGTGTTTCGTTCTTGGAATAATATCTACAGATTTTTTTATTTCGTGCCAATATTAACAAACGCACGGTAAAAAAATTCCCCTACAGACACGAATGCAGAATACATTATTTCCCCTAACGATTTTTATTTCTACAAATCTATTCTTTTCTAAATCCCATTAAAGAAAAACCGCGTAAAGCCGGTGCCGCGTAAATCGACAGATAGGTGTATTTGAACGTGCATTAAGTGAACCATTATTCAACGCATCGCATGCGACCCGTGCAACCGTCTCACCCGCCCAAAGTTCCTCCCATACATGACTTTTGTCGTATCATCCTTCAGCCTGCGTCCACTCGTTCCTACCGTCGAAAGCCAGCAAGGGTGGACTTTAGGCACAGGTGCTCCGTCCTCGAAAAGAAAGAAGCGACGACAGCTCTTCGCCGAGTGCTCTCGCCAGCGACAAATTTCAACCGGCCGATTATATTTATCGCTTGATGCCCACCGCGAGATTACATTATTCCGATGCTTAATGTGTTACGCCTTCTTCCTACCGCGCTGCACGGTGCGTCTACATCGAGGACCCTCGAAGGAAGGAGACGCCAACGAACATGGCCGCCGCCAGGCAAACATTCGCAGGCCGCTTTCGCGTGTGTGGGTCAAAGGGACTCAAATAAAGCAATCTCCACGATCAGACAACAGCGCGGCGTCGTTTGTCCGCTCTCCTCTCCTTCTCTTCCCGCCGGAATTCTCCCAAGCAGTATTTTGACAGTGGCCAGCAGCAGCGTCCTCTTTGTCAGAAGTTCGCATCCTGAGGAAGTGCGTCTTGCGAAAGGAAGAGGTGTGCGGAGGAGGGAGAATTAATTGCATCGCCAGATATTTACGTTCCCTCGTCTAACCAGCCTCCCGCTTTGCCTCGCTTATTCGCTGCCAACTTTCGGACGCCGAGGCCTTTGAGTTGGGCCCGGGCAGATATCGGCGAATCGCGGAATATCTTCGATCGACCGGCGAAAATGTCTTCCGAGATACGCTTGTGCGGGGTCCGTTGGCGAAGATAGAGAATCGGGGTCCTGGTCGGTGGCGGTTGCGTGAGTTATCTTGGGAGCCGAGACCAGGCGAGCTGTGCCACGCGACGAAAATTGCATGGAATGCGCGGCCAGTGATGGCGAGTGGATTTCTGCGCGGCAGACTCTTTATGGAGTGAATGTTGCGAGTTGTAATCGATGCGGTGAGAAGAGGGTGATACACGATTGTAAATATGTAATCAACATTGCTGGTTTCCGAGCAATATTTGTTTATTTTGGTAAGGTTGGGGTGCTGAGATAAATGTTTTGTGATTAAACATGTTATATGAAAAATGCATAAAAATGTCTTATAATGTTTAGTTACTTACTTGGTTAATGTTGCTTTATGTTATGGGGAATTATGAAAACCGATGAAGACTGAGTCTGTTGAATGGTAGAAGCAGTATGATTATAGAAATATTATCAGGTAGTAGGTAATGAATGGCTGTGACTATCGATAGTGTCTATGGTAACACTTAGAACATTATATCCGCAATACATATGTAATGTTTGTATTTTTCGAACTCTCGAAAACAAATGTGTCAAACAAAGAGCTACTTGCGACATATGGTAAACAATATTACGAAATGTTAAAATAAAACGTCTTGAAGAAGGAACTTTTCGCAGTGTATAATCAAATTATGAACATTATATTTACATTATGTTTTGTTTGTACTTTTCAAGATCTCAAGATCCCACATCTTAAAGGAAGAGCTCTCGCAAAACTAGAAGTGGCCTCAGCAAATAACTTCCGAACAATCATAAGGAAGGTCGTTTACAGGCGCGTGCGGTTCTATACGAAAATTGACGCGCGATTTATTTGTTTTTTTTCCTCCGCACGTTGTTCGCACATTGAAATTTCGCTCAAAATGGAAGTTTACACTAACCGAACGTTGAAGACGCTAAACGCGGTAGTATGCCTACTATCCTCCCTCTCTTTTGTCATCGCGCGACCGTTTCTTTACCACCCGCATTTTATTGCTCGAGACTAACGTTTATACAGGGCGTACGTAGATACATATTTGCTTTGCTACCGGCGTTTTTAACAATGCTAACTGTGCGATGAAAACGGAAAATTTATTAGAAGTTTGAAATAATACTGAGGGCGTGTGGAAATTTGGACTGAAAAGCTACTCATGTACATAATAATGTGTAATGTTATTTTCGCAGAAAAGTACAATTTAGTCAGATGTGCAGGTCGAAATGTGTTATATCTGTTTCATATCGTTTATTTGTTATAACTATAATACGCGTTGCTAGGTATGCGCATAATGAATGTAGGAGAATTTAGACTTTCCTCGAGCAACAAAAAGCCTTAATATTTAGATAAAGAAACTATCATTTTATATTAATAAATTGAAACAAACTGTACATACGGAAGGAATTTTTTTTCCACTATTATAATTTTTAATGGTGTGTATTCGTCTATATATATTCTTCGATTACTATACATTTTCTACAATAAATATAATATTGGCTTTCATTTACTCTCACCTGAACCTGATGAATCTTGCCACTTCTATCCCATAAAAAAATTGTATCATAACATTTCCATATTTTTCTAATGAGTCTTAATAATAACAAACTAAGCAATTTCAGCGTACGTGATAGCGGCCGATAACAGTTGGCAAGAAGAAGTCACGTATACGTGACAGCGGCCGGCAAAATGTTAAGGTGTTAATAGGTTACACCGAAAAGATTTCATCAAAATTACCGCACTAGAAAAATCCTGTCTTCACAATATGCCCCCAAAAAACAAAATGGTTCCGTTGAAATAAGCAACTAAATATCCACCGGCAAGACGCACTTGTCTGCAAATCCACTCTGCGCGTAACGACGCGCGCCAGATAATCGTAACTATGCGCATCTCTTTAGGGCGAGCTCACCGAGTGAAGATTTACAGCCCCCCGTAATTCTGCTCTAAACGATCTGCGCGCATAGAACCGGCATAGCTACCGTTCGTAACGCGTAAGGCACTAGCTTACCAGTGGTCCCCGTCGCATTCGCATGCTCTGTGTTTCACGCAGTCAGTGTCCTTAGGAGAGCTGCGACGACGTAAAACTTGCGAACTCATCGCGGACACGTCGCGCAGAGAATTTATAATCTTTTCTATTACCTGGGCCTTAAACCGACCATTTTTACGGAGCAGTTCAACGTCCAGCGTGTCGTTCGCTTCAAAGCGGATGTTTCTGAAGCGTTTTGGTGCGGTGTTGTGTTTCGGTTCGTGATTTTGTACTTCTTTCCGTAGACATGTGGCTTCGAGCTTTTATTTAACGCTTTATAGACCGCTGGCCGATTAAACGGCTTTTCGGTTTCAATTGTTATTTACCGGTAGCCGATTAATCGGCTTTTCAGTGTTGTCTTGTTAATTTCATAAAGAATACTATTACGTTTAAGGTATTTTATAATATTAGTTCACAAGTAGTTATATTAGATGAAATAAATACTTTCCGGAGATATGTGGCTTCATGCTTTTATTCAACACTTTATGAACCGCTGGCCGATTAATCGGCTTTTCGGTTTCATTTATTTACCGGTAGTCGATTCATCGGTTTTTAGTGTTCAACCAATTTTAGTGTACAAACAATCTCTTACAAAATGGTCAACTATCTTTTCTTTCCTCTATACACAAGCAAAGCAATATATGCCTACACGTGCTTACTGGATCCCAACGAAAAACATTCCACGCATCCCTCTTCTTAATCGACACGATCCAATCGAATTTCTCTTCACAACAGCGCGTCTATCCGCAGACCGCCGTTTAAATTGTCAACAAACCAGATTAGACCGCCAACACGAGCTTGGTAGTCGATCCCGGTCACATTATACGAGCCGCAGAATTTTTCGTCTCACGATCGACGAAGGGTGAAAAGGGTGAAAATTAATCGACGATGCATAGAGTCTCAATAGATCAGGAAGAGGAAGAGAGGCGTGCGAGAGCGAAAGGGTTATTTAGTGGGAGTGAGAAACACGACGGTGGAAAGGGAGAGAACATTGTCGAAGGAGGAAGGAGGCTGCAGGTTCTCAAATTGCGATGAAACCGGGCACCCAGGCGTCGCGCAGGTTTCGTATGACGACCGGACCACCGATGGTGGCGTTGCTCCTTCTTCCGTCGAACAACTCGCCCTTTGCTAACCTGCGAACTCCAAATTCGACGGATACGAGTGCGAAAGATACGTTAATAAGTTGACTGGCAAGCGTATTTTGATGTATTAGAACGGCGATGCTATAAAATGCTACAGCGTTTGAATTATGCAAAATGTAAATAATGTAGGATCGAAAATTCAAATGGATCTTATATTTTCGGACCTGCAAACTCTAAATTCGACGGATACGAAATGTCAGCAATGAAACAACCAGCATGAATTCAATAGATTTACACGGATGATACAACTATAATGCATTTATATTTGCGTGGGGGGTAGCGTGCAACACATGTGATAATTTGCATTAAATCGTTTGTATTGCACGTGTGGATATAATTTGCGGTTTCCTAATGTGCGAACTTAGAATTGGACGGATACGAACCATTAGCAATAACTTAATCGACGTGCCACGAGTTATTGTTTTTATATTTGCAGTGTATGTAAGTATTTTATACAATACCGTGTTACGTCTGATGTGTACACGTGTGATGTGATAATCTCATATGGTAGTCGTATTGTACGAGTTAATTTATACTATATCATACCATACACGTGTTTACTCTATGCACATATGTGCAGTGCATGAGTATTATTTGGATCGTATATTATATGTAACCCATACGTGTATGACGCGATAATAATATTTATAAATTGAAATATGCATGTAAGGCACACAATGTCACATAATACATTTTTAACACGTACGCATGTGCGTGTACTTCTGTATGTGTCATCAGAATATCAATGGTATTACTTTCCTTTCATTACATTAATATAGTATCACAATACGCGGTCTCGCAAAAGGCATTATCGTATCGAGATGAAGGGTGAAAACAAGTTGGAAGATGTGACAATATCTTACACGTCCAGATTATACGACGAGATTAAAGATATACAGATATGGTGCCAGGATCAGCTTCCACAGGAAGATTATTCGATATTCTTTACGAAGGGATCTTTTCTGTTTCTAGAAAAGGTGTGAGTTTCGTAAAATCAACACGCTTGACGATTTGAAAATTTGTTTCGTTTAGGTGAACAGGACGGATTGATTGTAATAAGGCACTTTTTTTTTATAAAATTAAATTTATTCGTAAAAAATATCGCGCTTCAGTCTCCAGAGGGATTTCTTATACCTAGATTTATATACTCGTAATAAATTATACGCGTTATTCGGTCGACTATATAATACAACGCTTAAGTCCAGTTATTCGTAGAAAAATATAATACATTATGTACAGAGTTTCGGTAGGTTGATACATTTATGTACAAAAGGATACCGGATCCGTGAGAGATCGAATATCCTTCTCCTTATTCTGGAGTTATCACATCTCATAACGGTCAATAATATAAAAATACGATCAGTCATTCTCATATTAAACGGGTGTACAGGCAATAGCGGTAAAGTTCCTAATTACAACTAATTCGTTTCATTGATTGTCAATGATGAGCAATTCCTTTCCGTCGTTACAAACATATTAACGTCATTCTTTCGAGTTTCAACTACAATACGAATCTGTCTTCCACTCGACATTGACCGAACCGCAGTTTCTCTTGACATGCGCCGATGCGGAAGTTACCGCCGTAAATCAGCAGCACTGCCTGTCGAATGCCTCCTGCAGCCTCTTCCTTACTTCCCATTCGAAGTCGCACAATGCTTTCTTCTCTCCGTCTCTGCTTCTGTTTCAAAATTACCAAAGCCGACTCTCACCGTTCCTTAACCCCGACCTCACATTTTTCCACCTTTCAGTACTTTTACTCCGCTCCTCAAATCTTCCAGCAACTCCGACATTCTTCGTCACCGTCAAAATCGCTGCCACAAAAACCCAGACGTCCAGAACTCGTCACCCGGCATCCATTCATCACCGTCGCTCGTAATTTGCCTAAAAGCGTCTACTGCAGCAGATCGTATAACGCCGTGATGTACGACTGTGCCATCTGCAGCGTCTCATACTTCGACAACTGCCTGTCGTTGCCCAGCGACGGCAAATACGCTCTCAGCCTATCGAACGCCTTGTTAAGATTCTGCATCCGCCTTCGTTCTCTCGCATTAGCAGCGAGCCTGCGTTTTCTCACGATCGTCGAGCTGACGTATTTGCCGCGTCTGCGCGAGTCTCTGGACCCGCCATTCTCCGCCCCCGCATGTTCTTCAGCACCATCGCTCATCTCGGGGTCCTCCTCGCTGTCGCCGTCCATCGTCCTGTCCGAAAGTCCGCTAGAATTGCTGACCACGCTGCCCCGACAGGACTGCGATTTTTCGTGCTCATTCTCAACGTCGCCATCCACTCGCGTGTCTTCCGTGCGCTCGATATGATTTTCGTCGTGCAGGTCCATGGGGTTCCGTTTGGCGTGGCTGCGTTTGTTGGAGACGGTGCCCAGGAGGCGGTAAGTGGAAGGTGCACCGATTTCGGGCTCCGATGAAATGGACAACGTCGTGGCTGGACTCACAGATCGCAGACTGGTGGGACTCGGGGTGTGCCAGCCGTCGCTGCAGTTACCCTCATAGACGATGCATTGCGGGACGCTGAGGGTACTTACCGGGGGCAGGCCGGTCTTGGTTTTCGTGTACGTGTAACTGGGGAGGTCTAAGTAACTGCAGGGCACGACTTCGTCTTCGCGCGGTGGGAACATGTAACCGTAACGGAACATCTCTTGCAGCTCCATACTCCAGATTTTCGCGCAGGGGGTTCGGGGGGTCTCGGGGTCCTCGCTATTCCTTGTCACTGTGCACTATCTCTCACTCCAAAAAGTGTGTGGTGTTTGGTCTACTCCTCCGCGACTGGGGGCCCGCTTTTACACAGATTTACACAGATCTAAGTTTTCTGCCCGAACGGAAGAGACAACGTACGCGCCGAGTCGAGTCTCGGGGTGGTTCTGAAGGCTGCGAAGTGGGTCCGGGCAATTTATGCGTTCGTGGAGCGAGGCACCCTCGTGCAGCACGTGCCGCATGACCAATCGGCTGGGTTCCTGGGTCCCCACCGGTTCTCGGGTCCGTCCAGCCCCGCGTCTGCATGGATGGTACCGCAACAGGTGGCCCGGCGCCTCGTACACGATCGGAGCCATTACGGTTGGCCGTCTTCGTAAGCGTACGCACACCTACACCCCCGCATCGCGGATCTTCGAGACGGCGCACATGTGTGAGGCCTGGGAGTCGCTCGCAGCCGGAACGATGACGAGGCTCCCTTCTCCCGTAATGCGCGCTACTACCTGCTGTCGAGACACTTCATCGGTACGGTAATTCTTCGGCGCGCAACACCGGAAAATCGATTCGCCTGCAGGCGCATATGGCCGCGAGCGCTGCTGATGGCGTGCGCTTTGTAACGAGGGCTACGAAGGGTGCGTGATGGATTGTGGATTGTTTCGAGGAGTGGAGATCAATTTGGAATACGAGTATGCGGAGTCAAAGGGTTGGGTGTCGTAGGGATTAGTGGGTAAGTGTGGAGATTTGATCTAAGCAATGATCTAGTGGTGATACATTTAATAATCGTATGGTGGTTTGTTTGGTAGAATGCAATTATTTGGAATCATACCGTGGTGTGTTGTACGTATTAAGCCTTTGACTGCTAGGGACGCATGTATGCGTCCGCCGAAATCTATGAGTGTTAACTATGGGCGCAGATATGCGTCCACCGAAATCTATGAATGTTGAGTATGGGTGCATGTATGCCTCACAAATCGTTTCGATTTCTTACCTATTACAACAATTATTAATGTACGAGATGAATACAAATACGTTCTTTATCAAATAGTTTTCCTGCATTATTTAATTTGGCGTAAATAAGGGATTATCATTAGAACTTAGTTGCGCCTTACATAATCAATCAAGAGAGTTCACTCTAGCGAAAATTGTGTCGTCCTCAGAGAGCGCTTCGGCCGGAAATATTCGGAAGTCAAAGGGTTAATTTGGAGAAGTATAATGAATTGGAGAATTATGATGAATATTAAACGTACCGGTACTTCACACCTACCTAATCTTACCGTGTGGAGTGATTTGACCCCTTATGAAATAAATGTTCATTTTCAGGAAAAAATCTTAATTTATTAAAGCGAGAAATTTAATTTATTAAAGAAAGAAATAACGATGAATGTACTATTTTAAAGTAAATTTTGAAAAAAGTCATTTGACCACGTTTGGTACGTTTAGTGTTAAGGTGGGATGGATTGGATTGTAGGAAACAGGTGTTATTACTCGTTTCTTTCGGTGCGATGCTCTTACGTAGACAGTTTGACGAATCATGTATTTGCCCATGTCTTTTATGAACATTGGAAGGAAACTGTACGAAAAACTGTATGTTGCCAATGGGTCAAGGTCGATAATTATATAATTATTGATAAATGTGTAATTTAAACTGGTCTTAAGGGGAATTATACGCGATGGTGCAGTGATGGATACTGTGTAAACATTTTTCTAGAAACGATTTCCCTTAAGGATAACGTAAATTAACATAGCTTAAAAACTTACTTAAGATCATTTATTTGCCCTTATTATTTTTTGAACCCTAAGAAATCAAATTCCCAAGTACTGTTTTGGTCACTACGTAATAGCAGCCAATAACGGTTGGCAAGAAGAAGTCACGTATACGTGACAGCGGCCGGCGCCGCGTAAACCGGTTAAAGACTCCCAGCGTTTTGGTCCCATTATCCGTAAAATTGTCTGTAATTACAGTTAAATTCGTGCACCAGCGCGTTAACGCCACGCTTATACCCCTTTCACCTGCTCTCCTGCGGTCGCTACCCTTTCAGCCGGCGAAATATTTCGCATTCCTCGCCAGAGAGGACACTGGCCAATTTTTTCGTCGAATCGGGCGCAAACTCCGGAGCACCGTCGCTGGTCCACTCGACTCCGCCGTGGAGAGAAACGGATCGTATCTGCAAAAAGGGTGCAAATACCTTAGGGGCGTAAGGTCCAGTTACATCTTTACTCGCTCAATTAGCGAAAACAGGTAGGATAAAGTTTGCGGCGAGCACGACGGTGGTCCGAGGCAACCCGATCTCTGTCATTCCCCATGGGCGCAGCCGTCTTGGATTTCGAGATCGCCCCACCGTCTTCCCTAAAATTCTTCCTAAGTAGCGGAACGATAATCCTCTACTTAAAAAGCACTCCGTGCCTTTTGGTGCCTCTGGAGAGGACGGCTCTGTGCATCGCGAGTCGTTAGGCGCAATGCGATTCTTCGCCGACCACTTCTGGCTAAGCACTGTAACTTCTGCGTTATCTTATTACTTCCGCGCGATGCGTTACAATTGCCGGATAATAAGGGGCCCGGTGAGGGATATCGTTGGGGACTTTTTCGGTGGAAGGTAAGTTAATATGCGGTCAACGAAGGTATGTAATTGGGCGGACAAATTGAGTGTACAGAGTAACGCACACGCTGCGCTGTACGAAACGTTACGAAATAGTACTTGACTGTGAAGAAATATTTAGGCATAAAAAATAGTATTATGATGGTAATCGGGTTTAAATGTTGAGAATCTTGTTATAACTGTCGAATATTGGTTAGTCCGGCGAGAAAAATCGTGGGAAATATTGTCGTTTGGAGGTAAGTTAATATGCGGCGAAATATCGTTGGGAAACGCACTTTTTACGGAACAGTACATGGATGAGAAGAAATATTTATTAGTGTACGAGGGATCATAAGTAGAATTATGACGGTAATCGGGTAACTATGTTGTGGAACTTGTTATAATTGTCGATATAACAAACAAATTGAGTGTGTAGAGGAACGTATAAGTAGCACTATGCGAAGAATTATGAAGTAGTACATAGATGCACATGAATATTTATGAATGTACTATGTAAGAAAAATAGAAAATTGTGGCGGTGATCCGTTGGGTAACTTACGTGCTGTAGGATATCAAACACACACACTTCATCATACAAATATCCTCATACCATACCTCGCATAATTGATCAAATCATTATTATCACATTATCAGCATTACTTTTATCAGAAACGTCGTTAAGATAAATCTTCAGTTCCTGCTAACGTCTTGTCACCCATTGGCCCGCATTTCCATTATTTATTATCCGTTCCTTGACCTCCGTTTCCCATGGCCGCTACATCCCGGCCCGCACAATGCCAAAATTGATCGCTTTCATCCATTACTATCTCGTTCCATTCTGGAACTGTGGCGGAACCGGCAATTAACGCAGTGCAGCCGCGTAAGTCTGCCAGACCAGCCCTTAACCATAAACGCGCGCGTACCCTTAACCCGACTACACCCACTCTTCCTACCTTTCCTACCTGCTCACCCTCTCCCCATTTCCACTCTCTCAACCCACTCCTTCCCCCAAAATCTGCACGCATCGAAATTCTTCACTCAACCTGCCTCCGCCGATTCTCACCGAGATCACGATCCATTGCAGCATCGATGTTCAGCAACGCAGAAAACTGAAATACGGACCCCTGGGCCGCTTGCGTGTAATTCAAGTATCCTAAATACCAACAGAACCGAACGCCAAGACCGGAGGATCAAAGTTGTTCTGCAGCGGGCTAAAACTGCAGTCTTGCGCATGTTTTAACACATTGTTGACCTGCAATTTTCAGCAAAAGCTGTCTCAAGTCATCGGCTATTATTTCGTAATTCAAAGCAGAGGGTGTAACTGCGCGCGCATCAACGAGATTTTTGCAAGTGGCGTAAATGGTTACTCAGAAACGGATTTATAGATCGACTTCAAATTTTAACGTAATATTCAGCATACTTACGGCTATCTCATAAAGTTCAATCATATTAAAGTTTTGATTATAACCCATAATTTCACCTTATTTATAGCGCAAAAATGGATTTTTTTACACTATTTTACAAAACGCCGCAATTTTGTTAATTTTCATGGAAATTTGAAACCTGAAATTCATGCGATAACCATATTCATACAGATTAACACATTGTTGACCGGCAATTTTCGGCAAACGCTGTCTCAAGTCACCGGCTATTATTTCGTAATTGAACATGGAAGTGAAACGATGTAAACAAATTTCAATAAAGTTTGTTCCGCATAATGAAATCAAATTGAACTTTGGACATAAATTTTATGTAACTTTTAATATTTTTTCGTACAACTCAGCAATCATTTAACGTAGATGTAACAAGAGATTTTGCACATATATATTGTTTCGTTGCGCTTTCCTTTTAAAGAGCTAGATTATGCCCTTGTTACTTCATTTTCAATAATCATTTTCCAAATGACTACAATTTATTTAAAAATCACTCTGGCACCTATATAAAGCATGCACGTATAATTTATTGGAAAATGTCACTTCACTGTCACGTTCCGTCGTTCTTAACACTTTCTAATACTAGAATTGTAACACAAGCCTGTATATAATATAAAATTTTATATTGCCCTGCGTTTCAAAAACGAAAATAGCCGACGCAACTGCAAACACGAGTCAACTCGTGACCGGTAAGCAACGGTTGGCCATGAAAACACGAGTTCACTCGCGACCGGTCAACAATGGGTTAAGCGTATGACGAAAGGTCGATGGTGGTACGACAAAGAAGGCCAGAGCTGGAGATATTCTTCAAGGCGGCCTGGACTGAGGTGGGTTCGCTGTGAGGATACGCCCTGGGCGTGAGTCGAGTAATTAAATACAAAGTGAACTCATTTGTGGAGCTCGGTGGCAAATAACATGTTGGCCGGCAACTAGCCGTAATTTATGAGGGCGCCGTATGATGTGGCCCACTGTCGGCCCTCCACGAAGTTCCTGCCTACCCACACGCATCCACGTCGGCCAGATGAATATGCATTCGATGATAGAGACGTGCGCGGCTTTCGCGGAGTCGCCGTGGAATTTGGGGTATTAAAAGGTTTCTTCTGAATTATTCATCGGGACGGCACTGGACCGATCCGGGAAACAGGACGCCCACGCGGGGATGTGGGATTGAAACGTTTCGGTGCAGCGAAAAATTATGCGCCTGCAGACGCGGCGTTTGATATCGGGGGTTTGAAGGGAAAATGTTTCAGACGGCACAACGGCGGGGTTTTATACTCTGATTTTTGGGGAGAGAAGCATAAAGTCGATGGTTATTTAACCTGTTAGGACGATATGCCACTATAGTGGCTTTTGCGGATATAATTTTCAGGACGACACGCCACTATTGTTGTGAATCCTTTTTTGTATAAGTCCGATATTATATATAATTGTCTTTATTATATAATATTGCTTGTAATAAATTATATAATTGCAATAAATGATATTATTTTATAATCAATTAATATTTCAAAGTTGTATTGTGCTAAATTTAATTCTAGTATTGTTTTTTTAATTGTTAAATTGTTTTGTATATAAAGTAAACCTAATAAATGGAGATATTAAACTAATAATTAAAGAAAATATTTTTATTTGTTGAGGTATAATAATTTAGAAAAAAATTATTATATTTTTGATATCACAAATCAATATTTTTTATTTAAACTATCTAAATATTTATTTGTTTGAATTAATTTTTAATTAAAAATTGACATTTCATATTCATTAATTAAGGGATAGTAAATTTAACACAACCCCCCTCGTCAGAATTGAAGCAGGGCCCGTCGCTAAATACTTCTCACACGCTTGTTCAATAGTTTCGTCATGCAAGAGTACCTCCATCTTTCAACTGGCAACTTTTCGAACCCATCTCCACAAACTCCCTCATCAGAATTGAAGCATGGACCGTCGCTAAATACTTTTCACACGCGCGTGTCCGTGCTCGTGCCCGAGTACGAAGCATTCCGCTAAATGAAGAAACGACGTCGTCCTGCTGCCTTTCGTGCACTGCCATCCATTAGTCGCAGCACACAAGGTCCGTGTCGAAGAGGTCGCAACATCAAAGCTCAGCTAATTGATCATCCTGGCGTGACTGGCGCGATCGGCACATGTGCTTACCGAAACGATTCTGCGAGCTATCGATGGCCGAAGGTCCGACGAACACGTTCGTTCCATACCGCAACGCGTCTCCTCGTGCCTCCTTAGCCTGTCGTGTCTAAACCCAGACGGGCAGAGAGCGTCGAGCTAGAAGAGGACGGGAAAACGAGAGTAGAAAAAAGAGAGGAGCCGATGGAGTGCGTGCTCGTCCTGATTCTGGGAATACAATTACCGCATTATCCGGTTCCGCTTTCAGATTCCTCATTTTGTCCTTCCAGCCGCCGATCCTGCACGTCTTTAAACGTAATAAGCCTGCTTCTGCGCGTGGCCGCTGATGTACGTGTGTAGATTTTGCACGGACGCCCGTACGGGAGACTACTGATGGAATGAAGAAGCGTGAGAAGTTGCTTTCTGGGCAGTGTGTCAAGAAATGGCGCCCAGGTTCAGGGAACGGCGTGTAGTCGTAACGTGATATAGATGCGTGAAAGTAGAAACTATAATATTTATAAATAATAATAACACAATCAACACACTTTAGTCTTGATACCTAAACTTTCGACGTTTCGTCTTTTCGTCTTTATGTCTTTATGTATTTATGTCTTTTCGTGTCGGCGTTTCGTTGTCAATTACCATCCACGCAATCACACAACACAATCATTCAACAAACTCGTCACCCATTATGCACCAAAATAATCGTTGAGGATCATAGGTGACCTTTACTCGTCATGCTCTCTCTGTATCCCTCTCTCTCTCTCTTCCTCTTAGATTTGAATTCTTATTACAGTCTAACAAGAGGACCCCGTACCCGAGTTCCTACATACATATACATTCGTAATCACTAATAATCAGAATACACCGCCAGCTATACCGCACAACTTCCACCCAAGCACTCCAACACCCCATACCCTCCCCCACAAGTCGTATTTAGCAGGGGGTACGTCCTTCTGACCTACGTTCACAATCTTCAGCCTATAAATATTTCCTAGACTACACCTATTACCTTTTATCCAAGCGCATCAACGCCTCACATCCCTCCCCCCATAACCACCCTGCACTCATCAAGTCCACAAGCGCCATTAATACCTCAGCCGATCGCCACCGACAAAACTCGTCCATCCGTCCGTCTTTCGTTACGCGCGTCTTCGTGGAAACCGTAAAATCAGTCGGCAACGATAGTGAAACGTCGCGCGCCGCACTCGGTGGCCAGACCTCAAAGACGGACGTGTAAACGGCGATCGTCGAAGCACAAAGTCCACGAAAGACGTCACCGAAAGCCTCTCGCGTTCCCTGGAAAGTCCCTCCGCCGGTGATTAGCGATTACGCCCGTCCACTCGCCTAAATGGCATATCGGGGCGTGCGCAAATCACTAGGCGGCGTGCCGGTGTGATCAGACGAGGAATGAGGATTAGCCTTAGGTCGGCCGAAATAAAGTTATTGTCCATAATGGTCGTCGTATCCGGAAGGAGCACCTCGGAGACTACCCTCGATGGTGGTCGGGGTATATGGTGGTAGTCGGAGACGAGCCGATGTAACAACGTTTAGCGACCTCAATTTCAGGTAATGCCTACTGTCCTCTTGTTTGCTCGAGTGAAGGGGCGCGAAGATGCTGGACGAGGTGGACGGCGGTCTGCTGGCGGTCTAGTTAAGAAAGGCAGGGTCTTGGGTTTGGGAAATCAAGGTGGAAGGTAAATGCTGGTGAGGTAAGTTGTGCTGCATAATGTACGGCGGGTGCGAGGAAAATGAGAATGCGAGTGTGGATTGACACTTTGAGGGACAAGCGTGTTTTGTCGGGACTGCGGGGTTCGGAAGTAAAGGAATGGAGATCGTATCGCATGTCTTATGTGTATCAGAGGTCGTCTTAACACATTGCGTACGGCGCTCTACTCGCGCAACGCGCTTCCAGGGCCCGCACATTTTTAGGCGCTCTAGAAACACTTTATACGATGCATATGTATATGTACTTTTTGTACATATGTCAATTTTGTGAATGTACTCTACCGTTTCCACAACATTAATTCTTCTGTATAGAAGTCCGCATATAACATTGTACATAAGTATATTTTGCCGATGTTTTGCAGGAGTTGTAGACTGGAACCATCCGGAATCCAATAACATAAACACTCATAACTGCCAAAGTTACTCGAAAGTATATAACAATCAATGTGCTATTTCAAAACAACGAAAGTAACATTAGTCAGAAAGGATTTATATTAACGACTACTAAATACCGTAATATGAGGACTGTCAACCTTGATACGTTATTTGGAAGCGACGTCTTTATATAAACATGTGTTGGATGGTGTTTTTACGCACTATTAGCCGCACGGGCCTTCAGGAAAATGTTCTAAACGACTTAACGATGTCGAAAAAAAATACTGATGCCGACGCACAATAATAGAGCCCAGATGACTTAATAAAAATGCATTCCTACAATAAATAGATACGAAGACATATAATAGTTAATACACTGTACCACACTAAATATACAGGACAAGGGTAAATTTCTACTATCTCACACAAAACAACGATAATCATTTTGATCACAAGGGACAAATATAAAAAACCGCTAAATACGATAATATACGAGATGCCGAACAGGCAATGTTATTTAGAAGCAATATCTTTATTTAACACTAAACGTACTGGTACATTACACCTACTAATCTTACCACTTATGAAATAAACAGAAAGTCAAATGATCGAAAGAAATAACAATGAATGTACGATTTTAAAGTAAATTTTGAAAGGGGTTATTTGACCCCGCTTGGTGCGTTTAGTGTTAAACATGCTTTCGCTCTCGTTTTTATCCGCCATCGACCACACAGCCCGTCACAGAAATATTTCAGACACCGTAACGACGTCGAATTAAGAAAAATAACGATTCCGTCGCGCAATGACAGATTCGGGCTGACTGATTGTGGGGCGAGAAACAAAAGGGTCGCGGTCACAGTGACTAGGGGGATAAAATCGGACTGCCGTAACGACCTGGACGAAGAATCGGGAACACTTACTTCTCGGCCACCCGAGGGACGTTTATTAACATTCAAAAAAGGCGGGCATCGTTACGGACGTAATATATGTATTGTAATATGGTAACGATCGCGTCGGACCGGCCCGTAGGAAGTTAGTCGTAATTAACTTAAGCCTAATAGAGCGTTTAGTCGGGATACTTTGGAGTAGGTCCATTGTATTAGCATAAATCATGGAGGCAAATTCCGGCCTCGTAGACGAAAGCCGCGCAGTTTATCATAGTTCAGAAATGAAGGGGTTACAGTGCTGGCTAGACGTCGCTCGTAATTACGATTATTGAAAGTCACTCGACGAGCTTTCCGTTGATGCGTCCACGGGCCACCGTGCATCTCCGGCAGAAAGTGGCGTCAAACGAGATGGAAACCATGCGAATGCGCGGTGGCAGCTGGCTACGGTTTTTTCGTTTATTTTTTATTTTTCATTAATTTTAGTCTATTTATTTTTTATTTATTTTGGTTTATTTACTTTTCATTTGTTTCGTTTCATTTATTTTTCATTCATTTTTGTTTATTTTGGTTTATTTATTTTTTATTATTTTGGCTTACTTATTTTTTATTAATTTAGGTTTATTTTATTTTATTTATTTTGGTTTATTCATTTTTTAATTATTTTGGTAAAAACAAAAAAGTTGGTGTTCAAAAAATGTGTTCGTAAACCGAATTGTTCATGTTTCAAGACACTTGTGAATTGAGGTTTAACTTCATATTTTTTTGACACCTTGGGGTGAGTTATAAGTCAAAATATCATATACCGTGGTCATTGTAATACGAGGGTCCACTGCTACCTAAAGTTACAAGGTAACAAAGCGGAAAGAAGAATGTCGCTAACTGTAAGTAAAGACGCTCAGGTATAATAGGAATAAGGCGTCGGAAGGAAAGTGCTGAGTAAGCAACGTAGAGGACGTTTGCTGTGCAAAGAGCAGTGGGCAAAGAGATGAGCAAAGATCGTAGTCAGTCGTCACCTTCTACCGTGTTAAGGATATCCGAGGAAAACTAACCAACTTCCGAGTAGCAAGCCACGTTTCGCATCGCACTAAACGGATTTAACCCTCTGTGGACCGAATTTTTTTTGGTGGCTATACAAAATCTATAGAACGTGAAATCAACAAATATCAACCTCGAAATACATATTAACAATGAATTCAGTAGTTTCAACAATTTTATTATAACAAATACATTTTGTAACTTTGAAGTAACAACGGCTTACAACGTTTGCACTTGTGTGTATAAGAGCTTAAGTATGGAATTCTATAAAACAGTTGGCATTAAACATAGATATACGTTGCATTTCCTGATCTGATGTTTTTTTACTACTAAATTCATCGTCGCTATCAATAATATTTATACGTCGTCGGGCAGATACTATTGGATATATATAAAATAATATAAAGTTCATAAAACTGATTCTTGAGTTATGGCTACAAAAGTCATGATATCATTTCGGAAAGAAAATGTTACATGCAGTAGGAATTTTGAATTGAAACTGCAATACCAGTCATTTTGACTGGTCTCGTAAATCTAGTGTTAAAGTGTTAACGAACCCTTACAAACGTCAGTATTGCTTCATCGTAAAACCATACCTCATGTGATGCGCATTCGTTCGCAGTATACACCAGACTGAATCAAATGAGTTGGGAACAGGATGCGGCACTGCTTAATATTCAATGTAAAAATTGAATATAGCGTTACCGCTGATTGTTAGCGAGAACCCGTATGCAAAACATATAATGCGCGCGATCTACCTGTGTGGTCCGTTGCATATAAAGAACGGCCGGTATCTTTCGACTTGGTCCAAGCCGCTCGCAACACGGTCGTTGCAAGGGAGTGATCGTAATGCATCTATTATTTCTCGGATTATGCCCGCGGGCGGTTAAGTGCGGGGGTAACTTCCGGACGATACGATATTTTTCCCCTGAAATTATATTTTTTTCGGCCGCGATGCAGTCGTCGAATTATGCGCAGTGATTATCTCGTTTGATAATTTGAATGCTCCGCCTCGGTGAAATGGAAATTTCGGCGGCGTTTTAGGTGAATTTCATTTTCTTCGTAATTATATAATTAATATATAATAAACTTGCAGGATTGAAATTAATTTTTTGAAACGTCGGTTTCGGTTGAATTCGATGCATTCGCGGTATTTTAAAGTGAAGTTTTGTAAATAAAGCAAATTCAACAGATGTAGCAGCGAAATTTATAATAGGACCATTTATCCTGCGTTCGAAATGCATACACATCATTACTTGATTTTACTTCCGCACCTTGTGAGGCATTTCTAAATTATTATACTTTAATTACTAAATTAAATTAAATTAAATTATTACTATTACTATTACTATTACTATTACTATTATTATTATTATTATTAGTGACTATAATTGGGTGTTTAATCAAATGGATTGAACAAGAATTTGATTGATCTTAATTACCCTTTATTTTACGTTTGATTACTTGAAGCTCGAGTCCGCGTCGTAATTATTTTTAACATAAGAACAAAAACAAATCATAAAGACTAGTTATAGGGTGTTTCGCTGTTTGTGACAAATGACGATCGCGGCTCGCGGATTGTTATGCTCTCGATAACAACAAACAATCGCGGTTTGAGCAACACTCCGCATTCCGTAATGTGAATATGATCTTTTCACTAAAATCACTTCGAGTTGCTGGTAATACAGAAAAAAAACTGAAGAGTTAATTTCTGCATTTCGCAGTGTTGACTTTTGTTTTCCATAGAATTCTTTCCCCTTGATAAATATTTTTTTTAAACAAATAAATAAAAATCGCTCATCTTATTTACATCTCTAGCAACCGACTTATTCCAGAATCTTCCAAACGCATTTCTAATGAAAATACACATTAACAAATGCCTATTGAAATGATTATTGATCGCATATACATACACACACACACACTCACAGACCCTCAATCGCATGTCGCCAATTTATATCGCAGTAGTACATTATTATTATTATTATTATTATTATTATTATTACTAAATTAAATTACTATATTAAATTACATTCCGCGCTTAACTGGTTTAAAGCAGCCCGAGATTTTCCGTGCTGCGGTGATCTTCAATCCTTCGCCGACCTCTAAAGAAATTCGATCGCTACGGACCAGCCGAAAAATCGTATCCCCGCCCCCGCCAGACTCCTTTAACGTAAAAGAATCGACCGTGTGACAGAAGGTGGAAGAATCGGGGATGAAAACATTTTTTCATCAGCACTCGGTCACCCCTTCTATAAAGTCCGGCGCTAGACTTCTGTGCCGGAAGGGTTCCGAAGCCGGGTCAAAACGTGTTCTGTCACTCTCTCTCGTTCTCGTTCCTTCGATCCGTGAGATCCTTGTAATCCCTACTGCGGACCGACTTTACCGAAACCCATAAAAACGCCCCATTTTCAGATTAACGCAGCAATAACGTGCGGGGGCGCGGACCTCGTTTCCAGAATTTTGGAAGAGGCACGGAGAGTAATTAAGCCGAGAGCGCGGCTTGGTTTCAGGATGAACGAGAAGCCGGTGGAAGAAAGAAGTGCGCGAAGGAAGCGGTCCTGCGAAAACAATCGCTTGGCAGGTTAATCGTGTGAGCGTAACGTCGGAGAAATTGGTGGTTGTCGTGTTAGGTTTGAAAGTGTGTGCGCTGGCGTATTATTAACCCTTTTGAGACTGTTGGGACACATATGTACCAGTCAAGTTTCATCGTAAATTCTAACTATCAAACTAGTAAAACTTCTTACACATTGCTTCATTGCGAATGGGCGTCTATGGTTACATTCCTTAACACTTTGACTGCCAAGCGTATTTTGCTACGTTAGAACCGCGATGCGATGAAATACTGCAGAGTATAACTATCAGAGTATAACTCCAAACACTCATTAGAAATCCGCTACATTTCTTGAAACTTCATTCCTTTTGACTGTATTTTAAACTTCGTTTTTTTCAGTAATCAAAAGTTGCTTTAAAGAAACTACAACAGTCCCAACTTTCCATAATTCATCATCCAGCGCCCCTACATACATACTGCCCGCATGCGAACCTTTCTCGAAAATTCTCATCCGTCCTCCCAGCATCCAGCTTCACATCCAAACAACCAGGCACTCGCGCTAAAAAATTCGGCCGCGATCCTGTCCAAACACAGCAGCCTCCCTGAAAAAACAAGAACGCGTGTCGGTTGGCCGTGATTGAAACACTATCCGCCGTTTCAATGTCATGCGAATGCGAAGAATATGCAAAGGCACATAGGTACCCATAATACGTAACCGCGTGTCGTGACGGTCGCAGGGAAGATACTTCGAAAAGCGCGTCCTGATTAGCAGGCCAATGACGGCGTAGACGGCTAAGCGTTCTAAGTGGGCCGAGAATGTCGGACAATGGATAAGGACGATCTTTGTATCGACGGCCAGGAGCCCGGCACTTGCCGGCTTCGAGCAATTCGACGTCCATACAAATGCTAACGCACCCTCGGCGCTTGTCAAAGGGACCGCTTTCCGTCAATGATCGAGCGTGTCGGCCGGAAAGAACAAAACGCGCCATCGCGTGCTACGCGATTCATTCTACGGCCCGAGGTAGGAGGATAGGACTTCAGGAGTGATGGAGTAGATAGGAAGGTTGCTATACTTTGTCTTGGTACATGGCGGTTGTTGGGTTATAAGAAACGCGACGATACTAATTAATTGCTGAGTCAATTGATATTATAATTATTACATATTATAATTACCTGGATAAGAATGAATTCGTTGAAGTAGGAAAATAGGACTTGAATTGAATAGTGTGATTAATCGTTGGATTACATTACGATTAAAATAAATCTACCTGAAGAAACGTTGAAATAGGAGGATGTGACCCCAAAATTGGTAGGAAAGTGATTACTAAGTAAAGGAGACGTGGTTTGCTTGGGAGATATACAATTTACGTCGAATATAATCGATGAATGAATATTTTTCGGTAGTAATACTGTGCAATTATACCGCAGAAAATGATTTTAACTGATAAAAATTCGAGGCTGAAGTATACAACTTGAGCAGTGATGAAACAAATAGTACGATTGAGTGGTAAATTAAAATAGCTTAAGAAGTTAAGATTAGATAGAAATTAAGTTAAGATAAATTAAAAATACTGATATATTTAATTTAGTTGCCATAGTTAGGCAAATGGATAATTTAATTTGAAATGGATATATTTAATTTATTTGCTATTAGCATTTTCCAAGTACATATTTTGATCCGTCTGCGAAAAAAAATAATCAAACGCAAAAAAGTGTGGTATACACTAAATATAAAATTCGACCAGAAAGTAAATATGAATGCAAAAAATGCAATGTAGGTTTACGTGTTGATCCATGCTTTCAAATATTCAATACACAAATTGATTATTCAATTTTTCCATTATAATTTTATTATCTTTGTTAGTCCATTATCGTTTTATTATCTTTATTATTATTATGTTAAAATTATCAAAATATCCTATTAAAGTTTGTCAAACCCCGTGTTACATTATAAAATTGGGATTTTGTCCTTTTTATTTAACTACCGATTATTATTGAATAAATGCACAAATTAAGTAAAGTAAATTAAAATAGCTTAAAAAGTTACTTAATATAATTTCCTTGCCATTATTATTTTTTGAGCCTTAAGAAATAAAATTTCCGGGTACTGTTTTGGTCACTAGTCAGTGGACAACCAATCGCAGCGACCGACATGCAAAAAACGATTCGTCCATATTGATGGATTCGTCCGAGAGCTCGGCAGTCAAAGGGTTAATATTTGAAAGCAATGCTATTATACGATTCCTCCACGAAGAATAGCTTCGAATTGTTCGGAAACCGAGTTAGGATTTGTGAGTTGTAATGAGAATAGTGACGTGCGACATCAGTTAAACACATGTGCCGCGAGTTTCTTGTTCACGCCTCGTTTCCCTTTATTTGATGATTGCTATCCAGTCTTGCGGTAACGAAAATTATACGATATTGTTAGGCACGTCAGGCTCGTTTGTGCATTCCTCAAGTGGGCCGCTTACTGACACTGAACTGATTGAACCTGCTGCTTTTTGATTTGTGTTCCACTTCTCGTGAATGAATCTGCCAAGGCGTGGAAAATCTATTGAACCGCTTTGGCCGTTTAAAAGTCGTCGATTTTCTTCATTCGGCAAATAAACTACAAGGCAAGAACAAAGTACGTATTTTCTAACGATGAAAGGGAAGTAGAATTTGTCCACAAGCTTACTCCAAAAATCAAACATTCGCCCGAAAGCTTCGATATTCGCCGATCGATCACAGCCTTCTTGAAAATGAGGTGAGAATTGATTCGGCCGGCTTATAAAAATGATCTTTCGGCACACGCACGGGTCCGTCGCCGGTTTTTTTCGTGGCACGACTGTGATTTCCGTGCAGACGGTGGTTGGCTGGTCGGGCTACCAGATTATCGATTATCGATTTTCACAGCGTGCGTGCCGACCCGAGGCGATGCTTTAATTCGGACAATCGGCCCGGCACCCGTTATTAGAACCTCTCGGCCCGGTTCCGAGGATTATGCTAATCAAAGTTACAGCTCGCGCGCTCGTGATACTGAAAGAGTGACGATGGCAGCGATCGGCAATTTACACCAAATTTTTGCCCACGTCCGCGGCGAACGAGAGAAAAACAAAGTTTCCCAGCCGACCGACGAGGGCGGGGTCATAATGAGCCTTTCGTTCTCGACACGGCTGTTACAAATCACCGCGACCGCAATAAGTGCAATTTTCGTAGGTGACTATATGTGTGGTGGAAGAGTGTGTTTGTGAGCGACTTCCGCCGAGGCTTGGCGTTTTGTCATTTTTTATGGAGAATTTCAATTAGTCGGATGGTTGAGGAAAGCAGATGAACTCGTTGCGCGGACGTACCAAACGATGTGCAGGAGGTATCTGTCATTTGAAATTGTTTTATGGAACGTTGGAACGTTATAAGTAAGTATAGTTATAGTCACGGTACTTAAGGGAACGGTGGCTAAATTAATAGTACGTTATCAATATTTATACTATGGGGGTTTTACTGACACGTCTATTGATTTAATGTAGGTGAATATTATATCGACCGTTTAACCAGATATCGGTGTATGATAATCAAAACGAATTTAAATGATTTAACCCTTCTTTGCATGATGGTGGAAATTTTATATAAAAGAACAAATTCACTTTTATCTAACTTTGCATGATGATGGAAATTTCCATCATATTGTTTTTTTGCAAACAAATAAATAAATATTTCTGTAAAAAGTATATTGTTGCCTTCATTCACATGAATTAAGTTAATTTTAGTATAAAAAATAATTTTTCTTAAACGAAAAAAATTTCCGGTCTGAAGGGGTTAATTGCATTATCTATGACTTCTTTCTCGGATACTTATTTAATCCATCTGATACGTTTAATTCATACATGATTATCAAGGTGTGTCATCTTCTTAATGTCATATACACTTTCCTTGTATAAGACATAATTTGTGTCCGACGATATTTAGTAAATATTCTACGATAGCAAATATGTTGAATGTCAAAAGGAAACTAATGGCCCTTCAACAAATATTCAAATGTAACAATAGCTATTACCTCCGTCTCACGCTGACTTTTTTCCCCTGTTTTCACCCATACAAAATTCGAAATAGTCATCTTCTAATAACCATCTCGAAGAATCAAGCAAACCGACACACCAATACATTTCTCACTCGCGATTTCCATAATTCTCGAACGGATCTGGGTTCATTCTGACACGCTCCTAGACACAAAATAACCTGTTTCGCGAGACAGTCATAGAAAATGACTACTATTGTACAGTTACCGGAATTCACGCAAATACATAAGTGGTCAGACCATAGAATTTTCGGATCACAGAGCAACAATGTTTCCTGCAGTAAACTTTCTGTCTGTTGAACCAATTTATTATCGTTCTTATTATCGTTCTTATTGTGTCTTGATAGTGACAAAGCTATATCACATGAAAATAGTAATAAAATGATTGTTTAAACGCAAACAATTAAGACATTATTGATACACAAATTAAAAGCTATTACGTACGTTTTGTTTGTTTAACAAACACCGATAGAAGAACAAATAATGACAATTGCACAAGATGGTTCATTTGGCTTCTATTTGCAGACAACTTGCAGAAGCATTTACTTTGACATTTCAGGTTAGAGCTGATAACCGCATCAAGCATGTTATTGCTTACTAAAGAGACATCATATAACAAGATGTATACGTCATCTAGTAAAAAAAAAATTAAACTATTTAATAAAATATCGATTTATCGATATGTGACTTTAAAGTTACGCGGGCCCATGGAGAGTTATATTAAAAAATGCTAATAACTAAGCAAACTTACTGAGTAACTTACTGAATACTACCAAAATAATGACGAAGTAAATACTTTTGAAATAATTGCACCCAAACAAAAAGTACGTAATCTTAATGCTGCCATATTCTTTTAGCGGCACAGTCGTATACATTTTTCAGCATAAGAAATTCTTTGAAATTGGATTCCGCCGCGCGATTCTGTTTGCTCGATGCAAACGAGGGATCATCGGTAGGATGAGACGAAGGAGCGTGTATGGTGGAATATTCCCAGTCGCATTCCACCCGATTAGTCGTTAAGATCGCCGCTCACAAAGGCTGCGTCGCCCGCAGGTACGGACTATTTGGGCTCGTGAGCATTTCCATAATCGTGCTCGATTTGTACACTCTCGTTTCATGGCTTTCATTATGAGGGTACGTTTAACGTCTCGCGCTGCGATGCTAGTTGAATGTGACGTTTTCAATGGCGGACAGTCAGAAGCATGCATGCGAACCTCACACATCAGAGGTTATGAAGAGTATATGTCCAATTAATGTCAAAAATGTGGCAAATGGCGAGAACGGTAAGGTTCTGGTTCATTGATCTTTGGTGGCACGTGTCAGTACATCAAATACAATAACTATGTATAATTAATATTGAGTCATGTAAAGTAGGTATAACTTATGACGAGTAACGTATAATAATGCAATAAAATATTACCGGTAAGAATCAAGCGGTTAATACAATTTCTGATTTTGGACAAAGACTTCCGGAAACGACTTATCTTTAAAGTTAAAGTTTAATCATATTGAAGAGATCAAAAAAATTTCCATACATAACTGCAATACTCGTGTGCCATTAAAATTAAATTCAACACCCCCAGCATCTAATAAGACTAGAACCGTACATCTAGGAACCAGCATCCTTCAACCCACAAACAAGACCGCAAGCACCCTAATCCCACACAATACCATACAAAAATCATCCTTTAAACCACACAAGACATTTTACTCTCAAAATATCTATGTACGAATCGAAAATTCACGTGCCATCAAATTAACCCCTTAACATACAATGACGAGTTGGGGTCGTTAGTTATTTCAGGTGCCACTGTAGACTTTGACGAGTCTGACTCGTTAAGAGCTGTTTCCGGCGGACGCTGTACAGTGTATTATTATATTACTTTAGTATAGTTGATATGCCTGTCTATAATGCTTATGTCTTGTATTCTGAGTTATAAAATTCAACGAAGCAATCGACTGTAAATTTTCGATTGAGTATTGCAGGAGATATGCTATATAATTTGTCTCTTCCTAACTATCAGACATGTGACAGACCGTCGCAAAATGAATGTCCAACTCGGCTATTGACAAAACATGAGACACGTTTTCTTCAACATATAGCATCAACTAATAAAACGGAATATCCTATAAAGAGATGCTGTGTGTGCATAAAACATCATATAAGGAGCGAAAGAACTTGGCAGTACAAAAAATGCCTAGTTCCTTTACATATACCGAAATGTTTTGAAATATTTCATACTTTACAGAATTATTAAATTGTTATTTTATAATGTTATTTAATTGATTTCCATTGCCATTATGTATCAATTTTATTAAATGTTACATAACAATACAAATTTCAAAATAAAATGTTCTCCTTCTCAGCTTGTACATAACTGTTCAGTTGAGCGAAATTAAATAGTATTTTTCAGACGCATCAAATTGCGTTTATTTGTATGTCAAGGGGTGAAACTCGACATACACCCAATACCGTCACTCCACGTACTAACGTATAAAAACGTTCCTCCAAACCACACAACCGCGATATTCTGCCGTCAGCATTTCCATGCATGACTGCGGAACTCGTGCGCCCAAGACGTGTCCTATTAAAATGAAACTCGACACATCCAGCACCCAATAGAACTAGAGCCGCACATCTAGGAACTCGCATCCTTCAACCCACAAACAAGACCGCAAACACCCTAATTCTACATAGTAACATACAAGAATCATCCTTCAAACCACACAAGACATTCTATCCTCAAAATATCAACGTTAAACACGATATACACGCAATAACACTAGAACCTCACACCTACAAACTAACGCCCTTCAAACTACAAGGCCTCTAACACCATCATTCCATATTAACGTATAAAAAGTTCCTCCAAACCACACAACAGCAACATTCTGCCCTGAGCATTTCCATGCATGACTGCGGAACTCGTGCAGCCAAAACGTGTGCCATCAAAATGAAAATCTAATTCTACTCAGTAACATACAAAAATCGTCCTTCAAACCATACAAGACATTCTACCTTCAAAATATCTATGCATGCATCAAAAATTCACGTGCCATTATCGTTAAATCCCATATACACCCAAAAATACTACAACCACGCATCTACAAACTAACGCCCGTCAATCTATAAGGTCCCCAACACCATCATTCTACATACTAACGTATAAAAAGTTCCTCCAAACCACACAACCGCGACATTCTGCCTTGAGCATTTCCATGCATGACTGCGGAACTCGTGCTCCCAAGACGTGTGCCATCAAAATGAAACCCAACGCACGGGTACTTAATAAGACTAGAGCCATACGCCTAGGAACTCGCGTCGTTAAGCATGTAGGAGACTGCAGACACGAGGTCTCGCCTTGCGTGTTCAGAAAGCGTGACGTTGCCGGGGGCAGAAGTGACGGGATCGGGAGCTGGAAGAAAGGCGAGCGGGACAGAGAGGCAAGATCGGAAGCAAGTTAAGGGCGGAGAATCGGAATCGAGGAGGACTAGCAGCACGCGCCAGCCACACGCCCCGAGTCCTACCTTCGTCCTTAGCCCTCGCCTTCGGACACGTACACCTGGGACAGTTGGCAAGCGAGCGACAGGAGTCCGAGGTATCGTCTAGTAGACCGTGGCTTCTTTTCGTCGGCATCTTCGGCGGCAACGAAACTTGACGGACGGGACGATCGGCTCGAACGTGCGTTAGGGGAATTGAAATCGCGATGGGGCGAGGTGAAAGTTTCCGATGGGAGGGAGAACGATGTTTGGATTGTCAAAAGGTGCGTTGCGCAGCAAAGAAAGGCGAGTGATGGTGGAATTTTGGGTGGCGTGCAAGGGTCGGTGGATAGAACTTTATTTGAAATTGCAGGAATTTTGAATAATGCGTTTAAATGCGTTAATTGTTATATATGTATATATATATACAACAATTAGCGCATTCAAATGCATATATATACATATGTATATATATGTATACGCCATTTAAAATTGCTGTAACAGTAGTTTCGGATGAGAGGGAGAACGATGTTTGGATTGTCAAAAGGTGTGTTGCTGGGGAAAGAAAGGCAAGTGATATTGCAATTTTGTTTGTCGTACAGAGGTTAATTATGGTCATTTTGTTATTTGGAAACTTCGTAGTTTGACGGTGGATACGGGTAGGTGTTGGGGGAATGAGCTTTTGCTTATCGCAGGTACCAAAGGGTTCCGATTAAAGTTTGTAGGAAATTTCAGGATTTTTTAATAATGCGCTTAAATGCATTAATTGACTGATATACGCCATATGAAATTGCCGTAATAGTAGTAACGGTCGGAATGATGTATTATAATGTATTTATGATGAGTGTTTTGGAGCAGGTGGACGTTTCGTACGCTGTGTATGGTATATGTAATACATCGTTCCAACTGTTGTTCATAAAATTCGAAATTTGTTTAGCGTATATCGGCCAACTGATTAATATGTTATGCTGTGTGTTATATCCACGCGTGTTATCATTGGAATTATAAAAAAGGACACAAATTATATTAAGAAAGAAATACATTTTTTTATCATAATCCGCTATGCCCAATACCAAATTTCGAACCGCCCATTGAAATGAATGCTCTACTTAACGTAGTCACATTTACATACGCATAAAAATTAAAACCGTCACATCTTATGACGCAGCACCTTCCCAAAATCATTTCCCGATCGTTGAATGGAAACATGTGCAACCGTCTACCAACCTCTCCTTTTACTCCTTCCCACTTCCGTAACCATCATCCTCAAAACTCTCCAGTCCCACATTTGTCGAACTTTCTGAAAATTTGTTTAGCGTATACCGGCCAACTGATTAATATATTATCAAAGGAGGACCCAAATTATATGAAGAAAGAAATACATTTTTTAATCATAATCCGCTATGCCCAATAAATGCTCTATTTAACGTAGTCACATCTACATACGCACAAAAATAATCCATTTACATCTTACAACCCAGCACCTTCCCAAAATCATTTCCTGATCGTTAAACGAAGACACGTTCAACCATCTATCAACCTCTCCTTTCACTCCTTCCCATTGACCAGCATCCTCAAAACTCTCCAGTCCCATTCGTCGAACTTCCTAAAATTTTGCCTCCGCATCCTCCGCAGCCCCCATCCTACTCAACTGTCTCTCTATTAGAATCGGATGCATATATCGTTGGACGAGCTTACAACCCAAATCGAACGGGCATATACATGCGCAGGACGTTAACTGCGGAAAGGAAGTCGCGCCAAAGTTTGGATGATATACCTGATTTCCTTGGACGGTAGTTTGGCGGGCGGTAGATTAAACCCTCGAGGGAGCGGGTGCAGCCTGCTCACCGTATGCTCTCCATATGGCTCGGTCCTCCCTTCAAGAGAGAAGCAACCCGTGCAGGCTCGCGTCCCGTTCACCCCCTCCTATTAGCCTACCTTAATTCTCGCTACCCTCTTGAACTGCGATGGTACTGGTCCTGATTCTGGTACTGTCTTTTTTTCGGCGACTTGATGTTGTTATTACTTGTACTAGAATGTGGACGTAGATGAGAGTCTGAGTGCGGTCTATTAATTTTGGTCGTAGCTTTAGTACTGGTATCAATTTACAGTTATTTTTTCTATGTCAGTTTTAATTTTTTTGATCCAAATTTTGGTATTGTGTTCCGGAGCGGTTTCAAATTTCTTTAGAACGGTTTTAATGTTGCTGTTACTGGTATTAATTTGTGGATGTTTGTGACAGATCGAGTGCGCTGCATTCATTTTTATTGTAGCTTCAGTACTGGTATCAATTTATAGGTTCTTTTATGTCATGTCATTTTTAATTTTTTTGATACGAATACTGGTGTTGCATTTCAAAGCAGTTTGATGTTACTAGTATCAGTCTATGAACAACGGTACAGATACTGGTGCGCCATAATCGTTCTGATCGGTGTTTTAGTAGTGGAAATTTGCAAATTTCTTTAGGTCGGTATTGATGTTGTTGTTTTATTATACATGTACATGATTAAAATATACATGCTTTGATTTCAGTACTGGAACGTAGCGCAAATTTTAGTGCCAACATCGTTATTCGGTACACGTGAATTCAGAACTTCGACATAGCATTGAGCGTTTATTATACATTGTTAACTTAGCGCTAATACGTGATCTTTATGTAAACATAGGGGCATAGGCCAAGTCCAAGTCCTTAGAGTAGATGCATGCTTCTGCTTTGTTGATAGTGGATGGCATCACAAGGTGCGATCATCTTTTAAGAATCAATAATCATGCCGAATCATGTCGCTGGGCGAGTAAATCCCGGGGGATTCGACTATATCGACAGAAGGTCCTACGATTCGATGTCTTCATCGTGGGACCGCGGTAAAAAATTAACAGCTCGTGCTGTACGCGTCTATACCCGTGACGTGTTGAGTTCCGGTGAATAGATTTTTTTCTTTAGATTTCTAGTAATACATTTTTTTTCTTGCCAGTGGCAAGAGCTTTCTTTAAAACGGATCGTTGAGTACCGGATGCTCATAGATATACTCATACATCTAGAAAGCCATGAATATAGAAATTGTAAAAGTGAAAAAACAGTTGTCAACAGTGTCCAGGAGGGCCGGAATTATCTATGCCAGCACAATAAAAATTTTTTTGGTGGGTGTAAAACCGCCAATATAATTAAATACACAAATATTAATAAGCGTAGAAAAATGTTCCTTTATTGTCCTAGGCCATACCTTTTCAGGAAAAACAATGTTTACTCAATTATATGCAACAGCTTCTGAGAAAAAAGCTGTTGAATATTTGCTCTTTTTTAGGCGTTTACATTGAAATACCCTCTTAACCCCTTCGGATCGTGTGCACATTGTAATGTACATAATATTTTTCGCGCTGTATTTTATTACGCATATTATTTTTACGCATACAAATTTTATTTTTTTATACGAATATTTCCCAGGATCTCCTTAATGTTAAAAATGTTGCGTACGGACCATTAAAATATGTGCATTTAAATGTATATTTACAAATTATAAATAAATAAATAAATATTTCTGTAAAGAGTATGTTGTTGCCTTCATTCGCATGAATTAAATTAATTTTAGTATAAAAAATCATTTTTCTTAAACGAAAAATAGGGTCTGGAGAGGTTAAGGAATACACGCGCGCAAAAAGTGGTTCATTTTTAAGCAATTTATATTTCGTGTTCGTAATTTTTATGTTATATACGTAATCTAGTGTTAAATACCATCCCGCAACGATCAAAAGCCACAAGCAGTGAATGCCACTTAAGAGACAAGAATACGGCGCAGTAAACGGAAGGCTACAAATTAAAAATCACAAGTCAAGATGAAAAATGAAGCTCCCGCCGACTTGCCACCGACAGCGCCACAATTTCATAATGATCAAGGATCGGCCACAATAAAAGTCGCCGAGCGACGGGAACATGTGCCCCGTTGCATCGTCATCCTTCATTCAATAGATCCTTCCACCTCTTTCGATCGCACACACGCGCGCACAAACAGTTACTCGCGATAATATTAGGGCGACGGTTTAAAACGGAATAATTTTTATAAAATTCGGCGAAACGGCTCGAAATATTTTGACGTATAAAAATTGTGTTGTAGAAACGGATGATGGTTTCCGATGGAATCCGATGATTTACGGAAAAAAAGCTTAACACTTTGACTGCCATGGTGGTCATCGGTGACCGGCGCAAAAGACCTCACGAAAAATTCAAAAGATACCCAATCAGTAGCATTTCTAATTTTGTAAATGCAATTAATATTAAATAGTCATTGAGTTCTTCGATCTTCGATACCTTCGCATTATTTTCATTTTGCACAATTCAATTATATTCTACAGTACTTCATCACATTGCGGTTTTAATATAGTAAAATACGCATGGCAGTCAAAGTGTTAAACGTCGTTTTACACAACTTCTTTTATCTGGGTCTCCAATGAGAATGTAAATAATACGTTTTGTGGATTTGAGTTAGTTATGTGAAATTCGTTGATCGAGATTGTGGTAATTTTTGCGGTTCGATAGGATACGATGCAATTGTGTGCTCAATGTACTCTAAT